>CM066609.1:1334642-2669285 GCA_033884665.1 Argynnis bischoffii washingtonia
ATTAAAAAATATTAATATCAAAATACATATTTACCTACTTATACCTACTTTAAAATATATCACTGCAAATTCTAATTTACGTTAATGTAAAAAAAACACTAGTTCTATCTAGCTTTGTTCTTTACGGCAAGCAGAGATGCATTTTTACTATCTTGTACATGATCTATTTATATACTAATTTGTTATTCATTCATATATTATAATGACAGATAAAATTTCAAATATATAATATATTGAAATTCTAAACATCAAGTGTTGGTACCTACTATGTGTACACAAACATCCTGCTAACTAGCCGTATCTAGCTAGATATTATATACATAAATACGTGTAAATACCTGTAAAAACGTGTAATTAAGCTAAAATATAATCGACAATATCCACTCAAGCGATCCACACGCGATCCCTTTACCCAGACTACGTAGGTTCTTCAGAAACTTCCATATCAGTCTCATTTCGCACAATTCACAGCACTGAGGCAAACCTGCGTAAACAACTTGTTGTAGCCCATCATGTTACGGCATGGTGGCAGTGGTAATGGTAGGCCACTCTGGGCCACCAGTGGTATACCGTCGTGATCTGCCGTCGTGACCGAGCATCGGCCGTCGCGCAGGCCGCAACACACCCGACGAGATCCGAGCCGGAGCCCGCTTTGATGTTCCCTTCAACATCCCCCCCCCCTTCCTCCCTCCCCTCCGCAACCTGCGTGTGCCCCCTCGCCCCCCATGGTGAATGAGTGCGCGCGCAGCAGTTGCATTACACCGTAAATATAACAGTTTTTTCAGGACATTTTCGTTTGACGTAGACTCGGCGTGTTTGCGTTTTCAGTAGTAAAACTTTCATTGGCCAGCGTTTTATTGAAATCGATACTTTTGCAATCGATTTGTCTAGGCGGAACAATGTGTAACTAGCGCTATGACTTAATTATGCATGTCGTGTAGCTTTTCTGTCGTTTCCATTTCTGATTTTTTGCCCGTTTGGGAGTAGCATAAAACTTTAACACGAACGTCAGTAAAATTTTATCATAGACCAAACAAACAAATGATTTAAATAAAACTATCTTTTCGGATTTTTTCGCGGATTTATTTTGATTTTTGTTTCCCGACGCGGTTTCGATTGCTTTACAGCAATCATGGTCACGGGAGAGACTTATTTAAAAATAAGTTTGATATTTAGTTTATGAAGCTTTTTTAAGCTTTGTTTATTTATATAGTCCTATATTAAGTTGTCGTAGTAGAAAATGCGTGGGAATAAGGGTATAGTGTATACGTACGTAATACGCATGTTTACAGCGACGCTTACCGATGACGTCATAAGCCCTCTGATAAATGCGATTTCATTAATGATATATATCACAGAGCTACATAAAGAAAACTCGGTATAGGTAGAGTTTAAAATATATAAAATTTCTAACTATTCGAGAAATAAATCGATGTTTAGTTATTTTATTCATCCTGGTGTTTTTATTTTTTAAGTGAAACTTCTTTAGAATCGTTGTGATTTGAAACTCGATGCAACGGAAATGCGACACGAGAAAGAGACAAATACATAAATATATAGGATTAAGCCGGCGAGAGAATGAGATAGAATACATTACACAGGAAGTGAAAAATAATACTGGATAATATGTTATGTACAATGTAATGTAATATATGTTAAATACAATGCAAAATAACTTTTAAACTTGGTAAAAAAAACTAAACCTTACAACTATGTTAAATAATATATTTATATTTTTATAATAATTATTACATATAAAAATAAATATTTATTACTGTGGAATGTATGTGCATACATTAAATAAAGGTTATTATGACTAATTGTTGCCATGGCAACCGTTGTTATTGTCTGACAAATGATATATAACATTGTATTTATTCCGTATATAATATTCTGTAAATATAGGATTGTAATATGCCCAATGTGCCTTATTAACTTATTGATTTGTTTTAATTAATTTGCGACATTTGCCAAAGAAGTTTTACCGTAAAGATTACACGCTGTCACTTTTTATATATTTATTTAGAGCCACTAGTAATAATTAAATTATTACTTTATTTTTAAATTAAAAACACAATGTAACTTAATCGTAAATGCATTACATGGTGGAAGGGGGGGGGGGGGGGGGGGGGGGGCTCAGTAGCGTCCGGCAGTTCAGCTGGGCGCGAAGCCAAGAAACGCGCAGGGAGGTGGCCCACTTCGGTGGGCGGTGTACCATGCGGGTTGCTCCATAGCAGAATGGACTGTGGAGCAACGCCATGGTTGTTGTGGTCCGCTTCGGCAGACCTGCCGTCGGGGCGTCGTAGTTGAGTGCGGAAGCGATCCTGCGACCCATTAAGACGGGGGAGGTTTTGTTGGGTTTTAGTGGTTAGTAGGTACTGGCTTTTCTAGCCAGTGAGTCCCACATAACCACCTGTATGTCTACATGTGTAGGTGTAAGTGAGAAACAAAAATTTAGATATAGATTACTTTGTTAATGGTTTTTATTGATGCCAGATATTTGTTATAATATCACCAAATCATCGCGTAAAGCACTAAAGCATTAGACATAGTTATAAATATACCTGTTTTATATTTTAAACAAATGAATATTGTTCGAGTATTTTGGATAGTACTTTATTTGTTTTTTGTTTACTAATGCATGTTATTCGTCTTAATTATTTAGATTGTATAGAGAAACGATGCCATTTAATTCATAGAGAAAATTAAAATAAAATACTACGTCTATACAACTCAACTCTTTAAACTTTTTAAAAAGTAAATCTATATGTATGTATATATATATATATATATATATATATATATATATATATATATATATATATATATATATATATATATATATATATAAAAGGCAAAACTGATCGACTGATGTATCAACACACAGGCCAACCCTAAGGCTAGAAAATTGAAATTTCGCACCGCATTCCTCATTTGACGAAAGCATCCACTAAGGAAGATTTTTCAAAATTCAACCTCCAAGGGGTGAAATAGGGGATAAAAGTTGATAGGAAACTTTTTATTCCTTGGACATATTAGCATGAGATTTCGAATAAATTGAGTACGGCAAAAATAATGAGTTACGTATTTCAGCTTATTCTAAAATTCATCCCCTAAGAGGGTAATATTTGGGATAAAAGTTTTAAATACACGAACAGGCTAATTAATCCTTTAGGGCTAGAAACTTAAAATTTCGCACACGTACTCCTCATATGACAAAGGCTCTTTCGACGAAAGGGGTGAAATAGGGAACAAAATTTTGTATGAAACCTTTTATTCCTTGGACATATTTGCATGAAACTTCGTGTTTTTCGTAGTTTGATCGCGAGTGAAGCCGCAGTTTCTTCTAGTATTAAATAAAAACTAATGGTTACAAGCTAAATAGTGCTCTTTTCACCATTCTTTCATTAAGGTGACCTTTTTTATAGGATGTTTTAAAATTAATCGCAAATGCCATATTAAAACGTATACGTACGTACACGTACTTTTATTACGGCGACAAAGTTAGCTTTAAGATGCATTCGGATGTTGAAAGTGCTGCAGAAGCTTATTTACATTCATTGAATACTAAATTATTACGCCGAAGAAGTATACTTATGTTTCTACATCTATTATAACTTCTAAGATAAAGTAATTTTTGAACCTGTACTAAATAACTGTATTCAGCCCTTTTAATGTCCCACTGCTGGGCACGGACCTCCCTTTACTACAAGGGGAATCAGGCCATAGTCCACCATGCTGGCCAAGTGCGAGTTGACGGACTGCACATGTCTTTCAAAAACTTGCTAGGTTCTTTCAGACATGCAGGTTTCCTCACAATTTTTTCCTTCACCGTAAGACAAGTGGTAATCATGTTTGAAATGATTCGCATATGAAAATATCAGAGGTGCGAGACCCTGGATTTGAATCCGCCTCACTCGGTTTCCCAAGCGAGCGCGTTACCACTGGGCTACCAATGTCAAATCTGTCAAAAAATAAATAATAATATATAATAAAAATACTTCGTATGTACCTTTGTCCATTGAAATAAAACAGGAACACAGTATAGACCATAGGTACCTCTCTTCTAAACAAATCAAATTGGCGGATACTGGAGGGGTTCACGTGTATTAAATTATTGTACATGTAAATTTATCATACGCAGAAGAGTGCAGTGTTTTAAATATAAATAACAAAATAAAATGGACATTAACGCACAGTACCATCTAGTTCCATGGTAAACTACGAGGCTTGGGTTATGGATACGAGATAGTTGATACACTACACATATATAATTTTAAATACGTACATATTATAAATAAACACCCATGACTGGAGTACAAACATTTCTGCTCATCACACAAATGAATGCTCCCAGCGGGATTCAAACCCGCGACCGCTGGAACAGCAAGTAGGATCACTATAAACTGAGCCAAACTTGTCGTCAAATATCTTCCTACAGATTAATTTTCGTCGTTAAAATGACGTTCCATTGAGCTTTTAGATTTATATAGTGATATAGAAAGGACGTATATTTTAACACGCACTTATGATAAATATGTAGGAATTTATGTTCGAAAAAGATCAGGGCGAAATCAAAAATAGTAAAAGTGTTTCAACCTTGTCTAGGTGTTGAAAACCATCAACCGACATGTTTATTTTCTCGTAAAGAATGGTGAGTTACTAATATTCGCCCTAAAAATTCCTTTGCGAACCTGCGTGTGCGCACGCGCTTATTTCACTCGCTTTTTAAGGATTTCTGAAAATCGTTAAAATTACTAAAAATTCTCTGGATTCTCTCAAACAATAAAAATTAAAATCATCGAAATTTATCCATACAAACTTTTGTATTGTTTATCAAAAAAATTATTTTACGATAAATTATTTTAAAAAAATACATTTTGATTTATTCGCTCATTTTAACACCCATACAAAAAATAGAATATCAATATTGCATGTATATTTATTTCTAAAAAAGGTTAAAAACAATAATATACCAAGTTACAGTTCCATAGATTCAAAGTTAGTTGAATCGATTCAAAGACTCCTTGTTTATTAAAGACTAGCGACTCGCCCTCGCTCCGGGTTCGTCCTTAGTTAGTCCGTTTTATAGTAGTATAAATTTCTCAGAGATGAGATATTTTCCTGCAGTAAAAAGTACGCAATATTTTGACCCGGATAACCAGCTATCATCATACCAAATTTCATCAAATCTGTCCAGTGACTTTATCGTGATGCGAACACAAAACGACAGACAGACCAGACAGACAGACAGACAAAAATTCTAAAAACTATTTGAATTCGGCCTCTGTATCGATAATAATGACTATTTCAATAAGATTTTCCAAAAAAAAATTTTAATGTACAGACTCATTGTACAACTATGTCATACCTAATGTAACATTAGAATTATATTATGTTTATAGATAGACTATAGATATTGCTTATAATGGTGTATGGGCCCTTAGGGACCGGTCAATAAATTGCCTGAACTTTATGAAAAGAGCGAAAGAGCTTCCTGGCCCTTAACAATGTATAGTGAAAATGAATTTTAAATGATTTAATAATAATCCTTATTATTAATTATTAATAATACTTTACATATATAATACCAGATTAATAATACTTTTATTAGGTGAATATTATCGATAATATTTTTTCCTCTATTTATCAATAGCGGAAAAGTTATTACATGCGAAAGACCTATCAACGTTTTGACGGAAAGATTGTGACTGGAAACTATTCATATCCCATATCAAATATATATTTTTAATAATTCATTTTTAATTAATACATAAAAATCTCATTACCTTAATTATTTATTTCGGTAATTAGTATGAACTCGGATTTCCTTACGTTATTAATATTCATTATATGAATTTAAACTCTAACCCCTTTCAATACAGTTCATATTTAACTTACATTTGGAAATTTAACAAACCAATCAATTAACGACATACAAAAATAAACCCTAATCTTTGATAATATGGTACATAATACACAGAACTTAATATTGCGAATCAAATTGCAGTTTACGGAAAATTGATTATGTTTTTAAAGGAATTTATGTTTTATTTTTCGGTAATATGGTTCACTTTTGCAGTGTAAGAATCGCGCTTGCGCGTAGTATGGATCGATTGTATCCGCCGCGCCGGAGACGTCGTTGACCCACTTGTGACGTCGTCGAAGTAGGGTTGTCGCAAAAACTTTTTAAATTATATATTTAATTGGATACACTTATGTAGTTTACAACAAAATTGTGTGATTTTATATAATATGGCAACATTACAAGAGATTATTTTGTGATGATTAAATTTAAATTAAAAAAGTTGTCTGGCAGAAAGATATATGTAACCTACTTGTTCTTGTTTTAACGATTTAATGTATAATTAGTTTTGAGTGGCAGTTCCGAACCGATTTACTTAAGAACAACGAAACGAATTGGAGTAGTTTTTATAACGATTAACTCTGTATGGGAAATAACTTAACAACTTTAGTTATATTAGCAATACATGTCAATTTATTGACGAATAGTTACTTACATGGTCAATTAGATCGATTATCAACACGATCAAATATCTTATATTAAAAAAAGTTGAAACATACCCAAGAATATTCAGAACTCAAGCAATAAAACCAGTCATTTTTTGTGGCAACCCTACTCCAAATTGTTACACAGCTGACCGCTGTCATTCAACTCTAGCTTGAACAAGTACATGGAAACTTTTAGGTTACTAAAATGTTGGAGGGAATCAAGAAATTTGAACTAAAACTTTAATTTTATACTAATATCTATTTAGGTAGTCTATTTTCACCTAAAACACTATTTATAGAACATCTACATATATACATACATATAAAGCCACTTTCTGGAACAGACTGGGATATAGTAATAATGCAATAGTCAGAACAGTCAGTCCAAGTTACTGGGCTGTCTAATATTTTCATATTGACCGTCTGTTCATCAACAGGAGAACAGAAAATGACTAATTGAATATGAATATCATATTAATTATCTATACATATAATAAAATTGTAACTAAGTCGAATCTGTACATTAAATATTTTTTAGAAAATCTTATTGAAATAGACATTATCGATACAGAGGCCGAATTTATAGTTTTTAGAATTTTTGTCAGTCTGTCTGTCTGTTACCGCATCACGGAAAAACCATTGCAGGGATTTTGATGAAATTTGGTATGGCCATAGCTGGTTATCCGGGTCAACATATAAGATACTTTTTACTGCGGTAAAATGTCTCATCTCTGAGAAATCTATACTAAACCTCAAACATAAGCAGGGACGAACCCGACCGGAGCGAGGGTAAGTCGCTAGTTAATTTATGTTATTCTTTAATTATTATTCTTAATTTTAATTGTATTTTTTTTATCTGTACATATTAGGGATTCTGATTTGAGCAATAAATGATTATTATTATTATTATTATATGTATATTGTAGTTACAAATATACTCATACTACAAAAGCTATCGCTGGTGAAAACCCATCGGTCACCATAACACCGTATCCAATGTATCATAGCGAAATTTTATTTACAGCAATCTTGCACGTGTCTGATTCACAGTCCATTGCCAAATTTTATAGTTTAGTAACGACCTATCCTCGCCTTAGCCTTACTACTAGATAAAAATAAACTCTTCTACCCCATAGAAACTCTTTTTACCATAAAAATATAAAAAAAAGGTATAAAAAGAATATTACTTTCAAAGCCATCGTTATTATTCAATGCTATAGCATTGAATAATAATATTTCTCGCCAACTTCTTTTATTTTGCTTTACATATATTAGTGTTCGCCCAGTGGTTGAAGTTCTACCACAATCATTATATGAAAAAAATATTTCTTTCCTAATTTTTTTTATTTATATACAATAATAGCTCCTTAGCTACATACTAAACAAAAAATAAGAAAATCGGTCGGAAGACAGAGAAGATTCTAAAAATCATTGTTTTGGCCTTTGCGTTTTCTTCTCAAATTTCTTCCAGGTACAGACAGCGATGAGTTACAATTTTATTATGTGTACAATGTACATATTGATATCTCTTCGTACTTGCAAGTCTATATATATTTGTCTGCTTGTCTGTGCGTTGGTGCGCGCTAATCTCAGAAACGGCTTAACCTATTTAAGTGTAATTTTCACTAATATATTGTGGCAAGCTTCACCGAACATTTAGTATTTGTTTTATTTCAATCGGTTTATGCCAATTTGAAAAATCACCTATGGACGAACCCGAGTGAAGCAAGGATGAGTCGCTAGTTCGATATAAAAATATAATTTTTAAACACATTACGTCCCTGTGAATATTAAATACAATATATATATGTATATATATATATATATATATATATATATACAACATGCAACTTTCTAAGGATATAACATCAGCGCAAAGAATTGTATTTTTTAATTGATTTTAAAATTGCGAAAGCTGTACAAAAGTATATGATATGTGTGAACTGTGAATAAACGCTGGTATGAGTTCAGTTTTTATGAATGGCGTATGAGTCATTCCGTAACGATCAGATTAGTTTCAGACCAATGTCTTCACATTTTCACGTAAATATTATTTACCGTGAAAAGAAAACGTGAATGCCTCTACTATGACTCATAGTAAAGAATAATGTAGAGGGAGCCCACCAAAAAAAATATCAATGTCAAAAATAGTAGCCTGTTCTACTGTTTATGCTACTATTTTCGATATTTTCATACAGATCGTTTACTTTTTTCAATTAATATGTAATTAGTCAATTCAATTAGTAATTAGTATTAGTCGTTAATCTACAATTTTTGAGAAGATATTATGAATAATAAAAATGAAATTATATTATTTTGAATTTTCTTAACATTAGCTTATATAAATAAAACATCTTTTCCGATTATTTAAAATCAAAATAAATTATTTTTGGTTCCCGACGTTTCTCTCCCGTGACCATGATTACTGTAGAGCATTCCAAACGTCGGGAACCAAAAATCAAACAAATCCGCGAAATAATCCAGAAAGATAGTTTTATTTAGATTTCTCAGAGATGAGATATTTTCCGGCAGTAAAAAGTATCCTAAATGTTGACCCGGATAACTAGCTATCATCATACTAAATTTCATTAAAATCCCTCCAGTGGTTTTTCCTTGATGCGGTAACAGAAAGACAGACAGACAAACAAAAATTCTAAAAACTATAGATTCGGCCTCTGTATCCATAATAATGTCTATTTCAATAAGATTTCCTAAAAAATATTTAATGTACAGATTCGGCTTACTTACAATTTTATTATATGTAGCTTATATATTTATTTATTATAATAAAATCCGTTAGCTATTTTCATCTATTAACATTAATTTACTTATCACAGATATGAATATTCTATTAATATAAGTATTCAAATTTTTTTAATAATACATTTTTCAATCCTTGTTTGGCTTCAAGTTTAGTTCTATGACATTCTGTCTATGTCTTAGTCTGAGATTATCATAAAGTTTTTTTTTTATTTTATTTTTTTTATATGACATTCAGTGACAAACGAGCAGACAGACCACCTGATGGAAAGCAGTACCTGTCGCCCATAACACCTACAGTTCATGCACTTAGGTTTTAAGTAACAAAAATGCAGAACCACAGGTGTGTTGTCACTGTGAGGACTAAGATGATATGCCTCTTGCCTGTAATTGCGCTGGCTACCTTATCTTTCAAACCGGAACACAACAATGCAATCATTGTTGCTTGGCGGCAGAAATAGATAAGGGGGTGGTACCCATCCAGTCGGACTCCTCAGGCTTGACAGAGTCCTACCAACGAATGCCAATTAAGTTACCGTAAAAATTAAATCTTGCCATGATCTCAACAATTGACGATACGTTTGGCTCAGTTTGTAGTGACCCTACTTGTTGTAACAGCGTTCGCGGGTTCGAGTACCGCTGGGAGCATTTATTTGTGTGAGGGCAAATGTTTGTCACTCCAGTCATGGGTGTTTATATTTATAATATGTATGTATTTAAAGTTATATATGTGTAGTATACTGTATCAACTATCTGCGAAGCGAAGCGAGGGTGAGTCGCCAGGTAAAGACATAAAAGAAACCGTATTTAAAATTAAGGTAGCAGTTATATTAGTATTATAATAAGGTAGAATAAACTACGTAGTTTTGACATTAATTCAATTTTAATAGTCCCTCAACGTTTGCTAATTGGCTCTCAAGCGTTAATTGCTATGAAGGAAGCTTAAAAACTTTTAAGGGGTCACTATTTTATGTAAAAGCGAACTTACTAATAATTAATATCTTCTCTATATAAATAGGGAAAGACAAAACATTTCAGTACCCTTTTCTCCTCTGACAACCTTTTTTTGTTTAGTTGTCGAGTTATTAGTTTTAGCTGTATTATTAGTGGCATAAAGTATTGACGAGCTTTTGTGATATCAATTAATATAAATTGGCAATAGTTAGGGGAAGAAGCTGGTGAATGCGTTACGAGAGCGTTACGAAAAGTGTAATCGAGCGAGGCGAACGTTTGTTGCCATGGTAACCGTTGTTATTGTCTGACAAATGATAAATAATACTGTATTCTTTCTTTAAATGATATTCTATAAATATATGATTGTAATATCCCCAATAGCCATTATTTTTAGTATCTCACCTATTCTAATTATTTAAAACGTAAATTGAATTTCATAAAGAGTACCGATAACCTATAGAAGTTTTACTTCTTGCGCGCGTACACATTCATACACGCACTCTTTAATTTTTGTATATAATCTTAAAAACACAAACACATTTATTAAAATTTAGAAGAGGATAACGCCTATTTGATTAGTTAGCATTAAAATATATAAGGGACTAAATTTCGTAATACGTAAGATAAAATCTAGGTGAAACCAAGCCTGTAATATGTATGATGATTGACAAAATATCAATTTTATTCACTTGCAGTACTTATGTTGTATAGAGTGAGGTACGTATCGAAGAGAGGAAATGGTTTCACGAGGGGATATCAGCCCATTGGCTGGACTCATTTGGCTTACAAATCATCATTTACATATAATTTATTTATTACTAGCTTACCCTCGCTTCGCTCGGGTTCGCCTCTGAACAAACAAAAACAAATCTATCCCACGGGAACCATACATTCTTCCGGGATAAAATTTTTGTTTCTCTATTTGTTATTCTAATGTATGAACTATATTATTATAAAGTTACATTAAAATCTAATCAGTACTTTTTGTGTACTAAGCTGTAAAAGTTACTATAGTTTTTTAATTATCCCACGGGAACTCTTTAATTTTCCGGGATGAAAAGTATCTAAGATATTGACTGGGGATATAAGGTACCACCATGCAAAATTTCATTTAAATCGGTCCAACAGCTTCGGAGATTAGCCCGTACAAACAGACAGAGAAACAAAAAATTTGAAAAAAATCTGGATTTGTTCTATTTCTCTTCTTACATCTCCTTGACTCGGTTTTTAGCATTTTTTTTCTATGTACTGACATTCGACCTCTACAGTTTTATTATATCTATAGATTAAGCATATTATTTACTGCTAGTCACCCGCGTGACTTCGATCGTTATCAAACTGCACAGGATCATCTACTGAACAAATATGAAGATTGCCCGAAAATTCCACCAAAATCGCTCCAGCCGTTTTGGAGTCCGTAGGGAACATACATACATATCGATTTTTATCATATATAGATTTGTATTATTAATAGTCATGAGCAGTGGCAGAATTATTTCCAGAGGAGTGCATCCGCCTCTTCACATTAATCTATTAACTAATCTGTAAATGATTAACTTTATAATTTAATAAGATAAATAAATAAGAAATATGTTAGGACATTAACACACAGCGCCATCTAGTTCCATTGTAAGCTACGAGGCATGCGTTATGGTTTTTTTTTTTTTATGATATTCAGTGACAAACGAGCAGACAGACCACCTGATGGAAAGCAGCACCTGTCGCCCATAACACCTACGGTTCATGCACTTAGGTTTTAAGTAACAAAAATGCAGAACCACAGGTGCGTTGTCACTGTGAGGACTAAGATGATATGCCTCTTGCCTGTAATTGCGCTGGCTACCTTATCCTTCGTACCGAAACACAACAATGCAATCATTGTTGCTTGGCGGCAGAAATAGATAAGGGGGTGGTACCCATCCAGTCGGACTCCTCAGGCTTGACAGAGTCCTACCACCGGTAAATGGATACCAGATAGTTGATACAATACACATACTCGTATATATAACTTTAAATACATACATATTATAAATATAAACACCCATGACTGGAGTAGGTACAAACATTAGTGCTCATCACACAAATGAATGCCCCCAGCGGACTCGAACGCGTGACCGCTGGCACAGCAAGTAGGGTCACTATAAACTGAGCCAAGCGTGTTGTCAATTTTTTTTATTCATATCTTATTTATCGTCCTTCCTTCGTAGATATCTAAATTTAAACAGGGATTTTACTAATATAATTTTATTATAGTTTTGCTTAATGGCAGGTATGTACAAGTGCACCCCCTTGTACCTCCCTCCCGGCGCCCATAAATATAGTAAAAATTGGACTGGTGTAAAAATTGGACAATTGAATTGGTGTATAGGTATTTGTATTACATATGTATTATATATATGTATCTACCACATATTTACAGGGCTTTGTAGTATTACTACGTTAGTACTAACAGCACTATATTGTGTTGAGTAAAAACCTTATATTTTTTTTAATATGATTATTATCAATACGTAGTGTCACACAGTTTTTTATGTTTTCTAAGCTCAAGATCGCAAAAAAGTTAGCATCCTAAATTAATTGATTCGAATGGACCAAGGTAGTAGAAAAAATTAGAGGACTGAGTATAAGTTGACGTACAAAAGTCAGCTGTTCTCAATGATGAAAGGTCAAAGGACAGGTGCACATGAATTTAAACGGTATTTTCTTCCATCTCTATCATCTCTTCACAAATAAAAGAAATCGGTATACTTACACAATTTAACTCTTCATAATGTACTTAGCATAGTCGCTTTCCAGCTTTCTACTACTAAGGAAATATAACGAATAATCCAAAATCTGTTACTACTACACGTGTATCGTATACCTGACATACACATAAAATAACATATTATAGTACAACTCAACATCAACCACAGGAACAATATCATCAAATTGAACTGAATGAAATCGCGACAACCGATTATAATAAGAAAATTATTAAAAAACGATATACCCACATACATTTACGTCGAGAAAAATCAAAAACTGCAGTGTTTTTCATACAAAAATTCCAAAAATGCAATCCAAATACCAAAGCATAACCTCAAAGGCTCAAACTTTACATACCCTCCTCTTGCCTCGGTACCTCTGCCGTCTGAAGTGGTCCATAACTAGAACCTTCGTCATAACACGCACATTTCTATATCATTTCACTATCACAATATCACAAAATATAAGTACATAGTTTTTGGATTTACTAAAAACCAGCGTACGCGGAGGAGCTCGCTGCGGTCTAAAAATACAGACGTGTACGGGATCGGTGTAGTTTGTAACGATTGTGGGGATATGTGTGCATACATTGATTGCTGGCTGATTTGTTTGCATACTATTGAGTTCCGTTGTGCATTACAAATAAATTGATCTAAATTGTCCATTAACTAATGTACATACGCAATGTACTGACAAAGCTGAGATAAATCATAAAAGTCTGATCTAGGTTGACCTTTATTTAGAACAGATATTGATTTATTCCTTTTTTTTAACTGAAGGAAGTAAAATATTATTTCAACTATAATAAAGTGTAACTTATCGCTATCTGTAAATGGAATATAATCCAAAACAATGATTTTTAGAATTTTTGTCTGTTTGCCTGTGCGTTTGTGCGCGCTAATTTTGGAAATGGATTAACCGATTTGGGTGCGGTTTTCACAAATGTATTGTTGTAAGATTCACTTAATATTTAGTACTTGTTTTATGTCAGTCGGTTCATAAATAAAAAAGTTATGTCAATTTAAAGTATCACCTAACCTAAGCTTCGAATCCAAGCGAAGCGAGGGTAAGTCGCTAGTTTAAATATAAGCCAATTGGGTAGATAGTTATAATTTACCCATTTCCCATTCTGATGCCTGCCATAATGTCCATTTTCATATGTGACATGATGTTTAAGTTTGCAGTAGACCGAATTTGTGTGTATAAGGTAGTTCTGTTGAGTTTCTCGCCAGCTCTTCTCAGCAGAACTGCTTTCCGAGCCGGTGGTAGCTTCCTCACGGACAGACTTCACTGACGCTTACATTAAATTGACGATTCAAAAGCACTTGTAATGAGTCTAATTGAATAAAGTTTATTTCATTTCATTTCACATAAAGTACGTAGAATATGGAATTGTATAAAGACTTAATTTATCTATTTTTACGTAATGGTGGTTCACTTCTCGAATAAAAAAAAATTAAAGCAATATATTCGCTGTTAATTATAAAGTTGTAATAGAAGAATATGTTTTGCTTAGAAAAAGAGCCATATCGACAAATTTAAAAAAAAAAACACTGCTAGTTATATAATTTTAATTTACCAAATATATAGCCTTTTTTGAGTATTTTTAGTTACAGGCGTTTTGTACGTGTGTTAATTTTAATTATTTTATTTATTTATTGTATTATTAAGTTATTACAATCTTGCATTTTTGTTACCTTTAAACCTACTGTACTATAAGAGCTTTTAAGCTTTTTCAATGTTGTTAAGAAGAAGAATTAAAAAGTTCGACTTCTAAGAAAATCTTAACATCCTATCCATCAATGTACATGAAACAATATTAAAAACCGTACGAATTCATACTAACGTCGAGCATCTCAGTACGTTATAAATCATTATTTTCATCATTTAACTCTTATCATCTAGGCTATAAGGTCTATTACAGAAGACGGAGATGATACGAGTTAGAAGCCAGGAGTTCCGCCTGTCCCGACATTGATATGTCAAAATTGACTATAAATTTGACATTTAGTATAATTATTTCGCCTAAACGTGAAACATAGTCTAGGACAATGTGTCTGAGGATGATTTTTGCAATGAAATAACGAAATGAATAACTATCTATCTATCTAATATATTTAAACGAGCAATTCTTGTATATTTATTTATATATACCGGTGATCTCGGAAATGGCTCTAACGATTTCGCTGAAATTTGGTATGAAGGAGACTTCGGGAGCGAAAAATCTATCTAGATTAGTCTTATGTTTGGGAAATCGCGTGTTTTCAAGTTTTCATACGGGTTTCTTTCGCAATATTCCACGCAGAATGGTCGATCATTTCTTACCCTCAGGCATAAGCATCGTGGTCAAGCGGCCAAGGTGCAAGATCAATAATCACAGGTGGCGGAGTTCGGATGCCGGGCCGGATATAAAGTTTTTACTTTTTTTTTTTTGTATTTATTCAAGTTTTTAGTTTTTTTTAATCTAAAAAATATGATATAATAAAAAAGAACTCCGAACGAAGCTCGATCGCCTAGGTACTATTACATAATTAAAGTAAAAATTAGTAGATGTCACTCTCCATCGTATATTCTTTCTATACGGAAAAAATTAAAAAGGCAAGGCAAAACACATTTGGCTCAGTTTGTAGTGATCCTACTTGCTGTGCCAGCGGTCGCGGGTTAGGGTCTCGCTGGGGGCATTTATTTGTGTGATGAGCATGAATGTTTGTACTCCAGTCATGGGTGTTTATATTTATAATATGTATGTATTTAAAGTTATATATGTGTAGTGTATCAACTATCTGGCATCCTTAACACCAGTCTCGTAGCTTACCATGGAACTAAATTGTGCTGTGTTAATGTCTCAACATATTTATATTTATAAAATTTATTACAATAGATATTTAAAAAAATATAACTTATTCGGATATTTGGTTAAGAATAAAAGCCGGTTAGACGGTGGTTGTTTTTAGAACTAACAATATACAACTTATCCAGAACTTACTTAATAGTAACTGTAGAATTTCTAATTGCTTTACTATCTGTCTGGATCTTTATTTCAATTAACAGGTAATACCTATAAAGAATTTAGAATTTTAGACTGTCTGTTTTAGACAGTCTGCGCGGTCGGCGACCATAACTTCATAAGTATAAGCTTTTACATGAATATAATTAAAAGTTCTAAGCCTTTTAGTAATGTCCCTTTTAGTACCTGTCACAATTTACAGGTGAAACTAAAGTTATCGGTTTGGCGCGGTCTGAAAAAGTCTGAAAAGCGAAATTCAGTTCGTAATAAATACCCTAAAATAATGTTATTTATTATATACTTATTGATATGGTATTTGATGTTTCATATGGGCTTCTTAATAATGCTCTAAATTAATTTAAATTATCTATACAGATAAATACAAATATGATAAAATTGAGGTGTCTGTTTGTAATGTCAAAATAAAAACTTTTTAATAAATAGTAAATACAAATGAAAGATAGCTATTTAAAAAAAAATGTCTGTCTGTTTGTTCCGGCTAATCTCCAAAACGGCTGGACCGATTTTGACAGAACTTTCACTGGCAGATAACTGATGTTATAAGGAGTAAGTTAGGCTACTTTTATTTAAGAAAAAGTATGTGGGTTCCGCGCAAAAAATTAAAACCTTTGAAATCGCGAACAAAATCCGAATACCTGAGGACGCACCCGAGCGAAGCGAGGGTTAGTTGCTAGTGTCATTATAAACTTATTTAAAGTAAATATTTAAAAAACAGCGCCATCTAACGGAAATTCTTCGATTTATGTCGTTATGTACTATGTAGTGCTACATCATGACAGTGTTGTACAAATTATGTTTCATGTAACGTATAATAGATGGCTCTGCTATGGATGTTTAAGTTTACCAACAAATAAAGTAGATGGCGGCACAAGGCGTGTTTATATGAAATTTTTAGTTATAAAACGTCACGAAATATGATAATTTTCTGTTTAACAAATAAACTATGAAATCGAAATATTAAATAGTTTTTTTATGTTTTATACAACTGCGTATATAATCAAAATTAAGGATGTCTGTCAGTAAACCAAATAATATAATAATTTGGTTTTGCGATACTTCGTTTTTTTTTAAATATGAGCTAATACTTTAAGGCTTAAGCATTTAACAAATCTCATTTCCTCCTTACACCACGCACGTATAAAAATAAGGAAATTAATATTTAATTCAATTGATTTCTCAGGTTTCTTTGCTAATTCTATAATAACATTAAATTGGATTAGTTAAACCATAGATCACATAATGCTATGGTTCAACTTACATTCATCATAGTTAATTGTTAAATCTATAATTTGGCAATATGTTATTCTTGAACTTAGGATATATTAGGAGGATGATTTTCAGAACATTAATTTTATTTCTATTTACTTACTAGCGACTCACCCTCGCTTCGCTTCGGGTTCATCCCTAGGCAAAAACAAATCAATCCCACGGGACCCGTACATTTTTGAGGATGATATAATGCAAAAATAATTTTTCCAATCAGATTAGTAGTTCCTGAGATTAGCGCGTTCAACCAAACAAACAAACAAACTTCAGCTTTATAATATTAGTATAGATTACTTACTAACAGCCACATTGTCAGTTGTCTAGTGTCTTTCCAGGGTTGAAGTCCCAGGTCAAACCAAGTCTAATTTATAAGTAGTCTGGAGATGGGAAGATGGCCCACCTTCCTCGAACTGCACATAAAGATTCACCAGCCATGTCGAAGTATATCTGTCGTCCCATCGCACTTTAAGAGTAAAAAGAAATATGGAATATACCTACGTGTGATTTAAATAAAGGTGAAATTTATTTTTTTATAATATTTATTGCTTTGGAATTAAGCCTATATTAATATTTTTTATTTTTAATATTAATATTTGTACCGTATCGGTACGATATTTTTTTTTGCACTAAATGTTAGTTTTTTGGAGCTGGATATTTTTTTTACAATTCTATAACGATGTACCTAAGCTATTTTATAAAAAAATCACGCAAATTCCCTATTGAGAGTGCGCTTGCGCCTGCACGCATATTTGTGCACTATAATATCTCCTCAGATGGCTAGCCTCTGTGAGATAGGCCACTATGTCCGAAATCGATCGGGAGGACATTATAATAATTTAAAATAAGAGTTTTAGAGTTTAAAAAAATAAAAGCTTGTAACGCGCTTTTGAAACCGAGTGAAGCGGGTTCAAATCCCGGGTCTCGCACCTCTGATATTTTCATGTGGGAATCATTTCTAACGTGATTACCACTTGCTTTACGGTGAAGTAAAACATCGTGAGGAAACCTGCATGTCTGAGAGAACTTAGCAAGTTTTCGAAAGACATATGAAGTCCGCCAACCCGCACTTGGCCAGCGTGGTGGACTATGGCCTTATCCCCCTCGTATTGAAGGGAGGCCCGAGGCCCGAGGTCCAACAGTGGGACGTTAAAAAGGGCTGAATACATACATATGAAAGTTGCTTATATTTTTGTTAAAACCTTTGAAATGGCACGAAAGTAGAGATTTCGTGTAGATTAACCGAAAAAATTATGTACGAACTTCCGTTATATTAAAAAATAGTATAAAGACTATTTAAAAGAATTTACTAAATACCGTAATAATTGCTAATTATTCCCTCGTATCGAAGGGAGGCCCGTGCCCAGCAGTGGGACGTTAAAAAGGGCTGAATACAATAATTGTTAATAGTCATAAAGCAATATTTGCGTCTAAATTTTTAAGTCGATTAGTATTTCTTAGAAAGTAAACATCACATATAATTAGTCAATATTTTATTGAATTGCTTTTATTAAACGTCGGGAACCAAAACTCAAAATAAACCCGTGAAAAAAAACCGAAAAGATATTTTTATTAGAAATATACAATATTCGGTTTTTTTTATGAGATTCAGTGACAAACGAGCAAACAGACCACCTGATGGAAAGCAGTACCTGTCGCCCATAACACCTACGGTTCATGCACTTAAGTTTTAAGTAACAAAAATGCAGAACCACAGGTGCGTTGTCACTGTGAGGACTAAGATGATATGCCTCTCGCCTGTAATTGCGCTGGCTACCTTATCCTTCAAACCGGAACACAACAATGCAATCATTGTTGCTTGGCGGCAGAAATAGATAAGGGGGTGGTACCCATCCAGTCGGAGGCTTGACAGAGTCCTACCACCGGTAGACGGGTAAATCAAACGATAATATTCAGTCTTAATCGTCGTTTCTAAGATGAAAACGGACATACTCGTATGACCACAATTTTAAAAGCCGCCACATGCTTAAAATATACTATTGTAACTTACTTAATATTTTGTAAATTTCATGAATACATAAAATACAAATCATAGCTTAAGTGTTCTAAATAAAATTCGTACGGAATCCATTTTCCGTAGAACAAACGGACAGCAGGCGTACATCAAATGCAAGTGGTACTTATAAACTAAACCAAATATGTCGCCGGGTGAACGACACGACAGATCTATTTCGGTGCAATAATTATATATACGGAATGAGAATGTCTGTCTGAATGGTTCTTGCTTTAGTTAATCATATTGTAAGCTTGATGTGTTTAGAAATGAAATTTAAATATGAAGATAGGTATATCGACAGAAGATTAGGTTTAAGTGACTGAAATATTAACTTCTTTAATTATAAATAAAATATCTTGTCATATATCATATTAGGGACTCACTCTCGCTTCGCTCGAGTTTGTCCCTTACCTAGGTACGTTTTAACAGTTAGTATGATATAGATAGTCAATCCCTTGCTCTGAAAAAACAAAAACAAAACCGTACATTTTTCCGGGATAAAAAGTAACCTATGTGCTATTCCAGACTATAATCTATCTCTGTGATAGATTGAAAATAGTTAAAAAGGAAGGAATAGTTGGGTAACCTCGAAGGATTTTTGAATAGGTAGGTACTAAGTTTAAATATTTTTAAAGTGATGTCTGTCAATTTTGAGGATCCGTCGAAGAGCTGATGATGAACATGGAAGCAGTGAAAGAGATATGTAGAGTGAGCAGCTCCCTAGTCCCTGGCAAGGGTCGTAGCATGAAGATATGGGTGGTATGCAAGAGGGTTTAAAGAAACTATAAATATGAGAATTAACATATTTAGGTGTATATTGGCTGGGTACGAGTACTATTATTGTAGAAAATTTAATTAAAATCTGTCCAGTAGTTTTTTGGCGACACACTTGGCTCAGCTTGTAGTGACCGTATTTGCTGTGCCAGCCGTCGCGGGTTCGAGTCCGCTGGGGGCATTGATTATGTAATGAGCACGAATGTTTGTACTTCAGTCATGGGTGTTTATATTTATAATATTTATGTATTTAAAGTTATATATGTGTAATGTATCAAATATCTGGTATCCATAACACAAGCCTCGTAACTTACCATGGAACTAGATGGTGCTGTGTGTTAATGTCCCAACATATTTATATTTAGATACACATTTTTTCTTAAAAAAATGCTATTTTTGTGTCTATATTTAATAACCAATTGACCAGATTTAAAGGTTCAAAGAATCAAACCGCAAACCTTCGACATGACAGTCACTACCACTCTAGCATATCATTTTATCTGTTTTCTATGACTAGTGTTCACCTCGAAGTCGAAATTCGGCGATAATCATTGTTGGTAATCGTTATACTTATATTTAATATAATTCAGCTTAAATTCTACAAAAAATTAAGCAATATGCCTATCAATCAAATAAATTGATCATAATTTTTAATGAACAGTGCTATAAAATAATTTCATTTATAAAAAAATTGACGTTATATAATAATAATCTATAGAGATAAATAAAATTGAAGTGTCTCTTTGTAAAGTCAAATTAACAGCTTTATACTAAATGCATATGGAATTATATACGGCACTTGTAAGAAAAACACAACTTTTAAAATTTTTGTCTATATGTCTGTCTGTCTGTCTATCTGTGTGTTTGTTCCGGCTAATTTTCGGCTGGACCAATTTAAACGGGACTTTCACTGGCAGATATCTGATATTATAAGGAGTAACTTAGGCTACATTTATTTTAGAAAAAGAATTAGAGTTTCGCTCAAAAAAATTAAAATATACCTAGGGACGCACCCAAGCGACGCGAGGGTAAGTCGCTAGTAAGATATAATATCCGTTAATAGGAGTTTTAAGCAATATCCAAAAATGCATTTTTTCTTAACTTGGCCGTTGCAAATATTTTCATGGAATACTCAAAAAACAAATAGGATTTTTTCGATATATATTTGTTTCCTGGTTCTCAGGGTTTGAAAATGGGTTTCATCTTTATATAAATAAAAATAACGAACTACTTTTATTTTTTTTAATATTACTAAACCTTGTTATTGGCTACTAAACAAAAAAAAACAAAAAAAAAGAAAATCGGTAAAAAAAAACAGAGGAGAAAAAGGTACTGAACTGTTTTATCTTTGCTTATTTACATATATATAAAATAAATTTTAAAGGCTTCATCTTCATACATTTTGATGCACATATTAGGATCGATTACGTGATAGATGACTTAATATAACCATACTTAAACGACAAATATGGTAATTCCTAACCTCATGAAGACGTGTTTCTCAAAGTATTTGGGTTACATATTATGTATTTCAAAACATATGAGAAAATCTCTACACAACAATAAAATTAGGTCTGAATCACGCAATCAATGTATTTTACGCACAATATTTATACTACATGTTCACACCTGGACGGTGGCCAGAGGAAAGAGGTTCGTGACAATGTTTCATTCATAATCGACCCACAGCTTAGTCAGATGAGGTATAATGTAGGTACATTACGAAATTTCAACATAATTTTATAGGAAAAACGTATTTTTATCTTAAATATTTTATTTTCGGGATATTTTTGAGCAATGCCAATCTACTATCTATGTATATATAAAACAAAGTCGGGTTTGTTACAACACTTATAACTCGAGAACTGCTGGACCGATTTTTATGATCTTTGTTTTGTTGGATTTGTCTTCGTCCCGAATAGCAGAATAACTGTTGAAAAACCGGAAATAAAATTGTAACTAAGCCGAATCTGTACATAAAATATTTTTTGGAAAATCTACATAGGCCGAAACTATTGTTTTTAGAATTTTTGTCTGTCTGTCTGTCTGTCTGTTTGTTACCGCATCACGGGAAAACCACTGGAGAGATTTTGATGAAATTTGGTATAATGATAGCTGGTTATCCGGGTCAACATACAGGATACTTTTTACTACGGAAAAATATCTCATCTCTGAGAAATCTTTACTAAGACAAAGGAACAAATATTTATATATCTTTTATATATGTATATCAAATGAAGTATCAATATGTGATTTTAAAACATTTATCCCACATAGAAGTTATATGGTTGCCAGAACGAATTTTCACTAGTAGTAAGTAGAATCTACCAGCTATTTATCTATATGCATAATCAAAGACAAAACTTTCTCTCGTCTGTTTGTCTGTTTTTTTGTGTGTAGTTACTTAAGCTATTGACGAGCTTCAGTATACTCAGTTAGTAATTTTGGTAACAGTTTTTTTTTATATAGATCGGTAAATTCTTTACAGGTAAATTTTTCTTAAATCAATAATCTATATATTAATACGTGATGAGAAAACTTTGAACCCCTTTTTAAGCATATTGCATGTACGGAGGAGGACGAGCTTTGGCATAGTTAAAGTTTATATCGAGAAGGACTGCAGAAAGCCAAAATTAATTGACTTTCTTTTACCCGCGAATCCGCTCGTGTATTTTATTTATATACATATAATTACTTCACTGCTTCATACTGATTTAAGAACATATAATGTAAGCTTGTCAAAAAATCGTACGTTCAGAACAAGCTTTATCTTATCCAAGCTAAATGAAAACTATTGAGATAGTAATTTACGTAAATAACTAACTAGATATTTCATGAAAAGATATATTTAGAGACAAGATGCGATTGGTTTTGAACCTGTCACATGGCAGGTCTAACAGAAGTCGACGCTAATGACGGCACGTGCGTACGATGTTAGTTGGTAAAGTGGGAACTTACGTTTCCTGAGTGCGACCATAGTATAAATAACGAAGACGTGCAAATAGGCATTATATGTAAGTATCTATTTTATTATAGAACATTTATTTAAAAAAAGTAAATAAAATCAAGATTTTATACCTTAAACTAGTGACTAATTCTTATTCCGCTCGAGTTCGTCGATACAAAGTACAAAATATCTTATATGATGATCTGGAAACCCGCTATCATTATACCAAATTTCATCAAAATTTGTCCAGTGGTTCTCTCGTGATGCGTTCCCAGACAGACAGACAAAACTTCTAAAGACTATATTCGGCCTCTGTATCGATAATAATGACTATTTCAATAAGATTTTCCAAAATATATTTATTGTACTGAAGCGAGTCAGTTAGAATTTTATTATATGTATAGATAGAAAGGGCCTGATTCCCTCGTACTGAAGGGAGGCCCGTGCCCAGCAGTGGGACGTTAAAAAAGGGGCTAAATACATACATACATACATACATACATACATACATACATACATACATACATACAATAATCAAGATTTTTTTAGTGGAAATGTCTGTTACAATAAGTCAGTTTTTTAAAAAGACTTCTGTAAAAGTTTTATTATATATCTATTTGCATTCGATATTTATTTTAAATGATTTTAGGAACAACTCAAATACGCTTATAGTTCTCTCTTTGAACATTTGTAAAGATGTACCTAAACCTACACTAAAATAAACTAAACATTAACTCTCTTTTTAAAACTACAACAAAAAAACTTTAAAAAGGTAGGTTTCATATAAATTTTCATCCCTTATTTTATCTCCTTATGGGATGGATTAAAAAAAACGCTACAACACGTATTTATTTAATTGTATTGAAGAGCATTAATACTAAGTTTCCAGAAATTCTGATCATAAATATTTTTTGGGGTGTGTTATAACGTGTACTCCCGTGGGAATGAGATAATCTCCCGCGGTAAAAAGTATCCTATATGTTGACCCGGATTTCCAGCTATCATCATACCAAATTTCATCAAAATCCCTCCAGTGGTTTTTCTGTGATGCGGTAACAGACAGACAGACAGATAAAAATTCTAAAAACTATAGATTCGGTCTCTGTGTCGATAATAAAGTCTATTTCAATAAGCTTTTCCAAAAAATATTGAAGGTACAGATTCGACTCAGTTAGAATTTTATTATATGTATAGATGTTATATTTAAGAATTTTACTAGGAGTATCTTTAACATTTGTGGAATGTGTTAAATGGTTAAACCGATTTAAAAAAAAACTATATAATATAGAAAAAATGAAATAAAAATATATTCAAAAACATTATAATGGGATACACTCGAAGCATTTTGTCGATTACTCTAAGTACTTTTTAAAGACTTAATTTACTTACTTTTACTTAAAATAAAATTGTAACGAAATCAAAATTGCACTTTCAATATATTTGTTAAGATTGGGGATATAATAAATACCTGAGTGGTTCTAAGAAAACAAAATTAGTACTATGTACAAAGTTGCATGCAAAAAGATACTTCATCTTCGCCAAATTATGAATCAGTGAAGTTATAGAGCTCCCTCTATATATAATATTGTATATTATTACTTGTTTTTTTATTACTTTTAATCTTTAACATACTTTTAAAATATTAATTTTATTATTTGCCATAATCGCTTACGTATCAATTTAGAATTTAGTATGGAAAAAAACTTTTGTTCCCGTTTGCTGGCATTTATTTCAGTATTTGAATGACATAATAATATATTTGCTTAGTTCGTTTTAAAAAAAAAAAAAGATGATAAAACAACTAGCATTAGTAAAAGTTAGTCAAAAAACTTTCGATCTATGAAGTATTAATTACTTTAGATCATATTTCCCCTTTCGTTGTATCTACATAAATATAGATAACCCAGCATAGCATAGCTTTATATTACCGACCGTATTTTTAGGTGATTCAGAAGTTCCCGAGATTGTTTCCTTATATAGAACAAACATATATACCTTTATCATATCCTAACATAATATATTTTACTAAATTTCACTTTAAATATGTATTTACTTCCTTCATCTTTGACTCGCGACAGAGACGACACGGGGCCCATGCCTATTTCCGTGGCGCTGCAATAACAGTACCGATGGTATTTTTATTACGCCCGCCAGTTTTATTTCAGCTACAATTTGACAATATAAAAATAAGGACGTAAGTAATGTGACACGTGTTAGGGATGTCCTTTTACCGATATGGGAAGATAATTTGTATATAGACATCATAACACATCGTTTTACTTGCATACATGTATGTGTGTCGCGAGGTTGTTTTATGGGTATATACCCCATGTACCCATAACCATGGTGTTTACGTGTGATAAAACAAAATATTACATAAAAAAATAATGTCAGAAACGACGAAAACTTAAAGACTATTGCGTGTTATTATAATATTATGCGTACAGAGCGTTGCGGCGTTTTCTTGACTACAAACTGTTAAGGCCTTGAGAAAACAGTATCACTTCAGTCTATCTGTGTACTAGAATATAAGCATAATAATATATATTTTTAGAACGTATATGATAAACTTATATGAAATATATTTTAAATCTAAATTTTCGCAATAAATAATCTAACATAACCTTATTTATAATGATGATGATGATGATGTTCTCCTGACCGATTCCGGCCACGGCGGACAATCTCATTGAGACTAGCCAACTGCGCAGGAGATATTATAGTGCACAAGTGTACGCGCAGACACAAGTGCACTCTCTATTTCTGTCACTCTCATACTCCAGTGGGACGACTACTCGACACGACCGGTGAGAGTTAAGGCGCAGGACCGACGGCTTTACGTGCTCTCCGAGGCACTGGGGTGAAACACCGCCAACTTCCCAACTCCGGGCTGTTACTGAGGCTTACTATACAGAAAGACTCAATAACTAAACTTGGCCCGACACGGGACTCGAACCCAGGACCTCAGGATGTGCAGCCGTACATGCTAGCCACTACACCACCGAGGCAGTTAAATATAATATAGTAATGATGAATATTACATATCTTACCAAAGTAAAAAAAAAACATTAAAAATAAAAAATATTGAAAATATCATCATCTATCGACATCAAACCCGTTACGTCACTATCCACAACATCCACGAGTAAGCAACTGTACATTGCTGCATTTCTTTCTATATCCCACTACAGAATAAAACCAAACCAGCAATGGTTATAAAACTTAGTTAAATCCGAGAGCCTTTAATGAGAGTGCATTCACCTTGCCTAAAATGTAGTGCGTTACGGAAAATAGACTCGTTTCCGCGTCCCAACACTTGGTAAGTGAAAAGGGTGATATATTTACACAACCAATTAAATGGGTACGTTTTGGTTGTTTTCGATTTATTTTTGTTAATATTGGAATGATAATATAATGAAGACGTATGTATGTATGTGTAAATGTAACCTATAAAATTAATTGTTTTATCTATATTAATGTTATAAAGAGGGAAGATTTTTTTGTTTGTTTGTACCGAATAAGCTCCGAACTTACTGAACCGATTTGGATGAAATTTGGTAAGAAGGTAATTTGAGACACTGGGAAGGACATAGGATAGTTTTCATTACAGAAACAGAATAGGGTGAAAATGGGGATCAAAGTTTGTATGGGGAAGCAACGTAGGGACAAACCCGAGCTAAGCGAGGGTGATTCTGGGATAAGAGTGTTAATTTTTTTTAGCATTAATTTGTAAAATTAATATTATTATTGAATTAAATGTATTATGTCTCTAATTTTAAGTTCCTTTAAATAGGCTAATCTTTATAAATAGTAAAGAATTTATCTTTTGATTTTTATTTTATCTTTTGACTTAGTCTTATTGCTAATATATGTACCTCTCTCTGTATGACTGAGCAAGGTGTAATTTCCTTTAATTGGAGGAGCAAACGTACTGTAATGCATTTTAACCTTTTACATAAATGTTAAGTGTGTATCTTTAGTTAAATCTATACTTAATATTATAATAATATTATAAAGAAGCAGACTTTGTTTGTTTGTTTCTTTGTTTGTTTGAATGCGCTTATCTCAGGAACTTCTAATCCGATTTTAAAAATTCTTTTTGCTTTAGATAGCTCGTTTATTGAGGAAGGCTATAGGCTATATATCATCATGCTACTACCCAAAGGAGTGGAGCAGTAATCATAAATGTCTACAAATCATCTTCCATACTGGCAGATCTGGCAGACTTCCATACAAAATTGTAAAACTAAATAAAAATGAAAATGAAATTTTTGCGTGTTTTCTAATTTAATAATGCATGCAATGGTTTTACTCAGCTAAAATAGTTCAGTGCGTATTTGCTATAAGACTAATGTCGCAAACGTAATTATTTTTGTCGTAAACCTTTGTTTACCTTTGGTACCTTTGTACCAAAACACAACGTAAAACTTTTTCGTGAAAGCTTCTTAGGTGAGTGGCCGTGTATTGCTCACTAATTTGTCTGTTTCTAATGAATTACCTGACTCTAAATAAATTTTGGTATAATTTATATTATAATCATATTTAACCTACTTTCGTGAAATTAATTGTACGATGCATAAAATTAGTTTTGTTATTTAAATTTGATTGATTCGTACTTTTTTAAGGTTGCCAAATAAATGCATTTGCTCATGCATACAGTATGTATCCACCTGTATGTATAAAGGTGTATATATACAGGTGATTATGTGGGACTCGCCGGCTAGAAAAGCCAATACTACCCACTAAAACCCAACGGAAGCTCTCCCGTCTTAATGGGACACAGAATTGCTTAAGCAATCAAATTCAAACACGACACCCTGACCGGCGACAGCAGGCCTGCCGAAGCAGACCACATCAATCACGTTGTAACGACACACTCTGCTATCAAAAAGTACCAGGATCAACCCGCATGGTACACCGCCCACCGAAGTACGCCATATCCCTGGGCGTTTGTTGGCTTCACGCCCGGCTGGATTGCCGGAAGCCAACGAGAACCCATACAACACCTCCTCCCCCACCCTCCCTTCCTCCCCTACGACAAGGTGAACACTTTTGGGCTATAGTAGCATAGTAGTAACGTAGTACTAGTAGCAACGATAGTCAAATGTATCGATATTAACTTATATGTGGTCTTAAAGCACAATGTCGTGTGTCTTGGCTTTTTTCATCACTTTTCCCATACTGTCATCAATCTCTTCATACACGCCCTTTGGGGGATTCCCCATACCATTGACCTGACTGACCTCCTTTGAGTATATTAGACACTGTTGTCATAGCTAATTCGCTTCGCCCTTCCTGATATGTCATTTATTACTTAAAGGGATTTTATAAGTAATTTTAAACATGAGAACTTCCGTCTAAGTAAAATTCCTTTAATCTATAGTAGGTATAGAACCTACATATATAAAAATTATAACTGAGTCGAATCTGTACATTAAATATTTTATGAAAAATCTTATTGAAATAGTCATTATTATCGATACAGAGGCCGAATCTATAGTTTTTACAATTTTTGTCTGTCTGTCTGTCTGTTACCGCATCACGGAAAACCCACTGGAGGAATTTCGATGAAATTTGGTATGATGATAGCCGGTTATCCGGGTCAACATATAGGATATTTTTTACTACGGGAAAATATCTCATCTCTGCGAAATCTATACTAAACGTTAAAACATAAGTAGGGACGAACCTGAGCGGAGCGAGGGTGAGTCGCTAGTTGTAATATAATTTGGATAATATTTTTCTTAATTTTCTTGAATATCTATTTTATTTGTATTTATCTGTGAAATTATGATTTGGATTCTTATATTATATGTGTTCCTTCCTTATAGTATTTGCTTCCTTTTACTCTTTTTTATTTTTCTGTATGTATAATACTTGTAGTCTTCCAGATTAAGCTTGCTTTAACCAGATATAAAGCTTATTTTTCCTCAAATATAAATTTTTGGAACACCAAATTGGAAATCACGCTTCATATAAGGAAAACTTTGAACGGCGTACTAAATCACGTTACCCCATTTATAAATACTAGTGATCGCCCCGTGGTTGAAAATCAACCATAATTCATTAAGTTTGATCGATACTGAGGTTCTTTTTTCAAAGTCATATAGATAGCCTATAAAATCAAAAAAAAATTAAACGGGCCCGTACATTTGGAAGTTTGCACGTACAGACAAAGTTTTCATCTTTATATTATGTTAGTACTCGTATAATATTGATGAAAGTTATCTAACTTGCTATATCTTTTTGCAGTGCAATTATTACAGTATATAAATAAAATGCACGAACGGATTCGCGGGTAAAAGAAAGTCAATAAATTTTGGCTTTCTGCAGTCCTTCTCTATATAAACTTTAACTATGCCAAAGCTCATACTCCTCCGTACATGCAATATTCTTAAAAAGGGGTTCAAAGTTTTCTCTTCACGTGTATTCAGCCCTTTTTAACGTCCCACTGCTGGGCACGGGCCTCCCTTCAGTACGAGGGGAATCAGGCTATTCCACCACGCTGGCCAAGTGCGGGTTGGCGGACTTCACATGTCTTTTGAAAACTTGTTAGATTCTCTTCACGTATTAATATATAAATGTATATAGAATAAACAATAAAAATACTCGTCTACGACATTTAAAGCTATTATCATATCTTTTACACACATTTAAAACTATAAAGACAAGTTTACCCTACAAATTATTACGCGTTGTTAACGTTTATTGTGGCTATAACGGCCCCGACAGGCGTTGAGGCAATTTTACAAGCACTGCGATAGACACGCAATACGCGGTACATATCACCTGTCGTACTGTCGAAACTTTTGATAGGGCATAGGGTTGACTTAAGGGTATGTAGAGGGCGAATATCCTTATTATTGAAATGAGAAAGTATGTTTGTTATTATTAGTTCATCTTTCTTTTACTGAGGAGGATCAATGAGGCTTTTTTGCATATGGACAGTTTTGCTTAGCATAACTTGACAGAAACTATAAAAAGAATGAAATTTCCTTGACTTTATATACATTAACTGGCTCACCACCCTCGCTTCACTCGAGTTTGTCCCTAGGTGCACTTTAACGGTTAGTATGGAATATCTATACAGATAAATAAAATTGAAGTGTTTATTTGTAATGTCAAAATAACAGCTTATTCTAAATGCATATGGATTTATATACGGTACTTAAAAGTAAAACACAATTTTTAAATTTTTGTCTGTCTGTCTGTTTGTTCGTTTGTTTTAACGGGACTTTCATTGGCAGATAGCCGATATTATAAGGAGTAACTTAGGCAACTTTTATTTTAGAAAAAGAATCCGTTTCGCTCAAAAAAATTAAAACGTACCTAGGGACGAGTTGCTAGTATTATTATATGAGATATAGCTTATAGCCTTCCTCAATAAACGGACTATCTAATTCAAAAAGAATTTTACAAATCGAATTAGTAGTTCCTACAACTCTTCAGTGGCCACTAAGTAAATCCCTCGAGTTTGGACTCGTTTAGTTCGTTTCAATGAGTCTATGAATACATTACAATTAGTCAAAAGTGTGTTTTTTTCAATTTTATAAAACTATAATTATTTTTGAATAGTTGTTTTTAATTATGCTTAGCATGTTCTGCTACATCTCACGTAATCGTGTTGGTCCAGGATTGTTTTGCAATTAAGTTTATCTATCAAAAATACTGCAAAGCAATCCGGAATGGAGAAGTTGACGATGTTAGTTCGTACTACGCGACACCACTTAAAAACGTAGATCCTGCGCTAGCTGTTTCCACGTAGAACATAATAAATTCACGTCTCACTGCTCTATGGAAGCGAAAGGAAAAGTGAGTACATTTGTGTTTTCTCCTAACACTAATATGGGTAAAACTGGCCATTATGGCAAGAATTAGGCAGAAGTACTTTTATTTATTTATTTCATATTATTCTTTAAACATTCTACTTATTTCGAAGCTATCGTTTCCAAAACAAAACTTTTTCTAAGGTTTTTGGTAATCGTAATTCATTTGTTTCCGTTCGCGTGAACCACAACACGCGAAAGACAGAGTTCGTAGAAGTTATTTCCTCTAAATAATTGCCAGCCATCATTTCAACGGTGTTGCGAACACAATAAATGAGTCATATTAGAAATATGAAGATAACATATAAACACTTTATGTGTAAAGTGAGAAAGTTTAATCTATACTTATAATAAAATTGTAGCTAAGCCGAATCTGTACATTAAATATTTTTTGGAAAATCTTATTGAAATTGACATTATTATCGATACAGAGGCCGACTCTATAGTTGTTAGAATTTTTGTCTGTCTGTCTGTCTGTTACCGCATCACGGAATCATCACTGGAGGGATTTTGATGAAATTTGGTATTTACTTTTTACTGCGAAAAAATGTCCCAACTTTGGGAAATCTATACTAAATGTTAAAACATAAGTAGGGACGAACCCGAGCGGAGCGAGGGTGTGTCGCTAGTTCCTTATATTCTTCTATTGCGTAACAAGATAAGTATGAAAAAGATAAAATTTAAAGATAACATTTAATATATTTTTATTTATAATACGATTTTCACTTCATTAATAATTAATTTATTATGTTTTAGGTTAGGTTTGATTGAACCTTTAAGGTGGATCTTATTGTCATCCGAATTTTACCTACTATTCAGTAGTCTAAGATGCAATGAAATAAAAAATGTCACCCATCTGTTTACTGTAGTGTAGAATTTTATACCTAACTAGCTGTGCCCCGCGGTTTCCGAATATTGCTCCGATCCCTTGGCCAGTAGCATGACGATATATAGCCTATAGCCTTCCTCAATAAACGGGCTATCTAATGCTAAAAGAATTTTTCAAATTGGATTAGTAGTTCCTGAGATTAGTGCATTCAAACAAACAAGCAAACAAATAAACAAACAAACAAACTCTTAACTACTTAAGTATACTACAGTAGTAGTATTTTATACTTTATAAATTACGATCGAGAGTCCACTCTACTAAAAGTGACATCCTTACGTTTTATTAGGCAGTACTAAACCTTTTAACCACTATGTCCCATATTACATAACTACTAGAGAGATTTATAAAAAAAATAGATGATCTAAGTTACTTTTACCAACTTACTGTTAGCAAGTTAAGCTAACCAGTGCAAGATTTTGTAGAATCGATTCAATAAAAGAGATTCACACAAACAGTAAACTTTGGAACAATATTGTAATAAAATAAATGAGTATTTTAAGAAAATATTTAAGTAGTTGTAAAAAGTAAATCAGTTAGGCTTGGGTGTTCCAAAACTTGTATCTACGAGTAAGTGTAGAGGTTTAGACACGCAATTTCAAAAGAGCTTTTATACTTATAACTTATTATTTCCTTCCACTTAGTTTTAGGAAGATATATTAAGCCCCTTTTCTAGCTTCCCACTGCCGGGCACGGGCCTCCCTTCAATATATAGGAATCAGGCATAGGCCCAGCTGCTGGTCAAGTGTGAGTTGGCAAACTACACATATCTTCCTAAAACTCTATGTTCAATCAGACATGCGCGTTTCCTCATGATATTTTCCTCCACCATATAGCTAACGAAAATCATGTTGAAAGCAATTCACATATGGAAATATCAGAGGTGCGAGACCTGGATTTTGAACCCGCATCCCTCGGTTTCTCAAGCGAGCACTTAACAATTGGGCTACCACTGCTATGATATTTCAATATAGTAGTTACTCATCGTGTGGTCAATTTAGGTAATCCTAGATACTTATAACTAAATAATATGAGTCGACCAAGCGACCCAACCCATGTAAATCAACCACGATCGGTACCAAGCTGTAAGTTTTGCAATTAAGAAGCACGCAAGGCGCCGACATCGCCGCTACGCGACGCGTAACCTACCACGCACTGGTGTTAAGTCTTATTGATTGTATATCAATACCATATATTGCTAACTTTTTCTCGCTTTACTCGGGAACTTCCGTAGGTATTTAAATGTAGTCTATGTCTCCAGAATAGAATAAAATAAATATGTTGGTACATTAACACACAGCGCCATCTAGTTCCATGGTAAGCTACGAGGCATGTGTTATGGATACTAGATACATATATACCTTAAATACATACTTATTATAAATATGAAGAATATTTTATTTCATCTAAATCCTTTAATCTTTTCAGCGTGAATAAGTAAGGACAAACAAATATACAAACTTTCGCATTTATATATATCCGAATACTACGCAGATGCAAACGTATGAAATTTCTTCTTCAACTATGCAAAATGTCTTTCCTAAAGCAGTTTTTGAGCCCTCAGTACAGAAAGTTCAAACTGAACCCAACCTTACAACCATTTACCACGTACACATGGGTTGGCTCATGCCTCCTGCCAATTGACTACGCAGCAATGTTCACTCATTTCTCATGTATTGACTAGCGACTCACCCTTGCTCCGCTCGGGTTCGTCCCTTAGAACGTTTTAAGGGTTACTATAAATTTCTCAGAGATGAGATATTTTCCTGTAGTAAAAATATCTTACACGTTGACCCGGATAACTAGCTATCATCATACCAAATTTCATCAAAATCTGCCCAGTGGTTTTCTCATGATGGGATTCCCAGATAGACAAAAAATCTAAAAACTATAGATTAGGCACCTGTATCGACAATAATGACTATTTCAATAAAATTTTCCAAAATATATTTAATATACAGATTCGACTCAGAATTTTATTATATGTATAGATATATAACATTACCCAATCAGAGTCGCACAGAGCATGGCATAACAGTTAACGCGCCGACTGTTTTATTTTCGCCCTGTAATCTGCCGCCCTCACGCTGAATCACGTCGATGTTATTTTTATTTATAGCATATACATGTTATTGTAGACACTTGTTGTAATCGTTACGCTTTTTATGAACTAGTTATTGCTCCTGGTTATTATCACGTTTTTTTTTACATTTTAAATAAAAAAAAAAATTTCTCGCCTGGAGCCGATCACTTCATTCCCAAGGCGTGCCGTCCTCTAGCACACAAGCGTTCTTTAACATTTTTTTTGAATTTGGCGATAGAAAAATACCAGAAAGATAGTGTTATTTAAAATCTCAAATATTCGCGTAAATCTAAGAAAGTATTACGTTATTTTGACATAAACCAGGAAAAAAATATTCGTTAGTAATATAAATATTACGTTGAATGAAGAAGAAGATGCGATAGAGATCAATCGATTCTCCAAGCTCATTTGTAATGTAGAGTTGATAGAAAATAAAAACACATTTTACAAATACAGGCGAAGCCAGAAGTAGTACCTAGTTAATGAGTATTGACTATGTATATCTATGACATAATTTATTACGAACTTTAAAATGTAATGAAAATGAAATTTTTCCTTATTCCTTCCATATCTTAATAATAATTATACAAAAATGTATGTTTCAATTTTCATTGTTTTTTTATCAATAGATTATATATTCGTTCCCGTTTTACCTTTCTACCAATCCCAACACGTTCCAGGAGGTCTTGCATTGCTTCTATGCTTGATATTCCTAGGAGCAACACTAAATCCCGACAAAATTCTTTTTCCGTCCATGCCGCAGTACTATGGAACAAACTGCCGAAAACCATCCACGAGAGCCCATCTTCCCATATTTTTAAATGTAAATTAAAAAACTATTTACTATCACAAATATAGACAAGTCTCAATCAGCACATTTTCCTGTTTTCCTGTTTTATATATTAAATATATGTATATACATATGTATGTATAAGTATATATTTTTATAAATAATACATGTATATTGTATATGTGATTTTTACTCTTATTTCTAGTATATTTATTTCTTGCACTATATTGCCCGCTGACATCTTCTTCCACATCCAGAGGTTGACTGGAAGAGATCTCTCTCAGAGATAAGTCCACCTTTTGTTAACTAAGTTTATTGTCAAGTTTTTTACTGTATTACTTTTAAAGTGCAATAAAGAACATAATAATAATAAATAAAAAAATAAAAAATAAAAATGCACATTATAATGTCTGTATGTTTATATTGTATATAGATAATAATGAGCTAAGCACTAATTCAATACGTTGCGACTGAAAAAATAAAATTTTAAATTTTAGAGCCGTTTGGCATTCGGCGGCATTAGACTAAATTACTTATCTCAGTTCAAGCGAACAACAAGTGCTAAATAAATTACGCGATAGGTGTTTACGACGATTTAACGTCACGTACCTCGCGAAATAGTTACTCAACATACTATTTTTGTATAAACGACGTACGAAAATAATGGAACACGGACTATTTTTTACCCGCGATGTGACTATTTGGAGGCAATGACAGCTCAGTAACGCGCTAGCTTGGAATACCAAGCGATGCGGGTTCAAATCCCGGGTCTCACATCTCTTATATTCCCGTGTCTTCCGTTTACGTTTGTCTTACGATGAAGGAACACATCATGAGGAAACCTACATGTTGAAAGGACATAGCAGATTTTCAAAAGCCATGTGTAATCAGCCAACCCGCATTTAATCAGCGTGGTGGACCATGGCCTCACCCTCCTCGTATAGAAGGGAGGCCCGTGCTCAGCAGTGGGACATTAAAAAGGGCTTAATACATACATATCGATTTGATAGTTTCATAATATCAGATAGCCTATAATCTATACATATAATAAAACTGTAGAGGTCGAATGTCTGTACATAAAAAAGATGCTAAAAACAGAGTCAGGTAAGAAGAGAAATAGAACAATTAATACAGTTTTGTTTTCAATTTTTTTTCTGTCTGTTTGTCTGTTTGTACGGGCTAATCTCCAAAACTGTTAAACCGATTTAAATGAAATTTTGCATAGAGATATCTTATATCCCCGGTCAATATTTTAGATACTTTTCATCTCAGAAAATTAAAGCGTTCCCGTGGGATAGTTAAAAAACTGTAGTAACTTATACAGCTTAGTACACAAAAGCTACTAATTGGATTTCAACGAAACTTTACAATTATATAATTCATACATCAAAATAACAAATAAGCTACTTTTATTCCGGAAAATGTACGATTCCCCTGGGATGGATTTATTTTGCTTGTCTAGAGGCGAACCCGAGCGAAGCAAGTGTGAGTCGCTAGTTTCCTTATAAAAGTACTTTAGCTTGATGTACTCGGTAGAGTAACACTTTTTTCAGTTACAAACCTTCATTTTATAAAATAAAAAAGATCATAGAACTATATCTATGTAAATAAATAAATATCTTGGGAAATTAACACACAGCACCATCTAGTTCCACGGTAACCTATGAGACTTGTGTTATGGATACCAGATAGTTGATACACTACACATAATAACTTTAAATACATACATATTATGAATATAAACACCCATGACCGCGGTACAAACATTCGTGCTCATCACACAAATAAATGCCCCCAGCGGGACTCAAACCCGCGATCGCTGGCACAGCAAATAGGATCACTATAAACTGAGCCAAACCCTTAGCGTATGTCTGTTTATGTACTTAGCGAAGTTACATTAGAAAATTAAAAGGTATTTAAAAACTAAAAGTTCATGACTGTAAAATGAACTTATGTAAATGTAAATCTATATTTGAATTTAATAACTATGGTATTTCCGGGACTACTCACTAGTGTGTAACAAAAGTGAGACACTCTTGATTCATATGAAATAGGTGTTTTTATATATAGCACCGACAAGTATGAAGCTATTGAAGTTGAAATAAGAAGTGATTAAAACACGAGGTTATTTATTGAGTTAATGTTGGTTTCATTTGAGTATTTTTTTTTATTTCATAGTACATATTTTATTTTTTAATTTCATCGAAATATACATTATTATCGATGGAGAGGTCGAATCTATAGTTCTTAGAATTTTTGTCTGTCTGTCTGGAAACGCAATACGAGAAAACTACTGGACAGATTTTGATGAAACTTGGTACGATGATAGCTGGTTACCCGGGTCAACATATAGGATACTTTTTACTAAAGGATAACATTGTAGAATAAGGAATACGCCATTTACGTTAACTATAAAGACCGATACACTATCTTAATTAAAAATTAAAATACGACTTTTGGATGCTTCAAACAAACAGTTAAGTTATATAAAAAATAAACATAAAATCACATTGTTGTTAAACCAGACCATGTAAATTAATTCAAGGTATATACTAAGTTAAAAAGCACTTACATTTGGTCATCGCGTGACTGTAAGAGCTTTAAAATCAAACGCACTACATTGTTGAAACATATTGCTAATGTCTTTTATTTCTTTTAAAAGTAAAACAATTTAATATTATTTCACGATAGCCATAAACACTGTGGCATTAGTATATATATTGTACATCTTGTATTTTGCATATGAAAGATATTTGCATGAAGCAAAAAAGTTAATTAAGAAAATACGGTTTTAAGTACAACAAAACAAAACACAATATATATTTATGTAATACTAGCGCTTCACCCTCGCTTCGCTTGGGTTCGTCCCTAGCTCGCTTCCCATTACAAACTTTCATCCCCATTTTCTAAGTTCCTGCGCAATTTTTTTATTTTTTTTAATGTAAGAATTTTCTCCTGACAATAACAAACACACCAAAAAAAAAAAAAAAAAAAAAAGAATTAGTGAAATCGGTCCAGTTGTTTACGTGTGATGGCGTGACCAAGGGAAATAGGGATTCATTTTTATGACTAGCGATGGACTTTGACTAGATGACAAACCATCGATTTTACATTACTTTCTATATTCATTTCTATTGGTGTAATACATACTAGCCCCAGTGGTAAAGCCCTAGGAAAACCGAGTGAAACAGGTTCAAATACCGGGTCTCACACTTTTTATATTTTCAAGTGTGAATCATTTCCAACATGATTACCACATGTCTTACGCTGAAGGAAAATATCACGTGAAAATCTGCATGTCTGAGACAACCGAGCTTTGGTGAAAGACGTGTGAAGTCCGCCAAGCCGCACTTGGCCAGCGTGGTAAACTGTGGCCTCATCCCCCTCGTATTGAAGGGAGGCCCACCCCCAGCAGTGGGACGTTAAAATGGAATGAATATAATACTAATATGTGAAAGTAATTCTATTAACTCTTCACGCTTAAATCGCTGAATAGTTCAATCCCAACAATCAGTAATTCGCGTAATAATGCGAGAGGAGACGAGAGCAAAAATAATATGTATAAAATATATTAGCTGTATTATATACATATTATACAACAGTTAAAATGTACTACTATTAAACTTCACATAAATATGTCATTAATTTTATAGTATTTACTAGCGACTCACCCTCGCTCCGCTCGGGTTCGTCCATAGTTACGATTTAACGCTTATTATAGATTTCTCAGAGATGGGATATTTTCCCGCAGTAAAAAGTATCCTATATGTTGACCCGGATAACCAACTATCATCATACAAAATTTTATCAAAATCCCTCCAATGGTTTTTCCGTGATGCTGTAACAGACAGACATAAATTCCGAAAACTATAGATAGGACCTCTGTATAACAGATTCTACTCAGAATTTTATTATGTGTATATGTATGTCTGTATATATGTATGAGTGCAATTTATACAAAAGGTTTCATAAATGTAAATTCAGCTCTTGAGGATATCTTCATCAAAATTATTAAAATACAGATAAGTTTATCAACAATAAAAAAAAATCATTTTCACATTATGTACCTACATACCTGCTTACAAACCAGAAAATTCTATACCATAATGATAATACTCGTAGCTCGTTATAATAAAAAGTGGACATTTTATATTCTTTGAAAATTTATTAGTATGATAATAAAAAGTATATATAGTTACAGATAAAATAACAAAAAGACCGTAATTTCATATACCAAGTGTTAATTCTGAAGCCCACGGGTGAAGCGCTAAAAATAATCAAGCAATATGACCCAACGCTATTGGAGTGAAAAGGAATAGTAAAAGTAAAGAGAAAATATATCGTTCAACGGACTCGTGAATAATCTTAGAACTGAGATAAACTTTACTGAGACATATAAAATCCATTGGACGTAGGAAGCGGTAGGGCGACATATTCTTGGAGGAGGCGTACACATTTTTCATAAAAAAATACAAAATAATAAAATTGTAACTGATCGCTGTCTGTACATGGAAAATAAATTAAAAAAAACTGTTATTGGGGATCTTTATTAATGCAATAGCACCCAAAACAATGATTTATTATTTTTTATCTGTTTGTCTTAGCGTTTGGGCGCGTTAATCACAGAAGCGGTTAAATCGATTAGGGTGCGATTTTAACTAATATATTGTAGTGAGCTTTACTTAACATTTAGTGTTTGTTTTATTTCAATCGATTCAAAAATAAAAAAGTTATGTCAATTTTAAGACACAAACACTTATGGTATTTCACGACATTTTAAAACACGATTGAAACAAAAAAAACTTTTATATTTTTATATACTTACGAAACATGTAGAGCCATTTCTTTTAATATAAGAAAGAGTAAGTGTATATTTGTAAGCATTATAAAAAAACAACAATATCCCATACCATGTAACTGTGCTCAAAATGCCGCATCCAATACGTTTTCCACAATCCCTGCCATCGAGTGCATCCCACCCACACTCATTTAGTATTATTTTCGTTGGAGACGGCATTGCCACATCGTGAAATATGCTCTCTACTTACCGCTGTTTCTCGAATTTATAAAGATTACGTATAGTTTCTTGGTTAATATAATAAACATGTACTAAGTGAAAACAGTTGTTCAATTTATTGGATCTGATAATACCTATATAAAATTAAATATCTCTTCAGTATTGTAGGGATATAATACAAATTAACAGCTATGAGCTCTCAATTCAATTCAATTAACAAGAGACTTGTTAATTGAATTGAAATTCAATTCTCTTGTTAATTGAATTGATAGCTCATAGCTCTGTTTCACCCGTCATAGTTTTAATTACAACGTGACTCTAGAATGTGAAAATTTTACATCTGAATCTTATAGCTAATCTATCTGGTGTAAGCACTCTTCTGTTTCATTATTTTTCTTGCTCATATGTTTTACAAAATTGCATTATCTGTCTAATAAAAAGATAACAAGTAAATTCGCAAAATTTAAAAAATATGTAAAAAAATGTAATGAAGATGACATATGTCCCTACTATTTCACTCTCCAGCTTCCGTTGATCTCTTAAATGCTTCTGGTTGCTTTTGCAAGGAATTTGCTACTGATAATATTTAACAGGTGTTTTTAAAATATTTTTTTAATACGTATTAGGTACTCAAAAATAAGTATAGATCTTAGTTAACTTAATACATATCTATACATATTATAAAGTACCCCACCGCGTCTGTTTGTTTGTCTGAAGGCGATAAACTCAAAAACTACCGAACAAATTTTCATACGTTTTTCACCAATAGAAGGAGTGATTAATGAGGAAGATTTAACTGTGAATTCATCAAGGATTTGTGTAAATTGGCTGAAATATGACGATTGTTGTTGAAGATATCGGAAAAAATCATGTCGAATGAGAGTTTTACTTGCGTGCGCCGCGCAAACTAATAAAATTATATGAAAATACAGGTTATTCCTCTTAAAAAGACCTATTAAATTGTAGCAACGTTATACGTACATACCTATGCATCCGAGCGACGCGGGGATAAATCACTAGTTTTTTTCATATAAATTAAAAGAGCAAATTTAAATTCGTTTTATTGGTCGTAACGCAAAAAGTAATGAGGGTTTTGTATCAAAACAACTCTTTCCTTTCTTAATCTTTAATACTATTTTCACGACGACACACTTGACAAAAAAAACAGCCACGTGCTAACAGCGGAAGCGTGTAATGGCCCTACTTGGCGCACCGGCTATTTTAATTCTTCACATACCTAAGAGGTACTTTGTAGACTATATAGAATATAGAAGGCAAAAACTATACTATATTTTTCATTATATTATTATGTTTTTCTTTTTATGAAGTAAAAAAAGAAAACAGAATCACGTGGTCTCGTTCTATATAGTCAACACAAACATTAACTTAGTGGGAGTATCAAAACACTACCACCAGATCTCTAGCGCACGTATAAATGAAGGGTACAGGCAAAGAACAGGGAATTTCACAATATTTTTTAACCGACTTCCAAAAAAAGGAGGAGGTTCTCAATTCGACCGTATATATATATATATATATTTTTTATGTTTGTTCGCGGATTTCTTCGTCGTTTATGAACCGATTTTGATAATTCTTTTTTTGTTGGAAAGGAGATATCCCAAGAGTGGTCCCATGATAAGGAAACCAGGATCTGATGATGGGATCCCAGAGAAATCGAGGGGAACTTTCGAAAATTGTAGCGGCGACTAGTGCGTTTGATAACATTTTCATTAGGTATTTTAAAGCAATACTATTTAATGAAGGTCTGGAGACGATTTGATGATGGACCCGAAAGATAGTCGAGGGAACTCCTCAACGATTAACCGCAGCGATTTACAGCTAGTGTTTGATTAATTTGTATTGATGATACGTCTACACTAAAAATGGAAAAATAAAAACTTTAAAAAAAAACCGACTTCCAGGCACTGAAAAGTAAAAAATAACTAAACGGGGGTTTTCATTTAGAATAGATACTTAATCAGATTTTTTCGAAGTCGGTGCCAACCAATACAAATCAAAGCACACCTACTTCGAAAATATCTGATTAAGTATCTATTCTAAATGAAAACCCCTGTTTAGTTATTTTTTACTTTTCAGTGCCTGGAAGTCGGTTTTTTTTTATTTGTTTTGAACTGGTAATGAATCTATGTCTATGGTAATTGCATTTCCAACCACTGGTTTTTACAAATACTCAACAGATATCGCTAAAAATATTTTTTTTATCTATGCCCAAAGCGAAAAGAATTGGAAATGGCCGTGACATACTGGTAAAGAAGGTGGGCTGTCCAAAAATCTACATAGTAAAAAGTCACTGCACACTGTGATCTCAATAAAAAAAAATACTTCTAAACTTTAAATTGCCTTTTTCGCATAATCTATTCATTAGGACATTCCCTGTTTTTTGCCTGTGCCCTTCAAATTATCATGCTTTCTGCCATTAAAAACAACCACAAGTAAATCTTATATATGAACAGTTTCTTTTCAGTACTTAATGAATGTACGAAATTTATCATATCTTACGGGAACACACATCTTGCTTAACTACAAAATCAAATGAGCCATCACGAGATAAACTCGCTGATATCAACATTTTTATTATCATCTCATGTACATACAAAATTTCAAATCATTAATATAAAATAGTTTAAAATGTTACCTCCACAAGAACAAGTGCAGCTAATGAGAGTATTTAAAATATCCAATATCTCGACCCAGCTTAAAACCATATTAAAAACATGATATTTGAAAATGTGATCATCAAAAAACCATGCTTCTATGCTATATTGCTGCCTAAAAGATGAACAAATCATTAAATTAATCAACCAATAAGCACGCTTTCGTATCTAAGATATTAATTAGAATTTATACTAAAAACAAGTAGTTATAAACTGGCGAGTGTCACGTGGCAACACAGCGTGTATGGTCCCCCATCCTCACCAGTGGTTCAGTGCAACGGCTATTTCTAGTATCTGAGACACTTTGTAGGTACTTCGTAGAGATTTGGTCGATATAGACTTAAAAAAATATAGAAGTGGCATTTAGTAAATTTATATTTCTCGTAATAATGTTTTTTTTTTTTATTTTGAATAGATTCTTTGGATAACAGGTTAAATATGTTAAAGCTCATAAAAAGCAGTAGTTCAGAGTTCTAGTTTTATATCAGAAAATTACAGATGGAACTCACAATCAAATTTTTATTTTACCCAAAATATAAGTAAATACAAATATTTCGTAGACTGAAATCAAATGTGTACATATAGGTATATCATAAAGCTCAATAACGCATATAATTATTTTCAATTAAAATAAATATTTGTGGATAATCTCAATGATGATGGATGTTGAAACAGACTAAGATCTTGAAAGCTTTTAATATAAGGTGGTAAAAAATAATTTTTAAAAAGAGGATTTTTATGATTATCAACCATAAAATCATATCTAATACATGTAGAAAACGTTTGAATATTTAAATATTCAAACGTTTTCTAAATGAAAGGTGTATAAACAAATACATGCACAAATATATCTAGCTGAATTACTTTTATAATGTAATTTATATTGTATTTATCTTACATTTACCTATAATATTTCACTAATATTCATATAGTATATTTATTTTATTATTTACTAATATTGTTACTTAATATTACTAAATATTAATACTAATTATTATTCTTTGTATAATTATTATTTTTATATTAAAATTAAAAATAACATGTACTCTCTAAACTTTTATAAGCTTACAACGGCATGCGCGAGAGTCGCGACGCATCCGGTGTAAAGCGTTGCTCCTGACTCATTATCTTTATTATTACACATTCAAATGTACACACTTGGTAGTTCTGCATAATTTGCGAGAACTTTACTTTTAATATATTTTTTTCGTATAACTTAAAGCCTAAGAGATAATAACAATATTAATTTAAAGTTTTCCTTTTTTTTAATGTCCCACTGTTGGGTATCGGCCTCTCCTCAATGACAAGGGACATAAGGGCTTAGTTCGCATTGACCACTGTAGGTTGGCGGACTTTAGACGTCTTTTGAAAACTTGTTACACTCTCTTAGACATAGATTTCCTCACGATGTTTTCATTTCCGAAAAACAAATAGTCATCGTATAAATGATTCCATATGAAAATATCAGATGTACGGAACCCGAGGTTAGAAATCATTATATGCTTTAAAAAAGAAAATGTTCTAGATTGTTTTTTATTGATAGCTATGAGCTATATTTATTTTAGTTTAGTACGTACTAGCTTAATACAAACTATATATTATATATATCATTAAATATATGCAATATTATAAAGTATATTCATTTTTTATAAACTAGAGACTTACCCTCGCTCCGCTCGGGTTCATCCCTAGTTACGTTTAAACGCTTAGTATAGATTTCTCAGAGGTGAGATATTTTCCTGCAGTAAAAAGTACCCTATATGTTGATCCGTATAACCAGCTATCATCATACCATATTCCATCAAAATCTCTCCAGTGGCTTTCTCATGGTGCGTTCCAATACAGACTGACAAAAATTCTAAAAACTGTAGATTCGGCCTTTGTATCGATAATAATGACTATTTCAATAAGATTTTCCAAAAAAATATTTAATGTACAGATTCGACTCAGTTAGAATTTTATTATATGTAGATATAAGTTGTAATTAAATGTAAAAAAACTAGTAGAATTCTTACAAAATCACAACCATTGATCACCAATACATTAAGATTGGGCTTGTTAAGAAATTTTCGTAATAAAAAAATACGTATCCAGCAACGATGGCGACGTAACGGGGAAATGAAATAAAATGATCAGCTCATCTTATTTATGATGAGGTCGTTGAGACATTACGATATCTATTCGGTATTATCTTTCATATAACGGGCGTTATCCGTAATGTTGTACGTTTAGTTCATATATTTATTTTTCACCTGTTTTTTAACCTCAATTGCTCAATAGACACTGAAGTCAAATTGTTAGCTGGTTTGGTAATTATAAATTTAAATGATAATGTTTCTCTCGATAGCCATGTTTGCTGTAAAGCATTCGAAACGTTGGGAACCAAAAATCGAAATAAAATGGCAAAAATTCCGAAAAGACAGTTTTAGTATAGGTATTCTTTATTGCCTTTATGAAAGAAAATATTGTAATTGCATATTAAAAGACAAAGGCAAAGGTGGACTTATCCCTAAAAGAAATTTCTTCCAGTCAACCCATGGATGTGAAAGATAGTGTTAAGTAGAAGGTCCATTAAGTACCCTGTTACATATAATATAAACCTTGCAAGTATAATATGACTATGAAAGATAGTTTTATTTACTTTTTTCTCATCACACCCCCTTTTTTGAAGTTGAGAAGTTCAAGATTTTATTTTCCATCTTTCATTGGTTGATAACTATTGATACCGCCCAATACTACAACTTTTGTTGTATTTATTTCCAACTAGCGACTCACGCTTGCTGCGCTCGCGTTCGTCCCTAGGTCTATTTTCATGGTTAGCTATGTTTATACATAAATAGTACCTTGCTACTCCTAAGATATTCATGTAAATTACATATATTGCGATTTACGCCGTACGCGGATTTTGTTCAAAATTTCGTGGGTTTTAATTTTTTTCGCGGAACCCTGATTCTTTTTCTAAAATAAAAGTACTAACTAAGTAAGCCTAAGTTACTCCTTATAACAGCAGCTATCTGCCAGAGAAAGTCCCGTCAAAATTGGTCCAGCCGTTTCGGATTATTAGCCGGAACAAACAGACAGACAGACAAAAATTTTAAAAATTGTTTTTTTTCTTATAAGTACCATATAAACTTTCACATGCACTTAGTAAAAAACTGTCTTTTTGACATTACAAAGAGACACTTCAATATTATTTATCTGTATAGATGTGCAGCTATAAATTGTAGCGGAGTCTAATATATGGATCATTTCTTTATTAATTTATTTAATATCAATTCTTGATTATGAATAATTTAAAAACACATAAAATCTAGAATAGTTCTAACTTTGTCACTCAATCTAGAACTCATCAGTCTATAATTGTAGATATGTAAATTATTCTACAGGTTATAGTCTGCAAGTTAATTAAAAGTTTGCTAAGCTTTAGCACTCCGTTCGCTTATATACGAAACGAATGACAATACATATATGTATATATAAAAAAACACAAATAGTACACTATACATATACTATAACATCTACGTACTTTCTTACCATAATTTTTAACAGCTATTCAAAACCATACTATTGGTTAAAACTATTGGTTAACGTTTTGTAAATTAGAATAAAACCGGTAATGTAACTCGACAATTGTATCCGGATGCCGCATCACCTAGTCACTGTATGTGAGTAAGTCTACTCTCACGGCCTCTAAGCCGTAAAATAAATTATTTTTCTATAAACGTAATTGTATTCATAATTCTGGCATTTGACTTTTCGTTTATGCGACGTATTTATTTCTTTATACCGTTAGATTTCGCTTCATTTCTCGTTATAGAAAATTTGAGAAGGCCAGGTAATGTTGCATTATGATTACCATGTGGCATAGTGGTGCTTAGATTTGACTCTATATAATGGTCAGTGCATACGAATCTAGTCATATATAAATGTAGTTTTTCTTAATTTTTTAATTCTACCCTCTAATTTCATTGATATAATTCGATATAAAGTAATAAAATAATTTCTTTGTAAATTAATACAATAAGATCCCGTTTAATCGTTTCCTAGATTTATGAACAAACTGACTATAAGGCCCACATTTACATATAGGCTGTGACTTTGAAAAAGCTCATCGATCGTGTTTAACGTAAAAAAGCTATTACACTGACATATTTCGAGCATATTTAAATCCCCTTTCCATCGTAAAGTTAGTTTTCTTAAAAACAGTTAACCTACTTGATATACATGTAAAGTAATTTTGTTAATTATTTATCATCTAATTAAGTCGAGTCAATATATCACAGAGGGAAGTCATAAGACACCACCCACGAGAATAATTCAGGCTCGTGAAGCCTACCGACCAGTTTTAATTAAAATAAATTATGCCTATCAAACTATATGTCCAGCGGCGAGCGGTTGACATGATCTGTCGATACGATTCCGAGATAATCGATATGATTTATATTTATATACAATACTGTGCGACTGGATTTGTCTGCGCAAAAGTCACTATTTGTTTCTCAGTTACAAACACTACATAGGTCATATTTTCTTATATTTAGGCGAATATTTGACAATTTAAATAAAATTATCTTTTCGGATTATTTCCCGGATTTATTTTGATTTTTGGTTCTCGACGTTTCGAATGCTTTACAGCAATCATGGTTACGGGAGAGACTCATACTGACTACATAGGTCAATTTCAAGGGTTCCCTACCATGAAAGGCGAGTAGTTAAGCCTGAGATGTCTATGTCCATGAGTTCAAAATTTATGGGATTTAAATCCTAATAAATAGTCTTTTATGTAAACAACAAATAAAAAAATTGATTTTATAATATAGTTCTATCTATTCCTATTTCAACTCATTCAGCCCTTTTTAACGTCCCACTGTTGGGCACGGGCCTCGCATTGAAGATTGATAGGGGGATCAGACCATAGTCCAGCACGCTGGCCAAGTGCGGGTTCACATGTAGTTCGAAAACTAGTTAGATACTCTTAGACATGCAGGTTTCCTCACGATGTTTTCCTCTACCGTAAGACAAGTGGTAATGTATTTAATACTAGTGACTCACCCTCGCTTTGCTCGGTTTCGTCCCTAGGTACGTTTTACTGGTTAGTATGGGATAGATTGACTATATATTTAATGATGTATAACCTATAGCCTGCCTCAATAAACGGGCTATCTAATGCAAAAAGAATTTTTCAAATCGGATTAGTAGTTCCTGAAATTGGCGCGTTTAAACAAATAAACAAACAAACGAACAAACAAACTCTGCCTTTTTATAATATTAGTATAGATAACGTATTTTTAACGCATTTCTACATTAGTACTTATAACTTTCGAATTTGGGCCCCTTTGCTTCGTTTCGATGAATCCCATATGTTACAGTTGATAAAAGCGTTATTTTTAGTTTTTTAAAACTATTATATATACATATTTGTGGTAGTTAGTTGTTCATATTTACAGTATTTTATGAGTATGTCATTATTAAAGGGCACCTTTAAAACATAAACAGCTTACAATAGCTTAACATATAAAAGGCTCTCTCAACTACTCTAGACATTAGTAGAATATTTTCTGTTCACAGGAAGCGATGAATGAATATGATTTGTTTTATATTTTGTGAATAATTTTCAATTTAATTATAAATTTAATAAATAAATATACAATAAATTCTTTAAAAAATACATAACATTTGAATAATATTGAGAAATTGAATAATAATATATATACTTTAATATATGTATATGTTACAGTCAAAACTACTTTTGACTGCAGGCATTGGTCAATAGCAGTTTTGACTGTCATATCGGTAAAAATCTTAAAAAGTTAAGGAAGTAAGTAGGTTGAAGGTTAATTGGAAGAACACTTTCTTTCTTTCTAAGTCGGGTTAGGTTAGAGCAGTGACCACAACGCACGAGCCGAGCGAGCGAAGCGAACGTGCCGCGGTAACGGCCGGCGAGTGCCATACACGACTAAAACTTATAGAAAAAAATGCCTGCAGTCAAAATTACTTTTGACCAACCTATTTAGTCAAAAGTAGTTTTGACTGAAAAATAGTTTTGACTGTATCATATATAATTATACATGATATGGACACCCAAGGTCTGATATGGTCTTCGCAATATACATAATTTTGTTTACTTACCTCAGCTATAAGTGCCAAGGTGGGGGAAGACTCCTGTGAAACAAAAGACAAATGCCCTGCTTAAATTCTCTTTGGTATAATATCTTCCAATATATCCATATTGTACTTTCGTGTAGAATGCTGGATTTTACATTTACTCTATGGAAATGAACAAAAAAACAAGAGTTTTGATTGTAATAGGCTTTTATTATACTAGTGCGAGGACTTAGATAACTTTTAATTTGATAAAAACTGTCTATCCGCCTTTTTTCAAGTTTTTTATTAAGTCCTAAGTCGTTTCTAAGTAGTCCGCTTCAAAATTTGTAAGCCATTTTTTAATCACTTATTGGTATCCAAATGAGCTGAAATTTGGCATACTTATTTATTAAAAAATGTAGGATAAAAATAGTCTGTTTAAATTTATGTATGTGCGTAAGAATCAAAAGCGTCTATATTTGAGCTTTCACTAGTAAATAATCGAACCGAACTGATTACATAACTACATATGTTCCACATACGCTAATTGAACATGAGACTTGGTCTTATTCATTCTGAACTAGGTTTAGCCCACGGCTCTACTCGCGTTGTCTATTATAAGCTATAGTCAATAATATACAACCTTCCTCGGTAAATAGATGACAAAAAGCTAAATATAATTTTCAAATCTAACTCGTAATTCCAAAGACTGACAAAAAAAACAACAACAAAAAACACCCAGAGCGTATTAAAAACAAATCAACAATCTCTTAACCTTATATATAGATATATACAGAAGTATATGTTTAATTTAAAAAAAATACACTTTATAATTTGTTTCTAGAGTGAATTACGATGATTTTAGTCTGACATTACAACATATTTCAATAAGATTTTCATTGTATTATATTTATGCAATAGAAAAAAAAAATGAACTCAACATTCAAAGTGTATCTCATATAAAATAAGAGTTCAATATAGTTTCTACGTCCCCCAAAGAAGGCATAATACAATCTTAAATAAATAAATAGAATAAATATGTTGGGACATTAACACACAGCACCATCTAGTTCCATGGTAAGCTACGAGACTTGTGTTATGGATACCAAATAGTTGATACACTACACATAATATATAACTTTAAATACATATATATTATAAATATCAACACCGATGACTGGAGTACAAACATTCGTGCTCACACAAATGAATGCCCCCAGCGGGACTCGAACCTGCAACCGCTGGCGCAACAAGTAGGGTCACTACACACTGAGCCAAAGGTGTCGTCATCTTAACTATATCCTTTGTCTAAATTGAATCCAGTGACGCTGTGAAGTCTAGTCTAGCAAACAGCATGCTGTCTGTCATTTTGTACTAAATAGAACTTACAAACGCGAACAAAGCTCTTAGCAATAACCAGTTAGAAAATAAACTACTGATATATAAAGCTTAGTAGATACAACTTCAATACTAATATAAGTTCCACAAATGCAATATCTTGGATTCAAAGTAATAACTGAGTATGACTCACATTTAATATGCCATATTGTATTTGATCGAAGTAATGCGAACTGTAATTTAAGCTCTAAGTGACTCACTAAAGCTCTAGTCGAAGAAGCTTCCAGGAATAATGTATTGCGGAAAGTCTTTATATTTTACACGTCATCTGATTGCGAGAATTTTTATTTTATTTCATTGAAAAGTGTACTATTATAATTTAAAAGGAAAATTAGATACATATGTGCGAGATGACTTCCATAAGAAACGTATTCAAATTTTAGATGACCCTAATCATATTTTACTCATTATTGCCGCAATAATAATGTTATTTTGAAACATCTGTATTAAAGGAGACCTATCTAATAAGATCATGCGATTTTATTTGGTGATTTTTTTTCATCGGTTTGCCACATGGTCAGATTATCGTAGTAAAATATTTGTGACATACGGACGGACAAGACAGGCCTAAATCACAATTTGGCTACAAATCCTAAATAATTAATTTTACACCAATACTAAGTAGATAGACATAAAAACTTAAAAAAAAATTAACGGGGGATTTCATTTAGAATAGATACCTAATCAGATATTTTTGAAGTCGCTGTGCTTAGATTTGTATTGGCTGGTTAAAGTTAAAGTTAAAGTTTTATTTTTCCATTTTTAGTGTAGACGTAATGAGCAGGTAATTTGTAAGAAGAAAGATTTTTAAAAATATATTCGATTAAGCCATTTATTCAGACCCCTAAAGACAGTCACAACCCATAGGTGTAAAGTTCTCATCAATACAAATTCAATCAAGTCCAAACACCAGGTAATTGCACATATATAGGGTCGAATTGAGAACCTCCTCCTTTTTGGAAGTCGGTTGATAACATAGTAATCCCTGGTCCTATTATACAAACAAATTAAAGGTCATATAATAACAAATATCGCTGTTAATTTGATATAGTATTAAAGCATTAAATTTCCTTTATGTTAGTAAACATTGGAATTTCCTATATGTTATATATCAAAACATCTCAACACTAATATTAAATCAATTAATTCAACAAAAAATAACCTTACAGTGGAAAAAAATAAAATAACAACATATTCAAGTACACTCAAAATCTTCAATTAAACAACCTAGTGTTAAACATTCGCAAAAACAATAAATAACGTAGAAGGCTAACGCCGTGTAACATGTACTTTATATTTATGAGAATATTTTACGATCGGCCGGGCGGAAGATCACTCCGGCATATAATTACACACCACATATGAATAATCAGTGGTACAAAACAAAAAGATCCATTACAAATCGACCGACAACAAAAACGTGGCGCAATTATCCATACCGAGTATTTAGCATTAGGAACAATTGCCTTTACTACTATTAAAATTTAGCAATTATTATTCAAAAACATCGCAAAAAGCCGCGCCGCCAAAACACGAAGTCTTCCTTTCTTAAATTATCCTGTCACGCTCAACTATAAAATGCAATTGGTTCTTTAAAAATTCGAACTCGTTAACTTAGAAACGTATCATATTGAGCCTTATGTCGTGGTGATAGAGGGTAAGTGATGGTGTTTTTATGGTTATATCAGTGTCAGGTTGCACAATAGACGCATTACCTGCGCACGCGCAAGGTGACCCGTCGAAGGGCAGCCCTTCCCTTTCCCCCTTGCTACAGACACGCCATTGCTGAAATGGCTATTTATAGTGACGTCACTAATAGAAATCAACATATCGATAGTTTCACTAATACTATACGATAAAGACGCATACATAGTAATTAGTAACCCATGCAAACATTTTTAAACTGTACTTAGGTAATAATAATATGTAAGTATCGAATAAATTTGGAATATAAAATTAAATGTTATGTTACAATCGATATATCGAGGGTTTTTATAGCACGAGCCTAATTATTAGTTGTAAACAAAAATCGCGTCTGACAGCAGAGCTCGCAGGGACAGGTGCTAATATTTGCCGACCTTTCCTTGCTGGTTGTCTCACATTCATTGGAAGTGTATTATTTTTTATGCTATACAATAACATCAACATAATCATCAAGGAAGGTAAATGTCTTAAAAAAACTGAAAATATAAGATTCGAGAAAGAATAAATAATAATGCTGAACTAAACAATGTCTGTGTATTCTATGTATTAAAAAAAAATGTAAATATAGAGGAAAAAAAGAATGAGATACAGAACCATATCTCCTCCTTTTTTGAAGTTGGTTAAAAGGGGAGCTAATTCCGAGGAGTTCAATCTGTATCTTTAAATTTACTCGTCCATTTGAAAACTAAAAAACCAGAATAAGATGTTGCTAGTTTTAATTCAAATTATTATCAATACATAGTATAAAAAAAATTTGCTTCTCGCTGTCTTCGACCATAATATGTTTTGTCTTTATCTACTTATACATATGATAAAATCCTAACTAAGCCGAAGCTATACATTAAATATATTTTGAAAAATCTTATTGAAATAGACATTATCATCGATACAGATTCATAGAATTTTTGTCTGTCTGTCTGTCTGTCTGTCTGTGATCGCATCACGAAAAAACCACTGGACAGATTTTAATGAAATTTGGTATGATGATAGCTGGTCATCCGGGTCAACATAAGGTATACCTTTTACTACAGTAAAATATCTCGTCTCTTGTAAACGTTAAAACCTACGTAGGGACCAACCCAAGTGGAGCGAGGATGAGTCATAGTTTATATATAAAAACAAAACTGCTTCCAATTTTTTTTTGTTGATAACACTAAAACTCTTCAATAGCTACTAAACGAAAAAAAAAATTGTTGACAAACAGAGGAAAAAATGTACTGAACTGCTTCTTGTACTTTTGCCTAATACATATAATAAATATTTGTACAATCTGTAATTTTACGTCAAGCTTTTATTATTCGATAAAACATGATTTTTCAATAGTTACTATATAATTTCAATCCTAATAATTTATAGGGTTGATAATTTTATAGTATTATTTTAAAGAAGTGTCAGTCAATGTGAAAACACCAGAAAGTCATACAAAATTAGCTTGTAGTAAAAACCCAATTACAGTGCGATCATGTTTGAAACGATAATGAGTATGAAATGATCGATACAATTGCGATTTGGTGAAAAAAAAACCCTCTTATTCACTATAGCGATATATTGTGATGTAAAAGACTAACCACTTTGCATCATTTAGAGTGCGCAAGTAAAATATTTCATCCGAGAAACTTGTAAAAAATTGTCTGTTATCGGTACTTGAATTGGAATTAAGTGAAATATTCAGCAATGAATATTAAAATTTTTACTGAGTAACATGAACGTACTAACTAAACAGTTCAAAGAGAAAAAGCCTTAGTCCTATAAAGAGTTGACGAGAAAAACTCAGCGGGCCTATAACGATTTTTTATCTTTCTTTTTAGAAATTGATTCTCTTTACATACTTGTTTAACATTACTACTACTAATAATAAAAATTGGTAAATATGTCCGTTGGTTTCTCTTCGATCACGAAGTGATAGAACAATAGATCGATGGTTATATTTTTCATAGAGATAGGTTAAGGAGATATAGTGACATAGAGTACTCATTCGAGTATCGTTTAAATCTAACGTACGAACAAAGCAGCGGGTAAGAATTAGTGTAAAATAAATTAAATCTCATATTGAATATCAAATGGAATTTAGTTAATGGTTGGTTTGCAATGCTTTAGTTCGTTTCCGTTCTCCCACTTCTAATTAACGCCGACGGAAATAAGCTCTGCGGATTGCAGTCATATATAAGTATATTAGAGATATATACAAACATACGCACGTACGTATATGGTTATCATGTGACATGCCGAGTCATGACGAGCATGAGGTTAGTTTACCTTTCGACTAACATTCGGCTAAAGCTGTCTCCATACATATTATAACATGTAACTCTCTCGTTAGCCTAAGGATAACATATACGACTGCAGATTAGAAGAAAAAAATGAAGCAATTTAAAAATTCGATACAAAAAAAGAAGATGAAAACTTAAATACAATTAGTATTCTCTTTAATACAGGTGATATTAAGGCTCGACGGCGACCCAGATCGAGCTTCCGGCGCTTTCAGTCAGAAACTGTGCCACCGGATGCAGCATCGCGCATTGTTTTTCAGAGATTTCAATGCGTTTATTTACTTGATCGTTTGAGAAGTATTTAAAAATACTTGAAAATGGCAAGTATATAATTAAAAAAAAACTCGAACCAATATCAATGTACAAAAATAATATAAATAATATTAGTATTTTTTGTTGTGTCTATGAATAATATAATTGAAATATAAATATGAAAATGGATGTAAGTGATTTTTTTTTCATTCAACAACAGTGCAACATCTCTTTCGCATGAAGACATTTTGTGTACTATACAGTGGCTAAAGCTGTTTTGTATCCAAAGCTTTTGAGAGCTTTGAACATAATTACCTATCTTTAGAAAAGGACGTGTAGTTAGCTGCTATTAAAATATTAAAATCCAAACCAAATACAATAAAATGACGAATGACGAAATAAAAAATTGTGAGATTCCACTATATACTGTGTCTCTAACAGGAACGTTAGGAAATAAATATTAAAAATAAAAAGGGCAAAGAAACTACACATCAAAGGGACAGGTGCAGGAGATAAATCATTTTTTGCAACATGGCATTAGATTTGTTTCTAATACAGTAATAAATACTCAAGATGTTTTTTTTTAAATAACTATTCTAAGATTTGAATTTTAGTTTCTACATTTTTGGTTTTCCTTTCTTTTGTAGTTTTGTAGCGGGCGCAATTTTATATTATACTAGCGAATTACTCTCGCTGCATTTAGGTGCGTCTCTAAGTAAGTTTAAATTTTTATAGCGGAATCTTAACTTTTTTCCAAAATAAAATAACCTAAGTTATTTTTTATTATCAGTTATCTGCCAGTGAAAGTCTCGTCAAAATCAGTCTAGCTGTTTCGAAGATTAGCCGGAACAAACAGACAGACAAAAAATTTAAAAAACATGCTTTTCTTATAAGTATATAATTTCATATGCATTTAGTTTTCAAATTAAAAATATTGTAAATCAAATTTAAATTATTGCATTGTTTTACTGAACGCGATGAGTCTACACCAGTTAGGAGAGTTTTCCTCTCCTCAGACCTGAGAAGAACTGGCGAATGAAACCCAACGGGTTTTTTTTTCATTCATTACCTTCAAACCCTACTAGATTAATAGTTTAAAAATATACCTAAGTTTTTTATATTTATATAAAAATAACTCAGTTTACATTTAGTATTCTCTTTAATACAGGTGATATTAAGGCTCGACGGCGACCCAGATCGAGCTTCCGGCGCTTTCAGTCAGAAACTGTGCCACCGGATGCAGCATCGCGCATTGTTTTTCAGAGATTTCAATGCGTTTATTTACTTGATCGTTTGAGAAGTATTTAAAAATACTTGAAAATGGCAAGTATATAATTAAAAAAAAACTCGAACCAATATCAATGTACAAAAATAATATAAATAATATTAGTATTTTTTGTTGTGTCTATGAATAATATAATTGAAATATAAATATGAAAATGGATGTAAGTGATTTTTTTTTCATTCAACAACAGTGCAACATCTCTTTCGCATGAAGACATTTTGTGTACTATACAGTGGCTAAAGCTGTTTTGTATCCAAAGCTTTTGAGAGCTTTGAACATAATTACCTATCTTTAGAAAAGGACGTGTAGTTAGCTGCTATTAAAATATTAAAATCCAAACCAAATACAATAAAATGACGAATGACGAAATAAAAAATTGTGAGATTCCACTATATACTGTGTCTCTAACAGGAACGTTAGGAAATAAATATTAAAAATAAAAAGGGCAAAGAAACTACACATCAAAGGGACAGGTGCAGGAGATAAATCATTTTTTGCAACATGGCATTAGATTTGTTTCTAATACAGTAATAAATACTCAAGATGTTTTTTTTTAAATAACTATTCTAAGATTTGAATTTTAGTTTCTACATTTTTGGTTTTCCTTTCTTTTGTAGTTTTGTAGCGGGCGCAATTTTATATTATACTAGCGAATTACTCTCGCTGCATTTAGGTGCGTCTCTAAGTAAGTTTAAATTTTTATAGCGGAATCTTAACTTTTTTCCAAAATAAAATAACCTAAGTTATTTTTTATTATCAGTTATCTGCCAGTGAAAGTCTCGTCAAAATCAGTCTAGCTGTTTCGAAGATTAGCCGGAACAAACAGACAGACAAAAAATTTAAAAAACATGCTTTTCTTATAAGTATATAATTTCATATGCATTTAGTTTTCAAATTAAAAATATTGTAAATCAAATTTAAATTATTGCATTGTTTTACTGAACGCGATGAGTCTACACCAGTTAGGAGAGTTTTCCTCTCCTCAGACCTGAGAAGAACTGGCGAATGAAACCCAACGGGTTTTTTTTTCATTCATTACCTTCAAACCCTACTAGATTAATAGTTTAAAAATATACCTAAGTTTTTTATATTTATATAAAAATAACTCAGTTTACATTTAGCGGTTATATCACATATGTAACATTTTAAATAAGAAAATTTTTACTAAGAAAGTATTACGTATGTAACATACACAAAAAACGCAAGAATTAATCACAACTTATTCAAGTTGTTCAAAAGATCATACCGATATGTTATTCTAATTCTTCATAATGGAAAGGATAAACCAACGGACATTCTTTCATTTTTTTTAATATAAATTAAGATTAAGCCGTTTTTTTTAATGTTTTGCACCTTGACTTGAGTAGGCGTTTTGATAACAAGAAGTAAACTGTTAGAAATGTCAGGTGTAGGCATGTATGAATCATAATTTTACAAATCCCAATTTAGGCTAATTTTTCAATATACACTAACGATTATTAAAATAAAGATTCAACTGGCGCGATACTGTCTCTGCTTAGTAGATCTGACAACATAAGTTTGAATTCCGCTTGAGACAACATTTAATAAATTATCTTAAAATACGTGTATATTACGCATATCTTTGTAAAACATCAACCTAACATCAAATTCAAACTCAACCAAACATCGATGTACGAGATTAAATTAAAAACATACAGACATACGTAAAAGACAATTTATTTCATAATAGATGGACATTGATGGGATCAAAATTATGTTATCATCTTATCACAGTGAGGCAAGTTCATTAAAATACCGATTACATTTTAAACTTGTAAAGTTTAGCTCATTAAATGAGTATAACGCCTCCTAATTCTGTACCCTCTCCCCTCTGCCCCACCTACCTCTTCGGTGTCAATCGTAAAACTTACCCCATTAAATGTTTACAGCCTTCTAAAACTGTGCCACAGAGTATATGGATGTATTTTTCAATACGTGAAACTGGCAATAAAAAAAAACTATAAAGAATTTACTAGTTTAATTTTTGTTTTATAGGGTTATGAAATAAAAGTATTATATATGCATGTTTTATTACATTTATGGGAAAATAAATATTACTTTTCTTACCTTCAACGAAAAGTCTATGGAAAGACTGATTAAGATAGAGTCTGACTGAGTAATGGGATAATGATTTGTATCTACGTATGTGGTCTCGAATTGTCTTGCTCAAAACAAGTTTTTCTTATTGGCTATATTAGTACTTTTTGCGTTCTGGTGGTAGTGGACTGTACAGTTTGATTTGAAACATAAACTTTTACTGATATAATGTGGTGTGTACCAAAATTAAAAAAAAATAAAAACTGAACGCTTAATGAAATAAAAAGAAAATGTGTGAGCTCTAAAGATAAATAATCTGTGACAGAAACAAAATTAGTAATAATAACAAAATGCAGTGCTCTGTAGACGTTACGTATGCCATACGTCCAAGGGCAAAAACTCCTAACTCAATTTTGGAATTTTGGTTAATAAGCAAATAACATGAAATAAAATATAGGATACAATTTATATGAAATAAATCAATCTTTATTGAATTATACTTATACAGGCGTTTTTAAAACGTCAATTTAATTTAAATAGTGTCCTTGTTGTCAGTCCTTGTAGAAGTTACCGCCAGTACGGAAAGCAGTTTTGCTGAAAATTGCCGACAAGAAACTCAGCAGTTACTCTTTTAATTTAAATATCGAGTTATAACGAAGCTACCACCGGCTCGAAAAGCAGTTCTGCTGAGAAGAGCCGGCGAGAAACTCAACAGTTGCTCTTTTAAATATCGAGTTATAATAAGTTTTTTCCTATATATTTTTCAGAAGTATTTAATACTTAAGTATAAAAATACTTTATGGCAAAAATAAAAATTAATTTCATTCATTCATTTCTTGCAATTAATAACACTATTAATTCGTTAAAACCCGTTAACATAAATGACAAAATTTACCAGATATCATAAATTTTCTCAAACCAATAAATTGTCTTACTAATTTTATACAGCCTATAATTAGGAATAGGTTTTGACCTGGCTATATTTGAAGGCAAATGTAGAGCATCGCCGTAACTAAAATTGGATTCAGACTTCATCGCGACAAAAGCAGAAGCAGCTATTTAAAAATTTATACATAAATTAATCAATTTAAAGTATACTTTTTTGATTGAAATAACATTTTAAGAATTTAATTAATAAGTTTGAAACTTACTACTTTTTCGTCACCTAAAAGCTAAAATATTTTGAAATTGACAATAATAAGTAATACAATAGAAAGAAAAAGACATACTTCGAAAATTTGATATTATAAAGAAATCCTTTAGCGATTGACAGAGAGTATTGGCAAAAAAATGTTAACAAAATTGAAACTTAGAATTAAAACTTCAAATAAATGCAAATGGTGTTTAAAAATTCAAAAATCTGGGTTAGGTCGTTTTGTTCATATCGATATAGGCTATGCAGCTCGACGTCAAGGACGCCCGCTCTCAAAGTGACCCATTGAGCCACATTACGTCTGGATTAGGCTAAGATGTAATTATTCACTTTAATATTTTTAAAGTACGCTATATATTTACTATCATAATAGTTTTACTTTTATTATTGATTATCAATATAGTAACTTTATAAAATAAAATAGTATATATTTCACGAGTGAAAATATAAAGGAGAGAATAAATATCTACCACTTTTTAAAGACAATTTTGTATATATATTTTTCTTGGATCAAAATAAAGCTCTACGTCAAAACAAACTACATAATCTTAGCAAATGAAACAAAAGTATAAGCGAATGTCAATAAAAAAACCACGAAATTTTTTCTAAAATCTGAAAAAACCCGTAAATTTTTATGATAATTTTGATGCAATTTTATCGTTTTACAAGTCCCAAGCAACAGCCGCGTCTTGCCACCCTACGCGGTATAAGCTATGGAGCGCGCCAAGGACGCCCGCTCTCAAAGTGACCCATAGTGCTACATTGCGTCTGGATTAGGCGGTTAAGAGCAAATTACAATTGTTCCAAGAACCGCTACGCGGCTGGCGGTATTTCTTTGTTTATTTATGAGTTTTTAGACCGTTGCCTAAGGTTTGATACATTTTTGCCTTAAAAATAGATCATAACGTTTTTTTTTTCATAATTTAGTATTTGTTATGGTGTGGTAGAGCTCATTTTATGTGGTCGTCTCATATAAGTTTTGGTCTTTTGTAATTATATTAGATTATTATATTATATAATTACTAACTTGAATTTACTTGAATTTACGTTCATTTCATAATAAAATGTATGTATATGTTAAACATATACTATTATGTGATATACAATGTATGTATTTATTTATTTATGTGCCATAAAATATATGTTATACAAAATAAAGTAACAGAATGTCAACAAAGGATAACTTATCTCTTTAAGAGATTTCTTCCAGAAACCCTTTAGAAGTGAGAAAATAAGTTAATTTAGTGCGGTGTATGTACAGTATAGCATTAAATGGTATAAACTTAATATCAAAATATATCCACTAAATATTATAATTACACAAAAATAAATATATTTATAAACACATACGTACATAAACACATACATACGTACAATACATATTATCAAGTTAAATCATGAATGACTAATAGTGTAACATATAAAATTACAAATATAATGAGAATACAATTTTTTCATTAAAACACATTAAAATCTATATAATAAAAATGAACAGCAACAAAAAACGAAGCGTCTCTACATAGAGTCAAGTCAATATAACACATGCCGTACAAAAAAATGCATTCGTTACAGAAAGCACAGAGCAATCTCATATCACCCATTAGTACTTTGCAAACGACCCTTATTAGACGCCGTCTTGCTCGCACGATAACAAAAAACACGTACCTACACTCGCAATCCTGCATTCCACATACAAATATTATATTGTAGCGTTCTAAAATCGACCTATTCTCTGTGTGATTAGAATCAAAATGTGTTCATTAAAATCAAGTGCGAAGGGTCGGCAATTCGGCCAGTGTATAAATAACAATAACATGTCGGCGCGGATAAAACCTTTTTAGAAACATTAAGGAGTTTTGACAGATGAGCTGGAGCTCGTTGTTTTCGTTCACTTTGGACGCTTGTAATATACTTATTATATGGTTTTCAATAATTAAAGCTATTGTGTGCAATGCTCTAATAAAAAATTATTATTTTTCCTATGACTTTACTTCGTATAGAATATAGACTCTTTGCTGTCTAAGTGTTAATTTTTAACATATGATTAAAAAATTGCCAGTTTCTTTATTCTCTATAGTACCAATAATCGATGTAACATAAAAGTTATTTAAAAATAAACTAAATTAGTAATTTATTCAGCCTTTATTAACGTCTCACTGCTGGGCTTGGGTTTCCCTTCAATACGTAGGGGTCCACCACCATAGTCCACCACGCTGGCCAAGTGCGGGTTGGCGGATTTCACATATCCTTCAAAAATTTGCTAGGTTCTCTCACACATGCAGGTTTCTTCACAATGTTCTCCTTCTCCGTAAGATAAGTTGGGAAATGATTCACACATGAAAATATCAGAGATGCGAAACCCGGGATTTGAACCCGCTTAACTCAGTGTCCCAAGCGAGCGCGTTACCACTGGGCTACCACTGCCTAAATTAGTAATAATAGTTAAAAAAAGGTATACATACATAAAAATATATATTTATTACATTTTAACTCATCTACAGACAATTAATAGAGTAGTTTAATATTAACTAATATAACATACTTCAACTAACATAATTTATTTTTAGTTTCTGAGTATAAGTGCATTTATTACCTGCTTCATTAAAATTGTTTAAGAATTCCCACATACGTTACCGCTTACGAAATCCAAAGCCGGAATATATGTAAGTGAGCATAATCTCTAAAGCGGTATAAAATTTCGTTAAATAGATATTTAACGTATCTCCGCCCACGGTTTATTTTGTGATGGTTGTTATTAGTCAACGGGAAAAATTGATATGGTAACGGAAAAAATTATAATATAGTATAGACGCAAATTTTTTTTGAAGTAAAACTTCTTTACGCACGCTTGACTTGGGGGAGTAAGCTGGTGAATGCGTTACGGAAACATGTACGTACGTTTGTTGCCATGGTAACCTTTGCTACTGTACGACAAATGATATATAATATTATACTCTTTCCTTAAATGATATTCTATAAATATATGATTGTGATATGCCTCAAATGCGTTATATTTAGTATCTCACCTAATCTAATTATTTAAAACATAAATTGAATTTCATAAAGAGTACCGATAACCTACAGAAGTTTTACTTCTTGCGCGTGTACACATTCATACACGCACTCTTTATTTATTTTTTTCATATGGAGATAACACAAACCTATTTTCACAGTACACGCTGCACTAACAGTTGTACTAGTACATTATACATATTTAGTACTTAATCGTACAAATTTTTGGCACCGACTCGAAATATCAACTTAGATCATAAACAGAAAACAAAGTGTATAAAGCAAGATTTTGTATTATCTGTATTCTGATAAGTTTTTTTTTAATTTTGATTTTTGATATAAGAGATAACCCACCAAGCCATTCTAGTTTAAAAACAAAAACATTGTTATGATTTACTGAAGTCAAGTAATTCCAGATCTATTTTTGTTAAATAAAACCTTAAAGAACAAGTAAAGCACTCTATTATGAAAGTCGTAATTCTTCACACTCAAGAGTAATTTCATGCCGAAACAAAGAAGTTCAACAAAACGTTTGGCTCAGTTTGTAGTGATCTTAGTAGTATTTGCTGTGCTAGCGGTCGCGGGTTCGAGTCCCATTCTGAGCTGGGGGCATTAATTTGTGTAATGAGCGAAAATATTTATACTCCAGTCAAGGATGTTTATATCTATAATATGTATGTATTTAAAATTATATACGTGTAGTGCATCAACAATCTGGTATTCATAACACAAGCCTCGTAGTTTACCATGGAACTAGATAGTGCTGTGTCTTAATGTCCCAACATATTTATATTTATATAAAATCTGTAACTTCTAACTGAGTCTTCTAGATACGTAACAATTAACACAATCCAACAAAGTACATACATGTCAACTGTACCACGAAGCTTATAAAAAAAAACTTTGATTTTCGAAATTCATTCCTTTACATAACCATCTATAAGAACGTAATAAAAAATGAGACAAAAAGTAACGTCGAAAAAATTCCAAACACATGTAACATACTTTCCATACACGACGACATAACGGTTATGAGAGTCAAATGTTTAGAAATAATACTAAATTTGCGCCCGCGCATCTTATAATTTATCTATCTCGCCTAATGGCGTCGGTGTTATTTGCATAAAACGACGATAATATTCATACAATTGCGGGCATCTGACCACCGTTGGAATAAACTTAGAATATATTACAAACATTATGTTATACACGATGATGTCTTGACTAGAGTTTGATATCGATCTATATTCTGGCAACACTGGTATTATTTTTGGCAAAATATTTTAATTATTTCAACCAGGATGCTGTTTTTGGTACTAAAGCTATCTTAAAGCAATTAATATAATTAATAGACCATATAGGGTTACTATCTGTATCTTCAATCATTAGAACATAATGATTCATTGCTTCGATCTTCAAATTTTGCGGAATTTATTCGGTGCTTTGATATGTATGTATAAAACAAATGTCATGAAAAACAGCTTTGCTTACATTTTTTAAATATCAATTATAAAAGGCAGTAGAAATATTTTCAAACAGGACCATACAAAACGTCTTGATCATATTATTGGCTGGTCAATTTGATCGAAATTTGGTATTATACGTTGTATAGAAAAAATTTAAGATGTATGATGCCCCAGAAAAGAAACAACATATTTCTGCTACAAAAGATACTGCGATAGCCTTACTTTACACGATGAAAAACCGTATCATATGCCATACTCCTCTTAGTTCAACTGCGTTTTCTCTAAGGATTGAGCGGAAAATGTAGCTCAGGGCGAGACACTGCCATCGTCCTCTGATCTGTTCGAAATTATCATGAAACTAGCTGTACCCCACAGTTTCACTCACCTTAAATTTAATTATCCATATATACCTGTTTCATATACCTACCCTCTACATAATGAATATTTGACCAAGTGCGTATTTCAATATAAGCTTAAAGCACTCAAGCATATTATAAACACCAATTTTATAATAATGTATGGAAGTCTGCCCGATTTGTTGATTTTATGATTGCCTATAGCCTTCTTCAATAAACGAGCTATCTAATACAAAAAGAATTTTTAAAATCTGATAAGTAGTTCCTAAGATTAACGCGTTCGAGCAAACAAACAAACAAACAAATAAATAAACAAACAAACACACAACCTCTCCTCTTTATAATATTAGTATAGATATACTCGTAAATCTACACCTCGTTTTACCAGACCAAAAACAAATGCTTATAAGTCACTTATTTCATTACTTGTATCTTTGACCCAATTTGAATTATGTTACTTTTTATTACAACTTTTTTCACATATAAGTACAAAATTTCATTATACATATATGTAGTTTACTTTATATTGATACATTAATTAAGATGCAGTGCCCATAGAATATATAATTAGTAGATATATTTTTCTTATGAAATCTTTAAATGAATTCAATTTCGATACTTCACAGGTACAATTGGTAGAATATGGATCGCAGATAATATAAATATTTATAAAGCTTACGTATATGAATAGTTATATATAAAATAACAGTACTATTCGTTTGACATAATATATGTTATACAATCTATATATGTTTATTATTTATTTATGTATCTCTATGTGGAAAGCTCATTAAGATAGATAGTGTTTAGTTTTCTAAGTAAATCAGTTAAAAAAAATTATACATAAGGGTGTAAAGCAAGTTCCACACTGTTTCTTTACCAGAATTTACTAATATCGTAAGAGAATATGTTACGCTATTCCAAGATTACGCAATTGAAGAGGTAGAGTCCTTAAAGGAGGGTTTACACTACTAAAATAAAATTTTCAAGTTAAACTACTAGACTGACACTAATAGGTGGGCAGGTATTTCCTAACAGCATATCGATGACGGTGGCCAATCGCACTGAGACCATCTAAGTTACGAAGTTACGCGCAATCTTTCTTGACAAAAAATCAAATAACTGACCCGACCCGGGAATCAAACCCAAGATCCTGTGATATGTATAAGCCAATCATTAGACAGACGAGACATCTAAATTACATATAGTTATTAACATTGGCACTTATATAGGAAATACGAAAATACATTGAAAAATTCGAAGCCCACGCCTATATATAAGACACTTGCCCTAAAGGCCTTTGAAAAACGACATCAATTAACTAATCAAGTGACATAAATCACAGTAACATACAAATTAAAAATACGGAATAATTGGTTATTTAACGCGAATACTTTTATGCCTCTTCATAAATATCGCTTCCGGTGAGTTATTAGTTCTTTTAATTATGAGTGGGTAGATGTAGACATAGATCGTCTTACATTTACATACTCGCAGTGTTGTGTACTGTATGCATGTGAGACAGCAGACATGAGACCCGACAATGCTTCCAATTTTTAACCGACTACGAAACCCGGAGGGGGTATGTGTTTGACTTGTATGTATGTATGTATGTCCGATTCAATAATCTTTCGTAATTACTAAACGTCTTAACCGATCTTAATTCATACATCATTAGTTTCGTTTTGATAAAGCGAGTGTTATAGGCCATGATTACACCAAGTGGCGTGAAAACATTTTTTTCTTCCAAGGCCATTTAATGGGATATCCATATGAAATTTTTTTAAGAGATAATGACAAAAATATATGTAACTTATATGTAATTTTTGACAAAAAATAAATAAAACTCCAAATACCTAACTGGCCAGAACTAAAATGCTGTAAATTAAAGAGTCTAATATTTTAGTTACAGTAAGTAAACTTACTATATATTTTTTGGATTTTTGGATTACTTGATGAACATCAATGATCTGACTTCATTTCTCTCCCTCTCTTTCTCTCAAGGAAAGGAAAAAATCCCGTGATATAGTCGATAGATTTATTAGTTATTGAGAAGAGGTGCAGTTAGCCAAAGCGAAAGGAGTAAGAGTCGCTGTATGATATGACATGAGACCCGACAATGCTTATGCATGATTTAAGGCCGGCAACGCATTTGCAAGCCTTGCGGTGTTGCAGATGTCCATGGGCGGCGGTAATCACTTTCCATCAGGTGAGCCTCGTGCTCGTTTGCCCCCTTGATTACATAAAAAAAAAAATGACAAATTTTGTCTTAAGACTGCTGTGTCCCTAAACGTGTTTTATTGTAAAACGCAAGTCTAGATTTGACATATATGGTTGTCTGCTAAAACATACCATTTTAGAAGAAATTTAACATTTTTATATCGTGCTAATAGATATAAAAGTTTCTCTAAAAGGTATGAATGAACGTGAGTTATATAATTATTTCAACTCATTCATTCTAAGATATTAGCATATGAGAGCAGTTCTTTATATCCAGCTGTGACTCTCCAGATTGGCACTGCAGGAAATACATCAAAATAGAAATCAGAAATTAGAAACAAATAAAAAATCTACAAATATTAAAAACGACATTTATTGCTAATTTAAATCATAGTCTTTTCTAAATGCATATTTTTTTCATTATTAAGCTATAGTATATATGTACCTAATTTGAAGTACACTAAAGTTTAAAAGTGAAAGTTAACACCTTAGCTAAGATGATAATAATTATTGAGAAATATTATTTTTGTCCATCTGTTGATAATTCCATTCGTTAAAGAGACATTCTATGGCGGAAGGAATCAAGAGTGACATAACCGGACGAAGTCACGTGCTAGAGCTAGTGTACCTAGTTATTATATAATAGATTAAAATATGATGTGATGTGATGTTCTCCCGACCGATTCCGGTCACGGCGGCCAATCTCATTGAGACTAGCCAACTGCGCAGGAGATATTATAGTGCACAAGTGTACGCGCAGACACAAGTGCACTCTCTATTCCTGTCACTCTCATACTCCAGTGGGACGACTACTCGACACGACCGGTGAGAGTTAAGGCGCAGGACCGACGGCTTTACGTGCTCTCCGAGGCACGGGGGTGAAACACCGCCAACTTCCCAACTCCGGGCTGTTACTGAGGCTTACTATACAGAAAGACTCAATAACTAAACTTGGCCCGACCCGGGACTCGAAACCAGGACCTCACCACCAGGGACCAGGACCTCGATTAAAATATATAGTACATATAAGAGTAATATGTGTGATACGTGATAATTTTTTGCAGCTTCGCAATTCCTAAAGTTTGATTTAATCTGCTTTGAGAATGAACTTGATATTGTTCATGCGGACCACACAGTGAGAGAATCTAGCATCAATATAAAAACTACATGGATAACAGCAGAATTTAGTATTATATATATATATATATATATATATATATATATATATATATATATATATATATATATATATATATATATATATATATATATATATATATATATATATATATATATATATAGCTTTTGGGAGATACCTACGTGGTTTTTGATAGGACTTTCATGGCAAACATATATGTATTTCTTCCTTATAAGAATTCATATTTTTTTACATTTCAAACACTTTACTATTATTGTCAACCAAATATGAAAATATATTGTATATTTAAATTACTAGCGTTTTCCCGCGACTCCACCCGCGTAGTTCTTATATAACTAAATATTTTGAAATTTTAGCCTGTTTGTTTCTCTGATAATATTTTATTAAAATTATTTCGGTAGTATTTGGAAAATACATCCGTCATCAAACACGAACTTTCGCGTTAACAACATTATTAGAATATATACCTACAGGTCATCAAACAGCTACAGAATATTGCATTTTAAAAGCACAATAAAACATAAAACATCTTAAATACAAACGAAATCAACATTCTTTCTCTTACTTCTTAAAAAAAGCTCATAATTTCGAAATTCGGAGAGCTTTTTTTAATTCATCCATTACGTAAAAAATTCTAACTACAAAAGTTTTTTCAGAAGCAGAGCTAGCCGCATAGACAATGGTGCCCATTATCCCCTGACAGTGCACTCATTACCGCGTTTTTGCGATGAATTCGGGCTGGTATTGTTCGAGCGCGTCTACCTGTGCCTCGATAACATCGGCAAGTGCTATGCATTCGGAATTATTTACGCCGCACCCTTACGGTCTGCTGCCTTTATACAAATACCACCATAATATAATGGGAAAAGTCTAATTTAATACACTTAAATCCAGTTAGTTTATATTGATTTGTAATTTTGAATAAAAGCATCTTGTTCTTATGGTATATACATCATATTTTCAAAACATTTGTTTAAATTCAAAGAAATATTGCGTAATTATGCAATAGAGGAAGCGATACTCCAAAAGTTTTTATAAATTTTAATTGTAAGCAGTCGTCAAAAATTTTTTTCTGATTGTGACTCACTTAAAGTTCAGTTACAATATAGAATATTAATTCAATTATTTTTTAAATAAACGACAAGAAAGACTAAAGTCTAGACTCTAGACATACAAAATATAAAAAAAAACGTGTGTGTGTACATATGTACCCACATAAGAAGTTATAATTCTTTGGCGTAACAGAACAAAATTAGCTAAAAATTCCATCCGTTCGTCACTACTCTCTGTTTGTAAAAGGAATGCAACTAACTTCATCATGTCGCTTTCAGCCAACTTCATAATGTCGCTTTTTGGCTGTCGATGTATGCGATTTAAATTGTAGATAAAAAGTTTTACAACGTATACCTACTTAATAAGAAAGTAAATTCACTTACAGATATAGCTGCTGCTGGGTCTGAAGCAAAAGATTTTGCCCTAAATTATATAAAAAAGATAAGGATATGGAATAAAAGATTTTTTTAATTCATTACCTATTATTACATAGAATTTAATATATAATATTATATAGGTAGAAATAACAGAGCGCCTATTTTTTTCTATGCAGTTCAATTTAGGTTTTTAACTAAATCACAGGTGTTCGGACACATAAGTAAGCTAATACACATAAGTATACATATGTATAATATATATACATCGTATATGTATAAATTTGTTTAATTCCCAAGTGACCTAAAATGAGCAAATTATCAATATAAAAAACTATCTTTGGACTATTCAGACTCCAGTACGTCATAACGTAACATCGAACGTGATTTCTAAAAATGTTTTAAAATGCGATCCATACATCAATCCCACGCACACACCAGTAACTAATACGCGTAATAAAAATAAATTCCTTTATAAAATCGGTCGGGAAGGTTTTTTTGTCAATTAAAAATTACCGAGGGACTGACTCAGGTACTCGACAATAACCCCGTTAACGTTTAAACGGCACGAATGTTACACTATCTTTAAAAACTTTGACTATCATCATCATTCTTATTAAATTAAGATTCACCCTCGCTTCGCTCGGGTTTGTCCCTAGGTACGTTTTAACGGTTAGTATAGATATCTCAGTGAGGTGAGATATTTTCCGTATTCAGTTATCATCGTACCAAGTTTTATCAAAATCTGTCCAGTCGTTTTTCTGTGTTCACAGACAGACAGATAAAAATTCTGAAAACTATAGATTCGGCCTCTATATCGATATTAATGCCTATTTCAATTAGATTTTCCAAAAAATATTTAATGTACAGATTTGACTCAGAATTTTATTATATTATTTATTGACTTATTTCTTTTATAAGAACCTTCTAGTTTATTTTTAATAATAATAAGTAATATTTTAATTTATGTTTAAAATATCCATGTTAATCCTAAATATTAAAATCTATGCAGATAAATTTAATTGAAATGTCTGTTTGTAATGTCAAAATAACCGCTCTTTACTTAATGCGTATGAAATAATATAAGGTACTTATAAGAATAAAAACATAAATTTATGTCTGTCTATCTGTCCGTTTATTTTGGCTAATCCCCAAAACGCCTGGACAGATTTTGACAGGACTTCTACTGGCAGACTGTTATAAGGAATAACTCAGACTACTTTTATTTTAGAAAAAGAACTAGGGTTTCGCTAAAAACAATTAAAACCTAAATAGCAACGCACCCGAGCGAAGTAAGGATAAGTCGTTAGTTATACAAATATATATAATCATCACAAGATTATAGTTAAGCTACTGCTTAGATATGAAAATCATACCTAAGCTATACATACTTATCACCATCACTAACAGTTTATGGGTTAATTGTGACATTTAAAGCTCATAATTTAAGTCACTCGCACTTCCCCAATTATAATGAATCTGTTAGTTAAGGATAACTTCCTGTTTTTTTCACGACACGTTTGGCTCAGTTTGTAGTGACCCTACTTGCTGTACCAATTATCGCGGATTCGAATCCCTCTGGGGGCATTCATTTGTGTGATGAGCATGAATGCTTGTACTCCAATCATGGGTATTTATATTTATAATATGTTTGTATTTAAACTTATATAATAATTTATGTGTAGTGTATCAGTTATCTAATATCTTTAACACAAGCCTCGTAGCTTCCCATGGAACTAGATGGTGCTGTGTGTTGTATCCCAACATATTTATTTATTTATTATTTCTGCATATTATTTCCGATAATTGGCGAAAAAGGAATAATATTTTTTTATTACTATTCCACCCTTAGGGGTGGACTTTTTTAATTTATTTGGGATCACCTTAGAAGTAACAATATAACAAAAATCTAAATCGATTATTGTTATATTGGCGAAATATTACATACAAAAAATATTAAATCAAATAGAGCACCTCCTGTTCTGTACGTCGGTCAACAAATAATAATTCATTATGTAGTGCACGACATTGAGAAAGGACGGTCTAAATGATTCAATACAATATTTTAAAAGTACATAAATCATATTTGTTTCCAATTTATTTTGCTAAATACGAAAATGTGTTAACCCTTGCATTTTTTGAGATATTAACAATTTCATTTTTTCCACCGCATCCAAAATCCTCGAAAATGACGCGCACAAAAATATTTAAAATACATTTTTGGAAATAAATTCGTAAAGAATCATAAGAATTATACAAAGGAAGTCATGAGTAATAGTATAAATTCGAAAAAAACTGAAAAAAAAAGGTTGACCTGTCCACACTTAACTGACATTCAGGTAGAAACTTATGAACATACGAAAGCAATTAACTTTTGGTACCTGCGTCTACGCATGTGTGGACCACGCTTAATGCTCTAAATGTGTGTGCGTGAGATATTTTCAATGTGTTATATCAAATAACTATTATATTAAAAGAAACCATATAAATTACTGCTTTTGTCCCTCTCATATATCTTTCTTCTTACTCTACACAAGCAATGTAGAGCTCGCATGCGTTTGTTCATCAATGGGTGCGCTACATTTCGTTAGGTGCACTTGCGCAAACAGAGGTATTAAAGCATTATACCATCTTTTATACGGTAAGGTTTTGGAGATAAATCGTTTTGGTTTAATGGAGTTCGAAAATTTATGTGTTGCTTAATATCTAATACATTTTTTTAAGTTTCGTCCCGTAATGTTGGCGATTTCTCGGGCGGCTTATTAAAATTCTATGCTTTAAATAAATATGTGAAGCTTAATTTGCTTTTGTTTCTTATTACATTCATTCACGATTCTAAGAAGTATAAGTTCGTATATTAATTACTATTTCAGAGAAGCGTTTTCTATTAGTAAAATAATTCTTTTTAGATTCACGCTCAATCGATTACGACGTAGATTCGATGAAGACGGTATTTTCATAGATAATAGTTTTGAATGTTGTTTAATTTACTTTTATTACTTTCTGCGTAATAAACTATAGTTAAATATCAACATTATTTGTTCTCATATTTAAACTAGCGACTCACCCTCGCTTCGCTCGGCTTTTTCCCTAAGTTGCTTCCCCATAAAAACTGTAATCCCCATTTTCACCCCCTTAATATCCATTAAGGGGGTGAAAATCATCAATAATCATCCGATTTCCGGGATAAAAACTATAATTTCATCTAAGTATGTTCAGTAGTTTCAGAGCTTATTCGGCACAAACAAATAAACAAAAAATCATTCCTTTTTATAGTATTAGTATAGATTGATTATTTAATTAGTAGAGTATATGTGAATATTCCGCTCGCATGAGACAGGTGTCACTCCAGTTTCCTTTTTTTTCACTAACTGTATCATATTTATATTTCCGTTACAGCAAGTGCCTGCGAAATACAAAGTCCATTTAAAAGCCATTAAATTGCCCGAAAGAAAGTCCAGTACAATGGCAGTAAGCAAAAAATTGTCCTCAAATGTACCGATATCGTAAAAATAAAGGAAAAAGTCGAGCTACTGACGTCGTACATTGTTCTTTGACATATGGCGAAGGATCCTATGGTTTTATGACAGGGAAGTTGTTTTAAAATTGGCACTCGACATTGAATACTAAAAAAGATTGTTATTTAATTTCCAAACTTATTTTTTTACCATGAATTAAAATTTTAGGTAAACAAAATAAAGTAAAAAAAAAAAGCTCTAAACACTGTCCCATTTTTTTAACCGAATGCACTTTTCTACAAGGACGTTGTTTACAAGCGATATACCCTAACTTCGCTTCAAATCTCCCTAGAAAATACTGATACACGAAACATATCTCGTGCAAAATACTCATCAAATGAACATAATTTTATGACTCTATGTAACTTTTAACAATTATTATTATATGACGTGACATTGTAACTATTATTATTATTTTAACCATTATTATTTTTTATTACGAATTATTATTATTAATTGTTTAAAATTGCTTTATTTAATTTATGTGACATTTTATTTAGACATTTATAATTATGATTCTTATTTTTTTCTTTTTAGTAATTTAAGTTTGTAGTTAAATCCACATGATCACTGAAAAACCTTAATAATAATCATGCTGTATTTACCTATAACTAAAAGTGCAATCAACATGTTAAGTGTAGTGCCTAGATAATATGTGCTAACCATTGTAACTTTTGTTGGTAATTCAATAAATAAATAAATAAATAAATAAATAAATAAATAAATAAATAAATAAATAAATAAATAAATAAATAAATCATATCACATAGATAGAAATTATTTTAGTAGGTTATCCTCTAAACACCAATTTTACAGGATTTTTTTATTATTTCCTTGGTGAAAGGTAGCCTAAATAACTTTTGCCCTAATTTTCTACCCACCAGTAAATCATCATCGTCATCATCTCCCTGCCCATTTCCCAATTACTTGGGATCGGCGCAGTACCAGCAGCGACCTGCCTGACATCAATTCTCCTTGGGAATGCCTTCAATTTCTACGCAGCAGTAAAAGTTCCTCTAAAATTAATTTTTCTCCATCAAGCATTCAACAAACTGAAATACTGTCTAATAATCTATTTAAGTTTTTAAACTATAAAAATACAATTAAATAAACAAATAAATATGTTGGGACATTAACATAGCACCGACTAGTTCCATGGTAAGCTACGATGCTTGTGTTATGGATACCAGATAATTGATACACTACATATATATATAACTTTAAATACATACATATTATAAATATAAACACCCATGACTAGAGTACAAACATTTGTGGTCGTCACACAATAAGGCATTTATTGGTCCCAGCGGGACTTGAACCCGCGACCGCTGGCACAGCAAGTAGTGTCACTACAAACTGAGCCAAACGTGCAGTCAAAAATAACAAAATAAAACCCACTGGCGCAAATTTAATTCGTGCACTCATGTATTTGAACACATGCAATTAGCGAAGCATTAATAGTTTTGCAAAAAAAACTATAGACGCTTAACTTCAAACTTCGTTGGTCCGACCTCGGGCGTCATTGTGAATTATAATAATAAGCCAGTGATTAACTCTGGGTCGATTACTAAATGTCAGTCAGGATTACCAAAGGCGTACCGATCGAAATATTGGTGCCTAATAATATTTGTTCTGTTTATTTGTTCCAATTAATCTCTGGAAATACTTGTTTGCGTTATTGTAGAAGTCTTGATTCTTATTGTATTTCAATTAAGATACTATAATAAAGCTATTATACTAGCGACTTACACTGGCTTCGCTCTGGTGCGTATCTAGGTACGTTTTTTTTTTGAGCGGAACCCTAATTCTTTTTCTAAAATAAAAGTAGCCTAAGTTACTCCTTATAAAATCAACTATCTGCTAGTGAAAGTCCCGTCAAAATCAGTCTAGCCGTTTCGAAGATTAGCTTGAACAAACAGACAGACAGTTTTTTATATGAATTGCGTTTTTCTTATGAGTACTACTATATAATTTTTAATCATATTATAAGTAAATAAAAGCCTGTTACTTTGACATTACAAACAGACACTTCAATTTTTTTCATCTGTATAGACGTATAGAAAGAACCTCTTATATTTTTCTTAGATGGCTTGAATTGGTCTATAATATTTTTTTAATTTAATAGTATAAATGCAATTAATTAAAAAATCCAATAAGTCACACAGAACCAAATAAAGCTCAAAAGGTAAACAGGAAATCGTAGGCGTACAAAACGTAGATGGTAACTAACTAGTAAACAATATATAAAAAAATTGTATTTAAGCGGAATCTGTACATTAAATATTTTTTGGAAAATCTTATTGAAATAGACATTATTATCGATGCAGAGACAGAATCTATAGTTTTAGAACTTTTGTCTGTCTGTCTGTCTCTTAACGCATCACGGAAAAACCACTGGAGGGATTTTGATGAAACTTGGTGTGATGATAGTTGATTATCCGGGTCAACATGTAGGATATTTTTTACTGTGGGAAAATATTTCATCTCTGAGATATGTCTACTAAACGTTAAAACGTAAGTAGTGACAAACCCGAGTGAGTGAAGGCTATCGGCCATATATCATCCCAGAAAAATGTACGGTTCCCGTGGGATAGATTTGTTTTTGTCTAGGGACGAACCCGAAGCGAAGCGAGGGTGAGTCGCTAGTATAATATTATAAAGCTGAAGAGTTTGTTTGTTTGTTTGTTTGATTGAACGCGCTAATCTCAGCTACTACTTATCCGATTTGAAAAATTCTTTTTGCATTACAGATAGCCTGTTAACTGAGGAAGGCTATAGGCTATATATTATCCCGGAAAAATGTACGGTTCCCGTGGGACAAATTTGTTTTTGTCTAACTAATAACTATAAAACTTTAAAATCATGTAGAATTAAATAATTCATATTCACGGGTGAAATTTTATTTAATAGTAACTCATCCTCGCTTCGCTCGGATTCGTACATTACGTCGTAGGTAAGTTTTAACGGTTAGTATGGAAAAGATAGACTATGTATTATATGATATATAGCCTATAGCCTTCCTCTATAAACGGGCTACCTAATGCAAAAAGAATTTTTCAAATCGGATTAGAACTTTCTAAGATAAGCGTGTTCAAACAAACAAATAAACAAACTCTGCCTCTTTATAATATTAGTATAGATTTATATTTGGCCTTGAGACATATACACTCACAAAAACCATATAACCAAATGGAGTACCTTCTTTAGAAATGGGTCATAAATATTAGAACACCATATTTTCTTCTCTAAGTACTTTCCAAAACACTTTAAAAAAATCAAACACCATGACAGATCGCTATAAAGTCAGATAAACGTTACCGAACCAGTCCAGTTAAGAACAGTTGTTCCTACGACCTACAATACCCTCTTCAGCCATTTGCCCTTAATCGTCAATTTAGTTTATACTTCGGCACCATATGTAAATTTGCCGTCCTTCTGAGAAGACTACATCTTTTCCTAATTATTTTTAATTGCCGCGAAGAGCCTTTAGAGCTTTCATTTTTTTCGGGTCTAGTCATTCCGATCAATTACACTTATGAGTCATAGTTAGTAAATAAATATAAATAAATAAATATGTTAGGACATTAACATCTAGTTCCATGGTAAGCTACGAGGTCCGTGTTATGGATACCAAATAGTAGATACAATACACATATATAGCTTTCAATACATACAAATTATAAATATAAACACCCATGGCTGGAGTACAAACATTTGTGTTCATTACACAATTGAATGCCCCCAGCGGGACTCGAACCTGCGACCGCCGGCATACCAAGTAGGGTCACTACAAACTGAGCCAAACGTGTCGTAAAGGATATGTGTTGTAACTCGTACCTGGGTTTATCTTCTTAGAAACAGTGAGTAAATCATTATGGACGCCCTGTTATTTGTTCCACCGGTTATAGCAATATGATTGAAACGCGGGTGGCGAGATCGTTGTAATAATATACTCCTTTATTTTTAACCTATATTACGGTAACTAAGATTTTTTTTAATTCGCTTAGGTATATGTTTTTACGATTCTTGCTGATTTCAGAGAAATTTTGAATTTTGGGTTCCGATGGCGAATGGTGAAAACCATATAAGTACATTTTATTTTATATAACTATGTTCACATACATTTATTTTACTTTATTTGGCTAAGTATTTAACTGTAAATAAATTTTTTTTTACTCAAAACCGAGTCAGGGGGATGTATTTTTTTCTTTGTTTCTCTGTCTGTTTGTCTGTTTGTACGGGCTAATCTCGAAGACTGTTGGACCGATTTAAATGAAATTTTGCATAGTGGTACCTTACATCCGGTAACATTTCAATTATTAAAATTAAACAGTTCCCGTGGGATAGTTAAAAAACTATAGTAACTTATACAGTTTAGTACACAAAAACTACTAATTGGATTTTAATGAAATTTTACAATGATATATTTCATACATCAGAATAACAAATAGGCTACTTTTTATTCCGGAAACTTGTACGGTTCCCGTGGGATATATTTGGTTTTTTTTTTGTATAAAGACGAAGCCGAGCGAAGCGGGGGTGAGCCGCTATATATAAAACAAATTTTATGTTATCAAATTTTATTGAAATTTATTTAGATTTTTTAAATATACATATATACATACAATATTAAGAATTAAGTTGTTTAAAAATGCCTTAAAACCTGCAAACAGGCCGATATTGTAGAAAATGGCTTTAAAAAACGTACATTTTGTCAATCACTACTGATTTAGTCACAATTTTCCATATCAAACTATTCGTTATCGAGCTATTAAGCTATCTCAATGTGTTTCCAATTTAAATGAGCATCAATTCATTACTATACTTATCTACATACAAGATCTTAGATTCGATTATCAACAAGCAAGTATATTTGATAAGCAATTTTCTTTATTTAAACGTACTTACCTTATCATTATATTAACTTGGTCCAATTTCATTCATTCGTCGAGAGATGTTTTAGATATTACATATTGGAGAAGATCAAAATGCAACACTGACAGCTTAAAGTCTCTCAAGGCTCTATAGGCATCCTACCAACTCTAAGCTGCTTTAGATTGGTCTTGACAACGCGAGTGCCATAGGAAATCATTAAAAATCAAAATGGTGGATTTCAGGCGCCAATTTATGTTTGGGATATCGAGATGAGTTCAATTCAAATGTCCAAACAAACTGAAGAAAGAACCACAACTAAAAAATGCTGTAAATAAAAATTTCATTATACATGATACCCGACTGCGTAAAAAGCGAACTTCACAGATAGAAACAAGCTGACAAAGAAACAGTATTAGGCTGTCGGTGACATATCTATTTAAATTTACATAGTACAAGTCGAGTAGGTATAAAACACGTACGTCTCCGACTGCATATTTATTACTCTATGTTCCTTCGTCAGCTTGTTCCCGTCTTCCTAGTTTACTTTTTACCACCGATATAAGTGAGAAAAGCCGCGGCAAGAATTAGTATTACTATTATATGAAATCCACACAACAACAGTGAAAATGATGCCGACTTAAAAGAAATTACCACAAGCCAATGTAAATAACAATAATGACCGGTAAATTTTTTAGTAACTTGTTAAGTAAACAGTATATTTGGTATAATTCATGTAATTACAGTATTGCTTCTCAGTTTATAAACGCTTACTTTTGAGAAGAAACCAAGAAACAGTATAATGAGTTAATTTCAATAATTTCTTGTTTAAGTTTGTTACTTTTGTTGGTTCCCTACTCGTATATAAATATATTAGCGACTCACCCTCGCTTCGCTCGTGTTCATTCCTAGAAGCAATCTAAAAAAAACTTCCAAAAAGCTTCCAATAAAAAACCTTATTTTTTTATTTATTTTTTTGGTTTTAATTTTTTTTTTTCGTGGGACTCTATTTTGTTTATTTAAAATAAAAGTAGCCTTAGTTACCCCTTATTACATCAGCTATCTGCCAGTGAAAGTCCCGTCAAAATCGGCCCAGCCGTTTCAGAGATTAGCCGCAACAAACAGACAGAGAGACAGACGAAAATTGTAAAAAATCTTGTTTTGGTATATGTACCGTGTATACATCCATATGCATTTAGTAAAAAGCAGTTATTTTAATATTACAAACAGACACTCCAATTTTATTTATTTGTATAGATTAATATAAAATATTTATTGTAAAAGATTTTGCATTATTTATTTCATTTTACTAGATATTTACTTATGTATGTATATTCTTATATCTATTACTAGCGACTCACCCTCATTTCACTCGTATATGGAACTCGTGTATGGAAGTCTGCCCGATTTGTTGACATTTATGATAAAGCTCCCTTGGGTAGTAGCATAATAATATATAGCCTATAGCCTTCCTCAATAAACGGGCTATCTAATACAAAAAAAATTTTTCAAATGAGATTAGTAGTTCCTGAGATTAGTGCGTTCAAACAAACAAACAATTCTTTATAATATTAATATAGATTTTAGCACTTATTTTTCAGTTGAATGGACGAGTGAAGTATTTTTTTTAAATAATACCTAAGAATTATTGTTAAACCGAATAGTCCCCGCGTCCAATGCCACTGAAATACTACATACGCAGGAGACGTTATAGTGCACAAGTATACGCGCAGACACAAGAGCACTCTATCGCTTTAACTCTTGATAACTATTCGGCACGATAAATGAGAGACCAATTTCTTCATAATAACCTCATAATCTACCCCAATCTATACTAATATTATAAAGCTGAAGAGTTTGTTTGTTTGTTTGTTTGTTTGGTTGAACGCGCTAATCTAAGGAATTACTAATCCGATTTGAAAAATTCTTTTTGCACTGGATAGCCCTTTAACTGAGGAAGGCTATAGGCTATATATCATCCCGGAAAAATATACGGTTCCCGTGGGATTGATTTGTTTTTGTCTAGAGACGAACCCGAAGCGAAGCGAGGGAGAGTCGCTAGTAAAGAAATAAAGTTATACGTAATTTTAAATTATAAATGGGTACAACCCTCACTGACCAAGTGCGAGTCGACGGACTTCTCAAGTCTAGAAAATTCGCTCTCCCAGACATGCAGCTTTCCTCACGATGTTTTCTTTCACCGTAATCATGTTGAAAATTGCATATGAAAATATTAGTATTGCAAGACCCGGGATTTGAATCTGCTTCACTCGATTTCCTAAGCGAGCACCTTACCACTAGACTACCACTGCCTTTTATTTCCTTTTAAATAATACCGAAATTAAAAATCTCTTTAGTTTCTATAAAATCTTAAAAATACCATCAAATTCAGTAAATTTTTTCAATTGACCGGCAAACAAACCACATATTATAAAGTGCAGTTCTCTGAATCAGCCGTGAGAGAATCGCATTCTCACTTATAAACAGGTTGATGAGGTGTTTAGCTTCATTCACTATACCTGAGTTTTCCTCCTCTTATCCTCGAAATAACGGCCTTGTGTACTAAAATGGCTATCAAAGCAAAAACAACCGTAGCTTTAGACACATAAAATTCAAAACGTAATGAAATAAAAATACTTATGTCTTTTTATATATAAAGAAACCGTAGTAAGATTCTGAGTAGTGAAAATTTTATTATATTTTTTGGGGCTGAATATATGTGAAAGTGTTTCCGTTAAATCTTATGAGTCACGTTTTAGTTAAAATGTGGTTTAACTTTTAACAGTACAGTATACGTTTGCCAGTGATGGATAATTACTATGAGTCATACATTGAAAAACTTGAAGGTTAAAAAAGCACCACAGCAAATCCGATTTTTACTTCACATGGTCAATATGAGTAATAGCGATATGACTAAGATTTTTATTAAAAGGGCCAAAAATAAGAATCTTTCATACATCAAAATGTATCATCATGATATTTTTTAATAATATATAAATAAAATCTTGGCCACAGGAGAGATGTATGTGATGTCTAGCTACTCACTCTCGCTCTACTCGGATTCGTCCTTAGTTACGTTATAAAGTTTAGCATAGATTTCTCAGAGATGGAGATATTTTGCCGTAATAAAAAGTATTATTTATATTGACTCGGGTAACCAGCTATCATCGTACCAAATTTCATCAAAATCTGTTCAGTCGTTTTCTCGTAATACGTTCCCAAACAGACAGACAGATAAAAATCTAAAAACTATAGATTCGGCCTCTGTATCGATAATAATGATTGTTTCAATATGATTTTCCAAAAAATATGCAGATTCGACTCGGTTAGGATTGTATTATATGTATAGAAGACTACTGTGTACGTACGGACGTACTGTTCAATGATAGTCATTCAAATATTAGACATTTTCGCTTATATGATTAATTACGGACTAAAGAATGTAGCCACATAACAAACTAGTATAAGTAATACGTGAGATTTAATCACAATCCACTGATCATTTACATTAGATTAATCTATTAGATCAAAGAAACTCGATGGAGCTGCGTTGCACTTGCACATGAAAGAACCTCCGCTTGAACGCTAGCTTTGATGTCGTGTAGCTTTATAAGACGTATTATATATAAAAAAAAACCAGTCTGTTTCCAGTGCATATGTCCGTATATGTATACACCATAGGAACTAAGTTCAGTAATTGAGCACTGATTTATGTATAAGATATGTATGTATGTATGTACATTACGTTTAGAAGGTATATGAGAGTGTATTGTTAATCGAAGATTTTTGAATCGAATATTGTTTTAAGCGTGAATTCCCTGGCGTGATTAGTAGGGAGGGGTTTTTTTTTTATGTGAACAAGGGGGTAAACGAGCAGGAGGCTCACCTGATGAAAAGTGATTACCGCCGCCCATGGACATCTGCTACACCGCAAGGCTTGCAAATGCGTTGCCGGCCTTTCAAGAATGAATGAAAGGGGAGGAAATGGAGGGGTTCAAAGGCAGCCTAAGTCCTATGCCAGGATACAATCTATGTTCTAACCAAATTTTATCGTTTGTTCAGTGGTTTAAGCGTCTAGACGTAACAGACAGTACAAATACAACACAATATTAGTATGGATTACGACATTACCGAGGACCGCGTCTTTCCCAGCATAGCAAGTACGTCGATAAGAGGAAGTGAATGTGTTTATTCACGATATTTAAAGCTACCTATATTTCACTTAGACCGTTATAGCATGAAAAAGTAACAGACACACGTTCACTTTTTCTCAAACTTTTACATATATACCTATATATAATATATATAATACAAGTGCGATGATTATCTTTAAATCGATTTCTTAATATAGTTTAGAAGGCGGTGCCAAAAATTTGAACTTCCGACCTTTAGAGAAAGATCTACGGAACTTAACCGCTAGGTCAAGTCGAGTTTTATACGACGTAAGCTGATTTGCAGCTAATATGATGAAAGCTTAACAGATGGTTTGCGTTGAAGCGCATTTGCACATGCACACTTTGATCTCCTTGCACCCGTGCACTCTCTTCGGATGGCCGTATCTATCAATATAAATAAAAATTAAATACTGTTCGTTGGTAAGCCCATCATTTAAGGACAGCTTGACCGAATTGCTTTTTTTTAAAAATGAGCAAAATAGTCTTGATAAGATTTTAAAAAAGTAAATGGAAAAAGTCAACCGAAAAATTAGAAAATTGGGTAATAAAATTTTTATATGAACTCGAAGATCATATCCAAAATTGAGTACAGGACCACGCCTGTCAGACAACTAGTATTTAATAAAATTTAAACGTCCAATCAATTATAAATGACGATTCGAAAAACTTAACTTGTAATTTTTATTTTTTTACCTTATGCCCAAAAAACGGGAGGTTTTTTACTATAGTTTATACGTGTAGTGTTAATTACACACATATAGTATTAATTACATTACAATAAGGCGCTTAGTCTTGAGCTTTTAAAGTCCAATTTGTGCAAATATTGTCTACATACATCGTCCATTTGTATCTGCCATACTATAAGATGTTAAGTTTATTTAGCGGATGTGGAGTATCTAAACAAATTTCATTTAACAGAAAATTATAAGATTGTTATTTTAAGCATATTCATTTGAAAATATATTCGTACACAGAACATGCATTAAGCGCTCGTCCCATCTTCAGGCTGTAAATAGATCTAGGTCGTGTAGTCTGTCTATCTGACCTGCTTTAAAAATATTGCGCTTTTACACTTAGTATTTACTTAAAGAACTTTATGATAGTTACTTTCAAATGATATTTTCATGTATGTATATTAAGACATTTAAACATTTTTAAGAATAAAGTAATTCGAGCTATAGGTATATTTAAAATTGTGGCTAATATAATTTACCTAAACCAGAATAAATGATTTTTTAGACTTTTTAAAAGCTCCTTTGCCGGATCCCCTCTAGCATAGAATAAATCATTTTTCAGCCTTTTTAAAAGTTTCTTTGCTGGATCCCCTCCAGCATATGACAAGCGTGTACAAAACTTAACAAATCATTCAAGATGTAGTGTATCGTGTGTATGTGTATGTGTTTCGTAGAATATCGCGAGGAAACCTGCATGTCAGAGATCGAACATGTAAGCTTGTTTCCTTACGATATTTTCTTTATCGTATTAGGAAATCCTGTTTGAAAATGATTCGCACATAAAGACATTGAGAGTGCGAGACCCCTATACCCGTATCACTTGTACTTGTGTACTGTTTCCAAGCAATCACGTTACCAATTTGATACTTAAGTAAATAAAATTCAACGTGGATTTTTTTTGAAAGAAATTAAATTTCCAACCAGAAACCGAGGGAAAATTCACATGTCAAAGTTATCTTAAAACAATATAAAAGGTCGCCAATATATAATGTAAAATCTATACTAATATTATAAAGCTGAAGAGTTTGTTTGTTTGTTTGTTTGGTTGAACGCGCTAATCTCAGGAACTACTAATCCGATTTGAAAAATTCTTTTTGCATTAGATATCCCGTTAACTGAGGAAGGCTATAGGCTATATATCATCCCGGAAAAATGTACGGTTCCCGTGGGATAGATTTATTTTTATCTAGGGACGAACCCAACGCGAAGCGAGGGTGAGTCGCTAGTAATATTATATAAGCAAACGTAGTCAAACAATTACTATAAGATGCGAAAACGATGTTATGACAAGAGGAAAACGGAGTGAAGATCTTTAAATATCTATCATATATTTAGCCAACTTGTAAAAACGAGAAGGTTGCCAATTTGGGTGCAATAAGCAATACCTTCAGATGTAAATAATCTTGAAGCTGATCCTATATAAAGTTCCGAATTCACCGCTAAGCAACAAAATATTACGTTTCAAGCTATTTTAAAGTCAGGTTTGAAAACAACTGGGTTAAAACGATTTAAAAATATATAATAGGCAAAGTCTAAGCAATAATATTTGAAGACACGTTTGGCTCAGTTTGTAGTGACCCTACTTGCTGTGCCAGCGGTCGCGGGTTCGAGTCCCGTTGGGGGCATTCATTTGTGTTTGGGCATTTATTTGTACTCTAGTCATGGGTGTTTATATTTATAATATGTATGTATTTAAAGTTATATATGTGTAGTGTATAAACTACCTGGTATCCATATCACAATCCTCGTAGCTTACCATGGAACTAGATGGTGCTGTGTGTTAATTTCCCAACATACTATAATATTGTATTTTATTTATATTTTAATATTATATATCAATTAAAGCTCTTTAAAATCCCTAAGTGTACAGCATCTTTGGTAAATATTTAATCAGATATCTCTCTAAATATTATCATTATGAAAAATTTCATCATTTCAAACACTTGTAAAACTTAATCTAATAAGCTACATTTTTAGTTTAAGTATCACAAGAAGAACTTACTGTACTGTGAATGAATACGTGACTAACCAATTCTAAATAGAGCCTGCATTAATTTTCTAAATCCTATAAGCCATGCAAGTGAAAAAACTGTCACATTAAAAAAATATATAAAAGGATAAATCTCGAAAGACGGAAGCCGCTGCTACTTATATTATTTATAGTATTTGTTCACACTACAATGCTTTACGTCATACTTCACTTACATTATACAATTGTTAAAGGTACAATTGACAACGCAAGTTCTTCAGAAACTTTTAAAACTAAACATTTAATTTACTTATCTTTAAATATAGCTGATATTTTCGGTTAACTGTACGTAAAATATATAAATATAAAAGTAAACCTTATCAGAGAGTACTTAAGTTTTATTTACAATAACAATTTTCGAATACCTGAATTGAAGGATAATCGTGTTCTATACAAACATAATTTAAACAATTTTGATCCTTATCCCGTTAAGTTAAAGATTAAGATGGAATTTTCTTAACCGACTCTACATATTACATTACATTTTCATAGAGTCACGTAAAAAGCTTAATCGTAAGTCGAGCTTATTGAAGTAGAAATATTAAAAGTAGTTTTATTGAACCTTTTGTAATATCTAAAAAAATATATTATTATTAAGGAAGAGGTTTTAAATTAACAAACTCTACTAAACAAGCATATACTAATAGAATGTTATAAATTTAAATAACTGTAGGTGCAAACATACAAACATACACTACTAGCAGTTCACCCTCGCTTCACTCAGGTTTGCCTGTAGAAAACAAAAACAAATCTATCCCACGGGAACCGTACATTTTTCAGGGATAAAAAGTAGCCTATGTGATATTCTAGACTAATCTATCTCTATGCCAGATTTCATCTAGATCCGTTCAGCCGTTCTGGCGTGCAAGAGTAACAAAGACCTACCCAAACATCGACACATCTAAACTTTCATATAATTTATAATATTAGTAAGATATACAAAAAAATATTTGTATATTTATTTTTAACTTCGACTTCGAAAATATCTGATTAGGAATTTATAGTCCAGTTATTTTTTACTTTTTAGTAGGTACATTGAAGTCGATATTTTTTTAAGTCGGTTTAATTTTTTTTTTAAATTACTTTTTATGTATTAAAAATTCTTTGTACTTTAGTAGCGCCTTTTAATACAACATTTTGAGAGCGAATTAAGAATTGTAACTGAAAGTGAATATAAAAATATGAACACTTTTTCGCGAATCAGATAATTCTATTTTTCGCATAAAGTAATCAACATAATCCTTCTAGAAACTTCTACGAAATCATAAGCAATGAAATCTGAAGGCAATAATTATGACCTTATCACAAGGAAGTATTGTAGGAATTTACATTATCTATACATACATATAATAAAATTCTTAGTCGAATCTGTACATTAAATATTTTTTGGAAAATTTTATTGAATATTATCGATACAGATGCCGAATCTATAATTTTTTGAATTATTGTGTCTGTCTGTCTAGGAACGCATCACGAGAAAACCAGTGGACAGTTTATGATGAAATTTTGTATGATGATAGCTGGTTATCCGGGTCAACATATAGGATACTTCTTACTGCAGGAAAATATCTCATTTCTGAGAAATCTATACTAAACGTTGCAATAAGCGTGGTGCAAATATCAATATCAATTATATTACTTTAGACCAAGTATTTTTCACTGACATTTCAATTTTTTACCTACTAAATCTATTAATTTGTTTTTCGCCATTGCCAAATAATTGCTTAAACAAACATTAAATAATGTAAAATAATTTTTGAATTTGAATCTATAGTTTGTACCAATTATGTGAACGGATTTTTACGTCTCATTCTTATTACAATAAAAAAAAATTAAAGTGATTCTGAAGTCAACATACCTTTTTAGTTAGAGAATAATTATATTAATCTGTGGTAATGTAGTCGACAAAAGATTTGTAATTTTAAATATCCGGTATATTACCTTTCTTCGTATTTGACAGTCAAATTAAATACCGAGGTCATTGTATTCTATATTTAAATTTTAAATAAACACGAAGTTCCTGAAAGTATTGCTATGGTGCCAAACACTATCTTGTATAATCTATTTGATTTCAACTCATGTTCATATTTGAATAAAAAAGATAGATAAAAAAGCAAGTAAATGATTTTTTTTTATCTATTTTTTTGTAATTAATTTTAATAGTGTGTTGCATATTAATAAATCTATACTAATATTATAAAGCTGAAGGGTTTGTTTGTTTGTTTGGTTGAAGGCGCTAATCTCAGGAACTACTAATCCGATTTGAAAAATTATTTTTGCATTAGAAAATCCGTTAACTGAGGAAGGCTATATGCTATATATCATCCCGGAAAAATGAACGGTTCCCGTGGTGTTTTTGTCTAGGGACGAACCCGAAGCGAAGCGAGGGTGAGTCGCTAGTATTAAATAAAAGGGAATGGTATAAAATAATATATTTCTCTTAAAATGTTAAAATACTTCGTTTAAAATAATATCAAATATAAATAGGTAATAGAGCCTATTAGGATACTGGAATATCATAAAAAAATTTAGGTTAATATTTTAAATACGTATACACGTATGGAACATCTCTTCATGCGTTCTCAACTTGCATTTACAATTTTTTTTCCATTCCTAGTTTTGGCTGTTTTCGATAAATTTTATACTTAGACAAAAACAAAAATTAAGCTCTATTTCTAGAAAACATAATCAGTTTTTGTTTATCGGCGAACTAATAATTTAATATCAATAAGACGAAATTTTTGCAAATATTAAAGGCCGGCAACGCATTTGCAAGCCTTGCGGTGTTGCAGATGTCCATGGGCGGCGGTAATCACTTTCCATAAGGTGAGCCTCCTGCTCGTTTGCCCCCTTGTTGACATAAAAAAAAATATCTTTCTATAATTAATAACTATAATATACCATTTAATGTAGATATTTTTGGACATCAAAAAAACAAACCTGCATGTATTTCACACACGAACTAGAACTAGACCAGTAAACGTTACATTTCTTCATAACCGTATCAATCTCACTTGTCACCAAGCTCTAGTACAGCCATTGTGTGGAACTGGGTCGACCCTCCTCGAGGGCGCAGGGCGAGAGACCACGACACTCAAGACACTCGACTGAGAACCTCGTTAGTTCTGTGTCAATTTGCACTTAGTTATTACTATGCGAATACCAATAATATATATGAATTACTTGAATTACTACACGAAAGTTTCCTGCTTTAGAATTTTCTAAGTAAAATTGTAACATATTTTGTTTGAATATTCATAAGTTACTTAGATGGTAGGTTATATTTTATGTAAGTAGGTCATAGACACTTAACTGGAGTAGGTGTCGAAGAGTGCATTGTGGATTATACTACGCCACTTAAAATACACTCGATTGAGAGAAATCTGCATGATACCGTGATAATGCTCGATACAATATTTGCATTCAATTAAATTATTCAAAATATATGATAAGAGATCGTGGCTAAGCACTTTTGGTCCCGGAAAATAAAACAAAAGTTAGCGGGACAGCATACGTATGTAGATAGGCATGTACTAAATTACTCATAAAACTTATAGGAGGAAGCGAAGTTAGATCGCTACTACAGTAATATTTTGCTATACGATTTTACATATTACAATTTAAATGCACAAGCTTAGTAAATTTTATGTTGAAAAAGAACCCATATAATACATTATCAGTTTCATTTAATATTCCAAGAATAAAAGTAAAAAACCACTCACAGTACCAAGTGACAATTACGGTGCAGAGGGCAAAAAATATCGTACTGTATAAACAAATGCACAGGCGTGTTTATTTAGGACGCGGGTTTCAATGCCAATCCCTATTTATTATTTACTCCAATTATACGGCTGCACTTATTATGATAAGGTTTTTATACAGACACATAACGAGTATATGTTAGATTTGCAGGTAGTTTTAACAATTTATTATACTCCGCTTCACAGCGACCGCATATTTTTATTTTAACATCGAGGTCACTGGATTAATCTATACAGATAAATAAAATTGGAGTGTCTGTTTGTAATGTCAAAATAACAGCTTTTTACCAAATGCATATGAAAGTACATATATATAGTAAGAAATAAAAAACAATTTTTAAAATTCTTGTCTGTCTGTTTGACGGTCTGTTTGTTCCGGTTAATCTCCGAAACGGCTGAACCGATTTTGACGGGACTTTTACTGACAGATAGCTGATGTTATAAGGAGTAACTTACGCTACTTTTATTTAAAAAAAAAATTAGGGTTCCGCGCAACAAAATTGAAACCAAATTAAGAACTAAGCCAAATGAAGCGAGGATAAGTAGCTAAGTATGACATAAAATAAGCTTACACATTATTTATGTCATCAGTAATTAATAAGTATAAGAACTAAAAACCAATTAATCAATTAAATAGTGTTACTATTAATGTCAATTAATAACCTTAAAGTCGATCAAACGTATGTAGGTTAGAGAATATAGGAAAATAATAAAAAAATGCCACTATTGTCTATTCCAAAGAGTACTCGAACACTATGCTTACTTGTTAATGATAGCGTCGGACGGCTCATCCTCAGTCGAAGGGTGCTAGGCGGGTCGAAGCGATAAATCACGTATACTTTTTGTGCGAGTAACGTGTGAATACCAGGCTTTTGGCGATCGCATGAGCTGCACGTGTGATATGGACATAGCGAGCCTTGTGCAATGTTAGGACTTTTTATACGGATGTGGATGTATGGAGAAATAGCAGGGTTTACACATTTGTATGTCACGGTTGTTAGATATTTGGTATTGATTATTTTATGGTTTATGTGTTATTCAAATAAGTCTCCGAGATTAACCGGAACAAACAGACAGACAGACAAACATTTTAAAAATTGTGTTTATCTTATAAGTACCATATATACTTACCGTATAAACGCTGTTATTTTGACATTACAAACAGACACTTCAATTTTATTTATCTGTACAGATCACGTGTGCTAGTCGACCGCCATTTAAATATTAAATAAGTCTATTAAATAAAATTGAATTTATAATCAAAAATAATCCAATGAAGCTTAAAAAAATCTCCACCAATAGTGTACATAAAAATAAATTAACATAAGATATCTAGAGCATGATATATATCTTTTTTCGAGCTAATAAAGGTAGAGTCGTATTACATTATAATTTTATGTTTTGCTCTATATTTCCTTACATATTAATTTATTCATCATAACAATTTATTGGTGGAATAAATGTATTAAAGTTGTATCACTGCCAAATGGGCGGAGCATTCGCGGAGAGCGCGTAAACACGTGCTTGGTGCAAATAAAATAACACACTATGTGCTTTCACTGTTGATTTCACGACATAAATATGCAAATAATCGATAATTTACTTATGTATCGATATTAAAATCGATCTTTTTTTGCAATTGATTAACATATTTTTTTGTAGTATGGTAAATAATTAAACATTTAGTATTTAAAGTAATAATTTCCTTATTCACTGAAAGAAATAATTTAAGACTCTATAAAATAGATTAAAACAATAGAAATGAAATTAAAAATGACACGAAAATGCATTTGATAAGATGCAATGGAGTGTTGGTACGTTGAACGTAGACGTATTACATCACAATTTCAATATGTTATTTGCGAAATCAAATATTATAATCATGGGATTCACATTTTCAACTTTTAATTTATAACTATCTAATCTTTAAACTACAAATAATATTCAAAGATGTTACCATATTTATCGTAGAGAGAAGTATATCAAAGTACCGCATATTACGCAAACATAGAAAGCTGGCCTCGTCGAGTGCCTCAACAGGGACTATATTAAATAAATCTGCTATAGACTCTAATAATATTATTTGCGACATAAAGCTATATATGCACTGTGCATTTTATATTTTAAATTAAAGTGCTAATAAAACGTAAGTACCATCTTAAGTTACAGGTGCTGTTTTAACTATCTTGTCCCTCCCACGATCATGATTGCTGTATCTGTTATCTATTTCTGCCGCCAAGCAACAATGATTGCATTGTTGTGTTCCGGTTTGAAGGATAAGGTAGCCAGCGCAATTACAGGCAAGAAGCATAACATCTTAGTCCTCACAGTGACAACGCACCTGTGGTTCTGCATTTTTGTTACGTAAAACCAGTGCATGAACCGTAGGTGTTATGGGCGACAGGTACCTACTGCTTTCCATCAGGTGGTCTGGCTGCTCCTTTGTCACTGAATCGCATAAAAAAAAATATTCAGATTTATTTTACACTTACATGTAACTGTTTGCCCGCGGTTACGCCCGCGTAGTCTATATATGCACAAATACTCCGCCCTAGTAGTATACTAAGAATCGCAGCGGTAGCTTTCATAGCCTATTACCTTCCTCAATAAATAAGCTATAAAATGGAAAAAGAATTCTTGAAATCAGATTGCCAGTTCCAGAAGTAAGCGCGCTTAAACAAACAAAAAAAATGTTTTAGCTGAATCAAATATCTAATATATAAAATCTCGTGTCACGGTGTTTGTGGTCGCACTCCTCCGAAACGGCTCGATCTATTTGAATGTTTTTTGTATATTTGGTAGGTATGAGAATGGGTCATTAAAATATTTTGCATCCTGCTACTCAAACCCCCCATTTTTTGATCGAGATTACAGTACATAAATACATAGGGACGAATCCGATCGGAGCGAGGGTGAGTCGCTATATAAAGCAAAAGAGTTTTTTTTACTAAGCTATGAGTTATGCTAGTTATAGCATAAATTACTAATAAATAATAATACATTTCTTATCGTGTAGTTATTATGTACTAATACATTTTATTCAATGCACTTTTGGTCTAAAAATTACACACTGACAAGAAAATATGCAAAAATGGGCAAAACTCGATAACAACAGTGCACACTAGGCTTTACTCATCCGAATAACAGAAACTAGGAAGCCAATTCGATTAATTCAATACGATCGATAAACATCACCATTAGGTTACTACACGAATGATTCTCACGTTTCTATAATTATCGTAACTAGACGACGATCGTCGATTAAAATGTGCGATTTATTGACTTGAACTATGAAATTGCATTAACGTATCGAGAAAAACTATAAACTTAATTATTTTTTTTTAATTACGTGTTAACATATCTATACATATGTATAATAAAATTGTAACTAAGCCTAATCTGTACATTAAATATTTTTTGGAAAATCTTATCGAAATAGACTTTAATACCGATACAGAAGCCAAATCTATAGTTTTTACAATTTTAGTCTGTCTGTCTGTCTGTCTGTTACCGCAACACGGGAAAACCACTGGACAGATTTTGATGAAATTTGGTATGATGATAGCTGGATATCCGGGTCAACATATAGGATACTTTTTACTGCGGGAAAATATCTCATCTCTGAGCTAAATGTTAAAACGTAACTAGGGGCATACCGGAGCGGAGCGAGGGTGAGTTGCTAGTTATAATATAAATATGGCAATAACAATCATCGATATCTGGTTTAGACTATGCTATATTTTTATTTAAAAAAAACTTTATTAAAGTTATTTATTTTTTATGTATTGGAAACTGATGAAATAAATTGTTATTTTTTGTTTTTTATTTATTTGTTTAGATTTAAACCACAACGCAGTACGGAAAATAATATCCGCTTTTTTTTCATTGAATGTTAAGTATTTTTGTAAAAAAATGTTATTTATATCCACAACACACATACTTAATTATAATAAAAAAATATTTTACTCAAGACAAATCTGTCTACTTTAAAATTCTAAATATTATGATGATAAATAATTAATTCAATTAAATGTAAAAAATAAAATAAAAAATAACATGTTGTACCTTCATTTTACATAACAAGTACAACATTTATTCTAACAGATATAAAAACTATTTTATTCTACCTGCATAGTGCGATGATAAAAGTCGACATAACGACCCTGTGTCATATCCGTAAATATAAAAAAAAATCTACCTGTCACAATTGAAATTAATGAATAATTAAGTGTTAGTCAAATTCAAATCTTAGCTCCATTGTGAACGGTTGTAATTCCTTTGTATTATGAATAGCGAGAATGAAGAGAAAATTAAAATATTTAGCGAATATAGTGCCTCTAGGAAATAGAACCTTACTGATCTATAGATAATAAAAAAAAAAAAATTTACATGTAATGAATAAAATGTCTTGATAATAATAGCATTTGTTTTTATAATAAGCCTGTATTTGTTTTTAAATTATTGATTTGGAAGTTGAAAATATTAAAAAATATACTATATGCTTATTACAACAAGCGCCAAAATTGTTTGAAAACCTGTCTCCAACAACAGGTACAGAAATGTGACGTAGTGCCGTAACATAATATTGTGCACACGATCCGTTACAAAAACGAGAGACAATGAACGTTTTTATTATATCAAAAGGATTTCGCTGGTGGCCCTAACTGTTACATCAAGAAGTGTCTGAACAAAAAGCGTTAGGGGTCTTTATTAATTTAAAGTGATATAAAGGCTATATCTACTTATATTATACACATATATACATACAAAAGTGTAGCTTAAACTTAAAAATACCTAAGTACAACAGTACCAATATATATAGAAGTTTCGTCAGTTTAACGGTTACGAAATTTGCGGTATTTTTCAAACTTCAAATAATACAATAAACAACTATAAAAATCACAATTGACAATGATTGTATATAGTATCGCATATAGAGAAAAAGAACTAAAACTCTATAACACTTTTATATATATTTTTTTTTAAATCATTATATACCAAAATAGATACTGTCTTCTAAATCGTTTAAAAATAATGATTTCATCAGTAAAAACGCATTTTTTTATTGATACGGAATCATACTCGAAATATATAACCTATTCGTTAAAATACAATAACAATTGGTGAAGATATCACGTAACATATACACAAAAAAACATATAGCGAAATTGAGTGCCTCCTCTTTTTTGAAGTGGATCAATAAAACACTACCTAATTTGATACAGACTAGTTATTGAATTGTCGCTGTTTATTATATACAAGCGACTCACCCTCGCTTCGCTCGGGTTCGTCCCTAGCTTGATTCCCTATACAAACTTTTATCCCTATTTTCATCCCCTCAAGGGATAATTTCCGGGATAAAATGTATCCTATGTCCTTTCTAGGGTCTTATTATCTTACCAAATTTCATCTAAATCGGTTCAGTAGATCCAGAGATTACCCCCTATAACCTCACAAACTCACAAACTTTACCTCTTTATAATATTAGTATAGATAAACTAGTATTCGCCTAGTGGGAGAAATTTGACCACAATCATTATTAAAAAATTGAGAAAAACATATATGAATAGAACTTAACTATCTGTATAAAAAAATAACTGTTGCCAATTCTAAACAACAGAATAAAAAGACGAAAATCGGTTGACAAAGGGGAAAAAGGTAGAGAATTTTTGTCTTAGCCTATGTATATATAGATATATGGATCGTTTTTATTATATAATCAAAATTATGCTAAAAAATATGCAGATATTAATAAAATTTTACCTCAAACAATAATCGAAATCATTTATATTTAATTGACGGCAGACCTCAAAAGGCTTAAGAACTATTATTTTCCGTATTAATTTTGATCTACGGGACCCATACAATAAATATTTCAATTTAAATTTTCACACGGTGACAAACGCCTATCGCAGCGATATCGGAGGTAAACATTTAAAAGCATTACAGCAATGTACCTGGCTGAGGCACAAAAAATATGATTAATGAGGGTAGAATTAAATAATTACGTTCTGGCTCAGGTAAAGTGAAGTGACTTTTTAGCATTGTACCAGTCGATATTGTATAAAGTGTTGTGATAGAATCGATGAATAATCGAGTAATATATTGTTGATATTATTTTTAACTTCCGTGTGTGAAATGGAAAGTTTTACGTATTCAATCGTATTATACTTACTTACTAACTCTACACAGGTTTTTTTTAATAGTTATTAGTTGATATAAATTTTGTTCTAAATTAGGCAAAATGAATAAAAATTTTAACTTTATTACGAATGAGTTGCTACACTCACCCTCGCTTCGCTCAGGTTTGTCGCTAGCTTCGCTCGGGTTCGTCCTTAGCTTGCTTACCAATACAAACTTTCATTCCCATTTTTACCCCCTTAATGGATGATTTCCGGCATTAAAAGTAAACTATGTCCTTCCTAGTGTCTCAAAGTATCTTTTTACCAAATTTCATCTAAATTGGTTCAGTACAGCCAGACATTACCCCCTAAAATCTCACAAATTTACCTCTTTATAATATTAGTATAGATAGAGTATTTTTATGGTGTAGGTGCAAAAAGCAAAATACAGTATTACAGCATGCTTTTCTCAGAAAACAGTTAAAAATATATTCATGTGTCAGCTTTCGTAGCCCAGTGGTAAAGCGCTCGCTTGTGAAACCGAGTGAAGCGGGCTCAAATCCCGGGTCTATAATCTCTGCTATTTCCATGTACGAATCATTTCAAATGTTTACCACTTGTCATACGGTGAAGGAAGATATTGTGAAGAATGCTGTATGTCTGAGAGAATTTAGAAACAACATATTGTGAAGTTCGCCAACCCGAACATGACCAGCGCGGTGGATTATGGCCTGATCCCCTTCGCATTGAAGGAAAGCCCGTACCCAGAAATGGCACGTAGTAAAAAGTACCTATTGAGCCAACTTTTAACTGCAAAATTAACGAATCACCTAACAAGATATAAAACAGGATAAGATTTTAGATAATCAAATTATAATGTGGATTTAACAAAATGAACAATTACAATTTACATATACATTAGCGAACTAGCAACAAGGCACATTAGCAGAAAGATCGTATTTGGATTCAATTTAATGAACAAGATAAAAACATGACGATAATTCAAACGTACAGACATCCATTATCGAATATAATTTATTATTATTTGCGTATTTTTCGCTGCGACAAACTGGTTTCCAATATATTGACGAGATTGTTTAAAGCAAATTGTTCATCATAATTATTTTTTAGTAATTACATTAAAACATTAAATAAAATTATAAATGTAAAAATACAGCATATTAGGTACATTTTTATTATGATACATGTGCATGTACAATGTACATATGTATATGTATACATATGTACATTGTACATACACATATATATACATATATATGTTTTTTTTTTTTTTTTATGAGATTCAGTGACAAACGAGCAGACAGACCACCTGATGGAAAGCAGTACCTGTCGCCCATAACACCTACGGTTCATGCACTTAGGTTTTAAGTAACAAAAATGCAGAACCACAGGTGCGTTGTCACTGTGAGGACTAAGATGATATGCCTCTTGCCTGTAATTGCGCTGGCTACCTTATCCTTCAAACCGGAACACAACAATGCAATCATTGTTGCTTGGCGGCAGAAATAGATAAGGGGGTGGTACCCATCCAGCCGGACTCCTCAGGCTTGACAGAGTCCTACCACCGGTAAATACCACCGGTAAATGTATGATAATTGGTACCATATATATGTATATATGGTATCAATTATCCTAAAAATGAATGTTTTCGGATTTTTTCGTGGATTTATATTGATTTTTGGTTCCTGACGTTTTGAATGCATTACAGCAATTATGGTCACGGGAGAGAGTCTCTTGACAGAAAAGATGGATTTATTTAAAACTAGCGGCTCACCTTCGTTCTGTTCGGGTTCTCCCTACGTTTTGAGGTTAGTATAGTTTTCTCAGAGATGAGATATTGTCCAGCACTAAAAAGTATCCTAAATGTAGACCCGGCTTACCAACTACATATTATCATACCGTTCATCAAAATCTGTCCAGTAGTTTTCTCGTGCTGCGTTCCCAGACAGACAAGCAGACAGGCAGACAAAAATTCTAAAAACTATAGATTTGGCCTCTGTATCGATAATAATGACTATTTCAAAAAGATTTTCCAAAAAATATTTAATGTATAGATTCGACTCAACTAGAATTTTATTAAATATATGTACAGATGTAAAATATTCGCGTAAACTACAAATATTTAAAGCAAAAAGTAGCAAAAAAAAATGAAGTCGTAAACACAAACCCGATTCAATACATTTAGCTAATGCGATTTGAACCGCACTAGAGGCCTCAGTGCCATAAACGTACGTACACGTGTGAAACTATTTCTAAAACCAATAATAATATAAAAATTTGTAAAGAATGTCTGTACATAGAAATAAGTGTTTTTTTTCTGCCATTGCGTATTTAAATCTTATTTATTCTAATATTATAGAGAGGTAAAGTTTGCAAGTTTGTATTTTAAAAGTTATCTCTGAAACTAACTAACGGATGAGTATCCGATTTTGAAAATTCTTTCAGTAATAGGAATCTACATTACCGATGAGTACTGTAAACTATATTTTATTCCGATTAAACATGTTTACTGTTAGAAATCATTTATTAGTCAGAGACTTTGATTGGCGTGCGCTACCTAAAGATTAAAAAAACCTAAATGTATAGCAAAAGGACACCTTGGGACGAACCCGAGTGAAGCGAGGATAGGTACACTAGTTCAAAATAAAAAACAAACATATGAAAAGATTTTTTACTGAAATTGTTAGTGATTGTTTTAATCAAAATCATTGCAATCGCTAAAGACAAAAACGCCATATAAATTGATATGTTGAGTAAAAAAATCTTAATAACCGACTTCCAGACCAATAACAAGGTTATAAAATACAAACAACTAGTGATCCACCCTAGTTTTGCTCGGATTGCTAAATTATTTTTTTTTACAAAATTTAAATTATTATTGAAAGAAAATATAGCCTTAAGCCATCATCATATGTAGCTTTCGAAAAATGGAAGGATTATTAAAATCGGTTCAGTAGTTCCAGAGTTTATCAATTACAAACAAACAAATATTTCCTCCTCATAACATTAGTATAGATACAAACATTAACCGGAAATCGAATCCGCCCCTTCCTAGTTACTTCTAAATTGTTTTTATACTTCATAAAGCTTTATTATTGATTGCTATACTAAATTAAAAAAAAAATGTTCAATAAAACTCATACACGATTACTAAAAACATTCGTAGTTGGTCGAATAGGTACTAATAAATATACTTTATACTCGCTCAATGAAAAACTTTATAACTTCATGCCAAATATCGCAATTAACAAGTCTTCGTTAAACGTACTTCGATTTAATTGGATTTTTTTACCATTAATAGTTGCAAAAATTATATTACTTTATAGAATTTATAATAAAACTACTTTAGAATGAGATACGCTAACAGGACGTAATCAACAATAAATTTTTCTATGAATAGAGCCTAAATGATTCGTAACTAATTAAAAGTAGTTATAAAATTGGAGCAAAAGCTATACATATAATGTTTGGACTTTGGATGACTGTTAGCACCTTAACACGTTCATGCGAGCAACGTATATATACGTCACATATTGGTAGATATGATATGGCACAACGTACTATTGCGTTCAGCAAAAACTCGATTTATTGAGCACAACGTAATAGTACGGTGTATGGCCATACTAATGTTTAAAAGTTGGGTTGCTGTGCCACAATATATCGAATTCTCAAAATTGTAGTGCTACACCGCACCGATTTTTTTTGCCTTCTTTTATGGCACTCCGTCCTGGTACTATGTACCTATTTTGTTAGCGCACAACGTCACTGTACGTCGTTTCGCCTAAGAAGTTTCATTACATCTGTCAACTTGTGCGCATCGCGGGGGTAGTGCGTGTGCCGATTCTGTGTTCGCGTGAAATATTAACGCAAAACGTAAGTATTTTGATTATCTTACTACGTTGTATATATTATATCAATGTATTTTATATTATATTATTTTATTTTATATTATATCATTGTAATAAGTCTGAATGTGTTCAAAATACATATTTCGTCTTAAGACGTCTTAAGACGTCAGCGCAATATATTCAAATACTAATATTATCAGCTATTTGCACAACGTTATTAGACGCCGGTTCAGTTTGTATGAAAAAATGATGTGCCATATCGCATAGAGCTACGATATTGATATGTTCGCATGAACGTGTTAAAAAGGTAAATTCACTATAGTTATGTTACTTATCATGTCATAATAGAATTTACCTAGCCATATAAAAAAATAGATTCCAATTTTTTTTATCAATGGCAATAAAGCTCATCAATACCAAAAAAATACGAAAATCGGTTGACAAACAGAAAAACTGAACTATTTTTCTTGGCCTATTTATATATATACATAGATTAATCGGTCCTCAATTAATATTGAGTAATATACCCACAAAAAGAAACGTTAAGACGTCTGGAGTACCTCTTTGCTTTGAAATCGGACAAAGGCAAGATTCCAATAGTTTTTAGTTAGTTTAGGAGTAAGAGGGTCGGGGTGTAGGGGGTCAAATAGTCGGAACGTAATACGATCCGCCAGATGGCACGCTCCTTGCACTTCCGAAAAGTGTAGCAAAAAATGCGACAACGACTTGAAGCAAAATTGTGTATAGCTCAATAAATATTACACTAAGGGTTCTATATTGAAATAGAAATTAAAACATCTGAGAAAAAAAATGTATATAATATATTTTTAGAAGACCATCGTCTTTCTCATTAGCGTCCGGCAATCTAGCCGGGCGTGAAGCCAAAACTAACACTAGAAGTTGGCCTACCTCGGCGGGTGTTGTGAAATGGGGGTTTACTTCCTGAATCCTGATAGCAGAATGGATCGTTTGACCAAAAAAAGGAGATTCGGATCTTTTTATGGGTTTCATCGACATAGCCCCCCAATATTTCCATACTTTAATATTATAAATGTGAAAGTGTGTTTGTTTGTCCTTCTTTTACGTCGAAACGGAGTGACAGATTGACGTAATTTTTGAGTGACGTAACGTGGAGATAGTTGAAGGGCTGGAAAGTGACATAGGCTACTTTTTACAGTGGAAGATTATTTCATTCCCATGAGAAAACACATTATCTGTTAAACACGAAATCCAAAAAAAAAATATCAGAATTACTTGAAACATGGTATTAATGATCTTCAATACAATTACATAAATACGTGTTTTAGCATTTTTCTAAATTCATTCTATAAGGGGGTAAAAGAGAGGATGAAAGTTTGTATGAAACCTACTTTTTTAGAGATTTTTCTGTAATTTTAACTCAAGCGAAGCCGTGGGATCTGCTAGTAAAGTATAAATGCAAGTAAACAAAGTTAATAGGATTCAAATATACCATATCTAACCCTAATACATAAGGATATGAGCTGCACTTGTTTGTGCACGTGAGCAGCATTTGGGTCGCGTCCATCTGTCGCACAAAAACTACTGTACCTACAGAAATAACGACTTTAATCATTCTCCACACATGTGCGTTAAATTTGCTGATCTATAAAATATGATTTATTTTGTTTCTAGTATACAGTTTAAAGGTATTCAAACGTATTATAATATTTTAAGCTATAACATAGTCTTAGTGATTATCTGTTCAAACAACCAATTTACCGAAAAAGTTTTATGTTGTTAATACAATTACAAACAAACAGAATTATCGACGTTTAAATGTCAATTTTATTGATATAAAATATACATTTTACTATAAAAAAGCCGAAGAGATTGTATTTTTCTATATACATATGTATATAAATCTTAGAAATAAAGCTTTGTTTTTACAACAAAGGAAAAAAAAACTCCAGTGTAAAGTATGTTGTAGATTTGGTACTTTGAATTAATAAGCACTAAGGCGACGTGTAACCCATGACATTAAGTTATTAGTCATGATTTAGAACAGATTATATTTACATGCTATGTTAGTATTTTTTTATATAACGCCTTGAGGCTTAAAGACTTATTTCCCATAAAAAAACAGAGTTCACTTAATATTAGGAAAATTTGCCATAAATAAAAACTTATGTAACTATCATACAGTAGTGCTATCAAATCCTTCCAGTGGTTTTTCCGTGATGCGGTAACAGACAGACAGATAGACAGACAGACAAAAATTTTAAAAACTATAGATCGGCCTCTGTTTAGATAATAATGTCTATTTCAATAAGAATTAATGTACAGATTCGGCTAAGTTACAATTTTATTATATGTGTAGATTTTGTTTGAGTTAGCCTTAGTTATCCATGTCCAGTGTTACTGAAGGTCTGTCTGGTATCTCGGCATTACGACTATTTCTATTACTCCTACATATTTTGAGGGATCAAACCATAAAGAAATGAATTTTAGAGCCATATAGTGTTGCGGACAAATTGTCTCACGGAGATGCATTCAGATTGATTTTCCGAATGATCATTGACCTGAAAATTGACTCATAAATGTGTTGTGATGTATGAGTACTTGTTACAAGTTTTGTAATATCTTTGAGAATTTCAAACATAATTTTTATTATTTTTCGTCATTGCGATTCAGCATTGAGTAGCTAGAACTTGATTGATATAAATATGTTGAAATATAGATCTGTTAATATCATATTTTTTCAAAACAAATGTACCTATACTTAATTATTACTACGCAAGAGGAATAATGGCAAGAATGCTAGCCGCATTCCCCCGTTGAATAGAAATGCCGATTCTTTAGACGAAAAACGAGCCACCTCTCCTGTCACAAGTAGAGACGGTAAAACGAGATGTTATGTCTTTTGAGTGTTTAGCACTATATGTATATTTGTAGTTTCCTTTATTCTAAATATTTTTTCGAACTAATAAGGATTATTTATAATAAATTATTCTTAATAGTATCTAATTTGGGTTTGCTGGTGTAAACATGAAAAAACCACGTGCAATATATTAAAACGAAAAACTAATTGGAAAAGTCAACGACACAGATAAAAAATAATCTAATGTTTATTGTCAATTTACTAGCTTCATTATAATATTAACAACACCATTATTATCTTTAATTAGCCCATATAAATAATTATTATTCCATAAAAAAAACAATACTGTAGATTTATAAACACGAAACCAATAATAATAAGATATGGTAATCATTGATAAGCGATACCGTTAGACGCGGAAAATAGTCGTGTTGCTTAATTAAAATAATTTGATCTGCAATCTGAATACATTATGGCGGTGGCCAATAGACCACGGCGGTTAAAAACACACGGAACTATTTTACGCTCGTGAACGATGCTGCGTTTAAATAAACAAAGGAGTTTATTGTTTTTGTTCCGAGTAACAATTTTTTTTTTTTTTTAGGAATATAGCAAGATTATTGTGTAAGCTTTTGAGGAAAATCAATGTTTATTTTATTTTTAATTGTACGTGTACGAAGTTCAAACACAAATATTTGATGTTAAAGAAAATGTTATCACATATTAAATAATAATTCAACCCTTTTAACGTCCCACTGCTGGGCACTGGGTTCTTCTTAAAACGATACATAACCACGCTATAGGCCATCACGGTAATTATGTACACGTCGGTAGACTTCACACACTTTCTGAAAACAAGTCCGGTGCGAGTGCGAGATACTTTACTCTCGTAAAGACACATTTCCTCATGATGTTTTCCTTCACGTTATTAGCAAGTGGTATTCATGTTGAAAATTTTTAAATATTTTTCTTTATTATAAATTATAAATATTTTTCGATGATTTGTAAATGTAAATTATGAGAATTTATTTTATTTTAATTATTATACTAATATTCCGCGAAAGTTACTTCATAGACCTGGATAAATTATTATAATCCTATGGCGTTCCTTGACCTATAAACATCTATAGAAAGAGCTATAGTTTATAGTGGCCCTACTTGTTGTGCCAGCGGTCACGGGTTCGAGTTCCGCTAGGAGCATTCATTTGTGTGATGAGCACGAACGTTTGTACTCCATTCATGAGTGTTTATGTTTATAATTTGTATGTATTTAAAGTTATATTTGTGTTGAGTATCAACTATCTGATATCCATAACACAAGGCTCGTAGCTTACCATGGAACTAGACGGTGATGTGTGTTAATGCATCAACATATTGCTATTGTTGCGCGAAGACAGGATAAACCAACTAACATTTACACATCTATATATAAAAGGATGTTAACAATTTACAATAACAATTTGCCTTTTTTTTCTCATAGTAGCAGTAAATTATTAAACTTTTATAAACATAACATATGATTAATAATTAAACTTAGAATATTTAATAATAATAAGCGTAATGTCACGTGATTCCTATTACAAAACGTCGCGTAAACGTTTCGAGAACACGCCCATATATTTTACGATTACAAATATTCTATATCAGTAACATGTTCATAATGGCCAAGTGTTTCCGTTAAGAGAAATGATATCGTCGAAATCTAAATTTTTAAATTAAACTTACTGTCCCCGCCTTGGAAATTTCAACGTAACATGCGCTAATGTTTTCGGCCTTATTGATGGTGGTTAGAGTTCAAAATATAATTGACCAAGACATAAAATATCTAATTAAAATTTTGTATGAACGCACGTGAAGTTGAAGAATGGTGTCTGTAAAATTGAAATTATAAAACGGTATAAGTATATATGTAGTTTATGCATTATTTTTTGAATTTGTGATGAATTTTTGTTAGGGTAGAGGGTAGTTTTTATATTTTTAATCGTATTGTGCTAAGCATTTGCGTTTTAAGTTAGATTCAATTTTTTAAATTTTTACATAAATTGAAAAGAAATACAAATATAGTGTGTTAAAAATTAACAATTTGTTAAAATTAATATTAAAATCTGTCTGTGTCTGTTGACATGTAAGCTAATTAATTACGTGGTGATAAATTCTATACAACCGACAGATAGTATAGGTATATGTATATGAGGTAGTGGTAGCCCAGTGATAGCGCGCTAACTTGGGAAACCGAGAGCGGGTTCAAATTCGGGTCTCGCACTTCTTATATTTTCATGTGCGAATCATTTCTAACATGATTACCATTATCTTTACGGTGAACAAGAACATTGTGAGGCAACCTGCATATCTGAGAAAACCTAACAAGTTTTCGAAAGTCTTGTGAAGTCCGCCAAACCGCACTTGGCCAGCGTGGTGGACTATGGCCTGATCCCCCTCATATTGAAGGGAGGTCCGTTCTTAGTAGTGGGACGTCAAATAGGGTTGAATACATATGTATATATACCATATATATATACCATACGTGAGCGAAGACAGGGCGGATTATTAGTTTCATCATTTCATCGTTAGTCTTCTAGCGACATTGGTAAGAATATATATAATAACTACCGAGATATACAGCGCTAATTCGAAGATGCAATACATTAAGTAATATGTAACACTGAAATGAGAAAAAGACTTGATCATGATTTATTTATATTGAATTGGAACATACTGTGCAAGATTTAAATTAATTTAACTTTTAGGATATAAATCTTATTCGACATGACAACTTTAATCTATTGAAATATTGTTTTATTGAAGTGAAACTTCTTTAGAATCGTTGTGATTTGAAACTCGATGAAACAAAAATGCGACACTAAAAAGAGACAAAAATATAAATATATAGGATTAAGCCGGAGAGAGAATGAGATAGATTGCCATGTTGCCATGGTAACCGTTGTTATTTTATGACAAATATATAATGTTATATTCTTTTCGTATATGATATTCTCCAAATATATAATTATTATATGCTTAATATGCCTTATTTAATTATTAATTTATTTTAATTTAATTACTATATTTGCAAAAGAAGTTTTATTTCAACCGCCCATAAAAGTTAAATGCACCCACTTTTTTTAAAGGTTTCGCCAAAGCAAAAGGAATGAATATCTCAGTCTTTTCCAGTTTCATAGAAAGGTATACGTGACCAAAGCTTTTTTGTGATAAACAAACATTAATAAATGAAATTTCCATATTTCACAATCTCGTTTAAGAAATATATTGGCAGTATAAACTGCCTAGGTTGATTATATATTAATTAGGCAATCTCATCTCATATTTCAAGTGTTAGCGGCGATATGTGATGTGACTGGGGACAGGAAACAAAGTGATAGTTTTATAGAGCGAGTTGTATATCAATATGACACAGACGGACTTATTGAAATCAGTTAGGGCAATGAACCACAAAAAGAAAAAAATAGCAAGCGATAAACACTTATACATTCTATATTTTATTATCAATATCCACTCTCACTTCGTTCCCCAAGCCAGCAAATATAACGTGAAATATCATAATTAATAATTATTATTACCTAATAAAATAATAGAACATACAAATTTTATAATAGGACCCGTGTAACATAAACTAGAGAGCTTAAAGATGAAATTTTTTAAATAGTAAGACTAAAACAGGTCTTAAACACCAAATTTCGACGATTTTGGCTCAGTTTGTAATTACCCTACTTGCTGTGCCAGCGATCGCGGGTTCTAGTCCTGCTTGATCATTCATTTATATGATAAGCACGAATGCTTGTACTCCAGTCATGGGTATTTATATTTATAATATGTATCTATTTAAAGTTATATGTGTTTAGTGTATCAACTATCTGGTATCCATAACACAGGCCGCGAAGCTTACCATGGAACTAGACGGTGTTGTGTGTTACTGTCCCAATATATTTAAATAAATGAATGCAGTATTTATACAAATAAGGGTCACAATATTGAATTTTAAAGACCAAAAGCTTTATGAGCCTTGATCTTTCTTACAGTAAATATGAAAGTTCGGTGAAAGGCCGAATAGAAAAACCATACAATAAATCGTCGTGTCGACATTTGATCTACTTATAACCTTACAGATCCATCGAGATTAATTGAAATTCTCAAATGTTAGTTTATCCATAAAATTATATTGGTTTCTAATTTGCTAATAAAATTTGTTGTATATGAAATATTATTATCGATGAAATCATGACGACACGTTTGGCTCAGTTTGTTGTGACCCTACTTGCTGTGCCAGCGGTCGCGGGTTCAAAGTTATATATGTGTAGTGTATCAAGTATCTGGTATTCATAACACAAGCCTCGTAGCTTAAAATGGAACTAGATGGTTCTGTGTGTTAATGTTCCAACATATTATTATATTTTATCTTTAATAGTAAATCAAATTAGCAACAAATTAACTGCGATTGAAAACTCACAGGTTTTAAGTAATATTTTTGAAGATAGTAAAAATACTTTTTTTGCTACTTTTACAGCTATTTAAAGTCAAAAGAGAATATACATATGTACTTCGAACAATTCGACTAATCCGACACTATACCGAAGGAATCCCGGACGTCAGCCTGAGCGAGATTAGGGTGGCTCTCAAACAGCTTAAGAACAACAAGGCACCGGGTGCAGATGGAATTACGGCCGAACTTCTGAAGGCGGGTGGAGAACCGATCCTTATGGCCCTTCAGAAGTTATTTAATTCCGTCATACTTCAAGAAAAAACCCCAAAAGCATGGAGCAGAAGCATAGTGGTACTGTTCTTTAAAAAGGGTGATAATACCTTGCTAAAGAACTACAGACCCATATCGCTTCTGAGCCATGTTTACAAGCTGTTTTCGAGAGTCATTACGAACCGTCTTTAATGCAGGCTCGACGACTTCCAGCCTCCCGAACAAGCTGGTTTCCGTAGAGGCTTTAGTACCGTAGACCACATTCATACGCTGCGGCAGGTTATACAGAAGACCGAGGAGTATAACTTGCCTCTTTGCTTGGCGTTTGTGGATTACGAAAAAGCCTTTGATTCGATCGAGACTTGGGCTGTGCTGCAGTCTCTCCAGCGGTGCCAAGTTGACCACCGGTATATCGAAGTGTTGAAATGTTTGTATGAAAACGCCACTATGTCAGTCCGACTTCAGGACAGGGACTCGGGACCCATCCAATTGCAGCGAGGAGTAAGACAGGGCGATGTCATCTCGCCGAAATTGTTTACCGCTGCATTGGAAGATGTCTTTAAGGTCCTGGACTGGAACGGACTGGGCATCAATATTAACGGCGAGTACATCACTCACCTTCGGTTTGCCGATGATATAGTGGTTATGGCTGAGACTATGGAGGACCTCAGTATAATGCTTAATGACCTCAATGGAGTCTCCGAACGAGTTGGTCTAAAAATCAACATGGATAAGACGAAACTTATGTCAAATGTCCATGTTGCAACCACTCCAGTTTCTATCGGCGACTCTATTCTCGAAGTTGTAGACGAGTATATATACCTGGGACAAACTATCCAGCTAGGTAGGTCCAACTTCGAGAAAGAGGTCAATCGACGAATCAAACTCGGATGGGCAGCTTTTGGGAAGCTACGCAACATCTTCTCGTCCCGAATACCGCAGTGTCTCAAGACAAAAGTCTTTGACCAGTGTGTGTTGCCAGTGATGACATACGGCACAGAGACGTGGCCGCTCACGATGGGCCTGATAAGAAAGCTCAAGGTCACACAAAGAGCAATGGAAAGGGCTATGCTCGGGGTTTCCCTGCGAGATCGAATCAGGAATGAGGAGATACGCAGAAGGACCAAGGTCACCGACATAGCCCACAGAATATCCAAGCTCAAGTGGCAGTGGGCGGGGCACATCGCTCGTAGAACGGACGGTCGTTGGGGACGCAAAGTTCTCGAATGGCGGCCACGTACCGGAAGGCGAAGCGTGGGCAGGCCTCCCACAAGGTGGACCGACGACTTGGTCAAAGTCGCTGGATCCCACTGGATGCGGATGGCACAATACCGGTCGTCGTGGAAATCTTTGGGGGAGGCCTATGTCCAACAGTGGACGTGTTTCGGCTGAGACGATACGAGACGACTTCGAACAATACGAGGCGAGGCGAAATTTATTTTACTTAGAAATTAAGGTGTTTATAACACAAGTTAATTTAATAGGAGTGTCTCATTTTTTGTATAGACCGTGTTAGCATAGTCATCATAATTCTTTTTGTATTGTATTCAGCCCTTTTTAACGTCCCACTGCTGGGCACGGGCCTCCCTTCAATACGAGGGGAATCAGGCCATAGTCCACCACGCTGGCCTAGTGCGGGTTGGCGGACTTCACATGTCTTTCGAAAACTTGTTAGGTTCTCTCAGACATGCAGGTTTCCTCACGATGTTTTCCTTAAAAACTGAAAATATCAGAGGTGCGAGACCCGGGATTTGAACCCGCTTCACTCGGTTACCCAAGCGAGCGTGTTACCATTGAGCTACCACTGCCTCTGCTTCGCTATACTTATATTAATTAATTATTATTCTATAAGGCTTTGGTTTTTTGCTGAAACCAATGATTATTACAGTATAAACTCTATTTGCTCTTTAAAAGTATGAAACTTGTATATATTTAAACGTCTTAATGTAGTGGTTGCTGTAATTCAATAAACATACGAATTTAAAAAAGGGCGAAGATCATTTGCGAATAATAATATAGCTAGTATTTGCCCAATGTTCAAAATTAGATCATAATATGTAATTCTTGAAAATTTTATGGAAACATAAACATACAAAACTTTTTTTATTGAAAATACTAAAACTTATCAATAGCTGCTAAAGAAAACAAAAAACGAGTGCATGTAATTATGTAAGCACGTAAGAAGTTATAATTCTTTGGCATTACAGAACAAAATAGCTAAAAATTTCATCCCGTATGTCACAACTCTCTGTTTGTAAAAAGAATGCAGCTAACTTCATCATGTCGCTTCCAGCTAGCCTCATCATGTCGCTTTTTGGCTGTCGGTGTGCGCGCGCATCGACTCAAAAAAAAATTATTCTCATAATTTTCTCCAAACGTGCCAAAAGAAGTACCTATAGCATAAAAAAAAAAAAAAGAAAATAGGTCGACAAACAGAGGAAAAAATAGTAGAGAACTGTTTTGTCTTAGCCTATTTATATATAGAGCAAGCTCTAATAATATTATTTGATTTTAAAAACCTACAGATGAAAATATTTAAAATAACATAAGAATGCAAAGTTATATATTTAGTTTCAAAGAACATATTTTTAAACCTTTACATCGTAAAGATCATAATACTCCCAATAAATAAAAGCTTTTATCGTTAAATACTACTATTTACGTCGACTTACAATTCTAACTGTATCCAATTGCACAATCACAGGGACGGGTGAAATAAAATTAGACAAGTGCGAGTCTGACTCGCACACTGTGGGTTCCGTAGCATTAAATATTTCAGTTTGTTATATTTTTACATTCGTAATGAGAGAAAAAAATGTTAATCCATCTACAATATTATTAGTGGGCGCAACTTTCAAGATTAGTTACGAGCTTACGAGCTTAAACAAATAAATAACTTAGAAAAATCTCATACCTAAACCACTTACCTGCTAATAAGTTACTTAATTTCTCTTTTTCTAACTAAAACTTTCTCCGGTGGTAGGACTCTGTCAAGCCTGAGGAGTCCGACTGGATGGGTACCACCCCCTTATCTATTTCTGCCGCCAAGCAACAATGATTGCATTGTTGTGTTCCGGTTTGAAGGATAAGGTAGCCAGCGCAATTACAAGCAAGAGGCATATCATCTTAGTCCTCACAGTGACAACGCACCTGCGGTTCTGCAATTTTGTTACTTAAAACCTAAGTGCATGAACCGTAGGTGTTATGGGCGGCAGGTACTTCTATCCATCAGGTGATCTGTCTGCTCGTTTGTCACTGAATCTTATAAAAAAGAAAAACTTTTTGCACTCCTCAGCTACCTACATGTATGAAATTTCACTCCTATTTTCCTATTAGGAATCCTATCTTATAATCTTTTGCCTATTACCTACTAAATTTCAGTTATGTAGCTGCAATTGTTTCAGAGTAATGTGACATAAAAACAAACAGACAGTCCGACATGACGATATTATAAGGGTTTTGTTTTAACTTTTAGCAATGGAACCCCAAAAATCTATAAATAGTATGTGTCAAGTATTGTTGGTACGAAATAAAGCAGCCGCGGGCACAAGCTTCTAAAACTTGAAGACGCTTAATTGTAATTGAAACTGGTTGAGATAATGGACAATAAATTAGAAATGTGGAAACAAATGTAATGTAATTTTATTTTGATTATGGAATCTTTGTAAAAGCCATCAAAATAACGTAATTATTAAAAACTAATGAGTGAATAAAATTAAAACTGAGTATTTTTATTTCCTTCATAATATTATCTGTCCCGGTTTCATTGTATCCATCGGTATTGTACCTTTTATCTTCTAGAATATAATACTTTAGAATAGACAGAGAGCAGCAGTAATATTAGGTTCTCTATATGCAAGCAGAGTCTATAGTATGAGAAACGCCTTTTGGAAAATCTTATTGAAATAATCATTATTATTGATACTCAGGCTGAATCTATAGTTTTTAGAATTTTGTCAGTCTGTCTGTCTGGGAAAGCACCACGAGAAAACCGCTGAATTTTTTTTTTATGAAATTTGGTGTGATGATAGCTGGTTATCTGGGTCAACATATAGGATACATTTTACTGCGGGAAAACATGTCATCTTTGAGAAATCTATACTAAACTTTAAAACGTAACTAGGGATGAACCTGAGCGGAGCGAGGATAAGTCGCTAGTGTTAGAATAAGAAAGAAATTTTATCAAAATCACAATATAATTCCCTATTGTGGCTGTATTTGCTTACTTTTATTTCTATCAATCTATTCCGTAGAACCAATAAAATATTAATTGCTTTTAAGATCCATTGCTTACGAAGTCGCCATTATATAATCTGTGCTAAATCAGTAATGTCCGCGCGCGTGTAGCGGCAGGAAACCGTTAGCTCTAAATAAAAGACATCATTTTCGATTTGTTTTCTAAAATGATTTTTAAAATTATGTATAAATTATTTTTATAACTTTATACTTCCTCTTTAAAGCTATTATAAAATTTTAAGTAGGTACTAATGAGAAACAAACGGATCAAATTATTTTATTATCTTTTGATATTTTATTTGTATTTGTATTGACGATACGTTTGGCTCAGTTTGTAATGACTCTACTGTGCCAGCGGTCGCATGTTCGAGTCCCTGCTAGGGGGATTCGTTTGTGTGATGACCACGAATGTTTGTAATGCAGTCATGGGTGTTTATATTTATAATATGTATGTATTTAAAGTTATATATGTGTAGTGTATCAAATACCTGGTATCCATAACACAAGCTTCGTAGCTTACCATGGAACTAGATGTGTGTTAATGACCCAACATATTTATTTATTATGAATAAAATATCCTTTCTTGCAACTGTAACTTATCACAAACTATTAAGAATGCGAAATTATGTGTTTTTTTTTATTATTTCTTCACTCCTGTATGTACATCGGGAATTCGGGAAAAATCCCGTTTACAGAATAAAAATATTTTCAGTGGCCATGAGAACCTAAAACGTTAAAATTTCATATTATTCTTCTATTTTGTATTACATGTAGTGTGAAAAACTCACAGTGTTTCACGTCATTGATATTATGTATACCTAATCTTGAGACTCGACTGACATAATCTAATTCTAAAAATTAACATTAGTATCAAATACGCTTGGTGTTTCAATAATTCGATTAGACGCTCCTTATGTTTTAAAACGAATTATATTATTAAATGGACTAAAATTAGAAACCATATAAACCACTAATAAAATATTAGATTTATTTGTCTTAATCAAAGTTATAAATAGTAAATTATATACATGTTTATTGACGTTATTTAACAATTTTCTCACAGCTTATCGTGTTATTATTGAGAGTTTTCTTCGATGCCGTTTTAATTGAAAGTCCCTCATAAATGTCCCGATGACGTTTATTGGTGTATAAATAATTCATTACTTTATGTTCTAGAGCGAGATCGGATAGCAATATCAACGATAAGTTAAAGATTATTTTAATGTTTCACTCGTGTTTTTGATTTATTTTTAGAAATAATTCTGCATGTTGATAATATTTTATAGTAACAACTAGGAGAGCCCGCGGCTTCGCCCGAGTTAGATTTAAAACTCTTTGGCTCTATGTTATATAATATATTCCTATAGTTTTACAAAAAAAATATGGAAGTCTATCCATAGATATACATATATATGATGGGATTAGGTTATAGTCCACCAGGACTATGACCTGATCCCATCGCATTGATGAGAGGCCCGTGCTCAGCAGTAGGACTAAGAACTACTGCTAAAGACTAAATAGCTAAAATATTATCATTGCATTGCAATATATATGCAAGACTGAAAGTATAAAACTTTTTCAATCTATGGTCCAATACACTGTTCCGGGCCCAGGAGAAACGTTTGCGATTGAATCAGTAAAGATCACTGTAAAGTGACATAAACAAATATCATTCATAAATTATCTTATAAAGTGCGCAATATTTTGAAAATGAGCAAGAAGGTAGAACAACGTGGGTGGAACAGTACTGCGGACAAAAAAATTTAAAGTACCACTTTTTATAATGTACATATATGAAGTATTGACTCATCGAAACATTGTTTTCACAACACGTAATAATCGCCATAGCATCATCAAAATCAGAACTTCCGTGGGTTGTTTTGGCCAGTGCATACTAATGTTGTTACTGTATGATCCTGCCATTGGTTTATATACATACACTAGTAGAACCCGCGGCTACGTTAAATCTACAAAAAAAAACCTCTTTCTTTTTAACATAAAGATGTTATAAGTTTTATATAATATTGTTCATATAAAACTACTAAAATCGCGATTAAAAAATGGGGAGCATTAGTAGGAGAGTGAAAAAAACGTTTAAATTAAAATCTGTTAATCCGTTTGGAGGAGTGACACAGTGACAAACACTGTGACACGAGATTTTTATATATAATGAAGATAATTGGCTCAATTTCAAAAAAATTTGCTTATGAAAATCGAAAATAAGGAAATATAATTATCTATGTACTTTACCTATAGATATAATAAAATTGTAACTAAGCCGAATCTGTACAATAAATATTTTTTGGAAAATCTTATTGAAATAGACATTATTATCGATACAGAAACCGAATCTATATTTTTAGAATTTTTGTCTGTCTGTCTGTTATCGCATCACGGAAAAACCACTGGAGGGATTTTGATGTTTGGCATGATGATATCTTGGTTATCCGGGTCAACATATAAAGTACTTTTTACTGCGGAAAAATTTATAATCTCTGAGAAATCTATACTAAACGTTAAAACGTAAGTAGGGACGAACTCGAGCGGAGTGAGGGTGAGTCGCTAGTTTAAAATATATACAAGGCAAAACAATTAAATTTGCTTCTTACTAAATTCGGTACACCTTTATCACAGCAAACGTCAAAAATTTCCTTAAAGGATAAAAATTGTAAATAATTTGTCACATTTACTTATAACTTTAATATGAAGATCAAAGGAGCATAAGTTCTCGGAATGATTTTGATTGTGGTATAATACTTTCTTAGATTTATTTTATATTTTTGGATTTTTTCGAAGATTTCTTTGCGATATAATAATGTGTCATATGTAGTTATCCTCATTAAATCATAAATACGTATATGTGTAAGACCTGCATGTCTGAGAGAGCCTAGCAAGTTTTCAAAAGACATGTGAAGTCCGCCAACCCGCTCTTGGCCAGCGTGGTGGACTATGGCCTGATCCCCCTCGTACCGAAGGAAGGCCTGTACCCAGAGCAGTGGGACGTTAAAAAGGCCTGAATATACATATATACATACATACATACGTTTTTATTTCTCCTTCTTTCACTAAACATAGAAGAAACGTATAAATTAGAATTTTGCATAAAATCACTACTTTTATAAAAACGAAAATTTTGAATGTATGTACTTGTGTTACTTATCTCTGTTAAACTAGTTAAAGATAATAACTGTTGTTTTTGTTTGATAGTGCATCACATTTTTGACTAGATTATCGATCACGTTCTAGTATAGCTTCCTTAAATATAACGTTTATTTTAATTAAGCGTTGCAATTTAACAGTGTTTATTCTTTGTTCCTGCATGAACTAAGTAATTTAAACATTACTTTATTCAGTAGTAGCAATTAGCGTATTTTTATGACTAACTAGGTGCGTTTTGTGTTTATATTTTACATACAGGCATTTTTTTTACTTAAATACATCTAGCCGTTTCAGCTTAAAAGAGCTTAAACACACGCACTCATACAAAACTATTTTTTTTATAATAGGCACTACTTTCCTAGCACAGACTTCTGGACGATAAATGTCCAAGATGTCTCAAAAGGAAAGCCATACTAGATCTAGCATTATAATTCTAGCCTAAATAATGAACTCTTGCAACAAATTTGCTTATAGTCAAAAGACTGACTGATCGTAAATTATACCAGGAAAAAATAATAATAGGTACTGTCTGGATGATGGAACCCAGGACAGAGAAATATGGTGCAATCTTCAGATTGGCTTAAACTCAGCAGTGGACGGACATGGGCTATTATGTGATTTAGTAATAATGCAAACAAACACGCCGACTGTTTGTGCTATTAAATTAAAAAAAAATAAAAATCGACTTCCAGGCACTGAAAAGTAAAAAATAACTAAACGGGGGTTTTCATTTAGAATAGATACTTAATCAGATATTTTCGAAGTCGGTGTGCTTTGATTTGTATTGGCTGGCACCAATATATAATAATATATCGTCAGACGGATAAAATAAAATCTAAACCTACTCATATATCCGTATACCAAGGAGGAAGCCATTGTGCAAATATTCGCACGACCTCACAGCATCCGCGTTTGAATTTAATTTTATTATCGCAATGGGTAAACCGACCAGTGCAACTAAATAACGCGTGAATTAAGTTTGACCTCATACGTTTGTACGACTGTTTATAGAGTGGATTTTTGATGGCCAATAATAAAAATGGCTTACAGTATAAGGTAAAACTTCATAAGATAAATATTTGCTTTTTAAACTTTATCATAATGCTAAGCTTTCGTTTGCAGCTCCTCTCGGATAGAAACTTTATTTGTTTACTGACGACTCACCCTCGCTTCGCTCGCGTTCGTCCCTAGGTTGATCCCTATACAAATTTTCAACCCCATTTTCACTCTCTTAAGAGATAATTTCCAGAATAAAAAGTATCTTATATCTTACCCAGGGTCTCAAACTATCTTATTACCAAATTTTCATCTAAATCGGCTTAGTAGATCCAGAGATTACCCCCTACATTGTCACAAACTGACAAATATAACAAATTTTACCTCTTTATAATATTACTATAGATACATGAAGAGAATATAACACGCGTTAAGCTACGGGCAATAACTAGTGTGGTAGTAATAGGTATATCTATATTTTACTTAAGAGTTAAAATTAGAAAATTAATATGAGATGTATAGAACGAAGTACACCGACGCAATTATTTTTAACGTGGACCGGTTTGGGCAAGAAATTTGAATAATAAAGATATGGGTTTCTCATAAACAAGCATATGCCACATAACTACTTATCAAATTCAATTCTAACAGCGCTAGTGATTAAATTTTTTACAGATGCGACATTATATAGAGTGCTAAATTATGAATCCACTCAATATCGATGGTTGTTATAAAACAGTAACTTATCTGTGCTCTTTGTTGACTGGTTTCTAAAGTATTTTTAAGAAAAATATTATATCTATAGATGCTCCTACAAAATATACGAAATTTCACCACTAAGAGCAGGGAATGAGATATTTACTTTTAAGGTATTCTGAAACAATTTTTTTTTCGGATTTTATCGCGGTTTTATTTTGAGTACTTATCACGGAAGCGGCAAAATCCGAAAAGATAGCTTCATTTAAAATGTCGAATATACTTACCCAATATAAATTTATTAATTCATTATATTTAACGTTATTAATATTAAGAACAATATTAAATTATAATTAAGTATGGGAATATATAAAAAAATAATATTAAGAAGAAATCACAATAATTACATATTTATGTTACAGTCTTATGTTGGCATAGCAGGACATGAGAGCCAATGAGAGCCAATGGACTAACACAGGATGATGCTAAAGACCGTGCAAAGTGGAGAAGGCTTAGCAGCAAGGCAGACCCTGGCAATAGCTGGCATTAATAATGCCAGGCAGAAGAAGAAGTTACAGTCCTATGTTACAGTCAAAACTCTTTTCTTTTTTCAGAAAATAATGATCAATATCATTTTTGACTGATATTGACCAAGAGTGTTAGCTAAAAACACATCTAATAAATAAAAAATAGTCTAAGAGTCTAACCTAACCTAACCTTGCCTAAGATATTATTTCCCTGATAATATTGGCACAATTCTTTGCCGTTTCATCCTTCAATCTGTTCACCTCTGTGTTTAAGAGTTTTGACCGATATGACAGTCAAAACAGTCATTGTTTTTTCCAGTCAAAAGTAGTTTGGCCACGAAAAAGTTCTGTCTGCGACATACATATACAATGAAATGTTAAAATAAATTTAAATATTATGTACATCCACTCAATTTAACATTTAAATATATTCTACGTAGGCATTGGCTGTATTTTTAGCTCTATGTCTAGGTGTCTAGAAGAGCAGACTAGTAAAAAAATATGATTGAGAATCTATTGCTAGACATTCAGTGCTCATTCAAATTTCAAAGTTGTATGAATTATATATAAGAAACAAATTTTAGTTTTCTGAATTTTCTGAGCGCATATAATGCTGTCATAGGTAATGTAGGTCATGTTTATTTTGGCTTAATATTCAGAGTTTTTAAATTTATTAGTGTTAAAAGAACCAAAACTTACTGCAATGTTCAAATATCTTTAACATCAGTAAATAACTATTGTTATATAGGCAGGTGAACTTTCATTCTCAAATTCGGGATTTCTTCTATCTTTGTGGCAGGCCGCCATTTAAGAGTATCTTACTTCGTGATACATAAAAGGCGGCTAATGAAATAGAGGTCGATTGGTAAAATAAAAATATTACAGTACCGTAGATTGCATGATATACATAAATAAATGGTGCCTAGGCGACTGCTTTGCTCGGCGTTTTTTTTTTTGTAACATCGAATTTTTAAAAAGTTGCGATTTATTCAGAAAAAACACCTACGTAGATAAACTTAAAAAGCAAAACCTTATCTCAATACAAAATGTAATCCAAATCGTTACAGCTGTTTATTGAATTGCTCATTTAGTATTATAAGATAGTTTCACACATCGTCCATCTATCAGATTGTTGCTCTTTGACGATTTACCGTAGCAAGCGTTAAGTTCGGCAATTGGCGGTGTCGCAACGTGCCATCGTGGCTATAACATTACGTATTCATACAATAAAACAGAAATAACGAGATGTGCTCGAAACAAGAATCTTCGTATAAAGCACATACGAATTACTCGAAAACTGGAAATGTCACATTGACATGACATAGCATAGAAACACCACACAGCCTCATCATTTTATGTTCAGCTACTAAGCAACCAGTTACAAAGCAGTCATCAATCTTCATGTGTATATCGTAACTGCATTCACCTGGCATAACAAGAAAATTTAATTGTCTAACGCTTTATTCTTTCTTCTTAGCCGTTCACTCTTCACAAAGTGGTCGTGGTCATGTCTCGGTCGAGTCTTGCTCCACCGCTTCTCTCGTGATGCGACGCCATGTAACTCTGTGTTTGGCGGCTTGGGTGTTATCATACATGCTGAAGTGGGTCACAAATTTTATGAGGTCTGTCCACCGTGTTTGACAACGCTTTATAACTAGCACTAATAAAATACCGATAACCGATGATACCGACAGTAAAGGGTTGTATTATTTACTTAGGTGGTAGATTCCTCATGGACAGACTACACTGACATTTAATTAAAAAAAAATGTAAAATTGACGCATCAAAAGTGCTTGTAAAAGTCTATTTCAATAAGGTATATTTTGATTTGATTTAAAAATGTGGAGCATAGAATATGAAAATAATAATCTTCCAAAAAAATATGTAAAGAAAAAAAAACACAATACGTAAATTCTGACAAGGCTGCTCATAGGCTACGCACCCAATGTATAGAGAAACATTTGTCGAAGAACGGGTTACATGCGCTCCGCGGTATGTGAATCGTTTTGTTTATGACTTTGTATTGGCTACTTTTCTACTTTTAAAGAATTTCTATTGATCACTAATTTACCTATTTTTTTAATAAGCACGCTTACACGAGCTTTGCTTGGCTTAAGTCGATGTAAATTCTGTAGCAGTAACGATAGCAGTGACAATAACATTTTGTTTACAACATTTTACAAGACAATGGTAGCCCAGTGGTAACGCGCTCACGTGGGAAATGAGTGAAGCGGGTTCAAATCTCGAGTCTTGCACCTCTGATATTTTCATGTGCGAATCATTTCCAACATGATTACCACTTGCCTTACGGTGAAGGAAAACGGTGAAGACAACGAGGAAACCTATTCGTCTAAGATAACCTGTTTATAGGGGGTAATCTCTGGATCTACTGAACCGATTTAGATGAAATTTTGTAAGAAGATAGTTTGAGACCCTAGGAAGGACATAGAATACTTTACTAACTACTTTTTATTTCGGAAATCATCCCTTAAGGGGGTGAAAATGGGGATGAAAGTTTGTATAAGGAATCAACATAGGGACGAACGCGAGCGAAGCAAGGGTGAGTCGCTAGTATTTTATATTTCCACACTAAAAGAAAGCTTCACTGCTAACCCAATAAGAGATGGAATAGGGAAAATAATACCAAACAGGCTACAGATGTAACCTCAGATAACGATATTACTTTAGTTCCCCGAACAGTTCATAAACGTAACATTTAAGTATTTGATAATAAAATCACTCATTACAATACGAATACCAATTCACGTGGCCGATATAAAAGATCTAAAGATAAACGCATCGGGAGCAAATAAAAAGGCACTTCATGTTATTATAGCGCAATAAACATCGGTTCTGTTTATATCCTAACAATCTAACTGATAATAGGGTTATTAAAATTGTTTTGGCGTTGTACGAGTACCCTTGTATGAGATTTGGGGTTTGTTTAGTAGATTGAGAATATGGTGGCTGTTTTTTCTCACTGGTAGGTTTTTACTTAAAATTTTAAGCTACTGCTTAGATGGTAATCTATAATTAAAAAAAAATTAAAGAGTGCGTGTATGAATATGTACACGCGCAAGAAGTAAAAGTTCTGTAGGTTATCGGTACTCTTTAGGAAATTTAATTTTTGTTATAAATAATTAGGATAGATGAGATACTAAAAATAACGCATATTAGGCATATTACAATCATATATTTATAGAATTTATAGAATCATTTTAGGAAAGAATATAATATTATATACCATTTGTCAGACAATAACAACGGTTACCATGGCAACAAACGTACGTCCATGTTTTCGTAACGCATTCACCAGCTTACCCCCTAAATCAAGCGTGCGTAAAGAAGTTTTACTTCAATAATAATGAATTACCTTAATCAATAAAATTCATATCAGAAAATTACGTATAAATTGTTAATTTTCCTAAATAAGTAACTGTACACAGTCAATATCTTCCAGTACATTGCTCTAAATGGAGACTATGTAAATTTATATAGAACACACTTTCATTACAAATATTTCGCCTACGCTTGACTCGAACCAGTGACCTGTGACGTACTCATTGAGACAGATACGCCGACAATTATCGACTAACTACCGTCATAATATTTTGCCTATTTTACATACCGATAAGAGATAAAGTGACTCATCTCTTCACTCTTTTTCTCTTCTCTTATTAACGGCTAACTCATCTTCTTAATTCTTTAACAAAAAAAAACATTTGTATAATCAACAATACTGTATTATCGAACCCACGTCCCTCAACATAATTAATTTTGCGAATAACTCTGAAAACACTACACAATATGGTTTAGAATTGAGTAAAATGCTGCAGAACCTCCATCACAAAAAGATTTACCGAACTACCCACTTACATCCACATAATACGAGTATCATAGATCGACCATTTATTTTTCATAGCTAATTAACCAGACTAGGCGACTAGGCGTATATAAAATTTTGATAGTAAAATTAGAATCGTTAAAATGTTCAATAAAAAGTTCCGTAAAGTACTAATAAATTTGGTAATATATGAAGGTGAGTTAAGAGATAGCGTCGACTTATTTTATTGTTACAGTAAAAAGTTTCACACTTTCATAGAGTTGTGATTTGTCTTTTGAGAAGAGATTAACATAATGTTTTTCCCGTTTGCCTAAAGCTAAGTTTTTATTGCTGCCTTCATATATGATATGAATAAAAACTCCGTCCTTTTTCCACTCCGTTCGAAGGGATGTTTAGGTTTTCGATCAATATTCAGTATTCTTCGTGTCTTCTTCATTCTATGTGACATTGGCGATGTCATCTGTGCTCAACTGACATGTTTGAAGTCATTAGACAAGAAAATTGAATTCAAATTCAAATTCAAAATATTGAATTGAATTAAGATTCAGAGAAAATATATATAAGAAGGCCAGGACAAAACATCTCAGTGCCTTTTTCTCCTCCGTTTGTCAACCGATTTTCTTTTTTTGTTAAGTAAAAATAACGTGTGTGTGTGTACTTATTTAGCACGTAAAAAGTCATACTTCTTTGGCGTAGCAGAAAAAATTAGCTAAAGATTTCATCCCGTATGTCACAACTCTCTGTTTGTAAAAGGAATACAGCTAACTTCATTATGTCGTTTTCAGCTAACTTAATCATGTCGCTTTCAGCTAACCTAATCATGTCGTTTTTGGCTGTCGGTATGCGCATCGTAAAAATTTTACTCTCATATTTTTTTCCAAACATGCCAAAAGAAGTATAACTTCAAAAATGATTATGATCGAATTTCGACCACAAGTTATAATAAAGTGACTAATAAAGGTTATATAAAGTAAAAAATATTTTTTGTTTTATTTTTATAACTTTTATTACGACAATTTAAGTGTTTCTGCTGTTAGAATAACATATATTTTAAGCTTAGACTTGACCACTAACTACCAATATACATATATTGTGAGTAAATAATTTTTTACCTGATTGCATATTAATCAGCAATCAGTTTTCACAACTAATACGCGTGTAATCCTCTTCTTAATGTTTCTCTCGTTTCACACATTTATTAGCTTGCATTAACATATTTTATAATTATGATATAATAAGAAATTACACCATTTGTTTCAGTAATCACTAACCTTACCTACAGTAAATAAGTGGTCGCCGGTTTGATGCTCGTCAGAGGTTAATATTTATATCACGTCAACACTATTATTATAAATTTAAAAGTGTATGTTCATCCCTTCAGCATTATTCTTAATTAGAACAGAGTACCTGTCTGCTAATACTAATAAATTAAATGATGACGTGACGTCGAATCATTCCAATCACTTGCCTAGACAACGTCTCACTCATCTAGACAAATATGTAACCAAAATAAGCAGATACCGTGCTCATTATGGTATACGTGACCTACAATTTCACAAGCCACGATACCAGTTAATACTGGGCCATATTTTACCAATTATAATATTTTCAAAATACATTCAATTCAATCAAAACAAAACCATAACATCTGATTAAAAACTTCATTAAACGTTTGATAGCCGAGAAAGTAGCCTAATGAATTAATGAGACCCTAATTTCTAATAGGTATTGAGATTCTTCGCGTGTGGTCCGCTATAAACAGCATCGTCTAATTTATATCTTTCTAAGTATAGCCGAGAACATTTTTAATTGATTGTTGAATGCCTATTACCGGAGATTATCTTAGTAAATAATGTTTATTTGAGAAACATGGACCTCCGTGTTCTGTAATTTGAGTAAAAAACTACATGTGCATTGTAGCTTTAAATTTAATGAATCTTAAAATAAAACAACTATAATTATAAATAACTGTAATGATTGATTAAGTATAATTTTGTTATTAACCAAAATTGTATATTAAAATACTAAAACAAACTTCACTTTTGAAAGTTTACAGGAATGAAATCTAAGAATCGTAGAGGTTATAAAACATAAGCAAAGTAGTTTAACTTACACCACTAATAATCTTATTTTAAATCGTGCATGTTGGGTGGCGGTCCACAATTAATTATGGTCCATCAATAATATGAGAACTTAAAAGTGAAATTTTATCCACTATATCAATCTTCATTTTGTGTTTATTGATCAAGATTAAACTATCACACGAAATTATTATAACAAGATAAAAATACGGAAACTTGTAACACTATCAGAGTCTCTATACATTTACATACTGACGTAAACTCAAACCGCAAGTGAAATCAATCGATCCATATTCAAATTATCAAAAATATTTCTTAACATTAGATTAAATCTCCAAAGTATAACGTAATACCTAAATTCTTTTTAACATCTGCAATTTAATTATACATAAATTGGAATCACTTACGCAAAACATCTCCTGACGCAACATACGATTGCTAATAAAATGCAAACAAAACAATAATAATAATTTAATTGACTTTACAAAACACAGCCTTCGTAACCCGAATACCTATTCTGCCGTAAATCATTCGTAACAAAAGACGTTCAAACCGATTTCTAAGTTCTAATTGGGAGTCGCCGTAAACATCCGCCATTATAAATACAAAACTCATTTCCATTTAAAAAGAGTTAAAAAATATTAACGTGTAAAAGAACACTATACCGCGAAAGAACATAAAATCTCGTTGGCTATTAGATTCGGCGTTGTTTCTTACGCGACATATTTATATTTGACAGAACAAAGCCAGCGGTTCCGCTTGCCTCTGTACGTTACCCTACTTTGGATAAAAAAACCTCAATTTTTAGAGATATCTAGCAACATTATTAATTTACATTTATCTCATTAAGGAAACCAGCTCTACATAACTAACTCTGTTATTACAACAACATCAAATTTAAATGATAAAGTATAAAATTAAAAAAGCTTCTTCATATCAATTTCCAAGGAAAAATTCAACGTACGAGAAGATAATATCTGATCGATTTTATATTAGTACAAACTAAAGTCGAGTGAGTGGCCTGCGCCCGCGCATTTCACACAGACGCACACTCGCACACATACGACGGTTATAAACAAATGTGCTAAGTAAAAAATATTATTATAGCATAATACGCCATAAAACACGAACGGTCCGAGTGCCGGTACCGCTTCTCAAACTTTGGATAATTTCTTAAGAGAGTCACGTAGCGCGCCTACAGCGTAGCATGTTGTACGAAGATACACTCGTAGTATACAAAACGCTTTCTAATAATTAAAATGCTTAATCTGTAATTATTATATTTTTTTAATTTAAAATATCATTAATATTATAAATTATATATTTTTTTATAATTGATCCAAAATAGCACTTAATTATTTGAAATGGTTGTAATATTTAAAATGTAAATAATATTGGCATTTAATTAGCTGGTTGACTATCTATATTGATATTAATTGCTCAACGTGATAGAATAAATATCGATGTAATCGTTATAATTTATTTCGAAAATGGATATTATTTAAGTAGATATATATGTAGAAAACTCTATTATCTATAGTAATTATCTCATGTAAGTTTGTAAATTTCTTGAATATTCTTAATGAAAAATAAAAAATAGTGCTTTTTAAATAAATATGTATTGTACATCTATATATATAAAAGGCAAAAGTGATTGACTGATGTATCAACGCACAGGTCAAACCCTTAAGGCTAGAAAACTGAAATTTCGCACACGTGTATCTCATATGACGAAAGCATCCACTAAGGAAGGATTTTCGAAATTCAACCTCCAATGGGGTGAAATAGAGGATGAAAGTTTGTATAAAGCCTACATTTTTGAGTATTTTTTTGTAGATAGGATGCGAGCAAAGCCGCGGATTCTAATAGTATATACATGAAGCCTATCATGCAGGGCGTACAATTATAGTTATTTGGTTATACTGTCAAGAAATTTTTAGAAATAGCCCGGAATTAAGAAGATTTCACTCCGGTATCTGGGCGAGCACGTAAAGCCATCAGTCCTGCACCTGACCTTTCGAAGGTCGTAATTATTGTCCCCCCAATTTGAGACATAGGAATAGAAAGTGCACTTCTATTCACTATAAGTAGACTTATGCACTATGATACAGTCTTCGCTCATGGCTAGTCTGGTTGAGATAGGTCACCATGACCGAATTCAATCAGGAGGATATTATTACATGCATAGATATTACCTAAGTACCTACACAAATACCTTACCTTAATATGTAATTTTATCGCGTTCAAAACTAATTTCTGAGATAGAAAAAACCATTTAATTACCAAATCAAAAACCATTTAACAATACAAACAAAAACTTTGGGAAGCACAACGAAGACGGTACTCTAACATAAACAATGTCAGTGATTTCTATTAAAACCATTCGGCATTTCGATATACGAATTATATTAGAATAATGTCTGGGAACTCGTGTCTGCGCAATGTGCAATAAATAACCGACGGACGGGCGGTAATGAGGTAGACTCTATGTATATATTGCTAAAGATCATTTTAATTAAGGCGTACGGCTAGTGAAGATAATAAAATGTATAATTTTTGGTAAATCGAATCGTCTTTGTCTTAAAGTTTAAGGACAGACACCTACAGGTCTTGTTCTATTAATTACATATCGCTTAGTGTTTGAGGATGTGAATATTTAATGATGTTACTTACAATTTTATTATTGACATTATGACTAATAAATTTTAGAATATTCTATCGGAATCAAGCTTTAAAATATATACACCTATTATTACTAAAATATGACCATTTCTAACGTATACATGTTTTTAAGTGTAAATAAATATTACCAATCGCATTCGTAGCAAAATTTAAAATTCAATATAAATCATTGATAAATAACGATTTTACCAGAAAAAAAGTCGTTAACTACTATGCATGTAATAAAATATTGGCAAACATAATTTATATATTTAGTAAAATTTTGAGTCGAATCTGTACATTAAATATTTTTTGGAGAATCTTATTGAAATAATCATTATTATCGATACAGAAGCCGAATCTATAGTTTTTAGAATTTTCGTCTGTCTGTCTGAGAACGCATCACGAGAGAACTACTGGACAGATTTTGATGTTTGATATGATGATAGCAGGTTATCCGGGTCAACATATAGGATACTTTTGACTTCGGGAAAATATCTCATCTCTGAGAAATCTACACTAAACCTTAAAACTTAACTACGACCCAAGCGGAGCGAGGTAGAATCGCTAATCACTATTGACTAATAAATTATATTATATTCTATCGGATACAAGCTTAAAAATACACCTATTATTACTAAAATATGACCATTTCTAACGTATACATGTTTTTAAGTGTAAATAAATATTACCAATCGCATTCGTGGCATTTAAAATATATTATAAATCATTGACAAATAACGATTTTACTAGAAAAATGGTCGTTTACTATGCATGTAATAAAATATTGGCAAACATAAAGTTCCAATAAAACCACATAGAGTATAGACTATAGACGATGTCACACCGACCTCATATTGAATGTTAATATGTTATATTAATAACATGTTCGTTCACCTCAATCTTACAATTTAAATTTAAGAAAGTTGTAACTGAATACTTTTTTGGTATGAACTATGGATTTCGTACAATTGATTTATTTTTGTGAATATTTCTACGTATATATTTGTGATTAAGAAAGAAATAATTTATTAACTGTATAAGTTTATTCAACAGTACTTTTCGCTATGTTTTTAAGTATATCTATTCTTTACAGATAAATAAAATTGAAGTGTCTGTTTGTAATGTCAAAATAGCAGCTTAATACTAAATGCATATTATGTAATTATATACGGTACTTATAAGAAAAACACAATTTTTAAAATTTTCGTTTGTCTGTCTGTTTGTTCCAGCTAATCTCCGAAACGGCTAGACCAATTTTAACGGGACTTTCACTGGTAGATAGCTGATATTATAACGAGTAACTTAGGCTACTTTTATTTTAGATAAAGAATTAGGGCTTCGCTCAAAAAAATTAAAACGTACCCAGGGACGAACTCGAGCGAAGCGAGGGTGAGTCGCTAGTAGGTAAATAAAATTGAAGTGTCTGTGTGTACTGTCAAAATAACAGCTTTTTACTAACCTTAATATAAGACTTAAATGCATTTGAAATTATATGCGGTAGGTACTTATAAGAAAAGCACAATTTTTAACATTTTTGTCTGTTTGTTTGTTCCGGTTAATCACCGAAACGACTGGACCAATTTTGACGGGGCTATAAGGAGTCACTTAAGCTACTTATATTTTAGAAAAAGAATAAGGATTCCGCTAAACAAAACCACCTAGAGCGAAGCGCGGGTAAGCCGTTAGTTTTTAAATATATTTAAACAAATTACGTAAGATAGTCATGTAAATTTTAAAACAAGTGGAAATATCCAGTTTAAAAGGATGCGCCCCGGTATACAATTAAATGTATGTATGTAGTTAAGAAAAATCATATTATTTTACATCGACTTCAAAGTCAATTTAAAAGTACGTTTCCACCCTTAGAAATGGAATATTTTCTTTAAGTTTTTATACCCTAGGGTCTAGACGTTTAACCTTTTCTATAAAAAAACAAATACACATCGTTTTCCAATTTATCGAAAATATAGATATTTTACATAATGTACATACGTAAAAACATACACTTGAATTGAATACCCACCAGTTTTTCGAAGTTAGTCAAAAATATTGATTTCTAGAATTGTTTCCTTAGCCTAGCTTTTATCTATCATAATAAGAACATAGCAAAAAATACGTTCAACTACAATCTACTACAACTCTACAGTGCATCTAAGGAGGTATTTACATAATCACACGATATTGCTTTTTAAATGAAAGAATACTATAGAAATTGCAATTTTCAATAATTTTTAATATATTTTCGTGTGATTATATTATAGAAGGGTGATACTTATGACAACGATGAGAAGTGTTAAGTTGTTGGGAACAAAAAATCGTTTATTCCGTAAGTAAAACTTCAATAAACATTAATAAATTAATAGCTCATGTATTTAAAATTGCCAACATAAATACTTAATATGAATAAACTTATAGATATTAAATAAATACCTACACTATAAAGAAATTAACGTCCATATATTGACAAAAACTAACACGAATCATTTCCAATGGCTGGCAATTTAGCTGTAATTTTTTTGTATAAGAAATCTTTTCAGAAGACTTTGATGATCTTCTATATATTTTCTTTAATAAACAATTTCTAATACCCAACAGTAAACATACCCAGTAGCCGCTGATGTCAGGATTCAGCCGGCTCTGAAGGTCGGGGTCGGAGAGAGCGCGCCCCGCCGAGCCACGCCGCCGCTCGCCACCCTGCACACCCTATCATGAAGTGCGAACCCAACACACACTGCGATGCTGGGGGTTGTTGGTAGCTGTATATGTAATGTCCGTCTGTACGTCTACATGTCTGTCACAACTTCTTTATTTATAAACTATTAAATGCTAAATAATATTATTATTATAGGTAAACTAAAGGTCTTTCTCTCTGCAAGGCATTTGGATAATTAGGTTTATGAGTAAAATAGCATTTTACTGTCTTTATAAAACTGGGAAAACTCTAAGATATTATGCCCTGTAATTGTAAATATTACTTATCTAATGAAACTAGTAGTGATAAAGTGAAAAGTGATTATTTTGATGGAGTTTTGAAAGCATCGTAGTGTGTGATAGTGTAGCATCTAGAAGCATCTAGAAACTACGTACTATATCTAAGCAAACAGATAATATGAGGAATAATGACCACATTATTCTATTGTTTTATTATTATTTATTTAATTTATATTATATATTTATTTATTAACCGAAATTAAATTATCATCGTAATCCTCATATTACCAATCAAAATAAAATATTTTTGTGAATAAATATGACACACAATATACATTATTCATACTTATTCATTTAAAGTAAAAATTGTATGTACACATATATTATTTATCTTCAAAAAGTCAGAAGTGTAAATATTTATATTTATAGACATATTAAAAATGTGAAAGTTTGTGAGTATGTATGGATGTTTGTTACTCTTTCACGCCAAAACGGCTAAATGGATCTGGTTGAAATTTGGCACAGAGATTATAGTCTGGAATAAAACATAGGCTACTTTTTATCCCGGAAAAATGTACGGTTCCAGTGGGATAGGTTTATTATTGGTTTTCCTAGAGCCGAACCCTAGCGAAGCGAGAGTGAGCTAGTTATATATAAAACTACAAACACGTTTATATATAAAACTAAAACATTTTTCCGGAATAAAAAGTAAAAGAGTAACAAAGTAAAGTAAAAGAGTAACAAATATCAATACATCCATACAAGCTTGGCAGTGGTAGCCCAGTGGTAACGCGCTCGCTTGGGAAACCGAGTGAAGCGGGTTCAAATCCCGGGTCTCGCACCTCTGATATTTTCATGTGTGAATCATTTCTAACATGATTACCACTTGCCTTACGGTGAAGGAAAACATCGTGAGGAAACCTGTATGTCTGAGAGAACCTAGCAAGTTTTCGAAAGACATGTGAAGTCCGCCAACCCGCACTTGGCCAGCGTGGTGGACTATGGCCTGATTCCCCTCGTATTGAAGGGAGGCCCGTGCCCAGCAGTGGAACGTTAAAAAAGGGCTGAATACATTACAAGCTTCACATTTATAATATTAGTATAGATTGCACAAGCTAATTTAATTACCGACTTGAAAAGTGAGATGTTCGAAAACCATCAAGTTGTTCCTCAAGAAGAGAACACTGGTATACTAAATAAGTTATTTTTCTTCATGTATTCTGCTTCTATTTAAATTTATAAGTCCAAAAGAGTTTTATTAAACGAATATTCTCATTGTTTTAAAAGCTGGCTACAATTAAGTAAATAGAGCTATTTCAACTAAACCTCTACTTGCGAAGTATAGACAACTGTAAGCTGTTGTTAGGGCTGTCAAATGATAAAATAATATATATTATACTAATTATATCGATTTTAGTTCGAAAATAAAATATCGATTGTAGTTTTATATTTGGAAAAGATTATTTTTATAAAATCGATAACGACAAAAATATTGATTATATTTTATACTCTATGCATTAAATACACATATTTTTATCACTCAAAAACGTAGATTAAAATGGATATTTATTTTTAGTTTAATTGTTTTTTTTAATTAAAATACAATTACGTTTTAAATAGAAATAAGTTAAAAGTGGCAACCCCAGTGCGTAGTTTTACGGTCAGTGACGGTCGGCCGTAAACGAGAAGATTTACGGGAGCCATTACAGGGCGGCGAAACAATCGTTCTGCACTCGATGCTGTTAAAGTTTCGGTAACCTTTGTTAGAGTAAATTGTATTTCATGGATATTATTTAATTAAAAAATATATTCGATTTTTAGGTGAATCATTAGTATAATTCATTGTTAATTCATTTTATTAGACGCCATGATATTACAAGACAACAATATATTTAAGAGTATTTATATCGATAACAAATCGAATTATTATATCAATAAATAAATATTTTCATATGAGCAACACGTCTCCGCTTCGTTAAAGTGTGCGTCAAGTTAACATAGTTCTCAGTATATTAAGCTTGTAACTATGGCATTCTCCAGCGTTTAAACTATCTCTTTGAAAAATATTATCACAATTAGTAAAGTGTTCCGTAACCGCATGAAAGAAAGGAATATCAGACGACACATTTGGCTCAGTTTGTAGTGACCATACTTGCTGTGCCAGCGGTCGCGGGTTCGAGTCCCTCCGGAGGCATTCATTGGTGTGATGAGCACGAATGTTTTTCTCCAGTCACAGGTGTTTATATTTATAATATGCATGTATTTAAAGTTATTTATGTGTAGTGTATCAACTATCTGGTATCCATAATACAAGCTTCGTAACTTACCATGGAACTAGATGTTGCTGTGTATTACTATTCCAATATAAAAAAAAACAAACTCATTTTCCCAAAATTCAATTAGATAGGTATGAAATACAAAATACTATAAAATGTCCAAGACATATTAAACCTTTGAACCTTCTAGAGAGGAAAATAACACTATTGATATTAAATTGAAATGAAGTCATCATTTTTGAGCACTTTAAAATTCACAAAAGATATACTTGTGATTCTTGAATAAAAATTCTTAACTTCACTATAATTCTCCCAATTAAAATTTCACTAATTGTAAAAGCAATCAAGTTGGCTTTTTTCATAAACCATTTAAGTATTTGCTCAGCGTTTTTTCATATAATTTTTTACTTTGACTGCAAACTCATTTAAATGTTAAAATCATTTTCTAGCCAATATAATATGAATTTTAGTAATTATAAATAATTGCAAATTGAAAAGTTTATCTTTGCTTAAATTTACTCTTCTATTAAAGTCTTTTAAATATTTTGGGACATCAACACACAACACCATCTAGTTCCATGGTAAGCTACGAGGCTTGTGCTATGGATACAAGATAGTTCATACACTACACATATATTTTTAAATACATACATATTATAAATATAAACACCCATAACTAGAGTACAAATATTCGTGCTCATCATACAAATAAATGGCCCCAGCGGAACTCGAACCCGCGACCGCTGTCACAGCAAGTAGGGTCAATACAAGCTGAGCCAAACGTTTCGTCAAACTTTCTGTCTTTAGTACTTTATTTTAACAGAACAATGTCAGGGGCTTCACTTAGATGCGTACAACTCATTCCCTGTCAACCCAGATCATCCATGTTAATAGCAGCAAGCTTCTACTACACATCCGTATCGTTTCTGTCTTCTCATTAGCACTCTTTACTGGATACGTTACACAGTGTACATATATCATATTGAATATTCGATGATGATGATGTATGTTTTAGATAAAACTATAGAAACCCATAGGAGAAGAAAGAATTGTAAAACCATATTATGATTAAAAAGAATAACCTTAAAACATACAATTATGGTTTTTAATATTTTTTTTATATAAGATTCAGTGACAAACGAGCAGACAAACTACCTGATGGAAAGCAGTACCTGTCGCCCATAACATCTACGGTTCATGCACTTAGGTTTTAAGTAACAAAAATGCAGAACCTCAGGTGAGTTGTCACTGTGAGGACTAAGATGATATGCCTCTTGCCTGTAATTGCACTGGCTACCTTATCCTTCAAACCGGAACACAACAATGCAATCACTGTTGCTTGGCGGCAGAAATAGATAAGGGGGTGGTACCCATCCAGTCGGACTCCTCAGGCTTGACAGAGTCCTACCACCGGTAAAAGGTAAAATGGTGGTATCATAATTATTATAGTTTAACATATAATTTTAATTCACATACATTTTAAAGGTTAATTTACTTATTATATTAACTTATATAATATGTTATTAAAAAACCAAATATCAAATTTTGTAATTTTCCTTTACAACATAAACCTCAAATCTACTGACTTTTGATACTGTTTCAAATAACGTAATATATGTTTCCGGTACGCGATAATATTTAAGACGTGGGCGTGCCAATCAACTGTGATATACTGTTAGAAGACAAAATTGTTTCATAATATTTGCATTTTTATTGGATTTTGTGTATAGATATGCCTCTTTTGTTAGTTTTGCGCTGGAATATTTTGTGTGGGTTATAATAAATAAATAAATATGTTGGGACATTAACACAGCACCAACTAGTTCCATGGTAAGCTACAAAGCTTGTGTTATGGATACCAGATAGTTGATACACTACATATATATAACTTTAAATACATACATATTATAAATATAAACACCCATGACTGGAGTACAAACATTCGTGCTCACAAATGAATGCCCCCAGCGGGACTCGAACCCGCGACCTTTGGCACAGCAAGTAGGGTCACTACAAACTGAGCCAAACGTGTCGTCGGTTATTTTAATACTTTTCTACTTTTATTCAAATTTACTTATCCTTATAGATTTCATATTGCAAAAGTATATCGAGATGTAGTCATAATGCTATTGGTTTTAACCAAAATGGGACTCAAGCTTTTTTTAATAATTAATGTTATTTAAATTGATATCTAGGTCACATGTTCGTATTTGAATTAATAATTATGTTTAAAGTTCAAGTGAATAATATTCAAAAAATATATTTTTTCATAATGTTGACATATTAAGTATTTAGATGATTTTGGACTAAATATTTGAAATGTCATATATTCGCGTAAATCTAAGAAAGTAATATAGTTTTACAGCAGTAATGTTAATTAATTACTACTAAAAAAACATGTGTGTGTACTTATGTACGCACGCAAGAAGTTATACTTCTTTGGCGTAACAGAACAAAAATAGCTAAATATTTCACCCGTATGTCACACTCTCTGCTCGTAAATGCAGCTACCTCCATCATTCCACTTTCAGCTAACTTCATCATGTCGCTTTTTGGATGTCGGTGTACACGCGTGTTGTAAAAACTTTACTACCATATGTTTTTTTCAAATGAGCCAAAAGAAGTATAACTTCAAAAACTAACATTTTAAAAAATGTATATATTCTACTACTACCGACTCACCCTCGCTTCGCTTCGGGTTCGTCCCTAGACAAAAACAAATCTATCCCACTGGACCCGTACACTTTTCCGGTATGATATATATATATGATATATACCTTCCTCAGTTAACGGGCTATCAAATGCAAAAAGAATTTTTCAAATCGGATCAATAGTTCCTGAGATTAGCGCGTTCAACCAAACAAACAAACAAACTCTTCGGCTTTATAATATTAGTATAGATTTTAAGTATTGTAATTAAATTTATTTAATAATAATGTAAAAGTGTATCTTATTCCAATAAAAAGTGTGACACTCACAATTTCAAACATATTTTCGTTATTAGTTTCCTCAAAGGAAAAAAAAATATAAATTATGAACAAAATCGTAATATCCTTCGCGACCGTGATGTAATTACTAAAAATAAAACGTAATAATTTTAAAGTCAACTATCAACATAAATGTTTTGCCAAAACTCGTTAATGTTGAAACGCCATTTTGTTTTGTACATCGAAATATTATTATTGTCGCTATTTCCATAAAGTGTAGCAATAAATTCTTATCGCTAGTAATTGCCTTTGACTATACTCATTAAAACCTATTATTTTTAACCCAACTTCAAAAAAGGAGGAGGTATTTAATTTGAGTGTATGTTGTTTTTTTACAACACACGATATCTTGGCCAAATGTACACCGATTTGTTTTTAATAAGCCACACCTGTAGGTGGTACAATAACATGATTCATTCATATATAAATATATGCTTACAAATAAAGCTAAACAATTTTCAGCTATATGAAAACACCCGGCCTATATTGGCTTGTATTTTAAACCTTAGTTAAAAAAACCTGTATGTTTGTGCCCACTACTTTTCAGAAAGGTGCAGTTGATCTTACGGAAATTCTACTGAGACGGTTCTAAGGGAAAGTAAAACAAGCGAGCTTTTACGCGGGAAAAATCAGGTTCCCAAAATATTGTGTGTTTGAGTAAAGAAGAACTCCTGAACTGAATTTAAATATACAAGGATAGAAAAAGCAGATTTGAACGAGAGTGATATAGTACGGGCTTTTTTAAACTTTTTAATATGCGAAAGGAGCTGCAAACGAAAAATTTTCAAAAAAAAAAGTATTGATAGAAAACTTAATAAAAAAGCTTTTCCTTACATGTTCTTCATCACCGTCAACACCTTCATCAACTGTCAATTTCTTTGCTGATTCTTGTAAATAAACGTATTGAGATATATAAGTACATGTAACAAGACATTGCAAGAAACATTTGCACGGTTATAAGAGAAAATCATCTACTTTATGTAGGTCTCAAATTAAAACACTTTATATATAATCAAAAATATATTGATTCAGTATACAAACATAAAAACTCATTAAAATATAATATTATACGTAGCTAAAGAGAATAGAAGCTTATAGAGTGCGGTGACACGGAAAAGAACCGGTACGAAATAAATAATTCGATGAAACTGGCCATGCCCACACTTCGGCTATCTCATTGTAGGTACATCGGATTCATTACACGTATTGGCTAGATTGAAATAATTTTTATATAGTGATGTATTAGTATCGATATTAGTATACCTATCATAAATTGTCGTAAAAACTTATCAGTAATTATCGAATACACACCCCTAATAATTTCACATTTGCACTACATATGTAGGTGCCTATTGACTATTTCAAAATATATTTTAAAGTTTTCAATATAATAAATTTTTCTATAAGGCCTTATTGATGTTAGTGAAATATATAATTTACATAAAATAACAAACACAATATTAAGATTCCAACATATAATTATTAACTGTATAAACAAAATAATTATTAAAGGCCTCTTACATACATCACTAGGCAAACCAGTTCGCGTGTTAATTGCGGTACCGAATTCGTATCGAATCATTTGAATATCCGTAATTTATGGCGACCGACGACATAGCAAGAATCATCTCTACTTGTGAGTTGTGCCCGATGTGTTCGGGCTAATGTACTGAGTGCGAGACTTGTGTTCCGGTGAAATATGGTAACATAGCGCTAGTAAATGCTATGTGAATAAATGGTGGCTATTGATAGCATGGTGCCTTTTCGACCTCGTATTATTCTTTGTGCATTAATGTCGGTCTTACTTAGGTAAGAGAGATAGGCTCACCTCCCTTTTTTATGTTGGGAAATGCATTAGCGCATACCACCTGTAGACGTACAGGTGGTTATGAGGGACTCATCGGCTAGAAAAGCCAGTACTACCCACTAAAACCCAACAAAACCTACGTTATCTTCATGGGGCGTCGCAGGATCGCCTACCCACACAACCACGATGCCCCGACGGTAGGTCTGCCGAAGCGCGTCACAAAAACCATGGGGTTGCTCCAACAGTCCACTCTGCCGTCAGAGAAGTACCAGGAGCAACCCGCATGGTACACCGCCCACCTAAGTGGGCAACCTCGAGCGAGTCGAGCCGTTTCGGAGGAGTTCGACCACAAACACCGTGACACAAGATATTTATATATTAGATTTAACAATAATAAATTAAAGTATAGCATTTGTTTTTATGACGATTTAAGGTATCCTAGTACCATGACTATAACTTGTACAGTGGACCGACATCTTTACACAACTACACAATAATATATTCACATCATTTCGGTTAATTGCCGGTAAATAAGCGCTAACTGACGGTCGAATAAAAAAATACGACAAGATTATCTAACTGATGAGTCGTTGCCATCTTAATCACCCTAATTTGCCTTTTAGCCTAAAAAGAAAGTTCCTATCGCGGAATTTCACTATGCGATTAAAATAAAGATATGTAAAAAGAATTTAAAAAAAACATACGAATACTAGCGACTCACACTCGCTCCGCTTGGATTCGTCCCTACTTACGTTTTAACGTAACGTAAGAGTTTTCTCAGAAATGAGATATTTTTCCGCAGTAAAAAGTATCCTATATGTTAACCCGGATAACCAGCTATCATCATACCAAATTTCATCAAAATCCCTCCAGTGGTTTGTCCATGAAGCTGTCACAGACAGACAGGCAGACAAAAAATTTAAAACTGTAGTTTCGGCCTCTGTATGGATAACAATGACTATTTCAATAAGATTTTACAAAAAATATTTGTTGTACAGATTCGGCTTAGTTAATACAATTTTATTATATGTATAGACTATAATTCTTAATTGGTAGCCCCATAATGTACCTATTGGTGATAAAATTTTTAAAAATAATATGCTTTTAGATTGCCTCTATAACAACCTACATAATAAGTTAATTAATGAACAGATACCAATAATTTTAATGGCTCTAACCAAGTTGGGAGTTATAAAGTTTAATTTTTGAACATTATGACAATGTTGACACACTTTACAAGAAGCTCATTTGCAAAAGACTTATACCTTACGAGTTTTATTTGATACTAGCGACTCACCCTCGCTTCGCTCGGGTTCGTCCCTAAGTTGCTTACCAAAACAAACTTTTTTATATTTTTTTTTGGTTTTAATTTTTTTTTTCGTGGAACCTTATTTTTTTCTAAAATAAAAATTGCCTAAGTTATTTCTTATTACATTAGCTATCTGCCAGTGAAAGTCTCGTCAAAATCGGTCCAGCCGTTTCAGAGATTAGCCGGAACAAACAGACAGACAGACAAAAATTGTAATAAATGTTGTTTTGGTATATGTATCGTGTATACACTCATATGCATTTAGTAAAAAGCGGTTATTTTAATATTACAAACAGACACTCTAATTTTATTTATTTGTATTGATTTTAGGATGAGAAATTATATCTATTATAGTATATCTATACTAAATAATCAAAAACAAAACAGTTTAGTACCTTTATCTCCTCTGTTAGTTAGCCGATTTTCTAAGCTTATCAAAAAAGCTTTAGGTTTATTAATAAAAAAATTTGAAAACTTTTTTTTATATAGACATTAGATACATAAATTCTATTTATACATCTATACTTAATATTATAAAGGAAAGATTTTTTGTTTGTTTGTTTGTTTGTACCGAATAGGCTCCGAAACTACTGAACCAATTTAGATGTTGGTAAGAAGATAGTTTGAGACCCTGAGATGGACATAGGAGCTTTTATCCCGGAAATCATCCCTTAAGAGGGTGATAATGGTGATGAAAGTTTGTATGGGGAAGCAACCTAGCAACGAACCTGAGCGAAGAAAGGATGAGTCGTTAATAGCATATGTTTTCCTCAAATTTTTCAAATCTCGGACTCTAGTCATAATAATTATCATGTTTCACTGTGCAATTTAACTTTGAACTAAAAAGGTACACTGACTTCAAAATCATTTTAATAATTATCTTATACTTTGAAGGGTGGAATTTCTTTACGAAATATACATATTTGGGTCATTTTTTTGAATAATAATATATATTAATAAATATTCAATCTTTTTTAACTTGATAAATATGTAGCATATATATAAAAAAATCTTGAGACTCTCAGGCTAGTTGGTATTATAACAAATCAAGGCGTATGGAGTACTATGTTTATACTACTTGTATAAGTAGGTGTGTAGGTAATTTCAAAGGGCACGGAAATTTACATATTTAAGATATTGAGATATTGACTTATTATCATAAACTTACGAAATCATTTATAGAAATAAAATTCGCTTCTCAATCCTCAGGTGGACGTCCCATAGTTGCTTTCTCTTGTACCTTACATAGTTGTAGTTTCGTGACATATGATTATTACATTTAAATAATATTATATCTTAAAATGTATGCTACAATTCATTTTTAATTGATATGTCAATATTTAACTGCCTCGATGGTGTAGTGGCTAGCAAGTAGGGCTGCACATTCGAAGGTCTTGGGTTCGAGTCCCGGGTCGGTCCAAGTTTAGCTATTGAGCTTTTCTATTAAGGAAGTGACAGTAACAGCCCGGAGTTAGGAAGTTGGCTGTGTTTTATCCCCGTGCCTCGGAGAGCACGTGTCGCGTCGGTCCTGCGCCGTAACTCTCACTGGTCGTGTCTCGTGTCGTCCCACCACAGTATGAGAGTGACAGGAATAGAGAATGCACTTATGTTTGCGTGTATACTTGTGCACTACAATATCTACTGCGCAGATGGCTAGTCTCAACGATATTGGCCGCCGTGGCCAAAATCGGTCGGGAGGACATTACATTATTATTATTATTTAAATAAATATTTTTGTTTCAAATACATACATTTCACTTTCTAGAAAAAATTAAAGGCTGTATTTCTGCAGCTAATAATATAAAAAAATCAAATCAATAAAATTTTAGAGAAGCACATATCTATAAAAGGCGTCCAAGACACTATTTCATTGTAATCTATATATTAATATGTGAAAAGAAAATTTTGTACCTCTTTTGAAGCATATTGCCCGTGGCTACCTATGTAAGTTTGACAAAAATAATAACATTCACGAATTAAGGTAGATTTTCCATCCACATCCACAGACCATCACTAGAAGTATTAAAACTATTAAATACTACAACTATATCATAATAAGTTCAGCACAAAAAGTAATAATAAACTAACAATACCATGGCATAAACCACATCGTAACGCTTAAGCGATCCTTTACAAAGACCACACTTTTTTGTGACTTTTTAGTTTGAAACTTTTTCGATATGACACAATGCAACATTGACCGTAAAGATAAATGTATGTAAAAAACAGAACTTGCGACGTCCAATTTGGTGGCTACATAAAAACGAAAGTGCATCGGTGGTACAGCGATGGATGCTGGAAACGAAGCTTTTGGATACGGCACTAATATTATACGTATTAAAATGAAATTTTAAACAAAAATCCAAATATACCTTACTTTAAAGTATCCTCACTTACTCTATTACTTTTGTATTAATAAAGACATATGTTACACGTAATAAGCTTAAATCAAACACTAGACACTTATTTAGTATTACAAAAATCTGTGGTCGTAATTGAATTAGAAAACAAGAACGAAATTCCCATAATTTAATAAAATTTCAGTCAAAATATATGTACATTGTATTTAAGAATATTAAAATAGAAGACATTGACTCTAATATTATATACTGGTATATAATAAAAAATATAAAATACCGTATCCAAAATCGAAGCACATCGGAGACACGACAAAAGATAGATTCGGTAAGGCGATATGATATTATTACCGCCCGTACCTGCGGGCTGCGGAGACGCGTCAGGTGGATAAAGCTTCGCAGCAAAAGCGATTTGTTTTATTTAAAAAAAATATTCCATGTCATATTTTATGTTGACGATGTGAATAGAATGCGAAACTGAGTAAAAAATATTTTAATGTAAGTTCAAATTCTGTATGGGATTTTAGAATTATCTGTTTGAGTGATAAAAAACAAACGCTTCTTGACTTATTAATTTCATTTTATTAATATTATAAACTCGGGTATGTCCCTAGTAGTACGTTTTAATAAATAATGTGGAATAGATAGATTATATAATGTAAAGCCTATAGCCTTCCTCAATAAACGGGCTATCTAATGCAAAAAGAATTTTACATTATCATGAGATTAGCGCATTCAAATAAACAAACAAACAAACTATGCCTCTTTATAATATTAGTATCGATGTGAAAGTTTAGATGTTTAGATGTTTGGATGGATGTTTGTTACTCAATCACGCCATAACGGCTGAACGGATCTGTATGAAATTTTGCACAGAGATAGATTATAGTTTGAAATAGCACTTATGCTACTTTTTATCCCGGAAAAATGTACAGTTTCCGTGGGATAGATGTTTTTGTTTTTCTAGAGATGAACCCAAGCGAAGCTAGGGTGAGCCACTAGTTTAATACAACTTCAAATTGTATATGGGGTTTTAAAATTAAATTATTTGTTTGAGCGATAAAAAACAATAGCTTCTTGACATACTCTTATACGAGTAATATAAAGTAGCAAAACTTTGTACAAATCGAGTATAATATTGTCACCCTGAGCATATGTACTTGATTGAAATAAACAGAAAAATTTCCGCCCGATTATTTATTGTTTTACACCATAGATTAGAATAACTTAAAGTATTAAAAATTTAATTATTTTATTTCATCAGAATTTTAAACTAACTGTTTTATATGCTTATATTGAACCTAATTTTAAAATATTCGTTGCCCCTTATTATTACTATGTAACTATAATACTATGTTACTATTCGTCACCAAGTGAGCATGATCCTTAATATAGACGTGGATTAGAGGTCAGATTACTAATATTAGTCTAGATTACTAATATCATTTTATATAATACTAATAACCTGCCATTACTTGACTTATATATCCAGGTTAATATATATCCAGGTATGTATTCAGATCTGTTTAACGTCCCACTGCTGGGCACGGGCCTCCCTTCAATAGCAGTTGTAGCCCAGTGGTAAAGTGCTCGCTTGGGAATCCGAAGCGGGTACAAATCCCGGGTCTCGCACCTCTGATATTTTCATGTGCGAATCATTTCTAACATAATTACCACTTGCCTTACAGTGTAAGAAAACATCGTGAGGAAACCTGCAAGTATACGTCTATGTACAAGTGCTATCTGTATCCCCGTCAAATTCACGACAATTCGAAACGACCAGTGAGTGATCAGACTCAGGACTGACTTTTGCGCAGTTTCTGAGGCGCAGGTGCGAAACACCACCTACTGACTTTACGAGAATTTCTCCATAGAAACTAAATTTGGCCCGACCCGGTGCTCGAACCCAAAACATCCAGATCTGCAGCCGTATATGCTAGCCATTGGACCATCGATACAGTCACTAGTAAAAATATAATACGTTGAATACTCATGACAAAAAAACAAATCCTCTTCATTAATATATAATGTTCTATATTCTAAGACTATTGAAACTCGTGACTTTAAGTAAAAAATTACGGTCTAACATCAACAGTGTGCATCTAAATTGAGATACGTCTTGATACCTAATTGCAGTCCAATATTTAATTTGTCATGTATAATTAATAGACAACATATTAAGTAAGAACGGCTGTATATAAATAAATAAATATGTTGGGACATTAACACACATCACCATCTAATTCCATGGTAAACTACAAGGTTTGTGTTATGGATACCTGATACACATATATAACTTTAAATACATACATATTAAAAATAAAAAAACCTACGACTGGAGTACAAACATTCGTGCTCATTACAAAAATGAATGCCCCCAGCGGGACTCGAACCCGCAACCGTTGGTACACCACTTGGTGTAGTAGGGTCACTACAAACTGAGCCAAACGTGTCATTGAAGGCTATCTAACATCTAATATCACAATAGGCTAATATCACTCTACGACCCTTAGAAATATATTAATTATATATAAATATACTACATAAGGAAATCCGAGTGTATAAACCATAAATATAAAAGTAAAAGATAAACTCAGCATTTATCATGAAGATACATACTCGCATGCAACTTTTCACCTACAAATACTGGACTAATAGTGTTTAGTGAGAACTTGAGGTGACCAAGGGCGACTTACTAGTATGAATTTGGAAATTTTACAAAAAATAGCAGGTTAAAACCATATACGCTCAAAGCGTCAGGCGTGGGCGATGATAATAAGCGGATAAATGAAAACATTAAAATCAAAGTCATGGCGGCGGTGACGGCGACGGTGGCGGCGGTATGTGCTGAGCATCTTAATGCTCGGTACTGACAATTTTTGCAATAGGGTTGAAAAAGATGAGTTTTAATATTAATTTAGGTGAACATTTATAAGGTATTATCTATATCTATACATATAATAAAATTCTGATTCGAATCTGTACAGTAAATATTTTTTTGGAAATCTTATTGAAATAGTCAATATTATAATTAGTAATATTGAAATAGTATTATCGATACAAAGGCCGAAGAATTTTTGTCTGTCTGTCTGGAAACGCATCATAAGAATACCACAGAGAAATTTTTTATGAAATTTGGTGCGATGATAGCTGCTTATCCGAGTCAACACATAGGATACTTTTTACTGCAGAAAAATATCTCATCTCTGAGAAATCTATACTAACCGTCAAAACATACCTGGCGACTAAACCGAGCAGAGCGAGGGTAAGTCGCTAGTATATATTTTAATAAAATAAAAATTATATATATATAAACAGTTATAGTGAAAAAAAATATGTATAAGGATTAGCACTAGCTAAAAGCATAGCATTCTGTTGTTAAGATATCTACCAATAATAAAATTTATATAGAGACTGGTTGATAAATAAATGACCAATATTATATAGGTACATATTTATTGTCTCTTTCGCAAAGAAAACTGATTTTTTTTATTAGAACTTTATATTAAATACTAGCGACTCACCCTCGCTCTGCTCGGGTTCGTCGCTACGTACATTTTAACGTTTAGTATAGATTTCTCAGAAATAAGAAATTCTCCCGTAGTAAGAAGTACCTTATATGTTGACCCGGATAACCAGCTATCATCATACCAAATTTCATCAAAATCCCTTCTGTGGTTATTCCGTGATGCGGTAACAGACAAACATACAGTCAGATAAAAATTCTAAAAACCTTTTTCCCAAAAAGTATTTAATGTACAGATTCGGCTTAGTTACAATTTTATTATACATATGTATAGATTTAAAAACTTATTATAATACATAATATTAACAAGATAACACTATCCCAAAATATCAAAATAAATAACAGTTTATTTATTCAACAGCTAAATAAAATGCATATTACACATGCCAACCCTACAACACGTACCTACTCAAATCTCAGGTACCTTATTTTATCGCGCCATCTTTCCACTCAAATTATTTATTTCCTTCTAAATAAAACCTACAAGCATGCACTTCTGCTGTGGGAAAATAGCATGTAATACCACTACATAAGATATACGAAATAATATTAATAAATATATTTAAAACTTTGAATGTTCGTCTTTGTCGCATGATATTTCATTAGAGGCTTGAGATGAACTTATTAAGGCGTGCCCGTGTTTTGTGATGGTGATCGTGTCTCTTGGGTTTCGATTATAATATTATATTTTACCTTCCTGCATTTTTTTCTATGTGGTACAGCAGACGTAGAAAACAAAATGACTCTATTTTCTGTGCGACACCAATATAACACTCAGACGACGTGTTTATTTTCATAGCAGTACTTCCTAAGTCCCACAGTGCAAGTCCATTTACGATCTACATTGAACATATAATATATTATTAAGTATTTATTCAATATGAAATTATGTACAAAAGTTCAATAAAAACTCGATAAACATTAAATTATATATATATATGTAACACAAAAATACACAATATATATACCTGCACTTCTGAGTGAAAGATGGCCCGTGCCCAGCAGTGGGACGTTAAAAATGCGCGAATCATATCTAACTTGATTACCACTTGCCTTACGGTGAAGGAAAACATCGTGAGGAAACCTGCATGTCTGAGAGAACCTAGCAAGTTTTCGAAAGACATGTTTAGTCCGCCAACCCGCACTTGGCCAGCGTAAATAATTTAATTAACAAGACCAAACTGAATATATAATTAATACTAAAATCGGACAAATGCCAGTCTGATTACAAAATTATCTATTCATATGAACCCAAAAAATTTTGTAATATGACTCCAATAATCTCCAAATAAAATGGCTGTGACATACATCTACGGTTATGAGGAAATTATAGGGGTTCCGTTTTTAATTTTTCCTCGCCTCAGTGCTTAATTTTCAAACAACCATGAGGTACTTGAGGTAATTTACAATAGAGAGCTTATTTAAAGTAAGCTTCGGCTTTTTTAAACTAAAATGTATATTTTATATATTATATACATAACTAAAGACCATCATGGCTACAAAACCATAAAGCCTCTATAAAATCTATTATAAACTGTCCCATTGCTAAAAATCAGAAAACTCAAAACCAACAAACCAACAAACATATTTTTGCGTTACCAATCATATTATTAAGGAATTAATATAAAGAATGTAGTAAAAATAAATATGTCATATTTATGCGGACATAAAATGATAAACTATGTCTTCCCACCTTCGTACCTTATAAGGCATGTACTATGGAAATAAAACAAAAACCTGATCACAATCGAAGATATAATAAACACAAATTCTCACACGCTTTTACCTTCAATTGATAAATACCAGCATTCATTATAATACAAATGAAAGTTATTACTTTCCCCGCTACTTTGGCTGTTAACATCAACGCTTTTAACTCTTATTATATATACCTAATATGAAGTTCTCATGAAAGTTTACAAGTTTAGAAGTTAATATAAATATTGCCAAAACATAAATATTTTTTACTAGCGGCTCACCCTCGCTTTACTTGAGTTCGTCCCTAGGTGCGTTTAACGGGTACATAGTATGGAATAGATAGACTATATATTATATTACTGCTCCGCTCCCTCGGGTAGTAGCATAATGATATGTAGCCTGTAGCCTTCTTCAATAAACGAGCTACCTAATACAAAAAGATTTTTTCTAATCGAATAAGTAGTTCCTGAGATTACCGCGTTTAAACAAACAAAAAAAACAGACAAACTAACTAACTAACTAACTAACAACTAACTAATCAACAAACAAACAAAAAAAAAATAAACTTTGCCACTTTATAATATTAGTATAAATAAAATAGAATCATACTCCAAAGTAAATAACTATGATTAGAATAAATATTCACCATAATTTTTATTTTATTTACCTTTTTATGTTCTCTGGGTCTTTTTATCATACATACAGACAGGTTAAATGTATTTTTACATATACATAGATAATTCTGCAGCGACAACATGTCGCGGTGATTATTTAAATGTAAAGCTTTATTTAAAAAAAAATTGTTACATGACAATTATAAATGATATAATTAATTACATCATATTGGCATGCAAATACGTACATTAATAATTTTAAAAACTAAATGAACACTATTTCTCATAATTTCATTATGTATGAAAGAAATATAAACAAACATTATCTTTGATAAACCAAAAATAAAATTTTATCATTTCTAATAATAGTTGGTTGTATGTATGTATTCAGCCCTTTTTAACGTCCCACTGCTGGGCACGGGCCTCCCTTCAATACGAGGGGAATCAAGCCATAGTCCACCACGCTGGCCAAGTGCGGGTTGGCGGACTTCACATGTCTTTCGAAAACTTGCTAGGTTTTCTCAGACATGCAGGTTTCCTCACGATGTTTTATTTCACCGTAAGGCAAGTGGTAATCATGTTAGAAATGATTCGCACATGAAAATATCACAGGTGCGAGACCCGGGATTTGAACCCGCTTCATTCGGTTTCCCACGCGAGCGCGTTACCACTGGGCTACCACTGCCATTAATAGTTGGTTATTACACAATATTTCAAGGGAAATGTCTGAATATGTTTTAAATGGTATTATGTATGCTAAGACAGTGGTAGCCCAGTGGTAACGCGCTCGCTTAGGCAACCAAGTGAAGCGGGTTCAAATCCTGGGTCTCACATCTCTGATATTTTCATGTGGGAATCATTTCCAACATGATTACCGTTACACGTTTCATCCTTGCCGCGAGATGTACCTACATACATGTGTATGTCTCCGACTGCATAATACTATATTCCTTCATCAACTGGTTTTCGTCTTTTGCGCTTACTTTTATGCAGTTGGGTTTTTTATTTTTATAATTTACATTGTTATTTTATTTTCGGCGTAATAAAGGACAAATAATGTAAAGAAATAATATATAATCGATTACAGTATAAATGTGTAATTGTAATGTGCGCTGCAACCCTGCTGGGCGGTGGCGTGATCTCGACTGATTAATTAATTTCATTATCGGCTATACGCTGACTCTCGTGCAAATATTTAAACGGCCAAGATGCCCGCGAACTTTTTATGTGTATGTATTTATATTAATATTATAAATATAACTTGATATGATTTAAAGTTCATCTTTATGTTAATAGCTTTTACTAGTTTATATATTTTTAATATATACTTTATTAGGTACTAGCGGTTCACCCTCAGTTCGCTCGAGTTCTCCTATAGGAAAACAAAAATAAACCGTACCGTACATTTTTGCGGTATGAAAAGTAGCCTAAGTGTTATTCCAGACTATAATCTATCTCTGTGCTAAATTTCATTCAGATCGATTCAGTCGTTCTGGCGTGAAAGAGTAACAAACATCCATACTCACGAACTTTCGCATTAATAATATTAGTATATGTAGATATATTTTTGACCGACTTCAAAAATGAGATTTCAAAAATTCCAGTATTTTTTTTTCCTTTGGTATATTAAATGGATTACACCTCAAGGAGATCCTATATTATGAATTTCAAAAGAAAACCTTCCTAAGTGAAACTATTACTTTCTAATGATTTTGAAGTCAACTAACGCATTTTATTAAAAAGGAACTATTGTATTATTTTAGGAGTTTCAGCATTTTTTGAAATATATCGTAAGTTATAATAGAAGCTACCAATTTTTGAAAGAACAAAAAGCTAGCAAACAGAGTTTCTCCATTATTATTAATTAATATATGTACAACATAATTAAATATTATATATTAATATATAATATAATTAAAATTAATTTATAGTGCAAGCTTATATTAAACTCGTAAAAAACTAAAACTTAAACGTTCTCAATAGATATTTTCACACACAGTCAGACGAGAAAAGCTGCGAGCATAAATTAGTCAAATGGAAACAAAAAATCAGCATTGATTCACTTCAATTACGTACACCTGTCTAATGCCTAAGCTATAAGAAGGTGACCGAGCTGGGACCTTCTGATATTAATATCAAAAAAGTCGTGCAAAACCTTTTCTATACTACCTATATTATGAACGTAATGCAAACTTGTTCTTTTTGTAGGGTTATTTTCGAAATCTGTTACACGATAAACTCCATGTATAGGTCATTATGGGAATAAACGGAGCTTTTGTATGGCGTTTTTTGCTAATAATAAAAATAAAATAATATTATTTTAAGCACTCATTTAAATTAAATATATAACAAATATGTATTTGTATTCAGCCCTTTTGTTTTAACGTCCCATTCCGTTCCCTTCAATACGAGGGGGATCAGGCCATAGTCCACCATGCTGGCCAAGTGCGGATTGGCGGACTTCAAATTTCTTTCGAAAACTTGCTAGGTTCTCTCAGACATGCAGGTTTCCTCACGATGTTTTCCTTCACCGTAAGGCAATATATATTAAAAGCAGTTTAACTATACCCATAAAGTATACCCATTTTCATCATTGTTTATTTTAATTTATGACTAGACAAATTTTGATAAAAACTCTCTAAAAATATGAAAAAAAGCTTTACACGCAAAGCTGCGAATAAAATTATCACACAAAGGCAGTTGAAAAGAACAAAAGGTACGATAGAGATATCTATATACATACGTATATAGAGACGTGAGACAAAGGACGCATCATGTGCAGTAGTCGATGCAGTACACCTGTCGAGCTGGCGCGGGTTCGAGGCTAATAATAACAATTATCACGTGCGCAGGCGCAGAGGTGACCTGAGGTTGTTATAAGGCTATAAACAATACACTTTTATACTTTATTGCACAAATAATGTACTGTGGGGAGTTTTATTGAAATAATGAAGTTGTTAAATCGTTTTAGTTGATATTTTTTTAAACGACCGTAGTTTTAGTATATAATAATATATATACATATATGTAAATGTTACTAATAATACAGTGTAATATAATAATACAGTATTTTTAACCGATTTCCAAAAAGAAGGAGATTCTATGTTCATTTGTATGTATTTTTTTTTTCTATTTGCACACAACATTCATATTAAAAGGATAAATTACGAGCATTTTAGAAATAGTAAGAAGAGAAGACCAATTAGATGACCAAGTAAGACCAAGTATTCTTAGGTACATCACTAAATATTATAATAAATAAATTATCAATAATCAACATATGTATAATAAAAGAAAAAATTGCAAGAAAAGCAACAACGTTAAGAATATATATTAATTAACTAATCTAAAAGGTTTTTTTTCTCTAATCTGACAACCCTACAGAACAGCGTCGCTCAAGGACGACGCGTTGCACCTCTTGGTTGTTTTGCATACGCCAAGGGCACGCTGACCCACTTCCCGACAAACCTTAGACGCGAGAGCACGTGCCTCAACTTCTGACTTATCTTAAATGCATTTATTATGTACCACTGGGGGCATTCATTTGTGTGATGAGCACGAATGTGTTTACTCTAGTCATGGGTTTTTATATTTATAATATGTATGTATTTAAAGTTATATATGTGTAGTGTATCAACTATATGGTATCCATAACACAAGCCTCGTAGCTTACCATGGAACTAGATGGTGCCGTGTGTTAATGCCCCAACATATTTATTTATTATTATTATCATTTATTCACATATGAGATATATTTATTTTATTTCAATGTTAAAATAATTTAATCTTATATATTTAAACGAGCAAGTCTTGTATATTTATTTATTTATTTATACCGGCGATCTCGGAAACGGCTCTAACGATTTTGCTGAAATTTCGTATATGGGGGCTTTCGGGAGCGAAAAATTGATCTAGATTAGTCACATGTCTGGGAAAACGCGTGTTTTCGAGTTTTAATGCGTTTTTCTTATGCATTATTCTACGAAAAATTTAATCGCGACATCTATACAACTCTGTCAGTAACACTTAGTCACTTAATGTAAAATTATTTTTAAGTCAAATTAAAAAGAAAATTGTTCTTATCGCGACATCTATACAACTTTCTCAGTAACACTACAATCTTTCAAGAACTCCGAGCGAAGCTCGGTCGCCCAGGTACTATTATTATTAACCTTAATCTCTACAGTGGCCATGATTGTTGTAAAGCATTCGAGACGCTGCATCGGGACCAAAAAAAAACGCCAATAAAAGGAATCTTTTTATTTAAAATATTAAAAAAGTACTGTAAATTCGGACAGTAATACTTTTTAAGTAAGAAGAACAAAAGATATAGAGTAGATTGCGCATGTACATTTTGGTTATGAGGGTGAATTAAAAATAGCAAAAAATACTCCCTTTTTAGCGACTTTCAAAATTACAAATTTCATAATTATTTTTATTAGATTATACCTAAAATACCTAACCTAACCTTATGCTCATAAATAACAAACATAAAAAAATACAGCCGAATTGAGAGCCTCCTCCTTTTTAAAGAAGTCGGTTATCAAAAAGTATCATGATGTCTTAGATCCTCTTGACCGATTTCGGTCACGACAAATCTCACAGAAACTAGCCAACTACGCAGGAGATAATATAGAACGCAGACACAAATGCACTATCTATTCCTGTCACTCTCATAGTCGGGTGCGGCGACAATTCGACATAACCAGTGAGAAATCAAACGCACAACCGTCAGTCAGGCTTTACGTGCTCTTCGAGGCACAGGGGTGAAATAACACCAACTTTCCAACTCTGGGCAGTTACAAAGACTGTCTTAACAGAAAAACTGTATAACTAAACTTGACACGACCCGAGATTCAAACCCAGGACCGGATCTGCAGCCTTACATGCTAGCTACTTCCACAGAGGCAATGAGATAAAAAATATATCCACCCATAAGGATGAAATAAAATCTTTTAAGTGGTTATGAGGTTGGTGTAACGTTTTGAATAAATGATCTAGATTATTTAAAATATTCAAACAAATCTTAATAGACGTCTACTTTTACTTTCATTGCGACAGACGTGGCTAATCTATACGGGAAGTGTTTAGTGTTATATTACTCTAATACGCTATATATGAGGTGTTAAAATACTTTATTGCTTTACTATTGCTACTAGATTTAGGTCGAGCATAGTTTCTCAGTGGCATTTTCCCACATACTTACCTCTTATATATACGTGTGATGAAATAACATTTAAAGATAATAATATATCCCATTGGATGGTAAAACTAAGAAATAAGTAATAAATAAACTATAGTTAAAGAATTATTACCATTTATCTTTTTATAGGTGAAATATTTTATATTTCTTTCGGCCTCTGTATCGATAATGATGTCTATTTCAATAAGATTTTCCATAAAATATTTAATGTACAGATTCGGCTTAGTTAGAATTTTATCATATTATTATATTATGTATAGATGACGAAAAAAGACACCCATGTAGTCTTATATTCACACGTACTGTACACATAAAACAAATCAAGCTAATATGTAATGGTGCGTCAAAATAAATATAATATGAAAATTTAATTTTACTACTTCCATACTGATTTTCTAATATTATCACGCACATAGTCCTTTCTATTAGCCTTGAAAACGATAAAATATACATACATATATGGATTTGCAAACTCCAGGATTAAAACAGTGCTTAAAAGTTAAAACCACAGAGTGAATACTCAATGCAGACTAAAAAAAATAAAGTTTTAAGCTATATAAATAAATACAAATGTAAATGTTTGTACAAGACGGTAAATCACCAAAAAATCTTTATCAATTGACTCTTGATCTTTATCAAGTGACTCACATAAGTGTTTTTACGTGGGAATTTTCTGTTATAAATTTTGCCATAACTTGCCACTACATGACACTGCAGCTCATCGGCTTCTACATAACCGATTGCTACGGAAATTGATACTCATGAGTATTTGACTACGGAAGGTATTTTGGCTCTAACCATTTACAGAAGCGAACCCGAGAACAAAGACTACTAATGAAATGAAATGTCAAAAATGAATAATTAAATAATTTTATATTATTATCAACCTTAATCTCTACAGTGGCCATGATCGTTGTAAAGCATTCGAGACGTTGCATCGGGACCAAAGAAAACACCAAAAAAAAACGATTTTTTTTATTTAAAATATTTAAAAAAATCTGTATATTCGGACAGTAATACTTAAGGACTACTAATAACTAAAATATTACCGCAACACTACACTAATTTGATATAAAGGTGCCAAATATTTACCAAATTTATAACAGCTTGCATACGTTTACGACACAACCTATTCATATTCTAACTAAACATTTATGTTTCCTGTCCGCTCATAACACTTTCTATTGTACATCTTCATTTGCTATATCACGCTCGATAAAATATTCAATTTTAATAAACATTTATAGTTTAAATTATGTTAATATAAATTTCAAATTGGCGAAACGCTCTCATTTTGTTTAGGCCTCAATGATTTTCAAAATTACTTACCTATCAACCTTTGTGTTTGACAGACGAAGCCCACGATACTTGCACACATCCTTCATTATAACTTAGCACCGTAGTACACTTTGATTAACTTCAAAAATAAGTAATTTACTAGGACTTATGTTTTTTATGTACCGAATGAACCTAGTTTAGTTTTACACATCGACATCTCGATTATTTTCCGTTTCCATTATTATTATATCAGCTCCAAGTAAAAGCATACATATAGCACAATAACCTATGTGCCAAATCTTATATGGGTTGATTGAAAGAAATATAAAGAAAGACAAAATAACTCAGGTGCATAGTTGTTATTTTGAACCTAAATAGCTATGTTGACTATAGCTACGCAAAACAAAACTTAGTTATAATATATAAAACTTCATTTTTGAAGTCAACTAAAATGCCTGGCTATATAAAAAATTTAAAACTTTTGCTTTTAGTACCAGTTTAATTTGTTTATTCCATAACATATTTAAGCTAAGTATAAATTAGTTACTCTAAAAAACTTTTAAAAAAAATAATAAAAACCGACTTCCAGGCACTGAAAAGTAAAAAATAACTAAACGGGGGTTTTCATTTAGAAGAGATACTTAATCAAATATTTTCGAAGTCGGTGTGCTTTGATTTGTATTGGCTGGCACCGACTTCGAAAAAATCTGATTAAGTATCTATTTCTAAATGAAAACCCCCGTTTAGTTATTTTTTACTTTTCAGTGCCTGGAAGTCGGTTTTTTTTTTTTTTTTTTTAAGTTTTTATTTTTCCATTTTTAGTGTAGACGTATCATCAATACAAATTAATCAAGCCCAAACACCAGGTAATTGATGTAAATCGTTGAGGAGTTCCGTCGACTATCTTTCGGGTCCATCATCAAATCGACTCCAGACCTTCATTAAATAGTAGTGCTTTAAAATACCTAATGAAAATGTTAACAAACGCACTAGTCGCCGCTACAATTTTCGAAAGTTCCCCTCGATTTCTCTGGGATCCCATCATCAGATCCTGGTTTCCTTATCATGGTACCACTCTTGGGATATCTCCTTTCCAACAAAAAAAGAATTATCAAAATCGGTTCATAAACGACGAAAAAATGCCCGAACAAACATATATACGGTCGAATTGAGAACCTCCTCCTTTTTTTGGAAGTCGGTTAAAAAACACCTTAAGGTTTGGTCAATTTAAACTAAAAGTCTCATTAAATCAACAATACCAAAACCAAACAAATAAACTCTAAATAAATACACATATATATTTACCAAACTTCTGGCACAAATATTGGCAGTAACGACAATCGATTAACGGGTTCGAAGCCCATGGATTCTATAAGTCGAATGAATAATTCATGAATCGATTCGCAGATACGTAACTCGATACGGGTCCGATTTTATTTTGTTTTCTACTAGATTTATGTCCGAACGCACCTTTCTATTCTCGATAACATAGAAATTATATGAGTTGGAACAATAAAAAGATTTGGGGGCTCTGTAAATTAAAGTAGTGGGTTTTACTTGTGAATTTAAATTCACTAAATAAAACTTTTTAAACTATTCGTTATAATTATAAAATAGCTGTATATGGAAGTCAGATTTTGTGTTTTCATGGTAGACACATTATATCAGTATTATTAAAAAAATATGTAGTGGACTTTAATCCATACAGATAAATAAAATTGAAGTGTTTGTTTGTAAGCTTTATAGTAAACGCATATGGAATTATATAAGGTACTTATAAGAAAAACAAAATTTTAAAAATTTTTGTCTGTCTGTCTGTTTGTTCCGGCTAATCTGCGAAACGGCTGGACCAATTTTAACGAGACTTTCACTGGCAGATAGCTGATATTATAAGGAGTAAGTAAGATTACTTTTATTTTAGAAAAAAAATTAGGGTATCGCTCATAAAAACTAAAACGTACCTAGGGACGAACCCGAGCGAAGCGAGGGTGAGTCGCTAGTATAATACAATCATAACAGAAGCAGAAAAAGATTCGCTTAGTTTTAATAACTATAACACATGCTTTTGATCAAGTGTAATATAATATGGCACTCGTTAAAATAGCTCTCATGAGTTCATACTCAAACATTTTTCTAGTAGACATATTTTATTGTATAGTCTCATGGATTATACATACTTCTAAACTTTCAAATAGATGCAACAATTCAAATTAGATTAAAATTGACTCCTTTATAATAATATATTTAAATCATATATAATAACATATTTAAGTTAAAAAAATCGTGTTAAGAAGACGATATCGTTCAGACAAATAGTGCAACGAGTAATAGTGGACACCATAGGTGCTAAGCGCTCTCTTTTTTACACAATTTCAAAAAAGTATTTATATAATACTTTAATTTAGAATTTTTTCGCGTATTTTGATTTTTGATTACTGAGGTTTCGAATGCTTTACAGCAATCCTGGTCACGGGAGAGACTAAGGTTTTAGACATTTGAGAAGGTACTAAAGTAGGTACTAAAATCTAAATTTAGCATTTTATTTTATTTCTAACTAGTGACTCACCCTCGTTCCGCTCGGGTCTTTTTTTTTCAAAGATTTTTCAAATTTTTTAAAAATGAGATATTTTCCCGCAGTAAAAAGTATCCTATATGTTGACCCGGATATCCAGCTATCATTATACCAAATTTCATCAAAATCTCTCCAGTGGTTTTTCTGTGATGCGGTAATAGACAGACAGACAAAAATTCTAAAAACTATAGATTCGGCCTCTGCATCGATAATAAAGTCTATTTCAATAAGATTTTCCAAAAAATATTTAAGGTACAGATTCGGCTTAGTTAGAATTTTATTATATGTATAGATTTCTAATTCTATTCAAGCATTACAAGAAGGAGTCTTCTTAACATAACTTTAATATGATATAAATATCACAACTTAATCTTCTCTAAAATCAAGAACTTCTGCAGATCTTTAGAGTTGCTGCTTCCATTTAAATGAGGTAAAATTTGTCAAAATTAATATTCAAAAGCCCATTCATTCGATACGAGCAGACAGCCAGACGCCTTTAACCGTTTATATAATACATATATGTTAGATTTATAGTGGAAAGTCGATGATGATTTAACTAACACGACTGTGATAAGAATGTGTCGATCACCGGAATACATCGGAAATATAAAAATATTTCAAATTCCTTATTTCTAATTGAGATATTATAATCCACATACTTAAGAACCAGTAAGTATAAAAAAATGTTATCATGACGACGAGACGCCACTTGCGTTTATGTTTGGATGAATTAGCCTAATGTTACTAATTAATCTACATAATAGAATAAAATGTTCAATTAGTGTAGAGAAATAACAAGATGTTTATTAATTTCACTTTTCTATTACAAAATATTTTATTTAGATGAAAATAAAACACATACAATACAGCGAAATTTCAAATATGTATCTATATTAATATTATAAAGCTGAAGAGTTTGTTTGTTTGTTTGTTTGGTTGAACGCGCTAATCTCAGAAACTACTAATCCGATTTGAAAAATTCTTTTTGCATTAGATAGCCCGTTAACTGAGGAAGGCTATAGGCTATATATCATCCCGGAAAAGTGTACGGGTCCAATGGGATAGATTTATTTTTGTCTAGGGACGAACCCGAAGCGAAGCGAGGGTGAGTCGCTAGTACAAAATAAATGTATACTTTAATAATTTTTACTATACAAGTCATGTCCGCGTGCAATTGTGGCAAAAATGCCTGCTGCATCTCCCAAATACCCAAAAAATCATTTTAAATCAAAAAGCAATTATTACACTGTTCTATCCCCTCATGTGGCCTCGCCGTGTGCCGGAATAAGAAAAAAGTAACTTTTCAGCTAATAATACGATTTCTATGCAAAAATACATGTTTAAAAAATGAATGTTAGTAATAATCTCTTATAACCGCACTTATCTTACATATAATAAAAGTCTGAGTCGAATCTGTACATTTAATATTTTTTGGGAAATCTTATTAAAATAGTCATTATTATCGATACAGAGACCGAATTTATAGTTTTTAGAATTTTTGTCCGTCTGTCTGTCTGGGAACGCATCACGAGAAAACCACTGGACAAATTTTGATGAAATTTAATATGATGATAGCTGATTATCCGGGTCAATACATAGGTTACTTTTTACTGCGGGAAACACTCTCATTTCTGAGAAATCTACTAAACCTCAAAACGTGTCTAGAACGAACATGAGCGGAGCGAGGGCGAGTCGCTAGTTTTTCTATATAATAACGTTTAAATTTAAAATTTTCTAAAGCGCCTAATACAAAACTTGACAAAAAAACCAACAAATTACAGTATGACACATATAGACATATAAATCAAAACTTAATTCAAAGCATTGCGAACATACGAAACAAATGCTAGCTTTCATCTCGAAAGCACCAAAACTGATACAATTAAGGCAAAACTCATTAGAAGATTCACTCCACATTCAATTAACATCAAAGGCGTATGTGAAATGTCCCGCGTCAGTACAACTCGAAGTGCTTCCAAAATAGCTGTAAAGCGAAAAACAAAGCTTTACGCCGTATGCGTTTGTGTATTTTGAGAACCATTTCCATTGAATAACGATATCTCCTTTAAAGGAGCGTGTAAAATGGAACAAATGTCACATAACCTTTTCATTATCGTGGTACAGTCTAGTTCTACGATGAGCTTGAGTTCAATATCTATCGTAAGTGGATATTAATTTTGGCCATATATGTGCATGTGGGTATAAGAAAATTAAAGTAAAATTTTGGGCATCGTGAGTCACTTTGATCTACCTGTACACATCTTACTAAAGATGTACTAAAGTGTGTAACCTTGTAGCGTAACGCTATATTATTGGCAGTTTTAAATTATACTAGCGACTCACCCGCGCTTCGCTCGGGTTTGTCCCAAAGTACGTTTTCATGGTTCGTATGTAATAAAAAACTATATATTATAGTACATATATTATATATACACAGGTATGATTCAGTTTCATAACTGTTGAGAAATTGATAATTATTGATTACCCATACAAAATTTCATCTTCCTTTTTACCCCTTAAGGGATGATTACCGGAATAAAAACTATCCTATGTCTTTCCCAGGGTCTCAAACTATCTTCTTACCAAATTTCATCTAAATCGGTTCAGTAGATCCAGAGATTAGCCTCTACAACCTCACAAACTCACAAACTTTACCTCTTTATAATAATAGTATAGATAAATAATATTTATATATAATTTCGAAAACATAATTATTATTTGATTTTAGATAAATAGATAGATACTTTATTGCACACCACACAAGAAATACATAGAAATGTGAAATGTATATAAAAAAGAGATGCACAGCAGGCGGTGACGATTTTAGTGTCTACTCATGCGCTTCAGACATTTGTATTATTAATTTAAGTCCACGGATGCTGCATATATTTATTTTAATTTTAAACTAACAAAAAATGAAGTAGGTGCTTAATGTATTGAAAAATACTAAAAACCATATAAATATAATGAGAATGAACGCTCACGCAGAGTGAAGTAAAAGGCGAAGTAATAACGCGTGTTTACAATCAAACTCACTTAACCAATCTATTAGAACGACATACTATTATTATTCGAATATAACCCTTTGTCCTATATTTTATTTTAATAAAGATCTCTACATTTTTTACCTTATATCTATATTGATATACACACATAAACGATAAGTTTTAAGCCAAAAAGCTTCCAAAAGGTTTTAGAGACGTCAAAAACCTTAGTCTCTCCCGTAATCAAATATAAAAAAAAAACCGCTAAAGTATCCGAAAAGATAGTGTTATTTAAAGTAAAAAATTCGCATAAATCTAAGAAAATATTAAGTTACTCAAAATAAAAAATAAAAATTTTGGTTCACAATTATCCTCGTAGAGAAATAAAATTAGCTCACTAATCGTATTATTTTAATAAGCTTTACAATAAGGTCTTTTACTTGTTTCTCTATTCCTGTGATGTTTTTTTTTTTTTTGCCATCCAACATGCAGTATCTCGACTGTACTAAATGGAGTTTGAAATTAACAATATATTCTATCTTCACAAGGAAATGATATAAAAAATAAAAGACAACTTTTAACGTCACATATAATAATGTTTTTCAATGAACCTGAAAAAGAACTTATACTTTACTAGCGACTCACTCTCGCTTCACTTGGGTTCGTCTCTAGGTTGTTTCCCAATACAAACTTTCATACCCATTTTAAACCCTTAAGATATGATTTTCGGGATAAAAATATACTATGTCTTTCCCAGGGTCTCAAAATATCTTCTTACCAAATTTCATCTAAATTGGTTCAATAGATCCAGGGACTACCCCCTACAACCTCACAAACTCACAAACTTGACTTCTTTATAATATTAATATAATAATATTAATATTATTATAAACCCTTTAAAATTAAATATTAACATTTTAGATATAAAATATCGCTTAATGGTAACGCGCTCTCTTGGGAACCGAGTGACGCGGGTTCAAATCCCGAGTCGCGCACCTCTGATATTTGCATGTGCGAATCATTTGCAACATGATTACCACTTGTCTTACGGTGAAGGAAAAAGTCGTGAGGAAACCTGCATGTCTGAAAGAAACTAGCAAGTTTTCGAAAGACATGTAAAGTCCGCCAACCCGCACTTGGCCAACGTGGTGGAGAGGACTATTCCCTAATCCCCCTTGCTTGAATGGAGGCCCGTGCCCAGCAATGGGACGTAAAAAAGGGCTGAATCCATACATTCAAAATATGTTCTATATGTTTTCCTTGATTGATCTTTAGAGCTTGTACAATATCAGGTTTTTCGCAAAATCTCCTTTGAAATTAACTAAAATGAACATATTTTTTAAATTAAAATTTTAATTGTGCAAAAACCTGAACAATTATCAAAAAATAGCCTATAAATGGATCTAATAAGTTACTATAACAAATATAAAGGAGTAATAAAAAAATTGCGGAAATTTAAATTACTAAATTTCATATACGAATGTGAGTCATTATTTGGCGGATGCTGATATTTCGCATCAATTTGGTCAAAGCCATAAAACGTTGAAGTTCGTAGACCTGTCATTTAGAGGCTTCGATGGCTTAGTTATCTATAGATAAATCAATAATATTACTTAAGTGCTTTTCTTAGTCTTCGTCAGTATTCTTGCATGGATCTATTTTGATACCTAACCCCAATCTGAATGAGACGAAAATGCTAAATTAGGTTAACTTAGTTAATAGTAACTTATATTGCTATTTAGCCCTATTTATATTAACTAAGAATCAAACCCGTTACCTCCACGTCGGTTAAAAGATCATCATCATTGTGTTAAGCCAATTTTAAGATGACCATAAAAATGATAGCAATGGAAAGTCTTAGTCAATAGTTGTCAGCTATAATCCCCTATAATGTATGTAAAACCGAATCAAAATTTTATTTGTTAGCCTTTGAGAATAAATGATAATTTATTACAATACGTTGTAATTTGATGACTTTTAGATATAATTAGTCTACTTTGGTAGACATGATCAATATAATTATTGCCTAAAATATATCTTCATGCTATGTTGTCTTAATCTTCTATACATATAATAAAATTCTAACTGAGTCTAATCTATCATTAAATATTTTTTTGTATATCTTATTAAAATAGTCGTCATTATCGATACAGAGGTTGAATTTATAGTTTTTAGATTTTTTGTCTGTCTGTCTGACGAGAAAACCTCTGGACAAATTTTGATGAAATATGGTACAATGATACTTGGTTATTCGCGTCAACATGTAGGAAACTTTTTAATACAGGAAAATATCTCATCTCTGAGAAATCTATACTAAACGTTAAAACGTTATGATTATAAAATAATCATGACTTTGATACTAATAAAATGAAATGAAATTTACGTCAATGTAGTCAGTCCGTGACGAAGCTACCACTGCCTCGGAAAGCAGTTCTGCTGAGGACAGCTGACGAGAAGATGTGATCCATAGTCAAAAGGTAAACTCTGCTCTGTCATTTTTTATAACTAACTGAGCTATAAGCCAAGGTCAATTATTTTAAATATAATAATTAACATACCATAATAAATATTTTACTACCATAAAATTGTGCAAGTACATTGAAATAAATATTCAAATTTGGCCATTACCATATTTAAACAATTTGTTTGGGTAAAATTATTATTTAAAGAGACACTCTTATTCGCTTCTCCTATATAAAATAATATCTAAACATAAATAACATAATACTGACCATCATCGCCATCACCTGATGAGTCAATACTATATAAATATCATAGTTTGAAATAAAAAAATCACACTAGTACTTCATCCTCCATACACTTACGGGCATTGTGTGTTGCTAACAATATTTATTGGCTATAAATCTCCCTCACTCATTAGACCGTGTGTGGGCACCTTTACAGCCGAGTTTACTTATTTTATGTTTTTTTATTCTTTCCACTGCCATTTTCGTCGAGTTCAACGAAATAGTGACAGTACGTGTCTATTAGAGACAGTCGTAAAATGCAAAGGTTTCTGTTTGCTGAACAGAAAACTATTGTTGAATGTTAACGGATTTCGAATAAATAAGGTAATTGTTATTTTGTTATTAGCGTCTCCCTAAAGGTCTGCTCATGTACATATTCTCTATTAGGTCGAAATTCGATCATAATTATTATTAAAAGTTTGAGGAAAACACATTGTATTGCATTCAGCCCTTTTTACTAATGGCCCACTATAGTGGCCATCGCGATTCGTTCTCGGTGCGATATTGGTCTGGTAAAGTATTGTTTTACAAGAAATAATGAGTGCATTCGCACTATCATAAGCGTCACGTTCCGGTCGAATCACACTCCAGCAACGTTTCTTGTATAAAAAAACTTTACCAGACCGATATCGGACCGAGAACGGACTGTGATCGGCACTATAGTATGGATCGACCCTTAACGTCTGTACTGTTGGGCACGAGTCTCCCTTCATTACGAAGGGGGATCAGGCCATAGTCCACCATGCTGGCCAAGTGCGGGTTGGCGGGCTGCACATGTCTCTCGAAAACTTGCTAGGTTCTATCAGACATGCAGGTTTCCTCATGATGTTTTCTTTCACCGTAAGGCAAGTGGTAATCATGTTAGAAATGATTCGCACATGAAAATATCAGAGGTGCGAGACCCGGGATTTTAACTCGCTTCACTTGGTTTTCCAAGCGAGCGCGTTACACTGGGCTACCACTGCCTTCTTAATTTATTGAAAAAAAAATTAACTGATTCATATATGATTCTAATAAGTGATTAAAAAACGTTCAAATGCAATAATCAAAAAAAACGTAATAACCCTAATTTCTTTTGTGGCGTATGTATATTGTATATTGCAAAGAGCCCTCAACCATTATATCTACTTAACTGATTAAATCAAACTTATCAACCGTTGTTATCCTTAGTGGCCTTAGCTTAAGAAGTGCAGTTAAAGCCTAATACGCTACGCTACGCTGTATATTATTAGTTACCTACTAGCGATTCCCCTTATAAATTTTCACCCCCATTTTCACTCCCTGGAGAGATGATTTCCGGAATAAAAAATATTCTATGTCCTTTCCAGGGTCTCAAACTATCTTCTTAGTAAATTTCATTTAAATCGGTCAAGTAGTTTTTGTCGTTCTCGGATGACCTCTGTGACCCTTCCATGGTACCTTAGGGTTCCGCGTACCACCCTTTGGGAGCCGCTGCGCTATCGCAAACTTCTTTCATGGAATTGTAAAATCGATTTTTTAATTTTTAAGGGTTTTCAATGTTTTGCGCTAGAACCCTAAATATTTCCGGAACAACACATGCCCTCTATGTAGACCTACAAACTTCTGTATCTTCCAGTAAAAGTACCATTGCAATCAGTTAAGCCGTTCCAAAGATTACTCCGAACAAACAAAAAGACAGACAAACATACATTTTTTAAAGAATTGTTCTGGTACTGGTATCATATAAATAACTTTTTGTACTTTAAAAAACATAGTTATTTTGAAATCACAGACACTAGACAGATACTTTACATTCATTTATATGTATAGAAATTAGAAATAAAAACTTTTTTATTTTTTTTACTATGAATTATTACATCCGATCACATGAGTATTTTCGATGAAATCCTTACTCATACCATACCAGAAATAACAAGTAAAAGGAAAATAAATTTCAACCGCTAACGTTATCCTTTTTCTTTGCAAAATATTTACCTACATAGCGTAACTAATAACAGTAAAACATTTGAGTTAAAAAAAAACTAATAGCGGCCATGTTGAAGCATTTAATTGACTTAGAAAATGCCCAGTGTATTGTTTGTATAGTCTTATTTTGTCTCGCAGGGTGAGTGTCGGCGAATTGAACGGGCCTTGATTTTGTGTGTAACGAAGATGGACAGAGATGAAAATATCTATGCTAATTTTGAAATATTAACAAAAAATGTTTTCATTTGATATGGTTAATATAATCTGCAATAAAATCAGTATTTTGTTTTATTTTATGGATATGAAGTACTTCTATAGTACTTTTAATAGTGTATTCGAAGTAGTGTATTAATTTTATTTAAATAAAAAAGAAGTATGAAATATATTATAAAATATATAATTTTCCGAAGCATCATTTGATTTTAGTATAAAAGGAAATTGTTAAACAATTTTATAATAACTCATATTTACATCCTAAGTCCAAAAAAAATTAACTCAAAGTTCACTCAAGCGACTATAATCTACAATGTAAGAAACGTACGAAATCACAAACGCATACCTTCAAAAACAGACAAAGAGCACATAAATTAAAAAAATAAAACAGTGCAGTATCAATAAATTGAAGTAACTTTTTTCGATGGCGTTTCTAATGCCTTCTCTATCCACCGATGCCTCACGGGTAAAACAATAGTCTACACAAAGCAAACTTTTTATACGGCAAATTGTAAGAGGACGGAATGTAGGCCGTACGGCATAATGAGCTGCGGTGACCAAAATTTATTATACGTTCATCTTTCTGGGAAACTACTGAATAATACCGGCGGCGGCGGCAAGGTATGCCGGTTCTATTCCGTGCCGACACAGTTATGCTCGTTATGCTTACGTAACCGGGCAAAAAGTCATTCGGTTATAATAGTTCAGATTGTAACGGGTTAGAGACAAAGGCTTTTAATTCGGATTACAATCTATTTATAGTGGGTATATTCATGTCCTTGGGAGCCTTTTGTTATTAGTTTGTAGAGTTGCTAGAATGTTTAGAAGTGCACATTTTTAATTTAGAGTATGAACGGTTCATGAGAATCATCTTTTTTAAATATTCAACAATTTTTCAGAACAAGTTTTAGGAACTGATTGATGCCTAATAACTGATAATTCCACATTTCATTCCGTTCATTATACGTAATAAAACAAAAATCATTTAATTTTATTGCCACTCATTGGCCCTCTAATCATATAAAAAGCCTTCTGATAATCCAAAAATCCTGTTAACAATCTTTCATCCTTGAAAAAGAACTGTATTATTTTTTACAAAGAAACAAACAAAGCAAAGTCGGTGATTTCATTATGAGTTTAGATTCTAGACTCGTTCATTAGTTGCTCCTGCGCATAATGCACAAATCGGATAACTGTGGCTCAGACGACCTTGGTGCTTCGGGGAAAGGCGCGCGCGCAGCCACGCCCCCCGCCCGCCGGCCAAATGAAAACACTTATAACATCGGTTCTTATTTTATACTAAACGATTTCTAATGTAACTTTGCAATTTTAAACCTTAAAGGCTTAAACAATGACTATAAAAAAATGAATCAATCGCAACCTATAATGAAGTATGTGTAATACTTACGCTACTATCCCTAATATGTTAATAGGTACATCTTATTTAAATAAAAATAATAACACGATGCAATCTCCCACTCTTTCTTCTTTTTTTGTAGGAGTCAGGTTACTAGGCTTGATAACACTTTTTCGCCTTACTAATTTATCCATTTTTATCATCTCATTATTTATCTAGTAGCAACTCACCATCGCGTCCCTAGATTAGTATAGAATAGACAGACTAAATATTAGTACATAAGTATATGTATATACATAGGTACGATGAGTTTCATATCCCTTACTTAAAAAAAAATTGATTCCCCATACAAACTTTCATCCCCCTTTTCACCCCTTAAGGTATAATTTCCGGGATAAAAACTATCCCATATCCCAGAGTCTCAAACTATCTTCATACCGAATTTCATTTAAATTGGTTCAGTGAATTAGTTTATCCATTACAAACAAACACACTTACAAACTTTAACTAATAATAATATTAGTGTAGATTATCTCATTAATCCAAAAACTTCTTAAGCTTTAATGTAATTATTTTTTTATATAGACTTAATATAAACATATTATATATTTATATATAAAACCTAGTCGTATGTTGTTAAATATCTAAGTATAAAAGAGCAATTTATCAAAGCAGGTCAGATAGACAGACCGCACGACCTAGATCTATTTACAGTCTGAAGATGGGACCAGCGCTCAACGTGTGGCCTCTATGCAAGTACAAATATGTACATAGTTTTAAAAATAACTGGTATACAAATGTAGTTTAAAATTGAAGTTATATTCTTGAACATGACACACTTTTTCAAAATAGTTTATACTAGATAGATATATTAATACATTAATTAGTATTTTGTTATATAAGAGATGATCTCTTACATGAATTCACTTCTTTTGTAACTATATCAAAAATAATAGTAAACTTTATAATCTGCTTTTTTGTATAACATAATATATAAATTCGATTTAACTATAATATACATAACATTATTCACAAGTATATGTTTTGGAACATAATACATAGGTATATGTATGTCAAGTGTATCTAGTGTGCCGCTAAAATATATGGGACCAAGGACAATTTTAAGCGTACAAATTTATTATTTACTAGCAGAACGCGCGGCTACGCCCGCGTTTAATCTATAAAAAAACTCACTGTCTTTATGTTATACAGCGACTCACCCTCGCTTCGCTCGGGTTTGTCGCTATGTGTTTATATAATACTAGCGAGTCACGCTCGCTTAGCTCGCGTTCGTCCCTAGGTACGTTTTCACGGTTAGCTATGTTTAGGTATACATAAATAGTAGCTTGCTGCTCCTAAGATATTCATTTAATTTAAATTATATAGCGGTTTACCCTCGTTTTGTTCGGGTGCGTACGCCGTACGCAGATTTGTTCACAATTTCATGGGTTTTTTTTTTTTGCGGAACCCTGATTCTTTTTCTAAAATTAAAGTAGCTTAAGTTACTCCCTATAACATCAGCTATCTGCCAGTGAAAGTCCCGTTAAAATCAGTCCAGCCGTTTCGGAGATTAGCCGGAACAAACATACAGACAGACAGACAGACAAAAATTGTAAAAAATGTTGTTTTGGTATATGTACCGTGTATACACCCATATGCATTTAGTAAAAAGCGGTTATTTTAATATTACAAACAGAACTCGAATTTTATTTATCCGTATAGATTGTTCATACAAAAATACTAAAATCGCGATTAAAAAATGGAGAGTGGGGGTAGGAGGATGAAAAATACTTTACGACCTATTCTCATACCTACCATATACAATAAAAAAATCATTGCAATCGGTCGAGCCGTTTCAGAGGAGTGCGACCACAAACACCATAACAACTTTTGACAACTTTTATATATTATATTGATATTTCTACATATTAATAGGGTAACGATGTATAAAATAGACCAAATATAGGCGCCTCCAGTAAAAGGTCAATCGCCGAAGCCAAATCGACACGATATAAACATCTGAGATGACTCAATCAAGCCGATTCATAACTCCATTCATAAAGTCACGGCACATTAAAACTATTTTTTGTTTATTTTTTGGGATATGTTTCACAAACACGAGGAAACCGTTATTTAACACATAACTTCCTTTGTAAGGCGATAGAAGAAATTCTATATGAAAATAAAAGAATATTTCATTTTTAAATTGGTTAATTATTACAATAATTCTCGATCCTTTTGTGGTACGTTTAACGGACTTTAATTTTTGTTATCCATATACCTACAGTAAATATCAATATTATCAGTTCCTTGTGTTACAGAATATTTTACGTATATCTAGCAACATTAATCATAATATAGTACAAAAAAGTAATGTGAAACCTTCATACATAAAACCTGTTTTTACCACCTTCGAAAAAGCTTAGTTCCGCTGTATGTTTGTAACGCGATATAATCACCAATTGTAAATCGATTTCTATAATTGTTTTCTAATCAAAGTATACTCAAGTTTGGCCTTATACTTTAGACCAACTCTAAACTTCTAAAGGGATAATTTGGTTTTAAGTGATTTTGAAGTTAGAATACCTTTATTAGTAAAAAGTGAATATATTTAATTACGTTTCTATTATATATACAATATTATATTCTTTATTCTTTAGCTTTATATCTCAAAATGCACACATATAAGTAAAAAAATTATATAAAAAAAACTAGCCGAGTGTGAATCAGTGTGCTGGTACTCTTAACTTATCTATCAACTAGCGGCTCACCCTCGCTTCACTATGGATCGTCCCTAGGTACGTTTTAATGATTAATATAGAACAGATAGACTATCTTTACTAATATTATAAAGCTGAAGGGTTTGTTTGTTTGTTTGGTTGAACGCGCTAATCTCAGGAACTACTGATCCGATTTGAAAAATTCTTTTTGCATTTGGTAGCCCGTTAACTAAGGAAGGTTATAGGCTATATATCATCCCGGTAAAGTGTACGGGTCCCGTGGGATAGATTTGTTTTTGTCTAGGGACGAACCCGAAGCGAAGCGAGGGTGAGTCGCTAGTATAATATATGATATGTAGCTTATAGTCTTCCTCAATAAACGGGCTGTCTAATGTAAAAAGATTTTTTCAAATCGGATTAGTAGTTCCTGAGATTAGCGCATTCAAACAAACAAATAATTAAACTTTGCCTCTTTATAATATTAGATTTATAGTTTACATTTAATTTCCATAAATATAATAATACAATACAATATTATTTCCTTTATATTGTTATAGTAAAGCGTCCCACGATTAATCTAACGTAAGAGGAGCATCAATTAATTCTTCTTGATAGCTTATATATTATAGGCCGAGTCTCTTCACAACATGCCAGAACTAAGCCCAGCTCACTATGACATATAATTATGGAAAACTTCATAGCGTTTCTGACATTTTAAATTAATTTCTTTATTTTCGGATTTTTTAGAGTTTTATTTTGATTTTTTTCACCCCATAATTCGTAAGCTTTACAGCAAACTTGATCACGAGTAAGACTTAGGTTCTTGATTACCTAAAAGTCATGGTTTTACTATGGCATATGCATGTAAAAAAAAAACTAAAAAAAACTTTCTCAATTTACATACGTAAGAAATCCGACTTTAACTGCCAATGTAAATTATGCGCATCGCATACCAGTAGATAAGCCCTACTGACGTTACGAATAAAAATGTTATCTGTAGTAATATTTCACACAACTACAATTTATTATAATTACCTACATTCATTTTTCTACACTTTCCATAAAAACCGATTGGGTTTTTTTTTTGTTTTATTATAAAAATTTTAGATATTTATGTGGTGCTCTAATGACCACTTGATACTGTCAAGAGACTATAATTCTATCTCTACTAAGAATTATTATATAATGAAAAATGAAAATATTTGACGACACGTTTGGCTCAGTTTGTAGTGACCCAACTTGCTGTGCCAGCAGTCGCGGATTCGAGTCCCACTGGGGGCATTCATTTATGTGATGAGCAGGAATGCTTGTATTTCAGTCATGGATGTTTATATTTATAATATGTATGTATTAAAGTTATATATGTGTAGTGTATCAACTATCTGGTATCCATAACACAAGCCTCGTAGCTTATCATGGTACTAGATGGTGTTGTGCGTTAATGTCCCAACATATTATTTAAAATAGTTTTAACGGTTAGTAGAGATTTCTTAGACATGAGATAATTTCCCGCAGTAAAAAGTATCCTTTATGTTGACCCGAATAACCAGCTATCATCAAACCAAATTCCATCAAAATCCATCCAGTGGTTTTCTCATGATTCGTTTCCAGACAGACAGACAAAAATTCTAAAAACTATAGATTCGGCCTCTGTCGATAATAATTAATAATGACTATTTCAATAAGATTTTCCAAAAAATATTTAACTTACAGATTCGACTCAGTTATGATTTTATTATTTGTATAGATGAAATGAAATGACACTTTGTTCAAAAAGACTTAAAATAAGCACTTTTGAATCGTCAATATAATTTAAAAAGCGTCAGTATAGTCAGTCCGTAAGGAAGCTACCACCGGCTCGAAAAGCAGTTCTGCTGAGAAGAGCCGGCAGGAAACTTAACAGTTGCTCTTTTAAATATCGAAGTTGTATTAATAAACATAATATTACAGATAGCCCGCATGAGTCTTGCAAGGAAGTCTTGAACAGTGTAATATTCTTTGCTCAATAAAATATTATTAATTTGATCTTCAAATTTTTGAAAAGGTAATTCTATGACAGTTTGTGGAATCTTATTATATCTGCGTATACTCAGGCTCATGAAGGATTTATTCACCTTTTAGAGTAGAAATCTGGCCGTAACAAGCTTATTTCTTCTTAGTTAAGTTTTTACTTAGCTTTGTTCTTCTTAGTTAAGTTTTTGCTGATTCCATAATAAAAAATTTGTATTGCAATAAATACAAAAAATATTTTTTATAATGCTGTAATACAAAACTTTTTTTTTATTTATTGTGTGTCTGTCACTGTTTTTTTATAGACGGATTCCGCCAAAATAAATGTCAAAGTCAAAAATAGTAGCGTGATTTTATTCTTTATGCTACTGTTTTCGATTTTGCCATACAGTTCGTTTACTTTCTTTACAGAATAAGGGAAATTTTATATATGTATGTATATATGTATTAGATAATTAATAAATAATTTTTGAGAATAAAATATGAATAATAATAATAATAATCCCCCTTGAAAGAGAGATAGCAAAGTATAAGTTTTTTTTTTTTAAATATTATAATAAAATTCGTTGGCTATAATTATTTAGTGACATTTATTTACTTATCGCTCAGTATACAAATTGTCATATGTATACTATTTTAAAACATATTCCTTAACCTCATATATACTTCTATGACACTCTGTCTGTAATATTGCATAGTCTGAGAATAATATTGAATTCAAAGTTAATTCATATTGAAGCAAAGTGGAAGGAAAACATATACCTTATTATATTTAGAGAAATATCTAAGAATTAAGGCCATATAAAATTTTAACCATAAGTGAAGGTTTAATATAGTCGATGACAAAATGTAGACACAGGTGGTGGGGGCCGGTATAATTATACATGTAATTGTTTGAATTTTGCAAAATCAGAGGATATAATTGCTCCGCAACATAAATATTGTATATAAAGGTTAAGGCGATGTCTTAGATTTTAAATATTTTCACGAAACGATCGTGGTTTTTAATGAGCCAAATCATTTATAAAATTTTTAAGAGTTACAATAATAACAGCTAAAATTACATAAATAATATTCCATTTTCAAGTGTAAAAGTAAATAAAATTATAAAAATGTTTAAAATTAAAATTAACAAATATTGTAAGGTACTGTGGTGCCAATTTTCAAGTTTTTTGAATTCATTTTGTTATTTTGTGGGTAAGCTGTCTTTGTAACAACTATATAATACCTTTGAGACAAATAACACCTAGTCTGTCCCGAGACCTTGATTGCTGTAAAGCATTTGAAATGTCGGGAATCTGAGTAAATCCGCGAAAAAATCCGAAAACTTAGTTATATTTAAAATGTCAAATATTCGCGTAAATCGAAGAAAGTATTAAATTTTTAAAAATATATAGAGTAAATAATATCTTCCTCTCTATATTCTCCACCTCCTTTATCCTTGCTTGTTAGACATTCGTTATGCTCTTGTAGTTAATATGCAAATTACATAATAATACTATTATTTAAATAATATTTTTTTCCAGTTTCATTTTCTTCCCACTAACTCGAAAAAAACTAAAATCGATAAAAAAGTGTCATGTAACATCATGTATCCTGATTGTAACTTATTTGATTTTCCATAACATTTTGAAAAGCTTTCGCATACCTAAAATTTACATAGAACACCATAAAATTAACACATTAAAACTTAAAAAAATCGCGCTACTCCTTAAAACAGAACAACTAGTGTGGGTGGCGCAAAATGACCGTTTATGTAATTTAAGATTTGTTGTTCTCGCATCAACAAACTCTAATTATTGCTACGAACATAGATTGGTTTATATTTTGCAATTAGTGGAATATGGCACGCTGGTCGGTTAACGGATTGTGATGAAATCATATCCCTGTAAGATGCTTGCGTGTCCTTACTTAGCTTTAACAGCTTTTTCTTTACATATTTTATAAAGAAACATCTTAATATTTCATTTAATACATACATTCTGTACAATTAATTATTTCTGTACAAATGCGGCGCTTATACGTATACCATAGACCATTCGTGCTGAATGCGCTCAAGGCAAATATATTGCCCATTAGATCCATGGTATAGACGTACGATAGTTGTTTATCATTGAAACGTTAAGATTCCACACATATTAGATAATAGCGACCGACACCATGGTCACAGTGACCAACTATTTTTATGGTTGAGTGTGTAGTGTGCATTGTGTGTTATATGTACGAGCGAGAAAACACAGAATAACTTAGTAGAGTTCAAAACAAAATATAGTTTTTTATTCAAATCGACTTTTACAAACACTTTTGGTGACGATTCAAAAATCAAAAGTGTTTATAAAAGTCGATGTGAATAAACTATATTTATATTTTTCTACATTTTTTAAATTTTAATTAAATATCAGTATGTAAGCCCGTGAGGAATACTACCGGCTCAGAAAGCAGTTCTGCTGAGAAGAGCCGGCGAGAAAAAGTTGAAAATATAATGCACTTTTTATTACTATGCTATAGTAATAAAGAGTCAAAACAAATCCTATAATAATAATATTTCTCGCACCTAAAGTTTGCTAAGTAAACGTTACTTTAGAAACTCAATACAAGCTCTAGTTTAATGACGTATAAATAAGCTTCAATATACCCACAGTATGCAATATGCATGTCATAGCTAAGTTAACAGTAAAATTATGGAAGTTTCATTTCGCCCGGAAATAGACGTCAGTGAGCTGAAAATGACACTTATGAAAACACATTTGATATTTTCACTATGTCACTTAGGTACTTTTTATTAAGTTTACTCGAAAAATGGTTAAGTTTTCAAAAATATTATAATTTTTGAAGGTATATACATTCCTGTAGTTAATTTGAACAATATATTTAACTGACTCATTATTATTTAACAAAGTGTAGTAAAATTTTAACTGTTACTCTACTTCTTTTCACGAAATTGAAATTTATAATTTAATTATAGACAATATCTTAAAACTGTCTTACCTTCTCTGAACTTTAGAATAGAGCACTATATAGTAAACTATGTTTGATCATGGTATTGTATGTATATATTATAATACCTGGTTTGGATGCGGGTGGGAGCGGTGGTGGCGCGGCGGGTCGCGGGGCTCGTGCGCGCGCGCACCGCTCATGCTACGCGGCGCATGCCCGATGTCGCGCCAGCGCGCTGAAATACAATTATTATAATGTATTGAAAAATAACTTGACATCAATATTTATAAGAAATATAATATTCTCATGAATTATTAAACAAAAATGTTGTTTTAGCTACCAATACATAAACGTTATTAATAATTAGTCAAAAAAGGTTCGATTCCTTTTTTGACTGATTATTAAAAACGTTTTAACGTAACGAAACAAATATAAATTACTCATAAAGTCACTGTTCGTCATAAATTTTGAAGACGTGTGGTACATTACAAATAATAAAATAGCTTGTCTATGATTTGGTAAAAAATTTAATATACCGCAACATATAAAAATCACTAGCATTTATTTGAATACATATGTATTACAAATGAAAATGGCTACCCATTAAATAAACATAAAAATATTTTTTATATTTATGTGTTAGCCTAATTATTTTTAAGTTTTATTTAAAGAATGCATTTGACCTTTAATCGTAGGACTATAAAACTATGTATCATTAAAATACGCAGCAGTAGGCGACACACAGCACATTCATTAGTTATTTAAATGGGAAACATTAACTACAGTTTTTCGTCACCAAAATCTGACCCGAGATCGCGTTGACATGCACAAGTAAGCATGCGGAAAAACAACTTTCAAATATAACAGCCGTTAACCTTTGCACCCGGTTCGATGCCCGGCCCGTAAAATTACCTATATAAATTATTTTTACGTTTATATCTATTTATTCTAATATTTACTTTCTTCGCAATGGGTATGTGAAAGCGGGATTTATGTCGGGTCATATTAACTATTCGATTTGTATAATGTTAAACGACAACTATTTTATATTACTTTTTTAGATTTACACGATTTGACATTTTAAATTAAACTATCTTTTCGGATTTTCGAGGATTTATTTTGATTTTCGGTTATTTATTTTATTTTATGAGATTCAGTGACAAACGAGCAGACAGACCACCTGATGGAAAGCAGTACCTGTCGCCCATAACACCTACGGTTCATGCACTTTGGTTTTAAGTAACAAAAATGCAGAACCACAGATGCGTTGTCACTGTGAGGACTAAGATGTTATGCCTCTCGCCTGTAATTGCGCTGGCTACCTTATCCTTCAAACCGGAACACAACAATGCAATCATTGTTGCTTGGCGGCAGAAATAGATAAGGGGGTGGTACCCATCCAGTCGGACTCCTCAGGCTTGACAGAGTCCTACCTCCGGTTTACCGGTGGTAGGACTCTGTCAAGCCTTTAAAACGAAGTTTCGACCTTTAAAACGCTTATTTTATGTATTTTAAATATTAATATACAAGATATTATTGTATCATTTGTAATAGGCAACCTTCCACCACTCGCCACTCTTAAAAACCCTCACTGTGTCTTACGCCAAAAAATCTTATAAGCTGATATGGCACCTATCCCATGTAGACAACATTCAAGAGGAAGTCCCATGGGTGGTCCCATATTTCCCCCGTGTTATAAGTTGACTATATCACATCGAAAGTGAAAGTTCTGGTAAAAAATATTTAGCCGTTCTAATCTCTATCTGCCAACAAAAGTTCCAATTAAAAAAAAATCTAGTAAAATTCTAAGGAAAAAAAAGAGATAAATTACGGTATTAATAATACTAAAAAAACAGTATGTATAATTTGAACACAATTTTATCATCATAATCCAAATATTACTTGTCTAATACTTTTTCATGTGTATATAAATAATATAATATTGCTAACAATGCGGTCAAGATGAGAAATTGTCACCGGGTCGAAGGTGAAACAAATGGCAGTACGGCAGTGTGTCGTGTCTTTTTATTTTAATGGAATAACCAATGAATCAGTTATTTATGATAGAGAATATAATTGGTAAGAAGTACATCAATTCCTAAGAATGTTAATTTCAAAATATATTTTTACGATTTTTCTTTTTATGCGGTTTATTTACTATCCAAATATCGGTAAAGTATCGGTAAATATTTCACTGTTTGATTTCAACCTTAAAAAATTATTACTTAAATAAATTATAAAAACAAATAAATAAACATAAAACAAAACTTCTATCATATCAGGCATAAAACAGTTCATCTCGTTCCCTCCTGTCAGCTGTCACTTTGACAACCAATAACAAAGACCTTCCCCGCCTCCCCGTCTATCAAATTAAAAAGTGCAAGCTGGAAATTTGATAACATTTTGGTAGATCAAATTATGCTGGTGGAAAACTACTGCACTCGCTACTGCACAACGGTCAAGGTCGAAAGACCTGCAGAGACTAACAGGTTACGTATTTTCCTTTCATGCGACATGTTACTAAAAGACTGCTTAAAAAACAAAAGATGTATGCTTATTTGGTTTCATAATTACATATATTACAAATCATATGATTTGTAATATTAATTAGTTGCGATTAAATAAAACGACCCAATACATTTTTCCAGCTTTGTATGTTAATTTCTAAATGAGAATTTGAATTAACATATTTTATAAAAGTTAACAAATTAGTAACAGGGTTGTTTTGTATAAATTAACCGTAGTTTGCATTTTAAAGAAAACCATAATAATTATTGTCAAACACGGATGACGCAAAGCACCTGGGCCCCCGCGCATGCGCATTAGCCACCAAGTTAAAGTGAATAATATAAAAATACATCTTTTTCTATTAAAAATGTAAAGAATTACTTATATTACTGCAATATTATAAACATAAACTATTAATTCATAATTGTTGTACATGAAAAGTCACATATACGAGGGTTATTTAGAGGTTTAACAACTAATTAAACTGTATCCATGTTGCATCAAAAACATTGATTTTTCTCTTGAACCGCCCATTTAATGTTAAATAATAAATACTTATAGTATATAGCTTCTAAATTAGTAAGCGCAATTTATTTATTTACTTACATACATGTTAAATACGGGGACATATAAACAAAACCGATAGCATTAAGAAATACTTACACTAATCACTAAACAATGAATTTTAGTTGGAAAACAACATAAACAACGTTCACTTATCACAGTTTTGCACTAAATGGTGTAAAATGCACTTTTTGGGATTTTTCACGGGCCCTGAAAACTGCAGGCCATATCACTGACATTTGTCATGTGCGGGAAACGATCGGGGGAGATCGGTTGTGTTCGGGCTTGTTCGTAACGCTTCGGGGACTCTCGGGGGGTATTGATCGGCAATGGCGCCTGGACGCCGGCCGTCGGTGGCGCCCCCGCGTTAATGAAACCTGATGGACGCCTATTATTTATCACGATATTAATGTTTTATTGATTCATTGGCATTAATTAATGTGAATGATATTATATTAATCTTTTTATTGACCGATTTTCATAAGAAATCCACCATAAGGACAATTACTTTTAGTTAACACGTATTTATTTAGTTCATAATATTAATATGTTTAAAAGATTTTTCTATTTAGTATATTGTTTTGTCGTCAGAGTTATCTCTTAAACAAAATCACTAGACTCAAAAGGAGCAAGTGGAAGCAGAAATATTAAATATTTTTGAAAATAAGTTACTTAAAATAATTTACTTTAAAATATTTTTTTTTCTCTGATGAATCTATTCCAATTTTTAGATTTTTTTAAACCCTAAGAATTTGACATTGACAAGAAAATGTAGAGTTTTCTATACAAGTGAACGAATTGTTAAATAAAACTAAACAGTCTCTTCACTACACTACCCACTAAACCAAAAGTCGCGAGTTTATTCCCTATTAGGGACAAAAACATTTGGTTTGATAGCACCACCACAATATGGCCTGAGAATGGAAAATCAAATAAGACGTCAATATGCCCTTTCTGTCTGTAAGAATAAAAAACTTCATAAAATAATAATATAATAATTAAAGTTAAAAATCTAAGTCTGTCAAATTAAAAAAAAATAATGTATTTGACAATTAGAAGACAGAATAATCTTCCCTTTGTTTTACATTTTTAGTTTGTTAATTTCTTACGTACGAGTGAAGTTGTTAATAATTCTATATATTTTTTTATGCAATATCTTCTTATTTTACATTATCGGGTAAGTCTCCTTGTTTACAGTCTTCATAATTAATATGCCATTAATCATTTACCCAAACCATTCTCTGCGAGAAGGTGACTTAAATGAGCTATTTGACTGTCTATGATTTAGTGTTAATTGGTTGGAATCTGGTTTTAGAAGAATTTTCACGGACAAGAAAACACTAAATCTATACAGATAAATAAAATTGGAGTGTCTGTATGTTATATTAAAATAACCGCTTTTTACTAAATGCATATGGATGTATACAAGGTACATATACCAAAACAATATTTTTTACAATTTTTGTTTGTCTTTCTGTCTGCCTGTTACTTGTACTACTGTTGTTGGCCAGATTACATTATCCCAGTAATATGAGCATTTTTTTTTTAAACCTTGAAAAGTTTATTTAGAAATAATAATATTAGTATGTGCATAGTTTAGATTATTACACTAATATTAAATTTATAAATTCAAAAATAAGTTAGTGAGTTGTGCACCCATCTAGTTAACTAAACCTTAATAAAGTTGTTTGGTAAATTTAACAGAATCTGTGACCTCGTGCTTAGCACAAATATATAATCGTTATCATATCCGTTTGTTTGAGACCCTGACATATACAATATATATCAAGTCACATCAGGTTTACTCTTCAAATGATAAATGCAAATGTTTGTGAATGAAGCAATGTGTGTGATTATTGCTTCTTCTCTCTGTAACGGCTGAGCGAATTTAATTTGTATCATTAGAGATGTATTTTGAATTACAACTGTCTCAGAGGTTTAGGCAAGCTTGTACGGCCGCAGATCCGGAGGTCCTGGGATCGAGTCCCGAGTCGGTCCAAGTTCAGTTATTGAGTATTTCTGGACAGAAATAATCACTAATACCCCGGGGTTGGGAAGTTGACGGTGTTTTACAACGGCTGAAATCGACCGAGAAGAGGACATTATTATTATTTTGAATTAAATGTTGCTCAATTAAAGACTCACGTAACAGAAAGACTATTCCGAACTAACAAAAAACCTAATATAGTCAATACTTTCTATAAATATGATAAACAATAATAATTTCATTTTATTCAAAAATATTTAAATATCAACTTTATAGCAAAAAGTTTTTATATTAATGCTATTATAAATAGGCAAAGACAACAGTGTAGTACCTTTTTCTCCTTTGTTTGCCATCCGATTTTCCTTTTTTTTTTTGTCTATTAGTTATTGTCGAGTTTTAGTGTTATCAATAAAATAATTTGAAAACCATTTTTTTATATAGAGTGGGAAATTCTTTTCATAAATATTTTCCTCAAATTTTTAATAATAATGATGCTCGAATTGAGCGAAAATTAGTATAAATAAAAGCCTACAATTAAATACAGTATGTATTTTAATTTAAATATAAGTTAAGTATCTTTAATGGTTAACATTTGAATATTTAGATACCATTACTCCACCATCGGCCACCATTGGATCGAGCACTGTTAGTCACTGTCTCAGCGACTAATGACGCAATATTTCATGTACCCTTCCCCGAAGGGTAGCGTGCCAGCCTAACTGAACTATTGGTAAGATTCACTTTATGATAGCGAAATGCCATTACGATATGATTGTTTTCTTTTTATATATCTTATCTTATGTATACTTAAAAAATAAATATAAAATTTGGAATAGTAACAATACACACAGACTCCATAACATACCCCATAAATACCTACGTGATAAGTTATTTTTTTTGAAAGGAAACTTCTTTAGAATCGTTGTGATTTAAAACTCGATGAAACGGAAATGAAACGGAAAAGTGACACTAAACACATAAATATATAGGATTAAGCCGGCGATAGAATGAGATAGAATACATTGCCATGTTGCCATGGTAACCGTTGTTATTGTCTGACAAATATATAATATTATATTCTTTCCGTATTTGATATTCTATAAATATATGATTGTAACATGCCGAATATTTGAGATAGACATTAAAAATTACACAAGTGAAAAATAATAAAATTAATTACTGAATAATATGTAATGTATATTTATATACATAAAATGTAAAATAACTTTTAAACTTAGCAAAAATATAATATAATATTATAAAAAAATAAACCTTATAATTATCCTACTCCTGATACTCTATATCCATCTCATTCTCTCGTAGGTTACTTTTCTGAAATTTCACTTCTACCATGACTGAATTGCACACACACGCACTTTCATTTGTTTACATTAACTCACCTTATTAAAAACTGTTAGTTCATGTATGTATGAGCATTTAATATGTACATCTGATATGGGAAGCTCCTGAAACACCGTTTTCTAGTTCAGGAGTTGGTTGGGGCTTTATGCATTTGTTACATTGTGTTACTTGAATAAAGTCTGTTTTTTATTACATTTTCGCATACACATTTCGCAGAAAAGTTTAAAAAAGAAGAACTAATTAAGAAAAAAAAGAAAATTAGCATTTCACTGAAAGCTAATGTGCATGAATAACTGCCGTAGCCCGTAGCAATCATATTTTAACTGACTTCTAAAAATGAGGAGGTTCTCTATATATATTTTTACTACAATTTAATAATATAATATGATTTAGTATATTTTGCTCTTATGTAGAAAAAATATTTTTCATTATAATTGTAATTACTGATAATTTAGTAAGCGCTATGATATATAATTAAATATCATATTTCCTTTTTTACTTAATCGTATATATTGTAACTAAATAATAAATAAATATAATAAATATGTTGGGACATTAATACACAGCACTATCTAGTACCATGGTAAGCTACGAGGCTTGTGTTATGGATAGCAGACAGTTGATACACTACACATATATAACTTTGACTACATATGTACATGTTATAAATATGAACATTCATGACTGGAGTACAAACAATGGTACTCATCACACAAATGAGTGCCCCCGGCGGGACTCGAATCCGCGACCGCTGGCACAGCAAATAGGGTCACAACAAACTGAGTTGTTAAAAATGAGTGTACGTTTAAAATTCTCTATTTATCAATTAAATACTTAAATTCCAGCCCAGTCTGCATATAATAAATATAAACTTAAGCTTATATAGAAACTGTTGTTTTTATTTTTTTTATTATAAATAATAATAGTTGAATAGTTGATTAAGGCAGTGGTAGCCCAATGGTAACTCGCTCGCTTCGGTATCCGAGTGGAGCGGGTTCAAATCCCGGGTCTCGCACCTCTGATATTTTCATGTGCGAATCATTTCTAACATGATTACCACTTGCCTTACGGTGAAGGAAACATCGTGAGGAAACCTGCATGTCTGAGAGAACCTAGCAAGTTTTCGAAAGACATGTGAAGTCCGCCAACCCGCACTTGGCCAGCGTGGTGGACTATGGCCTGATCCCCCTGTATTGAAGGGAGGCCCGTGCCCAGCAGTGGGACGTTAAAAATGGCTGAATTACAATAATAGTTGATCATATTCGTATACCTTCTATAAATATTGTTTTACCGTTTAATAAATTATGCTTCATATATTTTTTTTTTAAATATACTAGTATATTTAGTATACCCATCCTGGTCTCGCCCTGGTCTAAAATACACATAAATTCATACTTCTATCTCGTTTGCTTATTAATAAGAGTCGTATCCGTGATATAGACTAGGGACTTGCCTACACTTTTAACGCTATACTTTATGGCAAAAATATATTTATAAACTAAGGACTTAAACCCTCGCTTCGCTCGAGTGCGTACGTACGCGGATTTTACTTACAATTTCATCGGTTTTAAATTTCTTTATGCGGAACCTTAATTATTTTTCTAAAATAAAAATAGCTAGTTACACCTTATAACATAAGCTATCTGCCAGTGAAAGTCCCGTCAAAATCGGTCCAGTCGTTTCGGATATTAGCCGGAAGAAACAGACAGACAAACAAAAATAAAAAATAAAATGTTTTTTTCTTGTAAGTGCCATATATACTTAGTAAAAAAAAATGTTCTTTTGACATTACAAACAGACACTTCAATTTTATTTATTTGTATAGATATAGAAGTCAAAATTCGACATCCGGCTCCATACAATGCAAAACAACGTGTCATCCTCTAGATTATTTAATTACTAAACTACTCAGCTTTTTACGATTCAGTATATCGCAATCACACGAGATCGAGTAATTTATTCCATTCGACTTTATTGCGCAGTCGTACTGGTCGCTATTAATTTGAGCTCATCACATAAGTTTTTAAAATTCCGCTGTTATTTACTATTTTATTAGAGGTAATATGACTTTTAATATGTACAATATGTATATTTCAAAAAATCCTTTTATTTTGATACTTTTGTTTTTAGTTTTTCAGGAGTATATATTGATTGTTATTTAAATATCTTCTACCTTTCATCTTGACAACAATAATCTTATACAGGTATACTGTATTTTCGTACACTGTAAGTATAGGGATGACTGTCTACATAATAATATAGTTCATAAACACTTGATTTATTTAAAAATTATATCAACAACAAACATCACTAACATTGATAAATTATCACATTTCAATATTAAAAAATGAGATTATTGTCGAAATCGATTTATTATAATTATTTCTCTCTATATTAGATTATCGAATCAAGAAATGTTGTATAAATAAACACAGATCAATCGATTCAATCGATAATAAAGATATAAAAAAATTCCATTTATTGTGCATCGATTGTCCTAAAATTGATATCATTAGACTCAGCCTCGCAAATTAAAACAGTATTCGAAACGAAACTAGTTACAACAGTCGATCACGGGGAGTTACTATAAGAATAGTAAAACTTTACCAAAGTCACTAACGTATTAACTCAATACGAATAGTTTGTGGGAATGCTTTTCTTTAAACATTAAGTATAAATTATTGATAAACATAGATTATATATCAGTCATTAAATGAAATATATGTAAAATAATACTAATATTTAATAGATTTCATTGTTTTAAAATAAAATGATTACTTTTGAACAATTACAAGTTTTTAAATTTCGTTTCAATAAAATACAATTAAAAAAAAATTTGACGAAACCTGGTAAAGTTCTCGATATCATGTATCGAGCAGTTGTATAGTAGAAGTATAGACATCGATTACCGTTACGCGACAGAAATACCATAAAGTAGTACGATGAAATGAAAAATAAACGTCCAATTAGGTTTTATTAAAAGCATAATGTTTCCGGTGGTATATGAAGAGAAACTCACTCCGTTTCTACGATACCGCTCTAAGAGAAACTACATTTTGGTAATTGTTTAATCTATTATTTAAATTGTGTGGAATCAAAAATAATCTAACAGTTTCATGCTACTCCTGTGTTACCGCTACCGATTAGAAAGAATCGATATGAAAATTGATCGGTCATCTTAAACGTTTAATTTGGTTTTAGGCTATATTACAATACAGTTGAAACTATCTGTCTGTACTTGTATTTTATTACAATCATATATCTTTTCTTCATTTAAATTAAGATGTATAAAATTTTCTAGTAATGTTTAAAAACATATGTATTAATAGCGACACATCGGTTAGTATGGAATAGAAAATATAAATAAATATATAAATATATTGGGACATTAACACACAGCACCATCTAGTTCCATGGTAAGCTACGAGACTTGTGTTATGGATACCAGATAGTAGATACACTACACATATATAACTTTAAATACATAGATATTAGAAATATATATATAAGGATAAAAAGTAAACTATGTGCTATTCCAGACTATCCCTACCTATCTTTGTGCCTATTCAGATTTGTGCAACCCTCCTGGCATGATTGAGTAACAAACATCCAAACTTTCGCATTGTAATGTAATACTTATGTAATATTATATTGAAATTGTAGCAAAAGAAATTTGAATACGAAAGTGTCGTTTTTTTAAATGTTATTGTTATACATGTTTTATTTTTGTGAAAAAAAAACTATAAAACAACGCAATTATAAATTTAAAAAAAAACATTAATTCTAAGCAAACGATAAACGAAACGTAGTATAATAAAAATAATCTTAATTAATTTCGTCTGGATCTTCTAATAAAATAGTATAGTGACGACATTTGAATGACTATAATTGCTAACATTTGCACATTTCCATAACACATAAATGTTTGGACAGCATCGATCGCATTCTTCACGGACTAGAAAGAGCAGATGCCGATGTGCCTTTCACAAAAAAAAATTAAAATATTAATCTCGGGGCGCTTTCACACTTGATGAAGGGTCAATTTAAGCGATAATTCTTTGTATTATGAGAATATACTAACATACAATTTAAATGACGCCAAGTTTTGCGATTGCGACTGTTCTTCTAAGATTTTGTATGTAAAATTTTTGTACCATAAAAAATAAAATAGTTAAAAAAAAAATAATGCAATTTTAAGGTCGGTTAGGAAAAGACAGTTATTAGCAAGCCTAAGTAAAAATTAGGGAGCCGGTCGACATTTTTACAGAATATATGTTATTATAGGGGATACTTTATCAAGCAATCAAAAAAGCAGATCTCTACCACTCTTACCACTATACCGTTTTACAGATGGCCACCATGCTTTAGTGGCGACATGTCTCGCAACTCTCGCAAAAGTCTCTTTGACATTAAAACTAAAACGTGGATTATTTTATTGAACAGTAGTATCCATGTTAATATTTTATTTTTATATTAATGAAACAGGTAGTGTATTTACAAGAAATAAAAACAATAAAATTAAATTTTAACCGAAATTTTATTCATACTATGTACCCAATAAATTAATAAAAATACACAGATGATATGTATACATGGAGATAAATTTTTAAATAATCATACATATTGTACCTAATTTTTAAATTTAATACAAATATATACAATTTGCAATTTTATATATTAATATATATAGATGTACACGCCCTAACATGTTTTCGAACATCTCATTAGCGCGACTGGTACATTAACGATGTAATTATATTTTGAGGTTTATTTCCATACTTAACAAAATAACTGGTTGTGATATACTTTTAATGAATTCATACATTGACTCTATGTTCTATTTGCACATTTATTTTTTTATAATTTGACAATTTTAAGAGATCGTATGTTTAACCACTAGTACCTAATAGAAAATATGAATATTACCAACGGGTAATATTCATATTACCAGTTATTATTACCAACTGGTAATATTCATATTACCAGTTGGTAATATTCATATTTGTCAAGAAACTTCTTGATAGTACGTGATAATTAAGATTGATTTATTCTTTATACAACTTTTATTAGTGTACAAAACGTTTTAAAGTATCCATACGTATTATCTATAATTCTATATTATAAATGTGAAAGTTTGTGTGTTTGGATGTTTGTTACTCTTTCACGCCAGAACGACTGAACGGATCCGGATAAAATTTGGCACAGAGATAGATTATAGTCTGAAATAACACTTAGCTACTTTTTATCCCGGAAAAATTTACGGTTCCCGTGGGATAGGTTTGTCTTTGTTTTCCTAGAGGCGAACCCGAGCGAAGTTGTTAGTTTGTATCTTAATTACTCTTTCACACAAAAATTATTGAACGGATTTTGATGAAACTTTACAATAATATAGCTTACACATCAGAGTAATACATAGGCTATAATTTTTAAAGATATGGTAGTACATAATTGAAATACGCGAGCAGAGCCGCGGGAACACCATCCATCCTCACAAATTCTCGCGCTTATGTCTAGCAGAACCGGCCACGCGTTGTTGTGGCATACTTATACATTTTTTTTCATTAGCTAGGGTAGCATTTGCAGCTTAGGGTTGCTGTTTCTTAGGTTCTTTCCCCGGAATCCCTTGCCGGATATGAAAATCGTAAGTTTTTCCATTAAAAAAGAAATAACCGGGATAAAAACTATCCTATTTCTCAAATCGGAACAATCTTATTAAAAGATCGTTAAGATTTTATAAGTTTCGGAGTTCATCCCGGATCAACATCGTGACACGGGAATTTAATATATTAAAAGATATTAGTGGGATTAACAGATTATGATTCGATAGCTCAACGTTACAATTTGTCATTTGTAAATGTTGTATACATCTATATATTAATACATGAAACAAAACCTTTGTACCCCTTTTCAAACATATTGCATGTAGGTATATAGGAGTATGAATTTTGGCATAGTTAAAGTTAATATAGAGAAGGACTGCAGAAAGCCAAAATTTATTGACTTTCTTTTACCCGCGAATCCGTTCGAGCATTTTATTTATATACTAGCGACTCACCTTCGCTCCGCTCGGGTTCGTCCATAGTTATAATAAAATTTTAACTGATTGTGAGATGAATCTGTACATTGTCGATACAGTATCTGTCTATCTGTCTGCCAGGAAAGCATCACGAGAAAACCACTGGACAGATTTTGATAAAATTTTGTATGATGATGGCTGGTTATCCGTATCAACATACAGGATACTTCTTACTGCGGGAAAATATCTCATCTCTGAGAAATCTATACTAAACGTTAAAACGTATCTAGGGAAGACCCCGCGGAGCAAGTGTGAGTCGCTAGTTTCAATATAATTTTTAAAATATCTATTCGTATTCTATAATAGAATCAATCAAATTAAATTAAATGTAGAATATCATATTGTCTACACCTGATAGTCTTTTCTAATGGCAGAGTACGTTCTCTTATTATTCAAAAGAATTTTGAAATTTCACTATATTTTTGTGTTACTTACGTCTAAGTAAGAGGTTTTTCGAAAGACATGTGAAGTCCGCCAATCCGCACTTGGCCAGCGTGGTGGACTATAGCCTGATTCCCCTCGTATTGAGGGAGGCCCGCGCCCAGCAGTGGGACGTTAAAAAGGGCTGAATACAATACAATACAAGAGGTACACTCGTATATTAAAGTGTTATTACAATTTAACAAGATATAGAAGTCAATTAATAACGTAACATTTACATTTAACGGTGTGCGGTTAGGTGATAAGCGAAGAGAATATTTTATAATTTATAGCGAAATGAAGTTGGGTCACATGCATGGCAGTTGTATAAAATATATAGCAAAAGTAACTTAATTAAAAAAAATTAATTTAAAAAACTTAATTAAAACTAAATTAAAAAACATATATATAAATGTGAAAGTGTGTATATGTGTGTATGTTCGTTAGTCTTTTACGCCGACGAAACGGCTGGACAGATTTGGATGAAATTTTGTAAACGGATAGAATATGCGTTTAGAATTACACGTAGGCTACTGTTAGATAGCTAGGGGCGCACCCGAGTCCCCATGATGGGATTCCCCAGCGAAAACAAAAAAAAAACAAACAAAAAAAAAAAAGGGTGCACCCGAGTGAAGTGAGCGTAAGTCACGAAGTAAGCGTAAGATAAAGGTTAAAAATATTCCTTTATCAATTGCTATAGTGAACAAATATGATGTATAGAAATACTGTTGAGTGATCAACGCTAGTTCTAACTCTAAATATGTAATATTTTTCCGATCTGTATATTTTTGCAATATTTTTTGGCTTTAAAGCCTAAGATTAAAGTTAAACGAGAAATGTGACAAATTAGGATAATTAAAAATATAGTAGAATTCAAATAACTTTAACTATTTATAATTAAATTTAATTGGAGATGAGTTGCTTTTGTAAGTATTTTACAATAAGATCGTAAAGGAAATGGAAAAGCTCAGTAACACATAAATCAGTTCTTCAATAAAGCACTAATAACGGGCGTCATTTGAATAATATCATGTCAATTAAGGCAGCGCCCACTGCCCATAGCACTTAGTATATAAAACAGCGGAGACCTCCGATAAGTCGCTAGGTGTCGTGACGGACGCGCGTTACCAAGACACGAGGTGCGGCTCAGGCCTATTGACCGCAGTTCACTCCGCACAACCAAAAATCTTCACACGTACATATAAAATTATAAAACTATCGAAATGTACGCTGTCCATTTACTACTAAGTATGAAAGTAGAAGGGTGTAAATGAAGCGAGCCGCAATGGAAGGGAAAGCCGCGATACGTCATCGCTAACTCTAGAGTGCGTACAAATCACGTTTCGCGCGAATCAATACTTAAGTTCAGGCGATGGTCCCCCTGTTTATTGCAGGGTAGTTGGGGTGGCTATCGACCGCACCCACCTGACCGTCACTAATCAGGGCTCATCCCGGACACCTAAAATAATTGTATTTTACTGATATAGTGTTGCACAAACATAAAGCGATTTGGCGATCGGTTTTGAACTATCTCAAATTCCAGATGACCCTCGCTTTGATATCCAATCCGTTAGTAATTGGGCTCTTCGACCAATCATCCACTAGTTTTTATTCACTCATTTATGAGTACTTAGTTACGCTATTTGGTTTATCTCTTGTTTCCTGTTTTAGAAGGATAAATTAGGTAAAATTTCGATGATACTTATATACAATCTATACAGATAAATAAAATTGAAGTGTCTGTTTGTAATTTCAAAATAACAGCTTCATACCAAATGCATAGGTAAGGAATTATATAAGGTAGGTATTATATAATAAGAAAAACACAATTTTTAAAATTTTTGTCTGTCTGTTCCAGCTAATCTCCGAAACGGCTGGACTAATTTTAACGGGACTTTCACTGGCAGATAGCTGATATTATAAGGAGTAACTAAGGCTCCTTTTATTTTAGAAAAAGTATTAGGGTTTCACTCAAAAAAATTAAAACGTACCTAGCTAACGGACGCAGCCGAGCAAAGCGAGGGTAAGTCGAGGGTAAGCGAGGGTAAATTATATTACTAACTACTTAGTTTAGTCAGTAAAACATTCTTCACTTTCTTATTTTATTTTGGACCTTATTTTATTTGTATCCATAGATACAAATGAGAAATTTTTAATTACTAATACATAGCTAAAATTTAGATAGCCGATGTGAACATTTATTATTTCCGATTTTTATTTAATAACAATAATAATAACAACTATTATTTTCTATCGTATATATCACTAATCATAGCAGTAATAACTATTATAGGTATTCATACTAATATTATAAATGTCAAAGTTTGTGCGTATGTATAGATGTTTGTTACTCTTTCACGCCAGAACGGCTGAACGGATCTGGATAAAATTTGACACAAAGGTAGATTATTGTCTGGAATAGCACATAGGTTATTTTTATGTCGGAAAAATGTATGGTTCCCGTGGGATAGATTTGTTTTTGTCTAGGGATGAACGAAGCGAAGCGAGGGTGAGTCACTGTATATAATAAAATAGAAAAAGCGAAATCTGTAGAAGAAATAAATTTTTTTAAACATTCTGTACGGAATACCTATAAACCCAAAAAAAATATTTATCGATTTTTTTGTCCGTTTGTCTGTATATCTGTTTACTTTTTACGCAAAAAAACCCAAATTGAGTTTAACTTTTTTATGTAGTGGTAACTTATTAATTGGGTCAACATTAAGGATACCTTTTAATACACGAAAATCTTTCATTCCCACGGGAAAACATAATAAATGGCTTTATCGAGTCGTCCTTAACTTACATGGCTAACGCTATCTAAAGCTTATGCTATACATCAAAACAATGTAACAGAAAATTGCAGATCTTATAAAGGCCTACAGAAAAAACTACAATAGCATATTATATCTCCTAAGAATCGGAATAACTATTTAAAACCTACCGACGAACGCACTCGAGCGTAGCGAGGGTATTAACCAAAGCGATTATGCTAGTTTACTATAATTGACTTTAAAAAATTTATTTGGTCAAATATAAATATTAAAAATATTTCTTACTGATTAATCAGTCTTATAAAAAATATTTTCAACAACATTTTTCTTACCTTTACAACCCTAACCTCATCTTGAGACGGGACTTATTGCGTCTCTTTTTCCTTAACCTAGGCTTATTATTATTACTAATATTTATTATTATTACTAGGCAAAAATTACGAGATCATCATGAGGGGAAATTGGTCAAAACTTATTGTAATATGGTTGTGACTAAAGCCCTTTTCTCTATTCACTCACTCATCCTAAGTTTGTTTTAATCTGGCTGAAAGTACCTTCAAAAGTAATAAAAAAATATAACGTATAGTATATCATTATAATTTATATTTTTAACGAGAAACAGAATAAATCTTGTAAACATCCCCTTTCCAAAAAGGGGCAACGCGAACTATTTTCCATGCAGGCAATCGCGGGGCAATTTAGTAGCGGAAGCAAATAGAAGTCATGTCGGGCAATCTGAGGCGCGTAACGCGAACGTCACGCGACTATACGTTGTGCTCATATTTTATAAGGGTCCTGCATGCCAATAGTTTCATAGAAAATTATATCCATATGTTATACCATAAACTTGCTCTTTAAAATTATTTTTGAAGTTATACTTCTTTGGGCTTGTTTGGAAAAAATTATGCACCGACAGCCGATAAAGCGACATGACGAAGTTAGCTACATTTCTTTTACAAACAGAGAGTTGTGACATACGGAATGAAATCTTTAGCTAATTTTATTCAGTTACACCAAAGAACTTCTTACGCGCGTACATAAGTACACACATACTTTTCTTCTATTAAAAAATTTTTTGTTATCCAGGTAAGGACTTGATGGAAAGTTAGTAAATTAAGAGCCAATATTATATGAGGTTGTTTTATCCAATATCATCATCTTCATCATCATCATCATCAGCATCATCACTTTCGTTTACCGTTGGACATAGTCCAATGAGCTAGATCTTCAGCTCTACGCATCCAACAGCTGCCAGCCACTTTCCATATATCTTTTATCCAACAGATCTCGTCCAAAAGAAATGAACTGTATGGGACACTACAAATAATACCGATTTTTGTTATAGCATTAAATACATATTTACTACAAGTAACCAGCTTTAATTTCCGACCCTAGAACCCTAGCTCATAACAATTTTTTACATATAGGTGTCTATAAAACGATAGATACGTTTTTTGTAGGGTTTTGGAGTATCCCTTTTTTGTGTTGCAGAGTGACTGTAAGTAATTAGGCCCTTTTCTAAATGATGATAAATTTTTGTTACTTATATATGTATATTATGCATCTATACTTATTTTAATATTATAAAGCTGAAGAGTTTGTTTGTTTGTTTGGTTGAACGTGCTAATCTCAGGAACTACTAATCTGATTAAAGAATTCTTTATGCATTAGCTAGCTCGTTAACTGAGGAAGGCTTTATATCATCCCGGTAAAATGTACGGTTCCCGTGGAATAGATTTGTTTTTTCTAGGGACGAACCCGAAGCAAAGCGAGGGTGAGTCGATAATATTACCTATATAAAGGACATTTCGTAACCTTATTTTCACTTATTTTAAATGTTAGACTAACCTCAGTCAAACAAATCAAGCAACTACGAAATTTGCAAATATTATTATTATTCCTATTTTTATGTATTAAACGAATTTATATGAGGTTTTTTTGAATTTCCTATTGAATCCCAAAGCTTCAGTACCGTAAGAGAGCGCACGCCACGCTTTACATTATTGGCCCTTAAATTGTGTAATTACTCGCACTGCGTGACCCCGTGCCTTGTTCGCAATTACCCTAAGCGTAGAACTAAATTACAACTTGTATTTGGTCTTATTAAAGCTCGAATTAACGTATTGATCGCCCCCCTTCGATAGTACTGTTAGATATGAGGAAATGGAAATATTAAATGAAACGGTTTATGGCTTATTTGTGTGATTTTACCATGTATATCACAGATTTATTTGTTATTTTTATAAAAACCGTAAAACGACTCCTGGCTGTAACTTGTTTAAAATTGATGTAATCTATACTATAATAAAATTGTAGAGGTCGAATGTCTGTACATAGAAAAAAAATGCTTAAAACCGAGTCAGGGGGATGTAAGAAGAGCAATAGAACCGATCCAGATTTTTTTTTTATTTTTTGTTTCTCTGTCTGTTTGTCTGTTTGTACGGGCTAATCTCCGAAGCTGCTGGACTGATTTGAATGAAATTTTGCATGGTGGTACCTTATATCCCCGGTCAACATATAGGATACTTTTCGTCCCGGAAAATCAAAGAGTTCCCGTGGGATAGTTAAAAAACTAACTTATACAGCTTACTACACAAAAACTACGGATTAGATTTTAGTGAAACTTCACAATAATATCCAATAGACTACTTTTTATCCCGGAAAAATGTACGGTTTCCGTGGGATAGATTTGTTTTTGTTTGTCTAGAGGCGAACCCGAGCGAAGCGAGGGTTAGCCGCTAGTTTCAAATAATAAATCTAAGAATGTCAGGTACATGTGCAGTTTGACATGCCTATTTTAATGAATGAATGAAATAAACTTTATTCAATTAGACTGATTACAAGTGCGTTTGAATTTTATATTTGATTTCATTTAACTTGAATTGGTCGCAGATTCAGCTGTCCAGTTACGTAAAAGTTCTTTTAAAGTGACACTACAGGGAGAGGGATCAAAAGAGAGCAAAAACAAAACTGCACTGACTCTATCTAAAAATACCCCAAAATATGAAAAGGGTTTCACTACAGAGGGTGAGCAAGATTACATGTCAAGTTATGGACCAAACTAAAACATTATGAAATATCATGACTAAAATATTTTTTACTATATTATAGTAGTTTTATACATTCATCTATACATATGATAAAATTCTGTTAAGCCGATTCTGTACATTAAATATTTTTTTTAAAATATCTGTCTGTCTGTCTTTCTGTCTGGGAACGCATCACGAGAAAACCACTGGACAGATTTTGATGAAATTTGTTATGATGATAGCTGGTTATGGAAAAATATCTCATCTCTGAGAAATCTATACTAAACTTTAAAACGTAAGTAGGGACGAATCCGAGCGGAGCGAGGATGAGTTGCTAGTATTAGATATATTTATTCAATTAATAGAAAAAGTTATCTTTTCAGACATTTATATATTATACATTTATAAATCTATCTATTATATCTAATAACATAAAACAAAAAAAAATTAGTATTATCCACATATAAAATTCGGGACGCTAAATAAAGCGTAGCAACCAACTGTCACTAAAGCATACAAATTTGATCTCATCGCAGGGGGTTGACCACCGCCGCTATATTTAGACGGGGTGATAGGAAATACGATGGACGAAAATATTCTGTAAGATGCTTAACGAAAATATAGAGAGCTTTTCACATACGTACAACATATATGTAAAAATCGATCCTATCGTACTATATACATTTTTATATTATAATAACGAAAGTTTGTGAGTAGGGATGGGAAGATGGATGGATGAATGATTGTTGCTTTTTCACACAAAAATTACTGAACGAATTTTGATGAAACTTTACAATAATATAGCTTATAGATCAAAGTAATATAGGCTATAATTTATAAAGGTATAGTTAATATACATAATTAAACAATGCAGGCGGAGTCACAGGAAAACGCTATTTTATATATATTTTATTAAGAAATATTGTGTGCAGTCTATTACACTATTATAGTATATTGCATTAGCTTTCAATAAATACACGAATACGCAATAAAAATACAACAAAGAACATATTTAGTAACTCAACCTGATATGTTAAAAACTCGATTTAAGTTCGCCTTTTCATAGCATGCAAAATAATATTATCATCACTATATAGTTTACTAGCATTGCCCGCGGCTACATACATTGCAGTTTTTGTATTTTTTCTCAGAAATGAAATATTTTCACGCGGTAAAAAGTATCCTATATGTTGACCCGGATAACCAGCTATCAACATACCAAATTTCATTAAAATCCCTCCAGTGGTTTTTCTGTGATGCGATAACAGACAACAGACAGAGACAGACAGACAGACAGACAGACTGACAGACAAAGTTTCTTAAAACTACAGATTCAGCCTCTGTATCAATAATAATGTCTATTTCAATAAGGTTTTCCCAAAAATATTTTATTCGGCTTAGTTATAATTTTATTATATGTATAGATTCATTTTATCATTCCAAAACACATATGTCAAATGAAACCAAATATGTTTTCAGGTTTCAAACAATGCAGTCTGTACATTGTTATCGCACTCGATCAGTTATTTATATCTACATACAAGCGAGTACGTGTTTAGCTGGCGTGGGTAGGGGGTGGTACTGACCACCCTTATATTTAGGGAGGGTGAGACGCATCGGACAACTTCCTAAATGTGCGTTCTATTTGATTTGAAAATTATAGTATATATTACAATAATAATAATAATACTTTATTCATAGAATTTATATTGTCGAGGAATCCACCACCATCCACTGATGCAAAAGCTGTAATATAAAAGTGTAAGCTCTGGTAGCTTATTGCTTTCAATCCCAACTTGTTATGAAGCAGCTTCAAAGATTTTTATGTGTACAGCTCAATTTCATTATGATACCACTTGTTAATACAAGGAAAACGAGTTTTCTAAAGACGTGTGAAGTTTGCCAACCTGCCTCCCCCTCGTATTGACGGGAGGTCTGTAGCCGACAATGGGACGTTAAATCTGATATTATTATTTATATTATTTGGAATCGTGAAAAGCTATTAGATATTCTTAAAACTAAACTAAAAAAAATAATTTTGATCCACATATATAATATCACACAAAAACCCAATTTAGGGTAAAAATCAATATTAAAAAATACAAAATAAGTCCTTGCTAAATCATGCAGCCTAGTCATAGAAAAAAAATCGTAGCTACAATTCATTTTCATCAATTTGTTTTCCATAATTGTCGATAGCAATATATTCGGAGACACATGAAGGGGTGGGGTTGACCACCATGCTAAATTTAGATCGGTAGAAACGCACCGTAACAATGCGATGTATGAGACGGAAAATACGCGCTGTGTGAGTATACATATAGGTCATTGATAGTGCAGTTTATGTTTTTTATTTTTACAACTTATTACTTTTATATTATGTATTTTGTTCTAGTGCGATTCAATTAGTTTTACTTATATACATATATTTTACTTATATATAGGCAGTGGTAGCACAATGGTAACGCGCTCGCTTGGAAAAGCAGGTTCAAAGCCCGGGTATCGCACCTCTGAATTTTCATGCGCGAATCATTTCCAACATAATTACCACATACGGTGAAAGAAAACATCGTGAAGAAGCCTGCATGTCTGAGAGAACCTGGCAAGTTTTCGAAAGACATGTGAAGTTCGCCAACCCGTACTTGGCAGGCGTGGTGGACTATGGCCTGATCCCCCTCGTACAGAAGGGAAGCCCGTGCCCAGCAGTGGGACGTTAAAAAGGGCTGAATGCATACTTATATACAAGTATATGATAGAAGTACAAATAATTACAGATCATACAAATCTTGAAAGTGCATTATAATCTAATTTCAATAGTCATATGTTTGATGTCCAGCGAATCTGACGATAAAGTTGAAAGGTAAATAGCGGTACTCCTCAATTACTGCTTTTAAAGCCTTCGGCTCGTTTATATTTTTTTAACGAGTCTCATATGATATTCTACTTAGTATGACCTGGGACCTAGGAACTGAAAAATCTAGGAGCATGGACATTTCATATTTATAGAGTTTAATAATGAGTATTTTTTTAATACAAAAGTCTATTTTTTGTCCTTTTAGACGTACAACAATGGTGTAATGAGTCAACGTTTTTGCATACATTAATATCAAACTAAAACAAAAATTGCCCAGAAATATAAATAAATAAATATTAAATATAAATATGTTAGGACATTAACACACAGCTCCATCTAGTTCCATGGTAAGCTATGAGGTTTGTGTTATGGATACCAGATAGTTGATAAATTATACATACATAACTTTAAATACATACATATTATAAATATAAACACTCATGACTGGAATACAAACATTCTTGCTAATCACACGCATGAATGCCCCCAGCGGGACACGAACCCGCGACTGCATGCACAGTCAGTAGAGTCACTACAAACTGAGCCAAACGTGCCGTCAAGCATTATTAAGGTTGAATTAATTTTTGAGAAACTGTTATGCGTGCTAAGTTGCAAAATGGAAATATAAAGTGAAACTAAATGTAAAAGTAATGTATTGAGGAAAAAAATAAAGCGCTGAAATCAAAGTGTTTTTTGTATTGTTTGCAATACACGATTAATTATTTTGTTTACGCGGTCACCGCGGCGCGGCGTCGCGGCGGGTCGAGCTAAAGAACAGAAAGTGACAAATAAAAACTTTTATCCAGAACAATAATTTAAAGTATCTTTATATATTATATTTTGTTATTATTGAATTCCTTATTTTATAAATTCAGACACTCATTGGGTTCTTGAATCAAAATACACCATTCTAATAACTAATGAGTCGTCTTCAATTTAAGAAACCCTTTACAGTATGATGCTCCATTTGACTTCACGGTAACCCCTAAAATATATAAATTTGCTCCGGGGATAAAAGTTGCTTATATCACTCTCTCGCCCATAAACTACCTAGGTAGTAGGTACATGGTGGGTAATCATACGTTCTCCAAAACAAGATCAACCAACAAACACACTTTCCCACTCATAATAACGGTAAGGATACACAAATTATTATTTTTTCAATAATATTTCTCTATAAGCATTTTTGGCCGACTTCAAAAAAGAAGCTTTCTCTATAGCTGCGTGTTGAAGGACAAATCAATAAACACAAGTTTACATTAATTTTTAACATTATACAGAACTAGATTATGCCCGTTACTTTTCTCGCGTAGTTTATATATCCATATTAATATTATAAATGTAAAAGTTTGTGACGATGTTTGTTACTCTTTCACGCAAGCACGGCTAATCGGATCTGGATGAAATTTGTCAGAGAGATAGATTATAGTCTGGAATAGCACATAGGCTATTTTTTATCCCAGAAAAAACGTACGGTTCTTAAAATAAATCTTTTTTTATTTTTCACGAACCCAAAGCGAAGCAAGGGTAAGTCGCTAGTGTATAATTATTGCTTCGCAATTAATAGTTTTTTTTTAAAAAAAAAAACCTAGTCATAACGTAAACGTAGTAAATAAAACGTAGTAAATAAAACTACCTTTTCAGACTTTTTCGCGGAATTATTTTGATTTTTGTTTCCCCACGTTTCGAATGTTTTACAACAAACATAGTCACAGGAGAGACTGTTAATATGACCTAAATCATATCCATAGATTAACTGGAAGCTCACTAAACTTAACCAATTAAACTATTACGCTTAGTAGCACGCGTTGCATAGTGGTTAAAGTTAATCGATCTTTAATCATAAACCTAGCGATTAATCTACTTTGTTATATTTTACTGATAACACGAATCGGCATTACCATTTAGCGCGGGAATGCGGCTAGCATTCTTGCCACTATTCCACGCGGACATGACTTGTACAGTAATAACTAAGTGTACATTTGTTTTGTATATATAATTAAGTATATTTGTAACTGTCTTTATCTATACATATAATAAAATTCTATTTTATTCTATTATATAGTCGAATCTGTACCTTAAATTTTTTTTGGAAAATCTGATTGTAATAGACTTTATTATCGATACAGAGACCGAATCTATAGTTTTTAGAATTTTTGTCTGTCTGTCTGTCTGTTACCGCATCACACAAAAACCACTGGAGGGATTTTGATGAAATTTGGTATAATGATAGCTGGATATCTGGGTCAATATATAGGATACTTTTTACCGCGGGAGATTATCTCATTCCCACGGGAATACACGTTATAACACAACCGAAAAAAATTTTAATCAGAATTTCTTGAAACTTGGTATTAATGCTCTTCAATACAATTAAATAAATACGTGTTTTGGCGGTTTTTGAAATTCATCCCATAAAGAGATAAAATAAGGGATGAAAATTTGTATGAAACCTACCTTTTTAAAGTTTTTTTGTTGTAGTTTTAGCGCGAACGAAGCCGCGGGTTTTGCTAGTTGTAAATATGATACTGATAACATAAATATTGTAAAGCTGAACGCTTTAATGGTCACCACTAATCGCTAATGGTCACAAAGTCGACAAATTTAGTCAAGATTTTTATGAAAATATGACGACACGTTTGGCTCAGTTTGTAGTGATGCTACTTACTGTGCCAGCGGTCGCGGGTTCGAGTCCCGCTAGGGGCATTAATTTGTGTGATGAGCGCGAATATTTGTACTCCAGTCATGGGTGTTTTAATGGAACTAGATAATACTGTGTGTTATTTATACTGCCAGTGATATTTATTTAAATATTAAATATTTTACTACAAATACATATTATATACAATACAATCTACATATTCAAATGTTCATTTTATTACAATATGAGCGTCGTTTAGGACGTGTCCTCCCCTCGTTGATTGCACAGTTATTTAACCATCAAACGTGTAAGATACGACTTGTTAGAGTGCACCTGACATTGCAATTTACATATAATCATTAACTTTTTATACTCAACTAGAAAAGTGTTTCATTGTTTTACACAAGTTCATTCCTGTCCCACTATGATATTTCTTCGATCATAAATGTTTAAAAGATAAAATATTATTTAGAAAAAGCTAAAAATTAAAATGATTTTAATAATTCAACTACCTACTATCGTGTGAAACTAAAAAAATTATTCATATTTGTTGATATGTTATGTTTCTGATAATATATACCTAAAAAAGAGATTTTGTTTTGTTTGAACGCGCTTATCTCAACCATCAGTCCATCAGTCAGTCTTAATAATGAAGCAATTATAAATAGGTACATAAACTATAACGACGAAGCCGCGGGCAAACGTTAGTATAGCAGTATGTAAGAAGTAAAAATGGATTATATAGACTTTCTTAATATTTTGCTGATTCACAAAGTGTTTACCTCACCTTCACCATTCGTGATTCACGAAGCTTTGGTGCGTAATTTTAAAGTAGCAAGTACCTAATGAGGATCTTGTGGTTCCCTTTCTCTCTTACTTAACATTAAGCAATGATAGTTATCATTATTTAAATTTTCAACGTCATCGGGTAAAACCAATTACAGTATATAAACCTTAAAGTAAATTATTTAAGTGTTTTATCATAAGTGTTTTTTAAATTATTTTTCTACTAGTTAATGACTGCGTATTTATTGATGTTCCTATTTAGTACAAAAAAAAACAATAAATTCGCTAGGAGTGCGAAAAATATTGATTTCTGATGAAACACTCTTCTTGGTGTATATGCCAATACCGGTAATTCGACAGACATCTAAGGTGAAATTCTATAGAAAAAAATAAAATATATATATATATATATATATATATATATACCTAACACGTAAGCTCTAGTATAACTTTATAAATATTCGTAATACCTATCATGCTTTTTTTTATGGCCAACTTCAAAAAATAAGAGAAAAAGTATTTTTTCTTAATGTTACACAATATGCTCGCTAATTGTGAACCGATTTTGATGAAAATTTATCAATAAATATGTTATCAATAGTAATCACATATTAATTTTTTAAAAAAAAAACAAACAATTAAGAGTGAAACAATTATATTTAAATAATTTTGAAGTAACTTTACTGCTAACATACGTATCTAACAATTTCAATTTACATATGAAATTAAAGGTAATGTAATAATAATAATAAATATGTTGCGACATTAATACACAGCACCATTTAATTCCATGGTAAGCTACGAGGCTTGTTTTATGGATACCAGATAGTTGATACACTACACATGTATAACTTTAAATACATACATATTATAAATATATAATAATTAAAAAAATATATTAACTTTAAATTAATTAAAATAAAGCTAATAAACGCACCCCCAATGCACCCCTGCACAAAGAGATATTTCATATTACATACACATCAGTACTTTGCTCCCACCCCCACCCTACAGGGGGTTGCCAGGAATCAAACGGATACATCGATTCCGACAATAGCCTTTCAAGATGAGACTTGCAATCTAGAGAAAAGTGACTACAGACGACAACTTTTACTTGGCAATATCCATTGCTTAATTTGAACGAGAATCTTAGAGATTACTTTTAAATCAACAAGCAATATAAACTACTGCTATCGTAAATTATCACAAACATTTTTAAAGAAATTAACTAATATGCAATGTAAAATATTTAATGTAAACACTACAAACTTGTCAAAAACTAACTGAAATATATGTATGTACCAACTGAAAGACATTCCTACAAAGAAACTAAAATCATCATAAAATTTAATAATGAGGCACATAAATAACCACGTAAAAACATTTTTCTCAACTCAATACACAAAAATAAATTACAGTTCCGTTTGTTCCAAAAATAATTTTGCGAAATCCTGTGAGGGTGGTAAAAATCAGATTTTTAATAACCGACTTCCAAAAAAAGGAGGAGGTTCTCAATTCGACCGTATATATGTTTTTTTTTTTTTTTTTTTTTTTTTTTTTTATGTTTGTTCGGGCATTTTTTCGTCGTTTATGAACCGATTTTGATAATTCTTTTTTTGTTGGAAAGGAGATATCCCAAGAGTGGTACCATGATAAGGAAACCAGGATCTGATGATGGGATCCCAGAGAAATCGAGGGGAACTTTCGAAAATTGTAGCGGTGACTAGTGCGTTTGATAACATTTTCATTAGTTATTTTATAGCACTACAATTTAATGAAGGTCTGGAGTCGATCTGATGATGCATCCGAAAGATAGTAGAGGGAACTCCTCAACGGTGTGCTTTGATTTGTATTGGCTGGCACCGACTTCGAAAATATCTGATTAAGTATCTATTCTAAATGAAAACCCCCGTTTAGTTATTTTTTACTTTTCAGTGCCTGGAAGTCGGTTTTTATTTTTTTTTAAAAAGTTATTATTTTTCCATTTTTAGTGTAGACGTATCATCAATACAAATTAATCAAGCCCAAACACCAGGTAATTGCTGTAAATCGTTGAGGAGTTCCCTCTACTATCTTTCGGATGCATCATCAGATCGACTCCAGACCTTCATTAAATTGTAGTGCTATAAAATAACTAATGAAAATGTTATCAAACGCACTAGTCACCGCTACAATTTTCGAAAGTTCCCCTCGATTTCTCTGGGATCCCATCATCAGATCCTGGTTTCCTTATCATGGTACCACTCTTGGGATATCTCCTTTCCAACAAAAAAAGAATTATCAAAATCGGTTCATAAACGACGAAAAAATGCCCGAACAAACATAAAAAAAAAAAAAAAAAAAAAAAAAAAAAACATATATACGGTCGAATTGAGAACCTCCTCCTTTTTTTGGAAGTCGGTTAAAAATAAGTTTAATGAGAGGGGGTTTGTCATCGGCACCGGCCTCGTGACTGATCGCCCCGGGGGTGATAATGCGTTTCTACCCATACTTGATTAAAGTCGATAATTACTTCGTTTTTTCTACCCCACAAGTTAATTTAAATGAAGAAATTTTGAATTTAAAGAGATTATTTAATCACAAGGATGTCATGTATATATAATGTTATAAATAACAACATATAGTGGTATAAATAACAACAAATAGCAAATGTAATCTAAAACGACATCACTTTATGTACCATTCTCTATGCTCTACAGTCTACACAGTAAGTATAGGATGTCTTTAATAAAGATTCCAATACAATCTTTGATAGGTATGTAGAAAGCAATAAAACTTTGTATAGTCAATTATTTAGAGAAAAATCAATTTTTTTGTTAAATTTTGTATACTGTGTAAATTAATGCTATATAAAAACCCTATTTAATACATTTTCATCTCAATTACTACGGTAATTTTAATCCAAATAATTTGTATTCAAACTAAATCCATGTCTAGTAATAATATAACAGGTGTCTATCTCAGTTCCACGGTTATACTAAACTGATTTCGGGCGGGGGTGTAGGTGTACCGACATGACAGATGACCGTGAGCGACGACAGGGGGCAACGAGGGGTCAGAGGGAGTCCCCGGTAGATTTATTATGCAGATAATATTTAGATTTGCAAGTACTTATCGATGTAACTGCAGTCTAAAATTATTGCATTTGTAGCAATAATCTACTATAAAGATATTATAAAGCTGAAGAGTTTGTTTGTTCGTTTTTTTGTTTGGTTGAACGCGGTAATCTCAGGAACTACTGATCCGATTTGAAAAATTCTTTTTGCATTAGATAGCCCGTTAACTGAGGAAGGCTATAGGCTATATAGCATCCCGGAAAAATGTACGGTTCCCGTGGGATAGATTTGTTTTTGTCTAGGGACGAACCCGAAGCGAAGCGAGGGTGAGTCGCTAGTCTACAATAAAAACTACATATGACTTAGATAATAAAGCCAAAGTATTTTAAAATATTCAATAGTGTTAAAGATTTTCCAGAGAATTAAAACTTTTTTAACTATTTAATTAATCTAAATTTGTCCTTTGCAAAATTAACGTCGCTGTTTCGCTACGAGAAAAAATTAACTAATAAACACAACTCCGCATTAGTATTGGTCAAAACAAATACTAATTCATTATCGATTCAGATATATTGATCAGATTGATTTAATATTCGATTTTGTATGTATACAGCTGCAATGTACTATAATTTATATTACTACGTATATTTTTATTTATTTAGATAGGTATCTCTCTAGTATATCTCGATAACGTCAAGATAGTAAAATATTTTATAGTTCTGGCTATAGCAGTTATCTATTATTTTAATTTCCATACTAATATCCTATATATAACTTATAGAAATCAAGAATACAAAAAATCTGCATTAATTATGAAATAGCATAACTATATGTAACACATTAAAATACGTAACGGTAAAGTTTATGCGAATTGAAATATGTAAATATTCTAATCTAATATGAAACTAAAAGATCAATAGCAGCATCAGTTTGTTCGTTTACTCGCGTCTAAACAAACTGGAAGGGGCCTGACACCATGACGGATGACCGCAGGCCATGACAGGGGTGGGGGTGCGGTGCCGCAGACTTATTACGCAGATAATACTTATTTACCTACATTTATAACAAACGACTCACCCTCGCTTCGCTCGGGTTCGTCCCTAGGTTGCTTCCCAAAATAATCTTTTTTTTATTTTTTTTCTGGTTTTAATTTTTTTTCGTGGGGCCCTATTTTTTTTCTAAAATAAAAGTGGTCTAAGTTACTCCTTATTACATCACCTATTTGCCAGTGAAAGTCCCATCAAAATCGGTCCAGCCATTTCAGAGATTAACCGGAACAAACAGACAGACGGACAGACAAAAATTGTAAAAAATGTTGTTTTGGTATATGTACCGTATATACATCCATATTTATTTAGTAAAAAGCGGTTATTTTAATATTACAAACAGACACTCCAAATGTATTTATTTGTATAGATTTACGGTGATACGCAGTATGGCGTAGTTGCGGTCTAGAGCAGTGCTAATCTTGACAGTCAATAGTTTTGATTTCATTAAAAATAAGTGAAGTGATACTCAGAAGATAAATCTAAACTGTATGCGAAATTCATTATAAGAACTTTTTAATAGTCATTAAAACAATAAGTTTAATAAATATGATCTCCAAATATGGTATAAAAGTAGGTAATATTTTTTTCTTTATCAAAATATATGTGGATATTAAAAGGTATGTGAGTTAGGACCTAAAACTGCCTAATAAGTTCAAAACCAGCTAAACTAAGTGTCTAAGAGATCCCAAACATCCCTAATAGCACAATTTAAGCCATAAACGGAAACTTTCACAAAATTAAATAAAAAGCATATCAAACCTTCAAAATCTAATAGTCATATGTAATAAAAAACTCAATTTTCACACAAAAACTGCCCTCCCCGAGGAATCGTAACGCGCACCGCAAACGGCGCAGTACCATCTATTACGCTACAACTATCATTACGGCCACTATTGATTCCTAATCCGCACTTCCTGATGTTACGTAACACCCTCACCCTCACCCACCCTCCGAGATTTACGACCCTCTTTGACGAATGATTGGCCGGCCTTTACAGATCATTTCTATTTTGTTTTCGAAACCGCTGTAGCATTGTGCTTTGAGATAGAAATATTTTGTACTGTAAGATAGTTTTAATAACTTTTTATGTTTGTTTTGTATGTTCGTGTCAATAGTAATAATGCATGGAAAAATCGTTCAAAGTTATAATATTAGGAACATTATTCATTCCTTTAAAAATATTATTTTTGCCATAATATTTATAAAAATCGCGTATATTAAATTAATACACAAATAATTAACTAATTTCTGTATTTAAGCTCGTGTTCTTTTTTTCTCTGCATTTGTGTAATATTAAGTTTTTCTAATTCTAATATTTATCAATTAGATATGAAACTAAATACCTATACTTCAATAGCTATGGTAATTTAGTTCAAATAAAGCTCTTTAAGCATTAAATCATTCGTTGTCATTAGCCATTAGCTTACACGTGGCCAATTTAAACATAGTTAATGAAAATTATATACTAAATTATAATAGAGATAAAATTTAATAGGTATATTAACGTACAACAATTAAAAGTACTTACAATTTTTTAAAGATAAGAAAGTTTATAATAAAATATTTAAAAAATCTGTTTATTTAATTAAATTGCATTCTTTACTAATTGTAATGATAATGATCGTAAAAAACAAGAAATAAAATAAATAATTACAATTTATTTCTCACAAAAAAACATATAATAATAATTCATCAAACGCGTTCAACATGAATTTGAACGCTGAAAGCTCGAGGTGTCAAAGCGATGCACTTGCAGCCACACTTGGCGGCGCGAGCTTTCCATAAAGTCCGCCGGCCAGTGGTCCGCCGGCCGACAGAGGCGCCGCGGGCCGGCCGGTGGGCGTGCAGGCTGCACCGCCCCGCCCCCCGCGACCCCCCGCGCACTCACCCCCGCTGTTTATTCTCGGCCGAGTGGCGGGGCGACAGTCGCCCGCGTCACGCGCTACGGATAGCACGCGCGTTTCCCATCCACAAACATAAACAGCGAGGTGCATTCGTTATCGGACGTCACGTAAAAAAATTGTACGAATTTTTCCTTTGGCGATCCCATTCGCGGCCCCGCGAATTCGACCGGAAAGCGTTCGGGTGATAAGCGGCGGTATCGCGGAAAATGCATTTCCCGGGTGCATGGCGCAGGCGGTGCGGACGAGGGGAGGGTGCAAGCGATGATGGACATCGTATTGATTTCTATCTGCCCGCTCCTCCCTTATTGTGGCGATGCAGGGCGCGCCATCGATCGTTGCACCGGCCCTAAATTAACACCCCGCATGATCAGCGCTCGTAATTACCCCATACCTCGATTTTTGCTGAAGTGTTCGAGTACGTGTAATGTGTTAATCGAGTTTTCATTTTCGACGTCACGTGGACGCGAGTACGAGTTTGGATTTTTCGGAGCGCAAACGACCCGATAATAATTGATACGACATAATTATTTATTAATTGACTATAAAATTGAACGATTACCTAATTTACTCATCAGTTGCCCCAACTATAAATACATGCAGCTTGCATATCGCATTTGAAATTGTATTGTGTTATGCAATTGAGTGCACTTATATTTTATTTTGTTTTTATTGTAAATATTGTTAAATTTATGAACAGTGTTTTAGTTTGGACGTGCAGTTTAAATTAATTTTGAAAGTGCATTTAATTTCAGTTTCAAGTGTATTTTTCATTTTATTGAACAGATATCTAATAGGTATCGTATTAAAATAGTTTGGTCAATCTTAAATAATTATTTTGACTTAGAAGATCGAATTAACATTTTATTTAAATCAAATGACGCGTCAATTTATAAAAAATAAATAATTATTCGAAAATTTATAAAATAAAAATACAAAAAATACCGTCGCTTCTCACCCTCACCTTTACCGATACGTTCAAAACAAAACGTGAAACAGTAAAATCCTAACTCAATATTTTCTTTCAGGCAAACTAAAAACTCAAAGCTTTAAGCCCAATAGGGTCATAGAATATAAAAATCGGCAGAAGTGACAATCGCGAAAGTGGCGGGGTTAGGGGGTCGCGTGGAATGCGCGGGAGACCTGTATAGCGCGCGCGCACGCCCCGACACCGTGCCGCCCTGCGAACAGCCGGCCATGGCGACCGAGACCGGTGAGTATCTGCCCACCTCGTTAATCATTGTCTTTATTACAAACATTCACTATTTATTATTAAAAAAATACGCAGGCAACAAAACTGTTTTGTTAGTTTAAGTAAGACTATTTAATACGTTACCTAAAATAATACGCGTTAAATAAATTCTCTTCGATTCTTACGAGAAAGCATATTAGACATTACTATCCTAAAACATTCTAATAAGATAGTCTCAACGTATAGATATATAGAAATAGATTTAAAAACGCTAGACATTATGCACAGAGTGTAACCATCATAAATCAATGTACTCGTAGTGACACTGTGAAAGAACAATCCCGACAGCTGCATACTTTACATAAATATCGGGTTAACTCATTCGCATTTACGAATTCATGTTTGTAAAATCATGAAACCGACGCATAGCCGATATTAATACCTACTTGTACATTTTCTAACAGCCTTTGTTTATAAAAGACAATGTCCGGTCCCAATTCAGTCGATATGAGATATCAGATACGAGAGAAATAGCTCTACATTTGTATTAATATTTTGATGTCAAAAATAATTAGTTTCATTTTATTTATTAAGTAAATATTATTTTTACTAACCAGAAAGCTGCCTTTGCTTTGCCTTTAGACCTCCAGTTTTATAAAACACAATTGTATCCAATACAACAAAAATCTCTTCAGTAGGTACTAATTTAAAATTTTACCTATGTCGAGTGACATCTGAGTATCCATTTGAAATAATTATTTTAAATACAAGTTTAAAGAATCAAATTAATGCGAGTACATTTAAAAAACAATTGCATCATTCATTAACGTCTCATTGATGCACGAGCCGGATAATCGAAAGTTAGTCAACGAGCCGTCGAACAAGTTTTTAAAACTGAAATGAAAAGTTTTCGGTGCGTATTTGTACGATACGCAATTGTTTACCAACAGAATCTATATGAGGAGCGTAACCGTCCAGTCACTCGTACGGTACATGAGTTCGTTGATATTCACCACCCCCACCCCCACCCTGTCTCCCCCCGGATCATCCCAGGATCCCCCAGGACGAGGGTGGGGTACGTTTAATGACGACGCTTTTATTTCAAGATTTCGAAGTGCGATATTTTTCTCGTTCTTTAAATGTATTTCCTTTATCACTTCTTTTTAAAATCTTAGAGTTTCTTTTTATATTTGATATTTTTATGAAAATATATTTTTAGTGTTTTAACAGATTTTTCGGTTTATACATTTTTCTAGTGCTATATCGTTAAAAGGATTGATTTGACCTCTTACTCACACTTATCAAGTTATTACTAGTCTGTCTGTTTAAAGTAGATAGTCTCGCTTATTTTCTAACAGTCTTCGTTTCGAAGGACTTGTACCTATCAATACCTAATCAATATACAGTAATTTAATTAAGATTTTGTTAATGTAACACCATATAGAAAAAATGTAACGCCTAACTATACATATTTAATATGAAATCTACTAAAAATAACTACTTTTTTCATAATAATTAGGGAAAATTATAATTTGTAACTCGACAGTTAGTACATTATATCTTTTTATAAGTAGTAATCGTAAACAAGCAAGTCCAATCAATGTATAAGGGAGGGTCGAGGCATACAGCAGACGTGAAGCGTAAACCCCTTAACATTTACAAATATATAGAAAACTAGTTTTTGCCCGCGGCATTGCTTGATAAGCGGGGCGGGGATCAAGGTTAGCCTATGTCCAATCCCAGGATGCAATCTATGTCATCGCCAAATTTTATCGAAATCTATTCAGCGGTTTAAAAGCAAAAAGATAACAGACCTTCATATTTATAATATTAGTATCGAAATCAAGTAGGTTTATATATTTTTAATCGTAGATAGGAATGATGCAAGTATTTTCTACCTACTTATGATTTTCAAAATTGTCTCTTTGAATTTTAATACCTTAGTTAAGAAGTCTTAAGTGCTTTATCTACTCTATAATAAATTCGTTATTAAGGAACATCGTAATCAGCCCTTTTTAACCCTCGCTGTTGAGCTGGGCCTCAATGCGAAGGGGATCAGGTCATAGTCCACCTCGCTAGCCAAGTGCGGGTTGGCCGACGTGTATTAATACTAAAATCCATATATTTCTAGAAAAAAAGAAAACATACATATGTTTATCATACAAATCATTAACTAAATTAAAAGATATTGATAGTTAGGGTCTTTTACTAAAAAAAATATATTATTTAAACCCTAGACTGATTCATATCGGTTTCTATATTAATATGTGAATTTTAATTTTAAAGTAAATATTTGATTGCAAGTCGGCGCGGCGATGTGGTCGCATCGCGGCCGCTGGGGGTTGGGGAGTCAGACAAACGCGTGCATTCACACTAAATGTTAACGAACTTAATTAATAACGATCCAGTTATAATTAAATCTCAGGAGAGTTTTAAAATTGTTTCATTGTATAAATTTCCAACATAATTACCAATTGTCTTACGGTGAAGGAAAACATCGTGAGGAAACATGAATGTCTGAGAGAACCTACCAAGTTTTCTTAAGACGTTTATGTGAAGTCCGCCAACCTACACTTGGCCAGCGTGGTGGACTATGGCTTGATCCCCCTCGTATTGAAGGAAGGCCCGTGCCCAGGTGTGGGACGTTAAATAGGCCTGAATACATACATACATACCTATATGTTATTTTCTATCTATATCTACACTAGATGAAACTCACTATCTAGTAGTATAGCAGTTAGTTTTAAATTTTCTATATAACAAATAGCATACAAAAATGAAAAGCACACCCAAATAGTTTATTGGAATCTGTCGGTAATAAAACTCTAACATTGACTAACTAAATGACTTATAATGCTTAGATAAATAGCCTTTACATAACCTAACCTACCTTTTACATGTACTTTATTTTTAATTCATATAAAATAATATATTTAATTTAATTTATTCCGTGACCAGTACCTACTACTCCCGAAAACTTTCTACAGGTTATTTAATTAGGCCTCTAAGTGTTCATAGTCGAGTATACTGCGGCAAACTAAACAGACAACTGTTTAAAATGAAAATTTGAAACATTGCATATATTTAAATTACATATAAAACGAAAAAGCTAACTATCTTTCCGAATTTTTTTCGCGAAAAAACCGTAAAGATAGTTTTTCTTTAGATGTTTGTTTATTTAAAATGTCAAATATTCTCGTAAATCTATTTATAATCGAAAGTATTATGAAAAAACTACATAGATACGGTAAAACAGATAGACAGACATATTAGCGGGAAACTTATAACTCCCTCTTTTATTGCAGGAAGATAAAAATATTAAGTTAACTGAACAAAAATAGCTACTAGAAAAAGAAAATATTCATACTAGGGAAAAAAACGTTTATGTTTTATCTTACGGTGTGACAATTCTGGAAAATAGGGTTTTTATGGTAATTACAAAAGGTCCCCATACTGATATATAAGGGATCGTTTTCGGTATTGATCTGGTTTCTAGGTAAAAAAACTATAATAGTGCTAGCCCATGGGAGTATATGTATAAAGGATATTAAATTAATTAAGTATTAGGTAATTATCCGTCTGCACCAGAAGGATGGTTATGATTTTTCAGTGAATGTATGTATGTATGTATATTTCTTTGGTACACTCTGTAGCCTAAACTACTGCATGGATTTTAGCTTGAATGGTGTCGTTAGATTCGTCTTAATTGTGAGAGTGACACTTTTTTACTCAGAACCTATCGAATGTAATACAAAAAAATATCCACAATTTTTATGTTTTAATGTAATTTGGAATGAGAAATTCTAAAAAAATACAAATAATTGTTTGCAAAAATAAAAACCTGCGTGTGTGTATGTCTCCGACTGTATAATACTATGTTCCTGCGTCAACTTGTTTTCATCTTTTTAGTCCGCTTTTTATGCAGTCGGTTTTATAATTTTTGTATATTTTTTTAGATATTCTTTAGCAAAGATATTTAAGCGATTGGCAAGAGTGAAAACAAATCTGTATAATGTACCTACTTGGTGTATCTATGTGATCGACTCCATTGGATATTTAAATTTATACTGTAGAGCTTAACCAATCGATGAAATTATTCGCAAATGAATCGTCTCACTATATAGTAACACATATCTCGTATTTTGTAAATATATTTAACTAGCGACTAACCCTCGCTCCGCTCGGTTTCGTCCCTACTTACATTTTAACGTTTAGTATAGATTCTCAGAAATGAGATATTTTCCCGCAGTAAAAAGTATCCTATATGTTGACCCGGATAACCAGCTATCATCATGCCAAGTTTCAACAAAATCTGTCCAGTAGTTTTCTCATGATGCGTTCCCAGACAGACTAAAATTCTAAAAACTAGATCCGGCTTCTGTATCGATATTAATTATAATTATTATTTCAATAAGATCTTCCAAAAAATATTTAATATACAGATTCGACTCAGTTAGAATTTTATTATATGTGTAGATTGGATTCAAAATATACGGAAAAGAAAGATTAATTTACATGTCTATTTTACACTTTTAACTTTGACTTCTAAATCTCTCTATGAATACTAGAATAGTACAAAAAAGTTGGTAATTCTATTTGCGTGTTTATGCTTTAACTACTGTAACTACTGTGTCTATTGATGTTACTTTTACCATCGATTTTTGTTTTTTAGATAACTTATTTATCTATACATATAATAAAATTGTAACTAAGCCGAATCTGTACATTAAATATTTTTTGGAAAATCTTTTTGAAATAGACTTTAGTATCGATATAGAGAACGAATCAATAGTTTTAAGAATTTTTGTCTGTCTGTATATTACCGCATCACAGAATAACCACTGGAGGGATTTTGATGAAATTTGGTAAGATGATAGTTGATTATCCGGGTCAACACAAAGGATACTTTTAACTGCGGGAAAATAGCTCATCTCTGAGAAATTTATACTAAACATTAAAACGTAACTAGGGTCGAATCCGAGCGGAGCGAGGGTGAGTCACTAGTTTTAAATAAAACTATCTTTTCGGATTTAATTTTTGGTCCAGACGTTTCGAATGCTTTACAGCAATCTTAGTTGCTAAACCAAAAATCAAAATAAATCAGCGTAAAAATTCAAAAATATAGTTTTATTTAAAACTATCTTTTTCAATAAAATCTATTGAAATGTTGATGTACTTAAGGTTTGAACAAAATGTATTCAAATCGCTAGTAGGTATGCTATAAACAAATTCGAGATCTGCAGTTATAAGTACCTGATAAGTAATTCTTGATATATATAAATAATTTATATTTGAAGACATTTCAATTTCAAAACTTTGGCGTGATTTTTTCCTAAATTTTTCGCTCTTGAATTAAACTGAAAGGTCAACTCTGTACATCGCAGCAAATGTGAAGGTGACATTATCCTATAAGTTACAATGAACTTGTATAGATATTAGTATAAATGGCTCTTTATGTTAACTTTTGTCGATTGTGTATCTGTGCGAATTTAAGTTCTGTACTAAATCATGGGTTATAATAATCATGGGTCGTGAGTTTATTCCCAGTTTAATAAAAATAAATATAATGGCAATTATATAGACTACATTAAAGAATTGGTAAAAAATTAAGTTTCCTTTTCACTAAAAATTGTCTATTACCAATGGCGCATTGGTCAGTTAAAATTATAATAGAATACGAGTTTGATTACTGAACTGAAAAAAAAAACATTTATTTGCCTTAATATCTTCTTATATTTATTCGAATATTTGACACTTTCAATAAAACTATCTCATCGGATTTCTTCGCGGACTTACTTTGATTTTTGGTCCCGTTACCATGATTGACGAACCAAAAATCAAAATAAATCTGCGAAAACTCTCAAAAGATAGTATTATTTATTTTTTACTTTTATTAATTACAATATTAAATTATTATTGATATAATAATTTTACTGAGAAAAACAAAATTTAAGACAAAAACTAACAATAACATTTAATCAATTACCTATTCAATTATTAAGTACTTTTCCTTATACAGCAAGGTCGTCTTAATTTATAGTATATAGTAAAACGTGTTTCATTGAAAACTTTACATCTTCATATGTAGATGCTTCAAGTTAAATACGCCTTCGCTGGGAACATATGTTTTCATAGAATTCAAATTTCTTCTTCATATTGTGTAGAACCAATGAATTTGCGGTTTAGCAATATTTATAATTATACCTTTTTTATTATTATTTTTAACTCTTTTCAGATACAAAATGTCTATTCAGTGGCATTGGGAAAAGGTCTATAGCGCTATAGTTCTGAGGGCCCTCTATATAAGATTAAGTGTTAAATTAACTAAAACATTTTGCCACCGAAACACTAAGCCATATAAATTTTCAATATACCTACAGTTGAATTGCGGCGCCAAATTATATATAATGTACTTCGATAATGTAAACAAAATCGTATATTATAAGGCTTCTTTAAAAAAAATTAACAATTTTAAATGCCTGAGGCTATTCAATATATCTGATTGTGAATTGATAAGCTCCTACTTAATTAAGAATTAAATGCAAATATGCTTAGTCGTAAATCTTACTTTTTATGAGTTCTATACGTACAATTTCTTAATCCGTATTAATATTATAAATGTGAAAGTTTGTGAGTATGGATGTTTGTTACTCTTTCACGCCAGAAAGATGAAATTTGGCACAGAGATAGATTATAGTCTAGAATAACACATAGGTTACTTTTTATCCCGGAAAAATTTACAGTTCCCGTGGGATAGGTTTGTTTTTGTTTTCCTAAAGGCGAACCCGAGCGAGCCATTCTGCTGTGATTGAGTAACAAACATCCATCCAAATTTTGGCATTTATAATATTAAAATGAGATATATTACTAAAATACTTATAAAAGTTATAAATGAGATAGTCCTTATGTGCATATTTTTTCCTTTTGTAAAGCGATGAAAAATTGGATTGATGTATTGATGAATCTATGTAAGACAGGCTTTCATCCCAGTATGACAGCAAGTGGAGAGAGTTTTTCTTTTGCCAACACATTAATTTTGTAAATCAAATATTTTCTATTTATGTATATAAATAAAAATGAATGTCCATATGTATTACGTACGTACGTCCATACGTATTGGCTCAGTTTGTAGTGACCCTACTTTCTGCACCTGTGGTCGCGGGTTCGAGTCCTGCTGGGGGCATTCATTTGTGTGATGAACACGAATGTTTGTACTCTAGTCATGGGTGTTTATATTTATAATAAGTACGTATTTAAAGTTATATATGTGTAGTGTATCAACTATCTGGTATAACACAGGCTTCCTAGCTTACCATGGAACTAGATGGTGCTGTGTGTTAATGTCCCAACATATTTATGTATTTATAATTTATTTATATGTAGGTCTCTATGCGTTCCTAAATCATGCGATTGTGATGTAATTCTTCTGGGTTATTATGTATACGTTTTTAAAGTTTCTGGCCAAAAAAAATATTTTTCTTTGGACGTTTGTCTTTTATGCGTTCCTAGAGCACTTAAGCATAGGGTAGTAAGTACATACGTACATATATATATATAAAGCCCGAAGCGAGAATAAGTCAGCTATATATATATATATATATATATATATGTATATATAGTGACTTATTCTCGCTTCGGGCTTTATATATATGTATATTAAAATTCTGAGTCGAATCTGTACATTAAATATTTTTTGAAAAAGATTTTGATTTATTATAGATACAGAGGCCGAATCTATAGTTTTTAGAATTTTTGCCTGTCTGTCTGTCTGGGAACGCATCACGAGAAAACCAATGAAAATGAATTTTAATGAAATTTGGTATGATAATAGCTGGTTATCCGGGTCAAAATATAGGATACTTTTTGCTGAGAATATCTCATCTCAAAGAAAACTATACTAAGCGAAACGAGAGTGAATCACTAATAAAATATAAATATGAATATTGTCGATATTTTTTTATTTTAAGCATATGTAAAATTTCTATTGCAACATCTTGCATACTCTCATGATTTTCAAATTACAAACAGTGAACAGTGTTTTCTTATTTCGCAATCACGAATTGTTTAAACATTCATAGAACGTTTATCTGAATACATATGTTAATTGCCGCCATTTCCAGCCAGGTTAGGGACATTTTGTCTTATATTAAGTATATTACGTAGGTTGTTTGTTCAATCAAAGATTATGTCTTTATTTATTTTATACGTTAATCTTGATAAATTGATCATAAAAATATATTGTTTATACTAAGTTTTTAAATAATTTAATCAATATACTAAACTGGAAGTGTCAAGTACACATGTACGATTATTCAATAAATTATTTTCTTACCTTTATCTATTATTTTCTTTAGAGTTGTGTATTACAAATAAAATAAGTATCTAAAGTAGTTTGAAAGAATCTTTTAATTTTAACTCCTTATACACAATACATAAATCCCGTAATACGTAGACCAAGTACATAATTGAAAGGGTTATAGAGTAAAATTATTTTTTCATAAAAAACACAAATATGTAATATGCAAACAGAATTGTATATAATGAAAATAAATTTTCAAAGTACTTTCCAATAATTTAAGCCCTTTATTCACGCTATACCAAAATCCCATAATAACATTACTACATAATACATACACATAGGATAAGAACATCATCAAAAGGGCTATAGACTAAGCTTATTTTTCATAAAACACATAATTTGCAAACATGGAAAGGACATAACTATAGACTAAAACAACTTTCATACAAACACATATAATATGCAAGTATTATCACGGGCGTCTAACAGCTCGGTTGCACGCAGGCGCCGCGGGCGAGCAGCAGTACTCGCTTCGGTGGAACGACTTCCACTCGGCGATGGTGTCCTCCTTCCGCCGGCTGCGCGACGAGGAGGACTTCGTCGACGTCACACTGGCCTGCGCAGGCGCAACGTTTACCGCGCATAAGGTACGTTTATATTGTGCCATTTTTAATAATATTTCATTACTAGATCCTGATATAAGTCGCGGGTTCGAGTTCCGCTTGAAGCAAATATTTATTGTACATATATAAATATTTAAGTTCTAAATATTTCACACAACACCATCAGACATGAATGTGTATCGTTATTAAAACTATGCGAAATGATTCTGTTTATTTGATAGATATGTACCAAAAACGTTGCTTTCCAAGCCAGTGATCATAGGTTTGATTCGTTACACCAATATTTGATTTGGGCTCTGTCAGATTAAGTAAGAAATTCTGACAGATAATTAATATGTCCTACATTATATCACTATATCTAGTTTATTTATCATATTATATTTTCTTATCAAACACTTTCTTTAGGTGGTGCTATCAGCTTGCAGTCCATATTTCAGAAGATTATTAAAAGCGAACCCGTGCCAGCATCCCATTGTTATTCTTCGAGATGTGCACGACAAAGATATGGAGAGCTTGTTAAGGTATAGAAAAGTAACAAACCAATATAACGAATATTTAGTATACTTATAATATCATCATTTGCTTTGTTTTCTACTACTGACATTAAAATAAAGCAATTCAATAAAATACTAATAGTTATGTTATCTGAGCAACGTTAGTAGTGATGGTATAATTACTGATGGTCAAGAAAACACTGCATAATACAATATTTTACAGGTTTATGTATCAGGGTGAAGTCCATATTGGACAAGAGCAACTGAAAGAGTTCCTAAGAGCCGCTCAACTTCTACAAGTCCGAGGGTTAACTGATGTTCCTCCACCAGCGCCGTTACCGACTCTAGATCAGAAAGCTTCTCCTGTAAGTTCAGAACACACCATCTTAAAATATGACTCTTATTACGAATTACGTCATTTCTTAAAATTCCTCTAAATTTTTACATTTCATACCTAAACCTCAGCTTTACTCAACCAATCCTGTTAAAAGTACATGAGTCACATTTTGTTAAAAGAGATTACCAGATCTATACTAATTATAAAAAAGCGTTTGTTTGTTTTTTTGTTGTTAATATCAGGAGCTACTAATCCGATTTGAAAAATTCTTTTTACATTAGGTAGCCCGTTTATTGAAGAAAACTATAGGCTATATCATCATGCTACTACCCAAAAAGCCAAAGAGTTTTTTTTTATAGTTTTAACAAAGCTGCGGATTCCGCTAGTAATAAAATATTGTATAGTGTTTTGCTGATAGAATAATTTTAATTTAAAATTCTTTCTTTGTCCCACTTCCTAATATAATTTTTAAATAATTCAATATACCTACTAAGTCCCCTCCTAGATAATACATTACAAATGTATGCTAACAAGCGACTTGATGCATTATTCAAACGGGATGACTCTTGATTGCAAAACATAAATACAATTAAACTTATGAATTTTCTGGGAGAAAACCTGTAAATTTTACTAAGAACCGTGAAGAAAATGGGTACATTATACTGTGTATATAAGAATCATGATATAAATATTCTATAGTCAGCGTCATCATGGACGGAGACTGGCAGCGGGGGTTCCCGGGAAGGCCGGGATCCTCAACCCCGCGAAGGCCGTCGAGCGAGACGTCCAGACGAAGGCACGCCTTGCACTCCGCCACCGAAACGAGCTCGCTCTTCAGACTTATATCAAGCGCAAATGAAGACCAGGTTGCTACTATTAAATTACTATTCATTATATGAAATTCATTAAAATTGTCATCAGCACTCCATTTCATTGCAATATTTAAAATGAAATTATGACACTAATTAAATAACAATTTACTGTAATTTTATAACACATTTTCTAAACCAAAAGTCTCTAATTAGGATGATGTAAATAATAAATTATTTTTGTTTGAGATGGCGTCATCAAAACGGTACAATAATTGTAAAAGACCATTTAGAGAACAGAAATTAGATTTCAAATTGGTATTGCCATATAGTGTCATTAAATCACCGAGTTGCTGAATTTAGGCAACTCCTATAATGGTTCACGCGAATTGTCTCGCTGATTCACTAATCGGTAATGGCGCAGAAAAATTGTCAACTTTCTATAAGGATCTGTGTTAAATGTTAGAAACTCGAATATAAATAATGTTAATCACACAAAGAATGACGTAAACTCGAATAAAACAGGTTTAAAATACCAAATACCATTTTGCTAATAGGTAAATGAACTTGACGAACTAATTCCTTTATAGTCACTAGAAATCCTATAAATTTAATATTTAATTATTAAGTTAAATCGAATACAAAGCAAATAAAAGATATCACTTTTAAAAATATATCATTTTTATATAAACATAAGACTAAAATTGTTTTGAGTCTATTGAATAGACGAATGCTTGGTTTCAAATACTTGATTGTTACTTATTAGTTTTTGACTTTACTGGTGTAGGACGGAACAGCTGTTAGCGGCGCAGGGCGCAAGTCCTGAGAGGATGGGCACAAACGGCCACGAGCTGGCTCTATTCAGCCAAGCATTAGAAAACGTACAAAATCCACATCTCTCTGGAGTTTCCAATAATTTAGTAAGTAACAAAAGCTCAATTATATCTTAAATATCACAAATAATAACATATTTTGTTACAATTTTATGTAAATGATTTGTTATTTTATGCTTGCTACAGACATAGTAATTATTAAGTCATTTTTTGTTATAGTCTGGCGAAGGCGAAGAATCTTCATCAGATGCAGGCGCGAGTGACACAGAGGGCGAAAACAGAGCTAAGCAAGAACCGGTAGACTACGACGATCCCGCTACAATGGCCAACACCAACGGAGCACTCCCGCACAACTTTCCTGGACTGCTCAATTTACCAGGTCACCTTATTACCTCAAATATATTGAATTTTGAAACTTTTAAGAGCTAATAGATTAACTCTAAATATGTATATGTAATTCTTACAGGATTCCCCGGCCTGCCTGGACCATCAGGGATACCAGACAATTTCGGTGAGTACAAACCCTTACTGCACTAACATTTTCATTATGTGACTCAGTAATGACGATAATTAGACATCGATCGATATAAATGCAATTAGATCCGACCAGAACAAATATTTTGTAACCAATAACATTAATGATTTTTAACACACAATTCGAACATTGTATGTCATTAAATGTTCATCATTGAGTCACATGTAGCACGTATTCAATAACACTAACAATTAAATAACGAGTAAGTAACCGAACGATCAATTATTAAAATAATCAATTAGATAAAAATACCCCTTAAATCGAGAATCTGTTAGTAATAGCAACAATGGAAGTCATGTTGAATGTGAAACGTATCGTATCGAAAGTCATAACGCAGAATTGGCGAGTACTGAGAACTAGGGCGAGCAAAGTGTGCGAAGCGCGAACTGAAAGCGAGTCGTCTGCCCCAGGAGCGAGCTGGGCGAGCGCGAGCGCGGGCGACGCGGCGGGCTTCCCCGGCCTTGCTAACGGTGAGCCCGGCAAGCCCGCGTGCCCCGAGTGCGGCAAGCTCTACAGCAACAATAGCAACCTCAAGCAGCACATCCTCAACGTGCACGCCGCGCGCGACCTCTCCCACTCCTGCCCGGTCTGCGGCAAGGGCTTCAAGACCCGCCAGTACATGCAGATACACATGAACTCCATACACGGCGTCAAACAGAGGAGGCGCGACCCCGCCTCGTCCACCCCTTGCGCCCCGTCCGCGGAACTAGACCGATACACTCACAGTAGCGCTTAAGCGACGTTGGAGATGATTGTTCTAACCGCCGCCTCTGTGTTACAGGGGCGGCTCTCGCGGGCGGGGCGGCCATGGGCTACCGGCCGCAGTGTCCGCTTTGCGGCCGCGTCTACTCCTCCACTTCCAACCTGCGCCAGCATATGCTCAATGTGCACTCGCAGACCGACCGTGACCAGTGGTTCCCCTGCCAGCACTGTGGCAAGAAGTGCAAAACGAAGCACTACCTCATCAACCACCAGCTGCAAGCTCACGGCATTCGCCAGCGGCAGAACTCTTAGAGACGGCGCGTGGCCGAGCGCCCGCCCCTCGCGCCCCACGTGCCCCTCGCGCCGCTCCCGCCTCTCACACCTCTTGCGCCGTCTGCGCCCCCCGCGACCCCTCTGCCGCCCCACGTCTGGTGGTGAGCGCCATGCCGCGTACTCGGTACTTGTGCCAATGGACCCTTAGGGAACGCGTATCGAACTGTTAACCAATATATTATATTTGATATATCGTAATATTTTTAGACCGTTTATTGTGAACGTCGTTAGAGAGAGTAAAGCTGATCGTCGGATTTGCCAACCGTTCATAACGTAGAGTAATTTAGTGCTGTCGGCATTGCAGATGCCGCGGCGCGGGACGCGTTGGCAAAGCCGGCGATAAGCGATTTCGTCGAGGGGAAGGACGGAGGGAGCGAGTTGCTAAAGTACCTGGAGGGGAGCAAAACGGCTAAGAAGGCAATGTTCAGCGAACGTCTACAGTGCCCGTTGTGCTTCATGAGTTTGGATTCACTGGCGCTGGCTCGGAGACACTTGGAGGCACACTATCCGCGGGACAGTCCAATCTGCCCGGTCGCCACTTGCGCGAGGTACTTTGCGCATCCCAATTCAGTTAGAAATCACATGCGAATAAAACACCGCCGCCAGTGGGAAAAGATGAAAACGTTAAAATGGAGTTGCGGGTGGGCCAACTAACGTTTGAGAAACCCATGAATTGGAGAGTCGGAGTCAGGCAACTCGTTCGTCATTCGGCTAAACTAGCTAAAACGGCTGTGAATCGGATCTACGAGTGGGGCTTTTATATGTTACTGAGAAACCCAGAAAACAATGATCTCCACAATGCATTTTCATACTCAGCAGTAATGTTCGTACGTAAACGATATATAAACCAGTAGGGTAAATCGACTGAAAATTATTTTTGTAGTAGTATAGACTGATATTATTTAAGTATAACTTGGGAAACACTGCAGAGAATTGCTGAGCATGTCCTCGAGGACATCGAAGGATAAACATTAGATTTAAAAGATTTTATTATAATAAATCTTTCCTACTATATAAATAATGTGTTCCGTGAGCAATTTAACTGCAGGGTATCTTAAGCATTAGTTTTGTAAAGCGCATTATAACTTGTGATGATTGGTGCCATTGATAGATTACGATGTGCAACTAAGTGAGACGACCATTCTTTCCTTCCCGAATGTGTCGTAACTTCCATTGTTGCTGTTACTTATAGTTTTTGTGTTTGTACTGTCATTACTCATTGTGTTCCTAGTTGCTGTCCTGATTGACATAATGTTAATATTATTTTATCTACACTCGAAACGATCGCACAATTTATTGTACTTGATTTCCGATTTATTCCTTCAATACTTTAACTTGTTAAGTTTTTTTGTATAACGATCAGGACATCTTGACCCCACTGTTTGGTATAGATCTAAGCAGTTTGCGGTACAGAGGTTTTATGTAATATTAGTATTAGACAAACAAAAAAATTTAGTTTTGGCTCATTAGATTAAATATTGTTTAATAAATCTGTGAATAGTCTCGTGTAGAGTCAGGTTTACGAAGTGCCTAGAAAACATTTTAAGCCCCTGTACCGTGGACAGCTGAATGTATATTCGACCATAGATAAGACAATACGAGATAGATTTTAATGAAATCGAATGCCTTTAAACGCAATAGTTATACGTTCACAACTGATAGGTATTATTTTTTATTCGTTTAGAGCCCTGTAGGCAGAGAGCACAATCAAAAACATATCTAGTCATAGTAGAACATACGAGATGAACGAGGATTTATTGTACATGTATAGAAAATGTATATTCCATTCGCATATATTTTCATATAAATAAAATATAAGGAAAATACACCAAACAATGTAATCTATATATTTTTACAATATGTAAAAAAAAATTAGGTCTTAATAATATGGACTAAGCCTGTGTCATCTCTTTACAAAACCTTTTCAATGATCGAACCAGATCAATACCGAGTTGCGTTCAGCAAAATTTATATATAAATCTTATTTTTTTTCTTTCCCAAATTCAAATTTAAAATATATCTACAATAAATAGTAGTACTGGGGTCACAGATGGCTGTAACATTAAGTACCTATATGCAATATAAGACTTTCATGTAAAGACTGCTAGCGTGTACACTCATGCCACAACCACCTGTGTCGCCCACTATACGCCTCAAAAATATATGCGATAGGAACGCAAATAGATCTCGAAAACGATTAAAAAGAATATTGGTAAAATTTAGCGAGTAGTTAAAATTGTTCCTGACGCCTGAGAGGCAATGTCGTAATCTTTATATAATAAATATGTCTAAGTGTACAATTTAATTAGTCATTTCAATAACCAAATGTTCAATGTAAGTAAACGATACTAGTTGCGATTGTATTAGTGATACGATATATACGTAATAATTTAATTTTTACCCGAAGAAATTGTCTGCTTATATGAAACATAAACAATAAAACTACGAAGTAGATTTGTTGCATTTTTAATACAAAAGTCCAAACTAGAACAATATTTATATTTATTTTCATGTAAGTGTAAGGCACTAACCAGAAACATTCTAAGTAGGCAAATAAGGTAAGATGAAACTAAAAAAACTTTTAAATTTAGACTTTATTCCTGTAATTTTAAAGTAGATTTTTCATTATCAGGTGGTTGTCGTCGGACACAAGACCTACTGCGAGTGAGAGCCACCGACCCAAGGCCTTGCCCGAAATGTGGTAAGATCTACAGATCTGCGCATACGCTAAGAACGCATCTTGAAGATAAACACACAGTGTGTCCTGGATACCGGTAAGAAGCCACAAGCACTTTAATAATATAAATAATCATAATTAACTATAACCTAATGTCTGTATTACCTACATTGATATTTTACAATCCTGAGTAAGCCAAAGCACTAAGTAGAGTTCAACTCCTTGATACCGTCTGTAATAAATATTTTTGATTAAAATACATACCTTTGTTTAATTTATTATTTTCTATTAAAGCATTGAAGTTATATATTATTTTCTGATCAATTTACATTCTGTGCATTATCTAAAGTGTTTATATTTTTCACAGTTGTGTACTATGTGGCACAGTGGCCAAGTCCCGCAACTCGCTACACTCGCACATGTCGCGGCAACATCGCGGCATCTCCACCAAGGATCTCCCCGTACTGCAGATGCCAACACGCTTCGATCCAGAACTCGCAAGCCAGTGAGTAGGAACTTTACAATACATTACTACTACTACTACTACTATATAGGTACAGTCATTTCAAGAAACAATTGAGTCTCTTTAATCATCCGTTTACATGAAAAAGCTAACTTTCTAGGTTTAAAGATAGACCGTACCATAGGATGTATTAGTACTACAAAGTAAATATTACGCTTATAGTAGCTTAAATGTAAGATTTTTTTCAGTAAGATACTTTTGTTAATAATAGCTCTAAACATACTAAGGCTTATTCGATAGCTTATGTAGTATCTTATTATATTAAATGAGCAATATATATATATATATATATATATATATATATATATATATATATATATATATATATACTTTCGGCTCTAACGATTTAGATCAAACACTTTATTTAGATAAGGATTTGATTTTTAAGTTTCTCTAGTAGTTTTTTGTAGTAGTTTGTTCTAAAAAAAACATATTTTTAATATCTTTTCTGAGTACTAGAATAATAAGTTCTTAATTGAAATTTCCAGGTTATTAGCTAAAGCAGGTGTGAAAGTATCGCCAGAGCAGTTGCGAGCGCGGGCGTCACCCACCGGCCCGCGTCGTTCCGACATCAAACTGGACGCTAAGTCTGCTGCCTCTGAAAACAGCTCGCTTTGCGGCGATAACGACGATGATCTCAGCCAGTCTAAATATCAGGACTCCTTACCTGTTTCTCCACCACGTATGTATTTTATTTACAAATACAAATATGTAATGTATATTATATATACGAGAAATGATTTTTTACATAATGCCCATATTATCTTTATGATTCCAGATATAAACAATTTAACAAACACAACAATAACAAAAGTGCCAGCAGTCCGAGCCGTCACAGCCAAAGCTGTAGAAAACTTACCGCACGGCTTGTCTGGATTAAAGCATGATGACTACCCACCAGGCTTCGGAGGAGGATCAGCCATATTGGATACCTACCTTCAGTATATAGGGGAAAATGTCTTTGGTAAGCCACTGTGTAAATATTCTACATTGAATCATACTCGTATATCAGAGACTGCTTTTTTAATATTAGATATGAATAGCAATTTGGCAATGATAACATATTGTTTGTTACAGGAATGAACGCTGCAAAACTCGCACAAATGAATGCTATGCATATCGACAGGAAAACTTACGACGAGCCTTCACCTCAAATGGGGTCACTGCCTCCACCACCAACGACACTTGCACACCAACGTTTCTTGAAACAGATGCAACGACAGTACACTGATAATATGGGTAAACCGGACATCATGCGGGAATCCGACGAACCTTTAGACCTGGGTAAAGAGAGACAAAGGAACGACAGCATCAGCGAAGCGGACACCGACAAACAGGATATGGACAAGGATATGACTAAGGATTACTACAATAAGGGATATAACGATGATGATAGAAATAGGGTGAACAGCTCGGAACAGGAGCTCGAGCACAGCGGCCAGGACGACGGCGACTACTCTGAGGACGAGCACAATAAAACAACGTCTTCATGAAATGACATAAGTCATGCTGTAAATTAGTTTGCAAGTGAAACTGTTACGAGAATGTTTTGTTGATGGTTTTTGAAAAGGTGCTTGAGTGTTAAGTTACGTCATTAGCTGATTCAATTTGAACGATTTATTGTTGACCCGTGTATCGTTGGTGCCATTAACCGATATTGTAAATTAATTAAGTATTGGGTCGTCTCGGGCGCTGCCGGTCTGTAGCTGGGTGTCGTGGAACGTTGGCATTTATTGTTTTAGTCATGTCCGTTTGATCGTACGCCTTGGTCAGAGTAAGGCGCTCGATGTGGGGAACGCGACGGCGAAAGCGCTCCGATTCGACGCCACGAAGCCAATTTAGCGTGACCCGTGTACACATTAGTTATACCGACTCGTCACTTGTGAGATTGTTTAGTAGTATATAACTAGTGAGTAGTAACTTTATCGTATGTAAGCTCCCTCTCGCGGTAGGGTCTTACATAGTAATTCCATCCAACTACCTCAACATTCGGGCCAATACGGCAACGTTATAAATAAAAAAATCCACACAAATTGTGAAATTCCATCCATCTACCTCACTTCAATAGATTTTATTTAATATTTTATACAATTTATAGATATAATAACTGTTGTTTTATGCATTTTGCAGATTGCATTTATATATAATATATAGAGTCGTATCGTAGGTAGTCGTATATGAAGCGAGTCATCAGGCGGCAGTCGAAGCCGCCCGTAGAGATGACTTTACCGTTTTATTTTTATATAGATCGCACTCACTAGAGACGAATTAGACTGTCACTTCCGTAGAGTAATGTTATATTGAATGAATATGCACCTATATTTAGGACAAACAAAATATCTTTGTATACGAACAAAATTACCAGAGCTTAAACTTATATTTATCGATGTGCGTTTAAAGGATCGCCGATATTTTCGAACGTTATTATTACGTGAGTCTAATTGAACATCAACTGCCTTGAGACTGAATTTCCAAGGGTTTAAGCGATTCAAGTTCAAATTGGTGAAAGCGACGCGTTGTATATAAACATGTGGTGATATGTAAAGTACATAATAAACAAACAAAAGCAATAAATAAAGTATACCTTGATGTTGCCTTCTTACGTGTATATACATAGGTGGTCTGAGGACTGGGCCGCCGGCGGCAGCTCGCAGTGAGCACTCCGGCTCGATACTGGAATAATGGTTACTGTGATTACAATCTCATTATTAGCCTTCGATAATTATACATATTTTTTAGAGTACAATGTTATAGTTATTTAGTATATTGTAAGCGAGTCACAAATATTTACTTCCCGAATGTTAGAATTCACTTTATTTAAGAATAGAACAATAGTGGTTAACCTTTTTTATGACAAATAAGGGTTTCGGATCGTGTACTGTCGGTGTTGAAGTCCATCGGTTACATCTATTTTAAACATTTAACTTTACTAAGAAATTGTTATAGCAAATGTCTTTATAGTACAACACCGTGAGTACATTTTTCGGCATTTGATTATTATATTTACCCTAAATATGGAAATTTTTGAGTTGTCGAGTTGCAACACTACATTCGAAATGTCACTTTGACAGGTGTCAGTGTGCAAACTGCGACGAGATAATGTGTAATAACATATACATAGTTTAAGATTACGGGTTGATTGATTATTTTTAGCGTGTTAGTGAGATTTGACGGGTTGCGTCGTTTGGTTTGCGTAAACAATAATCTTGTTGACAGTTACGGTGTTGCCATAGTAAGTAATTATTTTTGACTGTACATAAGTTTTGATTGTTTAGAGGTGTGCTTATTTTTCTCATTACGTTATAGAAGATTGACTTTATTTAGAATATATGCAGATTCATAGTTGAAGCACTGTACACTCTACAATAGTCAGTTACCAGATTGTGATTAAGAAATATATATTTTTTCAAACACTTTGCATACCACAATTTAAATATTTGAGACGGCGATGGAGTTACATGGAAAATTTAAAAATAAATGAGGCTATTTTATGAGTAAAATATAAACATAATTTAAAATTTCTGGAAAATTCTTTTGTTGTATAAGCTGAGCATATTTCGATGTGACTCCACGCGCCGCCTCAACGTTGTTGATACTTATATTATATACCAGTGAAGATTATGATAATTAGGACTTTAAGTCGATCATTATTCTATATTTGTGTAAAAAGTATTTTTAGTTACCTTTTTGAACTTCGAAAGTTCGATATTAGTAATTCTTCTTTATTTTTGTCACCCGACTATACCTCATTAATCGCGTAAGACTTTGTTTGGAAATTAGGAAACCTCCATTACTTTGTATCTTTTGTCGTGTTAGCAATAATTTAAATTAATGATGGATATCTAAAATAATTATTATAGACAAAAGATTCAGAATATACTCACAAAAATATTGTTTTTGGTAAAAAAAAAACGAATATGTGAATAATATTTAAATTTTGAACATTTAGTAAAAATGTGAGTGAATAAATATATTTTAATAGAAAGCACAAAATACGTTGAAACTGTATACTTGAGTAGTTGTAGAAAAAAAATGTCAAATACAGGTTGTTATTATCCCATAGATACTTCCAACTATGTTGTAATTTAAGCACTTTTAGTTCAGTACTCAAAAAATAATATTTTCAGCGTCATTTATTAAAGGGAAAATTATTTAAACGATAATTCTAATTTTTATTTATCTACCATTTTATTGTGGCGTTGTTATGTGTTGCCATAATCAGGAAATGAAATGCTACTATTAGAAAAAGTTCTCAGTTGTTAATACTCTTAAAAATTAAGTTTTTTTTTTTATATTAATTTAATCAATGCCACGCCTCTGCCATTGTACTTTAGTGTACTAGATGTATACTGCTTCACTATCATAATAAACAAGATAATAAAAATAATTGTTTTGAAATTCAAGACATTTTAATTAATCCCGAAAATAATATTATAATTTTAAATGTAAGATTAAATTTAGAAACAGAAAATATATTTTTTTCACAGCACAGAACATTACACTACACAAATATAAATAATAGATACTTTATCTTAGATTTGATATTTCTTATGTGCTTAAACATATAAATAAATAAGCAATGCCACAGTGAAAGTTGCATCAAAATCTGTCAAGCAATCGCAAAACACTTAATTACACACGAGGTGACATTTACCAATCGAACTTTTTAAATGTCCACTATAAATAAATTTTAATTTAGAAAACGAAAATCATTTTATTAAAAAAAAAAGTTAAACAAAAACAGTATCTATGAATGGAATAACATTTAGAAACATTCACTTGCACTTAACTACCGTGAAGCCTAAACCTAATAATAACATAAATAATATAATATTTGGTACCATATATATATGTTTATATAAAACCTTATTAATAAACACACTTCTCAGCTATGACGAGACTTAGGACCTTTACATACAGACGGAGGAAAACAAATGTCATTATTATTAATTTATTAATAAGGTTATAAAAAAATATTATAATATACTACGAATAAATTATAATTTTGAAATATACAGCCTAAAAGCCATTTGGAGATCTACTGTTTGTACAAAGGTAAATCTATAGTGTAGTGTGGAAATATCATAGTTTGTGTTGAAGCATCGTCCCGCTACTCTTCTTTCTCATTCTTCTTTCTATTTCTAGTAAGAAGATAGTGAACACCCACTGCGGCATTCATTCTGTAAAGATATGAATATCATTTCATTTAATACTTTCTTATATTTACGCGAATATTTGACATTTTAAATAAAATTTTCTTTTCTGATTATTTCGCGGATTCATTTTGATTTTTGATTCCCGACGTTTCGAATGCTTTACAGTAATCATGGTTACGAGAGAGACTAAGGTTTTAGACATCTCAAAGGCGTTATATACTGTTACAGACAGTGCCTACCCACAATTTCACAAAAATCATTTTTGTCTAAAACCTTAGTCTCTCCCGTGACCATGATTGCTGTTAAGCAATCGAAACGTCGGGAACCAAAAATCATAATAAATTCGCGAAATAATCCGAAAAAGATAGTTTTATTTATAAAATCCTTTCATTTTAATTAAACAATAATATGTAGTCATAAGCTAAATTAGATAAATAATCATTCTGCAAAAATGATTTTTATTTCATTTTTTTCTAATAACTCTTAAGTATTGGGATAGGTAAAAAAAATATATGATGTGAGCTTTACCTACACTTCTCTTAATTTCATCATTCTTTTATGAGATTAATAATAATATGCGTACTGACTGATAGTATTTGTTAGATTGTATTATAAAACCCTGTCATCGAAGAATAAACTGCATTTTTTTTGCCATGGAAATACTAATATCTTAAAAACAATATAAGAATCAGCGTAACATATTATCGTTGAGTTTACCGTTTTTACTGAATTAGTGCCATTAATGTACACGAAAACAATTTATAACCTAAGTGTAAAGTGCTGGGCAAAGCCGGGGTTGGTCGCTAGTTTATTAGAGAAGAACTTACAAAAAAGCCAAATGCTATTTATTCCTAGTAGCAAGAGCGATGCCGAGTCCAACGATTCCGCCAATAGCGAGCACAGCGCCGCCGGCCACCGCCATGCCCATCAGACCTTCTTTCTCCATACGCTTGTTTATTTGACGCTGGCAATACAAAAGAAAAAAATATTAATTTAAAGCCACAAACACTACTTGACATTATAAAATAGTCTGTAACTCTATTAGTAAAATTAGAATTTTTTATCCAACTTCAAAAAGGAAGAGGTACTCAATTCGCTTCAATGTTTTTTTGAATACATGTTACATGACAACTTTGCCACTTGGAAATCAAATTGCATAGTTTTAAATGAATTTTCAGGTTGTGGCCTTACATTAAATTTAAAAAAAAAACATCCCTAAGAGTGACTTTTAAGCTGATGTTTATAATGAATAATAGTTCAGTGAAACTTCAATGTTTAAATTTCTATTTATTAAATTTGGATTTTATAGCTTTCTTAGGTATGTTACAGCTATCTAATATCACACAACACGAGCCGCAAGTGTGGACTAGTACTAAGTTATCGTAATCAGTAGTTATCGCAGTTAAAATTCAAATACATATAAATAATATAAACATGGGTATGTTGCAATTGAACAGTTAATCAATACAATATCTAAATGTTATTTAAACAAGTTTTTAATTAGTATAACCACAACAAAACTCTTAGCATCGAAACAAAGTGCACAATCATGGAATATATTTATTTGGCCTCATTTTTTGAACAGTTAATTTACTTTGTACATAAAATGCTTGGTGCATTGCCAAAATATTTCTTGTTGATGATTAAGAAAACAATTCATTTCAAATTAATGATTAAAAAATAATAGTAGTTTTAATATTTTTAGACAGAGAATTAATTGTGAATATTATTATTAACTACTTCAATTTCCACTAAATTGATAGTTTTTACATCTTACACATGACAAGAAGCAGTTATTTCGCTATTTAAAAAAATTTGTTACTCATAAAATCAAACATGCCCTCATATTTATAAAAAGAATATTTTCAATTGCATACGATCTGACTATGAGGTTTATAAATATTTTTTATAATTTAAGTATTCATATTTTACTGTAATACAGTTAATTTTACAGTAAACTTAAAACAGTAATAGAAACATTTTCTCTCACCTGGAGAACATTAATTATGTATGGAAATAATCATATGAAGACTCATTTATGTTTTTTTATGACTTTTAATGTGTAGATAATATGACTTACCTCTAAAGCAAGCACTTGTTGGTTAGCGGGTTCAATCTCAAGGAATGCTTTAACATAGTGCAGAGCCTTATTGTACTCCTTAATTCTAGCATTGCCAATGGCAAGGTAGAACAGGTAGTCTCGTTTACCATCTGCATGGGAGTTAAACAATTCCTTTAATAGTAGAATACCCTGAAAATGAAAAGCAATTTACTATATGGTGTATTTTCATAGCCATTGCTTGAATATCAAGATTCATGACCTATAGCTGAAGCACCGAGTAGTTTAAAGTTTTATACTAACATAAAATTATTTACCCTATTATACTATTTATCTGCAAGATCATAGTAATATACAACAAATAGAAGCCATGGATATAGAATTAATGTAATATTTTGGACAAATAAATCTATACTAATATTATAAAGCTGAAGAGTTTGTTTGTTTGGTTGAATGCCCTAATCTCAGGAACTACTGGTTGGAATTGAAAAATTCTTTTTGTGTTGGATAGTCCATTTATCGAGGAATGCTTAAGGCTATATATCATCCCGGAAAATGTTCGGTTCCCGAAGGATAGATTTGTTTTTGTCTAGGGAAGAACCCGAAATTAGGAATTTCACTTGTTGTTATTTTAAAGAAAAATTAGTGTATACTAAAATGTTTGTAAGTAAAATCATTGAATTTAAATGATTTATATATTAAAAAGCTAATCTTACACACATTCACAAGATTTGTAATGTTAAATGCTTTTGGCTAATATTTCCCTACAGTCAAGAATGATTTCCAAATATGTGACTACTATTATTTTTAATGTAGTTCTTAATAATGAAAAAAAAAACAAGACACTATCAAAAACATTAAATAAATATGAAATAAGGTAAATTTCGATAGCAAAAAAATGCAAGTTTAAAGAAATTATGTAATGTTTTATTTTTCCTGTTGTTTTGTTATCGTGAAAAAAACATTGTCAATTTTAAATATTTGATAAGATAAAAAAATATCACAATATTTTTTTTTACATTAATAACTTAAAAAATTTGTAAACAAAAATGACTAGATTACACGTCATATTTATTTGTACGTGTCAGAAACATAAAAAACCTTTAAAAACTTTACTTTTATACTGACTTTTCTAATATCCGTCGCATATTTGCTTCTCACCAGACACCATGCGTATTCAAACTGCGCCTTAGGTGTTACATTTCCCTGCTGAAGTTGTTCGTGAAAAATCTTCTCAAATTTCTAAAAGAAGAACGCAATATCAGTCAAAACAATGGAATACGTACAGTGAGTCACGAATGACCTGACAAAAACTTACTTGCAAATCCTCTGAGGACACTACCTCATCTAAAACATCTTCCATAGTTGTAAAATAATTAAATATTGCACTCGAAATTTAACATAAGGAAACCAAATATCATTATATTATGTTTAAACCACTTTAAATAAAAATCCAAATTCCAAATTACGAAATTGTCGGTATTCCACAGAGAAATTGACTTTGACAAATGAGTAATGACACCAGACAGTAGACACTTGACACTTGACATTATTGATAATTCTTTTCATCTATGCTAATCATAAAGATAGGCCATTAAAAATATTATATGATGAGTGGAAGATTTTTTGAAAGGTTATGACGCTACACGTATGATTTATTTACATTCAGTCTGAGGCTTAAGCTATTTATTATCATATCTCGTTGGTACTTGGTTTTTTGCCTCTATTAGTTTCGCATTGTACCTGTACAGTGTACATTGTATAATGTACCTTACCTTACCTGTATAATGTCTGACCTGGAAGTCAGACCAGCCGAAGGAAGACTTGAGAAGGAGAAGTATAGGATGCACCTCTCTTGTTCCTGACTCTGTGATGGATTAACACACAGCTTAAACCATTGGTCGTAAAAACGTGAAATTTGGAGGACGTTTTCCTTCCATTATGCAGGCATCTGTTAAGAAAGATTTTTTTTAGAAATTCATCCCCTTAATGGATAAAATAGAGTATTAAAAATTGTATGAAGCGGTGTTTAGCTTCAAAATAAGAAATAATTTTATCTGATATTTTTCGAAATTCATCCCTTAAAGAATGGTAACCCCCCTTAAAAGGGGGTAATAAAGTTTATTTTGGGCAAAAAAATATTTATGATCAGAATTACTTCAAACTTGGTATCAATGCTCTTCAATACAATTAAATTAATACTGTTTTAGCATTTTTCGAAATTCAATCCCGTAAGGGAGTAAAATGGGGAATAAAAGTATAAAACCCCGTAAAATGATTTAAGAGTTCTAAAACCACTTTCTGTAAAATGATATCCACATAGCCTTAAATATAAAGATTGTGATTTCACCAATTTTCGTTCGTTCGTCTTATTGCTTTAGCCTACAATTTCTTCAGTTTCTGTCTTTTGGGAATAAATGATATCCATTATCTTTATATCCTGGCACTGCACAATTTATCATTTTATTTAAATTGAAACAAAAAACCATCCACGCTATAGAACTTGACAATGTACTGGCGGGAGAAAAGGCAAAATTCTTCCCCATTGGAAATCGCCCATAGGCAATAATACCTATAAGAAAGTAGTGGACTTAGGTTTTTATTGATTTTGACCATTCTTGTTTATCGCTGAGCCATGACAATTTTTATTTTTTAAAAACTAAAAAGTCATGTTTGAAGTTGACACTTGTGACGACTTTTAAATCATTGTGTTGCGCTGAACTTAGTTGAAGGTAGATCGCTCTAAATGTTACGATTGCTTTGTCCGACTTTGTGAAAGATCATTGTTATTACATAAATTGCGCCTAATCTGTGTTATTTTATGTAAAACAATTTTTTATTGTTTTATGTAGAATTATTTTTTCAACATGCAAAGTGTTATAAACACTGTAAAAGGAACCGCCCTCGGGGTTGCGGGATACTTGACTCCTGTTCTTAAGGTAGGTATAGTATTTATCTAGTTGTAAATTTCCGTATTTAAATACTTAATTATATATCGTAAATTATACGGTCAAGACCAACAACATTATTTATAAAGTGTCGGTAAATACATGTTTTGATAGCTTTACTTTGATCGTTTATGAAACACTCCTAAGAAATAAGATCTAATATCATAACAATTAAAATTATTAAATGCTATGACTGACAAAGCAATAACCATTTTTGATATTTCTTGATTTTATAAATAGGAGTCCAAGTTTCATGAAACTGGAGTATTAACTCCAGAAGAGTTTGTTGCTGCTGGAGATCACTTGGTTCACCACTGCCCTACCTGGCAATGGGCTAAGGGCGAAGAATCTAAAATTAGGCCCTATCTACCATCGGATAAGCAGTTCCTGATCACTAGAAATGTACCTTGTTATAGGAGGTGCAAACAAGTAAGATAAATTATTAGTTATAAATATTTTAAACTAGATTTAAAGCAATTTGTATAATTAATTAAGTATTTTAATTATTTAGTAATATACATAAATTTAAAAGAAAGGCAAAATTATTTTAAAATAGTTGTAATTAAATTTATACTGCTCATTACTTTTAGATAGAATACTGTGAAGATAATGAAAAAGTCATAGAAGATGAGACAGATGAAGATGGAGGCTGGGTTGACACACACCACTACGAGTCTTCTGGCTCACCTGCTGTTGAAGAAAAGGTATGTATATAAAAAAAAGTAAATCTCCATAAAAAACCACTCTTAAGATAACAATGGTATTTCTGTTTCATGTTTTGTTATTTCTGTATATGTATTATAATTTTCTTTTATAAAAATTATGTAACAGCAAATTTAAATTGAAATATGTATATGAACTGAAAATAATTACTTAGTCTCTATAATAAATATTCAATCAGATTGAAATATTTTGTTATATTGTTATCAAAAAATTGAAAATATAAAGTACAATAACATATTTGATAAAGAATCATGTCACAAGAGTTCATTCACAGTAGGGAAATAACCTTGATCATTTATTGAATACAAACAATGTATTTAAAATTAAGCTCAGGTTGTTTGTAACTATAAAAATGTACAATTGAAATGAATGAAACTGTGTTCGAATTTAAAATAGTTAATTTTCTTTTCCCAAAATTTGTTGAAGAGTAAATTCATGTCATTTGTTTAGTAAAATCTTTTGACAGGTGAAATCTTCTTTGTTCACCTCTCTTCATAGTTTAGCTGGGGTCGGGGTCTCCTTATATGATTGCACCAGAGAATTCTACTCTGGCTTGTCTGTGTACTCGGTTGTCTCTCTGGATCTCTTTCTGCATATTTGACCACCAGGTAGCACATGGTCGTCCTCTTTCTCGCGGCGGTCAGGGATATTTAGGACTTTATGTATCGATGGTCGTCATTTCGTCTGAGGATATGGCCGTACCAGCGCCATCGGCTTTCTTCTTGCTTTTCAGCTACAGATACTATCTTAAATGATCCTCTGATATATTCATTTCGTAGACTAGTTACACCTCATTAAATAAATCATTAATCCCAAAATAAGATTTAAATCATTTTACAAAAAATTTAATTGAATCTAATATATTTAAATGAACAATTCTTGTATATTTATTTATATATACCGGTGATCTCGGAAACGGCTCTAATGATTTCGCTGAAATTAAGCGTGGGGTTTTTCGGAGGCGAAAAATCGATCTAGATTAGTCTTATGTCTGGTAAAACGCATGTTTTCGTGTTTTCATGCGGTTTTGTTTCGCATGCAAAACAAGGTCGCTAATTTCGCGTGCTCGGGCAATAGCATTGTGGTCAATCAGCACAGGTGTCCATTTTCAAATCCCGGTCTGATACAACGTCGGTTTTTACTTTTGTTTTTCTTTGTCTTTATTCAAGTTTTTAATATTTAAAAAAAAATTACTTTAGGCCAAAAACTCCGATCGAAGCTCGGTCGCCTAGGTACTAATACAAAAATGCTGTTACCAAAACATTTTTGTTCTAATCTCATAACCTACTCTTTTCAAGGCAAGAAAATTAAAATGAAAGATATAGTAAATATAATATATGTTTTATCTTTCTTTAATATGTAAATAATTATCTTGTATGTTAATGGTACAATTGAATCCATTTCTACTACTTATCTATGATATGATATGAGGGACTGTTAGTGTTAATGTTTACTTTTACATAATAGGTATATATAGGATTTGTAAAACAACAGACATATAAATGGAGTGTATAATATAATATGTTGGGACATTAACACACAGCACAATCTAGTTCCATGGTAAGCTATGAGGCTTGTGTTATGGATACCAGATAGTTGATACACTACAAGTATATAACTTTAAATTCATACATATTATAAATATAAACAGCCATGACTGGAGTATAAACATTCCTGCATTTCCTGCATTCCTAATTACATTATAAAAATTAGTTAAACAATTATTTAAATATACATATAACCCATTTTTACATTATATAAAATACTTTTACCGACATACATTTTGCTTAGTGGACTAATTTATTACATATTATTATGAAATAATAAATCTACCAGCATTATTAGGTATTCACTGCAAACATTTTCTTTAAAAACTTCAGGTATGTGAAATGACACTGGAAGCAGCAGAAACTGGAGATAGTGAGGGTGAGGGTGGCGGAGATCATGATGATGATGATGGAGATGATGATGGGGAAGCTGAGGATATGGAACACTTTCAAGAGTCTGGGCTGCTTGATGAAGTGGATCCAGTGAGTTATTATGAGCTTAGAAATATAAATAATTCATTGTTCACTTAATAGAGAATTTTTAATTAAGTAATTAATGTTGCTAACAATTTCGTTTTCATGAGTTTCTTGTTTTAAACAGATTTTTATATCTTAAAAAAAAATGGGTGCGTGTAACCTTTACGCGCGGTTGAAGTATAACTTCTTAGGCAAATATCGCAATTAAATTAAAACAAATCAATAATTAAATAAGGCATATTACAATCATATATTTATAGAATATCATATACGCAAAGAATATAATATTATATATTTGTCAGACAATAACAACGGTTACCATCAACATGGCAATGTATTCTATCTCATTCTCTCGCCGTCTTAATTCTATATATTTATATGTCATTTCATCGAGTTTCAAATCACAACGATTCTAAAGAAGTTTCACGTCAAAAAGTAATTCTTAGCATACATTTCCATTTTAAAATGTCCTCTTAGGCTGTTAATGCAAATTGAAAGCCACAGAAAAACATATTATATAGTAAATATCTAACAATAATTGTCTATAGCGTTAAATAAACAAACAGTCGACAGCGCTCACCACGCGCAAGGAGCCCCCGAAGGAGAAGCGGCAGAAGGACGGCGACGAGATCGTCCGTACCCGAACCTACGACCTCCACATCACCTACGACAAGTACTACCAGACCCCGCGCCTCTGGCTCATCGGATATGACGAGGTGAAAATTATATATGTATAAATAATCTATGCTATTATAATAAAGAAAAAAAAATGTGTTTTTTGTTTGTATGTTTGTTTGTTATGGATAAAAATCGGCTGAACCGATTTAAATGAAGTTTGGTGTGAAGATAGTTTGAGACCCTGGAAAGGACATCGGATAGTTTTATCCCGGAAATCCCTTAAGGGGGTAAAAAGGGGATACAATCATTTCTCAAGTAGGGGATATAAAACACATCATACCTATATATATATATATATATATATATATATATATATATATATATATATATATATATATATATATATATAGTCTATCTATTCCATGCTAACCGTTAAAATTTACCTAAATGCGAACCCAAGCGGGTGTTGCTATATAGTAGGAAATAATAGTCTTAACTTATAAAATTGATGGCAAAAACAATTGTTTAAATTGTAATTATTAAGTATTCTGTTATTTTATTCAAAAATTAATCTACATTAAAAAAAGAAATAATCTTTACATTTTAATATACAAGATAATAATAATAATAATTATTAATAATAATAATTTATTCATATAGTCTCTCCCGTGACCATGATTGCTGTAAAGCAATCGAAACGTCGGGAACCAAAAGTCATAATAAATTCGCGAAATAATCCGAAAAGATAGTTTTATTTTGAAATGTCAAATATTCGCGTAAATCTAAGAAAGTATTATTCATATAGTTTTTACAAAGTTATATAATTTAAATGATTAACAGATAAAGTAGGTCCGATATTTGATTTGGAACCTATCTGAACTAGATAAAAAACCTATGTCTCTAGTTACGATTTTACAATGCATTTCTTACTGGAACAAAATTGAAACTTAAGACATATATAAGAGGACAAGTATATAACTCACAATAATAACTATGCTTAACCATGTAATAGAATATAATAACTACACCTACATAAAGGAAGATAGAAACATTTAGTTACATTTTTCATACAATTGTCTTAAAGTTTGGCCAATTTTGTGTTAAACTCATACCAATACTCAGGACCGTCACCTGCTGAGCGTGGATGCGATGTACGAGGACGTGTCGCAGGACCACGCCAAGAAGACTGTCACCATGGAGGCGCACCCCCACTTGTCTGGGCCCAGCATGGCCTCCGTTCACCCCTGCAGGTAGATAGCTCCTTTTCCATGGAATATGTGTACATACAGAAAGAAACATTTGCATATATATATTTTGTATTAGCTCTTACATATTTTTTTTACATTAACACTCAGCACCATCTAGTTCCATGTTAGCTACGAAGCCTGTGTTATGGATACCAGATAGTTGATACACTACACATATATCACTTTAAATACATACATATCTATACTATTATATTATAAAGCTGAAGAGTTTGTTTGGTTGAACGCGCTAATCTCAGAAACTACTAATCAAATTTGAAAAATTCTTTTTGCATTAGATAGCCCGTTAACTGAGGAAGGCTTTAGGCTATATATTATCCCGGAAAAATGTACGGTTCCCGTGGAATAGATTTCTTTTTGTCTAGGGACGAACCCGAAGCGAAGCGAGGGTGAGTTATTAATAAAATCACCTATGACTGGAATACAAACATTCGTGTCATCATACAAATGGATGCCTCCAGTGGGACTCGATCCCGCGACCGCTGGCACAGCAAGTAGGGTCACTACAAACAGCCAAACGTATCGTCATTATATGTATTATTATTATCTGTTTTTGTTTTTATCTGTAGTGATTACTTGATTGGTTTACGTGGCGTCTTATTACTACTTATTATATATTTATGTAATATTGTCCTGTTTGATGACCTAATTAAAAAATTTTGTTCATTAAAAGTGTTTTCTACATTCATCTCAAAAACCCTGAACGAAACTATTAGTTTAATTTATGTGAAGTGCACTGTATTTTTGTTCGTCATAAACTGCAAAATGTGCTCAAGTATATATAAATATATTTTTCCTTTTTCAGACATGCAGAAGTAATGAAGAAAATAATAGAAACAGTGACTGAGAGTGGAGGAGAGCTCGGAGTGCACTCCTACCTCATAGTGTTCCTCAAGTTTGTGCAGACGGTCATACCCACGGTCGAGTATGACTTCACACAGAATGTTTCTATGAACTAATGTATTAATACTTAATAGTCATTTATATTTGAGTCAATATTCACAAGCTATCTCACGTGGGTTGTCCCCCAACTCAAGCATTTTACACATTTTATTGAATATGTAATTTTAAGTTTTTTTTTTTATTATGAATAATCTTCATTCACATACATAGAAAGGATTCATGTTATACTCTATGGATGTTGGTACGTAGTTTTTAAAACGTGGTAATCAACATTTGTGTGGGGTGGTGCTTTGCCAAATGATTAGCTTATATTTAATACTAGCGACTTACCCTCGCTTCGCTCGGGTTCATCCTTAGGTTGATTCCCCATACAAACTTTCACCCCATTAAGGGATGATTTCCGGAATAAAAAATATCCTATGTTCTTCCCAGGGTCTCAAACTATCTTACCAAATTTCATCTAAATTGGTCCAGTAGTTTCTAGTTAATTTGTTACAAACATACAAAAATACAAATTTTTCCTCTTCATAATAGTAGTGTAAAAGTGTAGATAATTATTTTGTACTAGAAATCCTATAATAAATTCGATATCCTATATAATAAATTCGAAGATTTGGATGGATGTTTGTTACTCAATCATGCCAAAACGGCTGAAAGGATCTCGATGAAATTTGGAACAGAGATATTTTATCCCGGAAAAATGTACGGGTTCCATAGATTTGTTTTTGTTTTTCACTGAAACGAACCCGAGCAAAGCGAGGGTGCGTTGCTAGTTGGATATTTATATATATATTTTTTTAAAGAAACTTAGTGGACAAGCATGAGTACAGTAATATTATATTGATAAGTTTTTTAAACTTTGTGAATTATTTTGATCATTCTATATCTTGTATGAAGTTCAATATTTGTTCATATCGTCATGAACATTATACTTAAAATGTGACGAAGAAAATCAATCCAATTTATCCAACCTAAAAAACATTGTTCAATAAACCTTTCCACTTTTTATACCTGTTACATATAATACATACAACAAGTACAATTATTTAAGATAATATTCTTAAAATTCAATATTTTTGCATCGATCAAAAAAGTACTAATTACACAATCAGCGACAAAAAATGTCCTCACCGAATGAGGGCTCATTTGAACATTTGAGCGCCCTTTTTTCGTGAAAACAACATTAAGCATTGCATTTATGGTTCAATTTACATTGTTGTATATTTATTTCAACTATTACCTAAACACAAATGGTGACAGTTTTAAGAGAATTAAAATTTGAAGCTTGGGATTGTGTATCTAGTACTTTTTTGATCGATGTACTTTTGCCATAATTTTGCCACTGTATTTTAGAAATAGTTGAGTTGTAAAAAGCACAATGCCAGTTATCGCTTCGCCAAGAATTTCCTAAAAGCTTTTAATAAAGGATACAAGATATTTTGTTTTGTTTTAGCCGCTTAGGTTTTTTAAGGATTATAATGAACTTTGCGAACTGGCAAGACTGATCTGTCAAGTAGTGAGGTATATGCAGCTGATATGAAAAAAAATATCTCATTAAATATATCAGTATGGGAGCCCAACAGGGGATTCTGGGATTTTATTCAAGCGCGACAGTTTAACGTAAGGGGGTATACCTTGCATTCTGTTGAGTACCTCCACCATATTTAAGCCCTCTGTTTACAGAGTAAGTAAAACAGTAGTAAACTTTAGTTTATGGATGATTTTTGTTTCTCTGGCTTGTGGAAATCGGCAGATTATTAAATAGCACACTTTCCAGCGTGAAATTAGCCCACCACACCTTAGTCTGACGCGCTCAAGTATTTCTAACTTATCAAAATATCTTTTTAAATATTCTGTTTGGCTGCCCTTATACAGGGGATGTGTGACCTTATATAGGGGACTTATGATGGAGGTACTCAACAGAGTGCAAGATTGTCCCCTTACGTTAATCCCCTCTTGGGCTTCCCCACTATATTTTCTCATTACAATAAACCCCATTTTTCATTAGACAACAACCGTTACTATTAAATTTAAAAAAAATATGAAAATATACTTTTCAATATCTAGTGAGTTCGTTAGAATGGAGGAACTTGAAGTTTTATTTTTGTTATCTTGTATTTAAACCAAGATAATAATATTTGTTTTTTTAATGAAATATGATTTTAGATCTTAATTGTAACAAATACACGAATATTCTTTTTTTTAAATGTATTTAGACATGAGAGCTGCATTATGTTATGTATATTTTGTAATTTTTCTTAAATGATGTTATTGGTATTCAATGTACAAAAACGTGAAACACGAAATTTAACATTCAGCCAATAGAAGAAAAATTTAAATAAAAATTGAAAAATATGTTCCAATGCAACAGTGTGTTTGTAATTAATACTCATTCAGAACTAACTCTGCAAATATTGCTTACAGCTCCGTGGTTAACAAATGCACTACAAGTTTGATGAGAAATTGCGGCGTAGATAATATACAAATTATTCTCCTGCCTCCTAACATTCACTTTATAATCTATACTAATATTATGAGAGTTTGTTCGTTTAAACGCGCTAATCTCAGAAACTACTAAGCCGATATGAAAAATTATTTTTACACAAGATTTGCTTTCAATATTATGTACAATTCTGCAGCCGTCTCTTGGACTATCGTTAGTGTTATGTTACAGCTGAGATGACAGTTCCAGTGACTTTTTTTTTATATAAACAAATGTATAATTAAAACTCAATTAGCTTAGTTTTTATAAAGTGTATAATTAAGTGATATATCTCTACGTTGTATTTAGGCTAGCTTTTGCGAACGATTCATTATTTGTCTTGATATAGATGATATAGAGTATTGGATCGTCATCGCAGTACTATTTTCATTTGTCTTGTGCATATTGAATGTCATTTACAATGTATTAGTGCATTTAATCGTTTTCATTCGGTTAGTGAAAGGTAAATTAAGCGTACAATAGCTGAGGTGTTATAATATGTATGTTACCGGCCTAAGTGGATTTCAGACCAAACTGGTTTGTCCTAGGCTAAACTGGTATGTTCTAGTTTAGCCCAGGGCAATCTATTTTGCCCTAGACCTAACTGATTGAAATAACATAGCACTATTATCCAAGTCGGGCCTGTCACATAATAATACTACCCATTCCTTCAGAGGTCGCGTCCTATATACTAAACAGCCGAGTAATACCTCAAAATCAGTTAGGTCTAGGCCAAACTGTCCAAAGTATTTAGTATTCATTTCCAGGCTAAATTAGTATTCTGAAACACAGGATGAACTGATTTGGCTTAGGATGAACCAGTTTGGCCGGTAACATATATAAAAGGAAAAGTAAATTTATATTTTTGCTCATCATTTATATTTGGAATTATAGTGCTTTAAATATTAAGATTGAGGCTTTGTCCTGTGTGAAGGTGCGCCGCGTACGGCGGATTGCGGAGCGCATTTACACGCCGATACCTGTCCGTAGTGCACGCGGGAAAGTTGATGCGTGCACGCGTGTTTAGTGTTACGTTTATTTCACTTTAATTTTAATAATGTCAATATTAAAACTCAAACGTTTAGAGTATTTAAAAAGAAAGTTTTGCTACCGGTGATATAATTTTTGTGAAAAAAAGGACAGCACCAACTTCTATCTACAGCAAAAAGAAGCGGTGAATACGTTAGACTATATGAAGAATAAAGACGATACCCGGAAAATTTTTTTTGCAAAACTTTTTATAGCCATTAAATTCATGTTCCATGCCAGCTTTATGAGCCTTTTATTTTTATGGTCGGGGTGCCGGGACACCCAAATAAAAGACTTTTCCGTCACTGCTGTGATTAAATCTTCAGCAGGAATGCCTTCATTCAAATTGCGACATTTCACTTCACTATTCGCGAGTAAAAATCAAAATACGCCAGTAGAATGCGCCGTGATATATGCGCGCCCGCTCGTATTCCAATTCGTCCGTTCATTACACATAAAACCAATATATTTACATTTCACTATTCATATTGTGATGTTATAATAGACCATACCGTTTTATTAATAAAGTCTACATTTGCATTCCGCCTGCGCGTTGCGTCGTCACTCAGGACAGCTTGAGACTACATCTGTTGTTTGTATCCAAATAAAAGAGAAAAATTAGGTAACGTCAACAAAAAAAAAAGTCATAATCAACAGCATTGAATATGTGTAAGGCAAATAAGTATGTGGTATTAATTGTTATATTTGCAATGTCGTTGTTCGTTTCTCTTGAAATAAATTATTTTGCAGCTATCAATGTGTTTTATTAAATTGATTGAACTCAAAATACAATATATAGACTAAAAATAATTATTTCTAAAAATATTATAAATTCCAGCGTTTAGAAAGAAAAATATAACTGTAAATATAACATTCAATCCTCAACTCTCAAAGATATTCCTAAAGCGTACCATACAAATATATATATTTTCTGCAAATTAAAAATTGCCTGTTAAGCACAGATATATAAATCTTAAAAAAAAAAAATTGCTTCTATTACTTCTTAAATACATAGTTTAGTGTTTGTTACACTATATTTGTTATTAGAGGGGTCTCAAGAATGTGTTGAATGACAAAAAAGAAAAAAAAATCATAACGTATTTTTAAAATAGCTATTGAGCCAATTATATTATTGTAGTTAAGTCTGTGTAGTACACATTTATACATATAATAAAAAAAATTTGGAAAACCTTATTAAAATAGTCATTATTATCGATACGGAGGCCGAATCTATAGTTTTTAGAATTTTGTCTGTCTGTCTGGGAACGCATCACGGAAAAACTACCGGACAGATTTTGATGAAATTTGATATGACAATAGCTGGTTATCCGGGTTAATAAAGGATATTTTTTACTGTGGAAAAACATCTCATCTCTGAGAAATCTGTACTAACCGTTAAAACGTAACTAGAGAATCCGAGCGGAGCAAGGGTGAGTCGCTAGTGTAGATATAAGAATAAAGAAACCAAAGGATAAAAAACACAATAAATGTATTAATAAATTTATTGATATCACATTCATTATGTACAAATCACATTCCCTAATAAAATATATCATACACCATATAGATGCCCCAGCACTAGCGCTTCCAAACCTACTTCCTTTTCTTATACTACTAACAACTTCAGGGATAAAGTATACAGATATATATGTAATACAGCTACATTCATAAATAAAAACCAATAATTATCATTCAATTGAAAATTAAACAAATTCCCATAAATAAAAACAAGCAATTTTCATAAAAAAAAAATGAGCACAAACAGTATGTAATGATATAATTATAAAATAATTATAAATTTTTGGTCAATTTCGATAATATTTTTTTTTACTTATATTTAATTATAATAAATTAATTACAAATATTGCATATTTGTGGTTTGGATAAATATGATAACCGTACCTAAGTCTCAGTGGGTTGGTTAACCACATTCATGTTATCGATATTCATTCATTTTTCATTCACTACTATCTTAACTTTAAAATATCATCTCAGTGCTTATTTATCAAAACGATCAATCTACTAAAAGAGTTTTTAATACAAAATTATTAATTTTTAAATGTCAATTCTACATAAAAAAAAATTATTTTATCTATATATGTAAATAAATCCTAGTAATAACGCTTTGTTTTTTAAATAGCGGAAAAAAACTACTGTAAAGTACAACAAGTGTTGGTCGTTTAAAGAAACAAGCACTAAGGCGACGATATTTTAAAAAGTTAGAAGTTATTATTTTTATAATTTTAATATGAATTGAGACCAATATGGAGCTTAGAGAATGATTTATCTATAATAAAATTTGGTTAACAAATTCACTGTTACACTAGTGTCTAGTGTCTACCGCCTACCTGCACATTGGCCCTGTATTGGAATACGCTAAATAGGCCTCAACCAGACTATCCTATACCAGATACAATCTAAGCTAACAGTCGATATCATCACAATGAAAACATTTCTACAAAATTATACATTTCAATAATACAAATATCCAGTCAGAGCCAAATATATGGTTGAATAATAATATTATCTCAATATACAAAATAATAATAATAAAAAAAAATAGTAATTATATCCACCTAAAATGCCAACAAACTGACAGAATGACAATATTAGAAATTGATATAAATAAAATTAATAAATTGTTGTTTGATAAATTATTAAATGTCAATATATTCTTAGCAAAGCAATAAATAAATAAAGAGAACATTCCACTTTAAATAAAACAATGCAACTAATATTTTCAAATCTTAAAAAATAACCTTAAATAAACCTGTTTGTAATGTCAAAATAACAGGTTTTTACTAAATGCATATGAAATTATATACAATACTTATTAGAAAAACATAATTTTTAAAATGTTTGTCTATCTATCTGTCTGTTTGTTTCGGCTAATCTCTGACGACTCGACTGATATTGACAGGACTTCCACTAGCAGATAACTGATATTATAAGGAGTAACTTAGGCTATTTTATTTAAGGAAAAGAATTGGGGTTTCGCTCAAAAAAATTAAAACGTACCTAGGAATGCACCCGAAAGAAGCGAGGGTAAGTCGCCCGTAGTGAAATATAATGTACAAAAGACGTATGAAATGCATTATATATAGCACTCTGACTGTATACTGGTACATATATAATAAATATACTACACCTTATGCAAAGTAAAATACCACATGGAAAATAATAATATCTTACATTTTGTACTTTAATAAAACCCAAATTAAATTTCAAAAATTAAAACAGATAAAAATTTTGGAGGATAAAGTACGTTATAGTGTAAGAGATTACATTTGAAAAACTGTCTTATTTAAAGTTTCTTAGAAACTATACATATTCTTAAAATTTGATTATGTGACTATTATTTGTGATAATATTTAAAAATGCTAAACTCTACATTATCTATGAAGCCTTTTTCACATTTATCTCATATCTGGCTAAGAATGTAAAAATTATAAATTAATAAATAATAATTACGTTCGAGATATACAGCACCTATAGGTAATATCAAATAAGGTTTGTTTTATTTCATTCACCACGTTTGTTAACACTGATGTTTTTATTGAGACATTTCGCTATTTTTTTAACATAATTCTTCAAAATTGGGAGAATATTATATTTTATTTTTTATATATAACGAGATTTAAACTGCACCTTAGTTCACAGCAATAAGGTCGACATTCTTTAAGTAAATTAGGTGGGCTTTTCTTGTTGTTTTAATAAATGTATATTTATGAACATTCAATTAAACTACCATTTACCATTACCACTTTAGAAATGGTACCAAATACCAATAATATGACAATTAAAAATAGCTCTTAAAGACATAAGAATACGATCGAGGTGTCTTTAGTAACTAAAAATAATATGAGGAGCCTCAATTAAATAAGTTTCATAATTTCAATATTTAAAGTTACAAATAATATAGTATTATAATGCTACATAGTACAAGAGCTAACAGTTCATATATCTTATTATTTTCTATACTTTCTATACTCGTAATTATCAATTATATTAGAAACGTGAAAGTATGTAAATACATATGTTTGAACTCAATCACTATTTAATTTAAATTTGATGAAACTTGCAAACAAACAAACAATGTTCTGTATTAAGTAGCCTATTATATTTTTTTTCCTGTCAAGTTCCTGGGGCAAGAGCACCCTACTAGTATATTATCATATCGACATATGACAAAACACAAAATTTTGAGTTACAACTCAATTTTGCATACGACTTTGAATGATACGCGGGAAATATAAAATATAACTCTATATATAGTTTTTTGAATTACCTCTATACCGAATGAAGCATACAATGATGTCGATGTTGTCCCATGCCACCTGCAGATGTTGTTAGATCGTATCGCTGCTAACCCGTGAATGGTCGTTGGTCGTCGTTGGGTCACTTGCACCCCACAGGAACACGAGTGCACGGCGAGTGGGTGGGGCCGGGCGGTCACTTGTGCGGCACGAGGGTGACGAGGCGCAGCAGCACGAGCGCCAGCAGGCGGTCCACGGGGTCGAGGGTGCCGCGCTGCAGCCACTTGGGGATGGTGGTGCGCGCGTGGCTGAAGCCCAGCTTCTGCAGGATGTAGTCCACGCCGTACGGCTCGATGGACTTGCCCGCCCATGACAGCAGTCTGTTATACGGACAGACGGTTTCGTTATACATTTTGAAATACACAGTATATGTTGATTTTGATGGTAGCGGATAGAGAAATACTGTTAAATTATTAACAGAATAGTATTTAGAAGAAATTCAACTTATATAAAAGTAATGAGAAACGAACATTTTATTTGAAAACTACTTTCCAATTGGTTCTATCATTTTTCTATAGACGATGGCATTAGCAATATAGTGACTAAGGTAGGACGTTTGGCAGAATGCTGGCAACGCTATAAAGGTTCTACCATTATAAAATATTTTAAATAAAATTATCTTTTTGGATTTTTCCGCGGATTTATTTTGATTTTTGGTTCCCGATACCTTTGAGACATCTAACACCTTAGTCTCTTCCGTGACCATGATTGCTGTAAAACATTCGAAACGTCAGGAACCAAAAATCAAAATGAATCCGCGAAATAATCCGAAAAGATAGTTTTATTTAAAATGTCAAATGTTAGAATATATATGAAAGACGGCGACCTGACGGTGGGCTCGAGGTGCCAGGTGAGGCAGCGGTAGTCGCGGTAGTCCTGCGGCGGCGGCGCCGGCGGCTCGCTCGCCGCGCCCGCGCGACCCGGCATCTGTTTGGAGAAGTACACACGTACTATATACAGCAGGGAATATTAAGGTAAAAACTAAGTATGAGACAATAAGAAACTCATGTGACACTAATATATCGTATTAAATATAAAGAGAGGATCTAGATTCTTCTACTATATAATTTAAAGCTCTACATTTGGTCCCACGAAATAAGTTGACATCCGAATAGTATTGTTTCCATTAAGGGTTAATTTCAGACATTTATTCTTCTTAGTCTTAGTCGTTTCAGTCTTGACAGACAATCAGTAACGGTCATCATTTTAGTGTTGGGACCCGCTTGATAATTCGCCTTCACTCCTTTCTAGTGGTTGTCTTTCTCGCACATTTCTGGCACGCAGAGGGACATCTGCTGCCGCTCTGACCTGATCCGTCTACCTCATGGACGGTCTATCACGTGCCCTAGTGTCCTCTACTCTTCCTTGCAATACAAAATGCTCGACTAGATCATTTGATTTAGACACATGACTAAAATAGGTGAGGATTCAAGCCTGTACAATGAAGGAAAGACGCTTGATACTGCAAATGCAATTGGATTCTCTGAGAATTGAGATATTAGTACTAAATGCGGTCCAGAGTGTTTCCAGTAGGTATTCTTCTTCAACACCACATCTTGAGCGCGTCTATCTACTTCCTGTCACTCTCTCGTAAGTTCCAGGTCTCCGAAGCGTAGAAAATAATGGAAAACACAAGTATTAGAACTAACCAGGTCTTAATTGCTCTGGATATTTTGCGGTTAATTCATTCTTAGTGGTTATCTATGTCAGTTACCTTTTATAACATAAAATATTGCTCAAAAACATGTTATTAAATATAAATAATAAAGTATAATGTTGTGCTTACAAATCGTTCTTTTTCCTTGATGTAGGAAGAGATCAGGTCATGTAAGAAGAGGAACGCCTCGGCGTCAACCGACACGAAGATGTGGTCCTCGAACTCTGTTATGAAGCTGCACTCCACTATCGGTTTCTCATCTGTAAATTAAAAATATGTTTTAATTTTATTTAATATATCTAACCACTTAGATCTCTTCAGACACTGACCGACTTCAAAAATAGAGAGGGTTTTTGTGTATATTATGTGATTTCACGTTCTCTATAAATATAAAAAAAAAATCCGCAGTGAAGTTATTATTTGTTAAGTAATTTTGAGTTTGGTGTATTTTTCTATGAAAAAATTTTCATTGTCGTCTGTGGCGACTGTAGTTTACTATCTCATTCAATCATTTCTGTCAAAAAATAGATATTTAATATCAACAAAATGTCTAATCAGATGTGTGTATATATACTTTCCTATACTTTATATTTCTTTTACTTTTTAAATAAAACTTTAGGATCATTATTATTAATAATTGTGAATAAAAAAAATGAAAATTAAAAAAAAATTAGAAATATGAAAACAAATACAGTTATTCTTGTTAATATAAACTAAGCAACAAAGATCCAACGGATCGAAGTATCACAAGCTATTGGGGACATTCAAATAGTCCAAGTTAAGATGATATGGTAAAAGTCGTGTGATACCATTCTCAGTGGGCGGATGTTTCCGCTGGTGGTGGCTGGTGCGCAGGTGCAGCTGCAGCGCGGGCAGCGCGAAGATGACCTCGCGCGCGTGCCCGCCGCCCGCCTTGCCGGCGCCGCCCGCCCCCGCCCCCGCGCTGCCCGCGCTGCCCGCCGTGCCCGTGCTCTCGCGCTCCAGCGACGGGAACTGGTCGATGGCTGTGGGGGAAATTAGTGGTCACATGTTATGTTATAAATTAAATATTGTTCTTTACGATCAAGTTAGTAACTTTTCTATTAAGCAAAAAGTAAAATAAGTTTATTATGAATATAAAAAATAATAATAAGGAAAGCAAAAAATATTAATAAACTAAATCTCCCGTCGTGTAGTATTTATGTTTGTTCGGGTTAATCTTAGAAACTACTGAACAAGTTTTAGTAAGTTTCGCACCCTTATAAGAGGTTATCTAGGAAGATTAAAGCTTATAATTTATGAACATATGGCGAAAAAATTTACCGATATGACAAACAAAATTATAAATGTTAAAAGTATTTGTAATCACTAGTTTAATATAAAAACTGATTTCTGAAATACGAAACGCTAATTCCATTTCAACACCATAATAAAAAGGGCAAAATATTAAAAAAATCTGACCATCGATCTCGCTATCGGCGAAGGCGTACTGGAACCACTCGTGCAGCGTCTTGAACTGCGGCGGGAAGAGCACGGTGCGCGTCATGCGGCACACCGTGGCCAGCGACTGGTGCGCCGCGCCGCCGCCGCGCTCGCCCGCGCCGCCCAGGCTCGCCGTCAGCGTCTGCACCGCGTGCACCGCGGGCCCGTCTGCGGGCACCGCCGGGTTACTCGTTATGCCATCACGCCCGGTCACTGAGACCCAGTCATTCCGACAGGCCGACTTCGGACACGACGTCCAGTCTCACTGAGACTAGGCGAGGCAGAAGTATAATGGACAAGTGTGCGCACAGATACAATTGCACAGTCTCATACTTCAGTGGGACGATAATTACGAGACCGCTGAGAGATTAGGCGTAAGACGGCTTTACGTGCTCTCTGAAGCACGGTGGTGAAACACCGTCAACTTCCCAATTTCGGGTTGTTACTGAAAATTTCTTAATAGAAAAACTCAGCAACTAAAGTTGGCCCTTTCCAGGACTCGAACCTAGGGCCTCCTGATCTGCACCCGCACATACTAACCGCTAGACTACCGAAGCAGCCAAATAATAACAATTCATAAATCATCTACCACTCAATCTACTTCCAATTTTCCAGTTATTTAGAGCAAAAATTCGTCCCCATCAATTTTCCGCCAGCGTATTCTGTCAACGATCGAACTGTATATTTTAAAAAGTTATTCAGTAAATTGCCAAAACTGCATTATTTAAATCGGTTAAAAATATAAGGTAAGCTCTTTTAGGGCCTTGGACAATTTTTGGTTGCTTTAATGCAGTCAAAATAACGGCTAAGACACATATTATACGAAGTCGTCACTGTTATTAAAATTAAAAACATAAAACAAAATCAAACCTTCTTCATTTTCAATCTGCTGTGCCTCAGTAGCAAAGCTGATGCAGGGATCCTTGAGACTGAACAGCGCCCAGGACTTCGCCTTCAGACTGTTGCCGTGGAAGCACGCCAGCGAGATGTTGGAGCCTTGCAGCTCCAGAGTACCCCCTAGGACTGTGCTGCCTATATAATAAATTTACAATATAAAAAATTATTAATTAATTTCTATAACAATTTCCTTAAAAGCAGTATTTTTGCTGATGTTTAAATATTAAATATTATACAGGCAGTGGTAGTGCAGTGGTAATGCGCTCATTTGGGAAACCAAGTGAAGCGGGTTCAAATCCTGAGTCTCGCACCTTTGATATTTACATGTGAGAAGCATTTTCCAATATAATTACCATATGTTTCTTACGGTGAAGGAAAACATGGTTAGGAAGCTTGCATGTCTGAGAGAACCTAGCAAGTCTTTGAAAGACATGCGAAGTCCACCAACCTGCACTTGGCTAGCGTGGACTATAGCTTGATTTCCTTTGTATTGAAGGGAGGCCGATGCCCAGCAGTGGGATGTTAAAACTTAACCTCGCATCTCTAGGTACGTTTTAATTTTTTTGAGCAAAACCCTAATTCTTTTTCTAAAATAAAAGTAGCCTAAGTTACTCCTTATAACATCAGATGTCTGCTAGTAAAAGTCCCGTTAAAATCGGTCCAGCCGTTTCGGAGATTAGCCGGAACAAACAGACAGATAGACAAAAATTTTAAAAATAGTTTTTTTCTTATAAGCACCGTATATAATTCCATTTGCATTCAGTATAAAGCTGTTATTTTGACATTACAAATAGACAATTTAATTTTATTTATTTATATAAATTCCAGGTCCACTTTGTATATTAGTCAAATCGCACACAGACAATCTGTGCGAGCACCGACCGTGCGGGTGGCGGCAGAGCGGCGGCGCGGCGGCCACCAGCTGCAGCACGCGCTGCCAGTGGCGGTGGTGGCGCAGCTCCGGCGCCGGCGCCTCGCTCGGCGCGGACGCGGACGCGGACGCCGACGCCTCTGACAAACGCAAACACCACCCGATTAGTTTACTCTATATACTATATAGGTCATAAGGAATAAAAATTTAAAAACTTTCTTAAATTTATGCGAATATTTGACATTTTTAAATAAAATTATCTTTTCGGATTATTTCGCGATAAAATATAAATAAAAATGTTTAAAATTAAAATTAACAAATATTGTGAGGTACTTTGATGCCATTTTTAAATTTTTTGAATTCATTTTGTTATTTTATGGGTAGGCTGTCTGTAACAACTGTATAATGCCTTTGATACGTCTAAAACCTTAATCTCTTCCGTGGCCATGATTGCTGTAAAGCATTCGAAACGTAGAAAACCAAAAATAAAAATAAATCCGCAAAATAATCCGAAAGGATAGTTTTATTTAGAATAGAAACTTCTTGAACAATTTCAAAAAAGTAATACGCGAATTTTAAATTCCCAAAGAATAAGTTGTATCTATGTTAGTCTGTTCAGTACAATAATTACATATAAAATTTGAATTCAATTCAACTTTTTTGCTTAAAAAATTATTATAAGTTCGTATTTGTCTCAAATTTAACTAGACAACATTTATAAATGAATCTGTGGAATTGAATAAGAAATATTTCTTTTGTTAAAAAAGTTGTGGAAAAGGAAAAATGATTAACATATATCGTCAAATCTTTAAGGGAATGAGGTTTTTTTTTTCAATTTGGTATATTGTTACATGTTAAATAAATATTTCTTTCTATAATTTTACATTGATTAATTTTACGTATATAACTCAATAACAAGTTATATAAAAACCATGCAAACTCACGGTCTCTCTTATCTTTCGTGCGGTGGGCGTATCCCTGGGCGTTGTGGTGCGAGTGCAGCGAGGAGAACACGCGCTTGCCGGACTTGAACTGGTGCGAGAAGAACTCCTCGAGCTTGAGCTGCATCTTGAGCAGGTCGGGCGTGGTGCTGCGCGACATCAGGATCTGCAGCTGCTGCCAGCTCAGCGTGCCGTGCGCCAGGATGGTGGCCGGCCGGCTGCCGAGTGGCGCGTTACGGTTAGCGAGGTTTGCTTATAAATTACACATTTAAATTAAATCTAGGCAAATAAATTAAAACATACATCAAATACTTCTTTCATTTAATAGATGTAAGATAACTTAAAAAAATGTGTGTGTGTGTGTGTGTGTATTTAAGTACGTAAGAAGTTATACTTCTTTGTATTTTTAAAGCATTTAAATAGTAGCTTGTTCTTTTAGATGTTATTTTTTATGTTTTCTTTTCTTCTCAGCAAACCCTTTCGTTTGATATTAAAAAACTGAATAAAAAACAGTCCGTAATCTTTGGGAGTCCGCCATATTCGATTTACAATGACATCACTGCTTATTGTGTTTCACTCATCAATAATAATAATAACAATATCTTGAATATAGACATCACACTATACTAAAGGGAAATTTAAGGACTAACTTCATGCTGTATGTAGTGTGTATGTGTGTAAGCCTCCCCAGTACCTATATATTGTACGACGTGCTATTATTAAAAGAGAGTATTAAACGAACCTTGGAGCCAAACAGTTGTCTCATTTGTTCCCACATTACATGGCGACCCTGCCAGGCGGTGTGCGTGCAAGCGCTACACAAGGCACGCACACCGTCCTCGAAAAGATTAAAAACTAATAATTTAAATTATTGAACATTTGAAGAAAAATAAATAAAAGTTGTCTCTATATTGTATAGAGACAACAATGAAAGACAGGAAAAAAGAAGATATAATTTGAAAAAATATATACAAATATACTTCTACAATGTCTGACAATAATATTTAGAGAAGAAATTAAATAAATTGAAAATACTGTCCTTGGAAGTCAATTCAAGAATCCGCGAAGAACATCTAGTAAAAATGAAAAAAAATAACGTCAGAAGATTTGGAAAAATGAAAAAATGATGAAAATGAAGGCATGAAAATAATGTCAGAAGGTGTGGAAAAATGAAATGAAAAGGAAATCAACATGAACATCATCTACTACCGAAGTCTGCATCAATCTATTAATATAAGGTAATGGAAAAAAAATATATTTTAAATTCATTATAAAAATTTGAATTGTTTTATGTAGTTACGATTTATGTTTTTTTTTTCTGTAATAGCAAACCATAATAAATTTTACTAATAAGAGAGTTTTGAAATAGGTAACAAACATTGTAAATTCTAAAAAAAAATATATTATGAACTATTATGTAATAGGTATTTCGTATAATAACTAATATTTATCATTTAATAATTTTGTTCGTTTCTTTTAAAGAATTATAATCCAAAGTAGGTACAATTTCATTTATTACAATATATCAATCCCTTTGTAAAAATTAAATAGTTTCTACATTTTTATATTAATCATAACTAAGAATTGGACTAAAATATTGCATGGAAACTGTTCCTATCGATAGATCAGGTTCATAACTATAAACCGCGTTTCATATTTAGACGCGAAACTTTTACGTATATGGGAAGGAATTCATACACTAATATGATTCTCGAGGTCTTATTGCAGCCTGATGCAATAACTAGAAATCTTCCATTTTTTACATGATTTTAAATTCAATTCTTTAAAAAAAAAAGACAAAATCAAATTTTTAAATTCATTTTTTTTTTGTATAATGACCAGCAGTAAAAATAACTGCCAAATAATTATATTTTTTATCATTATTTTTATGTTGTCTATATAATGTAATATAACTCTAAAAATGTGTTTTTTTTAAAAGAGTCTACAGATTAGATTGTTGGTAGTAGACAATTAAATATCTAGGAATTTCAATTTAATTAAAAATGGAATTGTAACATAGATTATATGTTTTAAGGACAAGAATTTAGTGTAAGAAAGGCTAAAATGGAAGGTATAAAAAAATATGTAAAGGTAAGAATGTTTTTGAATGAGTTTAACTGTAGGTAAAATGGAATGGAAGGTATTAAGAGTTGGTTCTATTGACAATTAGCTTTTGCACCAATGATCGGTCTGATCAACTGATAATTGTGAAAATGTTAATCTGTTAATAAGTTCCTAATTTAGCGTTTGTGTTTGGTTCGAGAGTAAATATACGTAATTGAAATTATATATATAATTAGTATCGCTTTGCCCGCCTGTTTTCTCGATCATGTTGTACGCGAGTCGTCTGCGTGAGAGCAATAGTGCAAGAGGCCAAATAAAAAATAAATAAATAAATAAGATGAGAAGGGTATGCTTATAAATAAAAAAATATATGGGAGAGGTTAAAACCCCAAATAAAGATATATATTATTATAATGAACCGACCGGAATCGGATAAATGAAAAAAAAGGTAACCTACCTAAGTAATGTAAACTTACATGGTAAAAAAGCTCGCGAGATAAATAAATGTTATATTGTCGACAATGGTGAGTTTATTATATAAATTGACTTGAAACTATTCTCGGATTGACAAATTTATTTGCTGCAATTGTTTTTCTTTTGCAAGTACATACTTATACTTATATTTTACATACGTATGATAAGATTTATTAATTAGTGTTTTTTTATATAATTTCTCCAAAATGTTTTTTTTTTGTATTTTAACATATTATTAAAACATGTTTAGTAGTTATTGTACCAAGGTTTCGTAAGTATTTTATTATAGAAATATAGATTTTTTTTGGTAAAGATAAAGATAAATATATAGGATTTATTATTTAACTAATGCATACAAGTAAATACCTACTGGTACATTAAATATTTTTGTTAACCATTCAAAATTTAAGGATGATTTCGTTTAAAGTGTTGATTCAATTTAAATGTTTCATTTCAAATTAAATGCTATTTCATACAAAATATGTAATTTGAATTTGTGTCAATTCTGTATTAATTAAATGTTAAATTATATTATGTTATATATTTCAAATTTGTAAAGATTAAAGGAATATTTAAAAATGAAAATTGTAACAAAAAAAAATATAAATTCTTAATTTTTTTTTTCAAAATGTTGAGGGAGTTGTAGTGTGTATGTGTGTAAGCCTCCCCAGTACCTATATATTGTACGACGTGCTATTATTAAAAGAGAGTATTAAACGAACCTTGGAGCCAAACAGTTGTCTCATTTGTTCCCACATTACATGTAATTTGAATCTGTTGCATCATAAAACTTTCACTCTCATCATTCATTTTTATTTTTCATAACACTCCAAAAGAAGTATAGCTTCAAAAAGTCACAGTGTACAGTAATGTAAGAAGACATAGAAACTGACTTGGAGGTGGACGCGTCGGTGGGTTTGGGCGGCTGGTGCCAGCGGTCGCGCAGCACGGCGTTGGGGCGGCTGAGGCGCGCCAGCAGCGCGGGCGCGCCCATGTAGTCCAGGCGCAGCTCGAGCGCGGCCAGGCGCGCGGCCGCCACGTGCGCGGGCGGCTCCTGCTGCAGCAGCGCGTGCAGGCGCGCGCCGCCCAGCGCGATGGCGCCGCCCACGATGCCGCCGCGCGCCTCCAGCGCCGCGCCGCCCAGCGCCACGCGCCCCGCCACCTGCCGCCGCCGCGCGCTGCCGATGCTCAGCCGCCCCCACGCGCCCAGCGACCGCGACTGCCAGCTAACACACACACCGGAATTCAAATATACTCTTAAAATTTTTTATACATTACTATGAGACCATCTATATACATATAACTATAAACCGAACTTTAAAAATTTTTTTATATATAAAATATAAAACATAAAGAGAAATAAATTTTCTATAGAGAGTAAACTTATTTAAGTTTAGAGAGCGAAAAATTTAGAAATCGATTTCAAACAAAGCAAAGCAAACATACCTGACGTTGCCCATGACGTTGCCCATGTTCATGTGCATGTTGAGGCGCTCGAAGTTGACGGCGAACAGCACGAGCGTCTCCCACGCCGCGCCGCCCGCCTTGCTCTCTGGTAACACAACCATCATTTTACTTATATTTACATCAAAGAATAATATGTACAAGACATAAATAAGTTATTAATACATTTTCACTATAATAAATAGTGTATTTGTTTTTTAAATTTTGGTTTCAATGAGTGTATCTTATTCGTTATTACTTTTGTTTTGTATACCTTTAGGTTTTTGTTGTTCAGCAGTCTTAGCTTTCTCTCGTTGTGGCAGCACCGGCGACACGGGCACGTTGTTACCCGATGAGCTTAAAACAAACAGTATATTATGTCAAAAATTTAAATAATTACTACTAATATTATAATTCAAAATAACCTATAATAAGCTTAAAGTACCTACTCGTATAACTAACGTTACAAGTTATGTAATTATTAAAAGAAATGTATAAATTTATATTAGCTCATGTACATTATTGAGTTAGTTCCCTCTGCCATCAATAAGGGTTTTAAAACCCGCGACCACCAGTCACCTCTCATTTTGTCAGCAACATCACTCCCGTTTCTGGCATATTTGTTATATTCAACATATATTTAGTTTATTCTTATTAAAATTGTTAATTTAAATTTCATTTATTTTACAAAACCCTATTTAATATTCTAATATGTTATGGTACGTATATACCTATGTACTACAAAGTACTCACAAGTGCGATCCGGAGTCGCGCTGCGCCTGGTGGGGCTGGGGGTGGGGCTGGGGGTGGGGATGGGGGTGGTTGTGGGGGTGCAGGCTGACGTCGCCGAGGAAGAGGCGGCGCACGATGCTGCGGCGGTACCAGGCGCGCGGGAAGGCCAGGATCTCGCTGAGGCGCCGCATGTCGTACTTGAACCACGCCGACCCCACGTCCACGATCGCTGCGGGCAGCGCGCGACGCACACTCAAACATACACCTTTGCTTGCATGCAGTACATTATTCGAATTCGAAAACCTATATATATTATGTATCTAATTCTTCATATATACACCAAATCAAAAAAACCCTAAACATTATACTTCAAGAAATATTATATATTTTTAACTTAAACTTAACTCCTTATCATTTTGCATTAGCGAACCAGGACTCGAACCCGTTTTGGGTTCCGAATCTGTAGCCATACAAGCTAATCACTGGAACACCGAAGCAATTACATTGAATTCCATCAATAACAAACATCTAATTCATAATAAAAAGAGTTATATGTATATTATCCAGCTCTTCCAGGTTAAACTTACTAGAAAATCTGACGGTAGCCTTAGACTGATCTTGATCACTTTGGAAGTCCAACTTCCTGAACCTCGAGAGATGGAACTTGACGAACTCCACGTTGATGGACAAGGAGTCTTTCCTCTCGGTGTCGGCGAGCGGCGACCACTGCGCCTCCTTCAGGCTGGACTTCTTGCCGCCGTACGGGTGGAAGATGTACACAGAGAAGTCCGCCAAGCACCCCGTCACGCTGAGCCCGCCCATGGCAATTGCCGGTTCTGCCATTTCTCTATACATACCAAAAAATACATTTAAAGCTAATAACAGTGATACATTTTATATGTTTCGTATCTTTTGTAGTTTCTCATGATTATGAGTCATAAAACTATGGTAATAATACACACTTTAAATTAACTGTTTTAAGTATTGAACATATTTATCGATCAAGATGTTTTTTTTTATTTAGTCGGATGGAATTTAGTCATAAGATGTAGGGTCATATTTCATACATTTAAATACATTTAAAATAGCCCATAAAACAGATTTGCATATATCCCTAGCATATAATAGTATAATACTAACTCATCTGTAGCGCGCTTGGAGCTGAAGACGATCTGTAGGCTGGGCAGCTGCAGCAGGCACTCCACGCGCGACGCCGGCAGGCAGCTGAAGCGGAAGGCGGACGGCCGCGTGTGGAAGTGCACGATCACGTCCACCGGGAACGACGCGTACACGTACTGCCCGTACGACGCGTCGCCGCCCTCCGCGCCGCCCGCCCCCGCCGCGCCGCCCGCCCCCGCCGCGCCGCCCGCCCCGCCCGCGCCGCCCGCCGCGCCCTCGCCCGTGCTGCTGCGGCTGCGGGATCCCGTCTCGGAATCTGTTGTTGATTAAATTATATAAAATAATATAATTAAATGAGAAAGTTATCAGTTTTTACATGATTACATTACTGGTCGGAAAATAACATTCTTATATTTTTATTAAAATAATAATAATAAGGCGCTGAAGATAAAAACGACGTCTAAAATATTTTTTTTATAATAAAATCCTTTAAAAACATTTTATACTAACTGTAATTAATAAAATCTAAGATAAAAAAAAAAAAACTTTTTTTAAAGAATGCAATATATATTTGAGGTATTACAATGGTTTTAATCATCCCCTGTATTCTTAAAACATCTATGATTGATACAAAAATGTAAACTAAATTTAAACATACCAGGCGTGGGCGCTGTGAAGGAGGTTTTCGTCGGTATAGGCTCCAAGGTCTGTTCCAGAAACTCCAGGATGTGTGGGCTGATGATGGTCTCCTCAGGTATACTCTGCAGCGTGATCCAGGCGAAGAGAGCCGCTTTCTTGGTCCCCACTTTACGTGAGGGATTAAGTGGTATGTTCAGGATTGTCTGTGGTGAAACCGATTCTTCTGGTAGGGTTTTGGATTCGTAGTGCACCTGTTTCAAAGGTTATTGTTAAAATCATGTATAATTCTAAACGATTAAAGCGAGGTGTACCATGAATTAAGTCGTCGAGCGGCGAAACTTGGCTACTTGCGCTCTGATACTGTGCTCTTGACGTTTGTAACGGTATTGCACACTAATTTAATGGCCTCAATTATAAGTAAGGTATTTTGATTCAAAACAATTTCATTTAGCGATAAAATATTACAGTTATTATATATTATAAGTTTTGCTTTTTAAGTTTATCTACATATATAGATGTTTTTTCTAAAAAAAAATGCAATTTTTATATCTTTTCCAAAAAAAAAAACGTCGAGCGAAGCTCGGTCGCCCAGGTAATTAATATAAAGTGCGGTAAAAGTGAGTCAAAAGTAGTGAAGACAGGCCGTACCTTGAGCTGCAGGCCGGGCACCTGGAACACGGTGAGGTCGGGCGGCGGCGGCAGGCGCGCGCGCCGCGCGTCCAGCCCGCCCGACGCCGAGCGCCCCACGCGCCCCTTGCCCTCGCCGCGCCCGCCCCTGCACCGCACACCGTGTAGCATTTAGTTACTTTCTTTTTTTTTTTAGGACATTGACACACAGCACCATCTCATTCCAATGAATACCCCCAGCGGGACTCGAACCCGCGACCGCTGGCACAGAAAGTAGGGTCACTACAAATTGAGCCAAATTTTCAATATTCATTCTTTTATTTCAACATTTTTACTCAGATTTGACAGGAGCTAACAAATTGATTCTTACTATTTTTAGAATTGCTAAGTTAAGACGATTTGTTAGTCTTCGTCGAATTCAAATTTAGTGTACATTTAAATTTTCCTACGATTAGAGAAAAAACCGTGTTTGTGTACTTATGTGCGCGCGTAAGAAGTTATACTTCTTTGACATAACAGAACAAAAACAGCTAAAGATTTTATCCCGTATGTCACAACTCTCTATTTTTAAAGGGAATGCAGCTAACTTCATCATATCGCTTTTTGGCTATCGGTGTGCGCACGCATCGTAAAAATTTAACTCAATTTTTTTCCAAAAGTCCCAAAAGAAGTATAACTTCAAAAACCACACACATAGGATGAGCCAATGTATATAAAATTAGAAGCCAAGAAAAAAAAACAAATACACCATGAATTGCAACAAATTAAAAAGCGTACAAAATATAAGTTAATCTCAATCTTCCTACATTGAAAACTTCCCACAGTGAGAATTAGAATAAACAAAGCGCAGCGCTCACATCTTCATATCCTCCTGGCTGCCGGGGTCCTTGGTGTGCAGCACGCACTTGCCGCTGTTGATGTGCACTTTGACGTCCAGCTCGAAGTCGATGTTGGGCTCCGCCGTCTTCGCCTTGCTCTGCTTGCTCTCCGGCGGGCTGGGCGCGGGCGGCTCGGGCGGCGACCTGTTGACAGAACGGGTTTTGTATTGCTATTATTATTGATCGACTTAAAAAAGAATAAAGTATTTCTTTTTTATATTTATTCAATTAAAGTATGAAATAAGTAAAAAGTATGTAAATAGTGAAGTGCTAAAAATGAAGTGCTAATAATTGGTCAATTCAGATCTTAATGGTAATGTTTAGAAATTAATGTATGTATTGTATACATACATATGTTTTCAGCCCTTTTTAACGTCCCACTGCTGGGCACGAGTTCAATACGAGGCGGATTAGGCTCCACTATGCCAGACAAGTGTCGGTTGGCGGACTTCATATAACTTTTGAAAACTTGGTAGGTTTTCTCAGAGATGCAGGTTTCCTCACGATGTTTTCCTTCACCGTAAGGTGAGTGGTAATCATGTTAGAAATGATTTGCACATGAAAATATCAGATGCGAGAGCTGAGATTTGAACCCGCTTCACTTGGTTTTCCAAGCGAGCGCGTTACCATTGGACTTTAGAAATTTATAATATATAAAATTATTTCGTATGTGTGGTCTATTGGTTTAATTTCAAAAATACGATTGTAGATCTATTAGTTAATAGAAACTAACCTGCGACTTGTCCAGGATTCAAGTTCCAGGTGGAATCGAATATAGTTTTTCTCTGATAACACGTAATTTTTTCAATAACTAATATAAAATCTGTTATTTTACGCCTAATATTTTTTCTAATGTCGTCAGTTCAGGGTTACGATTTAACATCGTCCTATCGAGTTTGAGTGTGAAAGCAATCAATCTCAGTAAAATCGGAGGAACATAATGAGTGCGTGTACATAATGTGTGTACGTACGGGTGGTCGAGGTCGTCGTCCGCGCGCAGCGTGGGCGGCCAGGGCGCGGGCAGCGAGCTCTGGCGCTGCACGCCGCCCTGGAAGCTCACGCGCGCGCGCGCCTCGCCCGCCTCGCGCGCGCCGCGCAGCGACGCCGACCGCGACGGGCCCGCCCCACCGCCGCACCCCGTCACTGTACATCCGTGTTAATATTAGAAATGTGAAAGTTTGTGCGTATGTATGGATGTTTGTTACTCTTTCAGGCCAGAACGGCTGCACGGATCTGGATGAAATTTGCCACAGAGATAGATTATAGTCTGGAGTAACACATAGCTACTTTTTATGAAAAAAGGTTTCTGTGGGATAGGTTTGTTTTTATTTTCCTAGAGGCGAACCCGAGAAAAGAGAGGGTGAGCCGCTAGTGCATCATATTTGTTAAACATAACTAAGTATAAACATACCTATAGTTTAAAAATAAACTTTGTTGATTTCAATTTATTAGCATACAAACAGGTAGATCATTTTTGGAGAAAAGAAGTTATGATTTATGATATCAAAAAAATAAATTATGGTATATAAACAAGAATACCGATATACGAAAATATAACAAAGCTATGCTAACAACAAAAAGAATTTTCAAAAAAATAATAATTAAAACCAACTTTATAATAATGTTAACAATATGTATTCAATTCTACAAAATAATAATAAATTAAATAACAACTTGAAACCATAATAATAAAGGGTTGATACTTTTGTCACGAGTACTGAGGACTCAAGGGACGCCCATTATATATACACGTGAAGCCCCGTCATACGAGTGCATTCAAACTCCTCAAAACTTATGCTAGCTTGGTACTTGTGATGACGTCACACGGGGTGCAGTTACTAAATAATAAAAAGTGTCGTGACGACCGAAATATTACAACTCTTTCCGGTCTAGCTCCCAATTGCCAAGTGGGCCGAGTATAAGATGCAATACAAAAGTTCGTTCCAAAAACAAGATAAAGGTGACATGCAGCACTGACCGGTTAGCGGGTCGCTGTCGGCGGAGCTCCAGGAGGCGCCCTCGATGATGTCGGCGAGGCGCGCGTCGTCGTCGGCCAGCAGCAGCGCCTCGCCCGACGCGCCCGCCTCGCGCGCGCCCGCCAGCGACCCCAGCGGCGAGCCCGCGCTGCCGCCGCTGTACGTGCTGTACGCGCTGTACGCGCTGTACCTGCAAACATTTGTGCGTAACACAACATCCCACCGCTCGACACGGGCTTCCTATCAATACGAGAAGGATCAGCCCATAATCCACTGGTGTCATGCTGACCGAGTGCAATCCACACGTGGTCTTCACATGTCTTTCGAAAACTTGCTAGGTTCTCTTAGACATATAGGTTTTCACAATATTTTCCTTCACCGTAAGACACGTGGTAATAATGTTGGGAATGATTCGCATATGAAAATATCAGAGGTGCGACACCCGGAATTTGAATCCACCTCTGCTTTTGTTTTGTTTGTTACTCGTTGAGTTTAAAATGACTGTACAGAACATTGGAACGAATTTGATGAAATTAAGTAGGTAGACAGATATACTATGACCTGATCACCTGACACCTAGGAATATACGCAAATAAATTAAGAATAAATTTCACCTTTTAAAAAATTTAAATAACTGCTATATACTAAGCTCTATTAGATAATTCTAATCAACCGATTATAATTTAAAATATTATTTTCTAATAAAATGCAAACCTAAAGAATATACATACAATGAGTTCATTAATTGATTATATTATATACTTATCCTAAAGGTTATTAATGTTACAGATAAAAAATAGAAGAGTGTAAGTATGAGATACAGACTGGTCCAGGTCCTGCTGCGCGGGCGGCGTGACGAAGGAGTGCGAGCGGTTGGAGCCGAGGCCCAGCTTGCCCTTCGTGATGGAGCTGGCGCGCACGCTCTGCCGGCGCAGCTTCTGGATCATGTCCCTGTACCACAACATCAAATCAGTCATTGTATTATATAATAATCTACACTAATATTATAAAGAGGAAAGATTTGTATTTTTGTATGTTTGTAACGAATAAGCTCAAAAAGTACTAGACCGATTTGGATGAAATTTGATAAGAAGATAATTTGAGACCCTGAGAAGGACATAGGATATTTTTTATTCCGGAAATCATCCCTTAAGAGGGTGACAATGGGGAAAATTTGTATTGGGAATCAACCTAGGGACGAACCCGATCAAAGCGAGAGTGAGTCTCTAGTACATAATAATCTGGAGTACGAACCTCCCCTTAGATCGATTGGGAAAATTGACTGACTTTGAACGACTTTCAAAAGCTAGTAAGGCTAGTAAGGTAAATTGAATTCCTTTAAAGTGGTTAAAATTATGAATAAAAAAAAAATGAAAAATAAAAAACGCTCACAAATTTAACAAAACCAACAAACATAAAACACAAAACTATATATCACAAAGCATAATTCTTACACAATAACATAAATACTGTAGTGTCGAAGGTAATATCAAAATATGTATAATAATATAATGTGGGTAATCTGGTATAGTGAGTCAGCTGTTCAGTTCAATAAACGCTACCAGCCGAGAAGTACAATGATGCACCTGCGGAAGTCCTTGAAGACGAGCGCCTCGAGGTCGTGCAGGCGGCGCAGCTCGTACTCCACGGTGCTGTGGCTGGCGCCCAGCGCGCGCAGGTCGTTGATGATCTTGGCCTGCTCCGTCATCTCCTTCTCGATGAGCTTGGAGCGCTGCTTGGCGTCGATGCTGCTGTCGAACACGAAGGGCGGCAGGTGGTCCGTGTACTTGCGCCGGAACACTATGCTCTCCTGTGGCGACAATGACATACTTGCGAACCTCTTCTCTTTCGACTCGATTAAGAAATCATCGAAAATTTAACACAAATTTTAATGCATTTTGGATATTTTTAAATGGTATCCGAATTTTAATTACAATCACTCGTATATTTATATACATTTTTGCTTTCAATAACTTTATAGAATTAGAAAGTTTAATGATTTGTAACCACATTTCAAATGAAACTAACTTTTCAACTTTTGTCACAGTTTTATTTTGAAGTTTTCTTCCCGACATTTCGAATGTTTTACAGCAAAATGGTCACGAGAGGGAAAACAAAATAAAAACTCAAGACCGTTACAAAATCCGAAAAAATAACTTTATTTAAAATGTCAAATATTCACGTAAATACAAAAAGAGATTTCTAAATTTTTCATTTTTTTATTTAAATTTGAATAAATTTTGATAATACCTGCGAGTCCCTGCTATTATCGGCTTCGTCATCCAAATCGCTTTCACAATCCATTTTAAGGGGATCTTCCTCTTCAAATCCTAAAAGAAAACAACAAAAATAAAATAAGATTTAAAATGCTTGCTTCTAACACATACATCATTCATTTATTCATTCATAGATGAATTTTTACGTCGCCTTACAATCATTGATAGTAAAAAGAAACTCAAAAAACATATTTAAATATCACTATTACTGCATAAAATTGGTAGTATGATTGACGAGTAATTAACATTGTAATATACAATTTATATAATAACCGGCGGTAAATAATGCACATCGACCTAAAGAGGGAGAAAATCGGCTAATTTCGGTTTTGTAGAGCGTCGTCTCTGTCCCTCAGTACATTATAAGTTCCCAGTAGATACCGGACTGTTAGTGCGACAGAGACGGCGCTCTACGAAGCCGAAACTAGCCGATTGTCTCCCTCTTTAGCTCGATGTGCATTATTTACCGCCGGTCACTGTACGTTCTTAGTGTACAAGTTCAAAATTTAAAAAAAAAATTAACGTTGGTCCATCATTACACAAAAAAGAAGCCATTACATCATTACGCAAAAAAGAAAAAGAGGAATTCACGGATAATAATAATAATCGATATTTTATAACATTCTCGTTAGTTATAATCGGAAAAGGTATATATACCTGTAAGCATAGTCAACGTGTGTCCCAGAGCGGAGAGCTGCTTGCCGACGTTCACGTCCAAGTGGATGTCCACGCCTTCCATTTGCCAGGACACGTTGAGGAACCATTTTGCATTTTCTGTCAAACAAATTATATTTATTATCAAACATAAAAGTCGCCTCTTCCTTGTTTACGTTTAAGCTTCATTTACAGCGTGTAAGTAATTTATTAAGGATTATTTTAAGTATCGGAATAAAATCTCAAGTCACTCTACGATCTTTAATGTAATTTTTGGAAAAAATATAATTAATTGCGACGAGCCAACTTTTATGTTGTAATATTAGTGAAAATACTAAAATTTCGAAATTAAAAGATATATTATGTATTTATAATAAAACTGAAATCAAGGGCGATTCGGACCCGCACACAAAAGGTGCCATGCAATCGATTCTTTTATTTGCATGGCGACCATTTTAAAATTCGCCAACCTAGGTTTTTCATTATTTGTTTACAAAGTAGCAATAAAAATACACACTCTGTGAAAATTTCAACTTTCTACCTATTACGAGATACAGCCCTCTGACAGATAGACGGATAAACAGCAGAGACTTAGTAATAGGAGTCCATTGGTCACCTTTATTATGAGATGATATCACTCCTGACATACAGGTTTAATCTAGTTTGTGAGTCAGAGGGTTCAACTGTCAACAACAATGGTGTATATATTACCGCGATGCTTGGCGGCGGTGGTGCGGCTGCAGACCTCGTAGGTGCCCTCGGACACGCAGCACACGTTGACGGCGGCGCGCGCGGGCGGCTTCCAGTCGTCCAGCGACGCCTCGAAGTCGTCGGCGAAGCGCAGGCACAGCCCCACGAAGCGGCCCTTGCTCACCAGCGCGCCCGAGCTGCACGCCGAGATGCTGGTGCTCTCCAGCGTCACCACCACGGCGCCGCGCGACTCCGCCTCCAGCCCGCGCGTCCACGACGTCTGCCACCCGGCAACAAACGGTACCTACTACTGCGACTACTCTTTTCAACTAAAAACTTCGCGTCACCGACATGCTACGTGTGACATGTGACGTGTCGACGCATTCTGACACAGAATGGCGACGCGCAATGTCATGTGTTTTGATTAACAAATAAACTATATCAAAATATAAATAATTATTAATCGAAGTGCCAATGAATGTGAAAAACAGATTAATAATAATTACAATTTACAAATTATGAAATTTTAATTATTCATACTACCTTTAATATAAAAAAAAAAAAAAAACAGTTTTTCCAAAGTATAACTTTTCACTTCTGTCGGCAGTCCTCATGACTATTTTAATTTTTTTTACGCATCAACGATATGCGTACCATCCATCGATATGCAAACCATCTTTATCTTTATGTACTAATAAACTTATATGGGCTTGTATACACCACGCTTTATAAGCACGACGACTATGCGCATATTACACACGTACGTTCGTACATATATACATCAACTATACATATTGTACACTGATAAATCAAAAAAAAAAACCAGATTAATTGCATTCAAATACCAATTTGTACCTTATGTTAAATACATATGAATTATAATAACATGATTTTAAAGTGTATCTTTAACTGAAAAAGTAAAATAAAGCATGCCCAGAAAATACATAATAGCATAGTTTTTTTCAATATTCACATATTAAAATATAAAAATAATAATTATTATAAAGTTAACGTATAGCAGTAAACGATAAACTTACCAAAGGTGGTTGGTTTAATGGTAAACAGATGCCAATGTCGTCTACATTCAATTGCAAGAATAGAGTGCTCAGGTGTGGGGTCGTTATGTTCGATGTCAATTGTACCTAAAAAAACGAATTAAATTCATTTACTTCATTTGTAATCATCATTTACACCGGAAATTACAACATTAATTTCAACTTAAATTTTTAACTAGCTTTTTTTTAATTGTGGTTATTTGATAGAGATACAGTAGAATTTTTAATGTTTTTTATAATGTAAGATATATTTGATTAAGAGTCATAATTGACTCCAAAATTTAAAGCTTTAAAAGCTTTATGTTGATACATAAAAATATAGATACACATTTCCTAACAAATATCTCTTCAAAAAGTGGCGTCGAATTGATGTTAAGTGAAACCAAACAATAAAATTCAAAAGTCGAAAGTTCTAATTGTCTTAACACAAATTCGAACTTACGCACACCACATAAAATTTTTTTTACAATTTCGATTTGTGCACATCTTTTTGAGGACACTTTTGTTTATTAACGTTTATTTATTTATTTATTCGATAATCATAAAGCATTATAAAAAATACAGTTCGAGCACAAAGTTATTAACAAATAGGTCCAAAATTTCATTACTCTATTGTGATATAAATGTAACGGACAACAGAGTGCCTACTCCTATATTGAAAAAAGAAAAGAAAAGTCAGAATATTTAAATTCACTATGCTAATGCTAATGGTATGCACACAAAACATACTGTTTTGTTGTGTAACTTACGTTTTTATATTTGCGGAAAGACTGGATGGGCCGACCATGGGGAGGTTTATCAAGTTACATGTACAAAATGTGACTAGACAAATCTCCCTGTGATAGCTATTTATTTATTTATTTTGTTTGTATTTTGTTCTACTAACATAGTTCTTAAGCAATTATATTGTACTAATAAACTATGAGCCTATGTTGCTTGAAAATAAAAGATTTTTTTTTTTTTTATTTTTTATTTATATATGAATAGTTCTAAACCACGAATACGTACTTTTTCAAAGACCTGTTGCGTAGCAGTCAACACTTCCTTGTTCAGAGTCATCCTCTTCTCGTTCCAGTACTCGTACGCGTTCTTGTAGTTGAGCCACACGAGGATCGCCTTGTCCACGGCCACGGGCTGGATGTATATGAGCGGGCGCTTCAGCGTGATCAGCACCACCTCCTTGTCCTCCTCGCACACGATCTCGTCTTGGAATGCGTTCCGCATGGCTGCCGACATTCAACATATTTAAAATATTCATTTAAAAAACTTTGTTATATTTATGAAAAAATGTGTTAATATACATCCTGGATAAATTCTAAGAAATTAATTCTTAACCGGACCACCAGTGCGTCGGTGGTCTCTTAACAGGTTAATAAATTTTGTCCATACATATTTTAATTTAATTATGTAATTAATACTATATGTAGAGTGAATTATTCTTGTTTAGACAGAAATAATGATTGTTTCAAAAGATCATTTTACTTAGATACGTGTTTTTAAGTAACGTTCTGCTTATATTTGAATTGTTGAAAAACTATTCAACAGTAACTCTCTATATACCAGATTAAACGTTACATTAAGAATTAATAATATAGGGTATTGTTGCATAAATTTTGGTTCACAATTAAAAATATGGCCTACTTGACATATTAATACCAAATACATGGACATATTTATAAGTATCGTCCCACTAATATTATAAATGTGTCCACTCTGTTGTACTGACATATGCGCGTGTTGAAGAAGGCGTACTGCTGGAACTCGGGCTCGGCCTCCTCGAACATGGCGTTGCGCAGCAGCTGGCCGAGGCTGAGGTTGAGGTCGACCTGCGCGCGCGCGAACAGGCGCAGGCCGTGCGGGCCGGCGGGCTGCGGCACGTTCTGCACGCGGTTGCTCAGCTCCAGCTCCACGGCGCCCGTCTCCAGCCGCACCGCCGAGTTGCTGGGCGTCGTCGCCGTCAGCTGGATGCGCTACACGCCGGGGCGGGGCGACGCGTTATATATACTGTATACGTGTGCGTGCCGCGCGCACGGTGTGCACGTGCGTGCGTGTGCGCGCGTGCGTGCGTGTGCGCGTGTGTGTGTATATATTGTTACAATACGAGGTATGAAAACGAAATACTATTCAAAAATTTCAAAGCTTTAACAGCAATCATGATCACGAGAGATAATAAGGTGTTAGGTTTCTCAAAGGAAAAATCGAAACATCGGGAACCAAAAATCAAAATAAATCCGCAAAAACATCCGAAAAGATAGTTTCGATTTAAAATGTGAAATATTTCGCGTAAATTTAAGAAAGTATTACGGTTACTATTCAATTATTAATATTTAGATGTAATAAATTATTCAATTATATGATGAGCAAAAGATTCGCGTAATCTTTATAGAACAGAATACTCATAGGTTATTTTAAAATCTGCAATGCCATTTGTACTTATAACAACTAAATATTTCAACATAAAAACTTACTTTGATCCTTATAAGTAGAGAGAAAAGTATTCTATTAAAGGCCGACGAAGACACCTCTTCCTCGTTCCACAGCGGCACTGGCTTTTCACCGCCATACACTTTTTGTACTACCTCATTAACCTCCTAAAAATAAAAGAAATATATTTAAACTTTATCGTTTAGTTGACTAAACAAAACTTTTCTACAATTAAAAAAAGTTATCCTATGTATGTCTGTCTGTCCAAACGCGATAAACTCAAAAATATTTTGAAAAATGATTTTCATACCGATTTCACCAATGAACGGAGCGATTCAAGAAGAAGGTTTAGGTGATAATTTATTAAGATTATTATTATAGTATATATTTATTATTAAAGTTAGAAGATGTCGGAAAAAATGATGCCAATTGGGAGCTTTATTAGCGTGCGCCGCGTAAACCCATAATTATTTAAAAAATAATAATATATTAAGGAGTTATTCTTGTAATATACCTAATAAACTGTAGCAAGCAACTTCATATGTGCATTGTACGTCTTAGAGCTCACTCCAGCGACACGGGGTTAAGTTACTAGTATAGAATTTTGTAAGCTAAATAAATATATATAATTTGAATACAATGCCAGTTTAGCAATGACCTTCATGAAGACTTTTTGCACGAAAACGAGGTGGTTGAGCAGGTCGGTGGACAGCGTGTGCTCGAACAGGCCGATGTCGGCCGTGGCGGACAGGTAGCGCCCCGCGCGCAGCACCACGCCCTCCGGCTCCGCTGCATTCAACATACATACAAATTAATACATATATATATATATATATATATATATATATATATATATATATATATATATATATATATACGTGAGTATATTCATGCTGATGCACTCTGCGTTAATATTAAAAAAATTAGAAAAGACATTTCTATATAAGTGATAGAAATACATAATATGAAAGAAATACATGCGAATAACACAAAGAAGTACTTTCATTGTTTTTCTAAGCTAAATTATGCCTTTAACTTTATATTTATATACTCCGTATACACTTGCACACCAAACAACTCACCTCTGACAGCGTCGGGGTCGGAATCGTGGTGCGGGTCGTGGTCGTGGTCGCGGCGGTGGTCGTGGTCGTGGTCGCCGTGGTCGCGAGCCGCGTCGGGCGCGCAGGGCTCGCAGTCGAGCACGCGCGCGCGGCACGACACGGCGGGGAGCGCCACCGACGCCGCCGCTGGGATGTTGGCCTCCGTTACCTATACGAGTACATAGCCGCAGCCATACTAATTAAGTAGTGAGCGATAGAGAATATTTTTTTATAATCTTTTTAAAATCTTTATTGCTTCTGAATTAAGTCTATATTAATATTTTTAATGTAACTTCTTTTTAACTAAGAAAATAATTATTGAAAAGTGCAGAAATAGGTGGGAAATTCAAAATAGTTGAAACGCAACGCGTTTGTATGACATTTTTAAAAACATTTTTTACACTAAATTTTTGTTTTTGGAGCTGGATATTTTTTCTAGTTTTATCGTTATATACACTATTGTGTAAGCTATTATTATATAAAAAAACGCATTTTCCCTATTTTAATAAATAATATATAATGACTATCATATGCAGCTCGATGTATCTAATTCATACTACTATAATTATATATTATAACAATTGTTTTTGTATTCGTCATATATAGTATTCGGGTAACGAAACTTCATTTTATATCCTCTATCTATTTTTAACTAACTATTTTCAAGAAAAACTTACGTAAGTAATAATATTTAAAAAAAGACTCTTAATACTTTATATCTTAAAAAATGTACCAAGAATATGAAATATATGTATAAATACAAAATAATATGGAATGTAATAGTGTATCGACCTGCAGCTTGGTGACGAAGCTGAGCGAGTGGTGCGGCAGGTCCACGGTGAAGTGCGCGCGCGCCGCCGTCACGCCGGCGCTGTGCACGCGCTCCATCTTGTACTGCGCCTGCAGCGACGGCAGCAGCGCCGCCGTCACGCTCAGGCTCTGCGCACGCGCGCACACACACATACAAATATGTACACATTAAATGTTATATACACGGTACTCCGTCGGAAATTAGAGATCAAAATTGCGAAAATATCTAAAAAAATTATTCGATATTATTCCAAAATAAAAGTTAAAAAAGTAACATCTTTTCCTTTAGGGCGCAACGCACATCCACGACGCGTGTACTATGATCGCGCCTCATCTGCGTATTGAACGCTGGTAAACTTAAAAATGCAATTTGCTTGCGATCGTCTAACGTATCAATGGCGCCTTAAAATTCTGACTAATATAAAGTCCTTGTTTGAAAAAAAGACAAAAGAAAGACCTGCAGCACGATGGAGAACTGCAGATGCAGCGGCTGCAGCAGCGGGTCGGCGCGCGGCGGCGCGGCGGGCGGCGGGCGCGGCGCGGGCGGCGGGCTGCCCTCCTCCTCCTCCTCCGTGGCGCCCAGCCCGCCGCCGCGCGACAGCCGGGACGACGTGCGCGTCACTCCCAGCTCCTGTCACACAACAAACACAGACATACATATATTAGTGATATTATTCTCTTGAATAAAGAAATAAAGTCAAATTTGCGTTTCTATGTAAATACAAAAGATTTATTTCACTACAAAATTTACAACATTTAAATAATCATATATATTATCTGTAAACAATATATTAGTTTACCTGTAAATGCAAAAGAAACAGTATTTAAAGCCTTTATTTCAGGTCTTTTTAGATGTTACAAAATATACTAACTATTATTTATAAGGAATCTCTATAATTTTATTCCACTCTCGATTATTTCGTTAAATGTTAAAGTGGACCAAAGAGTATGCATGCGGCAAATACAAACTTAAGAAAAACACTCGTATAGAAGTGAGAAAATTTTCTTTACACATATAACGATGTACATTTGCACAATACATTTAGTATAACAATTTTATCTAATGTTTGTTAACTCTTATTTACTTTATATATTTACTAAATTTAATTATTTCATTACTATATGAGAAACTTTAAACTTTAAGAATTAACCCAAAGAAACGTATTGCATAACATATTATTGGCCTAATTCGTTAACCTGCTAAGTGTATATCTGCATAATTTACAGGACAAAGAAAAAAATGGAATTACATCATTTAATTTTTAAAAATCAAAATTCAAAAAATACCGTTGGTTCCTTGATATATTTCCAACTCTTTTATATGTCATCGCTATTGCTTTAACATAATGTAATAGTTTCAACTTTTTGATAGGCATAAAGAGTAAAATAGCTCAAAAATGAACTCGGGAAGTTAACAAATGATGCCGAAGATTTGTATAAAGCTTGTGCACCTGCAGCGTGGAGGAGAGCTGGCGGCTGGAGCGCGTCATGACGCCGTGCAGCGCCACGGGGTGCTGCGGCAGGTCCACGCGCACGCCGCCCACGGCCGCCAGCGCCGTGGCGCCCGCGCGCCCCGGCTCCCACGAGTACAGCGCCTGCGACTTGCCCACGCTCACGCGCACCACCGTCCTGACACGGCAGAACCAACTTTTATATTCAATTTTTCTAATTATGACTTCATTTTCCGGTTCGAAAGACCAAAACATAAAAATATCTTTTTTTTAAAATAATAACACAAAATAAAGGGCAGTGGCAGTCCAGTAGCAACGCGCTCGCTTGAGAAACCGAGTGAAGCGGGCTCAAATCCCGGGTCTCGCACCTCTGATATTTTCATGTGCGAATCATTTCTAAAATGATTACCACTTGCCTTACGGTGAAGGAAAACATCGTGAGGAAACCTGCATATCTGAGAAAACCTAGCAAGTTTTCGAAAGACATGTGAAGTCCGCCAATCTGCACTTGGCCAGCGTGGTGGACTATGGTCTGATTCCTCTCGTATTGAATGGTATGAATGGGACCCGTGCCCAGCAGTGGGACATTAAAAAAAAGGCTGAATACAAGAATACAACACAAAATTAAAACAATCATCAATCGATTAAATATTGTCAATTATTATCAATGCTGAATTATATTTTGAGGTTAACACTTGATCTACTAAATTTTAAAAGACGTATAAATTAAAAGAACAACAGGTTGTCAGTGCCAAATTATTTCAAGTAACATAACTATAATAACTAAAAAATATATGTTAAAATGATAAGACAAGTTTGTTGAATAAAGAGTTTCAAAGGTAATATAATATTTTATTCTATACAAATAAATGAACTTTATTAAATGCATATGAAAGTATATACGATACTCATAAAAAAAACACTATTTTTAATTTTTTGTCTGTCTATCTGTCTGTCTGTTTGTCCTAGCTAATATCCGAAACAACCGAATGAATTTTGACGTGACTTTCACTAGAAGATAGTTTATGTTTTAACGAGTAATTTAGGCTACTTTTATCTTAGAAAAATAATTAGGAGGCCGCGTAAAAAACTCAAAAACCTATCAAATTGTGAACAAAATTGTATGTACGGACGATGACGACGGGACGGAAGCGAGCTAGTTAATAATAAGTTTCCTTTGACTGATAAGCTTAAATGCTTAAACGTCACTAACACAACAATGAATATTTCATGAGTATAGTGTACAGTGTGTGTAGTGTAGTGTGTGCGGCGTACTGACTGGTGGTTGGGCGCGGCGCCCTCGAGCAGCACGATGGCGGTGCGGCCGAGGTTGCCGCTGAGCGCCCACTGGCGCGCGCGCGACGCCGACAGCGACGCCTGCAGCGACGTGATCTCCGCCTCCAGCTTCAGCCCCGACAGCGACGCCAGCAGCCGCGTGCGGTGGATCCTGCACCGGTCTACCACATTATACATCGTGCCTAGGAATATTGTGTACATAGCACGACTTATTTTTTTTAAATATCGTAAACGGAATGTGGTGTAGGCACGAGTTCTTAATAACTCTGTCATGTCGAAACGGCTGGGCGGATTCAAATTAAATTTAGTACCCAGATAGACCAGATAGAAGCACGCACATACCTGTGCAGCAAGGGCAAAGAAGTATCGATAGTATAGTAAAAAAAAGTCGAGAGGAATCGCGTTACACATGGTAGAAAAGAAATTCCTTTTCCAGTCTTCATCCTTGGCTCATAACTAAGATCTTAAAAATTGCATTATATCATAAACATTAAGCAACACATACATTGTATATGTTGAAACTCATCGAAGAAAGCCCTGCACAGAGTACACACGAGACTTTGTCTCGCATGGTACTTTTGTCATGTGTACTAGGAGACCACAAATCTGAAGCAATGCTCATTCATTATATATGTGTGTAAGTCCCCGTCATAAGAGTACATAGTGCTTACTACATACATTCCTTAACGCTTATAATCGCCTGGTGCTTATAATGACGCTGTATAGGGTGCCCTCGTGACGGTCGAAGTATTCCACTTGTTTCCGTCTCGCTCTCATTCACCAAATGTGCCGTGTATAACGTGCGACGAAGAACAATACTCGCCTGGCGACCCCCACGACGACGATGCCCATGCCGGCGTTGCTGGCGGAGGAGTTGCTGGCGTTCTGCTCGCGCGAGCTGGGCCGCGCGCGCCCGCGGTACGCCTCCGGCAGCTCCGTCGACACGGAGAACCTGGCGGAGATTGCGTACGAAAAATTATAGGCATTACATTTTTGACTTGAGCAAACTTTAAAATAATAAAATTATTTTAACATATAAAATTTTACAGCTAATAAATTAGACTACAATTTATAATAACATTCTTGTAACAATAAACATATTTTAGATTTATTTTATAACAAATGGAGATGCTTAATTTATTCAAAATTTAACTTAAGTATACTTTCAGCGTGATTCCATACAAATTAAAAAAAAAAAAAAAACAGCTCAATAGATATATTAATTACTAACGGTAACTAGTAGTTTGTGTACTTATTGAGTTAAATAGTAATTATCATTTTTGTCATTTTCACATACTTCCATTAACCAACGTTGATATCGAATGAAAACCCCACAGAAATGATAAAAAAAATGTGATCAGATCCGATATAGGTACTATGCCAAGGAGCAGAAAGTTATATATATGATTATGATATTGAGGAACTATATAAGGTATAATAAATATCTTGTGACATTAACACATAGCGCCATCTAGTTCCACAGTAACCTACGAGGTTTGTGTTATAGATACCAGATAGTTGATACAGTACATACATATATATGACTTTAAATACACACATATTATAAATATAAACACCCATGACTGTAGTGCAAACATTCGTGCTCATCACACAAATGAATGCCCCCAGCGGGACTCGAACCCGCTACCGCCGGCACAGCAAGTAGGGCCACTACAATCTGAGCCAAACGTATCGTCGAGGGTGTAAGGTGTAGGGTGCAGGGTACCTGTGCGTGATGGTGTCAGCGTCGGGCATGTTGGCGTAGAGGTCGAGCAGCAGGTACACGGTGCGCCAGCAGCGCGGCGCTAGCGCCGGCGCCTCCTCCGCCGGCGCCGCGCCCGCCGCGCCCCCCGCGCCCGCCGCGCCCGCCGCGCTGAACATCGGCGTGTGCGCGCCCTCGTTCAGCGAGCTGTAGCCTACACACCATACATATACAAATACTGTTAAAAAATAAAATAAGTATCTTTATGTATGTATTCAGCCCTTTTTTAACGTCCCACTGCTGGGCACGAGCCACCCTTTAATACGAAGGGGATCAGGCCATAGTCCAACACGCTGGCCAAGTACGGGTTGGCGGACTTCACATGTCTTTCGATAATTTGGTAGGTTCTCTCAGACATGCAGGTTTCCTCACGATGTTTTCCTTCTCATAAAACAAGTGGTAATCATGTTAGGAATGATTCGCACATGAAAATATCAGAGGTGCGAGACCCGGGATTTGAACCCGCTTCACTCGGTTTGGCAAGCGAGCGCGTGGACTGGACTAACAACTACCTGTGTCTTTATAAATTAACTAAATATGTAAATATGTGCTGTTAGTCATATAGTGATGTCATTAGCCTACTTTAAGTTAGTATTTAACATGAATTACAAGTATTAAGAGAAAATTGAAGGCAAAGCTGGATTTATCTCTAAAAGAGATCTCTTCCAGTCAACCTAGGAGGTGAGAATTTTATATATTATTAATCTTAGTCTTATTATATTAGGTTAGAATTAAAGTGTAATTAAATCTAATGGTTGTCTCATTACATAACCGTTTCGAACCATATGGTACCTTATAAAAGGATGGCTGTTCGATTCCTGGCCGTGCGTTGCGCTTGTGTTCTCAATAATATCAACATTGTATAAATAATGTTGTGTTTTTATTCGAAATAAATATTTGTTCAATTTATAAGATGTCTTACTAAATTTTATTGAAATATAGCGGTATTGCAATAAATACAATCTAATTATATTACTTATTTATTTTTATTTTAATAGTCAAAATTAAAATAAAATGAATGGTAATACATATAGAGTAAATACAAAATACATTCGATTATATTTTACATACTGTATTTCATTTGAAAAACAAATGAATATAAAGCAAGTACTATTATAAATTGACGTACTAGCCTTTTACTGTATTTTATTAGAAAATGAAAGTAATTACAGCGTTATAAAGTATAATGGTTAAAGTCTAAATTTAAAACCTACGCAATAATAACATTTTAATGCCTCAAAAAAAGTTAAGATGACATCAAAAAAATGTTATCGCACATTTGCTTCGTTATAAACGCAAGTTCAACGACGTATATTCACAATCATGCGTCGTCAGCTCGTTTATGAATAGTGTGCATAAGCCTTCACTGGAATTACACTTATTAGTCTTCATTATCGAATCATTTCACTGTACAAAAATACGTGATTTACTTGTGTTGTTAACTGTGGTAAATATTTATACTCTTTATTATAATGCTCTTTAATATATAGCGCCATCTATTAACTTTAGTTTCTGTCATGGCGTTTAGTGATCACCATTTACAAGATGTTGAAATGTGTTGAACCATATTAAATAAATCTATTAAATACTACTGGTATGTTTCGTTTTGCTTATTAAAATCGCATGAGTCGACCAAGTCGATAAGCCTAGTACTGACCCAGCTTGCCCTTGACGGTCTTGCCGGTGGAGCGCAGCTTCTGCGCGAAGGACTGCGGGCGCGCGCGCGGCGCGGGCGGCGGCGGCTGCCACTTGGGCTCCAGCGCCGCCAGCGCCGCGTACGCGCTGTCCTTGTCCAGCGACGACATGCTCGCCACCGTCTCGCGGAACTCGCAATCTGCCGACATCACACACACATACACTTGTATGAATTACAGATGAAATTATTAATCAAACGTCGGTCGATTTATTACTTACTAGCGACTCGCGATTTCTTCCTTTATATATATATATATATATATATATATATATATATATATATATATATATATATATATATATATATATATATGATGAATGGTATAATGAATTGTTATGGATTGTATTATAACGTGTTTTCTCGTGGGAATAAAATGAAATCCCGCAGTAAAAAGTAGCGCATTTCACTCTTCAGCCCTCCAACTATCTCCACATCAAATATCACCCCAATCCGTCACTCAGTTTCGATGTAAAAGAAAGACAAACAAACACACTTTCACATTTATAACATTAATATCTACTAGTATGGATTTTAATTTTTAATATAAAATTATATAAATACATTCCCAACCGCTTTCTACGAAACTAGCCAAATGCAAACATTACAATGCACAAATGTATAAACACCACTAACTCCCCAACACTGAGCTGCTACGAAGATTTTCTAACAGAAAAAAACAGTAACAATTTTGGCAAAAGACTCAAACTTAAGAACCCTTAATTTGTAGCCGTGTACGGCTACCCTGTAAAGTTATACTGAAGTAACTTAAACCAATAAGGAATATCGTATATAAATATTATAGATTTGCATTTCCAATTTCGGTCAATATCTTAGTATAGTTACCGGAAGGATGTTTGTTGTGGCGGCGCGAGGAGCTGGTCTGCGTGCGCAGCTCGCTCTGCGTGTCCTTCACGTTCTGGTACATATTGCTGATCTGGTGCAGCAGCCGCAGTAACGGCATGTTCACCTACAAGGATAATTGCACTAGTATAGTTATAATTACATTAGTCACACCATTAATAATAAATATGTTCTCCTGACCGATTTCAGCCATGGCAACAAATGTTACTGAAGCTACTTAGCTTCATAGCATACTTATGCAGGAGATATTATAGTATACAAGTGTACGCTCAGATATTCTCAAAGTCCGATGGGATGTTAATTCGATACGACCTGCGAGAGTTAAGGCGTAAAACCGACTACATTACAAGGCATGGGGGTGAAACACCACCAACTTTCCAGCTCCCGACTGTTGTGTGTGACTGAGAATTTCTAAACAGAAAAACCTACTTAGCCCGGCTCGAGACCTAAAACCCGGAACCACCGGACTTACAGCCGTACATACTAACCACTAGACCATCGAGGCAGCTAAAAATTAATGTAATTATGCTAAAACCAATCACCTGTTGCGATATGAACCGAATGCTGATATTAAAGTTGAGCATAGTGCTGATGTGCTTCTTAAGCTGTCCGCGCGAGATGTACAGCACGTTCTGGCGCTGGATGAGGTCGTCCACCGCCATGTCCGCCACCTTCTTCAGGTCCACGTCGATGGACACCTTCTCGCAGAGGAACGCCGGCGTCTCCGACGGGATGTCGGCGTGGGCATTCGCTGGAGAGTAACTTGGCTTGTATTATATTTGCAGGTAATCTTGGATTATGATATCACTCGGACTTATGCTAAGAAAAAAAATATTCTTATAACCGACATTAAATATATCTTTCTTATCATAACACTATAAGCGTCAAAATATGGCTTTTACGAAATAAATAATTACGTTCGAAATTTTGTACTGTTTTTTTTTTTTTTTAAATTACCTTTTTCGATTAATGCACAGTTTGGACATAACAATAACTTACAAATTAAGAGTTGAATATACAAGAAATTTTTATTATAAAAATGAAATTTCCAACAATTAAAAAAAACAATAACAGAACAGACAATAACACAATAAAATCATTTAACGTTACCTTTGGCCTTCCCGCCCTGGTGTCGCCTGTCGCGCGCCAGCTCGCCCACCACGATGTCGATGCGGAACATGTCCACCCACGCCAGCAGCGACAGCTTGGAGCCCAGCGACTCCAGCCCGGACCCCGCCTCTGCTCCCACTCCTTTCACTTTCGATTCACCTATTAAAAAAAACGAGACAACTGTTTAGCTCCAAGATTCATTTAATACTTTTTAATAATAGCTGGTCGTACAATGTATAGGTACCGGGGAGGCCTACACACATACACACATACACACTACATCTACCTTTTGTATGTAAAGATTTTGTGTATAAAGTAAACAGTATGGATGAATGGCTATATCACTTAGTCGCCATTTGGGATTAAGTTAATGATATTGAGCAGAATTATGGACGCCTAGAACATTTTATATTTACAGATTATCGAAGTATCTGTTTGACTAAAATAATAGCAATAATAAATCAGCCCTCTTTAAAGAAATCACAATTATGATCAAATTTAATCTGATATATATTGATAACAATATAGGTGTATTTTCTAAAAAAAAAAAAAAAAATTATATTATTTCCGAAAAAACACGGTATTATTAAAGGCCGAGAAAAGCTCGGTCGTACAAGTAGTATTCTATAGGATGCGGATGGCGTACCGTGCGCGACCTGGTGCGGCGACACGCCCAGCGCCGCCAGCAGCGGCTGGAACACGAGGTGCGCGTCCAGCAGCATCAGCGAGCCCTGCAGCGGGTACAGGCTGCACGCCGCCAGCGGGTTGGCCTTGGCCGCCGGGATCAGCGGCTTCTTGCTCTTGGCCTCCTGGCGGCAACGACACGTCCGATTAAAATATACTTTATATAAATACTTTTGTGAGCACATTTAAATCATTAATTTTTCAATTAATTCAATATTCTTGTTCATGGCTTCAAAGAGTGCGAGTTAAGCACTAATTACTTCGCCAATGTTACGTAGTTTTTATATTTTTTTAATTAAATTTAAATATCAATATATTATATATAACCTTAAACTCAATATTACAATCATGTTACTATTACTATATATGTATGTTATGCTATTTATACCCTCTAACCACATTTTATTAAAAAAAAACACAAAAAATGTTGACAAAATGACACTAGCTTAACTAAAATCCTAGAAATAACAATACTGATCTTGTATGGATTTCAAACACTTATTAACGACTTATCTCGGTTACAACTGAAAACAAAAAGCCTAGAGCAAAACAATTAAAAAGTAGTTTAAAAAAAAACGAACACCCACCATCTTCATGGGCTCCTGCTTGGCCATCCACTGGTAGAGGTCCTCGCGCGCGCGCTCGCTGGGCAGGTGGTCGCTGCCCTGCGAGTACAGCGACGGGTTGGAGCCCACCGTGGGCAGGTCCTCCTTCAGCGTGCCGTAATCTGCTCACGTTACATTGTCAATATATGTAAATGTATCGCGTATTAATTGTTGACAAATATGTATGATATACGGTTAAAAATCAGAAAATTCAAGACAACCATATAACTCTATAAATTTATCTATAAATTTTATTTTTACCCCCTTACGGGATGAATTACAAAAACGTTATACACGTGTTTATTTAAGTAATTTGAACTTTCATCCTCTATTTTAACCCCTTAGGGGATAAATTTCCAAAAATACTTATTTCATTTAAGGAACATTTGTGCAAAATGTCATGCTTCTACACCCCGAGGTTATAGCTGTGCGTTGATTGATCAGTTAGTGAATTAGTCAGCCAGTCAGCATACCTATGTATAAAATAACATATCTATGTATAAAATACTAAATAAGTGTGGGCATGAAGCGCAAATCAAGTTACTACACTTCCGTACCACATAACGAGGATGTCATCACCAACTTCCGATATGAATAACCTAACTTTTGTTCCTATCCAAAACTCGAACCTAGGCCTTATGATCTACACTCATAATAAGCTAATCAAAAACTTTAAAGAATAATAAAACTCACTAGCAATGGCATCGTCCTGGAAAGGAGTCTTCCTGGTAGAGAATGGAAGCGAAGGGAACACGAGGCTCGCGCGGCTACTCTGCGCGGCTCGTACTGTTCATTGGTACAGACATACATTAACAATACAGCATCAAAATATTCAAACTTTTAGGTTATTAGTTAAATAAAAAAAAGAATATCGATAACAGATTATGATAATATTTTAAGTTATGAAACAAACACATTACAACAGAATTAAAAAAAAAATGTTTCAAACAAAACTATAGTTAGAAATATATCTTTAAAGAAATTCAAAATAAATACGTATATAAAATAATTTAAAAAGAGTACGTAAAAATAAAAAGAACGTTAAACAAAAACACAAAAATATCCATCAAATCAGCGTATTTTAATATATTGCATCGATCAAAAAAGTACTTAGATACACGATCCCATGCAAAAGTTCTTTTAACTGTCACCAATTGTGTTTAGGTAATTATTCTAGTTAAAATAAATATACAAGAGTAAATTGAACCTTAATGCAATGCTAAAAGTTGTTTTCACAAAAAAAAAAAAATTAAAAAGCGCGCTCAAATGTTCAAAGGAGCGCTCATTCGGTGAGGACATTTTTGTCGCTGATTGTGTATCTAGCACTTTTTTTGATTGATAATATATTGCAATATATATGAAGTCAACTGAATCAATAATTACTTATATAAATGTGTAAACATTAAAATAAAAGTGCAATTATTATTTAAAGTGCAAGGAAAAGAAAACATCAAAACTAATAAGAATAAAATATATAACTATTAATACTTTATGTCATGCAAGTATTTTTTATATTGTAAAACTTCCTTCAAGCATCTAAAACACTTGATAACTTTTATCAAAAACAAAAATAACTTTTTCAATAAAACAATAAAACGACAACCGTCTTCAAAATTTAAAATTTACAAAAAATTTAATCTTATATAATAATCATTATCATTGTAATATATTTTTTTCCTATACATTTGTCTACATACATATATGTAGTTACATATGCATATATTAAGTCTAACATTCCTCTCAGATAAAGACAGCTATAACAGTTTTAGCCTCGAAGCTTTGCATGACAAGGAGCACAGGGAACGCAAAACGTGCAAACCAAGCAAATCCGAGCACGGCAAAACAACACTTATGTCAAGCACATAGAGGTCACAACGCCATAGCGAGTGCGTACGAACCGGACGGCGGCGTGGACGGGTATGAGTGCGGCCGTGACGTCACTGTCGCTGCGTTTGCTTTGTAAATCACAATTGTATCAGTTGTGTAGAAGAAAAATGTAAAATCTAACCCAAACAGCTGGTTTTGTTCGGTTTTATATTAATTGTAATAATGAAATCCATTTTTAATACAAATTGTAATAGTAAATATAAGCATCTACAATGTAGTAATTCTAAGAAATTTTAGTTTTTTCTTTTGGCCTAACCAGTCAGGTTGTAGATGAGATATACATACATACAATTAAATTAAGTAACTTTCACGTAATTAGTAAATATCGATGTAACTTAATGCTTTCTTAGATTTACGCGAATATTTGACATTTTAAATAATTTTTTGAGCTAATTTTGATCTAAAAACTATACATACATACATACATGTCACATATTTCAATGTTTGGACAATCACAATACCATACCAGAAAGGCTGAACTACGAGTAACATAAATTCGTTATTTCTTTAAATGCCCTTACTTTTGTATATGATGAGGTTAATTAAGCTAAAAATATTAAAAAAAAAACTTACTCGGTATTTGTGTGTTGAGTTTGTCAACGTCCATGTTTAAAAGGAGGCAGTTCTCGTCGAGCGCTTCGTTATCGAACTGATATTCTTGCCATCCCTCCACTGAGTCCTGCTTTAATCATATACAGTGTAATTTGTATTAAAACTTTCTTAGATTTACACGAATATTTGACATTTTAAATAATATTAAACTATCTTTTCGGATTTTTTCGCGTATTTATTTTAATTCTTGGTTCTCGACGTTTCGAATGCTTTACAGCAATCATAGTCACGGGAGAGATTAACCCTGTTTTCCAATTACAGAGCATAATGCCGCACTTTGGCGCGCAAACACGAACAACACGAAGAAACAATTCTTATTTTTTTTTGTATCCGTTGCCCGCATCACACCAAAGCAGTACTTTCAAAGTGCTAGATTGTGCGGAGCGTTGCCGTAGTTGAAAAATTCGAAGTAAGAATTATGCCGCATAATGCGCTTTAGTGCTGTAATTGGAAAACGCCCTAAGATTTTAGACGTCTTAAAGGTTATTATATTATAGTTGTTAGTCTGTAAAGCATTCGAAACTTCGGGAACCAAAAATATAATAGAAAAGAAAGATAAAAATAGGAGAAAAGGTTTTACTTTATTTAAAATACACTTATAATACAAATGCGAATAGTGAGTATGGTACTCAGAGTAAAGAATTACTTATACAGACGGTGTACGCCAAAAATATGTCAAGTCATAAATAGTAGCGAGACTTGCTGTTTTTTGCTACCATTCTTGATTTTGCTGTACAGATGACTAATTTTTTTTAATGAATAAGCGAAATTTTAAATACTTATTAGTCGTTAATTTACAATTTTTGGGAAAAACATTTTAATAATAAAATTTAAAAAAATATACATATTCTTTTGTATATTTTAATATATTCATAAAGCTTTTCTCTCACGAGGCTATTAACAAGGGACTCGGGTTTTGTATACACATCCTACTAATATTTCTTCCCCTCCTTCCCTTTGACATAGAGATATCTTTCATCATCTTAAAGTGTATTAATAATATACCTCGAGTAGATCTGGCAAAGCGAAAGTCACATTAAGAGGCTTCATAACTTTGCTCTTATAGTTGTGCTCCAATAGTAATGGAGTGTAGAGGATATTCTTCCATTGTCGAGTTAACACGATAACGCCCTGCAAGAATAAAATGAGACTACAGTTACTACATGACAATTTTACTGTACTTGTACAAGACGACACATAGGGTTGTACTTAGCGGTGTTCATTGGAGTGAATGAGTATATTGTTCATATACTCATTCACTCAAATGAGTATTTATTCTACGTCAACCACCGATAGTTATTTCACATGTCCCTCAATCGTTCCTAAATTATAAATTATAAGTTCCCTATGTACTTACAGTTTACTTTTGATAAAATAAAATTCTTATGTTGTCAACAGTACTTAATATCTTAATATTAAGGTGTGGGTATTTTAATAAATAAAATTAGTTGGTAACTAGCAATGTGTCGCTTTACAACATGGTGGCAGCGGTGGGATAATTAATAAAAGATTTCTCAAGTATAGAAAGAAGTATTAAAACAACCTAATTAACGATAAAAATGATAAAAGGAAGTTTTACTATTAAAATATCCACACATTAATATCTTAAAATCACTGCATTTACTGTGTAGATAACAGGTCCAATTTAAAATAAAATAACATTAAAATTCTTTTTTATTATTGCTACCGATTATTGTACCGAATATTATTGAAATGTGAGCAAATTCAGTCACTATTGAGTTTGCGTAAATTGTTTAAAAAAAATAGATTATAAAGTTATTAGAACTCTTATTAACTGTCATATTTCATAAGTTCCAAATCTATCCACAAGTGAAATTTTATCATCGCCAATAATATAATACGAGTACTCGTCCATAAAAAAAGTGAAAAAAGGCAATGGCAGCCCAATGGTAACGCGCTCGTTTGGGAACCGAGTGAAGCGGGTTCAAATCCCAGGTCTCACATCTTCTTCTGCCTGGCATTATTATTCCCGGCTATTGCCAGGGTCTGCCTTCCTGCTTAGTCTTCTCCACTTTGCACGGTCTTTGGCATCATCCTGTGTTAGTCCATTGGCTCTCATGTCCTGCTTCACGACATCCAGCCATCGCTTTCTTGGGCACCCAGGAGGCCTTGTTCCAGGGACATATATATCAAGGCACTTTCTTCCGACATAGTCCTCAGACCGACGCGCGACATGGCCATACCACCTCAGACGACGCTCTTGAAGCTTATCCGCTACGTCACGGACCCCGAGACTGCCACGGATGAACGTGTTGCGTATGCGGTCAGCCCGCGTTACACCACACATCCACCTCAGCATCTTCATCTCCGTGACGTGAAGCTCCTGAGTGTGTCGAGATAGCGCTGGCCAAGACTCACTTCCGTATAAGAGGACCGGTCGGATAATGCTCTTGTATATCTGTCCCTTGAGCTTGGGCGGTATTCTGCGATCGCAGACCACACCTGTGACCTCCCGCCATTTGGCCCAAGCAGCGCTTATACGGGCTTGAACATCGTGATCGATGCTTCCGGACTCGTGCAGGACGGATCCAAGGTACTTGAACTTCTCCGACTTAACGGCTGGTTCAAGTCCTATTTGGATGGTGCTCGAGTCCGGACTCCCGCAAGCTATGTACTCGGTCTTCGCCACATTTAGTTTGAGACCGCCGTTTTCAAGCGTACCTTTCCACAGGTTCACCCTTCGCTCCAGCTCCAGCCGGTTCTCATCAACGAGCGCTATGTCATCGGCATACATCATTAGCCATGGAGGCTGGTCTTGGATGTATGCCGAGACAACATCGAGTACTACGCTGAATAAGAACGGGCTGAGAGCCGAATCCTGGTGAACCCCTACAGAAATCGGAAAGGGCTCGGTATCGCCAACAGCGGTTCTAACCACCGAAGCGGAATCGCTGTACATGTCCCTAATAATGTCAATATAGGCCTCAGGTACACCTTTGAATCGCAACGCCCACCAGATACATTGACGAGGTACACAGTCAAAGGCCTTCTGCAGGTCCAAAAAAGCCAAATGCAGAGCTCTCCTTTTCTCCCTGTAAGCCTCGATCAAAGTTCTGAGGGCAAAAATGGCGTCCATTGTGCTTGATCCCGGCTGAAACCCATATTGACACTCAGAGACAGCACACTCCTGACGGAGCCTGAGGTCGATCACGCGTTCGAAGAGCTTCATGGTGTGACACATGATTTTGATCCCTCTATAACTACCGCAATCCTGAACACTGCCCCTGCCTTTGTATATAGGGGTTATAAAGCTTAAACGCCACTGATTGGGCATCTTTCCAGTGTTCAAGATGCAGTTAAAGAGATCAGTAAGCATGAGCACACCACGAGAGCCCAACGATTTCCACGCCTCGATCGGTATGTCGTCAGGTCCCACCGCTTTTCGGTTCTTCATGCGGCGAAGACAATCCCGAGTTTCGTCAGGTGTTATTGGGGCAACAAGTCCGAGGTTAGGGGGCGGTTCGGGTGGAAGACTATATGGGTGCTGATTGTTCAGCAGCTCCCGGAAGTAGTCTTTCCATCTCTCCTTCACAGAGGCATGGTTACAAAGCAGCGTGCCCTGAGAGTCCCTGACGCAAAGACATTTTGTGATATCTTGCGTCGCTTTATCCCGGGCACGTGCCAGCTTGTATATGAGCTTTTGCCCCTCCGCAGTTTCTAGCTTGTCATATAATGGTGATAAGCTATCACTGCGGGCTCTGGCTACAGCTCTCTTGCTGGTACGTTTGGCTGCATTGTACTCTTCTCTATCTTCAGGAGAGTTGGTTTGCTGCCATTCTTTAAACGCAGTCTTCTTTTCTCGAATCGCCCCCTGTACCTGGTCATTCCACCACCATGTCTCCTTGTCGATGACTCGTCCTCCCTTAGAAACGCCAAGAACTCGCCTTCCCGCCGCGGTAATTACCGACTGTGCTCGATCCCAAGCCTCCTGGGCGGTTTCGGTGTGAATCAATAGGTTTTGCTTCTCAACCTCCGCCAGGAAGTCAGTCTGCATCGGCCCATTCAGCAACCACCACTTGATTCTAGGTTTGCGTTTCTCGGCTAGTTTCTTTTTCGGCGTAAACATATAGTCCATGACAAGGAGACGATGTTGGGCCGTCAGGCTTTCACCTGGAATGACTTTGCAGTTAGTCACCTTGCCGATATGACACCTTCTGGTCAGCAGATAGTCAATTTGAGTTGAGTGGAACCCGCTCTTATACGTGATAAGGTGCTGATCATTCTTTTGGAAGAACGTGTTCACGATGGCCAGATCAGACGCAATACAGGTTCTTAGAATGTGTACTCCCTCTGCATTGCGACGACCATAACCAAAATCGCCATGAACACGTTCATACGTCTCAGCTGCCTTACCGACATGACCGTTTAAGTCCCCCCCAACAACTATCACTTCGGTACTCTGTATAGCGCGTAGTACCTCTTCAAACTGCTCACAGAACGATTCCTTCTCGGCCTCACTACAGCCTGCCTGGGGGGCATAGGCACAGATCAAGTTGGTGGTAACACCCTCAATCAGTACCTTTACCCGCATCAGCCGGTCGCAGCAACGGTCGACTTCAAGGAGACCATTCCGAAGCTCTTCAGAGAGCACTACCGCTACACCGTTTTTGCCTGAAGGTGACCCAGTGTATATAAGCTGGTAACCCTGTCCGATGTTACGGGACTTATTGCCCTTCCAGCGAGTTTCCTGAAGGAAAGCGCACTGGACCCGACGTCTCATGAGTACATCTGCGAGTTCCCTGCATCGTCCTGTTAGAGAGCCAATATTCCACGTTGCAAAGCGGAGTTTCCGTCTGGGTACTAACTTCTTTAGCCGTGCCCGTACTCGACACGGTAGCCCTTGCCCACTTGTCGCAGGTGTAGGGCGATGTGCCTGCGCGTCGTTTAGCGGCGACGCCCTAGCCGTACCCAGCATTTTCTTGGTCCTCCTCATATAATTGGCGAGATTGGTTTTAAATGGAGCGATTGCCATCTGACCTCCAAAATCCCACATTTTGTGGGCAAAACGAATAAAAATAAGGAATGTGTCAAAAAGAGGGAGAGGGAGAGGGAAGGGATCAGGAAGAAGGAGAAGAAAAGGGGAGGAGTGGACACCACTTTCACGGACTGGATGAAGGTATGATAGTGGTGGCTCGAGGACCCGGGGTCGCGTACCCGTATGTCCTGGGACAAATATCGGACAGATACTTGGCAGGACACCCTCTGAGTATAAATCCCAGGTCTCACATATCATCATCAATTAGAATCATTTTCAATTAGATTACCACTTATCTAACGGTGAAGGAAAACATCGTGACAAAACCTGCATATCTGAAAGAACGAAAGACATTTGAGCAGCGTGGTGGATTATGGCCTGACCTGATCCCTCTTGAATTGAAGGAAAGCCCGTGCTCATTAGTGGGACGTTAAAAATGGCTGAATACGAATACTCATCCATATAAATGTCCATATAAACAATCACCTGTCTGAGCGTAGAGAGCGACGGCAGATGCCTCTCGGCGAGGTCCGCCTGCACGGCCGCGGCGTCGGCCTGCAGCGCGTAGCGCAGCAGCACGGCGCACAGCTGCAGCGACGGCTCCTCGCGCAGCTGCTTGGCCATGGGCGTGTGCCGGCCGTATCGACTCTGTAACAAACAATAGCTACTATGACTTCGCTCATTTATTACGTTAAAGCAACTAAAAACCTAATTTTAGAAATAATTGGCAATTTTATAATTGGAATTCTTGGTTATTGATGTCAACTACCCAGTTATATTTATTTTTCCGATCAATCTTCCTCTTGTCTTTGCCATTTTACATAACATTTTCGAACAGTAATATGTGCTTAACTGACACTTTAAAGCCTATTGGTGAGCAATAATTTGACGGCTCATCTAGTCTAGGGGCGACAGATTCTATTATATTGTATAGTATTGTATACTTCATAAAGATCGATTATAACACAAATAAAACCAAACGCACCTTCGGTAAAGAATGAGTAGGTGCTCTATCCAGCGCGGAGGCCATGAGGCTGGCGGCGGTGGCGGCGAGGCGGCGCGCGCGCGCGCGGTACAGCGACACCACGCGGATGCCCAGCCGGTTGCACGGGTTCATCCACGCGTTGATGGCGGGCGACGCCGTGCTCAGCAGGTTCCAGTCCAGTCTTCAAATGGTTTTATGTCATTTACTATTTAATACCTTACAGATAAACTTTTTAATTTTCAACTAAAATAATTTAGGTTTAAAATGTCACAAAATAAAAATACTGTAAGTGTTTAGTTTTAAGAAAAAAACTAAATATTTTAAGTAAAGAAAGAAACTATTATGAAAACTAAAATTCATAAAATAAACCTACAATTTTAAATTTCAAATAAAATTAACTAATAATATGAATAGTCACATTTTCCATATTATTATCTTTTCTAATTACAGCTATCATTCCTGTAGCAAAACTTATAATAAACATAATAAAATATAACTACCTGGTATAATCGATTTTCTTTGTAATAGGCGTCCGAGGAGGCGCAGCGAAATTGAACCAAACAACTTTCAAATCAATAGAACAAGATGACGTGTTTCCGGTATCTTTCACGGGCACTACAGTCGCAGTGCTATCATTTGACGGCTCGTCTGGCCCAGGGGTAGTAGGTTCTGGAGGCACAGGTGGGGGCTGAGCACTGCCTAGATTGGGTGTACTTGGCTTAGAAGTAGATTCCCTCTTCCTAAACAGATCTTCGATACCCGAAGTCCTTATGCCTTTTGTTTTTTCCTTATCGGGTTTTAGTTCTTCAGCTGACTTAACCGACTCCCTACAACTTTCACTATCGGGGCGTATGGGTTTCTTTTCATCATTCGGTTTGTGTGATTGGGAATGTTTAGATACTTTAATAGACACTCCCTCGATACCACATTCAAACATAATGTATCCAATGCTGTTCTCTTTCTGTCCCTCTGTAGTTCCATTTTGACAACCCTAGAAAATATCCGGAGAATAAACGATTATAAAGCAATTAATATTAAAAAAAAGTATCTTTAAAACGGTAATGACTAACCATAGTGTCACATCCTTTGGGACAAGGATCAGTTCTTATAAATTTGAACGAGACTTTGGAATGTTGACAAGGAATGCCAGTTATTGTAGCATCCTTTAATTGAGAGGACTCATTACGTATCCTTCTTAACTGCCCGTGAACTTTTCCTATAATAAACAAGATAAAACCATTAATTACATATATATTTTGTTAAATCGAAATATACTAATGTTAATTAACATACCAATATTTAAGACGATTGTCGTATCCTCACATTGATGTTGTGCCGCTTCTATGTATACTGGCTCTCCTTTTTCAGGTCCTCGTTTTCGACCTGATGCGGAAGACTGGGCTGATATCAGCGCCCGAGGACCCTTCATGATTCCAAATGATTTTTTACTACCCAAAGCTCGAAGAGTGGGACGGTAATATAGTTGTACTGATTCCAACGTTTTTTTAGAGCTCGTATATTTGGCCACGATATTTTCCACAGAAACTCCAAACAAAGACACACAGGTCAAATCTTGAATGTTGTCCAAGGCCGAAAAGGAAATCATATCTTCCACGACAGATGATTGAATAAACACTATGTTTACTTTAGGTACAGTAACAGTGGCTTGGAGTTGATCACAAATTGTTTCTTCGTATATATTCGAATGAGGTATTGTAGCAAGCTTGCATTTATCATCTTTTTCAATGATGATGCTCGATTCGTTACGAGCTTGCATCTGGGGCAACCAGTTCAATACATACTGCTTTTGTTTTAATATGTTCGCAGACTGGACTGATGAAATACAGAGTAAACGCAAATGGTTAATCACGGTTATAGGATGAATGTTGGCTAATACCGGAGTTAAAGACTCAACAAATTTTTGGGTGCTTTCTAAAACAAGTGGTGTCAACATTACATCAATTTCACCACGTAGCTTCACGAATAATCCATTCTTAGTATCGCTTGTCGTTGTGACAGTAGAAGTCGAACTCTTGTCTGTAGTATTCTCTTGATTGTCTTGCACATTCTGCTGCAGGTCCCACCACGCTTGTGGATATGGATGAGCTTTGATTTGTGAATTGAAATGTGGTGTAAGGTTTGAGTAAGGGCCATGCTGATTTTGACTAGAGTGACCATCTTTCTTTGAAATCAATTTTAGTGTTTGTACTTTTCCAGTAGGTTCGAAAGATGGCAAATATTTTTGTCCGACATATACCAAAGATCCATCATCAGCCCTTCTAAATAGAGGTAACGTAAATACGTCACTACCAGTTGGTAGAGAGCAAGTTGACCAATTGCAGCATTTGTACTGCGGTAAATTATTAATATAACTAGACATAAGCAACGGGGAGTCTACTATTGGTTTATTGGTCTGCATATGAAGGTTTACAAGAGTCATATCTTCCTGAGAAGATATAGCAGATATAAAGGAATTGGATGACACTGAGCCGCTCTCAGAGTCGGGCTGGGCACCGACACTTAGATTGCTTATTGTATCTGGTGCATCAATTACCTCCGATCTTGGTATAACATTTAACCACTTTTCGTTATTACCATCACCCATTGCATATGAAGGTGGTTCTTTGGGATTGCTGCGACGGCTGCCGAAGGAGTGCTTCAAACTTGATGACCGACTTGGAAACATGTCTTCATCAGCCGAAAAGAATGCTTCTGAATGGTTTTCACTCGTTATGGAAATAGTGCGCTGAACTTCATGTATTACAGCTTCTTCTAGTGGCGGTTGAGAATTCAACGAGTAATGAGAATCAGACACCGCAACACTTCTCGGCGGTACTTTGGGTGCGACAAACTGTTCATTTTCAGGTGGTATCAGTTTTTTAACGTTAATATTCGTAGCATCTTTGATACCACTACTAAGAGCCAGTTTGGAATCAGATACGCTACTTTCCATTTGGGGTATATTTAAAATGGTTTTGTTTAGTTTGGAATCGCTATCAATTTTTGAACTGCCAAGCGGAACAGACGAGTCTACTAGACGGGCGTAAGGAACGTCACTTTTAGTACTAGATACTAAAACATTGTTACTTCCCTTACTCATACTTGTGTAAGAAAATCTTCGTGTCAGACTTTTCCTTTCGACACTTTGTGGTGATTTACTAAGGTTTTGTGGTAGAGGAGATGGTGTCAAAGTAGACACATTTGTCGGTTGCAAACAGACATTCAAACTATTATATGGTGGAGTGTGGAAGACCAATTGCCCAGAATGAAGTAAACTTTGGCCATAACCATATTCACCAGGAGATGTTTCTATCACATTGAATATTGCTATATTTATACCTTCGTGTAAATCTGAGGGACTCGGTTTTAAAAAGTTTGCTCCATTTCGATTAGAACCAAAGAATGCGCATCCACCTGTGCAACCGCACTGTGTTCCTTTGCCTTCATTCGGCCACAGGAACCATAATCTTTTAAATTTCTCGTCATGTAACTTCAAAAATTTCTGCTGTACTAGATGCAAATTTTTTGGACTTTGTGGTAATGAGGATGCTGCTTCTAAGAGAAGCGGACCTAAGGACATCGAGCCCACACCAACCCAACTATCATTGTCAGGTACTTTATTTTGACTTCCATTACTTCCACTAGAATGATGATGAGTATTTGTTTGCATGTTAGTTTGCGTATAGATAGCGAGTTTTATATTTGGCAACAATCCAGTTATTCCTGTTCCAAATCCAGACCCATGCAAATTACAAAACGATAATCTAATCGGCGATATCCACGACTGCAACGTTGTATTTGTATCTGCAATATACAAATCAATAAGATCGATGGCCACACGAATCATTCGATATTTAATTTCATTAGGTGTAGGACATCGGTATTTTAAGGCAAGGTCTGTTTCCGGGCACAGAACGTTATTAAGTCCATGATGGCATTGTTTAGTCGTATTTGGCGGTGTCAGTTCATTTTCACTGTCACATATAAGAAGTAAAAACGTTTCTAATGATGATATTATTTGGTACAATTGAGGTAAAGTTAGACGACCTGTCAATTGTCCTAATTGAAGTTCCATCATCCACGCATACTCTATTGTTTCTTCTTCGACTGATCGATTAGTATCGCTGAAGAAACCGTTACCTCTTAGTTGAAATGATGACAGCATTAAGTGTCCCTGTTGAAGAGTACTTGAAGTATTCACACCATTTGAATTTGACCGAGATGGACTATTTGAAGACACTAATATCGATGGACTTAGAAGAAGTTGTAGTTTAGTATCCCTAAAGCCCTTGTCCATTTCGAAACCAAATCTTTCAATTAGTATGACAGGGCAGGGAGGCTCGTTTTCACTGCAATTTTTAACTAAATGTGCCTGAATGTCGTGAATAATTATGGATACATTCACATTCAAAGGACGACAACGACGTGGATCAAAAGGCCCCTTACTAGAATCAGTTGAGTCATCAATGGAAATTTCAGTATGCTGATTGATACTACTTCTATCATTTAGTTTAGTTGGATTGCTCTCACTTGACCAAAAATACGTCTCGACATTAGGATTCTTCTGCATATCAGTGAATATTTGATCTTCACCAAATATATTTTCTAATAGATTTACAAAACTAGTAATAATAGTCCCGTAAGCAAGAAGAATAGAAGGTCCCACCTCAAGTTCCACGCTAACTTTATCTGGGGCAAGGGTGGTTCGGTCGAAATTGTTGCCATCTATGGCCCAATTCATTTGTGGCTGTTTTCTAATTCTTGGTATTCTCATTGGAGAGAGTAAAATTTCTTCTTTTTCTGGAGTGGTAATGTCCGCTTGTGGTTCTGGTCCTAGAGGTGGTATAGGATGGTAGTTATACCTCACACTTAGAGCTACTATTGGGACGGACCAACAGTCTACCCAACCTTGGTTTTTTACACATTTTCTTCGCCATTTTGATGATTTTAGTCTGCAAGGAACAAGCTTCATATTTTTATCAATTGACAATAGAAGCAATCTAGAGATGTTGACCTCTGGTAAGTACAGGCTCATATCAACAGCCTCACCTTGTACCCAAATTTTGAGAGGAATGACATCTGGCAAGAAATCGGTAAAAGGCAAATCAAACGACACATCAAGTAAGTCACCACAAAAAGCTACATGATTGTTTTCTTGGTTAGTTGAGCTGCAGTCAATCCAATTGTACTGATTGCTAACTGTTACGACTTCACACTCTTTTAAAAGCAATGATATTTTCCATGTATACGGTACGAAGTGAAGGATGTCGGGACGCGCCTTACTAGCCCAATCGTTTGTAAGATCTTGAAAAAAGTTTATGTGAGTATATACAAAATGTGCTGTAGCTTTGCATCCTGTCAAAGACAGTTGCCAACACTGATGATGGTTCCACACTAGCGGATAGTGGCATTTTACTGTGTATTCCAACGTTTCACTCTCTGCTAAGCTTCTATACTGAAGACTTGTGGTGGCTTCTAAATGTAGCAACTGACCAGTTATTTTTGTTGTATATCCGTCTTGAAGCACAATCCATGGTAATGTTACTTCGAGATAAGAACCAGCGCCGATGTTAATGTGGACGGCATTGGTTTCTTTAACTTTCGTAAATAAAATATCTATTGTAGCCTCATTCAATGTTGATAATCGAATGTCAAAAGATTGCATCTGTCTTCTATCTCCCGGTTTTGGCTGTGGAGTTACTTCTAAGCTTTTGTAGTTAGGGGGAAAAAAGAATTTGAATAGATGATCCCTCTGTCGATCTGCCCAAGGTCCATAACTGAAATCTGTTCCCTTACCGCACTTAATATCTACACCCCAAATCGGTGGAGCAGATTCTACTATATCGCCGTTGGCTAATTGAAGTAGCACAGGTTGTTCTGGAACTAAGCCTGGTTCATCCATATAGAAGTAAACTTCAATGTAGTTAGAACTCATAATAACAAATCCCTCTCCCATATATCTTGGTGGCTCATCAACCATAGCTGTGTAATTTGGACTAGGAGCTAACATTACTTTGCAATTCTCGGCTTTTGCTTTAACAAAATGCATTAGATGATCTAAGCTTGAGGCAGGAGGTTTGGTGCTGTACATTAAGTGAGCTTCTTCAACACTAATAGATAATGTTGTTGGTACTAATCGATTGCCAAAAACAACTCGACCAGTGCAAACATCGATTTTTATGACGGGAATGAGGTCGCGCCAGGTCCTTGCCATAGCTGCTTCTGAGCGTACAGTATCTTGAGCTCTTCGTCGTTTTTCGTTCGCGTCGTTCATTGCTTTGTCGTGGTCGGCGGAATCATCCTCATCATGTTGTTGTTTGATGACAGGATCGAGTCCAAAAATCTTTTCAAGTTCGGCATACATATCACATCGATTGTAGAAATGCAATTCAAATCCATTTAACATTATGGAAAGACGGGTGTCTGAATGTGATAAATCTGAAAATATGAAATCATGTAAATATAAACTGTTTGCTATTAGCAAATACCCTATACAACTCTTACATTACCTTCAGCAACATCTTTGGGAACATATGAACGCCACCATCTGAATATCAGATAGCCATCTTGAATACGTAGTGTATAATCATAATTAATATAAACAATGTCACGAAACATAATTTTTCCTGAGAGAGCATTAAGTGTAAATGACCCTGCAAAAGCAAAAGTAAATTAATTAAGCAAAATAATAAACTTATTTCATAATATAGCTTATAATGTTTTAAATAAAAAGATGTGTTAATAAATATGGATAACTTATATCATAAGACTATTCCTAATAGGTAAGATATAGACTTTGAAAACTATGCTCCTCGTCACTTCATTTGCTGCTATTTTGTTATAAAAAATACAATAATGATTGATAACATAAAATACAATAGCCACTTTATTGAAATACATATATGGAGGTTAAAAAAAATAGTATAATTACAAATATTTCTTCTTAAAAATGATTAACAGAATATACTTACTACAAATAAGTATAGTTTTTTTTATAACTATATTTTTTTTATAATTATAAAACAAAATTAGTCATTAATAAAATCAAATAAAATACTACAGTAAAAAATTTCCAAGACCTTCACTTCTATCATTATTAACCATAGCCAACATGGCAAACCGCTTTGACTAATAATTGCTTTGATAAATGCTCGGACAGTGCCATAATCTTCCAAATTATCATATATAATTAACAATTAAGTATGATACATAAATTTGTGCAAAGATAAATATATATTATTAATCTTTCATTATTTTTCCATCATAGCTAAAGGTTTTACTTAGTGTTAGATTGATTTTGCTTATTTTCAGTTGGTGCATAGTTAGTACTATTGTTCAAGATTTTACTTACCAATTTTAAAATTTTCATCTTGGAAATAAAATTTGTTAATCAGCCTTGTTAGTATGTAGCCGAGAACACGACTGTTGTAGTAAGTTATATAAACTACCCATAGTATAGATGATATTAGCGACACGAGCAGGAGCGCAAAATTGCGGTCCATGGTGATCTCTGCGAAGTCTATTGACGAGGAGTTCCATCTCTCCGCCACCGGGTTTAGTCCGGTGTAATTCCTACAATACACAACACAATAATAAACTCTTTATGTGTCATCAGAGATATAATACACAAACATAAGAACGCAATTGCACAGTCTTACATTATGAGTAGTTTTGTTCACTGATAAATCTCACATCGTTTATAATAAAAAGAAATCTTATATACTCTGCACACTACTAACATTTCTAACAATTGTTTCTAATCAATTTATTTGCAATCACTGCCATTGCAAGTTTTGACAGATCTATAGATCTCGCCTACAACGTTCCGTTCCAGACAGTTCGCTGTCCGGTTTCAATTTGACAGTCAGTTTTATATCAATTAAAATTCTGACCAAAAAATTTTACATTTACAGTAATAAGTTTCAACATCATTATGGTATTTTTCAACAACACTGCTTTTATAACTACAGAAGTTAATATAAATTCTAAAATCACAGTATTACTATGTAATCATATGTACCGTATTCATAATAGAAAAATATCAGCATATATATATATATATATATATATATATATATATATATATATATATATATATATATATATATATATATATATATATTATGTTTGTATAATTAGTATAAAATAAATAAATATTTATATTAATATGTTAATATAATTATGACGCTATAAAAGAATGAAGGCCCGTACCCAGCAGTGGTACGTTAAAAAGGGCTGAATACAAAAGAATTCAAATTCAAATTCAAATTCAAATTCAAATATAATTTATTGCGAATTTGGGTTATAATATAATAGATTTAAATATAAATATTAACAATGTCCAGCCAAATTCAGCTTTAGAGCATGCAATAATACAATTTAATAGCAATTCATTATAATAATTACAATAAGTAGAATATATTTCATTATAACATGTTAGACTTTATCCAAAATATAATCATTAACAGAATAATACGTCTTTTCTAATAAAAATTTCTTCAATCTCCGTTTAAATATATTAATTTCATTAAATGCAGGTCTTGTATTGAAAAAAGTTTGTTGATTAAATTGTTCTAGAATTATAAGAAAAAATGTAATGAAATTAAGTATAGGTATAATATTTGCCCAAGAGATATTAAAAAGCCAAAGTATATATGCAAAAATAAGTGCATTTTATTTCTTTCACTTCAATACAAGATCGACTTTAATACGTGCTCTTTAGGGCACTCTTTAGGGTGTAACACTATAAAAATTTCAATTTCGGCGTGTTACTAAGAATATCTTATTTCCCAATAACCAAACTTGACTCGACCTCGGTGCCTCAGGATCTGCACTCATACATAGTACAACTAGAATTAAATGTACACTTAAAACTAATCAAATATTCCATACTCGTTTTTGATCGCGGCTTCGCTCTCATGAGCGAAGCAGGAGTTAACGTTAACCTATGTCCATCCGCATCCTCAGCATGTACTCTAGATCCATGTCAAACATCGAAATCAGTTCAGCAGTTTAATCGTGAAACGGTAACAGACAGACAGACAGTCTACAAAATAACTCTAACTTTCACATTGAGCCCATATTATGACTTTTATATAATAATAAAGTATAATGTTAAAAGATTTTTTTTCGTTTAACATGTCTGTCAGTTAATTAAATCACTATAGTTCTTTATACCTAATTGGAATTTTAAAGCATTATTATCGTTGCTTAGCGACTTATTGTTATGTAAAGGCTGTCATAATATTTTGCTTAGATTCTGTGCCTATTTAATAACTAAAATACTTCTTTTAGATTAACATGGTAGAAGGTGTTTCTGAAAATGATATATATACAGAAGAAGCTTACAAGCCTAACGTCAGGTATTTCAGTGTCTTGGTACATAGTAACTTAAATACCATTTTTTAATGGATGTACTAGACGTCAATTCGGCTTTTTAATTGTAGTGTGTTTGTCACTCCATAAAAAGTCTGGCGTATTTTAAATGTATACATTTCATTTCAATCGTTTCGATCAGACTGAAAGTACAGGTTGAATATTACATTCTTTTAGTGCCCCTTTCGATATCGAATGAAGTATAAAAATATTGCATTCTGATCTTTACATGGATTTGATGACTGAGTAGAGTGGTCATCAGGCATTATCTAATAATAACCAGTGTCTAAATATCTAATATATTTAAACGAGCAATTCTTGTATATTTATATATTTATATCTATCTTCATTTATTTATACCAGCGATCTCGGAAACGGCTCTAACGATTTCGCTATGTAGGGGCTTTCGGGGGCGAAAAATAGATCTAGATTCGTCTCATGTCTGGGAAAACGCGTGTTTTCGAATTTCCATGCGGTTTTCTATTGCATTATTCTACGTAGAATATGGCCGATAATTTCTGTATTTGTTTTTTTTGTATTTATTCTTTTTTTTATCTAAAAAATACGATATAACAAAAAAGAACTCCGAGCAAAGCTCGGTCGCCCAGGTACTAAATTTATCAATGGCTTAGAATATATCAATGGTTTATAGGCAATTAATTACAGGTACTTAATATGTAAGACTAATTGTAAGACGCACAATAGAATATTTTTAAGCCGACAAATTGGCCTGTTAGATTGATAATAAATTATGATTTTATTACAGATGGGCTATACCGCAAAAACTGGATAACTTAACTTTTGTTGGGAAGGATGTATGCGCTGTAGCTTTTGATATTTATATAATATTTTTCAATCTTAAAACAAATACTGAGCTTGTATATGTCGCTAATAGCGATGACGCAGGAGACGGTGTTGATGTGATTTCAGGTAAATTTTATAAAGTGCAATAATCTTGAATCTTCTACGTTTTCCCTCACATTTAAACAGAGATAATATGCCCAATGATACCGTCTTTAATATGAAAATTTTAGGTCATCGCTCCCATATGTTTGCGTTTGCGGAAAAGAAAAAACATCCTCGAATTTTTATTGTCAGCTACCCGACATTTTTTATTTTAGCTGAATTGACAGGTACCTACCTAATAGATATTGAATTATAGAATAAAGTATTATAGAATAAAATTTGAATTTTAAAGTTCTCAAATAGATTCAGATGTTAAACGTTACAAGGGGCTGTGTATGATGGAATCCGATCTTATAGCTGGGTTCAGCGGATTTCCCAATTACCTCATATCTGTGTGGAGCTGGCGAACACACCAAAGGCTTATTTCCATTTCTACAGGTGTGATCCGTCGCAAGCAGATTTATATGTAAGATGTCCTTAATTTTTTAATATCTCATTATTAATTTAAGATAAATAATTATATCAAGTTCATATCAGATATATTACCTATTTATTGCAGCAACTCTATTTGGTAGATAAGCAAAGTAGGTACACTTTTCTGCCAATGAATAAAACATTTATATATTATACTTTCTTAGATTTAGGTGAATGTTTAACATTATATATAAAACTAGCGACTCACCCTCGCCTTGCTCGGGTTCGTCTCTAGCTTGCTTCCGAATTTCCCAACAAACTTTCGTCCCCATTTTCACCCACTTAAGAGATGATTTCCGGGATAAAAAGTCCTATGTCCTTCCCAGGGCCTCAAACTATCTTCTTACCAAATTTCATCTAAATCAGTTCAGTAGATCAAGAGATTACCCCCTACAACCTCACAAACTCACGAACTTTACCTCTTTATAATATTAGTATAGATTATCTTTACTACGAGTCTTTTGCGCGACCATGACTGTTGAAAAGCATTCGAAACGTCGCGTCGTCGGGATCAAAAAGTCAAAATAAATCCATTGAAAAATTCAACAAGACATTTTTATTTAAAATATTTATATATTGGCCTATTTTAGGGCAAGCGGTACTCATATGATGATATGTCAATGTTGGGGAGAAGGTCTTACAATTTGGGAAGTAGCGCAATGCTACAAACGTTGCTTTATGATGAAACGTACCAAGGAAGAAATTACGGGATGGGCAGTGTCTGACCTTAAACTAGTGGGAACATGCTGGAGCAACGAAGGACAATTGTATGCTATTGATGAAAAAGCAAACCTGTATAGTGTACGTATTCCTATATTATAATGTAGGTAGTAATTAAAAAGTTTGATTTAAATAATAGTTATAATAAAAAAATATTTTATTAACTTTCAGTTGCTGTCCGATGGTATAGGTATGGTATCTAATTTGGACTGGTCGGGCAACCTTAAAGGTACTCGAATGCCATGCATGTGTTCTTTCGGTAATGGCATCTTGATCTACGGTCCTGATAAGTGTATTCGGGTAAGTATGATAATAGTTTTATAAATAATGCCATTCATACCAATTTCAGTTACGGTGGCCTGTCTTTAACTCTCACACAGTGGGCCCGTCAAGGCCGATGAAAGACCTAGTGCAGGACCGGCAACATGACGTGTTCCTTAAGCTCCGGGTGTCCGGGACACTATTTATTATTTGTGATAGGTAGACGTATATATAATATGATGACCACCAGTCCAAGGAAACAGACATGATTACATATCTAATATAAAATAAAATCTATAAAATATTAAGACGAAAAATCTTAAAGTACCTATTTATTGATTATTCTTATACGTTTGCTATTCGTTAGTCACTCAAAAAGTCAGAGCACACGTGGCAAGTTGTTTGGAAATACACACCAGAAGATGACGTGGAACGCCTAGTGTCGAATTCTACATCTGACACGGCCGTCATGTGGACGAAGAAGGGTTTTGTATATAAAATAATCGGAGAATCCGAGGAAAAGATTGAAGTGAAGCTATTTACATTTAAGCAAAGGTTCATTAATAATTAAAATAAAATACTACATGGTTAAAATTTTAAATATGAGAACCTAATAGGATTTATTTTTCTTCTAGAAATATTATGAATATTCGATTAATTGCCCCAGAATATACATACATCGCCGCAATGAATGATTCAGGCGTTTTATGTATTTACGAGGCGATAACTGCAGAATTGGTAAGGACAAAATTATTGTGTATTTTTAAATTATATAAGACTAGTCACTTACCCTCGCTTCGCTCGGGTCGCGTCTCTAGGTATGTACATATTGCGCTGCTACAGTTAATAGATCTTGCTAAGAGGTATAATTCCGTAATACATTGTTTTCATATACCTCTATTGGTTTACGCGGCTTACACCAATAAAACTCCAAGTCGGCATGATTTTTTCCGACATCTCCAACAATCATCGTCATATTTCAGCCAATTTACACAAACCTTAATGAATTATACACCTAAACCTTCCTAAATAAATCACTCCGCACTCTATCTATTGGTAAAAACCGTATAACAATACGTTCGGAGTTTTTGAGATTATCGCATTCAGATAGACAGACAGATGTAGCGGAGGGACTTTATTTTATAATATGTAGTGTTTATTTCTTTTTCAAAACTCTATTTATAATTTTTTAGGTACTTGTAAAATATATCAGCGGAGACGATGTTTCCTTTGAAACAAGCCCAGTAGACCCTTTAATAGTTATTTTTGGAGAAGTAGGCAATAACTACGGAATTGCTCTGTATACCTTTAGTTTAGAGATGGGCTTACAAAAAGTTGGCAGCATGTGCCTTACCCACCAAATCGTGTCTCGTGTGATATTTTCGCCAACAGGAAGGGAATTAGTTGCTGCTGCTATGTCGGCTGGCCATATATTTATTTTGAAGGTGTGTATAAATTTTATTTACTATTCGGAATCAAAGTGTGATGTTTGCTTTACTTTTTTTATTTTATTATTATTTTACAGTTATCAGAAAATTATTCCCTTACTCTAATAAGATACACGGAATTAGGACGTGGTCTTGCAGATTGTTTCCTGATGAAAGTAGGAGAGTCCATCAGAGCATTTAGCCTAGTGCTGTTCTCGGATAAATATGCCATAGGTTACTTTGTTATCTATGTTTTAAAATAATAATAAGTTTTAATTACCTAATAGAACTATTATAAACATTCGCTTGGTGTTTTTATAAAGGTGAACGTATAATCTGCATCAATGCGGAGACAGGAAAAGATAATAAGTTTGCGGGCAAAATGGCTGGTCCATATGCACAGTTGATTCCTTTGAAGACTCGTGATACAGCGCTCGCAGTACCACATCTCACGTCACAGATGCATGTGCTGAAACTTTCTGGGGAGGTTAACTCTATATAATTACTTATAAATGACATTATATTACAATTTAGTTTAAAGAATTCTAAGGCAAAGCATTGAGTTTAAAACTTTAAAAAATAATCTATTTTGTAACAGAAAGGTGTAACAGTTTCCGTGAAAATGGGCCCGATAATAGAGACGGGGCATCACCTCAAGCAATTTATTGCATTTATCAACTCCAGAGCATTGCTCACGTATGGCGCTGATGGCACAGTCATCTTACGAGAACCTACTGCACCTGACAAATACGGTAAACATGCATTGCTAAAATTTCTTTTTCTTTATAAAAAAATAGTGACCCACCCTCGCTATGGTCAGGTGCATCACTAAGATATTTTTTGCAATCTTTGATATACCGGACTTCTACGCAACTCTCCAGTCCCCAAACTATGTGAAGTAGGTTTCTAAAAAATTAACCCTGTCCATTGCTCCTTTAGTAATAAAGAATAATATGTCTTGTAACTTCTTCTTCATTTATTTAAGACTTCGCAATCAACAATTATTTGCATTTAATGTTCATTACACAATTATAATAATTACTTGGTCTTAAGCAAAGCAGAAAGAGCAAGCAAATGACGCACAGGACTTAAATATTACGCCACAACAATTATTTATCATTACTATGAAACCGGTGGTAGGACTCTGTCAAGCCTGAGGAGTCCGACTGGATGGGTACCACCCCCTTATCTATTTCTGCCGCCAAGCAACAATGATTGCATTGTTGTGTTCCGGTATGAAGGTTAAGATAGCCAGTGTAATTACAGGCAAGAGGCATATCATCTTAGTCCTCACAGTAACAACGCACCTGTGGTTCTGCATTTTTGTTACTTAAAACCTAAGTGCATAAACCGTAGGTGTTATGGGTGACAGGTACTGCTTTCCATCAGGTGGTCTGTCTGCTCGTTTGTCACTGAATCTCATAAAAAAAATGATAATTATCATAACTTATATTTTAATATAATAATTCCTTTCACCTTTTCTCAGAGCTTCAACTTATCGTGACGCATAGATACGAAAGTGGCGTGAAACAGGCAATAATTGATGCAGATAACCGTTACATTGTTTCTCTCGCGAACAATAAGACTTTAGCTGTTCATTTCTTGCATAAAGAAAAATCACAACGTCGTGAGCTGCAGCACACGCCTCTAGACCTAAGCCTTTTCAATAAAAGCACTAACATTATTACCATCATCGGCGAAAATGATAGTGAGCTATTTTTCGAATATTGTTACTGTTTCTGTTATTATTATAACCTGAATAATACGAAAATAATCCGTTTTTTATCTTTAATAATCGATATCTTAATTGATATTATGTCTTCAAATAAAATATATTGGCTAAGAAATGCTTATGCTGTATATTATTTTGTAAATAAAAAATATAAAATCAAGCTTTGTATGTAATAATATTTTATTTTGTAAATATGTATTTTTATTAAATGATATAAAATTATATATACTTTATCGAAACAGAAAACTACTTGGACCTGCAAGAAGATAAGAAAGTTAAAGAAGAAGCTATGGATTATAAGAAACAACGTGATGAAGTTGTAAAATCATTTGAGTCGATACAGTCCCGAGTAGTTAATTTACTCGAAGAGAATCTCGCTGAACGTCCGCTTCACCAGCTTTCCCTGTCTGAATTCAACCTTCACGTTGAACATAAAAAGGAGCGAATTAAACAGGTTACAAAATATGATTAGTAAGTTATTAGAAACTACGCTCTACGAATCGTGGAACAAACGATGGAAAAAATCATAGACTACTTTTCTTTTTCCCATTTTCGATTTGACTGCTTTAGGTATTCTTTAGTAGGTAGCTTTAGTAACAAATGTACAAACAGACAATGAGAAGTAATGTTTTATAATGAACTATTTTAACATTATATTATTGTGTCGTATGTATGTCGTGTCGTATTTAAGATATGCGTACCATTTTAGCACTGTATTTTAGTACTTTTTAACCGACTTCCAAAGAAAGGTAGAAGTTCTCAATTCGACCGTGTGTATATATATATATATATATATATATATATATATATATATATATATATATATATATATATAACTCGAATGCGTAAACGTTTTTAGTACTATCATCGGTCATCTTGTGGGCAAATAGTAGAATAATTCGAACACAGAGAATACAGCGTATGCAACAATCACTTTTTAATCATTTTTCACAATAATTATCTTAAACGAAACGTTGGACAGTTCCTAGTGGAGAGGTCTTGATCTCAGCTCGGCTCGAAGGTAAGTAACTGGCCCTCAGCATGCCTCCATTAGCTAGGCTCCGTCGTAGCACGAAGTTCGCCGAGTGTCGACGATGTTGCCGACGGTGCTGCCATCACTCGGGTGTCGTGCCGCGCTTCGTTTAGCGTCATTCATGACCGTCTCCGACATATATATATATATATATATATATATATATATATATATATATATATATATATATATATATATATATATATATATATATATATATATATTGACGACACGTTTGGCTCAGTGTGTAGTAACCCTACTTGCTGTGCCAGCGGTCGCGGGTTCGAGTCCCGCTGGGGGCATTCATTTGTATGAGCGCGAATGTTTGTACTCCAGTCATGGGTGTTTATATTTAAAATATGTATGTATTTAAAGTTATATATATGTAGTATATCAACTATGTAGTATCCATAACACAAGCCTTCGTAACTTACCATGGAACTAGATGGTGCTGTGTGTTAATGTCCCAACATTTTTTTTTTGTCCCAACATATATATATTTTATGTTTGTTCGCGGATTTTTTCGTCGTTTATGAACCGATTTTAATAATTCTTTTTTTTGGATAGGAGATATCCCAAGAGTGGTACCATGATAAGGAAACCAGGATCTGATGATGGGATACCAGAGAAATCGAGGGGAACTTTCGAAAATTGTAGCGGCGACTAGTGCGTTTGTTAACATTTTCATTAGGTATTTTAAAGCACTACTATTTAATGAAGGTCTGGAGTCAAGCTGATGATGGACCCGAAAGACAATCGAGGGAACTCCTCAACAATTTACAGCAATTACCTGGTGTTTAGGCTTGATTCATTTGTGTTGATGATACGTCTACACTAAAAATGGAAAAATAAAAACTAAAAAAAAACCGACTTCCAGGCACTGAAAAGTAAAAAATAACTAAACGGCGGTTTTCATTTAGAATAGATACTTAATCAGATTTTTTTGAAGTCGGTGCCAGCCAATACAAATCAAAGCACACCGATTCCGAAAATATCTGATTAAGTATCTATTCTAAATGAAAACCCCCGTTTAGTTATTAACTTATTTTTTACTTTTCAGTGCCTGGAAGTCGGTTTTTATTTATTTTTTTAAGTTTTCGACAATTTATACATACAAACGAGGTTAATGTTTTGATTTGGCAATATTTTTATTTAATTAAGAGATATCTAGTATATTTATTTGATTGTTCGAAGGGCTATGACGAAATAAAAAAATAATTTATCAGGCAGAGAAAGAACGTGAACAAATTCGTCTCGAAACTGAAGCTCGTATCCGTGCGCAGGATAAAGTGACGGCATGGATAAAAAGCCAGTGCTGGGACACAATGCTCTCGCCACGAGTTAAACTGTTTGCCATATTTAGTCACTATCAGGTATATTCTAGTATTAGGTACGAGGTCTATATTCACTAATATTATGAACTAGCTCTTCTTCAACTACCTGTAATCTTACTTAAATATTCTAAGCTGTTATTCTTCAATATACCAAACCGCTTTTGATTCTTCACTAGACGATATTTTTAGCCTTATAGCTTACACAGTAGCATGCATAGCTCATATTATTCTCAAAATCTTGTATCCACCAAAGAAAGTCCCATTAAAAACACACCAACTATTCCATAGTTTAAGGGGTAACAAAACCAAACGACGGTCTTTTTTTACAATTGTATCTTGACTAATCTACATATATTAATATTATAAAGTTGAAGAGTTTGTTTGTTTGTTTGGTTGAACGCGCTAATCTCAGGAACTCCGATCCGATTTGAAAAATTCTTTTTGCATTAGATAGCCCATTAACTGAGGAAGGCTATAGGCTGTATATCATCCCGGAAAAATGTACGGTTCCCGTGGGATAGATTTGTTTTTAATATTTGTAGTTTGTAGTTTAGTATTGTATAAATAATTTATGCTGAGTACTTGCACATCCGACTAATTATGTATTTTTACTATAAATGTAGAAACAGTAAGTATCCTGAGGATAAGGGTGCTTACTAATATACTATTTTTTTAAATCCTGTCCGATGGATTAGCACTATACGTACATAATATAAATGATACAGGTAGAGAACTACGCGGTGTTGCCGACTCAACGAGACAAGTGGCCAGAGTTGCAACAGATAGAGGCTCTGCGTAGCGTTGAGATGGAAAACGCTGCTGACGTGTTCCGGCCGTGGGAGGAGCCTGTTGAGACGCTGAGTGTGGAGGAGACTTCAATAAAGTAATATGTTTTTTTTTAATTTTTGTTTTAACACTTCATTGTACAATTAAATGGTACATACACAAAAAAAGACATATAATTAAAGAAATGTGCAAATACGGCCTTATCACTATAAGCGATCTCTTACCACCGATAGAGAAGGATACATAAAATATAGGAAAAGAGCGGAAATGGTGCATAAAAGAAAATATAACTTAGTTTTTTATAAAAAACCATCTAGAGATACTCCTTCGCTATGCTTCGATCGTCACTACACCGTGGCAAAACTATCAATATTACTGTACCCTTAACCATTAGAGTCCTTTCTTTGTTCCATGGTAAAAACAAACCTATAATCATCTTTAAGGCTTTGCTTAAATTGATTTCGAGGAAAAGTAGAGGAAAATAATTATTTAACGATTTTGGGCTTTGCATAAAGACTAAACATAGAATGGCGAATAGTCACTAAATTTTCCCTCATTCCTAAAAGTTATTAAGTTCCCTCTCACAAATATATTGTACTAGCGACTCACTCTCGCTTCGCTTCGGCTTCGTCCCTAGACAAAAACAAATTATCCCACGGGGACCGTACATTTTCCCAGGATGATACCTAATATAGATCAATAAACGGACTATCTAATACAACAAGATTTTTTTAAATCGGATTAGTAGTTTCTGAGATTAACGCGTTCAAACAAACAAACAAACTCTGCCTCTTTATAATATTAGTATAGATATTTTAATATTATACTTATTTTTTATAGAATCGGGCCGGCGTCATCAACATCAATAAAGGATGTCCGCAAAAGTTTGGAGAGTCAAATGATGGCGGAAGTGTTGGAGCAAGATGATTCAGTCGAAGGAGAACCCTACGTCCTTGCTGGCTCAAATGCACATCGCTTCATAGAGATACCAACATTCATGATCCCACAGACTATGGCATTTAGTTTTCTACAGATGAACTGGTTGCAGCATATTGTTAAAGTAATATGTTATTTTTGTATGTGGAATAAGTAATTACTTAATATTTCATACTTATAGGTATTATTACCGTACCTATCCATCGCACAAAATATTAGAAATGATGTTCTGTTACAGTTGAATGTTCAAAATATGAGACTATGGTTTAACAAGCAATTTGACGATTTGATGGGTCAGAAGAAACGAGAGGTTGGTCTCGTGGAGGAGAGAAATGCTCGCCTTCGCTTCATAATAGATGGTAAAGTTGTGTTTAAAGTGAAAGTACCAAGATATTTTTTGTGTATTAATGGCTTAAACACACTCGTATTTAATATTTTTACATGTTATTTAGAATTAAACAAACTCTCGGATTTACGTGGAAGCTTTCATCATCTAGCTATACAGATTCGTAATCCCGACTGGCGACAAGAGGAGCAACCAGAAAAACTAATTAAAGTTGATCCTGAAGAGGTATATGAAACTTTTTAGTGTATTAGTTATATAAAAAAAACGCAAGACAATTTCAAATATGTGACTCATTTCGCGCGTAAAAATCAGTTAGGAGTAAAGTTGGAAATTCTTTTTTTTTTATAAAAATAGGTTTAACATTGTAAAATAAGGTATAACCGTTACTTTCACTTTTCTTTGTATATAATATAATATAATATACAGTGTAGCATCGAGCCATACGTAAGTCCAAGCCAAGTGGTGATCCCGCCGCCGGAGCCCAAGCCCAAGGATGATTTCCGTGAGCGAGCGCTCATGCACATGATGGACGGCGTACTAGAGAAACTCTGGCACGAGGAGATAAAAAAGCCAATACCAATGCCACTTTGCATGGTGAGGTTAAAAGAAAATATATAATTTCATCATTTATATTATATGTATGTATTACACACGGGGAACGGAAAGAAAAAAAAAGTTTTTATATAAAGCATGTGAAGAATGTTTAACTTTTCATTTCACTTTTTAATTAATTCATCAATTAAACTACTAGTATAGCAGCACTAGTATAGTATTATATGATCTGTGATTATACTAAATTTGAAAAATAAAATAGAAACAATATTTATCAAATATCATTCAATTCTGAATGTCAAAAATAGAAGACAAACAATAGGAATTTTATTGCGTGTAAATACATAATTCTAATTATATCGCCAGTTGGAAAAAGATCCCGAACACTTTAATGAAGATGACTTACGACTGGTATTTGAGTATGAAGCAAAAGTCGCTGCCAGAAATGAGGAAAGAGACAAATATCGGAAAATGCTCCATGCAGAATACGCGAAACTATCACAAGTTCTTAATGAAGGAGTTGTAAAATTTAATCAAAAAGTAAAGCCACTTTTAACTTATAAAAACTACAATTATTAGGTTGTTAGCATGTACTTTTTTTATTATATTTTTGATTCTCAGGTGAAAGAAATGTGGTTGACAAAATTAAAAGTTGACTCCGTGATTGGTCAAGAAAATCTAAATCTAATGCGTTTACGCAGAAACAATTTAGACCGTGTTGAAATGGCAGAAAAGTTAGAAGAAATGAGGTAAAGCATACCATTAATATATTTTACCAAAATATATTAAGCCTATATGCTACTATTTATAAGAAATCACTAGGTATACATATCAAAGCTAATTATTTACAAAATGGTTTCTGGTGTTTTTAATTCATTTAATATTTTAGGGATGATATAAAAAAATATGAAGGAGAAGTAGAAATATTGCAAAAAGAACTCCATTTGATACAAGAGCAAAGCGAAGAGTGTCAAGCGACTTACGATAGTCTTGCACAAAAGGACAAGTACCTAGATCGTACCTTTAAGAATCACTTTGCTGACCTCTCACCGATTATTGTGGATCAATGCTATAAATTTTTTAAGTATGTTCCAAAAAATACTTCATTACTTACTTCGTTTTTTTATTCGAGTTGAGGCTTCTAAATATATGTTATCCTTTTTTATGTAGGAAAAGGCCAAAATGGCACCAACGTGCCACAATGATTCCTGTGGTTCTCTACGATTTAGCGAATGCCGTACTTACCGGTGTCCGTCCACCACTTCTACATACAGACTGTGTGGAGTTCTTTAAGGGGTAAATTTTCATAAAAACTTCAAACTAAATATTACATTTAACATAGACCAAAATAGTTAATTCAATAAACAAACTTACATTCCCTGTCTTGTAGGATTCGTTTTATTTCATGAGATCGTCGTCGTCGTCGAAGAACCTACATACTCTTCAACAAATTTCATTCATGTACTCGTAGATAATTGAGCTTATATAACTAAACTACCTACTTACAACTTTTGTAGTTTTAATTATTCGTCTGCGAGAGATAGACGATGATTTTCATGGCCGCTTCGGTCTGAATTTTAATCGTATTTATTTATTGTTTCCCAAAATTCTATTCATTTTTCATGAGCTTTCATTAGTTACGAATAAATTATAAAGATTTTGCGTTAATATTTTTTTACTGACGACGACCGTTTAATATTCATTCATTTTTTCACCTTATTTAATTAAATTTATTGTCTACGTCTAAGTCAATAATTACGCCAATATCCAAAATACATGAATATATGTATCGTAAAGAAAGTATATAATATTGTTATACAAGTAAAATATGTAAAATCGGTTAATATATAAGGAGTTGGTCTCGAAACATAGGAATATTTCTTAGCGTAACTTTTTTCATTTTCCCCAAATCTTCTATAACTTGCGAGAACTCAGCAGCACGTACTTGAGCTGAGACATACGACTCTATGGGGCCGTGCTGGATCGAATTATAGCTATTTGCACACTCCTCTTGTACCGTTTACGTCAAAGCCCAGCTTGATAATTTTAGATTTTCACTATTTATTATTCAAATAGGGTTGAAGTGTTGGATCAGATGAGCAACATGCCACCTGTAATGGATGAAGGACTCTGGATAACGATGTGTAAACTTCGACGAGCTAAAATTGAGAACGAAATAAGGGTAATCGTTTGAGTTATTATTTATATTACTATACTATTTCCACATCATTAATTTTTTAATACTTTCTTAGATTTACGCGAATATTTGACATTTAAAACCAAACCCAAAAATCAAAATAAATCCGCGAAAAAATCCGAAAAGATATTTTTATTTAAACATTATTTTTTTTATAGCTAACTTTAAAACTATTTTAAAAATTAACTTTTTTCACCGACGCCCTAGTTAGTGACCCTATTTAGAGTATCATCACACCGGTGGCCACAAATTCGGCAGCTTCACAAAGCTTTCACAAAGCTTCGCAAAGCTTCACACGGCTATAATGCGTGTCATATCCCACAATAACCTGGTATGAGACGGAACAGAGCCTGATATGATATCCGTCCTTATACAGTTCCTCAATAAGGCAATCTAATGGCGATTAAGTGTGTAACGCTACTTATATTTACCTATTATAATTAGTTAATATCCAATATAACTTTTCTATTGTACATTTTAATGTACAGATGCGGGCGATAGCACAGGAGATGTCATACGTAGAGAGCACGGCGACTACGTGGCGCGCCGCCGTCGCCGCGCGAAAGCAACGACTGGCGCGCACCGCCGACCTCGTCGCGCAACACCGGGAAAAAGTTGAATTGACTGCTCGGAACAATACTATTCAGGTTTTTGAAATCCTCACTCACTAATATCATAGTATAAAAAAATAAATCAATTGATGGGTTAATGCTTTTAATCTTAAGAGAAATTCCACTAAATGCCAGGATTGTCAAAAGTACCAAATAACAATTAAATAACCAGTTTTGAAGTCAAATTTTTGCAGTGCCATCTCGTGGCAATTTACAGTTGTACCTGTTCTACCGTCATAATAAAGAAGGCCCTAACTAACAATTTGGTCAAAAATGACTTAAATGCAGATTCGGAATCAGCAAAAAAAATGCTACTTGATAGTCTTACTCATAAAGCTCTAAGTCTTTATGAACCCGGAGATACCATAACCATTTTCATTGTAACTAAGCCAAAACTACTTAGTAGTCATTTTGACGTAGAAGAAAGGCAAAACTCCAAATAGCTCGAAAGCAACTTTGACGAAGTTGCGGCCTTCTTTTTTAACCCCCGACGCAAAAAGAGGGGTGTTATAAGTTTAACGTCGATGTCTGTCTGTGGCATCGTAGCTCTCAAACGGATGGACCGATTTCGATGCGGTTTTTTTCATTTAAAAGCCAGTTACCTTGGTATGACAGCAGTGTTAACCCTACAGCCGTCTCCCGAATGTTATATAAAAGTACATATGGGAGTCGAGAGTACTTCATTCGCATTGCACTTCAAGTAGTCTCTGTGGAAAGATGTATTATGTAGTAGTAAGTGGAAAATAAATATGCATTTTCAATAATATTATAGTTGGTACTGCCAGCGGGACAAGTGGAGATAATAACGACAGGTCACATGGAGGATTATGAAGATGCCACACTTCTACTACGCGAAGAGATAGAAAAAGTTAATAATGTGATACTGGTATGAAATTACAATTAACATAATTACTACTAATTTTATGTATTTGCGTATTTCTACATTACACTAATGAGTCCAATTAAATATAGAAAGTAGGCGATTGGAAACTGAAAATGATGAAAAAGCAGATAGAGTTCCGTAAAGGAATCCTATCAAAAGAATGGGAACATGCTCAGATGAAAATGAAATTGCGTCATATGGAACAAGAGCTGTACTCTTATCAAAGACTAAAGGTATACTCATTTTGTTTTAACACTTACATATAGGTATGTTAGTTTCATAAACCAACTATAAATGTCCTTAGGTACCAAAAGAATTGCAAAGCTATCTTAAGAATAAGGAACTTGGCTACACCGATGAGCAGGACTATGTTAAAATGGAAAAAGAAATGGAAGCATCAAAAATATCAGTCAACAAGATCCTTAATGAACAAATACGCCAATTTGAAGAGCTACAGGTATGCTTAACTGTATTGCTTAACTAGCCTTTATCTGTCTTTATCTTTATCGCTTAGTTTGTGTAATTAAAGTTTCTATTTTAACGTCGTAATCTTGGCCAATTAATCTATACAGATAAATAAAATTGGTGTGTCTGTTTGTAATATTAAAATAACCGCTTTTTACTAAATGCCATATGTATACACGGTACATATACCAAAACAACATTTTTTTACAATTTTTGTCTGTCTGTCTGTTTGTTCCGGCTAATCTCCGAAACGGCTGGACCGATTTTGACGGGACTTTCACTGGCAGATAGCTGCTGTTGTAAGGAGTAACTTAGGCTACTTTTATTTTAGAAAAAGAATCAGGGTTTTGCGAAAAAAAATGAAACCCATGAAATTGTGAACAAAATCGTACGTAGGTAACGTAAATCGTTATATAATTTAAATGAATATCTTAGAAGTAGCAAGCTACTATTTATGTATACCTAAACATAGCTAACCGTGAAAACGCACCTGGGGACGAACGCGAGCAAAGCGAGCTTGAGTCGCTAGTAGGTTATAAAATGCAAGCAATTCTGGTCTAGTTGACTTCAAAACCAAGCAAGTTCTTTAGATTTTTAAATTTTAATACTGGTATTGTTAACAGTTACGCATAAGTATTACATAAACTTTATGATCAGATAAAAATGAACGAATTAGAAGCGCAAGCGCAGCAGTTGGAGAAGTTAATAGTAGCGCTCAATGTTAAAGTATCGGAAAAGAAGCTTAACGAAGACCCACTTGAACCGATCCGAATCAGACGCATCTTTAAGAGGCGGTATGTACCCATCTATTTTAATAACATATTCCATATAAAAAGTGTTCTTTCTCATTTTAATTGACTATTATCCTTGAAGATTACACCAGTAGATGACATGTAGTAGATGACATGTAGAATGACATGTGACATTTCTCGTGCCTTCTCCATTCTACGTGACATTGGCGAAGTAATCTGTTCTCAATTGGAACACTTTGAAATCATTAACAAGTTAATTGAATTGAACATGTGACATTTTATTCTTTGTTTATAATAATTTTAAATATTTATATGTGCGTCTGAGAAATCGAAGTCGCTATCTTTGTTGATTCAAATACTTTAACTGCCTCAGTGGTTAAATGGCTAGCATGTACGGTCGCTGATTCGGAGGTCCTGGATTTGATTTTGAGTTTTTCTGTTAAAAAATTCTCAGTAACAGCCCGGAGTTAGGAAGTTGGCAGTGTTTTACCCCGTGCCTCAGAGAGCACGAGTCGCGTTGGTCCTGTGCTTTAATTTTCACCGTGAGTGCCGAAATATCGTCCTACCGAGAGTATGAGAGTGACAGGAATAGAGAGTACACTTATGTCGGCCCGCACACTTGTGCACTATAATAAATATTACTCAATGAGATTGGCCGCCGAGGCATTATTAAGATATAACATAAAACTAAATTAAATTATCATAACATACTAACATCATCTTCTATTCAAACAGCATGGAGACTCTCGTACAGCGCAGTCAGCTGATCCGCGAGGTGCAGAGCAACCACACGCGCGTGGTGCTGCTGCAAACCGAGCTCGAGCTGCTGCGGCTGAAGACCTACCCCACGCTAGCCAGCTTCCGAACCATTAACTAGTCTAATGTTAGGTTTCACTCATAGGTTGATGTTTTGCTTGTCTTCACTTCTCCTTATATGGTAATAATAAATGTAATAATTTAATGAATTCACTTTAACATATCTCTGTTTGACACGGGTCTTTTAAGCCCAAATGTGGGTTTGTGGAGCCGTGGGCTTAAAAATAGTTCGGTTCTGTCAAGAACGATGTTTTCCTTCACCATATTATCAAGTGATAATCATGTTGGAATCGAGATTCAAAATTAAAAATGTCAGAGGTTCGAGTTTCTGGTTTTTCGCTTCCCCGATTCCGGTCACCCATTGATATACCCTTGAATAGTAGTAATTAATCAGTTTGCCGCTTCAAATGTGATAACTGATACTAAATATTGCTTAGTACTCGTAGTACTTAAAAGTGGTGAGTCAGACACGTGTCTCGCAACATTACGACGAACTTAAACAGTAGCGTCACCACATATAATGAATATTTTGTTTCTTTCAAGAGCGATATAAGAAGTTTATTTTATTTTAACTTTTTTAGACAACTGAAAGTGTTACTTATAAAAACTCTTAAGTTAATTATTAAAATAAAAGATTCTTTTTATACGAAACATTTTATTTCATTACAAAAAACATGTACATAGATAAAATTCGTCAAGATAGAGCAAAATAACTAGTGGCTAACAAAACTAGTCTGGAGCTGGCTGTTGAGCTTAAAATATCAGATTTTATCTGTATGCATAGTTGAGCGTGTACTGATACTAAGCTTCACGCTCGTTTTAAAGTCATTCTTGCACGAAGCCTATATACCAAAAATAGATAGAAGGTATGCAAGAATGATATGAAAACCTTAAAATATTTAAAATTATCTATATATCTCTACCAAATATAAAGAGCCGAGTGAAGAACAACAACATATATTTTGAATAAACAACAGCGACAAAGTATCTATCGGGGCTATCGATCAAAAAAGTACTAGATACACAACCCCATTTTAAAGATCTCTTAAAATTGTCACCAATTGTGTTTAGATACTTGTTTTAGTTGAAATAAATATGCAACAATGTAAATTGAACCTTAAATGCATTGGTTAAGATTGTTTTCACAAAAAAAAAATAAAAGCGCGCTCAAATATTCAAATGAGCGCACATTCGGTGAGGACATTTTTTATCGCTGATAGTGTATCCAGTACTTGTTTAATCGATGATCAGCGCAACCATTCAAAGGCCCAGCACTAACCTTTAATGCGTTCCATTAAAAGACATCAACGATTATAAACTATGTTATAAAAATCTATTTAAGAATGTATATTAAAATGGCTGCACGTAAAAGTCTACGCTACGAGTCAAGCCCTATGCTAGAGGGACGCACGGTACAGTCGCGTACACACTATAATATTCCGACAACATGGCAACATTTAATATTTCACTAAGCGCTTAAAATATTTCAAAATTCGATACTAAACGTCGCTCTGACTGTGCAGGGACGAGTAAACCTTCTCAAAACCTTACATTTCGACTAACTATTATATGCTTTACACCTATCGTAATGAATACTAAAATTGATTAGCTTTAAAAATAGACAAAGTAACACGAATGACAATTCTTTGAGTCTCGCTTTATTAATATTATTATTATTTTGCTTTTAAGTTAATTTTTTTAGTTATTTAGCATTTAAATCGTCAAAATTTTGCCATCATGTTAACTTTTGCTTTACAATTACGCTAACGACTGTACGCGGTCGTACACGAAAATCCTATAAACATTTGAATTAGGCCACAATTTCGTTATTAAATTATATCACATGATCAACAATCACATCATTGCCAATTTTCACAATTTCTCTTAAAAAAAATTACCGTCTAAATGTATTTTCTATTGTATTATTTTAAATGTGCGTTATCAGACAGACAGACAGACTGACAGTTACATATTACAAATCTAAACTGATATGTTGTTGAGATGCTAAATTGTAATGATCCTCAACGATCTACAGATACTCAACTATATATTATAAGACAGTAGATGCTGGAAGATGCTATGGAAGGACTTCATCTAACTAACTCTACAGTAAACAATTCACTTTAATATTGTCATCAGGCGAATGCTTGATATATTTATCAATTAAACTAATTATTTAAAACTTAGCAAAACATCTTTTCTACACCATTACCACTTTCGTTACGTTCCATAAAATTTATGAAATTTTATATATAAGCTTTAAAATGTCAACGTTTAATTCCGTGAGTATAGTTAGTATACGAGTGACCCATTTTTCATTGCTCCTTCCCAATAATTTGGTCCTCTGTATATTTAAAATTCTCCCAAAATGTATCTAAGTAATTTGGTCTTTATTTCACACACCAAGGAGCTCTCGAGATCACACCCCAAATTTACAACAACATTAAGATTACAGACAAGCGATTAGGATGACCCTTATTTTCTAAATAAGTCGTACACAGTCTCTATATTTAAATATATCCGCGTTTTTCCTTCCATTAAAGCGAGAAGACGCTTTAAGGGGACTATATTAGATGAAAGCGGCAAATACCACATGTGTATGTATTCAGCCCTTTTTAACGTCCCACTGCTGGGCACGGGCCTCCCTTCAAGACGAGGGGGATCAGGCCATAGTCCACCACGCTGGCCAAGTGCGGATTGGCGGACTTCACATGTCTTTCGAAAACTTGCTAGGTTCTCTCAGACATGCAGGTTTCCTCACGATGTTTTCCTTCACCGTAAGGCAAGTGGTAATCATGTTAGAAAATGATTCGCACATGAAAATATCAGAGGTGCGAGACCCGGGATTTGAACCCGCTTTACTCGGATTCCCAAGCGAGCGCGTTACCGCTGGGCTACCACTGCCTTTAATACCACATAAGTATGCCAAATTATATGGTAGAGATGATATCCACGGGGGCAATCCGCTAACATGGTGACTAACATTATATGCCAATCGATAATAATTGCACTATACAATATTACAGCAACACTCAGATGAAATCAGTAAGAGTTATAAAGTTAATTTAAATGATCACTAAAGTTAGTATCAAACTTTAGTGGTTATCAATATCTGAAATACCAGTTATTCCCCAATAGTTTAACTAGATGAGAACGCGGCATTAGAACTTACATACTCAGCATTATTTCGCTTATAGGTACTTATAAAAAAATCAAAGAACGAAAATCTCAAAAGATACAAACATCGTAAAACAAACTTAAACAGGGATGGTAAGAACGACAATTGAAAATAACAAATCGGTCAAGCCACGTTTGAGAAACCAGTGAACATAAATATAAAAAAAAATACATACAGACGTATATAGAACCTCCCCCTTCGCTTCGCGCGTGAGCTCCGGGCCTCAGAGCGCGGTGCGCTGGTCGTACACGATGACGGCGTCCGCGTCGAAGAACTGGCTGTGCGACTTGCTCAGCGCGATGATGGCGGCGTGCTCGCTGCGCATGCGGTTCTTGTACTTCTTGCTTAAATTTACCTGGCGAATTGTTTCATTTATTAAGTGATTGTATGTATTTTTTCTATTAAAGTACTTAAATCTTATCGTTTTCGGCAGACCGCTTTTGGGAAATACATTTATGTTTACCACCTGTATACATATAGGTGTTTATGTGGAACTCACTGGATAGAAAAGTCAGTACTACTCACTAAGCCCCAAAACCTCTCCCGTCTTAATGAGGCGTCGCAGGATCGCTTACGCACTCTAACACGACGACGACGACCGTACCGTACCGACCGTACCGTGGGGTTGCTCCCACAGTCCACTCTGCTGTCAGAGAAGTACCAGACCCAAATTGCATGGTACACCTTACTCTTCCCAGGGTATCTATTGGCTTTAAGGCCAGCTGGGCTTGAAAATCGGGGGTAAACTTTGGATATTCACTGATAGTGATTAGAAATTTTACTGTTAAGTACTGTATTTTTTTTTTTAATTTTAGCTAGTCACTGGCCACTGCCAATAAAGCAAACCTTTCACAACAGATTAAAAACATTCTACAAACTTATTAACCTTTACTTAAAAACTAATAAATACATACATAATGCAAAAAAAATATATCATATTATTTTCGAAGTCAAATTTTTTTCGAATTTTATTTTTTTTTATAATACAAATATCAGCACATACTTTAGCGTATAGCTGATGCAGGTCGTCCTCGGTGGAGAGCGGGCGCGGCTTGGGCCGCAGGAAGGCGGGCAGCGACCGCGTCTTCAGCGCGTCGATACTCGCCGCGCCCTCCATCTCGTCGAGCACTGATGTACATAACACTTATTTATTTATTTATATGTATATTATATATATTTGCTTTTCAAGGGAAATAGTACAATACATAATTATTAATTACATTATAAAACATATAAAAGTAATACTACAACCAACTAAGTTTCCATAATAATTGAATAATATTTATAATTAAACATTAAGTACTTAGGCAGTTAAAAGTAATATTATACATAAATTACCTATTATAGATTAAGTTTTGCAATATATTTTTTATAACAATTATATTTAAGGTGGAACATATCTAATTCACTTATATGTTATTTAGTTTACATATAAGTTATAGCCGTGTAGCGCCCGGCTTAGAATAGGGCTACATAGGGTAGCCCTATTCAAAGAAAGGGGTCCCCCTAAAGACGACTAAAGGATCTAGGGACATCGCACCTTAAGTCCTTTGCTTGATGGCGGGCAAACAACAGCATTGCCAAAGAGGATTGACGTCAGGCCAAAACCAATAAGCAATATGGACATACTGCGCCGACCCCAAGTAATTTGGAAAATGGGCAGGGAGATGATGATAAATTATACATAATAAGTATAAACAAATAAGAAACGCTGTTTATTGTTTGGTTACATAGTTTAGTACCACACACACAACAAATTCTTATTATTCAAATTCGTATAGATTTAGTAGAGTGATTTATTTCATACTAGCGACTCACCCTCGCTTTGTTCGGGGTCGTCAACACAAATATATCCCACGGGAATCGTACATTATTTCGGGATAAAAAGTAACCTATATGCTATTCTAGACTAAAATCTATTTCTGTGCCTTGCGTCCCGATCCGTTCAGCCGTTCTGACGTAATTAACAAACATCCAAACTATCGCATTTATAATATTATTGGGATTTTTACAATACTTAAAACTTCTATAAAGATACTACATAATAGTTTAAATTTATAAAAACTAGTTGCTACATATTTCAAAAACAAACAAACAAGTAATCAATAGATAACAAAAATTTGATAATATCTAGTTATTTATCCGATGATAAAGCCAATTAATTAGGTTAATAGTCCAACTCAAATCAAATTTGCGTTTATTTATGTCGATTTAACGAATTCCGATACAATTAGGTGAAAGTCAAGATATTTTTGAAGTGAAAACTTCTATAGGCAGGTTTGGATGGGGAGTAAATTCATGTAAGTCATCGACATGGTCACGTGACGTGTTAACTCTAACACTCAGAGCGCCGATAGATGTCAAAACGAGATAAATGTAAACAGTTTTAATTTACAAATTTTAATTTAAGATCAAACAGTTAATTTGAATATCTAAAAATTACAACTATTTGTTTATAGTTTTAAGTTTTCACTTGTGTCGGCAGCTCTCATGACTGCTTTTTTTTTGTCTTAATTAATCTCTATTAACTACTAGTTTATCAGTACCCGGTCCATTCATCATCAAATCTTGATGGCATATTGAATCTAAGTGGCAATTTATTTGAGTGGTAATTAGATAATATGGATTATCAATATAAATAAAAATGAATGTTTGTATGTGTGTCCTATGCGTTCCTAAGCCATAGATCCGATTGTGATGAAATGATGGGTCGTCCTGTATACGCCTGTGAAGGTTCCTGGGATAAAATAAAAAAAAATCTTTGGACGTTTGTCTTTTATGCCTTAGTAACAACAATAAGGAATATGCATGTTTTTTTTTAGTTTTTATCCAATAGCTTACATCGTTATATAATTGTAAAAAAAATATCCAGCTCCAAAAAAATTTGTATATTTTATTTAAATATGATAGCTTTACGGATACTTAAACGCTCCCAATTTAGCGCGCTTGGGGTAACATCACAGTACACACAGAAGAATAAGAGTAAGAGTAGTACACAGAGAAATGACGACTCAATCTGTATGCGACAAAATCGCTAATCGCTCTACTTGATATACTCTGACGTCATATTCGGTCTGACCAATGGTGTTTGTTTCAACTACTTTGAATTTCCCACATGTTTTTTGCACTTGCTATATTCATTACTAATGAATATAGCCTTAAGGCTATATTCACATTTTTTAATGTAGCAAAATCAATAAAGATTATAAAAAAATCATCATTATTTAAATCACACGCATATTCCCTATTAAAGCTTAGGAACGTATCCGAGCGATGCGAGGGTAAGTCACTAGTATGATATAAAATATATGACATAATATGTATATACTGACTGCCACTGGAGGCGTACTGCAGCTGCGCGTCGCGCGGCGCGTCGGGCACGCGGTTGACGTACCCGTGCGCGCGCGGCGGCGGCCGGCACTCCGCGTCGCCCGCGTAGCTGGCCGGCCGCGTGTGCCGCTGCACTTGCACCTACACCACGTACACAGTATAAACAACAGCTTTTACCCATCATCGTATATATTAGTGCTTCTTTGTCTAAAAGACCAATTTAACGAAAAAGTTTATAAATTATAATACATAATTATTGACTTTTAAATGTCAATTCTATTGATATAAAATTACACATTTTACTTTATAAAACCCAAAAATGTATTTCATCTATAATTAATATGTATATAAGCTCTTAGAAATAAAGCTTTGGTTTCAAATTAAAGGAATAAAACTATCTACTGTAAAGTACAACAAGTATTGCTACATTTAAAAAATAAGCACTTAGACAACGCTATGTCATTTACCATGCAATGTCTGTAGTTTTTTCAAAATAAAAGCGCAATAAACAATATTATACTATACAGTAGATACATGATGACGATTGACTTTAACATTGCAAGAGATCACAAAAATACCAATTTTTATGGCGAACAGTTATATACCCAATACCCATCAACTGCCTCGGTGGTGTAGTGGCTAGATGTACGGCTGCACATCCTGAGGTCCTGGGTTCGAGTCCCTGGTCGGGCCAAGTTTAGTTATTGAGTCTTTCTGTATAGTAAGCCTCAGTAACAGCCCGGAGTTGGGAAGTTGGCGGTGTTTCACCCCCGTGCCTCGGAGAGCACGTAAAGCCGTCGGTCCTGCACCTTAACTCTCACCGGTCGTGTCGAGTAGTCGTCCCACTGGAGTATGAAAGTGACAGGAATAGAGAGTGCACTTGTGTCTGCGCGTACACTTGTGCACTATAATATCTCCTGCGCAGTTGGCTAGTCTCAATGAGATTGGCCGCCGTGGCCGGAATCGGTCAGGAGAACATCACCCATCAACCCTAAAGCCGTGTCCCGACTGTCATATAGAAATGTATGAAATAGAGTGAAGCATGCCGACAGCCAAAAAGCGACACGATGAAGTTGGCTGCATTTCTTTTACGAACAGAGAGTTGTGACATGCGGGATGAAATCTTGAGCTATTTTTGTTCTGTTACGCCAAAGAAGTATAACTTCTTACGTGCGTACTTAAGTACACACACACGTTTTTATTTTTTCGTTTTTTTTTTCTTAGCTTGGGGATAGAATTTGTAGAAGAATAAATAATTAATTTCCATTTCCTCCAATATTCATTCAAACCAAAAATTTAAATTAATTATTTAAAAAATCAGTGGGCCACCTCAAAATGTTGAGTAAAATTATTTTCTTTTTTTTTTAATTTTTTTATAAGCTACAAATTCTATCCTCAAGCTAAGAAAAACAACCTTTTTTCGCTGCATTTCGCCTGCGGCTCACCCCAGACGCCACGACTGCCTTGTCTAGACATTACTCTGAGAGTTAACTTGTCGAGATTATTCTAACAATATTTTTTTGACCAACTTTGAAAAATAAGTAGGTAATTTATTCAGACGACTGAGGTTTATGTAACGTTAATCGCTACGTGAACCGATTTTCATGACACTCGATGAATAGAGAAGGTTATTTGAAATTTCCTTAATTTTATTGATTTATGGAAAAATCAGTCATTATTCATTTTTCACGTCTCAAAAACCACATCTTTTATTAAGAGGCCTACCACAAAATGTACCGAGTTCTATGGTATTAAGTTCGAGCGGCCGACGCATCGCTGTTTCTAGCATTTTCTGCAGTTGTAATTACTTTTATGTAAAGTTTTACAATATTATTTAAAAAAAAGTATATTGACTTGACGTATATTCTGGTATAAATTTTACTTAATAATATTAATGTTGTAAGGATATATTTACAGCTATTTCTGAACGTTTTTAGTAGTTTTTAAGATTTTGAAAAAGATTTTTTTTGGAGAAATCCAATACATTTTTTAAATTCCGAGGCCGCTACAACTATATACAAGATATTATTATATATTTTTCATTTCGTTTGTTTAGTATAGTATTTCAACCCATGAGCTTGAAAAAGTGTCGTCGCGCATTTTATTAAAAACTTGCTTTGGATTTTTGGTTTTATTTCAATTAATAATGAAAATTTGCGAAAAACGAGGCCGCTATGAACTATATTAATAATTATTCTCCACCATACAATAAGTCAAGATTGTGGAAGAGTATCAGTTTCTCTGAATAAGGACGTCAGAGTTGGGCATCAAATCGAACAATCACAGTCAAAATGTAATAGACCTCTTAACTTAAACGTGTTCAACCCTTATCCTACTGCTGGGCACGAGCCTCCCTTTCAATACGAAAGGGACCAGGCCATAGTCCACCACGATGGCCAAGTGCGAGATGGTGGATTTTACGTGTCTTTCGAAAACTTGCTAGACTCTCTCAGACATACAGGGATTTGAACCCGTTCACTTAGTTTCCCAAGCGAGCATGTTACTTCGGGGCTACCACTGCCGTTTATTCATTAAGTTAAATATTATTATAAATAATAAAAAATAATTTTATGACAAACAAATATTAAAATAGTACCTCTGTGTGTTTTATTCTATAATTCTCTTGATTTGTATATCCATGTCCTTCTTTTATAGTGTAATGTTCTTTAAGATATTGTTCATCTGAAAAAATTGTTATTATTGTATTAATTGTTGTCTTACTGATAACAAATTATAACAGTTAAGAGCTTACCGAAAGATTTCTGATGGCGCGGCATTAGGCGGCAGTAACATATAATAATCAACAAAATAACAACGCCACAAATACCTCCAATAAGCCAAGACAACCAAATAATTATAACACGACCCTACAAATAAAAAGACAAAAATGAAAAACAAGTCTTTCTAAAGTATCGATTAGTATATCTATAATAATTCATACCTGCAGAAACATTTCAATTTTTACCAAGAAGGCAAAATTCGCCTCTTTTTGATCCCCTGTTAGATTTATTACCTAACATTTTACCTTTTTTATCTATTCAGCTCCTACTTAAATCTAAATTATTTAAGATAAAAAATAATAAAACCTTAGCCTATTTTTTCATTTTTTGACTTATTTGAAAACAATCGCGCTTGCGCGCATTTTTCGTTGGTATTGCTAGCATAAACTCATAACAAAATCAATAATTATAATTATTTATAAATAACCATCAAATTGGTAAATGAAATAAAGTTTTATAATAAATAATAGCAAAAAAATGATAATAATAAGATAGTATTTATTAAGCTAGGGGAAACAAATTTATTGTTATTTATTTGATTACGTCAGAACGCAAAATGTCAATGGCCTTAAAGTACACTCCAATTTACGCCTACGGCTAATAAGTAAAATATTAAATAATAACTACGTTGTTAAAAATAAACTTTAATACGCTGACATGCTTATGCCTTTTGCTCTTTAAATTCTTATTTCACAACTCTACTAAAAATATCTTATAACCATAGTTAAACAATTTGAAAGTATATTAAAATATATAGCAAAAACGGAACGATAGAAGAGCAATTCATTCTATTTATCGCTTAAGCATTATATTGTAGTTTTTAAATAAAAACAAAACAACTTTGTAATAATTGTAAACATATTTCTCAGCTGATTGCCCGAAGCTCGCGGCTGTTATCAATTTTAAGCCCGATGAGTCGATTCAACTTAATATTTATATTTATATCGTACGATACTAACGTCACTGGCTGCAGTAAAGATTAAAGACGATGTTAGGTTAGCATTAAATATTGCGTAAAAAAGCGGAAATCGTAAATAAAGTTTATTCGTTGCGCAGAGCAGACGCGTGCTGTAACTTCAAATAAAATACAATTATTTATATAAAAAAAAAAATATTAATATGTCAAATATTAAAAGCTGTTTTTTAATAGTGTTAGCCTTCAATTTAGTAGCTCAAAATTCCTTGGGATTGTCGCCGGTTATTTTTAGTAAGTACTAATTGTATTAAACTACAGTTTGTTCTAGAATATATTAATGGTCAGTGAAAAAAATAACAGTACAATTATTAAGTTTATTTCTATTGAATAAATTATGAAATCTTGCTTAAAATATTTCTTATAAAATGAAAATATTGTATAAATTTTATAAGTAAAGTTTATAAGTTTAAAATATTTTTAATATTTTGATTTGATTAATTTATATGATTTTGATTAATTTATATGAATATATTTATTTGTGAATGCTAAATTTGTTATTTTATCTTAAAAACTCATCAGTTCCGGGTGATGGTGGAAGTCAATTGGAGGCAAAAATTAATAAAACAAGTGTAGTGCATTATATATGTGAGAAAACCTCACAGGACTTTTATAATATATGGCTTAATTTGGAACTATTGGTGCCTTTTGTTATTGATTGTTGGGTCGACAATCTGAAGCTGGAATATGATAATGTTACAAGAACAACTAAAGATCCTGCTGGAGTTGAAATTAGAGTGCCAGGGTGGGGCAGTCCAGAACCTGTGGAATGGTTAGACCCTTCTCATGACTCTGCTGGAGCATACTTCAACACTATAGGCGATGCTCTGGTTAAAATAGGATACATTAGAAATATATCACTAAGAGGGGCCCCATATGATTTTAGAAGAGCACCAAGTAAGCATTTGTTTTATTGTATAATATCAACTAAAGATTCAAACGAATAACAGAGAATACAAAATAAGACATAGGGTAATAAATATTAAATATTTATTTCAGATGAAAATACAGAGTTTTTTGTTAAGTTAAAATCTCTTGTAGAAGAGACTTATATCATGAATAATAAGTCAGCGGTGACACTTTTAGTGCACAGTATGGGGGGGAAAATGGGTTTACATTTCCTTGGGCTGCAAAGTAAGGCTTGGAAAGACCAGTATATAAGACGCATGATCTCTCTGTCTACCCCTTGGGGAGGAGCTATGAAAGCCCTTAAAGTTTTTGCTATTGGTAAGTCATTTTGTTATACTTAAATAAAAAGTTAGGAAAATTTTACAATTTATAGGAGGGTTTGGTTGATAGATATTATATATTGCTATATACAATCAACTTGGTACAAAATATATGCAACACAAACAAATAATAGAATATTCTATAACAAACAAGTATGCAATGAAATAAAAAATATTATTTTCCCTTAAAATATTTCATATCTTTACATCATACTAAACTTTGTTTATAAATAGTGTGTTTATTGATTTGGTTACAAAAATTTATGTCAAATACAACCAAAATATCTTATCTGCCATTAAGGATTAGTTATCTAAAATAATATTATTATTACTAATTGATATTTATCAGATTTAATGTTTTTCATTAAGGTTCTTGACCTTTGAGACAACTTCAACATTCGAATAGTAATTTATCTTATATTAATAAATATACTTTGTTATATTTTTCTCAAGAATACCATTTAAATTTTATTCTATATCAATTAAGATATAAAAAGGACAATTAAAATAATAAAACAATCAATACACATAAGTTACATGTAATCTTATTAATGATGGATGATGGGTGTTTGTTACTCAATTACGCCAGAAAGGCTAAACGGATCTGGACGAAATTTGGTACAGAGATAGATTATAGTCTGGAATAGCACATAGGCTACTTATTATCCCGGAAAAATGTATGGTTCCTGTGGGATAGATTTATTTGTGTTTTTTGATGAGGGTGAGCCTCTAGTAACTGAATAAGTTCGAGTGATTAGATTATATGGCTGCAATTTGCAAATATAAATTTAATGAATTAAGACATAATCCCAAGATTGGTATTTTATTTACAATATTCATACTTTTTCTTTCTCATTTAATAGGTTAATTAATTAATTATATCACTTATTGTTTTCTTTTGAGTTGAATTACCAATTTGCTTGTAAAAAACGTTACTTAGAATTTTTCCTTGTAAAAATGGATTTATGAATCTTCAAGTCATAATGACACAGCATTCTTAGCATTTAGAGGAAAATATTTTTTAATAGTTATAGGTTTAAAGTCTCTTATTTATTAATATATCTTGTTTTTGTGTTGATATACCTAATTGGAAAATGTAATTTATATCGAAGACAACTTGTACCATAATACCTTTGACTGATGTTACACAAAAAAAAAGGGGTTTTATATGTAGTGTCTGTTACCCGCCCAGGCCCAGGTGTAAAGTGATACATAAACCAAAATAAGGTTACTGGTTTTACTAGTACTTATGTTATTCAGACTAATTAATAAAAAAAAATCCATTCACTCGAATAACAATTAAGTTTTTATTATAATCGGTTGGATAGTTTACACTTAATAGAAACGTTATTGTATTTGTTACAAACTCTAAAACACCACTTCATAGAGCACAAGAAAAGACGAAGGCTGTATAAGCCTGCCTGTTCTGGCTGCCTAGAACAGAACTTTGCATGGTCCAGTATGAGCTTCAGAAGTTTTAAAGAACGGCTACCAAAGCTATTACAGAATGCATGGCTGCTACACCATTAATTGGAGATATTATTAGGAATACAACCCCTACACTCGTCCACAAATTAAAGGTCGCTCAACGAGCAATGGAACGCGCGATGCTTGGAGTTTCTCTGGTAGACGGATTTCGAAATGAAGTCATTCGCCAGAGAACTAAAATAACGGACATGGCGCGCAGAATAAGCTCGCTAAACTGGATGTGGGCCGGTCATGTCTCCAGACGTACTGATTGTCGATGGAGCCGAAATTTACTAAAGTGAAGACCGCGTTTAGGCAAGCGTAGTGTAGGACGCCCTGCAGCACGATGGACAGATGACCTAAGAAAGGTGACTGGCAGTGGATAGCTACGGGCTGCCCAGGACTGGGATGGTTGACGCTCATTGGAGGAGGCCTCAGGTCAACAGTGCATGGCAATAGGCTGATTGAAAACCCCTCCAGCCTCCCTGTACTTGTTAATTAAATAAGAGACAGCGATATCGGCTCTAAGATTGCATACCTCCTTTCAACGGAGGTACAATCTAGGCAAACATACCAGAGTCCTTGACTAGTACGCTGTGGAATATTATCCACCGTAGTCCAGCATTAAGATGGTCTAACGACAGAATAAGCATAACCTATATAATTGGGAAACATTACTACAGAAAAGTTGACAATTGGTCTGAAACAAAACGTACTAACTTTACACAAATGGATCTAAAACCAAAAAAGGGGCAAAAGCAGGTATATTCTCCTCTCTCAAAATGAAAATTATCTACCATTTCGGTAATTGTAACTAAATGTGCCGGTAATATAATAGGTACACAATAAAAAATCTTAGCAAAATAAAGAAAAAACACAACAATACACATAAAAACCACTATCAAAAAACAACAAAATCAAAGTACATAGTATGTATGAATGTAGCAATATTCTCGAAACTTCCACTCCATCAAGTCTCCAATCTTTGTCTATTTTTTATAGATTCCATATACAAGTAGACAACATTACACAGAATGTTACGTATGAAAAATAAATCCCTGTACCTACATTCATAAACAATAACAAGATTAACTACATATTGTAAAAATACTTATTACTTAGTATATCTAATATAACAATATAAAATTGTTTGATGGTTTGTCGATCATTAACAAAGCTACGCGTCCCTCCCTTCAATACGAGGGGGATCAGGCCATAGTCCACCACGCTGGCCAAGTGCGAGTTGGCGGACTTCACATGTCTTTCGAAAACTTGTTAGGTTCTCTCAGTCATGCAGGTTTCCTCACGATGTTTTCCTTCACTATAAAACAAGTGGTAATCATGTTAGAAATTATTCGCATATGAAAATATCAGAGATGCGAGACCCGGGATTTGAACCCGCTTTACTCGGTTACCCAAGCGAGCGTGTTACCATCGGGCTACCACTGCCAATTTTTATTTAGTTTTTATTAATTTAAATTAAATATATGCATACGTGATCAGTATTAATAAGGTGTATATAAGGAGTATGCACAGTGAAATTTCATTTGACTACTCGACAGCCAGATTTGAGATGTTTATAATTAATCACACTAATATTATAATTATAATATTTATAAATTAATGAGTGTGTTTGTTACTTATTAATATATTATATTCTGAATGAATTCATAAACTACTGCTCATAGAGAACCTACACACTGAGAGCAAAGCCGCGAGAAAAAATATACTTAATAGTAAATTTATTTTTTTCTTCAAGCAATCTTTGTATCAATTATATACCTATCTGTATAATACGTTTGACTATATTAATAGATATATAAATTTTATTTTATTTCTTTACTTAATGTTACTCTTTACATACTTTATTCTTTCTCCATCTAGTACTATTTTTTACACCTAAATGCCTGGTTGCCTGGATGAAAGAGCCCTTTTAGTGATAAGGCCAGCTCTTGTACATTTTCCTATATATTTTTGTATATTGTATTTTCTTTTTCGGTGTACATTGTACAATAAAAGGTTTTATTACTATTATTTTTGTCTTCAGGCGACGACTTAGGCTCTCTAATGCTGAGCCAGAGCACATTGCGCGCAGAGCAGATCACGTGCCCGTCGCTCGCGTGGCTGCTGCCCTCGCCCAACTTCTGGAAGCCCTCAGAGGTGTTGGTGCAGACGGACAAGTTCAACTATACCATTAATGATATGCAAAAATTGTTTACGTAAGTTGTGTATATATGTATGTAGTGTTATGTATAATATTATCGCTTCAAATATAAAAAAAAATTATAAAAATAAAAAAAAACCGACTAAAAAGCGAACATAAAAGAAGAGAACAAGTTGATGAAGGAACATAATATAGTGCAGTCGGAGACATGTACATTGTACCTATCAATGAAATGAAATAATAACACACTTGCGTTTATAAGAATAATATAGTTTCGTGTGATGTGCTCTCTTACTTGTTTGCTTTGACATCCATAATATAACCATATAATAAAATTGTAAATAAGCCGAATCTGTACATTAAATATTTTTTGGAAAATGTTACTGAAATAGACTTTATTATCGATATAGAAGCCAAATCTATAGTTTTTAGAATTTTTGTCTGTCTGTTACTGCATCACGGGAAAACCACTGGACAGATTTTGATGAAATTTGGTATGATGATAGCTGGTTATCCGGGATATGTAGTATACTTTTTACTGCGGGACAATATCTCATTTCTGAGCTAAAAGCTAAAAAGTAGGTATCTAGGGACGAACCCGAGCGAAGCGAGGGTGAGTTGCTAGTATTTTAATAATCGAACTCTTGAGATTTTTAATAGATCTTTATTATTTAATACTATAATTTCATATTATAATTTCATTTTTCTTATATATTATTTCTTATACATACATATATATTTTTTCCTACACTGCGGTTTCATTTTATACTGTTAATTATAAATAGTGCCGTTATTAGCACCCTTTATACGCCTAGTGTGAGCTTGTATAACTGTACTCTTGAAAAATGTTCTAATCATACCCGGCTCTGACAATAATGACTGAATGACATGACTCAAAACATGATTCTGGTCAGGTCTTTTTTCCACCTTTCCAGGGTTTACGCCCTGTGTCTAGACACCGCCGCGCTGGCTCCGTCCTAGATACGACACTGTTTATGAATTATACTAATTACTTACTATTAATTGTATATTGCACCTGGCTATTAGTACAGGACCTTGGGCATTTACAACTATTGTTGTTTATTAAAGAATACGTTTTGTTTGATGTTTTTTAAATGGAAGACTATAGGTACATTACTCGTAGTTCGTTAACCACCTTTAGCCACATATTATATCAAACAAGACTCGACACGTTCATATTATTATTTAACGAATACAGAATTATATTCTTCCTTAGATCAAGTTTTTTTTCTCTTAGGAATAATTTAAAATAACATATTCTTATAAAAGTTGTATTTGCATGTAATAACATTTAAGTACTCTACCGTAACAAGCTGCTCGTTGTAGTCGATATAATAATGAACAGTCTAGGTATTATGCATAAGCGCCTACGCTCATTTTGTTTACCCCGCAATGGATATTACGTAAAGTTATACGTAAGTATATTCGAATTATACAAGCTACTATAAACAACTAGCAACTTATCCCGCTTCGTTTGGGGCCTCCCTAAAAACATTTTGTATTGATAATACTAGCAACTCACCCTCGCTTCGCTCGGGTTTGTCCCTAGTGAAAATTAAAAACAAACTATCCAAATGGGAACTGTACCATTTTTCCGGGATAAAAAGTAACCTATGTGTTATTCCAGACTAATTTATTTCTGTTCTTTCATGGTGATCCGTTCAGCCGTTTTGGCGTGATTGAGTAATTTTAATATAACAAACTTTCACATTTATAATAATAAATGTGAAAGTTTGTGAGTATGTATGGATGTTTGTTACTCTTTCACACCAGAACGGCTGCACGGATCTGGATAAAATTTGGCACAAAGATATATTATAGTCTGGAATAACACATAGAATACTTTTTATTCCTAAAAAATATACGGTTCCCAATGGATATATTTGTTTTTGTTAATAATAAGGGGATCATATTATATGTAAGCACCGCTATCCTTAAACAAATTTTATAACTAACTGTAGGACTATCTATGTACTAAGTTTCATCCAAATCCATCCATGTGTCACTGCGAGGATAACAAACAAACACACACATATTTTCATTTAAAAGAGTAGTTCGATCTAGTTCGAACGGTCATTGTTCATGATACCACAAATTGGTGAATCACTATACGTACAACTTTTTGAAAGAACAATTAAAGGAAAATAAGAATTTATGTTCATTATGTATCTAGTACCTACTATACATTTATATAACTGGTTCGGTGGTGTAGTAGCTAGCATGTACGCCTGCACATCTGGAGGTTGTGGGTCGCGTCCTGGGTCGGGCTAAGTTTAGTTATTGAGTCCTTCTGTTAAGGAAGTCACAATAACAGCCCGGAGTTGGTGGACTATGGGACTCCCACCGGAGTATGGGAGTGACTGGAATACAGAGTGCACTTGTGTCTGCGCGCATACTTTTACACTATAATATCTCCTGCGCAGATGGCTAGTCTCAATGAGATTGACCGCCGTGGCAGAAGTCGGGTCGAGAGGACATGATTATTATATATTTATGTCACATAGATGCAAAGAAAACAGCATTACATAACATGAGTCGAACGTTTTTTTACAGATTATGCCTTCATAAAATAATCTTTTTTATAGCACACGATATACTATACATTAATTTTTCCTTACATTTATATAATCTAACTTAAAACCCAACAAAATTCTTTATATTTCATATTGTTAAACCAACAAAAACCGATACAAAACTCTATCCCTAATTTCTTTTATTATTACAGTGACATGGAAGTGCCAAACGCATGGGAGATGCGCAAGGACACGCTGAAGTACTCGCAAGACTTCAACGCGCCCGGCGTCGAGTTGCATTGCATCTATGGATACAACATTTCCACCGTGGAAAGGTGAGGCCTTGACTTGTCTTGATTCTAGTGTGAATCTCTCGGCTAACTGTTCCTCGCTTAGTTCTGACAGTCTCACAACATTTGCGAGTCGAATTCGCACGCGAAGTGTATCATCGTACTTGTACTTTTTATTAATATGACTTACTCTATGTAGTAAGGAGGTTTATTAAGTTCGATGATCGATAAAAAAAATGTTTCTTGTATTTTTATTTTTAATATGTCTATTTATAGCGGCAATAGAAATACATACTCTGTGAACATTTCAACTCTACCTATTACGTTTCATGAGATACAGCTCTTTGACAGACGGACGCACGGACAGCGGAGGCTTAGTAATAATGTTCCGTTGGCACCCTTCGTGTACGGAACCCTAAAAACGATGGGAAATTGAAGAATAAGCACATCCCGCACTTGTGAGACGTTTTTGTGATGTCATTGCCAATTGTAAACTGACTTATATTATTTTCGTAAAGGTTTTAGGAGAAAATTTTACTTCGCAGGATGAGATAATTAAATACCTTTAGCTTTATAGTCGATATAACTTGTTACTGAATGCGGAAGTTTGTATGTATGTTTGTTATTTTTGAATGCTGAATGAATTTCCTGAAGTAACACATAAGTTACTGATAGTAACTACGGACACGTAGATCGGGCGCGCTCAGGGGCTCAGGCATGGTCTCATGGCAACCGGTATTATCGTCAGAAGTAGGTCTTCGGCAAGCAGCCGTCGTGATCCTCGGCGGCGCCCCAATATGAGCGGAAAGGTTTTCATTTCGGTTTTAGTGAGTAGTACCTTCACATAATCACCAGTATATATGCAGAAGGAAAACTTAAAAACATTTCCCAACGTTAACCCAAAAGTTAGGGGCATCACCGAGAAAAGTGGGCTCAGTCGCTTACAGTAATACAAATATAACTCTTAGTTGTATATGCAGGTTGGTATACAAGCCGGGCACGTGGCTGGACGGCACGCCGGCGCTGGCGGCGGGCGACGGCGACGGCACCGTCAACCTGCGCTCGCTCAGCGCCTGCGAGCGCTGGGCCAAGCCCGCGCCGCGCTACGCCCGCTACATATACAACAGGTACGACATAAATAACAACAGCATAGATGATAATATACACAAATACACACTGAACGGGCGACCCATCAAAACCCTGCCCCTAAAATCTGCGGAACATATAAAGATCTTACAAGATAAGAGAGTCATCGATTATATTACTACGGTTCTGAGCAATGATTGAAGTTTTGGTGATAGATAACGATTTTAATGGGTAACGTAACGTCAGTAGTTACGTTTGCTGCCAATAATGCATGTTTTCCATATTTCAATGCAATAATTAGTATTACGATCTTATATCAACTAATGCAATTATATGAAAATTACAAATAAGAAAGAGGTTTTGTATAAAATTCTGATAAATTTTGTATTATTTGAGTACTGGATAGTGCTGAAAATGTATTTCTTGCCACATTAATTTTAAATTTCTATTATTATTTAAATGATTTCAATATGTGAATTTAGTATTCAATTATATAATATGTGATACATAAAAGCATCTAACGAGTATTTCTTTATATTTTAATAGTATTGTCACAGTATAAAAATCCATACAGTAGGCTATCGCCGGCGAAATGCTGTCAAATTGCAAGGGTTGACAAAAAAAATAATACAAATTTTCATGGCGAACGGTTTCAAAGTGGTTCGAAATGCCCGGCTGTAAGCAGTAATTAACAGCTCGAAAACCCACTACAATGGCGTTAGTTTAAGGAAATTTATAGGAATTTAGCAGTTGTAGACGAAGTGAAGTGTGCTGAATTAAATAATTAACATTTTTGATGACTATTTCATCTATTTACGTAGTCCAAAATATGTCTTTCCCTGTTTTATTCTCTATCCTACTCTAATGACTTTTGGGCGCTAATTTTGACTTTAATGATTACAGTAAATCATTCGAAACGTCAAACAAAAAATCAAAATAAATCCGCGAACAAATCCGAAAAGATAATTTTATTTAAAGTGTCAAATATTAACTTAAATTTAAAAAATAAGAAAGTATTATTTTGGCGTTTTCTTTAAAATTACCCACTTGCCGTAGTAGCGCCACCTTAAGTTAATGCCATTTGGTGGACAGTTTTTCATACACAGGCGGTTCTCCTTACCTCTACATTTCCATACCTAAAGCGGTTTCATCAATAACTGAACAGATCAATACTGATCTGTTCAGGAAATGGCCCGGTTCGTACGACCCGTTCAATCAAAAAAAATCGAGACATTCAGTTCACAGTTGTGAATTCGATCGAATGAACGAGAACGAGTCATGGTTTTCGTGGCGACCCGATCGTTCGCGAAGTGTTCGCGACCCGGGTCATTCAATTCTGTCAATCGCCAACTACACATAGTTACTTGTCATATGAATTATGAAAGTACGTATGGTAGTTGGGTGTACGTCGCACGTCCTGCACTATTGCCCTTCTAGAGGCCATCTTTAGACGGCTGTATCGATTAGTAGACTGTGGTACTGCTATAAGTCAAGAATTTAAATACAATACCAAATGTGATTTCACATCTTAAGGTTTTTTTATATTTTTTTAATTTTACTTTTATGTAAAGAGAACTTGAGTTGTTTTTTGTTTAATATTTTTTATGGTTGTTTTATATTAATGATTAAATAAGCTCTATGTTCAAAAATTTAAATACAATAGCAAGTGTGATTTCACATCTAAATTTTTTTAATATATATATTTTTTTACTTTTATGCAAAGACAACTTGGGGTTTTTTTTTTTGTTTAATATTCTTTATGGTTGTGTTATATATAAATGATTGAATATGCTCTCTATTTTACCTGGTGTTAGTTCTTAAGATTTCAACAGAAACGAATTAACATGTTATATTAGCCTATATATGTCTGTCGTTCATATAAATGTGAGAGACCAACAGAAGGTATTTAAGATTATAGTATGATGTTTCCTCACATTGATTTGTTCTAATTTTTTTACAATTAAGTTGTATCCCATATATTAAATATATTCAGTTCAATATATTTGAATTAATATTATGAAATATCTTTGATCGAAGAATTGATAGTCTACAAGAAATACGTAAAGAAAATACTCTTTTTTTTTGAATTGTAAAATTATTTTTTTACATTGTTCCATTCGAATGATTAAATGATATTGCAAAAGAAGAGAATTTGATGAAATATATATTTGTTATCTACTTAATTAGAAATGTTAGAAAAATTCACTTTTTGCATGATTTAAATGAAGTAATAGAATATTATTTATTTATTACTTCTAAAGATAATTTTATCTGACATAAAAGAAAATAATAATAAAACTATGAGGTTTACTTAATAATACCTTTTTTAGCAATTACAAAGTCTGTACTAATATTATTATATTATAAAGAAGGTTTTTAGTCTGTTTGTACCGAATAAGCTTTGAAACTACTAAACCAATTTAGATGAAATTTGGTAAGGATAGTTTGAGAAGGACCTGGAAAGGACATAGAATAGTTTTTATCCCGGAAATCATCCTTTAAGAGGGTGAAAATGGGGATGAAAGTTTGTATGGGAAAGCAAACGATGGACGATACCAAGCGAAGCAAGGGCGAGTCGCTAGTCCTTTATATAACATGAGGAATGGGGCTGATGTTTCTGTTAGTCAAGTTCAGCAATATGATCTGGTATTTTCTAAATAAGTCAGGATAAAAAAAACATATATAAATGTATACACATATATAAATAAAAGTAATATAGATATTACTGCTTCAAGTAGAACTTTACCACAAACTGTTAGAGCCGATACACCTCTAATTATACTTAGCTTTACGGCTGTGATAAAACTCGAGTCTCAATTAAAATGTTTAAGAAACACACACTATGTAGAGACTAGTATTTAGGTGTAGTAAAATTATATTTAACTATCGTAATTACGATTAAAAACTTTTTTGTATCATGTCAAACATAATAGAGAAGTGAATTAAAAGAAAATAAACAACAAAACATGCTATTTTATTGTCACCCTACAACACGTCATAACTCGGGACTGTCCTCGCGCGTCCTGCAAAAGTATACATTATTATTTAAAACACTTGAGTAAGAGGTAAGTTGACAGAAAAGTAAATAAGAATAGCTAAGATGTTATTAATTGCAAAAAATTATTTTTTGAAATTATCGCGTTCCTTAATTATATAATGATTACACTACGGGATTTAACGCGTTGAATTCGTCAATGGCAATATACCATGTTCCCGAGTCCTCACGGGCGGATTAGGCGTTATGTCCCGTAGTGTAATTATTATATAAATATTTTTTGTTAAGCATAACAGAAAGTATTATATGGAGGTTAGAGAGCAAAGAGAACGATCGTCATAAACTGACAAAGAATCCGCGTTTTAAAGATAATTTTTTTAGCCAATAATTGTACTGGCGTCTGCAATATCTATGAAGAATTTGTAATGCTAAATAGTGTGCGAACTATTTAAAAAAAAAAAACAGTTTTTATATAGTTTACTAATATAAAATAATAATAATAATTTGTATACATAATATGACAGGTGTGTGTTATTATACCCGAAGAATATAGAGCCAGTGCGGAGCCACTAGTTCTCCCCAAATATGTCATATTTTGGTGCTGCAACCGTTCTCCTTTTCTCTAACCTCCATGGTTGAAATAAATCTATAAATATGAGTAAGATGAATAAAACACAATCTTGTAATAAATATGTAATATAGAAACTGCCAGCGGCACACATCACTTATCTTGCACCTTGTTAAATATTAACACTATCAATAACTATCATTGAAAGCCTCTTTTAAAACCAATACCAATTTTAAATCTAAAATCGTTATTGTTTTTTATGTTGTTCTGAAGTTTGTTACAATAATGTAGATGTTTATTTATATACGATTTAACTTATCCATTAATCTATTATACTCTTGCTCAGTTTAACTATTTTAGTTCTTTTTAATACAACAACTAATTTATTCCAACTTTATTTTTTTTTTCTTAGAATTACTTGTCAAGACAAAGTTATCCCTCTAGAAAAACTCCAATAGGATCTCATCAAAAGAAAGACGTCAAGTCTAAACATGCACGGTCGTCCAAACTACACTTGTATACAAAATTTCAGCTCCATCGGTTGAGTTTTGTTAAAATTCAATTGCAAGATTTGACCACAACCCAATAAAACCCCTTATTCTTTAAAGAAAGTAAAACCTACAGCGATATCGAGAATAGTAGCATAAATAACAAATCACGCTACTATTTTTAACTTTGACATTTATTTTGGCTTTTATATAAATTCATTACTCTTGAGTACTGGCAATACCCTCCAATATATTATGTTATATTCATAGTTGTGTCGTGACTTGCAGCTAACTTCACAGATGCATTTAAGATTTGCTTGAATTATACTTTTAGTTGATACTTATTACCAGTTACCATTTATTTTTCGAATATCTAAATCTTGATAAATCAAAGCTTGTTAAATATTTGACCACGTAATATTCTCTTTAGAAGTATTATAATTATTAAATACCTTAATGCAGGTCCATTATTATTATTTTTTAAATTTAATTTTAGTTTAAAATTTAAAATAATAGCCATTATTATTTCATATATAAACAGTATCATGTATTATATACCATAATATAATAATATAACAGTACTAAACAAAGTGCCGTCTACACATACACACGTTAAGATTCAAAAATCACAAATTGTTTTCATCAATGAAATCGCAAACAAACATTCAAAACGAAATTCATATATAACATAACTTCCCAAAAGTACCTATATAATGAAGTAATATTTACAAATGAAAAAAAAAGTTTAACTTGTTACTTAAATATAAAATCAGTTATTGTGCCCTAGACCATAAACGATGCGACTTTATCTTTTTAATTTAACGCCATAGCGTCGAAGTTAAAAACATAAAGTATAAGTACAATTATATATAAGTGAATAAATGCGAATATCTCATAATCATATCCAATCGACCTATAAGAACTTATGTATAATATATTCATTGTTTAAAGGAGGGCATTTAATTAACACTGTTAGTGTTAATTAAATATGTTAAGGAGGACTACGCACTAAATTGATTGTATTGATCAAATGAATGACTTCTTAAATTACTCTCAACAAATGTACAGTGTGTAACTGTCCTAAATATTAAATTTATTAAAATCTACTTCGATAAAAATTATAATAACATTTAAAATTCTATTCTTAAGCAGATATTGGACAGATTTTGATGAAACCTTCAATTTCGTGTTTATTATTTCTAAAATTTGTCAACTTAAGCTATGTGCATTAAACATATATAATATAAAAGTTATACTTAAAAAAAATACAATATTTTTTTTAAATCGCAAAGGTCTAACGATCAACTAATAAGGAATGAATGAAATGAACGATATTAAAAATAACTTCAAACAAAATATCACAATTCCATAATGACAGTACATAAAATATACACAAAAAAAATCAATAAATAATTTAAATCATGGAAAGCTAATACATAGTGACTTAACATTCTCTTCCTATTTAAAACTTACATAATATTTTTGTCGGTTGATAACATCGATCAAAAAAATACTAGATACACAATCCCATCCAAAAATCTCTTTAAGCCACCAATTGTGTTTAGAAAATTATTCAACTTGATATAAATATACAACAATGTAAATTGAACCTTAAATGCAATGTTTAAAGTTGTTTTCACAAAAAAATAAAATAAAAGCGCGCTCAAATAAGCGCTCATTCAGTGAGGACATTTGTTGATGATTCTGTATCTAGTACTTGTTTGATCGATGGTTGATGAGTAAGAGATCAAAGTGTATGAAAAAAAATGAGAGTATATAATTAAAACAACTTTGATTCTTGTGCTAATTCCCACTTAATGGTCTAAATTTTGTACTTAACATATAAATTGACTTGAATATGCTAAATAAAGCTGACCCTATACATATGTATATAATAACAAAATTTTAAATACTGGTATCTATAACAATTGAACAAAATTGTTTCATAAAATATTACACAAAATTCCATCGTATTTAATTTTTAACACTCATCATTTATAGCTTAGTCTTAAAATATAAACCTTATTCCATACATTTCATACAGTTGTAATAATTTAAATATCTCATTAACCACACATCTGCTTTATGTAATAGAGATATGACAATATGGAGAAAATGTTAAAATAGACTAAATATGTGTATATCACATACATATATAGTACAGACTGACTCATTTTTCTTTAAAATATGTTTATTATTATTATTGTATTCGGCCCTTTCATAGATAAAACATAATGTCATATCTCTTTGAAGTCCAACCTTATTAAATCCGAATCAACGCAAGCTACACCGCTAGTAAAGGCAATTGGTTTTAAGTAGCTCCGTTATTAAAACTATTTAAAACATTGCAGTCTATATCGTGCATAATACACTACAGTATTAATATTCAGCGTTAAATAATTACAAATCCACTACACTGTTATTTATAGTCCAGGAGACAATTGTTTCGAAATGCAGATTATTTGTTTTAATGTACAAACGAACACATTTCGAACCCATCTCTTGGAGTATCTCTAACTCCAAACTTTCCCAATTAAATTTTATTATGAAATACACAAGTGTTATACAATATAATAGCAATTTAGTACAAACTGTACTTCTATCAGTTCGTCCGTCCACTTCAAGCATACCAAATACCTTTGTAAAGCGATACTACAATCCAAATGAAAATATATATATATATATATATATATATATATATATATATATATATATATATAAAAAAATGGCGTGTTTACAATTAACGAGTGTATGTAGAAGAGAAGCCTTTTATATTTTGTTATTTCTCACTATTGTTTGATGAAAATTGATGATTCATTATTATCGTACTAGTCATCATTTTAAATAAAACTATCTTTTCGGATTATTTCGCGGATTTATTTTGATTTTTGACACAATTTTGGTCAAAAAATGATTTCAAAATTTCAAAAATGACACCAATAAGTCATATAATTAAATACAGCAACATTGTTTCTTTAATTTTAGCTATCATTATTATACGAAAAGATAGTTTTATTTAAAATGTCAAATATTCTGTAGTAAAGTAAATCTAAGAAAGTATTATTATTAGTGATCATTTGCTAAATTATGGTGGTAAGAGATCATCATAAAAAATCATGTTTGTGTCGTTTTTTATACAAGTTTTGTACAGATGTGATATTCCAAAAAAAATTATTTAGACCAATGGCGGTTAACCGAATTGAAATATTTATAACGTGTAAAATTTGATTGTGATCAGTAACAATTTTGGAATTATTGAATCTCAATACCGGCTATATAAAAATAAAAAAAAACATTAAAACAATAAAAAAAAAGGTAAAGCAAAGTAACTCAAAAGAAAAAAAAACTGCCCGACAAGCAAAACGCGCATCACTAAACTACGAAACGACGATCTTTAGTAGTTTAGCTTCACCACGCTCGTTCAGCTTCATCGCGATCCTTAGTCAAGCAACATTGCACACGCCTGACTACAAAATGATTTCATAGCAAGGAAGCATATTACCAAACTATTAATCCCGATCCATAGCATTGAAGCGCATTCTTAAACTAATCGCGATCCGTAACAAGGAGGCGCGTCAGGGGACATCTATTAAGTGAGCTCAAAATGGGGAAGTGGAGGTTAGTAAAATCTCATTAAATCTCATTGAAACTGAGGGGGTATAACTGAAAATCTCACGTCAACTTTAAAAGAGTATACGTATATTAATCAATATTAAAAAAAATATTACATTTTTCGTTTCCTTTGTAAAACCCATTATTCCCGCTGAAAAAATCTCACGGCTATTATAAAGAACATTTATTTCGAGAGTACCTGAACGTTGTATTGTTTTTGACAACTGTAACGTTAACCTCCCTAAGTCTCACTAATCTCCAAATTATGATAAAAACAACTCACGCAATTAATAGATGTCCACTCACCAAACTACTGATCACCACTCGTAGTGAAGAAGCGCGTCACCATACTACAACACTTGCACCGTGTACCGCCCACACGCGGCCGGCGCGGCTAAAAGCGGAAGAGGACGAACTGATAGGCGTGGCGCTACCTGAAGAGGTCGGGGCGGTAGTACACGTACACGGCGAGCAGCGCGGCCGCCACGGCCAGCGCGGCGCGGCGCGTGGCGGGCCGCCGCAGCAGCGCCCAGCGCCGCGGCGCCGGCCGCCGCGCCGCCGCGCGCGCGCGCATGCGCTCCTCGTCCAGCTTGCGCTGCTCCTCTCTGTGAACAAAGAGGTCTCTGTTTAGAAAAAAAGAGACCATTTTAACATCCCACTGCTGGCATGGGCCTTCCTTCAGTGAGAAAGGGATTAGGCTAAAATGACGTCATCAATCCAACGTGGTGGACGTTGGCTAAGTGGGTTGGCGGAATTCATATGTCTTGCGAAAATTTGCTAGGCAAACACGGAACTCGTTCCACATTCGTCCGATGCGCAGTGATTGCGCTGTCGATGCGTGTTTGTTTGACACACACACGCACAAGCACACGCGCTCACACGCAAACAAAGTTTCACACGTATAGTACTAGTCGGATAAGCAGAAGAAAATTAAGAATTATCCTTTATAGCAGACCAGAAAGCAGGGAAATATCAATATTCCTAATTGGCTGCTAACGTAGATGCAGTTGAAAATTAAAACAATTTTAAAATAAAGAAAATCTTCAGCAACTCACTCTCTTTTCTCCAAGGCGGCGACTTCGGCCTCGAGATCAGTCGGATCGTTTTCTTCATATAATTTTTTCGCTGTCACCAAGATGTCTTCAAATGGTAAGTCATCCGGTAACTAAAACATGGGCCCATTTGATATAAAAAAGCTCAAATTGAAAATTACTTTTGCGTTTATATATATGCGTGAGGCATTGTTAATATTACTATTTTTAATAATATAGATTAGTTATTATCTTCCTATATTTTTATATTTCATTCTAGATAATTATATTTTGAAAACGACATTCCCTATAAGATAAAAAAAAATGTTATCTTAACTTATTGCTCATCTATACATATAATAAATTGTAACTGAGTTAAATCTGTACATTAAATATTTTGTGGAAAATCTTATTGAAATAATCATTACGATACAGAGGCCGAATCAAGTTTTTAGAATTTTTGTCTGTCTGTGAACCCTCATCAAGGCAGAACCACTGGACAGAATTTGATGAAATATTGTATGATGATAGCTGGTTATCCAGGTCAACATATGCAATACTTTTTACTTCGGGAAAATATCTTATCTCTATACTAAACGTTAAAACGTAACTAGGGACGAACCCGAGCGGAGTGAGGGTGAGTCACTAGTTACAAATAATAATCTTGAACCAAAAATAAAAAATTGATAAATAACTATTAAATTAAAAACATCACGATAATCATTATCAAGTAGTGGTAAGGATGTCTGTCTTGCTCATGTATAAATTATATGCTGATAGCTTGTCTATAGATACTCTGTCTACGCAATTAAACAAACCAAAGGCGTTGCAGTACAATGACCACATTGAAGTTAGATAGTCAAAGAGATCTTATTCATAAATAACCATCATTCTGGTACAATAGGTAGATCCCGTGGGACGTTGGTGTACACTCCTCTACAGTCTATATTTAGCCAGTCTAAATTCACTCTAGACAACAAGTAGTGCATCATCGCCATATTATCAGAATGAAACAAATCAAAGGCGCATTACAACACAATGACCGCATTGACATCAGATAATCGCAGAGATCTCATCCATAAATAATAATTATCCTGGAAAATTAGGTAGATCCCGTGGGATGTTGGTCTACATATACTCACCCTAGACAACAAACAGTGCATCATCGCCATATCACAGTCGCAGTTGAGCACCTCGCAGGCGCGCTGCAGCACGATGGCCGCCGTCACGTAGACGGGGAAGAGTGGTGGGGAGCACAGGAAGTAGTCGTAAAGGCGCACCACGTCCGAGTAGCGGTTGAGGCTGTGCCCGAACCACGTCAGGTACCAGGGCAGCGCGAACATTGTGCCCACGCCCGATCTGTGCAGTGACACAGGAAAGGCTTTTGTAACGAGTGTTATTGGTATGATACAATTTATTTCTTGTTGGTATGTTCGCCTCATCTAGGATAATTTTCAATATGGCTCAACAATTTTGATGGCTGTAGAATAGACCATTTTTATCCTGGGAACACAGGATTACTATTATATATGTATGTGTAAATTTAGTACACACAGGTACCTAGGAACTCAGTAGTTATTGTGTTAAATAATAAAAAAAAATTGTCAAAAATATTCTTATTTTAAAATACTGCATAGTCACAAACATATACACATACAACACATTTGCATTTATTTTTATACTAAAACGTATACATATGTATACAAAAATAAATTATAATTCACATGTTTTTGACAGACAATTTAAAAAGGAACTTCATAAAGTAAAAATTATTAAAATTCAAAGGGAAAAGTATAATAATGTTCACTCCATTATCAAGAATCATATAGTTTTATTTTTCAAGAGAGAATTCAATAGAATTGCTTTACTACTGCCGTAACTGGCTTTAACTGCCGTATCAATATAAATGTACATTGTATCATATTATGCAATGTATAACACAAAGTAAAACCTATTAAAATATTAATATACAAAACTTACTTATCCAAGCACTCGGCTAATCTATGATCAGCTCTGCGTAGTACCGGCAGCATGTAGTTTAACAAGTGCTGTGTGGGCTGCATGGTAGCTTGCATGAACGGAGCGAGAGGAGCCCCGGGACCGTACGATAGGCGACACAGGAGAGGAAACGATGCTTTATCCCCACAAACTAATAGCAATGTGATTGCAACGTCATGGTAACCCTGATAATGGAAAATATTATATGAGAATAACTTAGTTACACATTTATTCTAATTGAGTGAAACTCTATAAATATCATAACAAAGTTATTTTTTTAGAAATATATATATGTATAATACATACATATTACTTTAAAGAGAAAAGGATTCTCCTTACAAGATCACCTAACTGGAATAAACATGAGATTATTTAAACCAATTGATATTAGACCGATTTTATAAAAATACAAGCAAATTTCTCTCTTTTAGCCCGAGCACATCTCTAGGTACAATTTTGTTCACAATTTCACCCTAATTTTTTTCCTAACATAAAAGTAGCCCAAGTTACTACAAACCTATAACATCAGCTCTCTACCAATGAAAGTCCTGTCAAAATCAGTCCAGCCGTTTTGAAGATTAGCCAGAACAAACAAACAGACAGATAGACAGGCAAAACTTAAAAAAAATTACTGTAAATACTTCATATGCATTTAGTAAAAAGCTGATATATTGATATAACAAACAGATATTTCAATTTTATTTATTTGTATAGATAGATTTCTGTAATGCACATTATATATGTAATCTTCGTAAGGGCAAGCCATTTTTAATAACTTTTCACATAAAACAATAATAGAAAAAACTGCATTATAATATGACTGCAGCATTTAATGGAGCATGGAAAGTAGCCAGCATATATCTACACTAATATTATAAAGAGGAAAGATTTGTATTTTTGTATGTTTGTAAAGAACTAACTCAAAAACTACTGGACCGATTTAGATGAAATTTGGTAAAATAGTTTGAAACCCTGTGAAGGACATAGGACATTTTTATTCTGGAAATCATCCCTTAAGGGGGTGAAAATGGCATGAAAGTTTGTATATGTTATAATAATATCAATTAAATATTATATATATATATATATATCAATAAAATAAATATCTCCTGACCTACAGAACTTCTTTTTCAGTGTAAGAACAATCACTAGAATACAAGTCATTATTAAGATGAAGGATTTTTATCAATTAACTATTCAATCATGCATCTATCCTATTTATTGTCTATAATAATAAATAAGTTATGTTTTAAAGTTTAGTATAGATTTCTCAGAGATGATATATTTTCCCTCAGTAAAAAGTATCCTATATGTTAAGCTGCATAACAAGCTATCATCATACCATATTTCATCAAATTCTGTCTAGTTGTTTTCTCGTGATGCATTCAATTCAAATAATAGATTCAGCATCTGTATCAATATGGATCTGCATATGGATATATACACGGTACATATACCAAAACAACATTTTTTACAATTTTTGTCTGTCTGACTGTCTGTCTGTTTGTTCCGGCTAATCTCCGAAACGGCTAGACCGATTTTAACGGGACTTTCACTGGCAGATAGCTGCTGTTATAAGGAGTAACTTAGGCTACTTTTATTTTAGAAAAAGAATCAGGGTTCCGCGAAAAAAAATTAAAATCCATGAAATTGTGAACAAAAACCGCGTACGGCATATGTACGTACGTAACGTAAATCGCTATATAATATAAATGAATATCTTAAAAATAGCAAGCAACTGTTTATGTATAAATATAACTAACCGTGAAAACTTACCTAGGGACGAACACGAGCGAAGCGAGCATGAGTCGCTAGTTATACATATAGATGATAGTTTATCAGTGTTAATGTATTTTATACTGCAGACATAATGAGTTTTGCTTTGTTAGCTTTAAATACGGATAGTAAACAAGTACCTACTTATCAAACAGCAAAATATAATAGCTACCATATGTTTATTCCAAACAAATACACTCAGTTTTATTTAAAGTATACTTTTTTATATTGTCGGCTTTTAAATCAGATTATATTAGAAGAAAGAATTAAAATATATTCCAATTGGTTTGTGAAAATTTTTATCACATTTTTTATATTTTTAACCGACTTTAGTAAAAAGTATTCAAATATTTGTTAATATTATATATGATATGGGTATCCTAATTTTAGTAATGTGTTATTTTTTAAAAGCACAAAATGTATATAATGTTACAAAGTAATCATATACAACACTAACTTGGTAATATTTCAAATGTGGGTACTTCATAATGACCCTGAGTATGAGGACTGTGAGCTGATCCTGCAGAGCCACTCTTTGTTCATATGGAATGCCTGGTGGAAACCTTTTTAATGATCTGTTGACATCTAGTACTACCTGTAAAAATTAAGTCTATATTAAACAATTTATTGTTTATACAACTTATATTAAAATAACATTTTACATAGTAAACATTTTATATTGCACAAAAATGATGTTAAAAATACCTGATTATACTCAGGGTGAGTAGAGAGTTCATCAAGTGATGGAGGCTCTGTCATCTCTTCCTTTGTCACTCCTACTAAAAGTGGCCATATTTTTCTCCTATATTCATCTACAAAAAATATTCAAACTTTATTGGATGACTCATAAAATGATTAAGATATAAATAAAATTCTTCAAAATTTTGATAGTTTAAATTTGAAAGTGAAAGTACAATGACGTGACAAATGTTAATGCAGTGATTCTTAGGTAAATTTAAATCAAAACTTACCAGAAATTAGGCCACTTTTACTTTTTGCAAAATTCTGCCATTGTTCTAAATTGACTACGTCAGGGTTCATAAGGCATTTTTCCAATTCTTTTCGCTTCTCGGTGACATCAGGGTCCTCGAACTCAAAGTCTAAATAAACAAAAATGGTAATGACGGGAAATCAACAACAGCTATTAATAAATAGGAAGCAATAAAAATGTCAATTTATTCGTCATCGCATTTACTTTCCGTCGTATAAGCAATGTAATAAGAAACTGGTCGAAGTCATAATAATTGTTTACAATACCTTCATCGAATTTTAATTCTGAAGGCGTAGAGATGTCATCAATATTTTTCGAGTGATTTAAACTTGTGGAGTCATTATTAAATGTTGGTGAGCAGTCCCCATTGATAGCACATTTATCACTTCTCTCAGCATCAGGACTAGTAGATTCCATCGTAAGGAAAAAGAAAATTAACCAAGCGAAAACATTACACCATCCTTCTCTCAAGAATGACAATGTGATGACATTTTGTATTTCTCCAACTTCCAAGTGTCAAGTGCAGAAATCTTAAATCATACAAATGCTGGTAATAAGTATTTCTAATATTTTATGAATATAATATACAACTCTTTTAATTTTATAATAACACACTCATCATAAATTTAATAATTTTCTTTCAGATATATTTAAAGATCTCTGAGTATTAAAAAATATTATGTAAGGAATTTAATGATTTAATGAACGCACACTTACGTTTCAATATACGCAAAATTAAAAAATTATATAAATTATATTATGTTTATTTTGAAATGAAAAACTGATATTTTATTTGAAGGTAAAAATAATGTTAAAATTAAATTTTATAAAATCTAATAAAACTTTGACGAAAAATGAAATTATACCAATTTTTTAATATTCTAGGACATAATTGATGTCATAAAACCAACCTGATGTGTTGAATAAATATTAAATAATTACAAAAAAAATTTTGGTGTAGTTAAGTCTTACAAATTATATTTATGGATATAAATATCGAATCACAAGACATGCAAATAAGAAAAATTGAAGATGTTATAGATATTCAAAAAGCTAACGGTAAATTGCGACAAGTTGCTTTCAAATTACCGTCAGAGATTGATAGTAGTGTATCTGCGAGTTTGGCTAAAAGCTTAGAAAGTGGATTGTCCAAAGTCAAACAGGAACAAGGTAAGAAAAAGAGTAAAAGGTTACAGTCTAAGAACCATAAACATTGCATGTCAGATGTAATATCATGGCCAAGCGATTCTGACATCACCGTACTAAGAATGAAGATATGCTCCAAAAACGATATGAAAGATAAAATGGGTAACGTTGCTTTGGGAGATGGTCTTCATCATCCTGATAGCTCTTCAATGGTAAATTTAGCAACACTTATTTTGCAATCACAGCCTCCGTCAAAACATAGTTTGAATGTTGAAGAGTATTTGTTACCCTTAAGTTCTTGGGAACACGGCATAGATCCACAGGTTAGAAAAGTGAGTCTTGGGACGCCGAATTTCTTAGAAATGGATGAAATCAAATCTTACAGTCCTAGTTTTAGTCGTAAAGATGATCAATCGCTAAGGAGCAGTGAATATAGAACAGACTCTAGTACAAAATCTAAAGTGGCCAGATTTCTACGTCTTTATTTTTGTCCCTGTTGCACATGCTTGTATAACTTAGAAAAAAATCAAAAGGAGCAATCAGTATATTTTAGTAAATGCTAAATCGATAAAAAATATTATTTGCTTATTTTTAACCTTCATTAGTCAAAACTACGTTATCTTTATAAATTAGTATGATGATATAATGCCTTGCAATAAAAAATTGCAATTTTTAAACGGTCTTATTTATTGAATTAAAATATCTTCCGTCCACTTTAAATATTTATACGTAAGTGTTATTTTTAGTCTGATTTATATTATAACATTGAATTCCCTATAAAATTAAAGAACCCGTCCTTGTGTCTCGATCTGGCTGTTTCTTGTGGCTTTGCTCATTTCACTATCATGAGATGGTATGTCACTGGTAAATCACTGTCCAATGAATAATAATAAAGAAATTGGATAAATTCATCAAAAGTGTTATATTCTATAGTTCAAAAATTATATTCGACCAAAATAAGAAAAAGCTATGGCCAAGCTGAGAGCGATTTCAAATGAGATAGACATTAATGAAATGTTATAAAATTACTGAAGATATTGGACCAGGAAATTTTGAAGACAATTTATTCAATCTTGATAAAGATTTTTGACCCATAAATAAGTGCAGTAAGATGAACCTAAGCCATCCTACTGCACCTATCGTTTGGTCCTTTCGTATCACGTTTTTTTTAGAATTTTTATCTAAAAGGAGATTTGAGTACCAAATAAGTAATAACTTTGTCTTGTTTTTAATGATTGTTACAATACGTATTAATTTACGTACGTATTAATTTTTATCCATTACATTCGTTGTCTCAGAAAAAAATCTTAGGATATTTGAATGAATGAAGAATGAATGAATGACTCTTTTAATGAATTTTATTTAGTAGTTCCTGCAAAAAAGAAAAAATGAAATTTTCGCCTCTTTGCATTATTTCGTGTGAAACCCGGTGCTTCCGTGCTATAGTAAGCAATTTTATTCTAAGATGACTTTTTATTCTGTGCTTAAAATCAATTTTAGTTGATTTAACCCTTCGTGGTTGAGTGCGTAAACGATCCCGCGACGTCCCAAAGACGCGGGAGGTTCCGTTCAGTGTGTAGTACTAACTTTTCTGGCCGGTGAGACCCACATAACCGCCTATATCTTCATTTAAATGGTATGCATGAATGCATTTCTCAATATTAAAAATAATGGTTGATTTAGTCCAATTATGCACACAATATGAACAACTTTGTTTTAGTAGTAGGTATTTTTGTGTAAATCCGCAAGTGAGGCAGGTTTACGTGCCGATAATCGCTAAAGGCACTTTCAGAACGGAAACAAACTCGAATAATAACAGATGAGACTGGTTATTAGATAATTTTTGCATTTACATAAAGTAAAGTAGGTTTCGATTTCCCGTTTGTTAATATTAATTAATTTTATTATATCTACATATTATTGACGCGTTCCTTCGCAGAATACCTTACCTGGGGTTTCATTTTCATGGGTAATGTCGATTAAAAGTTAGAAAATGATAAACGTAATTTTAACCTGTGAATTACAAGTATTATAGAAAGATTGTCGACATTACTTTTGTATTTGTAATAAGGCTATAATTTTAATACACCTATTTCATGTAGATTTATTCTTGTATCATATCGATCTTTATTCGTAGGTATAGTATGTATTATTGTACATGTATTCAATATACTATGTTACACATATCGAAATGTTATTATATAAATTCATTAGCAAACTAATGAATCTATATAATTTATTACATTACCTGTAAAAAGGTACACTCAATTTATTCTGCTGTGTTTGCAAATAAAAAAGTTAAAAGTGACACTTGGGAGTTTTAGATATATTATAATGCCCAAATTTTTACCTCCGCAAATCTTTAAATTATATCATCTTATTTGAAGGATCAAATGAGATAATGTCGTCCTTTACATTGACAATATATTTATGTACCAGCGACTCATCCTCGCTCCGCTCGGGTTCGTCCATACTTACGTATTAACGTTTAGTATAGATTTCCCAGAGATAAGATATTTTCCCGCAAAAAAATATCCTATATGTTGACCCGGATAACCAGCTACCATCATACCAAATTTCATCAAAATCCCTCCAGTGGTTTTTCCGTGATGCGATAACAGACAGACAGACAAAAATTCTAAAAATTATAGATTCGACTTCTGTATCGATAATAATGTTTATTTCAATAAGAATTTCCAAAAAATATTTAATGTACAGATTCAACTTAGTTACAATTTTATTATATGTATAGATATTCAAGATTTAAAGTTTGACATTAAATATAAAAAAAATGTAATAAAACTAAAGATAACATTTTTTGTTGGTTTGAACGCATTAGGTAATCTCTGTAACTATAGGATAGGAGCAGAGTATACATGTATGATGTAGGTACACGAGCGGAACCTCAAGCAAAAGTTTTTATAAGCAAAATTTACAGTTTTTTACATTCTGTCTGTTAAATTGTAGGTCTCTATAAGTACTGGATGATTTTTAATGGTTAAACTCTTATTGTGATATGTTTTAACTCCGATTAATGTACCTATATATTATACATTTTAATAGTGTTAATACGCTTTTCTAAGCTACGCGTCTTCTTAACAACTTAACTGCCTTAACAAACTAAGTAATCACATCTTCGAAATCGATTTTAACCTACCTATATCTAAATACCGTATCGATTTGAAACTTTGTATATTGCATGTGTAATCCGGATGACAAAACAATTTTATACCATCGAGCTAATCTGATTATAGATCTAGGATAAGATAGTGAAACTTTTTAATGACTACTAGTAAAACCTTCTAAATGCACATTTGATTTATTTTACCGAGCCCCACACATTACTCTCGTTCAAAAGGGTCCTTTTTAATTTATTAAAACTAAATGGCTCAAATCGTAATAGATCTTACGGTCTGTAATAATTTGGATATACATACATATAAGTATACAAAATCTATACCTACATATAATACAATTGTAACTAAGCCGAATCTGTACATTAAATATTTTTTGGCAAATCTTATTGAAATAGACTTTATTATCGATACAGAAACCAAATCTATAGTTTTTAGAATATCTTGTCTGTCTGTCTGTTACCGCATCACCGGAAAACCATTAGGCTGATTTTGTCGAAATTCGATATGATGATGGCTGGTTATCCGGGTCAACATATAGGATACTTGCGGGAAAATATCTCATCTCTGAGCTAAACTTTAAAACGTAACTAGGGATGAACCAAATAAAATATAATAAATAGCATATCGTGATGTCAGTAACAAATCATTCATCCCTAAGGGTTGCTACTAAATCTCCCTGTCGTTTGCCATATTTATAAAAGTAGACGTGTAGACTCGCAATATTTATGTAAAAGATCAAATGCTATATAAGTGAATGGACTATTTCGCTACTACAATAAGCCGTAAAGTGACTATTTGAAGCATAAAATATAACCCCAATTTTTACAGCACAAAGTAATTACATTAGTTTAAGGCTATTTAAGTTGAGATTATGTAATATTATTGAATAAGACTAATTTTATTATAACTTTCAAATTTTTGTGTCACTTCATTTTTGGTAAGTTATCATCACAGATCTGTAGCTGATGAATTTATAATTTATAAATTCTTTTTGTTACGCTTCAAGCTATTTTTCTAAACAGTAAGGAAATGGATATGTTATTCTTATAATAATTTTGATGTAAATAACAATTAACGTAAGCTTTACTTAAGTAAAGCTGGGTAAATATTATATTTAGAGCTTAGAGTTCGAACAAGCAAAGCTTAGAGTTCAAAAGCACTTGTAATAAGTCTAATTGAATAAAGTTTATTTCATTTCATTTAATTTCAACTTACAAACGTTCGAACTTCCAGTACTACACGTCAAAATATCTACATAGTTTTAATTTTGCGATGAGACGATATCAAAAAATTGTGATTTTTTTCCTATAATTACTTTAAATATGTTTAATGTATAATTACAGATTAATACTTAAATATTCTGACTTATATTGACGTACCTATGTACGCTCATAGATCTAATGTAAAACTTTCTTTCTAGCGAAGAGATACTAACAAAATTAACATAATATTATCTCATTAGAACAAATTAAAACAGACTTTTTGTCATATTTATACGGTTTGCTTTAATGTTATTATTTTCTACATATAGAGTTGTAATATAATATATTATGTATAATAGGTATGTAGTGTGAAGAATCATTACTAAATTTTAAAAAAGAGATTAGTCTCCTAAAGGTTGAAATTTCGATAAAATTAATTTAGTGAAACCCTTATTATTTCAACATACATATAAACATTCATACCACTCCTTCCATTAGTTTGAACTGTGTTACTATCATAAGTTATAAGTTTCTTCGTTTTTCTTTAGTTTTTTTCAACAAACAAATCAAATCACAAATCACAAATCTTAACTTGCGCTTTTTAATACTAATAATGATATTACCCTAGCACGCTTTGGAGCCATTAATAAAAGAATTGAATTGCTTTTTTTACCAACAATAATAAATAAAATTAATAACAATAATTTTATTACAATAATAGAAATACTACACGTCTATTACATACTTTTACACAAACTTCACTATAATAGCGACATTATCGTTTAATTATCAAAACAATTGTCCAGATAGGCAAAGTTTGGGGCAGATGGTAGTTAAGAGTATTTTTCTGAATCGCTCGAATTCGCGTTGTGTTGCCAAATGGTTGCATTTCTTCGGGCCGGCTCCGGCGATGCTTATATATGAGGGTGAGAGTCCGAGCGCCGCAGTACCTCCCCGCGGCCCGTGCGTTCTCATTCTGGTCTCGTGTGGTGTATTTTGTGCAAAATAATGGAAATTAGGTAATTATACACTTTTTAGTTCAGTGCTTTTATGTTCTATAACATAGTTATGTCGGTATCGGATTTTGTTACGGTTTAATTTTGTTTTGAAATATTTAATTGTTTACTCTTACTTACATCGTATCATATATGTATAATAGCTGATATAAGATTTTAATGATAATATTGTAGATACTATCTTCGATCACGCTAAATCTGCGAACCAAAACAAAAAAAATATATTAAGCGTAAATATATATATAAATTAAATATTAATAGTTAGTGTGTAAATAATGGCTTTCTCTGTTTGCATTAGATAATTAAAACAGTGATATCTAAAGAGTATAATATCCTGTCTAATTTCTAACGAATATGTGAAATCAATCGCTTTCTCTCCAAGCTATGAAGTCGCAAAGTAAAAATAATATTTCTATAAAATATTTGCTAAATCGAAGTTTGTTTTTTATTAAAAATTAACTTTTAGGTAAATGCCTATCACAATAAATTACAGAATTAAAAAAATTCTGTATTACTACCTATATAAGTGAGGTCGTAAACCTCATGATAATATCTTGACATTGGTCACGATATATTACTCCACATAATTATCGGCGTGACTTATACCTATTACATTGTTTATAAAAATATAAAACAACTAGCAATTCACCCCCGCTCCGCTCGGGTTCGTCCCTAGTTACATTTTAACGTTTAGCTCAGAGATGAAATATCTTCCCGAAGTTTCATCAAAATCTGTCGAGTGGTTTTTTCGTGATGCAGTAACAGACAGACAGACAAAAATTCTAAAAACTTTAGATTCGGCCTCTGTATCGATAATAATGACTATTTCAATAAGACTTTCGAAAAAATATTTTTTGTACAGATTCAACTCAGAATTTTATTATATGTATAGATAATAGAATATTGTAATAATAAAGTATTCTTCTTCATAATAAAGAATACGAATAATAATTAATATTAATTAATCGCAATAAATATACAATAAAAGCTTTTTATACAATTGTTTTAATATTTCATTGGGTATTATAGTTGCATATGAAAAAATACATCATTTTTATTGATTGTAATAAAAGTTATATACTTTAACAATTTTGATCAATAATTAATTTAATTAAAAAAATAATTAGATACATATTCAACATATGTCCAATAAAATATGCCCGAGCGGGAATCGATCCGCAACTCATACGCACTAAGATGAGTCAAATATATCAGATATCACTGAGAATAAAAATAAAAATGAATTAATTTGATTATATTATAAACTATATCAAAATGAAAGTAGCTCTAACTTAATTTCCGATGCAACAAGAACTATAAGTGAAAGTTCTATTTAAATCGATACAACAGCCATTAAATATTGTGAGTACGATACAAGAATGGCAATTTAAAAATATCTTTTATTTTTTATCAAAGAATTATTACAAATTTATATTAACTTGCAATGATTTACGATTTTAGAATTGAATCGGTTACTTAATAAAATATAACATACTCGTACGTTGAAAAGAGTTCAACGAGCTTAAGGCTTAACGCAACTTAGCTAATGAAATAAGTTCTATATAATATTATGTATATAAAAATCAATTACTGTTCGTTAGTCTCGCTTAAACTTAAAATCGGCTGGACCTATTTCAATCATTCTTTTTTTCTTTTTTTGGGGGTATGTCAGGGGTGGTTTAAGTAATATATATATATATATATATATATATATATATATATATATATATATATATATATATCCATAATGAATCCAAGCGAAGCGAGGATGAGTTGCTAGTATAATATATTATATTAGTTATTTTCTTGAAATTCTTAATGTAAAGAACCTTTTAATTTTTATGACTGATTATAAGTATACGATGAACTTACACGTATAAGTTTGGAATGGTAGTAATTTTTCTTTAACAACTTTAACTACTCTCGACAGTATTAAATAAAAAAAGCCTTTCTTTCTAAAATAATATTAGGATTCAGTTTTACGTTTTATTTTGAAAGCGAAACGTTGAAATCTATATTTAGAACAAGTATAGGTGAGATGTCGATTCAAAATATTGAAGGACACTGACGGTCCGATGTAAGATATGCGTAACAAGATACAAACCCAAAGGTAGAATTAATGTAAAAAATATTACAGTCGACTATCGGTGTTAATATTTGATAATAAAATTTAATACTAAGTACAATAACATAATACAAAAGTATATACAATAGCTTTTTTTAATAGATTGTTCTATATTTTATCATGCAGTATTAGTGGATTCCAATTAACATAATAAAACATAATAAACTCTTTAGTTTGGAAAAAAAAGATAATTTGGAAAAACTAATTTTATATGGAAACCGCATAAACTTTATTTTTAATTAATTTTTAGTTACTAATATGCTGTCTTAATTAGATATTTTGCATTTTATTGAAAATCGATCAAATATTTACATCAAAGTCCATATAAGAGCGAAGTAACGAGGCCTATTTCAAATGATTAACATAAAGCATACACGTGATCAAATCACGTGTAGTTTCGCAATAAGCCAGTCCGTACAAATGCGACAATACAAAAACTCGCATGAAAAATTGGTTTGAGACATGGAAAATATAAAGGCAGTAAGCGGTGTTTAAAAGTACCGTAATATTTAGTAGCTAGATTATAAAAATTAATGTTTTCGTAAATTTTTTATAAAGCGTTTATTACGTATGTATTTACATATAAAATTTACTAATATTTTATTTATATTTATTTTTTTCAATATTTTATCTTTTTTTAATTATTACAGATTAAATTAATTATTTAAAATAGTCCAACTATTATGAAAAAGTAAGCTTCAAGCTGTGTTTTAACTTAGGAGTCCTTACCCCTTAATGAAAATGGCATTAAAGGCAGTTAGAATGGAATTACATAACTTTGGAAAAAAAAACTTTAATTCCTCACTCATTGATCCACTCACTTGTTACGTACTATAAATGTATATGGAACTCCAGGATAGGATAGTTGTTATCCTTATTGAAAATTTCAGCTATCTCTATTGAAACTTTCGTCACACATAAACTTTCGTTTTTATGAGTTCTATTAGTGTAATACATCATACCTAATATGGACAAGTTAATTCGATTACTTGTAAATTCAAACTGTTCCGTTATTTAATTATAATTACAATACGCTTTACTTCCTGCGTTTTCTACTAAACACTTGTCTATTACAACGATTGGGAACGTGACACGCGTGTGGTTGAAAATGACACACATGACATCACACGATTTGCCAGCGGTTTACTTTGAGAGGCATATGAAGAAATTAAATTAATGCCTTTGATTTTTCAGTCAATATTTATGTAAACATAAATCTTTATATAATCTGTATTTAGCTCCGTTTCACGCTTTAAATTTTGTAAATTTTTTAATTGCGTTATGTGCCTGGCGGAAAAAAATATGTATGCTTTATGCATACATGAAATTTCTTTTTCGTATTTATCTATAATAATAAGTATTATTTTTTATTGACAAACATAATTTAAATTGTAATTGATGATTTTTACTTAAAGTTAATTATGCATTTAAAAAGCATCATAATTCATATACTGCAATAACAACATATAACATATAATTAATTTTAGGTATACCTAATTGTCTTGCTTATTATATATGTAGTAGAAAAAAATATGTGAATAACGACTTCCAAAAAGGAGGACGTTCTATATTAGTCTGTATGTATTTTTTTTTACTTATCAGAAGAGTAATATATCTTATCACTTATGGCAACGTCTAAGTTTTCACACGAAGCCGCAGGTGGGTATTGCGAAACTTATCAAGTGTACTTACTGGCTACGGGCCCGATTAGTTGCGAGAAGCTAACATACATAGGGATACTATGCAACTTTGAACCTTATACAGTTTTGATTAGATTAAATATATCAATGTAGAGCTAGAATTGGCGAGTACCTAAAAGTTAAGATTAAGGCTTAGATCATAGGCTAATTAAAGATGATATAAATAACCATTCGCCAAACGTAGTCTTATTACCTAATCTATATATTTTATAGCAACTACATAAAGACACTGTTACTTTATTCTAAAAATAACCGTGATAAGAAAACATCATAGAATTTTATTTTTGAAAACAAATCTTTCCTAATATTATAAAAATGGGAGAATACTTTTTTTTTTCTTTTACGTAGCAAAGGATTGATATAACTTTGCGCAAAGACAGTTTATGAATTTATTCTGTACAAACGTAGAAAAAAATTAAAAAAAAAACAACTGGATTTGGCAAATAAATCTTGAACACCTTCGCTATTCTACAATAATATTAATAAAAAAACAGAAAAACAATATATATTACTTTGTTTCTATTAACATCAATAATTACTGGCATAAAAAAAATTAAAATTTGCCTAATTATAAGTAAAACGTTGGAATCCCGGTGCATTCGGGAAGGAAATTATTAAACGCACACCGTTCATGCAATTATAATTTTTATTCGTACACCAACTCACGATATCACGTCGCGTGTAGGAACCAATTAACCGGTCTGTGAATTACGAGTAAGTAAACAATATTACGCGGGAACTCATAATATGTTAAATCATTTTAATTGTACACTAGACTCTTCCGGTGACTCTACTTACACTACTTAATTAATCACTTACATACATAAAATCAAATAAGTAGTATTCATATAAATATTCAATTTTAGACTGTAGTTGTACTAGACTAGAAGAAAGTTTCAAAAATTTCACTTAGCTATTGTATCGCTATTTTGTCTTGACAAAGAGTGTTAATTTATTGACAAAAAAGTATCTATTCATATAAAAATTAGATATCTTTAATACAATATACAATTTCAAATTAACTATTTTCTTATTATTTTTTAGTTCTCTTATAAATAAAAATGAATGGCTAAATGTGTTGCTTAGTGCAACACTCGAGAATATCTGGACCAATTCGGCAATTTTTTTTTAAATATTCGTTGCAGTCCGAGGAAGGTCCTTATGAAGAGAAAAAATGGTTTTTTTTTTATGGAAAAGCACTAAAATTTGTAAGTTTATGGGGCTGCAACAGTCCAGTAGTTTTTGATAGAACGATATCTATCAAATCAGTCTAGATACATATAATAAAATTCTAACTGAGTTGAATCTGGTACATTAAATATTTTTTGGAAAATGTTATTGAAATAGTTATTATTATGAATACACAGGCCAAATTTATAGTTTTTAGAGTTTTTGTTTGTCTGTGACGTCAACACGGAAAAACCACTGGAGGGATTTTGATGAAAGTTAGTTTGGTGATAGCTTGTTATTCGGATACTTTTTCCTCCGGGAAAATATTTCATCTCTGAGAAATCTATACTAAACGTTAAAAAGTAACTAGGGACGAACTCGAGCAGAGCGACGGTGAGTCGCTAGTAATTCATAAAATTACTTTCTTATCGAAAAACGATCTCTTGTTTTTTGTACATAGATTTTTCCAAAGGTAAAGGTAAAGCCTAATCATCCATACAAAATTTCACAATAACATAATAACAATTAATCCATTACGTGAAGGATATTGATTATTTTGTTTTCCGGTCATTACTTGTAAAATATACGAAAATATTCAAATTTTATTACTTACTTTTAGCTAGTAAGCATATATAATTACACAGAGCAATATTGAAATGGTAAGGAAGTTATAATATCAATTTTGTTATTATATTTAAGAACTATTGACTCACCCTCGCTCGAGTTCGTCCCTACTTAGGTTTTAACGTTTAGTATAGATTTCTCAGAGATGAGATATTTTCCCGCAGTAAAAAGTATCCTATATGTTGACCCGGACAATCACCTATCATTATACCAAATTTCATTTAAATCCCTACAGTGAAAGACAGACAGACAGACAAAAATTCTAAAACCTATAGATTCGGCCTCTATATCGATAATAATGTCTATTTCAATAAGATTTTCCAAAAAATATTTAATGTACAGATTCGGCTTAGTTACAATTTTATTATATGTATGGATTTAATTATTGGGAAATGTGTTTATAGACAGCATAATTAAGAGGTATAAAAATTAGTTATTTTTTACGAGTTGCTAAATTGTTAGTGCATCACGCTATGTTAACAAAACTAGTGGAAATCATCAACTGTGGGTTCAATATTTTGAAATCTCATATAAAGATACGTAGTTCGATATTCTATCTAAAGTAGTTATATGAACTAAAAACTACATCGCCCTTCATATACATCTTCAAATAAATAAGACAATGAATCCTTTTATCGTAAAATTTATGCAATTTAGCCTCACAATATCATGAATACATTCACATGTACATGTCAATAGAGTTGACGATTACGAAAACAAATTGAGGGTCGTTACCCAACACGCGTGACAATAAGCCACTATTCATTGATAGCAAGACACGTTTATCTTTTAGACATTCTTAATTAAATTAATGAGACCTTGAATGCGTAGATCTTATCTACTGATCTGGTTCATTTTAAAGAGAGCCATTTCATGTTTTGTTGCTACATTCTTAGGCAAAAACTTAAATGACTTAAGTTAAAAAAGGCTAAAAGATATTTCGTTTCTAGAATTTGAGTTTATTGATCTTTGTCACCACTTATGATTACTTTAACAAGTAAAATTGCCACATTGATTTATGATCCGTCTGAGACAATAGTGTATGAGCTAATCTCGGGGTCAATCTCAATAGATGTTAAATGATGTCAATGTCTTCACCTACCACTAGCAAGTACTAGTAAGTTTCTTCTAAGTGCGACCTTCACGATCCAGATTTTCTAATCAGGTCATGATTCATACTATAACTGGATTTCTTTACAATTTCAATTATTATAATTTCAATTTAGTCAATTATTCAATTATTAATATTAAATTGTATTCCTTTATGAATATTTATAGATATTATTCTTGGCAATAAAAAATATAAACAATGCTTAGATTACTGTAAAAACTCTTGTGAAAAATATTGGAGCAATTAGCAATATACTAATCTTTACTAATATAATAAAGAGGTAAACTTTGTTTGTATGCATGGGGTAATCTCTGGAACTGAACCGATTCCAAAAATTCTTTCACTAATAGAATGCTACACTATCCCTGACGGATATAGGCTATATTTTAAAAACTTTTCTTTTTAAATCTTAATATTTGCAAATCAAGTCAGAGTAGAATGCGCTAAATAGCCGCTTTACCGCCCAGAGCTGGCCAAATCGTTGCCTGTATATGAAAATGATATTTATAATAAGGGACAAATCCAAGCGAAGTGAGGGTAAATCGCTAGTTTAGTATATATATGTATACATGTACCGTTTAATTAAATAAGTGACTATCAAAATATGTCTCTCTCTCGAACTCTCTAAGCTTCTCGCACTACGAACTAAGCACGTTTGATCCAAAATTATAGATTGTTTTCCGAAGAAAAGCAATGTGATACCGCGTTATGTAACGGTGGAAAGTGAAATCGGAAGATAATGTCACATCGACACGCGAATGTTGCGCACTGCGCGGTCAACGTGAACACCGCTGAGATGACTTGCCACTTGCCACTTGCGTTTATCACCTATACTAATATTACAAAGAGGTAAAGTTTGTGAGTTTGTGAGGTTGTAGGGGGTAATCTCTGGATCTACTGAACCGATTTAGATGAAATTTGGTTAGAAGATAGATTGAGACCATGGAAAGGACATAGGATACTTTTTATTCCGGAAATCATCCCTTAAGGGGGTAGTGAAAATGGGGATGAAAGTTTGTATTAGGAAATAAACTAGGGACGAACCCGAGCGAGAGTGAGTCGTTAGTTTTATTATAATAGTGAATTTCCTACAGTTTTATGTCATTAAATTTTAGCCTTAAAATAGCGAGTCTCTATATGTGCGCTATATATACTAACCATAACACTAACACTATCATTCCTCTATTGAAAATCATAGTTGGATAAATCTGATACATAACACGTGGATGAAGCTAATATGTTATAATTAGTATTTTTAAGAATCTAGAGTTTAGACGTAGCATACTAAGTACTTATCATATGAACATGACCTAAGTACGATCGTGTTTGGCTTCCATTTCTATACTTATATAAATTATAAACTTTAAAATTAATAGTTGAAATAATTTTGGTACACATATAAATTTTGAGCAGTACAGTGAGAAGAATTCACTATCTCCAAAACTAGTGGTGATTATCGTATTTTAATGTAATTTTCATTAGTTTTATCGTATTCATGAGCTCTAAAGGTAACATAGTGACTTACATTTTGCTTATGTGTACATCACAAACATTCAGTTTTTTTAAATTCCGAGGAACAGAGAGTTTGAGGGAATGCCTTTTACTTTCTTAGTGTTAAAAATACTGTTTTAAATGTTAGTAAATACTGTTTTATTATTGTGTCACTGACAGGAGTATGTTAAAAAAAAAAAAAAACTAAAGTTACATTATTTTATAGATCAAGAAACATTTATGACGAAGACTATTAACCTTTATGTTATAAATTTCATGTGTTCATCATGAGTGGTCAAATAATCATTGGATTTTATTGCTGACAAGCGAATTGCTCTTATGTTATAACAAGCGACTTACTCTCACTTCGCTCGGGTGCGTCCCTAGGTACGGTATAAAAATAGTTATTATGAGAGTACCTTAGGAGTAAGGAGATAAACATATGCTTGATATTGCAGACTTTTACGTAGGCCTTTTAAAGACAGACAAACAGACCATAATTTTAATAACTATTGTTTTGGGGTCTATATTGTGTACAATACCTTACAGTCATTGTTTAAAAAAACATGTACAGATTTAATAAGTTACTGTTTTATTATATGTATTCATTATTATATGTACTGTTTTATTATATGTAAACATAATATACAAATTATGTTTTTATTGCCCTGCAATCGAGTGAGTCATGCTGCAACATTTGGATAGTGAATTAAATAATAATTAATTAATGTAAATCATACTAAAAAGGATTTCCTTATGAATCACATCGTTTGTTCTCTTTTATTGACATTATATAGTGTCCTTAAATTATAATTGTTTTAAATGCTACACTAATATAAAAATGAAAAAGAATACGGCACTTATATAGTAAATTTACTAAAACGCGAATTTTTTCAAATTGAAATTCCTGCACTTAAAATTTGGCAAATTTATCCTTCAATAGAAAATCAATTGGCTGTGATCTAACTCTAATCATTTACCAGTAACAGGTAGATTACTTACGACCATAGACATAGAGAGAGAGAACTGAGTGTTTTTTGCCAGCAGTCCGCTAAAAATGGCGACAAAACGACCAAGACAAACGAATGAGTAACATAAATCTTCTGTATTCATCGAACTACGATTAATGAAAATAGATTTATAACCATTTTACATTCTATTATTATTTTCAATAATATTAATATAATTTTTTCACATTCCATTTATAAACTCTGTCAAGCCTGAGGAGTCCGACTGGATGGGTACCACCCCCTTATTTATTTCTTCCGCCAAGCAACAATGATTGCATTGTTGTGTTCCGGTTTGAAGGATAAGGCCTCTTGCCTGTAATTGCGATGGCTACATCGCAATTACAGGCAAGAGGCATATCATCTTAGTCCTCACAGTGATAACGTACCGGCGGTTCTGTAGTTTTGTTACGTAAAACCTAAGTGCATGAACCGTAGGTGTTATGGGCGACAGGTATCGCTTTTCATCAGGTGGGTTGTCTGCTCGTTTATCACTGATTACCATAAAAAAAAAACAAATAAGAATAAAGACAGTTATTGGCCGCACATTCGCTTTCTCTCTTACTAGAGAGTGATCAAATTTATTAGGGTATTGCTCAGTCCATTCGAGGTCTATGCCTGCGATCAACAATATCTGTTTTAAACGATCAACAAGTAATTGTTACAGTTGTCACTAATTCCATTTCATTGTCAAACGAAGAAACCCGAGGCCGTCTATAATTAAGTTTGAGCAACGTACTGAATCTAATTTGCCTATTTTCCTTAAATAATTTATTTTCAACTTACTTTTGTAAATTTTGTAACGTATTTTTGCATGTTTTTTCCACCTTTAAAAACTTTATTTGATGTTGTTGTTAATGTTTTATTGAATGAAATTTTTAGTTTTTAGTCAGTAATAAGCCTTGGGACTTTTTATGTAAACGCGGTTCTCGTTAATAAATATCGTGTTAATAATATTTGAAGTGTAATATTGCATCCTATTACAATATTTTGGCCAGTAGAGTTGTTGAAATTAAATACAAAATTATATTTGATTGATTTTTAAAACCTTTTATTTACAATAAAGAAATTTACAGATATACTTAATTATATATACAAAACAAATGTACACTTAGTTATTACTGTATAAGTCATGTCCTAGCCGCATTCCCCCGTTGAATGGCAATGCCGATTCTTTGGGCGAAAAATGCGCCAGCTCGCCTGTCACCAGTAGAGGCGATAAGAAGAGGTGTTATATCTTTTAAGAAGTGCTTAGCACTTTGACTCCATGGGCCAAGGGGTTCTACAGCAAATGGAATAAAAACATAATTATTTATAAGCTAATTTCAGTTTTATTTAAAAGTGTTGATTTCTTCTATGACCGTGCTCCCTACGGTATGTCCAGAACAAATATGTACGGTCAGAATCATAATATCTAGACTTATAGCACAGGAGCTAACTTGGAAGCAAGAAATCAAATATCATGCCTTTACGTACATACTTTAAAACAACTAATCACTATCTAATCCAAAATTATCTAAACTTAAAAAATTCCCTAACAATTTACCTAATTGAAAGTCTTAAGCATCGAAGTCAATAAGAAGAGTCTTGCTCATTCGATAATACATTATAGTACAGAAACGATGTCGTAACTCGCAATATGAATAATTATAATGCAGTTGGCCAAGTTATTTAGGACGAATACAGTTAAGCCTAAACATATTGAATTTAATTTGTTACTAAGAATGTGTGGAAACAAGCGGGCTATAAGGTTTAGGTATATAGCTAAGAATTCTACTTCTATTTTAGTCACCAAGCTATTCTATACATTACTATACGTTAAGAAATATTTTTGTTGTTGTTACTTTTAAACCAAATGATTTTATTACTTTTTTGTTTTTTCTTGCACATTTTGTCGGAACAAAAGGGACCAGTTTCTTCTTAACGTTACAACTACTTATTATGCAACATGTGGTCAATTTTAATTTACTTTTTTATATAAAGTATGTAGTGACATAGCATAAAATGTATGAATTACGTCTGTAAATTACGTAAAATGTATGAAGTCATTTTAAGACACATACTAGTATATATATTACAACACTCGTAACTGCTGGACCGATTTTCACGGTTTTTGATTTTTTGGATTTGTCTCCACCCCGAATAGCAGAATTTAAAACATCATCATTTAAATTTATATGGCTAACGCTGGCTAATAACTATTTATATTTTAACGTTAACGTATAGCTCAGAGATGAGATATTTTCCCGCAATAATAAGTGATCCTATATGTTGATCTGGAAAACTAGACCAAACCAAATTTTATCAAAATATGTCCATTGTCTTTTTCGTGAAGCGGCCACAGACAGACAGACAGACGAAAATTCTAAAAACTAAAGGTTCGGCCTCTGTATCGATAATAATATCTATTTTAATACGATTTTTCAAAAAATATTTAATGTACAGATTCGGCTCAGTTGGAATTTTATTATATGTTATCTATATTATGTTTATCTATTTAAAACGTCTAGGGACGACCCCTAGCGACGCAAGGGTGAGCCGCTAGTACATACACAAATAAAACTATAATCGATATTTATGTAAGGATTGAAATTTGATTCATTGAGCAAGTATTTAGTAAATATATATACAGGTAGTTAGTACCTTATAGAATATAGATAAATGAGTAATCTCGTCTCGCATCAGTAGCGTTCCACAGGCATTGGTCCGGTATAGGAACAATAAGCGCCCGCAAGATAGTTTCACGACTCGGTAGCTGTTGTAGAAAGTGCTAAATACTTTAATATTAATATATTATTTTAACTATATAGTTGGCCTCGGGGCTACATGACCGCTGTTTATGAGATCTAGTGTTGACTTTTTCTATTGAAAAAATACTGACCAGCCTTACTTTAATATAAGTGATTTTCTACAATTCATCAAAACATAATGCTTCTATATGTCATTCCCATACACAATTATTTGCTTTCTATTAGGGTTATTTTTATTGTACAACTAACAAAACCTGCGGCTTCGCTCGCGCTAAAACTACAACAAAAATCTTTAAAAAGGTAGGTTTCATACAAATTTTCATCTTCTATTTTATCTCCTTATGGGATGAATTTCAAAAAACGCTAAAACACGTATTTATTTAATTGTATTGAAGAGCATTAATATCAAGTTTCAAGAAATTTTGATCATAAATATTTTTTGGGTTGTGTTATAACGTGTATTCCCGTGGGAATGAGATAATCTTCCGTGGTAAAAAGTATCCTATATGTTGACCCGGATATCCAGCTATCATCATACCAAATTTTATCAAAATCCCTCCAGTGGTTTTTCTGCGATGCGGTAACAGACAGACAGACAGACAGATAGACAAAAATTCTAAAAACTATAGATTCGGTCTCTGTATCGATAATAAAGTCTATTTCAATAAGATTTTCCAAAAAATATTTAAGGTACAGATTCGACTCAGCTAGAATTTTTTTACATGTATAGATATAATTATAACATGGAATAGAACACATTTATTATAATTATATGGTAATTTAGCTTACGTACTACGGTAAGCCCATTAAAGATTTATCATTTTCTCTCAGTAATGAAACGTACTCTACGTTTCATTAGAATGATGAAGGCATAAGACAGTGTTTTATTAGGAAATATAATAGAACTAGCGGCTCACCGAAAAACCTAGAGAATCGAAAACTTATCAATGCCAAGGGAACCGCACATTTTTCCGTGATAAAATGTAGCCTATTTGCTATTACAGACTATAATCTATCTCTTTGCCAAATTACATCCAGATTCGTTCAGCCGTCCCAGCTGATCCATCCATCCACCTAAATTTTCACATTTGTAATATTAATAGTAGTATAGTATTATATGATCTGTGGTATAAGTAAAATTTATCAATGGTAAAAAATTGCACTACGTTATTTTCTAAAAAGAAAACAAAAATATATATGTAAAACATTATGAAATTACAAGAAAAAATTTAAAAAAGTAAATATTTTCATCTATGTAACGAGTCATGTCCACGTGGTATACTAACTAAAATGCTATCTGCTTAATGCGTTGATGAAAAACGTAATTACGTACAATGCGATTTTTAACGAGCCTATGTGATAAAAAGTTCTCTACGCTACATGCACAAAATAATTATAGTATGAGTAGTACTTAAGGTATTTCAAAACTTCAGTGCCCTCAAAAAATATCTTAAGAGCTACAAAGTATTTAAGATTGTTTCCCATACAGAAACGTTATGTACAGTAAAAAATCTATTTTTTTTGGCAACAGTACTTTATCATGAATACCGTATCCGTAAACCTCGTTAAAATTACCAAGAAAATCGTTTTTACCGCCAAGCAGATACGTAAAGACATGCAAGTCAACACGTTAAACAACTTAAATCAACACGTAACCTGTACCTCCTTTTAAAGCATAAAAATTATTTCTAAAGGTCATTACGTAATTTTAATATGAACATAAATAAAACGAGTTGTATTAAAATTTTAAATCATGTAACAGCTTTCTTCAAACCTAATTACAGCCATAAGTAAATACCATGCCTGGTGCCACACCCATGGGCAGCGGTCAATCTTGTAATGCAATACGTAACCCACATTGATGCACTTGTTGGACTATTAAACTACATTTTCTTTTGCAATTGTGATCTCATCTAAATTAGAACTTAGAGCAAATATGTTATATAAAGATTTTATACCTTAATTATGTAAGTGTAGGTACTTTTTAAGTATACACCATTCATCCACATCATATATATGATGGAAATGAAAATGAATTCAATGGAACTTGTGTTATATTTTCAGTGCTATTTATTGTATGAAAAATTAGAAAAAAATTAAAATATTATTGATCTCTGTCTTCCAACGGACGGCCTAATTACTTATTAACAAATATTAAAAAACCCTAAAAGAAAATTTAGTCAATAAATTAATGCAACCTTCATTACAATTCAGTTATATTATTTATTTACATAGATTACCGCAGACATACAAACATATTTAAACTCTTTATAATTACTTAAATGAGATATTTAAGGTACAGTAAAACTAATTTTGTATAATTATGTAACCGCTAAGAAACTTAAATTATAAACATCTACAAAGGGCCAAAACAGAATTAAGAAACGTTTCTTTAATGCTGCCATTGCATCTGAAAGCATTCTGCGCAAGCGCAACGCATTATTGCTGTGGTTACAGTCGTTGGTTACGATACGGTTGCCAATGAGAGCAGCTAAGCCTAATAAACGTTGCAACCAAAATGCAGCGAATGCAATACTTACTCTTATTATAAATGTAAAAGTATATTTTTGTGTTTTTTTGATTTAATAGCTTAGAAAAAGTTTTGGAGCTAAAGAATATGTTAGAAATTTTATACTTATAATTTTGATGTAAAGTCAACTTATTACCTGTACACACGCGAAAGCTGAGCTTGGCACATCCTTTTAGATAAAGGCAAAGCATGATGTAGATATTATATTATACGTATGTTAATACATAATATTTTTAGGTAATTTGTTTTCGGGTAACATTTAGGCGACATTAGCATCGATTTTTAAGATTTGTGTTTCAAGGTTTGTGTCTTGTCTTTTAAAATGAACTCATGTTTTGCTTTTAAACTGTGAGAATTCATACTTATTGTTAGTTTGAACTGTTAATTTTAAACCAAAATTTTACTGCTCTTTTTAACAATTATTTATTTAATTATTTGTTAACTATATTGACTTAGTGACTGCAATTGAGAATTCTGAAAAAAAATTGTAATATTGCTTTATTAAATTATATTATTGCGTACTAAGAAACTGTGAAATTATGATAAACTATTAATTGGCGTATTTTAACTTACTGTTAAATCAATAATAAACTACACTCTTAAATCAGTAATCTGTTTAATTCTAAATATTTTTTTTACTTATACTCATTACAAATTCAGGTCCACACATCACACGAGTCACTGTCCGCTCTGTTTATTTAGTATTTTCAAATACATTCCAAAAACAGTAGAAAGTTGATTCTTAACACGTAATCGTACTACCGCATTTGGACGAAAGTGCTACAATAGTAAATATTTGATTCATCATGTCTCGACATGCTTTCCTGTAACGTAAGAAGCACTTTCTTTAATAATTAATTATTATGATCATATAGATAGAAATAAATAAAAACTTAGAAAATCTATATATATTTTACACTAGACCCGTTGATATACAAAAACTCTTATAAATCAATGACTAGACCGTATATGTAATCTGTAGAGAGAGACTGACATATTGCGGTTAGTGTGATTAATAGATGAATATAAATGATTTATGTTGGATTTTGTAAGTTTTTAAGATTTCATGGTACGCCTAACATATTTTTATGATGTGAATCTGGACAAATACCATATTTTCTTTCTTTTTTAGGGTTCCGTAGTCAACAAGGAACCCTTATAGTTTCGCCATGTCCGTCTGTTTGTCTAGAGCTTAGCTCAGAGACTCTTAGTACCTACTAGAAAGCTGTAATTTGGCATGGATATACATATTAGTAACGCCGATAAAGTAGTAAAATAAAAACTTGAAAAAAATTTTTTAGGGTACCTCTTCTACACTTAAAAGTATTTTTGATGTTTTTTTATCGTCTACCACATGGTGTAGACTGTAGGATGTCGTTGGTTAGGTCTTTCAACAATATCGTGGGCTTGTGAAGACAATTTTTTGATTAAACGATCCGTTTGTAAAATATTAATAAAATAAGTTAATTTTCCAATTATTTCTTATTCATGTCAATTACAAATACAATTTATTTTATTAATTTGTAATGTTAATTTATTTATTTACGTTACAAATGAATAAAATATCTCTGTTAAGTAAAATAAAAGTTAAGTAATAAAAGAACTTCTTAACTTTACAGGTAATAATATTTTGATTCGTTAAATATAGAAGCTTCATTGATGTTAATGGCTTTTTTTATTTCTTCAGGTGGAGTCTGTTCATAGCGCTCCTGCTGCTTGGAGCTGCAGTCGCGTCTGAAGAAGAAGATGAAGTTCCTGATGCAGGAGTTGAAGAAGGTGATGAACTAGGATTAGATCAAGAGGTATTATTGATATATTAACTTATACCTACTATTTTTTTTCTAATTTGTTTCTGAACTGACTGTAATGACTCCATTTTTTACCGACTGATATATTTTTGAGTATTCTGAAACGAATCAATTGATTGATATTTTTAGCTTAACTAAGGCGTAATACCAATATTAAGATTGCCCAAAAATAGACGTCGATTCGGTTACTCAGTAGTGAAACGTGATATAACTATGGCTTAACTTAAAATTATGCTCTACATTTTTCAATCCCAAATCACACTGGAAACTTAATCCGTTACCGTTTACGCTCATGTAAAATAATATATCTAATTTCATAATATATATCAGGTATTTCAATAATCGCAAGGCTTCCGACAGACCGCACCTGTAGCTGTGTCGATAACACGTTTTACTTTCATTCGCCGTAATGATTATCTTCTGATGTAAGGCAGCGGGGAACTCAAAGGGAATTTCTATACTATATAACTTAAGTTATTTGACCTATGATCGTAATTGATTCGTGTTATACGTAATCTTATTGTATATTTAAAACAAAGATTAAAATTATGATAAGAGATCATTCTAATAGTATGTATAAGGTATGAAAATAGAATAATTCTGCAAGTGTTCTATCTACATGTAAGTACACTGGTACTGACCATAGCACCAGAAGTCACAAGTTTGATTTTCGAACAATAAAATTCAGTGTAAAGCCTAATATAAGTTAAATGTCATTCACATTCAAATGTTTCACTTTTGCTTCTTATGTAGTGAAATAAGATCCAATTTAAAATTCTCTCATAAAAATTTTATGATATATTTTTTTATTTATTTTAATACTAAAAAATAAACACAAAAAGATTGTGGCAACACAACGACTGTCAGATAATATTGAGAGTGCAATTTTTTAGTGGCGGCGAGCGTTGCAACTGGCGGTGAAAGTCGAAAGTTCATTAGTTGGTTTTATATTTTTTGTCAATGTATAAGATCGAAAGTTAGAACTACTTTTATCGAATAATAAAATAATATCATTATTGATTGAACGTAAAAAAATAATAATTGTGATGCAGTTTCTCCTTTTTAGGTTTATAATTGCTTACTTGCCTTTCTCTTTCGTAAGTAATAAAGCTCTATGCTCCCTTAAAAGGTAATAGAATGTGAAATATACCTCTTTTCTGCACGGTTTTGTCCTAAATTGGAAATTTAAATATACTGTAAACAAAGACTACAATTTATTGGTTTTCTTTGCTTATTAATTGACTATTGCTTAAATAACTATGATAACTATACATCATTCAACAATTTTTGTGCTAAGTAACACGTACAATAAATGCAATAGTTATTGTTGCTGTTCAAGACATGGTGAAACATTAGAAATAGAACTAAGCTTTCCCGTTATATACTCCAATTCTCTAGCTATCATATTTTTCACTAATATTTACGTATAACTTCGACCTCGGTTAAGTTTTGAAAGTAATTGATATTCCATACAATTGCTATTTCCATTTCCTTCATTTTAATAATACATACAAAATAGGGATAATACTGCCATATTTTTATGGAAAAAGTTAAGATGTTAGTTTTAATGTACAACGGTAACGATTAAGATATTCAACAGGTGGTTGAAATTTCGACTTAATATTTTTTTTAATTAATTGATTTAACACTAAAACTCGTCAATAGCTATTAAACGAAAAAAAAAACAAAATCAGTTTAACAGAGAAGAAAAGGGTACTGAACTGTTTTGTCTTTGCCTATTTATCTTTATAAATATGTAACGGAATATCGAAAACGGCTCTAACGATTTGGATCAAATTTTATAGTTAAATATGGTTTAACTTTTTAAATTTATCTATACAAGTCTGTTCCAAAATAACGCCGAGCGAAGCTCGGTCTCTCAGGTACTATATAGATATATGTAATAGTAGTATGTAACATGTGTCTTTTTAGCTGAGAAATTACTCAACATGTAGATACTTTGCTTACATAATAAGCAATAACATACTTGTTTTCATGCTCTTAGGAGTAAAAAGTACTAGAAATTCATTAGTGTCATCGCATGGGAAAATTCTAATGCATGGCTTCGACGGGCGCTTATCTCAATACTTTCGCAAGTTTTCTTTATTTATGACGTTAACCTATGTTTTACATAACATTGCATAAGTAAAACGGGATGTTTTGACATTATAAAAATAATAAATTACTATGTAGCAAATAAATTGTACTAATTGATCGTAATAAAATCTAAATTAGGTGTGATTAACATATAAAATGAAACTGGTATTGAGCAGGTCTATTCATTATTTTTTTTACAAATGATTAATAATAGGTACATACCTATTAGTGACTTATCTTCGTTTCGCTCAAGTTTACTCCTAGGTCCTAGGTGCATTTTGTAAATATACCTTTTGGCAAATTTTATTACTAACAGTAGCCTAATCCATCTCATCTCGGCACTAAATTTAATCCAAATCCATGCAACTTTCAGCGTTAAAAATAACAGACATAACCACACAGATACGCACAATATACAAAACGTTCATATGAATGATAGTAGAGAAATTTTGCGAGCGACTTAACAGAATTATAAATTTTTTTACAACAAAATTTGAAATGGCGGAAACAAACCGCATACAATTAACAATATTATGTTCATCAAAGCAGTTTTATCCTAAACTTATTATATTTACGTATACTATGATATAATTTAATAAAAAAAAATCTTAGTCGTCGCGCACGAACGCTTACAGTATGCAATGAAATAAGCCATTATTTAATTTTTTATTTTTCCGCCGCACACGACTCTACTATTGTGTCGCGTGTTATGGAACAGCTACATCGAAACATTTTATCCAATAGATCCGTTTTGCAATTATTAAAATTGCTTGAGTGATTGACGTTTTTATCGTGTTTTCGTTTAATTTTTCTATTTTAAATGTACAGCCTTACATTTTTTTTACCGGAATTATTCACCGGAAAGTATGAGATAGTTTTGTAAGGTATTTAATTTTACTTTCGATTAAATCTTTTTAAACCTATTTTTTTTGAGTAATCTAAGTAATCAGATATTTGAGTAAAGCGGCTTCCTTATATGTATATTTATGACGATATTTACAATACTCTATCACAAATAAGACTCTAACAATTAAAGCTTTATTGATTAATAAAGATAAAGCATAAGTATAATGGTGTCCGTAAAATGAAGAAATAGCAGAACATGTAGAGCTTACAAATTATAAGAATACGAATTTACAGAATAATTAATAAAAAAATTTAAAAATCGCCAACACAATAACCTATTCATTAAGGCCATTTCAATGAAGTTAAACACAACACTTCTGCAGTATTTTAGTGAGGAGTTGAGTATCTTGCCGATTCCAGCTGACGCTGCAGCATCAGGCCATGCTTACCATAACATTGTAACGTCATTGAAGTAACGGGATGCTAAGTTCAAAATGGATTAGATCTGTTGAAGTTGTTCATATCCTTTTACCGTCTAGAAAAAAGCTGATAGCTTACAAACAGCTAAACGGACTATAACTTGATTTATAGCTAAGAATACTCTCGATTAAATTACCTTTGGAACAAAAAAAAACGAAATTATAATCGGTTCAGCCACACGTTAAATTTAAAACACCCCTCTTTTTGTGTCGATGGTTAAAAAATTAAAATTATGACTGATTTAAACCCTACGCTCTAAGTTTTTTTTTATTTTAACCATTTATTTTAACCATTTTGATAAATCATGTCATATTGTGTTTTAAGTTTTATAATTTACTTACAGACGAGAATAGATCTGTTAGAGTGGATGAAGAGGCTAAAACATTAACAATATTTTACAGAACACTGATTATCTGTATAATCTATATTTTTTTATTATGACATCCAGTGCAATAAGCATCTAAGTAAATATCGTGAGATCTCCAGTGACTATCGACCTTAGTTTTAATGATACTGTTCAAATCTCGCAATGATTTATAATCCTTTGCGCGTATCATACACGTGGGATGTGTGTTAACTCAGACAATGGCCGCCCACAGTATTTTGTAATTCCTATTATTTATTTAGACTAACCTTTAACAGGTTATGATTTCTTTTTTATTAACAAATAGTACATACGTCGTCTAATGCGCGAGTAATCACTGGCACATAACGAGTAAGTAAAACGAATCAGAAGAGTAGACCGATATCCGATGTTTTTCGGAAATTTCTTTAAAATGACAGTAATATTTTCGAAAATAATATGAAATATAAAAGTTTGAGATCTGTACGCTTTTTACTTACGTCTCAATTAATTTAAAAATTTCGGAAAGCAATATATTTTAGAAAACACAGTCTATTACTTAAATAAATAAATAAGATTGGTATTTTAGGACTAGAAAGTCTTTTACACATTATTAAATTAAATGATTGTATTAAAAATTGAAACATTCCTCACTATGTGATAAATCTTATTTAAGTAATCTTATACAAGTTTCTATATTTGTCCATAGGAAACACGTAACCTCAGACCACGTGCGTACACGCAAGCTGCTTATTCAAACACCTTACCCAGTGGTTTTCGACCCACTCCTTCTCTGGCTGAACTGGCGGGATATCAAAGACCGCAAGAACAACAGGAATACGACGTACCAACCAGACCTCAGGTCTATGTGGAGGAACAGAATCAACAAGTGAGGGCACCCCATAGGAAGGTAAGGATAAATTTGTATGGCACTAAGTGAAGTCTGCTATCCCGCACTTGACCAGCGAGGTGGACTATGGCCTGATCCCCCTCGTATTGAAGGGAGGCCCGTGCGCAGCAGTGAGACGTTAAAAAAGACTGAATACAAGTAAAGAATTGGATCAAAAAATTGTATTTTTCCCTTTACTAAAAGCAAGTTATCATAAACTACTAGTTAAATATGAACTTCTAGTTAAATATGATCTTCATTAAATATGAACAGATCATAAACGTTTTTAAGATTTCTCCCCAGAACAATTATAGACATTTATTGAAATACTTAACTATATCCCATCGATAAATAAGATAATATTAACATAATTTATTAAATTTTTTATAGTCTCAAGGGACCCGCCCGACAAAAACTAAACAGCAGCTTATAGACGAAGAAGAAATAGTAGAAGATAGAGAAGAACCCGACCGTCTCTCCACATTATTGCAACAGTCTAAGTTCAATTGTGTAAACAAGAACACTGGATACTACGCCGATCAGGAGCTAAATTGTGAAGTATTCCACTATTGCCATGACAATGTGAAGCATTCCTGGATCTGCCCAGAAGGTTTTAGTTTCCACCAGGTAATATTTACGCCTAAAGCTTTATAAATCATAATTAATTAACTAACAATGATAATTGTTTATTTTCGCACTAAAATTTATTTACAACTAGCGACTCACCCTCGCTCCGCTCGAATTCGTCCCTGCATACGTTTTAACGTTAAGTATATATTTCTCAGAGATGAGATATTTGCCCGCAATAAAAAGCATCCTATATGTTGACCTAGCTCATCATGCCAAATTTCATCAAAATCCCTCCAGTGGTTTTTTCGTGATGCGGTAACAGACAGACAGACAGACAAAAATTCTAAAAACTATTCGGCCTATGTATCGATAATACTTAATGTCTACTTCAAAAAGATTTTCCAAACAATATTTAATGTACAGATTCGGCTTAGTTACAATTTTACTTTACTTTAAATTTAAACAATAAACAAACAATAAGCGATACGGTATTTTATATCATTTTCTCAGGTCCATCTAATTTGCATGCCGCCAACTCACGACAACATCTGCCAAAAATCTCAGAAATATCACTTCATCAATGACTACCTCTATCGTCCCATTAACGAGGAGGAAGTTGAGAGGAAACCTAATGTATCACTCAGATACTCTGACCGCTACTACCCCTCTGAGGTGTACAGGGATGACCGTTATGAACAGGAGGATGAAGGAGAGGTAATTATTTTTCAATTAAGTTTTGATTCTTGAAATCAAAGCAGTGTTGAATAAAATAAATTGTAGATAAGTCAAAGATAAAGGCAGTGGTAGCCCAATGGTAACACGCTCGCTTGGGTAACCGAGTGAAGCGGGTTCAAATCCCAGGTCACGCATCTCTGATATTTTCATGTGCGAATTATTTCTAACATGATTACCATTTGCCTTACGGTGAAGGAAAACATCGTGAGGAAACCTGCATGTCTGAGAGAACCTAACAAGTTTTCGTAAGACATGTGAAGTCTGCCAACCCGCACTTGGCCAGCGTGGTGGGTGGCCCGTACCCAGCAGTAGGACGTTAAAAAGGGCTGAATACAAGTCAAAGATAAATCTAGTTAACGAAAATACATTATAATAAAAAAAATCTTACTCTATAGGAAGAAGAACCACGCAGACCTCCACCCGCACAACAAGCGAGACCAACGCGTCCTCAATACCAACCCCAAGTATTCCGATCCGCTGAAGAAGTCAACATACCTTTAGTCCAGAGACGTCCTCAACGCCCTTACGATTACGAAAACTAATTTTAGAGGATAAGACTATTTAAATTCTCGTACAGTATTCTAGCTCAGCTTTGTAATTTACCAAATAACTATTTGCATACTGTTATCATTGACCAATTTTAAGCTCAAATTTGATAATTTTGATGCCTATGTTAAATGATAGGTTCCGAAATTCATTATTTAAGTGTAATGTTAACGAATTTATTTATACTGTACAATAATCTGTTGTAATAAGTTACAAATTAGTTGTAAGCTAGTCTTTGTGTAAAATAAGAAAATAAAATATACATAATTTACAAGTAAGTTTTATTGTTCCAACAAACCTTTTACGATATTTAAACGAACACAACACTATCCATAAAATTTCGGATTTCACATTTCTTCTTTTTTTAAAATCAACAATATAGTAACATTATTACAGATTTAGTAAGGTTCATCATGTATTATTTTTTTATATTATTAAGACTTATAGGTCTTTAAATATTGAACTGAAAAAACCTCCTTTTCGCTCATTTTGAAATCTTTATTTATGTTAAGGTTTTCACCAGGAATAAGACTTTGACGCTTTTTAATTGAATGGATGAATTTTTATATGCTTTTGCTTTGCTTTGAATTATTTTTTTCTACATTGAAAGCTTTTTGATATCTTAATAAACATGCATTTAAAAAAGAAAAAATGGCGCTGGATATTTTATTTTTAGATTAATTAGGTAATATTTCATTTAAACTTTCACCTTTTTGATTAATATTATTTTTAAAAAGAAATGTTACTATCTGCAAATGGTATATTCTTTTTTTCCTCCGATACTGTAATCTTATCATTCAGTTGTGGCGTCAAATCTTTTCTTTCTATACTATCGTTAATATCTTTAAAATTGTTAGTTACACTACTACTATCAAGATTTTTATTATCTTCATATTTTATTGGGGTATTTAATGAGGGATCAAGAGTAGAATTTATTTTACTTAATGCTTTTTAACTGTTATTATCTAAAACTTGTTTATGTGGTAGTTACGTTAGCTACAGTCGGAAGGTCGAAAAAAAACCAAAAACTAATTTATTTTTAAAATAATTACAAATTAAACTTATTATCTGAAGTTGATGTCTAACCTACTCGATGTAAGTTAATGGAATGGAATATAAAATATATAAAATTAAAATATTTGAAAGCTGAAACTTCGCATTCCTTTCCCAGTGACGATATTCTATTTATTATAAAACCGTGGGAGTTACTGTATCAGCAGTCCTCTAGGGGCACGTATATGTAACTTGGTTGCATATTCAAAGTGGAATTCCCTTCAAAATGCTTGACATTGTTCTTATTTCTATTCTTTTTATTTGAAGACATTTTAGGTACATCTATTTTAAGTGGATTTTTTATTACATCTTTCTTCGACATTTCTTTCATTTCACTACTTTTATTTAACTCCTCTAGTTTTAAGTCTTCAGACAAGATTTTTTTGATTGTTTTCTTTAGACATATCTCCTTTCTCTTTTGACTCAATATTTCTTGCATTTTTATGATACGATTCCTTGTATTGATTACAACATGAACAGGAGTATTCTTCTTTCATATTGCTTAGAAGTGCAAGATCTTTCAACATTGATTTTGCTAATGCAGACGACCATGGTATTTGGGGTAAAGATTCAAAATCTTCACTTCCACAAAGGTAATCCCTTTTTCTTAAAAATATAAACATTTTTTATGAAACTAAATAATACTTTGTATTTTAAATAATTAATCTTATTTAAAATATAATATTTACACTAAGTCTCTTAGAAAATCAGAATCGCAAGTTTTCGGGGGATGCTGTGTTGACCTGTAAAGTTATACAAATTTTGTGTAATAAAAATACATATGCAACTTTCTTGTCATCCACTAACTTTGAGACGAAGAAAATTGAGTTTAGAAATACACGTTTATTATAATATATATTTATCTAAATCAGGCGATGTCCATAGTATACCACCAGACCAAGTAATTAGTTACATTAAACTACAACATAATACTCGTATATAAAAAATCATTGCCAAATCATCCAATTTTTTTTGATATCAATCACAGTGGACCAATACATTTGACTATTTGTATTCCACAATTATTGTACAAACAGGAACACCTGGATCTGTGGACATTTAAAATAATGAAATCACGAGCAGAACGTAAAATTTTTTATATAGATACTTTCTTAGATTTACGCGAATATTTGACATTTTTAATAAAACTATCTTTTCGGATTATTCGGCGTTTATATTTTCGTTACTTTTGAAATCATTTTGTAAAATTGTGAATAAATAGGCACTGTCTGTAACAAGTATATTAAGCCTTTGAGACGTCTACAACCTTAGTCTCTTCCGTGACCATGATTGCTGTAAAGCATTCGAAACGTCGGGAACCAAAAATCAAAATAAATACGCGAAATAACCCGAAAAGATAGTCTTATTAAAAAAAATTAAGTCTAAATATCACCTTGTATCTCGATAATTGAAGAAATAAATTTAGAGAGGCGGTTTTTAATTCTGAAAATAGAAATTTATTACTGCAACACAAATTACGTTTAATTAAATCAAATTAATTTTCAATTAATTAAGGAAAAGGAACGATTTATACTTAATAATATTAAAGTCTTCAAAATTGAACAATCGCTTAAGCCTCCGAACATTTATAATATTTATACAGATATAGATTACTTATTTGTTGAGAGAAAGTCATCATTAATGTCTGTATTTTGTAAAGATTTTATCATATCGTTTTATCTGACTCATACTATTTTACATATCACGAGCTTAATAAACAGACTTACCTCTCCTTCTCCAAATGATTCTGCAGGCGGAGCAGGAGTAGGAGCTGCAGGGGGCTTGTAGGATTGTTAAAGTTGCTTCTTATGCCTATAGAATCTATTAAATAAGAAATTAAGTACCTATGCCTATAATATGTACATACGTTCTTTCCATGAAAAACAAGAACAAATCTATCCCACGGGAACCGTACATTTTTCCGGGATTAAAAGTAGCCTATTTGTTATTCTGATATATGAACTATATTATTGTAAAGTTTCATTAAAATCCAATCAGTAGTTTTTGTGTACTAAGCTGTAAAGGTTACTATAGATTTTTAACTATCCCACGGGAACTTTTTAATTTTCCGTGATGAAAAGTATCTAAGATGTTAACTGGGGATATGAGGTACCACCATACAAAGTTTCATTTCAATCGGTCCAATAGTTTAGGAGATTAGCCCGTACAAATAGACAAACAGACAAACAGACAGAAACAAAAAAAATTGAAAGAAAATCTGGATAAATGTTCTATTGCTCTTTTTACATCAGCTTGGCTCGGTTTTTAGCATTTTTTTTTCTATGTACAGTAATTTTTATATTTTAAACTAATCTATACTAATATTATAAAGAGGCAGAATTTGTTTGTTTGTTTGAACGCGCTAATCTCAGGAACTATTAGTACGATTTGAAAAATTCTTTTTGCATTAGATAGCAAGTTTATTGAAGAAGGCTATAGGCTATAATATATTATATTGCTACTACCCAAGGGTGCGGAGCAGTAATCATAAATGTCAACAAGCGGGGCAGACTTCCATACATTATTGTTAAACTGATGCTTATATCGAAAGTTTGAACGCGGGCAAAGCCGCGGGTACTGCTAGTGCTAAATATTTCTTTACATACTTTACATTTAATAAAACCACGACAACTAAAAACTACTACTTTCTGGGGTTCTAAATGTTTACACCATGATGAAGTCAAGTACTTACTCTATAATCATTAGCACGACTGGCTGAACCGATTTTAAACAAACTTTTGAAAAGAATATACATATTTTTCGAGAGAGTAAAGAGTTTCCCATGTGATAAAGGATTGATGAAGAATAACTGCCAGATTAAAGGTTTGGGTGAGTTTGTGGAGATAGTCAAAGGGCAATATAAAACTATTTGTAATGCTTATTAACTGATAATTGCTGTTGAAGAAATCTTATTAAATATAAATGCCTTAATTTGAAATATACTGAAAGGGATACGTTTAGAAGGCAGCAGTATATCCCCTCTACATTTATAGTCTTCAATCGGGCACGGGCAGCATTGAATAAGTGGTCCGCGCCACGCTACGTCGAGTACATTTTTAGGTTTTGGTTCCTAAAATATTGGTTTATAAAATTAATTTTTATAAAGCGCTATCGTTTCTGATGGCACCAATTGGCACTACTGGCGACTAAGGTCCTATCGTTGTCGTTAAAAAAGTATTTCGTCGCTGCGCGTGCAAAAGTCGCTATGTGTTATTTTGTTATTTTCGGTTTTTTATGCAGTTTTAATCGTTATTTCAATACACACATACTGTAAAAACAGCTATGTCATAAATGCATTATTTAAAGAGTTACGGAATGTAGATATGTGACACTCATACATCTAAAGTTCCATATAAACACGCTAAGTCTTATAATTTTTGCGTCTCCTGTAAAGTGTGTAAAAAACACATAGCGATTATGGAAAGCGCAGCGACGATTTATTGTTAGTGCGGAAGGCTATAAATTTAATATAATAAAATCTAATAATGTAATTGTTAGCGCGGCACCAGTTTATCAAAATTTTGTTTTAAATAATTAATTAATATATAATTATCTAATACATAGATAAAATATTGACTTTTTCTGAGCTCTTCTTTTAAATTTCAAAGCAATAACATTCATTGAGCCGTACCGTGTCGGCCATAATTAATCATGAATGATACAATGTTTACAATAATCGTAAATAATGAGTGTAAATTCGCGGTGGATAGCTCGCAAAAGGTAAACATTTAGTGTCATTTGACATTTCTAGAGACTTCACTCTACACTAGCGCCTCTCGCGGCGAATTAAGGTAGGCGGTAGCCCTCATTGCCTCGGTTATCTAGTGGCTAGCATGAAAAACTGCAGATCTGCAGCAGGCCTTTGTTCGAGTCTCGGGACGGGCCACGTTTATTTATTGAGTTTTTCCGTCAAGAAATAATTTTCAGTAACAGCTCGTAGTTTTAAACTTGGTAGAGCTTTAGTATCTTCTTTTTTTTATTCTGTTGCGCCTGATGTCTGATCTCTCACCGGTCATGTTAAATTGTAGTCCCACAAGAGTATGAGAGTGAGATGAATAGAGAGAGAACATTGCACTTGTAATTGTACGCATACTTATAACCACTTCATAATTAACCTTTGTTTAACGTTGTATTGTTACTTTGTTTAACTTCAGCAGTGGTAATGCTCTTGCTTGGGAAAGCGAGTGATACGGGTTCAAATCCCGGATCTCGCACCTCTAGTATGTTCATAATAATATGCGAATCATTTCCAACATGATTACCACTTGCTAATAAAGTGAAGGAAACATCGTGAGTAAACCTGCGTATATATCTGAGAGAATCTAGGAAGTTTTCGAAAGACTTGTGAAGTTCACCTTCCCAGTTAGCCAGCGTTGGACTATAGCCAGATTGTCCTCGAATTGGCAGGCCACTGGCCCATGCCCAGTAATGGAACAGCATAAAAGGGTTGAATATATAACGTTGTAATAACTAAGCGACTATCAGACTCTAAAGAATCGATATTAATATTTTTTGGGATTCGATATTTTTAGTACCCACCGATTTTTTTGTTTACATGCCTATACAGAATGTCAAAAGCAAAGACAATGTGTACACTTTGATAATACTAACGTATACATATATTATATAGGATTTAGATGTGCTCGCTATGAATTAAAAGGTACCTGTTTATATTCCTTGTACAAGCATCTTTCTCTATCACATATTTTGAAAAAGGCTTTGCATTTAAGACATCTTTCTACTTTTAGGAAGTCTATTTCCTTAGAGGGTGGTAGCACACCAATTTCTCTTTCATATTTTCTCATAAACCATTCCCTTTCTTGTAAATATGAAGGTGTAACTCGTTGTATAGTTGGTGTGACAGGCTCTGGCTTTTTTGGCACATTTTTGGATTTTTTTTTTATATTTTCTTTTTATACTTCATTAGATAAAATACATACTTCTTTCTTAGTATCGTTTATATATGAATAGCTTTCATTCTTATTTAGTGTAAAGTCTCAAATATCTATTACAACATCTTGAATTTGAGGAATTTCTTTCAGTTGCTCCATACTATAAAAGGATCTCGTTAGCTCGTTAGCGCTGGTTGTTTTTGTTGCAGCATCTTCGTAATAATCTTTCGGGCTACAATTTTTACCCACAGCCAATTGGGTACTTATTTCATTATCATTATACGTAACGCATGAATTATTCAGAATCATATTAGGACTATTATTTAATAAATTGATACTTTTAATGTGTATAAGTAAAAAAAAGCAAATAATATATTGGACATTAATTGAGAAGTCTTGACAATTTTTTGACGCAGTAGTTTTAGGCAACTTATTTAAGAAGTAGGTATGAAAAAGTAGTTGAGCGTCTTGTAAACATATAATTTAATGTAAAATGAACATTTAATTTAAAATGGATGATGTAACTTTAAAAATGTGCACCACTTATTATTTTGCTTTCGATTCAATTCTTTAATTATACCGCTTAAGAGTTCTACTTATACTTTACAAATATCGGGTAGAATATGGAATACGAGATGGAGAAACAGATAAAAATACAGAATTTTATTATAATATTATATATAAAAAATAAGGAATTGAAGGTAAAATTGTGTATACAATAAATTAATTCTATTCTCTATGTATAGGACTGCTAGTTGGGAATAATTGACTTCAAAAATGGCGCGTAGAAAACAATAATTTGTTTTACGTTTCTTCAATTCAATTTTCTTGATAATGGATTGCTTGATGCTTCGAAGCGCGCCACTTGACCACAGACATAGACTTCTCTATGTCTATGAGCACAGATTATATTCGCAATGTCACGTAGAATTTACGTTTCTTTTTAAGGAATACGGAAGACAAAAAAAATAATGTCAATTGTCAAATATAAATTTGACAGCTGAAACTGACGTATTATAGTTTACTATTTACAAAATTTATATAGTTTTAAATTGAATTATGATATTTCTTCCTTTTTAAATATGTATAAATAATATTTGTTGACATTAATATATAAATACACAAACATGAATTCATCGGAATATAAGAAGTATCATGAGTCATTCATGCAAAATAACCATGGTTCTACGGCATTTCATACGTTTTTGTGCATATTTTTCACCTTACAATGCACAATGGTTTGTGCAATTAGACAAGAAAAATCTTATTTAGCTAAATATGTACAGGAATATTTAATTATTGTTTTAACTATGATTGTGGCCCATACAGTTTTGTCCGACCATATTTATGAGTTAAATCTGGCCGCTTATCTTCTATTACTATTTGAAATAACAAAAGAATATAATTCTTTAGACATTATCAAAGCAATGAAATCCAAAAACGTATTTGAAAATAGTAGAATGCAGACAATAACATGTGTAAGAGGTTTAACATATCTTATAACAGCACTCTGTATATTAGCAGTTGACTTTGTTGACTTTCCAAGGCATTTAGCAAAAACTGAAAACTATGGATATAGTTTAATGGACACTGGTGTTGGACTTTTCATTCTTATAAGTGGTATTGTGCACAAAAATGTTGATAAGAATAATTATAAAGAAATATTGAAAGGAAATTCAAAGTTTATATTAATATTATTGTTTCTTGGTGTGGCAAGATATTTTACAGTGAAACAATTAGACTATCAGGAGCATGTAACTGAATATGGTGTACATTGGAATTTTTTTTTCACACTTGCGGTTTGTAAATTAATCTCAAACATTTTGTTGATGTTAACAAACAATGCCTTGCTATTAAGTATTTTTGTAATATGTACTCATGAATTTTTGTTGTATAACGGTCTACAAAGCTGGGTTTTTAGTGATCAGCCAAGACCCACTTTCATAGATGCAAACAGAGAAGGTATCAGTTCGAGCTTGGGATATGTTGCCTTATATTTATTTGCTGTAAATTTAAAACAAGTGTATGGCAATAACACTATTTCAAGATATTGTGTGCTTAAAAAATGTTTCATAATATTTATGACACTAAATCTGATCTTATATGTTACCAAAATATATAACCCAGCATCAAGAACATTAGCGAATGCTGGATATTGTAGCTTCATATGTTTAGTTTTAGTGACTAGTGCTTCTTTTATGTATTTAATAGAGATAATTTTTTCTATTAAAAAAACCAAAATAAATTTTGAAGTTCCTTTAATATTAAAAGCTATCAATAATAATGGTTTACTATACTTCTTAATATGTAATTTGAGCACTGGCGTCATTAATTTATCATTTAGAACTTTGCTATTGCCTTCAATTGTAACATTTATAATTTTAAATGCTCACATGATTGTTACAACTGGTCTAATTATTTATTTAAATAAAAAAGGTATTAAGTTGTGAAAAAAGTCATTGTTAAATAAATTTATTTATTTTTGTAATAATAATGAGGACAAATTATTTTAATAAAATAAACAACAAAATAAATATGTCAATTAATTTTAAAATCATCCTATACCATAATAAAATTATATATTAAATTTACAAGAAGTTATTGCTTTATTATACGAGTCTAAAACTGAAAAGGAATTTAACCCTTTATATCTACATTAAAAAGACATACATAAATAAAAGTTTTCATTTTTATCTCTAGAACAACATTTCACCTCTAGACATTATTCTGTATATAATTTGGCAAAATTAAATATTTTTTATCCACAAAATGTGATATATGTAACAAATGATACAAAATATGTTATATAGTGTATAATCAACAATATTTTTACTAATTATTGTGAATCAACTATGGTTCTTTTCTTATAATTAGGTTTTACCTCAAGGTTATATATATTTCAAAAAAGATCACCTTCTACGAGTGGAGTTATAAACATACTTTTAAATTTATTTTGAAGTTTAGAATAAAATTCTCAAATATACTAAAAAGTAAACAGGTATAATAATCTACATAGATCCTGCTAAATTACAAAAACAATCGGCTACCCAATGGTCCCTATAAACTACAAAATATATTATCTATGGTTTATCCGAACAGTCTTTACTTTGGCACATATCTTCTATGAATAGCATAGAAGTATTTTTAATTAGACTATGAAATATATCTAAATACCATTATATATTACTATAAACAACTAATGAGGATAAACTATAGGGGATGAAGTTTTGTAATGTATGAGAATTCAAAGGCAATTTGAGCTAATACATTACAATACACTAAGGGTATTAAAAAACAAAAAAGTGTATATTCTTAAAAAGTTATGTATACAGGTTTTTTTTCAGTACTGTCAAAGATATAAATCTTTGGATATGTCCAATAATTAAAAAAATATTGTAATTGTTTGATCTTAAATTAAAATTTGTAAATTAAAACTGTTTACATTTATCTGGTTTGACATCTATCGGCACTGAGTGTTGGCGTTAACACGTCACGTGACCATGTCGATGACGACTTAAATGAATAATTTACTCCCCATCCAAACCTGCCTATAGAAGTTTTCACTTCAAGAAAAATCAATCCACGCTATAGACTCAATGAGCTTTACAATATACTTAAGATCATAGTAATCGCGACATCTGGCGGGAGAAATGGCAAAAGTTTTCCCCATTGATGGACCAAGAAATGTAGATTGAATGAACTATTTTTATAACAAAATCAAATCTGCAACTTAAATTATTTAATCTATGAACGATGTAGAAGAGGTAGAATATCATCACTCTTGACTACTATCTGTCGAGAGAGCAAGCGCACACAACCAAAAACACAAATATAAAACAATATTATTATTAATATAAATAAATAGGCAAACAAATATGGAAACCTTTGTGGAGACCAAAATACAGTGTATTTCACATGCTGATTTTCTGAAAAAAAAAAAATTTGTTTTATTCTTCAGTATGGGATTTCATTAAAAATAAAAATATATATTTTTTAGATATAACTAGAAATGTACAGTTTTCAGATATAGGGCATATCTTGTGCTATAAGACATTGCTTCTTGCCAAATTTCATGATTCTAAGTCAATGAGAAGTACCCTATAGGTTTTGATTCTCTTGCGAGTGTCAAAAAATGGATGTTCTTGGGTACATGAGTCTTGACAGACAAACAGACAATGAAGTGATCCTGTAAGGGTTCCTTTTTTCCATTTGCAGTATGGAACCCTAAAAACATCCTTTCTTAGTTTCCATAATATGGTATGGTATAAACGGGCTTGTTTCCGCAACTCGACGTCTTGCGCCTATTTTGCGTGTGTGGGAAAAATTTCGCTCGTGTTACTCTTGCCAACCCAGTTCCTCCAGGAATCTCAGCAGACTCTTCGTCTTGCCGAAAACCTCTGGGAGTGTACTAAGGGTGCCAAGGTGTTGTGTCCGGTATGCCGCTACACCTGGACAGTATAAAATGACATGTGCAGCTGTTTCGTCTGCCTCCATGCAAGCCCTACAAAGTGGGCTGTCGGTTATACCTATATTAAAAAGATGTTTATTGTAAGGTCCGTGACCAGTTAGTGCCGCGGTTATTTGTCTAATTTGGGGTCTGTTAAGTTTGATTAGACGGTTACTCATCTTGGCATCGATGTTTGGAAGCGATTCCCTCGCCTGTCTGCAATCTGCAACTTCGCGCCATAAATTGTTGTGTTGGCGTTTGGTGCGTTGTAGGATTTGGCCTTTGAGCCAGCAAGAAGTTAGCGAGACGATAGGCTCTGGTCCTATCATCGTCATATCCGAACCTCTTCTTGCTAGCTCATTGGCCCTATCGTTACCCCACGAGTTACTGTGGCCTTTGATCCATTGTAGGGTGATCTCGTTTCGGTCACTTACCTGTGTCAGAGCCTTGTGACATTCATAGATCAAACCTGATGTGGTGGCGTTACTACTTAGTGCCTGTAATACTGACATGCTGTCTGATAGTATGCGAATGGAGAAGCCTTTTACGTCCTTTGTCGCAATTGTTCTGGCTGCCTCAAGGATACCTAGACATTCAGCTTGGAATACCGTGTTGTAGGTACCTAAGGGTATTGAAGTTTTAATGTTTAGATCATCAGAGAATATTCCACAGCCCGTCCCTGATTTAGTTTTCGAGCCGTCAGTGTATATTCTCAGGTTTTTGCTATCGCGACCTTCATGTGTGTCTTCCTCTAGCTGTATTTTATATTTTTTGTCAAAAATGTATCTTATTTGTATTCCATCATTGGGTGCTCCCATAAGAGGAATGTCCTTGACTACGTCTGTCAAAATTTTTGTGTGTGGCGTGTCTGTTTTTCTTAGCAGCTTTTGACTATCCAGTCTTATCGCGGTAGCCGCAGCCTCTTGTTGTATAAACAGGTGCAATGGTAGAAGATTTAGCATGGCTTCGAGGGCCGCAGTGGGTGTTGTTCTCATGCAGCCCGTCACCGCCATACACACTAGCCTCTGCCAGCTCTGTAGCTTAGATTGTGCTGTAGTCAGTAGAGTTCTTCGCCACCATACTACGGCACCATAGCTGATCATAGGTCTTATGACTGACGTGTATAGCCATAGAGTCAATTTTGGGTTGAGACCCCATTTTTTACCTAGCATTCTACGACATTGCCAGAAAGTGATGCTGGCTTTGTTAAGTTTAGTGTCTAGGTGTTTGGACCAATTTAGTTTGTTGTCTAGGATTATTCCTAGGTATTTTACTTCTGTTGTTAGTGTCAGGGTTGAGTTGAAGAGTTCCGGTAGGGTGTAGTTCCCTAGGGTTCTTTTGTTTGTAAACATTATTAATTCTGTTTTGTGTGGGTTGACGGTCAGATTATAATCTTTGCACCATTTTTCAACTATTTTCAGGGCCGTCTGTGTTAGTTCACAGATCGTACTTGCAAATTTGCCCGTTACGAGGATGGCTAGGTCATCTGCATATCCTACTGTGAAAAATTTATTGTCATTTAGTAGGGTTATTAAATCGTTGACTACGAGGTTCCATAGGAGAGGTGACAGCACTCCTCCTTGTGGGCAGCCTTTGGCAACAATGGCTCCTTGTTTTTTGTCGTTGCCCAGTCTGACCATTCTGTTCACTAACATATGTTGGATCCAGTTTGTAAGTACTGGGTTCACATCATGTCCGTTGAGTGCGGCTCTGATGCTGGCGAAGTTAGTTTTGTCGAAAGCACCTTCAATGTCTATGAAGGTACCTAGACATATGTCTTTGGTTTTCAGCGCTTCCTCGATTTTGCTTACTACTGCGTGAAGTGCTGATTCCGTTGATTTGCCTGAGCTGTAGGCATGTTGATTCTTATGTAAAGGTATTTTTGATAATGTGTTATCTCTCAGGTGTCTGTCACATAGTCTTTCCAACGTTTTGAGTAGGAATGATGTGTAGTTTCCATAATATTATAAATGTGAATGTGAATCTAGGGATGTTAGTATATTATAATTTAAAACATCTTACCAACAATAGCAGCTCCGTATCCAATTTTACTAGTTCCCATTCTGTAGGAGCATGTAGGCACAAATATCTCGTACAGCCAATCATCATCCAACTGAATATTCAGCACGGGGTCGTTAGATTTTAATGAATATGTTTCTTTAGACTCAAAGTTCTTCTTCTGGCGTACATATTTTGATAAATGTTCGTGTCCACAAAAATATATATCAGCATGTATTGCTTTGTTAACCTAGAACATAAATAACTATATTTAATAATAATAATCTCAGGAGCTACTAGTTCAATTTGAAAAATTCTTTTTGTAATAAATAGCCTGTTTATTGAGGAAGCTATAGGCTATATATCATCATGCTACTATCCAAGGGAGCAGAGCAGTAATCATAAATGTCAACAAATCAGGCAGATTCCCATAAGTTATTGTAAAGGGAAGGGAAAGAAATTTTATTTTCTTGTTCTTTGAACGCAGGCGAAGCCGCGGATTCTGCTGGTCTCTAAATAAAGCAAAGACACTGTTTTCTACTGTCTGTTTTTTCACTAACTTCTTTTAAACCACGCAATGGATTCTGATACGGTTTTCATTATCATTTAGAATTTCCTCTACCCACACGTCGAGAAACAGCGAGAATTTCAAAGATTTGTAATGGTGTCGTAAAACATATATTTTTGGGTGCTTACATTGCTAACACTGTCTAGATCTTGGGAGATAGATCAAAATAATGTACCAAAGAATTCATAATTATTAAAATTATTTAATTATTGACAGTAAACCCATTATTATCAAAATAAAAAATTACAACCTATAGCACTAGGCAGTAATATATATATATTCCATTAAACGGTCTCGGTGGTCTAGTGGTTGCAGATCCAGAGGTCTTGGGTTCGAATCTCAGCTCGGGCCAAGTTTGATTACTGAAATTTTCTGTAAAGATATACTCAGTAGAAGCCCAGAGTTGCATAGGTAGCGGTATTCCGCCCCTGTGCCTGAGAGCTCGTATCGCGTCGATCCTGCGCCTTAAACGAACTATCACCACAAGTGTCGAAGTATCGTCCCATTGCAGGCACAAGTAAAAAGAATCTTGTGTCTGTGCATACACTTGTGCACTATACAATATCTCCTGCACAGACAGCTAGTCTCAATGAGATTGACCGCTGTGGCCGAAATCGGTCAGGAGGACATTATTATTATAGATTCCAATAAATGGAAGAATTTTCACAATCTTATCAGTAGTTGGTCTGTTTCAGAGATTACATACAAAATTTACCTCTTTATAATATTAGTGTAAATAAATGTAATCACCTGTCTTCCAAAGAAACCCTTTGAAGCAACAGGATAATGTGAAAGACCTATTTTTACATTTAAGTCCGGGTCATCTGGTCCTGTAGGCACTTTATACATAACTGAATTTATTTTGTAGAAAGTGATATTTTTAAAACTTATTACAGATTGCTGGTTGAATACATTATTAAATTCTACAACTTTATCATGTTTTATAGGTTCATTTTCACCACCTATGTCATTGTCCCCAGGAAGCCATACTTGCTGTAAAACAGAAAGTATTATACAATTAATTAAAACAGGAATTATAAAATTATAAAATAAAAAATATTTTGGGGAGTGATTATTTAATAATTTAAAATAAAAACTTTCATGGCATCCTTATTTTTTTTTAAAGTCAATTAATATATGCATGAATTCTATTATATTTTTATAAAAACAATAATAACATGAAATTAATTACAATATATTAATATTATAGTACCACAATTGGATAGTAAACATTAAATATATTAGCGAGCCTTTTCACATAGCCATGGAACTCTGCCATAGTGGAGATGGAGCCTTCATCCATTAAGTCACCTAAGTACACTAGAACATCTGGATTGAAATGTCTTATTGCTACTGAAAATGTTGACCTTAGATATCTGTAAATGTAAAGATAGTATTAAAATTTATTATTTTTACTAGCAACTTTTTTTTTTTTATGGGATTCAGTGACAAACGAGCAGACAGACCACCTGATGGAAAGCATAGAAGTACCTGTCGCCCATAACACCTACAGTTCATGCACTTAGGTTTTAGGTAAAATACAGAACCGCCGGTACGCTGTCACTGTGAGGACTAAGATGATATGCCTCTTGCCTGTAATTGCGCTGGCTACATTACCCTTCAAGCCGGAATATAACAATGCAATCATTGTTGCTTGGCGGCAGAAATAGATAAGGGGGTGGTACCCATCCAGTCGGACTCCTCAGGCTTGACAGAGAAAAGTGACCACCGGTAAATGCTCTTTTTGCTTGGATGCATCCCTTGGTATTTTTTAATTACATAAATTTTAATGTGAGTTTACCTTAAGAGATACAGAAGTAAAGGTATTTTAAATATTGATCCGAGTTATAAAAACTATACAAAATGTTGTTAAATCCGTTTAGTACTTTTTGCATAAAATGCACACAGATATACAGATAAACAGACAAAAAATTTTAATAACTATTGTTTTGAGGCCTATATTCTGTACACAATATGTAATGGTCAGTGTTTTTAAAAAAAATGTATAGACTTTGCTTTATTACTGTTTTTATTATATGTATGCATTACATTTATTAATAATGTAAATAATAACAATATAAATTATCAAATATCAATCAAACAGATAATTTACATCCAAAAGCAAATTAAATGACTCACCTATCACTATCCCAATTGAAAAGTGAACTCAAAGGTGGAGGTACAGCCTGTTCTCCCTGTATTTGGGGATCTGCTATAAACAGTATCTTTGTACATTTTGAGGGTTGACTGCATTCAAGCTCTTGCCAAAAAAGAGGCTGTATAACATATGCAAACCATTCACAATAAAATGCTACAGCTAATGGAGCCGCTACGAGGTATTTCAAAGTGGTACTGAAAAGATAAACTAATGTTACGATAATTCTAAATAAAATGTATAAAATGATTAAATATAAAAAAAAATAAGACCTTCTTCGTAAATACATGAGTCTTGTTTATTAACATTTCAATCAAAATGAAATTTTATCTTATCAAAAAGATCTGGGAAATCATACGAAGAATTCAACATAGTTAATACTTAATATTATTTTTTACTAAATAGAAAACATTATTGTTCCTGGTCTGTGATATAAAATCTTGTTGTTCCTTGTCTCTGATAAAAATCATGGATGACAAATAAAAATATTATTGTACAGATAACAGATTACAGAATATAAAAAAACAGTGTTGCGATTCATTACGCGCTGTTTGTTTATAGATGTAGCTAAACTTAAGCAACTACACAATTAAAACATTGTAAGAGTTAATTATGGTCTCAAAATGTATTTTTTTAGAGATTTTAATATCAAATAATGTTAAATAATGACAATTTAAAGATCGAAGAGGGAAGAATTTTGCCGTTTTCTCCTGTCAGATGTCGCGATCACTATAATCCTCAGTAATATACAGCTCTATAGTGTAGATGGATTTTTTTCATTTTATTTAAAAATAAAATTTAATTGAAATAATAAATTATGCAGTACCGGAATGCAAAGAAAATGGATAATTTGTTCCCAAAAGAAAAATATTGACTTTATATTTAAGGTTATGTGGACATCATTTTACAAAAAGTGATCTTAAAACTCATAAATCGTCTACAGGTCAATATTTACTGTTACTTTTTATACTTTTTTACATATTATTTACAGAGTTTCATACAAACTTTCATCCCCCATTTTAACCCCTTATGATATTGAATTTTAAAAATGCTAAAATACATATTGATTTAATTGTATTGAAGAGCATTAATACTAAGTTTCAATTAATTCTGATCACAAATATCTCTTTACTCATGTAAACTTTATTATCCCCTTCTACTCCTTTAGGGGATGAATTTCTAAAAAACACATTAATATATTTTTATTTTTTATCTTAGAACTAAACACTACTTTCTGTGTATTTCACATTAAAAATGACAGAGTTTCATACAATATTTAATCAGCTGTTTTACTCACTTAGGGGCTGAATTTGGAAAAAATCTTTCATATCAGATGCCTACAATCATCATCATCATCATCATTATATTCAGCCTGCTTTCATCCACTACTGGACATAGGCCTCTCCCATGGCACGCCACTGAGCTCGATCTTCAGCTCTACGCATCCAACCGCTGCCAGCCAGTTTACGAATATCGTCGCTCCACCTAGCTGGAGGGCGTCCTACACTACGTTTGTCGAGCCGTGGTCTCCACTCTAGAACCCGTCTACTCCATCGGTTATTGGTTCTGCGGCAGATGTGACCAGCCCACTGCCACTTCAGCTTGCTAATTTTTTGCCTACTGCCTGATAATGCCTACAATATATAAGGAATACGTCCTCTAAATTTCACGTTTCTACGACCAGCGGTTTAGGCTATGTGAGGAACACCACAGAATGCGTGGTGCATTGGTCCTTCTCAGTTCTTTCAGCTGGTCAAACTCCAACTTCCAGTTACAATACATTGCACAGGTAAGATGTGAACACAATAGAAGCAAAAAACCAGGTACAAAAAAGATATAATAATAAATTGCTTAACCTCAGACTGAATGTAAATAGATCATACGTGTAGTTCTCTCCTTTCAAGAAATCTTCCCCATTATTGTTATTATATATGTGACATAACTAGAACGCTACGTATTCTATAGTTATTTACACTGTTTCGAACGTTTCTATTGCGGCGGTTTGACAGGTCAGCTTCGAGCCTCTTTTTAGCTTTCCGAGTAGCGTATTTTCATTTTATTTTACGTTATGTCTTTATTTTCGCGTTAAAAGTAATATTAATGTAGTCATTATAGTAGTATACTTCATGTATTAGATCGACTCCAAGTGCACTTACAGTGTTACATAAACACTAACGTAGAGCGCTAATCGTATCGGCAGTTCTTATGCATATAACTACACGATACGTCAGTTGATGAATGTTGGCTAAAAGATAATGGATGTGGATACTCCTAACATACTAAAAAGGTGCAGTAGCGCACCCCTTATCAATGAAGCGGCGTCTACATCAGCCACATCGCCTACGACCAACACGACGCCCAGGTAATACCTAGATCAATCGACACGCCTCCCACAGGCCCCGAATCGGTTGTCGCTACGTACCTGCCTATTTTTGACAGCTGCTGAGGTCGCCAGTGGGTGCCGTGCACACATTTAGCACTATTTTTCATATTTAATAAATGCATGTTGGACTTGTAATTTTTATAATAAGATTTAATACAAATACATTGTTATCAAAACTATAGTGTTATAATAAACATGAATGTGATGAATTAATTAGGTGAGAATGCTTAAATTTTATATTTAACCACTATTAATATAATTCATATTTAGATAGATAGTATTTTTAGAGACTTCTATGCCATATAAAGTAGTTGATTGCTTTATTGAATACAAGTAGTATCTGCACTAATTTAAAAACATTTTAATGTCACATGAATAATATATGTATTATTATCCATAGTAAAATTAATTTAATGATCAAAACAATTAAAAAATGACAGAAACCGCTGTTACAAGTTCTTTTAATTAACTTTATAGATCAAATTCAATTTAAGATACATATGACAGATGTTTAATTGTTAATAATGTACTAAGAAAGAAGCAGAGATAATACATACCACCCAAAATATGGTGCTAGTTTATGCTTGCTAGCCCACCCTTTCGTGTATTTGCATTTAGTCTGCTAAATCTATATATGTTAGGTAATCTCATTCATGAGAATTCATAGAACAAAGTGTTCATGTTGTATTGTTTAATCCAAATAATCCATTGAAATTAAAAATAGCAATATTTTTTATGCAGACTGCAGAAATGTTTCCAGTTATCTTCAATTTGTGTAATTGTACATTATACATTTTATTTATTTATTTTATGTGTAGTGTATCAACTATTTGATATCCATAACACAAGGCTCGTAGCTTGGAACCATCGAACTAGATGGTGCTGTGTGTTAATCTCCCAACTTATTTACTTATTATTATTATTATTTATTATACCAAACAAAAATCATAAAATTATCATGATCAAAGATGGAGTACTTCTATTTATAAAGAGTACTACAACAAACTGGCATTTTGCATACAATTGGCAATGAATAAAATTATATTCCCTGAAAAATGATGCTTAACGTATAATTTTATCATAAATCAGTTTTTTTTGTATCTATTGACATGTCTTCATATTTTATAATAGCAACTTACCTTCGCTTTGATCAGGGTTGTCCCAATTTAAATGGAAGAACTTAAAATCAGAGCACTATAAAAATGCGAAGGTGTTTAAATGTGCATGTTTTATTTTCATTAATTCTTTACATTCGAAACTATATTATGGCCTATGTGTTACTCTGTAAGTTATATTACTGTACAATTTCATCAAAATCTGTTCAGTAGTTTTTGCATTAAATAGTATGAAAAATCTATCCATCCATACTCAAAAAAATTCACATTTATAATATGAATATATTATGAAATATATATATCAAGAGTGGTATCTTTCATATATGAATATGAAAGATACCACTCTTGATAAATATTGTTTTTGATTATATTTCTAGGTAGAAATATGTGTATGCATTTTTATCTTAATGCAAGTTAATGTTACAACGTTTTTTTCTGAGACTTAATAAATTTAAAGTACTCACATAATCATCTCAATTTACAGTTTAACTTTATAAAAATATTATTAGAATTAAGTAAATTGTTATTCCGGAGTTTAATGAGTTAAAACAAACATACAATATTTTTTTTAATATTTGGCCCTCCTAATATGTCATATACTAGCTATTTCAAAACACAGACAGATACTTTATTTTTTATTTATAATCATAGTAGATTATAAGTATACTCAAATATTGCTTATGAACTATTGTTTCAATAAACATTGTATAAAAACATTGAGCTCTTTATGGTATTGTTATATGTAATTGAAATGTGAACGAAAAGTAATATAAATCTTGCTGCATTTAGTGTTATGAAATATGTTTTGTATTTAGGTTAACGCAAACATATAGTAAGCATTTGCTATGCAGGTATGTAGGTATCGACTGCAAATGTTTGGGGAATGCAATTCTTTGCCTTCAGATTTTTATACTACTTTAATAATGAATAATATATGTTATCTTACTTTAATAATAAATAATATATATTTTATTATTTATTATTAAAGTCTCCCTGCCGCGCAGACTAGTTTTGTTTGTTCGAACTCATCTCAGAAACTACTGTAAGATTTATACATTTTTCACTAGTAAAAAGGTTATAGGCAATAGTTACAACTTACAGCCGTCTTGAAAATGACTAAGTGCGAATACGGTATACCGTATAGGAGTAGCAAATTACTCATTATCAATATATTTCATTTCTAAAAAAGTACTTTACTGTGCTGACCGGCAGAATTGTCAGTAATTAATACTTTCCTAGATTTTTAGATTTGACATTTTAAGTAAAACTATCGTTTCGGATTATTTCGAGGATTTATTTTGATTTTTGGTATAATACCTTTGAGACATCTAACACTTTAGTCTCTTCCGTGACCATAATTACTGTAAAGCATTCGAAACGTCGGGAACCAAAAATCAAAATAAATCCGCGAAAAAATCAGTATTTGTTAAAGAGCTGTTTTTTGTAATTTTTTAAGGGATTGATATAACATTGGTCTATCGAGACACAATTATTAAGGTGCGCATGCCCACCGTGCCCATAACGGTGGATTCGCGCCTTGTTATAGGTTAATTTTATACACATTTTGCAAAAAGCTGCTGATATTCGCGAATTAAGTCTATAGAACTCGTCTCTTCTGAGAGCTTTCTGAGAGAAATGCGAGATGTATCCTAAGTTAACTAGTATACGAAAAAGTTCTCGTTATAACCATGAAAAGCTCTTTGAAACTTCTATCATTGTTTTTAAACGACGTCTTACATACGGAAGTTTTTAATTTGGTTGTATTATTTTTTGTGAATGTGATGCAATATCGTTGTGATTGTGAACCAATTTAAATGATTTGTTTACGTATGTATTGAACGGGTTTTACCTTGATGGTTATTGAATCGAAATTTTGGAAACTTTTTGAAATTAGTTCTTTTAAATAAAGCTAACAGCTGGTCTTAATAATTTATATCAGTTGAGAATTAACCTAAAATTGCGTTTTTAAATAATCATATAGGTACATTCTAAATAAAACTATTTTTTCGGATTTTTTTGCGGTTTAATTTTGATTTTTGATTCCCCTCGTTTCGCTTTTACAGCAATCATGGTCACGGGAGAGACTGATTATATTTTTTTTTATATAAGTATGTTTTTTTTAATAAGCTTCATATTTCCTAGTTATGATATGTTTGGTTTGTTCCAGAAGCACAACGTTTTTCGGAATGTTCACCAACAACAGTCTTCCACGCACTCGCAGCAACAGTATCAGCTGCAGTCCCCTGTCGGCGGCCGTCAATATACCTGCTAGTCTCCAAGTCAGTGTAACTTCTCTTCATTGTAAACTAAATTATACATTAATAGATCTTTATAAATTACTAGCACAACCCGCGGCTTTGCTCGCGCTATAACTCATCCCGTATTTTATCCCTTTATGGGATAAATATCGAAAAAGGCTAATCACGTATTTATTTAATTGTATTGAAGAGCATTAATATCAAGTTTCAAGTAATTCTGATCATAAATATTTTTTTGGGGTTGTATTATAACGTGTTTTCCTGTGGGAATGAGATAATTTCCCGCGTTAAAAAGTAGCCTATGTCTCCATCCCTCCCAACTATTTCCACACACGAAATCGCACCAATCCGTTTCGACGTGAAAGAAGCGATAAACAAACAAACACACTTTCACATTTATATTGTTAGTATGTATAAACTGTGTTTTACACTGATGTATAAGCTTTATTAATGTAATTAAAGATTCATCAAAATCCGTTCAGTAGTGACTTGAAAGCGTAACAAAATTACATCCATACATCCTCACAAACTCACCTTTATAATATTAGTAGGTTTAAGTTTTCGAATAATTTGTGTTTGTATGCGCTTATCTCAGAAACTACTGTGTATGGTTTTCACCAATAGAAAGCCCCCTTTCTAGGAAGGTAACAATCTATTATTATTGAAATTTTGCACAATGTTGTATTAAACCAGCCCAGCAAATTCGAAGGGCATCTAAAGAAGGACCCGAAAGGAAAAATGGATATTTGTAGCGAATAAGTTAAAAAAATAGTTATTTAAATAATCATAAAAATATTAATAAACTAGCGACTCAACCTTTCCCCGCTCGGTTCCGTCCCTACTTACGTTTTAACGTTTAGTATAGATTTCTCAGAGATTACATATTTTTCCGCAGTAAAAAGTATCCTATATGTTGACCCGGATAACCAAAATCATACCAAATTTCATAAAAATCCCTCCAGTGGTTGTCCCGTGATGCGGTAACAGACAGACAGACAAACAAAAATTTTAAAAACTAAAGATTTGGCCTCTGTATCGATAATAAAGTCTATTTCAATAAGATTTTCCAAAAAATATTTAATGTACAGATTGGGCTTAGTTACAATTTTATTATATTTATAGATAACTTGTGAAGAAAATGTACCTAATAAAAAAATGCATGTAAACAAATGCACCTTCTACCATCCAGTGATAAGATTAACTACTTGATATTATTACTTTTTTATCTGACTGGTAAAAGAATTAACGCTTTTTATGTATTTTATTGTATGTTCATGGCATTATGTCATGCATTTCTGAGCGGGTTTACGTATTCCGGTATTAACTCGACTGAGTTTTATCATAATCGAATGAGCGTTTTAGAAACGTATAAGGTATTAGGAAGCAGTGCGAATTCATCATAACTCAAAACGAAATTTTTACATGAATTTATTGTTAAAAATTGCCATAAAATTGATTTCGTCGCGCAAATCGATTTTGAAAAACTGGTTGTTTTTTTTGGGGTGCCGTACCTCATAAGGAAAAAATAATTCTTATTGGATAACTTCGTTGTCCATCAATACCCTTTTTCTCAGGAACGCGTGGAGGTATTAAGTTGAAATTAATTACAAATACTCAGGTCTGCAATTCTTTGGAGATGTGAAAATATGTAACTTGTAAGTCAATTCAATCAAAAGATACGGTTGCTATGCCGCATATTTTGACACTTGCGATGAAATCAAAACCAATAACCCACTTCCCGTTGACTTAGAATCATTAAATTTTTCATGAAGTAATGTCTTTTAGCACAAATTAAGGGAAAAATCCGAAAACCATAAATTTGTAGTTACATCACAAAAAAAAATTATATTGCGGTTTAAACTTATTTTAATGTTTCACGGAACCTTTGGTATACGAGTCAGACACGCACTTGTCCGCTTTTTTTAATATGAAAATTGCTGCGAAATTTTTAAAATGAGAAAAATCAAGTTGATATCTACACCTATAAATAAAGCTAGTACTAGAATATATATATATATATATATATATATATATATATATATATATATGTATATATATATATATATATATATATATATATATATACATACATACATACATTCAACCGTTTTACGGCAACAAATTTCTGTTTAGATATTGATTCCAAGTTTATCAATTTAAAAATTTTGCTGCTATCTTAATATTAACATAGCAGGAACTGTGTTTTATCAGAATCAAAAAATCAATTTAATGTCAAACACTCGACAATAAAATATCAACAAATTCCTGTGTAGATATCAGCTCGATTTTTATAATTTTAAAAATTTATCTTGATATCAAGATGGCAACTGTGAGTTTCGAATTTGTTTTCAGCAACAAAATCAATATTATGACATCTAATTCACACATTTTTTTTTAATTTGTGCCTCATTTACCGCCATAAATAAATTTTAGGAATGGTTACTTTACTGTGTATGTACACAAAGTTATTGGACTCGCTCAATGAAGACGTATTTACTAAAATCTAAGTGTCCTTAGTGATTTCGCGAAACTCGTAATATTTTACTTAATATTATAAATATATGTATATAATCACTACATAGTATAAAAAAAAGTCGCTTCCCGCTATCTGTCCCTATATATGCATAGATCTGTAAAACTACGCAACGAATTTTGATGCGGTTTTTGAGGTTTACAGTGATTCAAGAGGAAGGTTTATATGTATAATACATACATAATAAAGTAGAGAAACTGATAATTTTAGAGGTTTTCAATTTGATGTCGTAAATAAACACATTATTTTGCGCTTACATTGCAAACGTTGGCTGAACTTTACGAGATAGATCAAAATCATGTACTACAGTATTGTACACCTTAAAAAGCTCTGCAAAAAAGTCCACGATGTCATATGTCTATCTCTTAAGAATAACATACTACGTCCATGTTACTATATCCAAGCTAGGGACGAATCCGAGCGAAGCGAGGGTGAGTCGCTGGTCATAATATAATATATTATTTTTATTATAAGGTATATTAATTGTGTGACTAATTAGCTGCTGCGATAATAACAAAAAGTTGGCGAAATCAATCGGCGAAGCGTTCAACTAATTACAATTTAAAGAGTAATATTTTATCTTTTTAAAAAAATGAAGGATAGTATTATATTTTATCGTTATATCGGAAAAAAGCAAGAATAACATTAAATTTAATTAAGGATCTGCACGCACTTTGGCGCGCGTTTCATAAACGCGCTAATGAACGTTTCATTCCGACAAATAATAATAACGGTTACTATGGCAACATTTAATCATGTATTCTATCTCATTCTCTCGCCGGCCTAATCCTATATATTTATGTGTTTGTCTCTTTCTCGTTTCGTTTCATCGAGTTTTAAATCACAACGATTCTAAGGAAGTATCACTTCAAAAGCTGGACACTTGCGTTTATATTGATACAAATCGTGTGAAACACATGAAGACAGCGTGTTTAAAAGTCGTCGTGTGTAGAAGCCCTAATCTTTACACAAATAAATCTAATATTCCAGAGCACGTGTGGTCGCAGACTGACGCCTCGGGTTAACCAGTTAAGAGCAGAAGAGTGTGCGGATGTCAGCAACACGAGGGAGGTCGCGCACGAGAGGGAAGTCCACACTGCAATGCAAATGGGTCAGTCGTACGAGGACTTGACGATAGTCGGCCTGGCCAACTCACCCACGAGGGTGCCTAGGTAAGGATTATTACATTTATTTAGTCTCTAGACAAATACAAATCTATCCCACGGGTACCGTAAATTTTTCCAGGATAATTATAGCCTATAGCCTTCCTCAGTTAACGGGCTATCTAATGCAAAAAGAATTTTTCAAATCGGATTAGTAGTTCCTGAGATTAGCGCATTCAACCAAACAAACAAACAAACAAACTCTTCAGCTTTATAATATTAGTATAGATTTTGTTAATTTATCCGACTGTGCAATTGTTTATTGTGGGGTGGGGATAGTAATTGGATGGAATTGTAACCCTTAAAACAAAGTTTTAACAAAGGAATTGTTAAAACGAATGAATCAAAACTTGAAGGTTTTACTAGTGTTTAGTAAATATTAAAGAGTTCCGCTACCCTTCTACTAGCCCATTTGACGAATGTGTGTATATGGATTGTCTAGAATAATTAATTATTATTGTCTTGATGCAAGTTTAAAACCATTATCTAGATTTGAGTAACAACGTACGATATTTTTAACGTTTATTGATGCTTTGATTAATTGTGAAGTGTTATGAGGTTATGTTGGTATGACATACAGACACTTCAATTTATTAATAACTAGAGACTTGGACTAAGCTTAAATGGTTTAGGAACGTATAAAACACCAACGTTCAAAGGAAAATTCCTTCCTTTTGCGCCTAGAACCTTCGCAAGCGTATATAGGATAACCCACGAGAGTTTCATCATAATCGCTTCAATGGTATGGGGACGTATAAAGGACAAATAGATAATGATAAATATATAATTAATGATTTAATTAGAACTGCCGCGTTAAATGAAATAATATTAATATCTATAAAGACTTGCATCATCTATGTTTATTGATAGAATTGTTTCTAAGTACCATCTTTAAACAGTATAGTGACTATTGGAAAGCAATCGATTGAGTGCCATGTTTATATTTATCAAACATCATGAGTAAGATTATTACACATATATCATTGATATACGGCATTATATATTGACGGCATGTTTGGCTCAGTTTGTAGTGACCCTACTTGCTGTGCCGGCGGTCGCGGGTTCGCATCCCGCTGGGGGCATTCATTTGTGTCATGAGCAAGAATGTTTACACTCCAGTTATGCGTGTTTATATTTTTAATATGTGTAGTGTATCAACTATCTGGTATCCATAGCCCAGGCCTCGTAGCTTACCATGGTACTAGATGGTGTTGTGTGTCAATGTCCCAACATATTTATATTTATATACACATTTCCAAACAAATGTCTCTTCAAAAAGTGGCGTCGACATGTGACATGTCTAAACACAAATCCGAACTTACGCACACCGCATAAAGTACTTTTTTAAACGTACAAATACAATACAAAATTAAAACCTAACGTGCGTTTTAATTTTGTATTTCGAAAAGCAATTTTTAAAAAGCGATTTATTTATTTTTTCTTCTTTTTGAGGACACTTTTGAGATGCTAATTGTGTATCTTGAGTTTTTGTAGAGTAATGAGAAATATAATTTTATTTTTTATAAATATGATTAACTAACGGCTCATCCTCGCTTCGTTCGGGTTCACCTCTAGGAAAACAAAAAACAAACCTATCCCACGGGAACCGTACATTTTGCGGAATAAAAAGTAGCCTATGTGTTATTCCAGACTATAATCTATCTCTGTGGCAAATTTCATCCAGATCCGTGCAGCCGTTCTGGCGTGAAAGAGTAACAAACATCCATAGATAATCATAAATTTTCACATTTATAATATTAAAATACGGATTTTAAATCGCATGAGTAAACAAAACCATGAAAAATGGATCTGTAGTTACAAAGTGTTAATTGATAAACTTTGTTTATACAAAATTTAATTTTTATATAATAGATTTCAAATGACTTATCTCATAATTAGCTTTTGCCTGGGGCCTGGGCTTCCCACTCGTCTATACAGATAATACAATTCTGAGTCCAATCTGTATATTAAATATTTATTGGAAAATCTTGTTGAAATAGTCATTATTATCTTATATTAATTTTTGTCTGTCTGTCTGGGAACGCATCACGAGAAAACCACTGGACAAATTTTGACGAAATTTGGTATGAAACTAGCTAGTTATCCGGGTCAACAAATAGGATACATCATACTGCGGGAAAATATCTCATCTCTGAAAAATCTATACTAACCGTTAAGACGTACCTACGGACGAACCCAAGCGGAGCGAGGTGCTAGTTTGCAATATAATTTTTATATAATAGTCATATAATAAGTGTTATAAGTAGAATGGTAAAACTAATTGGTCGGCTAATGTAAATGTACGCCACGTTTTTGTATGGTAAGAACAGTAGCCCATTGGTAACAAAGCATGCTTTACAATCAAGAGAAGTGGGTTCCAACCTGGGTCTCATCTCTAAAACTTTTATGTGCGAATCATTTTTAACGTGATTACTATTTGATAATATGGTGAAATAAATCATTTTGAGGAAACCCACATCTTCATGCCGGACAGAATATCTGAAAAAACATGTGAAGTCCGCCAAATTACATTTGGTCTGGTTAGTTATATCGATGGGCGGAACAGTAGTGAACGTTGATCCAGTTTCAATTAAAACAATCAAAACTGGTTTACCCATTTGAAAGCTACAATGCCACAGACAGACAAACAAACCTACCCCTTTCGGATTTTTTCAATCATGGTCTCTCCCGTGACCGTGGTAGTTTAGATTTACAATGTCAAATATTCACCTAAATCGAAGAAAGTATTAGACCTACCCCTCTTGTTGGGAGTTAAATGGAGTAAATAAAAAAATCATCAGTATACAGAAGTTTCTCACCAACTTACCTTCATTTTTACAGATATAATGTAGATATGTAGTTGTATTGACAAAACATATTTCTCTTCCAGGTTTTCTCCCGTGGTGTCACCATCACCCACACGGAAATTCACAACGCGGCGGAGTTTATCTCCCATTGCCCTACGAGCGTCCTCCTTCAGTCCGGTTAGACCCAACGTGTTAGTGGGCAAGCGACGGTGCGACGACGGAGATTCTTCTATATCAAAACGTATGTGTACAGACAGACTGACACCCTCTACCCCCGGAACACCAGACTCTGATTCCCTAGAATGCACCTTCAGACCAGTTTCTCCGAGAGCCCAACCAATGAATGAGTCTCCCCATGAGTCTCAAGACACACAAGAAAACCACAAATCACCAAGCCCCAGCTAATATTAAGGTGGTGTGACAATGGTCAAAGAAATGTATGGACATTCAATTTCATTCAGGGATATGAAGTTATGCTTCGGCATCTATATTCAACTATCATATACCCGTGGAATTCTGGATTTATTTGCAAGCATATACTCTGATTGGTAATGCTTGTTGTTGATATTTATTCAGATTTATAATTTTTTAAGATGTCCAGAGTATGTAGAACTATCCCACACTAGTCGGGCTGGAAGCCAAAGTTGCAGGATACATTGGTCGGTACATTGATGGGTGTCCGGTTCGGTCCGGCAGTGTTAGTGACTTGTGTTAAGTTCTGTGAGACACGTTGTAATGAAACCAATAATATGCTGTTACAATAATAGTAATTAGTATAGAAAGACAATATATTGGTACCAAATATAAAATTATTGATGCCTAATAAGGAGTTGATGGGTTCGAGTAATGGATATGTGTAGTGTAATGCGAACCCATCTGAAGTTATTCAGGTGCATAAAGTAGCCAATGGCGTTAGTTCCTAATAGTGAACTATATTATCATAGTGTAGAAATAAAGCGAGTGCCCTTCTAATAGCCAAAGCATCAAAACTTTATTGTAAATATGTTAAGCGTTTGTTGTATAGGAACGCACTGTATATAGATTAGCTGTAAGCAAACCATTTTATGTAAGCTCATCTAAGGAGAATCGCTCCTTTCATCCCGCCTTATGTTTATATTATAATAAGTCCCATTTGCAATGTTTTTTTATTCATATATAAGAAATTTCAGAATTTGAAAATTACTCGGCAGTTGTGATTTCTTTATATACATTATAAATTGACTAATAGATGTTCCGAGGCAATTTTTTTAACTGACATTCATTATTTTGTGTTCATTATTCACTTTGAATATAACTTTGGTTGTACCATATTGGTAGTCCATTGAATGTTTGTATGTTTTTATTTTGTTTGCTTGTTTTTAACTTGCCAATTTTGTTGATAAATATATTATAACAGTCTAGTACAGGGTACGTTTTCTTTGATATGACATGGATAATATTTAATGCAATCGTTTGGGCTTTTGTTTTAAATATGTTGTGTACATTAAAAAAATATCTTACTACTAACTAGCGACTCACCCTCGCTTACTCGGGTTCATCCTTAGCTTCCCAAGGGATCTCAAGGGATGATTTCCGGGATAAAAACTATTTCACTCACTTTTCATATCATGAGATTTAAAAAAAGGAACTTATTTTAGTAAAAAATATTTTTCTCTTTTAATTTGCTTCCATACAAAGATTGTCGTGACAATAACAAACACAAAGAAAAAAGAATGATCCAATTTGGTGCAGTCGATCGGAAGTTGTGCGCGTACATACATATCGGTAACTAGCTACTCACCCTCGCTTCGGATTCGTCCCTAGACAAAAACAAATCTATCCCACGGGAACCGTACATTTTTCCGGGATGATATGTAGCCTATAGCCTTCCTCAGTTAACGGGCTAGGTACCATTAATTCAAAAAGAATTTTTCAAATCGGATTAGTAGTTTCTGATTAGCGCGTTCAACCACACAAACAAACAAACAAACTCTTCAGCTTTATAATATTATTTTTATTTATATAGCTAGGAGTAGTGACGAAAGTTTTATAATAATGCTTTGTTTATATTAAATTTTTGGTGATTATTATCACATACGAGTATATCTTAAACATTTCGCCTGAATAATATTTGCATCCATTTTCAGGTAATAAAGTTATTATGGTTTTGAAATAGTTGAAAAAATCTTTTCCGAGTATGTTTCATACGTATTTGGTCAAAACAAATTAAGTGAGCCCAAGCTTGAAGGTTTTATTAGAAGCCACTGAATGGTAGCACTAACCATTTCTATCTTATATCTCTTTAACGCATTTGACAAAAAAATAATTGAAAGTATACTAATACTTTGAAGACACGTTTCGCTGTTTGTAGTGACTCTACTTGCTGTGCCAGTGGTCGTGGGTTCGAGTCCCGCTGGGGGCATTCATTTGTGGGATGAACACGAATGTTGTACTCCAGACATGAGTGTTTATATTTATAATATGTGTGTATTTAAAGTCATATGTGTAGTGTATCAACTATTTGGTATCCATAACACAAGCCTCGTAACTTAATCTCTGTGTGTTAATGTCCCAACATATTTATTTTTTATTTTACCTTTTTTTTACGTACTAGGATACTAGGATCATAATAATATAATGGTCTGGTCTTGGGTCAGTTTTGCTTAAAAGCAAGTTGTCTTATGCCGGCACTTCAAGCAATCTAATTGGCGATATTGCTGTATAATTTTTTAAACCTTTAATTTTTGTATTATAATTAAATAATGGCTCCATGAAATTAAATATAACTTATAACTTCACATTGTAATTTAAAATTTTTGCCGTTCTATTCTTGATTTCAGATTCTTCTGATTTCGTTTTAAGTCAGCTTTTTAATCGCCGTTTAAAAATGAAATAAAAATATAGTTTATAGCAGCGTTCACATTGCGATGTTATATATAACAATATATTTTAAATATGTTTATATATACATTTAAAATTGTAAATAGTTTTTATTCACGATTTCTTAAATAAATCAATGAAATCAGATCTATGAAACGGCTTAGGATGAATAATAAAACTCTTATCGATTTCGTTCATGGCAACATCTCATAGAGACTCGCCATATGCGTAGGAGATATTATATAGATAGTGAGCGTGTACGTAATCCATACTAATATTATAAATGCGAAAGTAACTCTGTCTGTCTTTCTCCTTTTCACGCTTAATCCGCTGAACCGATTTAGATGATATTTGGTATGGAAATAGTTTGAGATATAAAAGAGACATAGGATAGTTTTTATCTCAGAAATAATCCTTTAAGAGGGGTGAAAATGGCGATAAAAGTTTGTATGGGGCATCATGTGTCAAGTAAGGGATATATATATATATATATATATATATATATATATATATATATATATATATATATATTTAATTTTTAAAGTAGGTACCTACTTACTTTTCTATACCTATATATGTACATTTATGTAGTTTATACTAACCGTGAAAACGTACCTAGGGACGAACGCGAACGAAGCGAGCGTAAGTCACTAGCACTTATATATACATTATAAGTATGTTTTCTAGGGCTCGAAAAACTTTTCAATTTTTAAACATGTTTTGGTCAATGACCTCAAACTAGGCTTTTCGGTTTAAGGTTTCGGTTACGTTCTTAACCGGTTAAATCCCGGAGAACGGTTTTTGAAGAGTTTAAATTCCATAATAAAAATTAACCGGTTAAAATGAAAAAATAAAACGGTTTTAGTGCGTTTACATTCAGCGAATCTTTGCTAATGGAGAATTGCTTAGTAGAACTAGGAGGATAGATGTACGTTTCTTATTTATGAATGAATTAATTGGTTTATTTCGGTACCAAAACCGAAAATCAACCGCTCTCAAAAAATAACCGTTAACCATTATTATTTGATTAACCGGTCAATGAAAGAGCGTTGAAGTAACCATTAACGAAATAACCGTTTTTTAAATCCCTTCCGAGCCCTGATATCTATAGTCGACGGGTTTCGACACAATTACTAAGTGATGAAAGTGGTCTTCACACAAGTAGAACTCCACCCACATCCCAACCAGAGAAACTTGAGGAGTTTGGAAACTGACTGAACTACTGATTTTTTTTGACAAAAAACTTAATAATTATACTAAGCCGGACCTGGGTCTTAAATATCTCTATTCTTAGTGGACCAATAGCGCTATAAGAGACGCCATTACAAACGCTATAGCCACTAACGAAAAAAAAAGCAGTCATTTGGACTGCCGATAGAATTGAAATCTTAAAACAATAAGCAAACAGTTGTTATTTTTGGATATTCACATTATGTTTGATCTTAAATTAAAACTGTTTACATTTATATGGTTGTGACATCTATCAGCACTCTGAGTGTAAGTATTAACACGTCACGTGACCATGTAGATGACGACTTACATGAATTCACTTCCCATCCAAACCTGCCTATAGAAGTTTTCACTTTAAAAAGCGCTGTAAGATAATTCCACGATACTTCTGCACCACTAACACAGACTGTCATATCAAAGTTTTTTACAGACAAACAAACAAATACAACATTCAGTGGATTTTTATTATAATTAACAAGTAGATTAATAAAATTTAAAAACATTATTTTTATAATTAATTAATTCATCTAATCTCAAATATGTAATTTGATTGGTAAAATACCTCAAATACATATGTATTATTTGTTACGGTATGCATTTTTATAGCTTGTGATTAAGTTAAAATGATTAAAAGCTCTGGGTGATAGTCAAATATGCACAAATCTTCAATAGATTATAAATAAGGTTACGATTCATTTGTTATAGAGTTTCTGATTGGCTGAGAATGTCAGATATAAAATGTAACAGTCATTCAAAATCTCAACTTTTTCTATCGAGTTAAAACCTTTTAATGGCATGAAATCAATTTGATATATACCCTAATATTTGACATTTTAAATAAAACTATCTTTTCGGATTATTTCGCGTTTCATGAATTGAATTCATTTTGTAATTTTGTGGTTAGGCTGTATATGTAACAACTATGTAATGCCTTTGAAGACGTAAAACCTCCTTGAAAAGATAGTTTTATTTAAAATAATAATAAACCCTCTTTCCTGGAGCTCTTTAGTTATCAAGCATTGTACCTAAATAGGCAGTTTTGTAACTTTTGTATGTGTCATAAAGACTTCTTAAAACATTGTTTTAAAGTGTGATTAAATCACAAACATGGACTATACATTTTTTTTCATTTAACCAACTATAAAAAAAAGAGTTACCAAACCAAAATCACTTTTATTTACACATCAGTTTACATGTACCTTGTATAATTAAGACAAATGATAAGAAAACAGTATTAAAAGTAATTAATCTAAAACTTACCACAAAGTGAACAACATTATTTATAACATTCCAATATTTTGTACTCTTTTAAAATGCGATAAATTACAAAACATACGTCGATGCAAATCTCACAATAATTACTATGTAAATTATTTAAAATGATACAAAATCCATTTAATAATAATAATTATAATTAAAACGGGTAGCAAAGTGCTGATAAAAAACATTCTGTCGGAAGCGAGTTGTCGACCGCTGCCTTACAATCGAAATGAGCTACAATATTATATATATTTATTACACTTCAATACAGTACTGATTGAGTCAAACAGACGGCACGTTTGTTTCTTGTTATTACAACTGTCACTCGAAACACTTATATTGATTCTGTATAGCAATTGTATTTAAATATTATTTTTTTATCTTCATTTAAAAAAAAAATTTATAACTCTTAGATTCACTCGAATATTTGACATTTTAAATAGAACTATCTTATTGGATTTTTTCGCGATTCCGAAATTGAATTCATTTTGTAATTTTTTGCTTAGGCTGTAATGTAACAGTTATATTATAATGCCTTTGAGACGTTAAAAACCTTAATCTCTCCCATGACCATAATTGCTGTAAAGCATTCGAAACATCGGACACCAAAAATCTAAATAAATCAGCGAAAAGATAATTTTACTTAGAATTCAAAACGACAAATCAACCAGTTTACAATATCAAATCAACTTTTGACCTGAGTGACAGTAATAATTGCAAGTTCACAACGCACAGACGAATCATTCATATATTACAGGAAAATTAACTTAAATAGAATAAGCGTTTGGTTTTTTTTTTAAAACCAGTAATATTAAATGCAAATCCATATGTATCTAATAAATTATTTTCTAATAAGCCTATTTGATACACTGCAGCCGAGTGGTACATGAGCACAAATTAAAAATACTTTATACAACCAACCGCCGTCAAATTTGGTTCCTGTTTTGTAAATAACAAGTGATTTCTTGTAAAATTTTATACTATAAATAGCTAATAAGGTAAATTTCACATAAATTTAATCTGTTAAAAATGAATTAAAGCACCTTTTTTTGACGACGGTTAACAAAACTTATAATAGTATCGCTAAATAAGTTGACACTATCCTATAATTGACTATAGGAAGACATTTACTACAAAAACATAATCGTGACTACCATGAGACATGTTCGATACTCGCTAGCGAGTGCGTTAAATGAACGCAACAAAAAAACGCCCGTATCGACGTGTCTACACTATATAATCAATGTGGGTGAGTATAGTAAGTTTACAATAGCAACTCACGGCAGATGCCGATTGTATCGGACGTACGTATCTATTGAGATGTTGGAAAGTGAGAATTTGGCGTGGTTTTGGTTTATTTTTAATATCAAAAACTGTTGGAGATCAGTGAAAAGAAACTTGGTTTCTATCTCCATCGCTTGGAGGGTAAATGCCTCAAGTCTTATCGGTGGTACAGATTGTACAAAATAAGATTATTTTAAACGATAAAAATCACATATAATCTATTATTAATCAATACCCCAGCAATCTCGACATAGTTAGCGATCGCTATATTATCGATTCGTGTCGCTAAATCGTGATCATTAATGAATAAGATATTACACTTAAGGGCACGAATCGATAAAATAGCGATCGCTAACTATATCGAGATTGCCGGTCTTGGGTGTACGCACTATCAATTAAAAACACTTTTAATAAGCTCACAGGTTAAAAAACAAAGGAAACTTTTCAAAATAAAAAAAATAATAAACAATATATGTCAATACAATCTGTTTAAAATAGTGTTATTTTATATTGTGTTCCAACTAATAAGTATAATTGGAACCAAATTGCCAAATAATGGCATAGCTTTCAATGGCAATACACATCAGCTTACCTATAAACACCGCGTCATTTCAGTCTTTCTGTGGCTGTATTTGAAATTCAAATTATATTAAAATCCTTAATAATTATAGACAAAAATGTAGTGTCAAAGTACGTAAGTACAGGTTAGTTTTAGTTGAAACATTGTCATCAGTAAATATCAAACGTTATACGTTACAACTGCCCATACACATAGTTTAGCTACTAAATTACATTTGGACGTAGTTATGCAAAATAAATCCAACCATAAAAAATTGTTTTTCAGAAAATAGAAGTTTTAAGTAAAATTTGTACATCAAAATAACAAGACCGTAGTTTTTTTTTAATTCTTTTTTTTTCAAATAAAATATTGGGTATTTTATTTACTTTGTGTATATAAGTTATGAGGTGCCACTTATGGACAGTAACTAAAAAACTGTTTTCATGGGCTGGACCCATTTTGCATAGCTATGTCCATTTTATAACGAAATGAGAATTTTCTAAGTCAATAGAGCCGGGTGGCACCTTACATTACATTCTTACAAACTTCACTAAGCCTGATCTCATCACTCTTGATAAAATTACCTGATATATCAAAACAGGGTGAAAAAGTTAACAAACTGACCCACTTTATATTACTCGATGTTAAAAAATATAATAATATCATTAATAGAATAAAATCGAAAAACATTTAATTTGGTTATTGGAAAAAAAGGTATGAAAAAAGTTCAAAAATTAACAAAACAAAAATGATATATAAATATATATTATTCAAATTATTAACTTTTTCACAGTAAAACTCACTGTATGACTGCAATTTTCAGTATATTTTATACAACAGTGATGAAAACAAGGCTTAATGTGTCTTAACAATTTAAATATAAACTATTTTACATAAGAACAATGCACGGACATTTTCAACAACTGTAAGGCTTAAGTTACATAGCTCCATTTGGCTGTGTATGAAAGATATTATCAATTTCTTATCAACTCACTCCATCATTATAAGAAAATATAAATAAAATAACAATAAGAGAATATATAATTTAAAATTTCGATACTTGAAACGTTTCGTTATCAATATATTGTCTATTACAAAGAAAAGTGACACAGATTAAAAAAAAATGTATTTCTATTTTAAATAATATTACAGGCATATTGTAACTATTTTAAATATTACATACTCTTCTTTGGTTTGTGCTTTGTCGTTCTCTATTGCAATTATTTTTTACTGTGACATTTTTCTTTTGAATAGACTTTTTCTTATAGATTCAAAATCATTTCTAATTCAAACAGGGAGTTAGTCAATCTTTGTATATAAAAAAAAAACATTTTAAGAGTATCTTAAGCCTTACTTCACAAAAATATATATAATTTGGACCCACCATCATGCAAAGTGCCATAATGTGCTCAACTGCTTAGTACCGAGTCATCTATGAGGGGTACTTTGGCCACTTCAAAGAATATTGTATGCGAGTACTTGTTCCTTACAGTACTGATAGCAGATTTGGGTTTTTTGTGAAGGGTTGCGTTTTGGGCGAGCGCTATTGGGAGGATTTGTTTTAGACTGTAACCTGGAATGTGAAAATTTTCCACTTTAGCATAAAATTTAAATTAGAAATTATATAGATAAATAAGTAAAATAGTACAACTCGTGCTATTATAGTGCTTGAATTATAAGCAAATAGTGTTCAATAAAATTATAAGTTTCTCAAAATTATATAGTTTTGAAAATACTAAAATAAAATAAGACATGTATTGTTCTGAATCCTGCACAGAATGTCTGAGCTGACATAGCGTACTTAATAATGAAATATGCCATGTATTTATTCTTACAATTATTTTCACACCTTACTTAGATATAAAGAAATAGCGGCTCACCCTCGCGTCGCTCGGGTTCGTCCTTACGTATGTTTTGATGATTGATATTTGATGATAAATAGCCTATAGTCTTCCTCAATAAACGGGCTATCTAATGCAAAAGTATTCTTCAAATCGGATTAGTAGTTCCTGAGATTCGCGCGTTCAAACAAACTCTGCCTCTTTATAACATTACTATAGATCTGCTACCCCTATTTTATTCCTTAATAACTTTACCACATTGTACAGCAGTTAAAATCGATCATGACACAGCTCTACAGAATCAGGTCTCCAAATAAAATGGCTGTGACAAATGATGATGATGAGAGATGGTCCATTGTGATGGACTCGAAAGAAAGCACAACATTCCATTCTTACTTAGTTACATAATCTTAAAAACTATTAAAGTAGCAGAACAAATACAAACTCACCTGTATAATACTGAAGGGTGGGCGTCCAGCTGCCGAGCGACTTCATCCTGAGCGCGACGTACAGCGCCGCGGCCGCCATCTTGCTGTCCGAGTGGCTCAGCAGCCCGTACTCCAACAGGCACTGTTCCAGCACGAACCGCGCTAACGTCAGCGTCGGCATCGACACTCGTGCGCACTGGGAGAAATAACATACATGATATTATAGCGCTCCATAATTATCTAATAATTACACTACGGGACTTAAACGCGTAAATTTCTATTCCCGACGTTTCGACTGGGTCGCACCAGCCGTGGTCACAGGCAGACACTGGCACTTAAAATTATTGGCGCCAGGAATTGTGTGGAAAATATTCTAAACTGAATCAATAATCCAAATCCAGCTATGTATTGAAAGCAACGGCTATCATTTTGAACAATTGATCTGTTAAGGTTTACTAAGTAAATAACAAAGAACAATAAAAAACATTTTGTTAAAAATGAGCTCTTTCCTTAAGTTTGCCGTATGTCATGACTTCCCAGAATGCGTTCCTTATTAGCAACACTATCGAATGGTGTAATTAAACTGTGTGTTTTTTTTCAAAATCAACAGGTTCGATTCCTGGCTAGGAAAATTGATTTTTCAAAAATCCAATGATGCAGTTTTAGTTTTCATGAAAATCGGGCCCGAGACTCCTTTGAGTACTTTTCGCTATTTCTCATAGTTTCGGATTTAGCCATGCACGCCCACTTGAAAAATTCACCCTGTATATATAAAACACTCGCAATTTATGCTAGCTTCGCTCGGATATGTCTTCACGTGCATAACTAGCCTATGTATTAAAATCCGCGTAATCAGTTAAGTATTAAGATATTCACACACATACAAAAAATAATTCCACCAACCCGCATTTGGCCAGCGTGGTGGACTATGGTCTGAAACCCTTCGTATTGAAAGGAGGCCGTTAAAAATACACAAATAATAATAATGTCTCAAATAACGGAAAAGACTTACTCTGGCGTATCTCCTGAGGAAGCGGTAGGAGAGCGGGACGCCCAGATCGAAGTCGATAACACGTAGGATATTCATCTCCATCTTGAGCAACTGGCTGAGGGTGTATGCGCCGTCGCAGATGTAGAGGAAATCGTCCACTAGAGGAGGGATTCGTTCCTGGAATGGTTTACATTGTTTATAATTTTTTATTAGCTTAAATATTTTAGGCATTCATAAAAGACAAATGTCCAAAGGAAAAATATTTATTTGTGGAATTATTGAAGGAACTTTCGCAGGCATATACAGGTGACCCACCAAGAGCTTCATCGCAATCGGATCAACGGTTTAGAAACGCATGGAGGACAAACATGACAAACATATTCAACTTTATTTATATACATAGATAGACTAGAACATCATTTCTCAACCATTTTTACGTCGCGACCCACGAAAAAGCCAAAAAGTTAAGTAAAAAGTCTTGCGACCACTTCACTATATTACATCTTTATTTATTTAATTTTATAACACTACACTAATATTCATACCTTTAATAAACGAATCTTTTGTACCTATATGTAGTTTGTATTTATTATTTTCCAATAGACAGCGACCCCCTTTAAAAATAAACTCGACCCCCCCAAGGGTCGTGACCTCCCGCTTGAGAAACGATGGACTAGAAGATATGGCGGGTAATTATTAATTCCTATCTCTTAGGTTCAAATATCTGGCTAGCCAGCCTCCAGCTCTCTAATTTAGCTAACAAAACACATATACACATAAAGAATGAAGATATAAGTATTAAAATACTCAACAGCAGCCTAAAACATATGAGATCATTTAATAATTTTTGTTTAATAGATAAAATATTCAAAAAATACACAACATCAAAACTTACACACAATAAAAACTTAAAAGAAATCGATAACAAATCTACTCACATCAAACTTGGATGCTATGAATAGTGCCGAAGCACCTAATAATTGTAGTTCTTCCTTCGTCAGATGCTCCCTCTCTGGCAGGGTCTTGCTTGACCGGGTGAGGAACAAGTCCACAAGCTTCACAGCCAGGTACAGGGTCTCGTGGTTCAGCTCGAAGCTCTCCTGGACTTCCACCATCCAGTCTACTAGAAGAGCCCTCATCCAGGATGTGATGCCTTTCATCCTTTGGAGGTAGTCGTCGATGATGAATAAACGCTAAAATGGTTTCAAATAGATTTTTATTAGTTTTTTAAATTAATTTATCAATTTTTTTTTTTACTCAATATTAATACACATCCATAAAAAGTAGCCTATGTTCTTTATTGTATATAAAGTACTAGCGACTTACCGTCGCTTTGCTCGGGTGCGTCTCTATCGTATAATGTACATACATACAACTTTGCTACAGTTTTATAGTTTTTATAAAAAAGAAATAATTCCAATGCACAATGTATTTATGTAACTATTGGTTTACGTTAAAAAAAAAGCTCCCATTCGGCATAATTGTTTCCGACATCTTCAACATACATCGTCATATTTCAGCCAATTTACACAAAACAGTAATGGATTATATATATAAACCTTCCTGAAAAATCACTCCGTCCAATGATGAAATCCGTATGAAAATCCGTTGGGTAGTTTTTGAGTTTATCGCGTTCAAACAGACAGACGGACGCGGCGGGGGACTTTGTTTTATAATATGTCAGTGTGAAGACTAACTCACAAACATTCACATCTATATCGTAATTGTGATCAATAATTTGATAAAACATATGTACACTTAAACAATATAAACACTTAAGTTTCAGAAGACGATGTCTCTGATAGAGCGAAGTGGAAATCTATATATATAATAATCTATATATAGCAAGGAAAAGAGAGATACACCTATATAGGGTAGGGGTAATAAGAAAAAAAATCTCTAAAGTATTAAGTTACATTAATTAATGGCATATTAATTGTTTACAAACTTAAGAGGTACACAGTATGTCATGTGTAGTGTCACGACCCACTTATTTTGCATCACTCGAAAATACATAGCTTGATTTTGCGTTAAAAATATAGTTTATTTACCTCCACCAATATTAATCTTTCATAAACAACTAAAAATGCTATCATTTGAGGATAATCATATATGACAACTATTTTGAAATTTCAATATCGAACTCTTTTCACAAACAATAAAACAATTCTTCAACCATAAAAAATATATAAGATTGACATATTATGATTCATTTTATCATTTCAATACAATTTTTAACAACAAATACTTTAACTTTTATATGACCATCATTCATATCCCCATATTACATAGTAAACAAATAAATATGTTGGGACATTAACACACAGCACCATCTAGATCCATGGTAATACGAGGCTTGTGTTATGGATACTAGATAGTTGATACACTACACAATATATAACTATAAATACATACATATTATAAATATAACACCCATGACTGGAGTACAAACATTCGTGGCTAATCACGCAAATGAATGCGCCCAGCGGGACTTGAACCCGCGACTGCTGGCACAGCAAGTAGCGTCATTACAAACTGAGCCAAACCTGTTGTGTACAAGTACTAAAAAAAAAAAAACAAAAAATCATGAATATACCTACCTCTCTACTTTTCAAATAGTTGAAGATGTCCATAGCATAGTTGGAGACTTGGAAGGGGTCATTCCAGTTCTCTTTGTCGAAGTCGGCCACGTTCTCCGGCACTTGGTGAGGGGTTTCCGTCTCGTCGTCCAAAGACTTATTGATGGTGTCATCTAAGTTGACTTTGTCGAGCTTCTCGCTTATCACTTTGTATTCTTCCTTTGTGGCATCACTTGGACTGCTGCAAATTGTTAGTAAATATGTATATGTTTTTGGTTATTATTAATAATAAAGTCCTCTCGACCGATTTCGGCCACGGCGGCCAATCTCACTGAGACTAGCCTAGAGATATTATAGTGCAGTGCGTGTGTCGGTGTAAGCGCAAACACAACGTATACTCTCCATTCCTGTCACTCTCATACTCCCGTGGGACGACTACTCGACACGACCGATGAGTTAAGGCACAGTCCCGACGCGACACGCGCTCTGCGAAGCACGGTGGTCGAATACCGCCAACTTCACAACTCCGGGCTACCACTAGGTAGGTATATCTTAACAGACAATCTTAGTAATCAAACTTGGCCCGATCCGGGATTCGAACCCCACTAGACCACCGTGGTAGCTATATTAATTAACTAGCGACATGCAGTTATTTCTGGCATGGAAACCTCCAATGATGTACATGGATATAAAGTGCTCTAAGGCAGTAAGCCTCAGGCATATTATGTAAGTATATATCTGTTTACCAACAAGAAACCATAGAATCACTGCGTTAAATGGGTACCCAATAAATCTTTTTGCATTTATAATACTAGAAACAATTGCCTACAATTATTGAAAAAAAAAATCGGACTTTAACAAATTACCAATTGCAAATTTAAAACTAATCTCTTTCTTTCTATTTAGAAATGACTTAATTTTGATTTTTATATTTTGTCTTGTAAGACCTCAAAGCCCATATATATTTCATACTAGCGAGTCACCCTCGCTTCGCTCAGGTTCGTCCCTAGGTAAGTTTTAATTTTTCTGACCGAAACCTTAATTCTTTTTCTAAAATAAAAGTAGTCTTAGTTACTCCTTATAATATCAGCTATCTGCAAGTCAAAGTCCCGTTAAAATTGGTCCAGCCGTTTCAGAGATTAGCCGGAACAAACAGACAGACAAAAATTTTATAAATTATGTTTTTCTTATAAGTACCGTAAATAATTCCATATGCATTTAGTATAAAGCTGTTACTTTGACATTACAAACGGACACTTCAATTTTATTTATCTGTATAGATTCTTTAAAAGAATTATTGTAGTAAGGAATGGAGAAGTTTGTCATTTTTTTCATGTATTAATTACAAAAAATTAAGCAAAATACAACAAACATATAAAAGCAATAGGGGCCGTTCATAAAATACGTCACGCTAAAATTTGCTTATATTGACCCCCTCCCCCCATATTGTCACGCTGCGTTACACTTCCTGTGACCCCCCTAGAAATATTTCGTCACAAAAACTAAGAACGGCCCCTTATTAAAATATCTCAACAAATGAACAAGTTATGAAATTTCAAACTTGCACTTGTAAGAATAATTTCGTGACGTCACACGAGATGAGCGACCGAAATTTAAATAAATTTCTCAGTCATCTGATAAATTAAAAAAAAAAACACAGATTAATTTAGCCCTATATTATAATTCCATTGCGTTAAATATAATATCAACATCACGAAACTTCTACATTAGCGAACAATCGCCAATATCGTGTAACATAAAAAAAAAAAAAAAGTCGAATACAAAACCTTTTTAGGAATGTTAAAGTCTGTTAAGAAGCCCGTTTTTAAGTAATCATAAAAATTAAAGCTCACGAGTCCCATTTTGCTATTGCCTATTGTGAAATATTTCATCGAAATAGATTTATTATTACTGTACAAGTAAAGTCAATAAGCCTTAAATAATAATAAAGTTTTTGTATCGAGTATCGGTTTACCTAAACAAAAACAGGCCACCATGACCCATGAAAAAAGGATTTCAATACCTGTCTATACTTTCGGCTTTTCCCATTTGGGATCGACCCGTTAAGTATTTCGCTCGGGCTTTTTATTTATCTACGTCCATCATCTCTATAATAGACAATTACTTTCTAAATCGCACATAATTAACGTCTTAAATACAACCTGTTCATGCTACTAATCTATACAGATAAATAAAATTAAAGTGACTGTTTGTAATGTTAAAATAATAACTTTTTATCAAATGCATATGAAATTATATACGGTACTTAGAAAGCACAATTAAAAAAAAATGTTTGCCTGTCAGTTTGTTCCGGCTAATCTCTGAAACGGCTGGACTGATTTAGACGGGACTTTCACTGGCAGATATCCGATGTTATTATGAGGAGTAACTTAGGCTACTTTTATTTTTGAAAAAGACTTAGGGTTCCGCTCAAAAATTAAAACGTACCTAGAGAGGAACCATAACGAAGAAAGAGTAAGTCGCTAGTATAATCTATACACATATAATAAAATTGTAAACGAGTCGAATCCGTACATTAAATATTTTTTGGAAAATCTTATTGAAATAGTCATTACGATATCTATATCGAGGCCGAATCAATAGTTTTTAGATTTTTTTCTGTGAACCGCATCACGGGAGAAACACTGGACAGATTTTGATGAAATTTGGTATGATGATAGCTGTTTATCCGGGTCAACATATAGACAAATTTAAACTGCGGGAAAATATCACATCTCTGAGAAATCTATACTAAACGTTAAAATGTAACTAGGGACGAACCCGAGCGGAGCAAGAGTCGCTAGTATAAAATAATATTTAATATCCAATCCAATGACGATATAAATAATTCGACACATTTTAGATATTCTATACCACACATGACTTTTTTTTTGATCGAAGTTAGTATTTAAAACTAGTGTTTTAAACAACGATAGTGTTGCAAACGTCACTCTCGTCTCTCAACTACAATCCGGCCTCGACCACGGATTATCATGAACGTCCGATAAAGGGAATATAAAAATATCTACGTAAAATGTAAATACGTTAGTAATTCTGATCTAAAAATTATTTCTATTACTATTCGGAAAATTGGCACACAATTTGAAGACGTACATGAGCTTTGGATTGAGTTGTGTATGAAAACATCTAGGTATATGTATGCGAAAGGATTTAAATTACATTTGATACATTACTACAACTATTTCTTCTTTCGATTTAAGTTAATCATGAATAAATTATGAATTTCTGCTAGATAGTAAAAGTTATGAAAATTAAAGTTAACAAGTACAAAATCTGATGCGAGAAAACCTATATACAAAAAATAGTGCTAATTATAATATAAAACTGTTATATTTACTTCAAGTTACAGACATCTTTATTTAATAAAAAAAAAACTTACTATTAATACTCAATAAGGTTGTATAGTAAGTTATATAAATTTATATAATATACTGTCATCTCTGTTATTAACTATTAAAAAAAATTACTATACATACTTCAAAATCTGTAGATATAATATACACAAAAAAAATGTAGCAATTTATTACCTCTCATTAAAAAAAGTGTCAATTAAAAATATGCTTACATATTTTCCAACGCTGTCACATACAATGAAGGTTCTCCAGATACATCACTTCTAATGGATTTGGCAGAATTTTGACTTTGATTCTGATTTTCTTTGCCAAGAGACTTTTCTTTCCTTTCAATATTCTTGAGGATGCCATTCTGGGCTCTAGTTGCGACCGGTTTGGGTGGATCTTTGGCAAAGTGCTTCTGTACTGATTCTAAGGCATTTGTAGCTGCCTTCTGAAATTGCTTTGTTTTGGATGTCTTGCCATTTAGAGTTGCCTGTGGTTTGATATTCTAAAAAAGTTTGTATACTTTAATATTTTTTGTTATCCCTAATGTTTAAACATTATCATATTAAGTTTATAAAATGTTATTAATTGCAAAAAACAAATGGTTCTAGATATAGACTTTAAGCATTACAAGAAGCTCTTCATATTTTAAATTATATATAAAATTATCAAAAATAACTACTTAGAAATTGACTTAAGTTAATATATAATGAATTAAATACTAAAACTTTAGCAAAGATAATATGAATGAAATGTGTTATTTAATAGATATTACAATATCATAAGTATTTGAAGCTGTATAGCTTAATTTTTATAAAGGTATATAGAAATAAAATTTTTAAAATATCCTTCTAATACTTAAGTTAAACTAGGCAAAAATGTATGAAAACATTTTGGAGGGAAAGTTCAATGACCCATGGAAAATGCTGATTTGGCCAAAATATTGCAATTTTTTTTCCGTTTATTGCATTATACAACAAACGCTTTTGTTTTTTTTTTCTAAAGGGTATTTTTTATGAACTAAAGAAATTACCCTCCACTTTAATCATAATGCTATAGATAATTAAAATGTTAACCTTTACTGTTGGTAGCATTTTGCTCTCTACTGTGACTTTCCTTAGCGCCATGCCTTTGTCTTTATCATTATTTGCGCAGGATTTATTGAAGGCATTAGTGATATCCCCAAAGGCCGCCCGTTTAGCAGTCATGTCTTTTAGGGGACTGTCAGCTTTTCTCTTATTTGGCGCCTTAAGGCTGTCTTTGGAGCTCTTCAGAGAAGCTAATTGCTTACTCCTTGTCGTGATACCATGGCTCATGATGCCGTTTAGGTTCTCATTGGCTCCGATCGGCTTTGATGCCAACCTTGTTGGCGCCATTGTAGCTTACTGAAAATAATTTGATTCTATCACGTGTACTTAAATTACAACACTTGCTACACCATAGAAGATTTGTTACAAGCATTTATAAATAATAAAAGTTAAAAACAGTTTCAAATAATCATGCATTAACGACCAAAAATGGAGGCAAAACAACTGAACGTCTGACCACAGTGAGCGTCATTACAATTTATACACAATTAAAACTACTCACAATAATTAGACGGCAGCAGCCGCTTTGGATAGTTATTAATAAATTTTGAAAGTCACAAGAACTGTTTTAAAAACTAAAGATAATGATGTCTGAATTTTCGTTATTTCAACTCGCAACCGAACAGAGCTATCTACAAAAACCGTTGCTCGATGCTTTGAATTTCTATTGGCGAGAGATCTGACCAATGACAACGAGCTTTGAACGGCGTTTCGTTCTACGTACGTATTAATATTGTAATTATTTTTAGCTTATTTATTTCATATAATATGTACATTTATAAGTTTTTAAACAATAGGAAATAATTTTTCAAGATTTTTTTAAAGTAAACCTAAATTCAATATATTTAAATGTTCACATTATACGTATTTTAAGATATGAAGAATTTTTGTTCTCATTTAAGAAAAATTTTATAAATATATTTTCAAAAAGCTTGCGAATAATTTCTTATAAATTCTGTTATTTTATAATTATAATTTGTATTTTTTTAAACTTACCTAAACCAGTGTAAACAGAGCGTGATATGGAGTATTCAGTATTGTTAATCGTATGTCATAAGTCATTGTCAAAACTTAATTATCATTTATCAGTGTTATATCCTGAAAATATATATTTATCTCATTTTATATCATTTTTAAAAATTTTGCAAAATCTGATCTGATCTGGTGTTATGAAATATCTCCCAGTATTTAAAATTATTAAAGTGTATAGCTAAATGGCTTAGAAACTTATCTTCAATTATTTTTTACAATGTTTGGTGGTGTAAGATTAAAAGTTTCTTTTACTCATGAAAGATCTTGTTTTGCGTACATAAATCCAAAGTATAGTTCCAAGAATGAACAGGTATTAATTTAAAACCTTACCACTATACATTACATCTAAAATAATCTTTTTTAATTTTTTTTGAGGTTATGCTTTTGTTATTATTTACTTACTTTCTCTTGATTAGTGTTATATTTTAGACATTTTAATCTTTTTCAGTCTTTGTGTGTACAAGTCCTATCTAAGGAAAAACAGATACTACTTTGGGTGGTTTTCAATAATAGTGTTCAAGAAGGCCATTTAGCATGCAATCCTATTTATAGCAAATTATTAGGCTTTGAAGAGGGTTTAGAGGTATTTGTGGTACCTTATGGAGATGTTAAGATACTAGATGAGTTGTTTATTGACACTGATAGTCCAGATGACCAAGAGATTTTGGTAAGGACTACTTTATTATGTTTCTGATGAAAATAACTTTTATATTATAAATTTTGTTTATTTCCTTTCTAGGAACATAATGCTGAAATTTTACAACTTAGAATATTAGATCAACTTAGACTTGTGGTTGCTAATCAAAAAGCTGTTGTTTGGATATCAACATCCTTACCTATAGTTTTCATACCAAAACAAACTGGTCTCTTAGTGAATCACAGTAGAATTATAGTTAAAGTTGATGCTTTCAATAGCTATAAAGGAGGCCTTAGTAATTCTTATGTACAAGTACCTAAAGAAACAGATAATAAATTTAATAATATTGGTACTATAAATAGTGGCATGCTTCGGCCTTATTTAAATATACCACAAAGGTTAGTATTAAGAGCTCTTCCAATTGATAGTGATGGTAAAAAGAACTTAATACATCCATACACAGTGTTCATTCATGAAGATTTATTGGATACCAAACTAAAAGATATAATGGTAATTCTGGCTACTATGAGTAATATACCTTCTATTATAACAGATAATATAGAAGAAAATGTTGAAAATAAAAATCAAATTGATGGGTTGTGCGTTGAAATAGTGCCCATTGATAATGTTGTGTATAGAAGTCTTTGTAGAGAAGTATACAATAGGAATACACCAACGGTACTTATACCTAAGTCTTTAAATCTCATAGTAAATATTGAGAATGGAATGAAAATAATTTTTAATATAATTGGAGATAAAGTGGAACATCCAGAACATATTGATGTTATTACATATACAGAAAAAATTCAAACAGAAATAGATGTAATAGACAAGTTCAAGAAGTGTGTGGTCGAAAATACTCACTCTGGTAAACAGTTTTTGATCAATGATGGAATGGTGAAACAAAATGTACATATAAGCAATGGATTTTTGAAATTCAAATTGAAACCTGAAAAGTTAAAATATACTATGTTGAATTCTGAATCATTTAGAAATTGTACTGTCGCAGCAAAATGTTTGTCTGATTCAGATCTGGAAATGCCCAAAGTTGTCGCTTCTAAGCTAGAATATGATTATAAAAATTATTGTAGAACAATAAGATCTGTTCAAAATTTGATGGAAAAAGTGATATCTCATGTTAACTTTGAAATACAAAGGGAGGCTAGTTTTAAGGGTATGTCAGAAATAAAAAGTAATGTATTGATTACTGGTAAGTTGTATTTGATAAATAATAATTAGTGTGAATTAAAGACCTTTATTATATAACATAAGGATTTAAAAAAATAAAAGTGTCACTTTTTACTTTGTGTGTAGTGTTTTAGCTTATACGGCTGCACATCCGGAGGTCCTGGGTTCAAGTCCCAGGTCGGACCCAATTTAGTTATTGAGTCTTTCTGTTTAGTAAGCCTCGGTAACAGCCAGGAGTTGGGAAGTTGGTGGTGTTTCATTCCCGTTCCTTGGAGAGTACCTGTCGCGTTGGTCCTGCGCCTTAACTCTCACTGGTCGTGTTGAGTAGTAGTCCCACCGGAGTATAAAAGTGACAGGAATAGAGAGTGCACGTGTGTCTGCGCGCACACTTGTGCATATAATATGTAGATTGCGTAGATATGGCTAGTCTCATTGAGAATGCCGCCTTGGCCGAATTCTATCGGGAAGGACATTACAGTATCATAGCAATTTTAAATTATCTTTGAATGCATTTTGATTACATCTTTAAGTGAATCCAATTTATGAAGTCTAAATAATATTCAATATTTCTATTTATTTCAGGTCAAAGTGGATCTGGAAAATCGTCAATCTGTCACATAGTGCAAAAAGAACTGACTCTATGGTCTCATATACTACACTGCCGATCCCTGAAAGGACGCAAAGATGTAACCGAAGTGATTGGAAGAGCGATATTAATGTGTCAAGAACATAGTCCATCAGTACTGATATGTGATGATGTGGATGCACTGGTACCGCCAAATACAGAGGGAGCATCACCACAAGATATTGCATATTATCAAAGGTACATATTGTAACTTGGGTAGCTTTGAACATAATATCCAATGTGGATTCAGATAAAGTATCTAACACATGTTTTTTAATAGAATATAATTTATCTCCACCTTTTTATTAAAGAGAGGCCAGTGCCTAGCAATGGGATATAAAAAAAAAAGTTGAATACACACATAATTTCCCTTATATTAAAAAATCAACAAATTTTTGTATGTTTTATATATGTTATTTTACTATCAGTAATGCTAAATTTTATTTTAATAAATCGAAAGGCTTGTGTATAAGTTGCTGTGTATATAGAGTTAATTATATCTGCATATTGTATATTTAAAAAAAACATAAGTAAATCTTGAGATGATAGATAAAACAAAATATATAATTCGCGATACATTGTTTATAATATTATTGACCTCCTTTGTATCTGTGTCAATTATATTACGTCGTTTAAAGTAAATATAACAAAAAAATTATGTACCGTATTTGATAACAAAAAATTAACATAATGAACATAACGACGACACGTTTGGCTTAGTTTGTAGTGACCCTACTTGATGCGCCAGCGGGTGTGGGTTCGACTCCCGCTGCGGGCATTCATTTGTGTTATGAGCACAAATGTTTGTACTCCAGTCATATATTTATAATATGTATGTATTTAAAGTTATATATGTGTAGTGTGTCAACTATCTGGTATCCATAACACAGGCCTTGTAGCTTACCATGAAACTAGATGGTGTTGTGTGTTAATGTCCCAACATATTTATTTATTATTATTTATTTATTTATAATATAGTTAAATATTTCAGATTGGCAGTTATAATCAAACAGATGCTACAGACTTGTGCGGGTGTGTGTGTTTTGATGACGTCACTGAGTATGAAGAGTCTGCATCCAATGTTACGGCAGTTCAATGGAAAACCAATGTTTACAGCACACTTTGATATACCAGAACTGAAACAAGTAAATATATAGATTTAAATAGAATGCTAGCAATTTTGTCTTAGCTTTGCAGAATTATCTATTTTTTTTTCGTTCTTTTAAGGTTTAGATTTTAAGATGAGCCGCTAAAAAACCTTTTTTTTTTTGTTTTATTAATTATAATATATAGAAGTTTAACTTGACATTAAAAAATTAAATTATTACTATTTACCATATAATTTAAGTAATTAATTTATTATATGAGTACTATGTGTAGATGAGAAATATTTTATGTGCATACATTCATACATACATACATACATACATACATACATACATACATACATACGTTTCATTAACTTATTTATATTTAAGGAAGACAGAGCTGAACTGTTCAAACATTTGATAAATGACAAAATCCGGGAGTCATTTCTGGTGGAAGACGATGACGTCACGCGCCTAGCTATGGACACGTCAGGATGCAATGTCAGAGAACTTGTCGATTATTTGAATAAGAAGATATTTAAAGCTGTTAAAAAGAAAAGTGAGTGTATCTATACTTAATATTATAAAGCTGAAGAGTTTGTTTGTTTGTTTGGTTGAACGCGCTAATCTTAGAAACTACTTATCCGATATAAAAAATTCTTAAAGCTGAAGAGTTTGTTTGTTTGTTTGGTTGAACGCGCTAATCTTAGAAGCTACTTATCCGATATAAAAAAATATTTTTGCATTAGATAGCCCGTTAACTGAAGAAGGCTATAGGCTATATATCATGCCGGAAAAATGTACGGTTCCCGTGGGATATATACATATAATAAGACTCCATGATTGATACTGTCTTATATATTTAAACAATTTAAGTCAAAAAGTTTTAAATATATTAGAGATTGTAACATCACGTTATGGCCCTTACAATGTTAACGTTAATTATCACGTTAGGGATCAACCCTAGTAATATATATATATATATATATATATATATATATATATATATATATATATATATATATATATATATTTTTAGAAGTAATCGGAACAGACAAACCACGTCTCATAGAAGAAACGGCAAAGGATGAAGAGAAAGCGGGAGCGTTCGACATCTGGGGCGAGCTGGGCGGCATGCATGATGTCAAGCAAAAAATTACCGAGAATATATTTTGGCCACTTATGGTGTGTTATGTTATATAATTATTTTATCTCATGTTTGTAAGGAATCCTATTTTTTTAATCTGTACTTAATTATATTCTATCTAACTTTAAGTCTGAGCTAAAGAATCAATTGGACGGGGCGTGTAGTGAATGTAGCTTTAAACGGTATTAAAATTAACATACTAATCTCATTTGGATGGACTCCTAAAGTCCACCCGATCCCACAGTTTTGTTCGACTTTTCTTTTTATTCGCAAAATTTTTTTATCTGAAATTGTACACGCACGAATTCATCTCAAATAAAATAAAAGGCACGGACGTACATATGTCTGTGGATATTAGATTTACTTAAAAAAAATAAAAATGGTATTATAATTAGATGTTTATAATAGTATTTACTTTGCTCAAAGTTAGTGCATTGAGAAGAAAAATATCGGACAAGTACGAATGCGACTTGCACACTACAATTAACAAATTTACTTATCTAATAGTTAAGCATAATTACTAATCTATACTAATATTATAAAGCTGAAGAGTTTGTTTGTTTAGTTGAACGCGCTAATCTCAGGAAGTACTTATCCGATTTGAAAAATTCTTCTTGCATACGATAGCCCGTTAACTGAAGAAGGCTATAGGCTATATATATCATCTCGGAAAAATGTACGGTTCCCGTGGGATAGATTTGTTTTTGTCTTGGGACGAACCCGAAGCGAAGCGAGGGTGAGTCGCTAGTAGCATTTAAACGAAATACTAATATTGTTTTACATCAGTAATTAATATTTTCGTAAACGGATTGATCTTACAATTAAACTTGAGAAAAAAAAAATAATTAAATTGACTTTAAACATGACCTTTATTTATTCTACTTTTTTAACCACTTATTTATTAGAGGTTTAAAATTTGTAGCACATATTATATACATGTATTGGTTAACTGCACATCCGCAGATTCCAGGTTCGAGTCCCGGTTCGTGTTTAGTGATTGTGTCTTTCTGTTAAGAAAGTCTTAGTAATAGGCCCGAGTTGGGTAGTTGATGGTGTTTCACCACCGCGCTAGAAAGTTAGGTCGAATTATAGTCCTGTCCGAATGTCTGCTTCGCTTCGGGTTCGAGAGAGAGAGAGAGACACAGAGAGAGAGACAGAGAGAGAGAGAGAGAGAGAGAGAGAGAGAACAGAAGATACAAGCATAAATTCACTTCCAGTATCCAGGTCTGTTCCCGTCTCAATCAGCCGGTATCCTGCTGTACGGGCCGCCGGGCACGGGCAAGTCGCATGTAGGCTCATGCCTCGCCCGTCTCGCCGGTATGCGCCTAATAGCGGTCAAGGGCCCCGAGCTGCTGTCCAAATACATAGGGCAGAGCGAGAAGGCCGTGAGGGATGTGTTTGATAAGTGAGTGTCCTTTTAGGCTTTATGTAACTAAAGGTTTTAGGTTATTAGAGTAACGTAAGTAACTAATAGGTATTTTAATTATTCCATTCAATTTGCTTCAAAACGTGCCAGTTGAGCACGCGCGCGGAACGCGTGAAGAAACGAAGAAGATTTATCTTTTAATTGAACCAAATTTCCTCTTTAGAGTATGAAATGCCAGAAAAAGATCAGTACGATCAAACAAACAACCAAAAAAAAAGGAAGGAGATTAAGAAGAAAGGATTCAGATTTATAATAAAACACAACACTATTTAATAACATTAACTTATGTCTTATGGAGTAAATTAACTAACATGTGTCTTTTGCAATAAAATAACTTTTGTCTTATGGAATAAAACCTTTGTCTCTTTCAACTAGGTCTAAAGTAACTAGATCTGATGATGGAGTCAGAGGAGATGAATGGTAGACAACTGTTCAATAGCGACTAGAATAATTTTCGAGTTTGAGCTTATTTGATTCGTTTTAACAAGCTTTATATATTACAACTAGCAACACCCCCGCTAGGGTTCGTCCCTAGTTACGTTTTAACGTTTATCTTAGAGATGAGATATTTTCCCGCAGTAAAAAGTATCCTATATGTTGACCCGGATAACCAGCTATCATCATACCAAATTTCATCAAAATCTGTCCAGTGGTTTTCCCGTGATGCGGTAACAGACAGATAGACAGACGAAAATTCTAAAAACTATACATTTGGCTTCTGTATCGATAATAATGTCTATTTCAATAAGATTTTCCAAAAAATATTTAATGTACAGATTCGGCTTAGTTACAATTTTATTACATAGGTATATAGATATGTAAAATCATGTTTTTTTTAGTTTTTCAAGTATACATTTTTTTTATAGAGCCGATATGCAACGTCCGTGCATTCTGTTCTTCGACGAATTCGACAGTCTCGCGCCCAAGTAAGTTGAATATTGTAAGTACTTACGCTTTACATGTCATTCATCGCTTTTCATATTACTTGTCGCTTTAAAATGCTTCTATTTAATTAGGATTTATAGATTACATTGAAAATTAAATGTTGGGCGAAAATGTTATTTTATATGGTTTTTTGGAACGAAGTTCCTTATCGCGCCTTGTCAAAGGGGGCTTTTTACTCCGGTGTGTACCAGGCTCGCATCACTAAACAAGAGGTCAATATATGTATATACATTATTGTCACACTACGTACTTGTTTGTTACTATGTAATCAGATATTTGGGTAATACTAGCGTTTCGGTATGTACCAGGCTCACATCGCTATACAAGAGGTATATGTATTTGTTAATAATAAAATAAATATTATTATAACTTTTAAAAAAATATAATTTTATTACAATTCCTTCACTAATTAATCGAAAGGAACTTCGTTGCATCCGGGTGTCCCTTGACACCTCTTTAATTTTTTTTTTTTGTAAAAATAATATTATACGTTTCTAATATAAAATACATGAATTTAATTGGACGCATAATAAAGAGATCACTGTCACAGAGAATTTCTTTCAGAGATGTTATTATACTTATAAAAAGTAAAAAGTCAAGGTTTTGTAAACAAGTTGTCAAATGAAGTGAGTGGGATCATAAAGTAGCTTTATCTGTATTCTGTAGATGCCATTAATTATATAAAGAGAACCCATTCTTTTGGTAAATTTTGTTACTAGACGAGGCATATGTCAAATCAAATCAAATCAAAATATACTTTATTCAAATAGACTTTTACAAGCACTTTTGAATTGTCAATTTTACATTTTAAATTTAAATTAAATGTCAGTGTAGTCAGTCCGTGAGGAAGCTACCACCGGCTCGGAAGGCAGTTCTGCTGAGAAGAGCCGGCGAGAAACTCAAAACATATGTGGTATCATATGTGGTAGTTTATAGCCTTTCTGTGTACTAAATTTTATCTAAATCCATCCAGCCAGTAACAAACATACATAAATTAACTTTCAGGTATATATTAATAGATGGATAGTGTGATGTAATAGGAACGTAGCACACAAGTGAATCATATATATACGAGTACATATACATACATATACATATATATACGGCAGTGGTAGCCCAGTGGTAACGCGCTCGCTTGGGAAACCGAGTGAAGCGGGTTCAAATCCCGGGTCTCGCACCTCTGATATTTTCATGTGTGAATCATTTTCTAACTTGATTACCACTTGCCTTACGGTGAAGGAAAACATCGTGAGGAAACCTGCATGTCTGAGAGAACCTAGCAAGTTTTCGAAAGACATGTGAAGTCCGCCAATCCGCACTTGGCCAGCGTGGTGGACTATGGCCTGATTCCCCTCGTATTGAAGGGAGGCCCGTGCCCAGCAGTGGGACGTTAAAAAGGGCTGAATACATACATACATAATACATACATACATATAGTATACATATCGACTCGGTATCGTCTGTAGATGGTTTTTCGGTTATTTATTTCACATTTCGAATTCCATTTCACTCTTCACCAATTTTTTTATTTACTTTAATAAATGTATGTTCTCGCCAATAAAAACAAAAGACGTTGTTTTTGAAAAATTCGTACTTCTTAGTGTAACGAAACTATAGTGCGATTCAGAATAGTAGATACAAGTACCTACAACGCCATCCTATCGAGTTGGAGTATAAATCTTTTTCGATTGTATATATACATATATGTATGTAGTAGCGACTAACCCTCGCTCTGCTCGGGCCGTCCCTAGTTACGTTTTAACTTTAGTATAGACTACTCAGACATGAGATACTTTTCTGCAGTAAAAAGTATCTTATATGTTAACCCGGATATCCAGCTTTCATCATACCAAATTTCATCAAAATCTATCCAGTGGTTTTTTCGTGATAGGTTTCCAGAAAGACAGGCAAAGATTCTAAAAACTACAGATTCGGCCTTTGTATCGATAATAATGACTATTTCAATAAGATTTTTCAAAAAAATATTTAATGTACAGATTCGACTCAGTTAGAATTTTATTATATAATGTACTATATATAATGAAAACGATTTTTACTCTGTCACGCTATCACCTCAAAATTATTGAACGTACCGGTATGGGCAAATTACCAATCGACGTAGGCTCGTCTGTAGATGGGTTTAGGCTATTATTTTTAGAATTCCATACACTACAATTTTTTTATTTACCTTAATAAATATCTTTTATGAAAGTAAAACAAAGAAGACAAAAGGCTATATGTAACATTTACGAACGGCTAGTATTGATATATTCTGAACACATCACGATTAGACGCGGCCATGACTCCACGGGCGTGACAGACCGCGTGGTGAACCAGCTGCTGGCCCGGCTGGACGGCGCGGAGGGCGGCGCCTCGGGCCCCGTGCTGGCCGCCACCTCGCGCCCCGACCTGGTGGACCCCGCGCTGCTGCGGCCGGGCCGGCTGCAGGTCCATGTGTACTGTGCCTTGCCTGATCTGGTTCGTTGAATGATCACTTTGAAAACAAAACAGAAGCTATGTGTAAGGTTTTAGTAATAGTCTGCACTGATCCGATACCAGAGTGTGAATTAATGTAATATTCACATATCGCCCTCACTCCGTCACAAAAACAATATGGTGTCCATATTGATTATCTCTTTAAAAGTGAAATTAACAAAACAACTTATAATAAATGATTTGTTTATACTTAACATAAATAATTTTAAATAAGAATAGTTAATAATCTAACACTGACTGACTGCTGCTATGGCCTTAACCCTGGTGGATGGAGGGTCATGTCTAAACAAATACATCTTCTCTATTATTATTTTTTATTTATTTATTTAATCATTTATTTCAGGCAATATTTACAATAAGATCTTAAATATGTAAACAGAGGCCCATAGTATATATACCTTGAAAACTAACATATATATATAAACTTATATAACACGAATCTATATATGTGTGCACATGTACTATGGCTTTTTTTATGTTGGGAAATGCATTTTAAGCCACTCACCCACATAACCACCAACCAACCAAGTGTTAGCTTTATAGATATACACATGTATATCAAAGTTAGCAAAGCGTAAGCAATTCCCCAATTTTTCTCTAGAATTCCAAAGAACTGTAATTTGCTCACAGTAATATTTGATTATCCATATCACAGACTGGTCGCTACGAAGTGCTGAAGACCCTCACGCAAAGCGTTTCGATATCTGAGGAGGTAGACCTCCAGGAGTTGGCGGAGAAGACCGACGGCTTCTCCCCCGCTGATCTCAAGTCGTTGCTCGTCACCGCCCAGTTGGGGAGATTGGAGAGACTTTTGGTAAGTGGTTTTTATCTATTCTATATAAACTAGTTTTTGTTCGCAGCTTCGCTTGCGTAGTAAGTGGGGGGAGAGGGAGGGGGGGGGGGGGAAATAAAAGTAAGTTATATATCATGTCCATAATGTCTATATATTTTTTTTAAAATTAAAATCTGTTTAGCGGTTTAAGCGTGGAAATGTAAGAAACATACAGAGTTACTTTTAAATTTACCTAATTAACCTTCTTTTACTAACATATGTATGTATATGACTAATATAGTGAGGGAGCATAACATATGAGCAATAATGGATTTATCTCTTTTATATAATAACGCTGCGAAATGAGTTTCTTTCGCAATATTGGCGCATTGAAACAATAATATATATATTACTAGCGGCTCACCTTCGCTTCGCTCGGGTTCGCAAAACAAAAACAGATCTATCCCACGGGAACCGTATATTTTTCCGGAATAAAAAGTAGCCTGCCTATGTGCCAAATTTCATCCAGACCCATTCAGCCGTCCTGGCGTGAAAGAGTAACAAATATCCATACATCCATACTTACAAACTATCATATTTATAATATTAGTACAGATACATTAAACTTTATTTTAGTATTGGTATAAATTATAATTTATTTTGTATGAGATACGCCCTTACATGAGATTTGTCTGAATGTTTACGAAACTGCAAAGATTTTAATAAAAGCTCTGTTCGATCATGACTCGGTCAAATATAAAAGCAAATTAATTTTTTTTTAAAATAATTTCAAGTTTTACATAATACTTTCTTAGATTTACGCGTATACTTACAGTTTTAAATAAAACTATCTTTTCTGATTATTTCGCGTATTTATTTTGATATATATCAAAATAAATCCGCGAAAAATCCGAAAAAAAAGATATTAGTTATATTTAATATTTCATGGTTTGTTATAGGTTAGCAATGGCGACAAGAACTTAGAGTCAGTTGTGGTTTACAAGGAGGATATACTGAGCGCGTTGGAAGAGACCAAACCTTCCTTGTCCAGGGAACAAAGATTGTTTTATGATATGATGTGAGTTTTTTATGTTGATTTTTTTGTATTTTAATTATTAATATGACAGTCTTGTTTGTTTTATATGCCTTCAGATAGAGGTCCTGGGTTCGAATCCCGAGTTCCTGGTTCAGATTTAGTGTTCTTTTGAGTATTTAGGTTTGAAGATTATCAGTAGGAGCACGCAATTGTTAAGTAATTGATCTTAGACACGTAGAACTCGTATAAAGAAAGTGCGCATAAGACCCGTAACGTCGCTTCCCAATAAGCTACCTATCTCGCCAGCTCTTCTCAGCAGGACTGCTTCGGTGGTAGCTTCCACATGGACAGACATACTGACAATTATAAAAAAAAGTTGATATTCGTAAGTACTGAAAGTATATATGTAAGGAATATCTCGAAGTTTTATTAGTGTCGTCCTACATAAGTTATATAAATATTAAATATTATACAATTATTTAATATAATATAATAATAATATTTGACATTTTAAATAAAACTATTTAAAATGTCAAATTTTTGCAATTTCGCGTGTGAGTCTCTCCCGTGGCCATAAAGCTTTCAAAAACGTGCTGTAAAGCATTCAAAACATCGACAACTAAAAATCAAAACAAATGCAAAAAATCTGAAAAGATAGTTTTATTTAAAATATAAACTCATTATTCCTTTACAGATATAAAAGGTTTAGAGGCGAGACGCTTTCGTCAGAAGAGAAGATGATATCACAACTGATGCAAAAGCAAAGAGTGACTTTAGCCTAAAAATATTCATTAAATGTAACTATTGCTATTTTGTTGATGAATACATTCCATACTCATTTAAAAATAAAATATTACACGGTTTTTTGTAGGTGTTTGCGGTTATTACTTACGTTTTGGTATATATATATATTTGGTTGTATAATAAGACTTAGTTACCAATTAAAAAAGTTTTATTCTATCATTATTAGGGATGTATCGATACGTACTTCTGTCGATACGATACCGATATCGATATTTATAAAAAAATATCGCCGATACTGTCGATCAAAAAAGTATTAGATACACAATCCCATGCAAAAGTTCTCTTAAAACTGTTACTAATTGTTTTTAGGTAGTTATTCTAGTTGGAATAAATATACAACAATGTAAATTGAACCATCCTTTCTTGGTTGACATTCCGACCATTCGCACTAAGCGCTTTTCATCATCTTTTATAATGCGCACAGCCAAGAAGTGGAATGCCCTGCCTGCGTCTGTTTTTCCGAGAGTGTACGACCTGAAACTTTTTAAGGTGCGTGTTAACAGGCTTCTCTTGGGCAAACTCGCTACATCGTAGATCTTATCTGTGCCTTCGAGCTAAGATGAAGGTCAAGAGCATGCCCATTATTAATAAAAAAAAAAAATAAAAAAATAAATTGAACCTTAAAGGCAATGCTTGAAGTTGTTTTCACAAAAAAAAAAAAACAATTTAATAATAAAGTTCAGATTAAATATTAACATTTAAAATTCACATTTATAAGATTTTTATTCATAGATCACAACCTTAAATTATTAAAAATGCATCAATGTATCGGGAAACTATTATCGCCGATACTAAAGTATAGGAAAACCCGACGATGTCGCCGATATATCGGTATTGGATGCATCCCTAATAGAAAAAAAATTGCTATGTCCAAACATAAGGTATCTTGGGTTTTGATTCTTTGAAGTATATTTTTTTTATAATAATTGTGAAATTTAGTTTAGTCCCTAGTTTCGTAGTTTCGAAATATATAAGCTCGCTAAATCATCTTAATTTTTACGTGTTGACTTTCATTAATTTTTATATAGATTCGTTATTAATAGAGCTATGAAAACGTTGTGAAATCCTATATTTTTATTTATAAAGTGAATTAAAAACTAAAATTAATTATATTATTAAAAGTAACTCAATTAAAATCTTCCGAACAATGGCTATTTAAATTAATATGACGAAATCTAAATTGCAAAATGTCTAGTTGAATAAAATATATTTTGATTATTATATGTATATATACACATATATACATATGTTACAGTCAAAACTCTTTTTTACTCAAAACTACTCTTGGCTGGCAAAGCAGTCAAAAGTAATTTTATTTGAAAATATTGGTCAATATCACTTTTGACTGATATCGATCAAAATCACTTTTAATAAATAAAAAAATGCCTAACCTAATCTTACTTAAGATATTAATTTCCCTGATAATATTAGCATTATTCTGTGCCGTTTCATTCTTCAATCATCTTACCTCCTTAACTTTTTAAGAGTTTTTACCATGACATGTCAGACATTATGACAGTCAAAACTGCTATTGACTATTTTTGTCACTCAAAATTAATTTTTTTTTAAATTTATTTATGTACCATAAAACATATGTTATACAAAATAAAGTAATGGAATGTCGACAAAGGATAACTTATCTCTTTAAGAGATTTCTTCCAGAAACCCTTCAATAGTGAGAAAATAAGTTAATTTAGAGCGGTGTAGGTACAGTACAGTGTTTTGATTACAAAAAAGTTCTGACTGCAACATACAGATATACTTCTTCTTTGCCCTCGTTTTTTCCCGTTACGCGGGGTCGGCTTTCTTAATCAATTGGCGCCATTCACTTCGCTGGTAAACATCATCTTCTGTAAGGCCAAGCTTTTGCATGTCCTTCCGGACATTTGTCATCCAGGTAGTTTGCGGCCATGGAAAAGCACTTTTTCATCGGGTCTACGCATTACGTGTCTGTACCATTGAATCCATACTAATATTATAAAGCTGAAGAGTTTGTTTGTTTATTTTGGTTGAACGCGCTAATCTCAGGAACTACTAATTCGATTAGAAAAATTCTTTTTGCATTAGAGAGCCCGTTAACTGAGGAAGGCTATAGGCTATATATCATTCCGGAAAAATGTACGGTTCCCGTGGGATAGGTTTGATTTTGTTTGTTTTTATATAACCACTTGGTTAAAAGCGAGGGATTTACAATCCATACTTCATAAAAACTTCGATTTTAGTAGTAGATGTTACTATAACGAGCTTAAGTGACACCGCGCTTTAAATTTAGAGTTACAATTGGTGCTATGCTTGTATATAATACATTGATATATAAAAATTCAAGATACGTATTTAGCGTCACAAAAGTGTCCTCAAAAAACGAACACAATTCAAATTTAAATTGCTCTTTCTTCATATCTCTTTTGTTCATTGCTTTTCGTATGGCAAAATTAAAACATACGTTGTTTCGTTTCAAAATGTACTTTATGTGGTGTGCGTAAGTTCGAATTTGTATTTAGACAATTAAAACTTTTGATTTTTGAATTTTATACTTTGGTTTGACTTAACGTTTCATGATGACGCCACTTTTTGAAAGGATATTTGTTAGGAAATGTGTATCTATGTTTTTATAAATCAATGATATAATACTTTGTATTGTATTGTTTATAAATCAATGATATAATACTTTGTATTGTATTGATAAGATTGAGGCTAAGTTTGTTTGTACCAAAATTTTTATTAATTACACAGTCAGTGCAAAAGTGGCCTAACTTATAGAAACTGGATAATTGCTTAAAAATTATGCAATTTTAATATGGAAATGACTTAACAACTTTTATATGGTTGTTAGATGATTTCGAAGGTGGAAATTTTAAAATAGGTATTGTCATAAATTAAAATTTTATCATTATTCATGAAATTATTGTATTGAAAATATTATATGTCCCGAGGCATGCGATAAGATATGTGCTTTTTATATTTTATTACTCTACTTGTCAAGTTATTTTCGTGGGTTTTTAGTATGTCAAATAACTATTTGGACATCTAAATGAAATCCCAATGAGCTGGGCTTATTTATATATGGATATTTTTGATTTTTTTATTGATTTAGTGTTAGGCCACTATTGCACTAACAGCTATAAATACAGAGGTTCACGATATGTGAAAGCTCTGTGCTTGTGGAACACGCATAGACAATATTTATGCATTTCTACTTAAGTATTTCTCCATAGTCTGTAATACTCTGATGGATTTTAATATGGAAATTGGTGAAGGCTCCTATAATTTTGTATTCCTATTAACCAAAAAAATAGAAAACGTGTAGTTTAGTCTTAAGTACTTTCTTAGTTGTGAACAAAATCAAATCAACATTTGAATAATATATGCACTCTGAGAACGGCAGACATACTAATGTCTTAAACACTAAAATCATGGTCATCTGAGAATTGCTGTAAAGCATTCGAAACGTCTGGAACCAAAAATCAAAATAAATCCGCGAATTAATCCGAAAAGATAGTTTTATTTAAAATGTCAACTGTTCGTGTAAATAAAAAAAAAATATTCAAAAAGGCTATGAAATTAGCCATGCTTATTAATTGAGTGAAGTCATTAAAAAATTCAATGAAATTCTCACTATATGCAGAGCTTTTTGTAAGCTTTTTTGCTGTGATGTAGCTTTGGCGTTCTCAGAACATTACATCAGTGATTTATATTTAATTAATTATAGTTGTGCATATATGTATATGTGTTTGTTATTTTTTATGGATTTTAAAAATATGTTTGAAAATAAAATGGTTATCGAAAATTTGTCTTTATTTTTAATTTATTATATCCTCATATTTTATGAAAGTCAATTGAATTACATCTTTAGAATATTTTAAGATTATTTATTATTTAGGGGAAACGTATTATGAAGATGATGTTACGCAAAATTATCATCCTGTTGTCGTTCGTAGTACAATATTATAGCCAATATAAAAAAATAAACAATTTGTGTATCAATGTGTACACGCGCAATTGAAACTTCTGTCCGTTATCAGTACTTTTTATGAAATTTAATTTGTTTTAATAATAAGTTTTTCAATAATTAGGATAGGACAGATATTAAAAAAAAATTATTGATTTAAAAAGGAAAATAATATTTTATTATTCACATAGTATAAGATGGTGTTAAGATAAAATTTAATTTTCTATGTAATTTATTTAAATTATATACTCCAATAAAATAAATACCAATACAAGGATGGATTTTTTTAATGAAAAAAATATATATCTATAATGTATAAAAATTGATAAATTGTAAAAAAAAAATTGTTAAAGAACGTTTGTGTGCTAAAGGCTATTGTACAATAAATAATTTTATAGAAGATACTTCAACTTTATAGAAATATTATAAATTATAATTTATTAAAAAAATATTAGTCCCGCTGAGTTTCTTTCGCCAGTTCTTCTCAGGTCTGAGGTTTCTTCTTTCCGAACTGGTAGTAGCCTCATGACGTTCAGTAAAAAATTGTAATAATTTAATGCTGAATAAAATATTTTGAATTTTAAATTTAAATATAAGAAATTATTTCAAGTAAATAATTTTTTGACAATATTGATTTGATATGAGTCCATCGTTCATTTAGAAATAAATTAAAGAAGTATTTTTTTATAAATATCTATTTTTATTTAATGTATTCTTTGAAATATTTATATAATAGTATAAATAATTTTAAATTGACTATTCACTTCCGTGACAACCGTTTCCGTTATAAAAATCGTAACGGCAATCCTTTTTCCCCTCTCATGGCGCTTAAAGAAGTTTACTTCATTAAAAAAATAATTATAAAAATAAAAATATTTGACTACGTTTTAAAACTATCCTTTCGGATTTTTAGGTGATTTATTTGACGTTCATTAAAATAGAATTACTTTTAGGTGTTTCAAATGATCGAAATAATATATTTGTACTGATATTATCTGCTATCCACTACCATACTAATCTACAATGAAATGAAATGAAATGAAATAAACTTTATTCAATTAGACTTATTACAAGTGCTTTTGAATCGTCAATTTAATGTAAGAGTCAGTGAAGTCTGTCCGTGAGGAAGCTACCACCGGCTCGGAAAGCAGTTCTGCTGAGAAGAGCCGGCGAGAAACTCAACAGTTGCTCTTTTAAACATCAAAATTACATTTATTTTATTAATATAACATGTAGATAGCCCGCATATGAGTCAATAATACTCAATTCCACACATTTTCAATTGTGAGTTGTTTTAAATCCAGCATAATATTATGTACGCGTATTGCGGATATTATGGACATGATTTACGCGTCACTTATCTCGCGAGCTCAGCGAAGCAGTTCAGCTAATTCATTAGCAACTCATTACGACGTGTTAAGCTATTAACCCAGCACAACTTTGAGATGTTTGTGCAGATGTAAGTGGACTGGAAGAGCTCGATTTAGTTTGAATGTTGTCTTTTCAAGACATAATTACAATTTATAATATAGGAACAAGTATCTATACATATAATAAAACTGTAGAGGTCGAATATCTGTATATAGAAAAAAAATACTAAAAACCGAGTCAGGGGGATGTAAGAAGAGAAATAGAACAAATCCAGATTTTTTTCAATTTTTTAGTTTCATTGTCTCTCTGTCTGTTCGTACGGGCTAACCTCCGAAACCGTTGGACCGATTTAAATGAAATTTTGCATGGTGGTACCTTATATCCGGTCAACATATTATATACTTTTCATCCCGGAAAATTAATGAGTTCTCGTGGGATAGTTAAAAAATTGTAGTAACTTATACAGCTTAGTACACAAAAACTACGATTGGATTTTAATGAAACTTTACAATAATATAGTTCATACATCAGAATAACAAATAGGCTACATTTACCCCGGATAAATGTACGGTTCCCGTGGGATAGATTTGTTTTTGTTTGTCTAGAAGCGAACCCGAGTGAAGCGAGGGTGAGCCGCTAGTATAATAAAACGAACAATTACTCGGTGTCATACTCGGCTGAATAGGAGATTTGTAAATGAATTAAATAATTTTACGTATAGGGATGGATAGAAATTCATTAAACTATGTTGGAACCCATAGCTATTTTCTATGATTATTATAAAGAACGATGTATTTCAAACTTATAAAAGTGTAAAATAACTGAATAATCAAACTTTATTTTTTCGAATTTTGTCAGTGTTATTAGGTGAGTCTCCTTCATGACTGTTTTATGTAAAGTATTCGAATTGTCGGAAACAAGAAATTAAAATAAAACCGGAATAAAATCCGAAACTCATAAGAGCCATAAAAAATTGTAATAATTTTAGCATTAGCTAAATAAAATTACTGTACCTAATTTTAATGCTATTTTCGGAACTCTACGGTAACGTTTATAAATATAGTCTTTAATTTTAAACCTTGTAAAATATTTGTCTTTAGTAATTCTTAATTATTTCTTTAATATGGCACATCTAGTATAATAATTTTCAAAACTCACGTTCCATGTACCGCCATTCGCGACTCGCGACTGCAAGGCGTGGTGTTTCATCGCTCAATCTAAATTATTGTACAAGTTGCGAACTAAACTTAGTCAACCGCAGTAAAGTTTTTCAATAAAACATGATTATCTCGCGAAATAACTAGACAGTTTGGAATTAATTTATATGAAATCTTAGATTAATTAAAATGTGAACAAAATTTAGGATAATTTACTAAGTTATTAAAATTTATTTGGTATTAAGAAGACATTATAATATACGTTACTATAGACTTACCCTCGCTTTGCTCGGGTGCTGGGGTGCGCCCTAGGTGCCTTACAGTACCCTATGTATAGTCTATCCTATATATACTATTCTTTATTGCACTTATATGTAAAATACAGAAATTAACAAACAATAAAATTAGTTAGCAAAGGTGGACTTATCTCTAGAAGAGATCTCTTCCAGTCAACCTAAGTGAGTTAGAGAGGTAGATTTAGAAAGCAGGCTTAAGTGCAGTTACTCAAGTGTAAGTAATTGAATAAATAAATAAAATATAAATATATAATAAAATATTATACATACTATATACTATAACATATGTACATACTACTACATACACAAATACATATCTATATAATATAATCAATAATGATAGTAGTTAATATAAATGTGGATTAACTTGGGAGAGAAGGTGCTGTTTTATTTTCTTTTTAAAAGCAGTTATAGAGGGACTTAATTTGATATCTTTCGGGAGTTTGTTCCAGAGCAATGCACTGTAAACTGAAAAAGATTTAAAAAAGAACTTTGTGTTGCTCTTGGGTATGTCAAGCATCGCAGTGAAGCAAGGCCGACTAGAACGTGAGGGAGTAGGGCGAATTTGGAAGCGGGAACAAAGGTATGAAGGGGCATTTGGGTCATTAAGAATATTGAAGAGGAACGAAAGGATGTGCATATCACGGCGAAGTCGGATTGGGAGCCATTTAAGTTGAGCACGAAAGTTGGAAATATGGTCATACTTACGCAAGCCAAATATAAAACGAATAGCTAGATTTTGAAGACGCTCTAATTTGTTAAGTTGCTCCTCAGTCACATCCAAATAGCACACATCAGCGTATTCGAGTATGGGGAGAAGAAGGGACTGAGCAAGCATAATCTTGGTTGTGAAAGGGAGGAAAAATTGGAGACGCTTGAGAGAGTGAAGAGTGTGATGCATTCGTTTGCTGACCTCGTTGACATGAGCCACCCAGGTCATGTTACAATCCATAATTAGACCCAAATTTTTTACTTTATTGCAGTAGGGGATTGGAACACCAGAAAACTGGACTGTAGGTGTTGAGGTCCAGTCAATTTTACCTCTCAGCCTACTACTGCCAAAAATTATGGATTGTGACTTGCGGGGATTCACAAGAAGGCCGAAAGACTCAGCCCACATTTGGACCCGGACAAGATCCGAGTTCAATGCATCAATAGCTTCATGCAACTCGGTCAGCTCACAGTGTCGATATATTTGTAAGTCATCTGCATACAGATGGAAGGGAGAAGAAATGACTTTTGAAATGTTATTAATAAAGATTGAAAAAAGAAGGGGAGAAAGTACGCCGCCTTGAGGTACACCAGCAGTAAGATCTAGCCAATCCGATGATGCATCGTTGGTCTTCACGCACTGCTGGCGTCCGAAGAGATAAGAGTGAAACCAGTCTAAAACAGTAGTAGAAATGTTGACCGCACGAAGAGTTTCAATAAGGATGTCGAGATCAACAGAATTGAAAGCACTGCTAAAATCAAGTAAGACCATCACGGTGAGCTTGGTTTTATCCATAGCACCACGAATATCCTCCGTGATATTCAGCAGTGCACCAACTGTGCTGTGGGAGGGGCGGAAACCGGATTGATAGGGACATAAGAGGTTATTGTGAGATAGATAGGAGTAAAGTTGATTATGCGCTAATGATTCTATGACTTTGGATAGGATAGGAAGGATAGATATAGGACGGTACTGAGTGAGGTACTTAGGATTCGAGGATTTTGGTAGGGGTATGACGAAGGCTTTCTTTCATGATGACGGGAAGATATTGCGTGTGAATGAGAAGTTAATAATGTGAGTGATCACAGGTGCAATATCCTCCAGTACCGGAAGAACCATGTCAAGGCTGAGGTCGTCACTACCAATGGCTTTTGTGGAAATAGAGCGGACACACTTCTTTATATCATCTACTGAGACTGTTTCAAAAACGAATGGTGGTATGTCAGGGGGGGAAAGGTTCGATAAAAATGAAAGAGTTTCAGTTTTTGTATGCGAATCTACGGTGATGGGTGGAGTGGTAAAGTGATAGTTTAAAGTATTGAGATCCACAGAACTTTGACAAGTTTCTGAGGCCTTGCCCACACCCAGTGACAATAGGAATCTCCAAACTTGCGCTTGACAAAGATCCCGAATCGTTGAGTGAATATAGCGGCGTTTGGCATCCCTACACATTCTGTTGCAGATATTACGTAATTTTTTGTATGCATCAAGATTCTCGGCAGATGGATGCTTTTTGTTCCTAGATTTGGCCTTATCACGCTTGGCCATAGTCCTCTTGATCGCAGGTGATAGCCATGGAGCGGGAGCATGTTTCATTCGTACTGGCCTGACCGGAGCGTGCTTGTCATACAACCTAATCAGCTCAGCAGTTAAAGAATCAACCATGCTATCTATATTATTAGCTGACAGTATTGATGACCAGTCAATATTCCTAGCATCCTCTCTCAAACGATCCAGATCCATATGCTTGAAATTGCGCTGAAGTATAACCTTGCCTCTCACCTTTGGAGGACGCAGTTTATAAGCGAGGTAAATTAAGTCGTGGTGTGAGAAGGGTGCAGTCATTTGACCATGCGAAACAGTGAGATTAGGTTGAGAGACAGAGATTATATCTATGAGAGATGGGCGACAGTTAGGAAAGTAATGAGTAGGTGAGTTCAAAGGGAGAATGTGCAAATTGACTGAGGTGTTTAAGTCATTTAATGCTTCAGTCCTGGAGTCATTTTTTAATAAACACGTATTTAGATCGCCCATGTAAATTACGTGATCGTAACAAGGAACAAGGCTCTCAAGGATATCTCCTAATTCCTGAAAATAATTAATTTTGTCGCTAGGACAATACAAAACACCAAGAAGAATTTTTTTGTGATGAATTACCAATTCCAAGAAAAGATATTCAAGAGAACCCGTCGAGAGTGAGATGGAGTGGGTAACAACACAGGCGGGAATATTGCTGCGTAAGTAAATTCCGACGCCACCACCTCCCTGACCAGTGCGGTCATTCCGAAAAAACTGATATCCTGGAAGAGAATAATTAGTCGATGGAAGTGAGGGTTTAAGCCAGGTTTCAGACACAAGGATACAATCGACTACGCTGGTACTAAAAGATGTGAGAAGATCTGAATAGTGAGCAGGAATGCTCTGCGCGTTAATATGCACTAAGGTTAGGAAATTAGAATTATTTGGAAATACCTTTAAAAGTTTTTCTTCAAGTGTACCTTCATCCGAAAAAGAAGCGTTTAAACTATTTTCAGCACTTTCAAAATCATCCGAAGTAGAACAAGAAAAATATTCGTTATCGCACATAATACTTAATTATAATGATTACTTATAATATAAATATAAATATAAAAAGAAAAAAAATTTTTTTAAGATATATATAAAATAAACAAATATATATTAAAAATACTAGCAACAAAAAAAAAAGGAGGAACAATATTATTCTATACTCATGCATAAGTTGACTGTAAAAGAAAAAAAAAACATGTTTAAACAATGTACAAAAAAAAACAAAAAGAAACAAACAGTGAAAAAAAATTGAACAACGATTAAAAATTAACACTCAGAGTAACAAATATGAATACATAATTTTGCATCTGTGAATATGTGTCAATGACATTTAAGACAATTGACATACACTTATTACACTGATAGTTGACAGACTAATAATTTAGAAAATAATGTGTTTTGAAATACAAAATCTAACGAAAATAATTTTAATATTGTGAATACCCTGCGTACAAAATTATATTCTGTCACAATAATTCACATAGACATTATAAACCGACTATATCAAAAAGTTATAAACAAATACAACCGTGCTAGTTATTGTCAGTTTTACTATATTGCGTCATCAGCTTTTTGAGCTCAGATAAAGAAGTAACTTTTTTTCGGGATTTATCAGGGAGAAGAATTACTATTACACCATCTGCCGACCAGCACCTCTTCATCCCAAAGTGACCACGAGCGGCAACAAATACATCTTGTCGAGACTTTGTTAAAAACTCCGTTACAGTGGTTTTAGTGCCTTTCAAGGAAGTTTTAGCCTTCCATGCCGTGGAACGTACTTGCATATTCGTAAACCGCACAAGAATGGGCCTGGCGGATTCCCTTTTTACACCTAACCTGTGGCAGGATTCAATTGAATCTGGCTTTGAGTCTGACAACTTCATTTGGTTGGTTAACACATACATGATCTTCTTCAAGACATCTTCATCCTTATCCTCTTTAATGCCATGAAAGAGAAGAACCTTCCTTCGTGATTGAGTCTCCAACCGATCCAAACCAAGAGCGATAAGCTCCACCTGAGACTTCAGTATGCCAAGGGATTTCCATATAAATGTCTTGAAAGTATAAAATTCTGCGGCCAAGGCTTTCACTGTAGGATTAGAAGCAGTGGAACCAGGTGGTTGCAAGTTTTTCTCAAACTCCACCATTCTTGTGTTAAACATAGATGATAGCTCGTCCATGCTCTTCACCAGCTGCTCAATTGGGGAGTCCATTATTCAGTGAGGATAGTTTGTGTGAAAGTGAGTTTACAGTCAACTTAAGCACTGATAATGTAAACTTTAATACATATGTACTATAATTATTTTTAAAGTATTAAATATTGTGGAGCTATTAAATCACGTCTTTACTCTTTTGTGTCTACCCGCAAAAAAAAAAGCCACCCACCTCCTACCCACTCATCTAAATTTTTGACTGTCATTAAAAAAAATAGCCGAGCGAAGCGAAGCCAGAGCGGGATCCTAGTCTATAAATATGCATTATAACGGTGTTAGCTGAAACATAAAATTGTTTATAATTTTTTTTTTTCAAGAATTATACATAATGTTATTTAACTAGTTATAAGCCCATTTACTAGTTATAATTTTTAATATAGCTCTACTTTTCATATGTTTCTATAGATTTTTAGTAATGTTAATATATTAAATATCTAAATTACTCGCGAGTAAACCCACGGGCGGTAGCTAGTGTATGATTTAAGAACTTTTGTAGGTCTAAAACAGTAGCTACTTAACGTCTTTTAAGAGACGTTAGAAAAGTAGAATGATAAGGTATTCTTATTTATGTATTACCTACATGATTATATGGCATGATATCAGGCAATAATAACTTAATTTAAACGATTGACCCATATTCATATTATGTTGATGATAATGAAATAAAAATAAATGAAATATAATTTCGATAAAAAAACACTTTTTATTTAACTGCGGCTATGCTTTATTGGTTATATTACAATATGTTCAAAATTTTGTACCAATGTAGCGTTATGTTTTAACGTTTAGTGTAGATTTCTCAGGATGAGATATTTTCCTGCACTAAAAAGTATCCTATAAGTATGTTGACCCGGATAACCAGCTATCATCATACCAAATGTTATCAAAATCTGTCCAGTGGCTTTCTCGTGACAGACAGACAGACAAAAATTCGGCCTCATTGTCTATAATAATGTCTATTTCAATAAGATTTTCCATAAAAAATTTAATGTACAGATTCGGCTTAGTCAGAATTTTATTATACATATATACGTATGTATAGATTAGACCGTGTAGTTCTCTTAACTATCCCTTTGCCTTTTTACCTATTAATTATTAGTAAGGCTACCAAAAACTATCGTTGTAATTCATTAATTTTTTATACACTCGATACATCATTTCATGATGATGTACATGCGATTGGCGGCGTGGGTTAAACGATAAGTAATGAGTAACAAGGTCTCAATATGATCCTTCAATTATGGAATCCTAATTAAGCTTATACGTATATCACAATGTATATGTATATAATGTACTAGCGACTCACCCTCGCTTCGCTCGGGTTCATCCCTAGGTACATTTTTTTTGGGAGGCACCCTAATTCTTTAACTAAAATAAAAGTAGCCTAAGTTACTCCTTATAACATCAACTACCTGCTAGTGAAAGTCCCGTCAAAATCGGCCCAGCCGTTTCGGAGATTAGCCGAAACAAACAAGCAGACAGACAGACAAAAATTTTAAAAATTGTGTTTTTCTTATAAATACCGTATATAATTGCATATGCATTTAGTATAAAGCTGTTATTTTGACATTACAAGACTTCAATTTTATTTATCTGTATAGATTATCATCGACAATAATAAATATATAGCAATATTCATTAATAGTTACTACGCATGTAAAAGCGTATACTTGTACAACCAAAGGAGATACCTAGACTAGATCTCGAAACAGAGAAACTGCTAATTAGCTAGCGCTTGATGAGTTAACTTTAACCATTCCGCCTTACAACGCGTAATTATGCGGCCGACGTCTCACAGGAGATTGGACCAGATACCATCTTCTGATAAATTTAATGATTTTGCTTGATTTATTGTAAATTGTATAAATATTGACAGTATTGGCTGTAGATTGTAATTAATTATTTATAGCATTTCATCGAATAATCGATTCAGAATAATCAATTGATAGATATATGTATTACTTGTAATCTAATCTCTTTAAAAACATATAAAAATGAATTTACTTAATATATAGTAAAATGTCTAGTCGAGACGAGAATCAAACCTAGAACTAACGTAGAACTCTACCTGCCAATCTTTATGATCAATATAAAAAATGTATTTTAATTATTATATCAGAAATGTAAAATATCTTTCCATTCAGTTAATAAATCCAAGATAAGAAGTTTACTGCAAAATAAAAAAAAGGCAAAATACTCCCGATTTTTGTAAATATAAATTTTTAATACCGGAAGAGCAAAAGCGACTTGGAACTTTCTATATTATAATGACAAACATTACTTGACTACTCCGCTATGAAGACTCTAAATGAAGCGCATTGAAGGCCCCATTTGAATTTTATATTTAACTTTTAAATAGCAATAGCATATACCGATAAATGTTTTTTTTATTTAGCATTAAATATTTACGTTTGATAAGCTTTTATTAGGATAAAGATGGGTGTTTGTAAAAATGATGGTATTTCAGAAGATTTTTGGAAAAATTACCTATTTTTATTGCTTCATTTTAGTTATAACTATACTCAATAAGGTATTAACTTTTTACATGCCTCTTTAGTTAAGTTACCTAGTGGCTTGCACATATAATAGCAAATCCGGAAGTCTTGTGTTCGAGTCTCGGGTCGAGTCAAGTATAGTTTGATTGAATTTTTTGTCAAGAAATGCTCTTACCAGTCGTGTTGAATTGTTATTCCACTGGAGTTTAGGAATATGTTATGTGATTACGTAACTATATTGACAACACGTTTGGCTCAGTTTGTAGTGACCCTACATGCTGTGTGTCGCTTGCTGTCTGCAGTGGTCGCGGGTTCGCGTCCCGCTGGGAGCATTCATTTGTGTCATGAGCCAGAATGTTTGTACTCCAGTCATATATTTATAATATGTATATATTTAAAATTATATATGTGTAGTATATCAACTATCTGGTATCTATAACACAGGCCTCGTAGCTTAACATGGAACTAGATGGTGCTGTGTGTTTAATGTTCCAACATAATTATTTTATTTATTTATTTATTTATATGCTAAATATTGTATACCTACAATCCACATGTGTAAGTACTACGAGTAAATTTCCTGTGCACATGGCTATTTTTGAAGATATTGGCTGCTGCAGCCATACTTATCAGGCGAATCAGAAGGATCCAACTCGGGAAAATATTATAAAATTTTGATAATATCTCAAAAATTAATATCCTATGTCATAGTAATGCCATCAGAGAATGTTAGATGTTGACCCGTTAGAAGGTGACCTGATAGACGTTCTGTCCAAATTTTAACAAATTTATTGGTGATCTTAGAGTTTATTTACAAAACATGATATAGATATAACTTTTTTTCTTCCCGATCTTTTCAATTTTCTGGACAACTCTTCCAAATTTTTTTCCCTAAAAACCATTTACGAATTAATATTAAAAAAATATCCCTCATCCATTCTCAAGTAACGCGGTTACCAACGAACATCATTTATTTTTTTATTTATATAGATGATCTTCTGAACCAGGAAGGATTTAAAGACAAAGGTAGACTGTCCATCTCAAAAGAAAATTGAGTGGGTGTGAAGGTGAAATTAGGCGCCTTGTCCGGAGAGGGCCAGAGAAAGCGGTTTTTATTCGACTTAAAGTAATTATTGTATTTTTGTGAAAGAGTTTGTTAGCGAGCCATTCACGGAGGAGGACACGGACGCTGTCTTGCTACAGGGACGGACTGAGATCGTTAGAATATAATATCACTACTGTAATTAAATAATGTGCGAATTATTTCCAACATGATTGCGACTTGTCTTAACGGTGAAGGAAAACATCGTGAGGAAACCTGCATGTCTGAGAGAACCTAGCAAGTTTTCGAAAGACATGTGAAGTCCGCCAATCCGCACTGGGCCAGCGTGGTGGACTATGGTCTGATCCCCCTCGTACTGACGGGAGGCCTGTGTCCAGCAGTGGGACGTTAGAAAGGGCTAAATATATACAAGAATACAATTTAATAAAACGTATTCCTTAGAATATATAGGGCAACAGGTAATATAATAAATAACAGAGATAATGAAAGAAATTTTAGAATCAGTCCTATAGTTTCAGACATTATCCCTTGAATTGCAACAAGGACAGAACAGGTTTAAAAAATACTGCTATATAGGCAATAATAAAAAAAAAGACACTATTATTATTTTTTTACAAGAATAGTGTGGTCTTGAAGCGATTATGTTATTATAAGTATAAATATATTAATACGAATATTGTATAAAATACTAAATTGTAACTGGTTCACTCTAAAACGATTTTTAAAGGCACTACGGCGCTACGAAGTACTACGAATTACGTAACTCGTCTATAAACTATATTATACAAAACATTATTAAATAGAATAGAAATATAACGATGATATAAATATTGATATTATTATATAGATTTAATTAATGTTAAATTTAAAATTTCAGATATTTAATTAAATATTAATTTTATTAATTTAAGGAATATTCGTGGCTTGTTTTGCCATTATTAAAAATCTTTTTTAGGTATAATATCTGTAAAGTCAAATAATATTCTTTACACATAATTTTTTTTTGTATTGAGCAATTTGTGATATGCGCTGATATATCATTAAAATTGTTTATATATATAAAATAACTTGCTTTAATTTATATCGCTTATAAATAAATATTATAAAGAAATGTCTTACATGACCCAAATACGTCCCTGCAACGCGTGAAGTATTCTTGTTTTTCCGAGTTTTCTTAGCTTTTCTTCGCGTTTTCTTTCGCCGGTCTTAATTAGCTCATTCATCGTCGCCCCCATTCGCCCTACCGTTTGTTTATTGAAAGCACTTTTATATTTCATTTTCATGGGTTCAATGGTGTAATAAGTAACCAGTTAGTTAAAGACACAACTCTCTAATATTTAACCTTTGTAAGTAATTAGGAGATTATATGGGGTTTTTTATGGGTTAATGTATTTAACTGTAATAAGTAGTAGTAATTTATGAAAATACTAAGTAACTCACAATGTGACGTGTAATACTAGCGTCCTCATGTACTTTTCCATTTATAATATTATGCTCAATCAGATATTTTATCTCGGTATAAAGCAGCTTATGTCACTCTCCAGACTTCTATTTCCATTAATAAAAACTTAAAAAAAAAAACCGACTTCCAGGCACTGAAAAGTAAAAAATAACTAAACGGGGGTTTTCATTTAGAATAGATACTTAATCAGATATTTTCGACGTCGGTGTGCTTTGATTTGTATTGGCTGGCACCGACTTCGAAAAAATCTGATTAAGTATCTATTCTAAATTAAAACCCCCGTTTAGTTATTTTTTACTTTTCAGTGCCTGGAAGTCGGTTTCTTTTTAAGTTTTTATTTTTCCATTTTTAGCGTAGACGTATCATCAATACAAATTAATCAAGCCCAAACACCAGGTAATTGCTGTAAATCGACTCCAGACCTTCATTAAATAGTAGTGCTTTAAAATACCTAATGAAAATGCTATCAAACGCACTAGTCGCCGCTACAATTTACGAAAGTTCCCCTCGATTTCTCTGGGATCCCATCATCAGATCCTGGTTTCCTTATCATGCTACCACTCTTGGGATATCTCCTTTCCAACAAAAAAAGAATTATCAAAATCGGTTCATAAACGACGAAAAAATCCCCGAACAAACATAAAAAAAAATATATATATATACGGTCGAATTGAGAACCTCCTCCTTTTTTTGGAAGTCGGTTAAAAAACCATATCCGTCGTCGTTCCGTTTGGATATAGAAGAACAAACAAACACACTTTCATTAATTGTAATATTAGTATGATTATTTATAAATATGAACCGGGGTAAAGAGGATTAAAGATCTGTTCAGTCTAGCCCTGAACAAAGAAGAATTTAGGAGAATGACTGCCGACTTTCAGTAATGGAGGGGACATTTAAATTATAAGCAACTTTGTATTGTTTGTAGATTGTGTTATTATTATAAAAACTTCCGTATATCTAAATAAATATTGCAACTTACAAAATATTTTACATTTCACAAAGAAGAAAATATTAAGAAATAAGAAACAAAACACGTAACACTATCTTCACCTGAGCCGCCCAGACGTGACCGTTAAAGAAAAAGGGGCGAAGTCTCGGAAGCGTTCTCTGATAAGCCACCATAATGGCGCCCGCTGATAACGCGCCCGCCTTTTTCTCCCGCCAAAATACCGCGCCATTGTTACAGAGGCTACAGTACAAAGCCATTCTGCCAGCACAATACCGCTTCTACACGAAATACCCATAAATTTTTTATACTGAATTTACACCTTTATAACATTTTTGTATACATTTTTATTATAATTACATGATAGTACATTACAGGTTATTTGATTTGATTTATTGAAGGTTAAAGAATTAACTTTATACTAAAATATAACCATTTGACTGGTTTCTTGTCAGTAGATTACGTAAATCAAAAATACAACTGTCATTATATAACACAATTTTTTAAAAACAAAGTACCTATACATTTTATATGTATTATAATTGCTTTAATTTATAATACTTTCGTTTACTATCCATATGTATACTTTGTAAAATACTATTTCTTATATCTAATTTTTATATATTCACACCTTAATATAATTTTTATAACATTTTTAACATCGAAATAGCTTTCTTAACGTCGTATATTAATTTTCAACGAAATCACATCATAATAAAGTGCCTTATAATGAACTAGATGCTTCATAAAATATTTATTAAAATATTAACATACTCGAGTGGCAAAATTGAGATTTTAATAAAATTTTAATTGACACATATTAGGTTTTTCAAGTAAATTACAAAGGAGGCGCGCCTTCACCTCACCCCGAACATTAGCGCTGGGGGTGGGAGCGCGACAAATTTTTGTTTTTCTCTCGTGGTTGAGAGAGCGAGTTTGTTCCTTAGGTTAGAGCGGGACGAATGTACATGCACACATTGCCTTTGTTAAAGAGCAAAAATAATAGAGAGAACGGTCGTTTATCTCTTTTTATAGCTGGAGCCGTATCTTGCCTCCGCTATTATGGAAGACAATTTTGGCGCGAAAGAAAACTGCTTATTACTCCTTATTCTTGAGAGCGGTTACGTACGTTTTATACTGGAATGGAGTTGGGATAGCGTTTTAAAATAGGTTTTATATTGCTTTTCAATATTTTGGATTTACTTTCTTAAAATTATTTTTAAATATATTTTTAATTTAAAAAATTATACAAAATTTTAATGTTATGTTTATTATATAAAATTTAATATTGCATCGATATTTCTTGAGTTCATAGTTTACAGTAAGGAGAGACAATGGAATTTAAAGTTTTCATTGGCTTGTAAACACCACTTGACCATGTTTTTTCAAGTAGGTACTTAAAAAATAGATTAAGTGCGAATCAGCCTCGTGTAATATCTAGTTTTGTACACTTTGACTTTTGAGTAATTAAACTATTTTTTACGATATTTTAATCATTCATCATCAATTTGATAATAATAAAAACATTAAGAAGCAAAGAAAAATCGATGCGAAAATCGAGATCAAAATCGTATTTTAAATAGAAACAATTTACGACTTAATCTATTGTTATATCTATTTACATTCAATTCGTAAAACGACCGAGGATTAGACCCGCAACGAATAACGTTAAGTATTTATTTATCACTTAATCTAAGATCAACGGACACACAGACGGAAAATTATACGCTTTGTTAGGGCAGCGTGTTTGTTTTGTGGGAGAGATAATTGTTTGGGGTTGCTGTGTTAACTGTTGACTTGTGTTTATAGATTTAGTTATTAATTTTTAGTTTATAGTAGGTATAAGTACTAATTTTTTTATTAATCTATCTATCTTTTCTAAAAGATGGCTACCACCTATTGATAATAATACTAGTTTTATCTACAAAATGCTCACGTGTTACTGCAATGAAAAGTAGCTGATGTCTTAATTCATGATATAAATTACTTCTATTACGATATTTTCCTTAAATTCATTTATTATAGTGTGAAGAAGTAACTAATGTTTTCACATTTTCACAAATTTTCACTTTTTTTTTTATTAGTAATAAGATTGAAACAATCGATCTATATCGGTCTTTTTCACACAAAAAGAGTTCGATTGTTAGGTATAGAGATAGTTTATGATCCGGAAAGTGATGAGATGCTTTTAACCCCGTTATTTCAAATAGTTCCCGTGATGATCATGTAGCAAAAATACTTAAAGATGTTAGAAGCGTAGCTAAGACCAAGGAAAATCGAGGGCGGGATGCTCGTAAGAATAATTTTTGGGGCTTGGTTAAGTAAAATAATTTAATTTAAATTTAGAATAAGAACAGTACCATTAACTACGTAGTAAAAAATTAAAGGTAAATATACTATACGTATTCGCTTCGTATTAGGCCGTGCTTCAATACGAGGGGGATCAATCAGGTCGTGTTCCACCATGCTGGCCAAGTGCGAGTTGGCGAACTTCACATGTCTTTCGATAACTTGCTAAGTTCTCTTAGACATGCAAGGCAACGTAAGGCCAATGGTATTCATGTTTAAAATAATCCGTCCATGAAAATATCGGAAGTGCGAGATCCAGGTAGCGAACCCACTCCATTTGGTTTTTCAAGCGAGATCGTCACCAGGCTATCGCAATTTTTTATATACTACCATATTTTTTTTTAAACGGATAAATTATTATTTTATTTGCTTGTAGTTGAAAATTACATAAACAAAAATAATTTCGTAAATCCAGTCCAGATTGAATATTACTTTTCAACGTTTTATATTTATCTGTGTGTAATTAAAAAGTATAATATTTTACATATTATCGTAACAAGCAAAGCCATGGTAAAATGTAAGTATATTAATTACTTTATTTCTCTCATTTTACACCAAGCCTGTTGACACGTTCAAGGGCTATCTGTAATAAGGCATTTGCTCGCAATTTATTCCACAATCAACTTTTTAATTCCAATAATCTTGATTCTAATACTGTTTACTTGTTTAAATTAATCGTTTAATTTATTAATATACCGTTCTGATTGATCTTGTGTTTGGTTAACAGACGAATTCTAAGAAATGATATATACACTTATATATACACAATATTATGTTTTAGAATTTACCTATGTAAATAATATTATATGATTGAAATTAAATTCAAAGCTTCAAATTTTCTTGGGGTACCTAAAAAATAAAAATGTTTATCAGTATGCTTTCAGTTGAATTTTGTTCGCCGCATTTCATTGTAATCACTATAATTACTAATAAGTATCATAAATACTAATAATAATTCAGCCAGTACAGGCCTCCTCTTAATGCGAGAAGTAATCCTCCAGAAATAGTCCACCACGCTAGCCAATATACATATGGGTTGGTGGGCTTCATACGTCTTGCAAGATGTTAGATTCTCTCAGATATGCAGATTTCGTCATAATGTTTTCCTTCAATCTTAGTGCAAGTTATTCACACATGAACAACGAACGTCACACTGGTTAGCACCGGAGTGAGAACCCACAACACTTGGCTTTCCAAGCGAACGCGTTACTAATGGGCTATCTCATATCACTCAATAATACTTGTACATAATATTTATCCATCTAAAAACTATATATTCTAATCAAAATAGTTATTCCCAACCTAACACAAGTATTTTAACTTGATTTCAATTGACAAAAAGGTCACATAATAAAAACTATCCTGAAATATAGACGGCCCGCTTCCCGGCGAAGAATGTGAAACATAAATAAACGCAGTAAATAAGAGTAAAATATTGAAAACTGTCATGGTGGGCAGAAAGGCGCGCGAAACTGAATATCCTCAGGTTTCCGGTCGCCCGCGCGCCAAAATGGCAGAACGGATATTCGTATCGACTATGCCATAGTGCAGTGAATAAACAACTATAAACAATGTGTGACAAAAGTATTGAATTCGTTTTCATTTATTAATGAAAATAGTTTATGCAATATATGCTTACGCAGCAGAGCGGTAGTAGATTCTTAGTATGTTATGTCATATATAGTTTGTGACAATAGGTATATGCGAAAATTGTATCTGCGACCTTTGGCTTGGGGGAATAGGACAGTTAGTCAAACACGTAGGCTAGGCCTATTTATTTGCAACGCGAAAATAAATCAGTGTTAATATTTAATTATGATATAGAAATATAAATGTTTTCAGATACCTAGATTACTTTTAAAATAATGTTTACTCTATATCTTTTAATGTCTATAGTTTACGTTTAAAAAATTCACTCTCGAAATTGGTAATGCTTAGACTTTGCGGGTAAATGGTTCACCCCTATCCGCTGCGGCCCTATCGATTTCTTTCCCTTTCTTTTTCTGACCAGCAAGCAACAAGCTTTTTATTCTTATTTGTGTCTATTCAAAGCTGGTCTATCCAAATATCGTTTGGATGAAAATCTCGTGTGAGAAGCTTATGCTCAAAGTTTGATGAGAGCGACGAAATTTTAATTAAAAACGCGACTTAAAACTTAAAAGAAGATTTTATGCCTTATGCGATATACATATTACAGTTTTAGAGAAAAAAAAAACAAAGTGTTATTTATGACCCGTTGGTGTCCGGAGGGGAGCGCAGAAGATTTGAAATTGGAACCAAATAGGCGTTAAATGGCGGCGTGCGCTGTCATAACGTCATTTGGCGTTCATCAACGGGCGAAACAGCATCTCCGTTTGGTGCACGTTTTATTAGCGTAAGGAATAGCGGGGCACAGTGACTCGGAAATTCAGATTTGCATCAGCGAATATAGCGGTGATTGCATTTTCTTTGCAACTACGCCGTCATTTAATTTGCCTTGAAGGCTTACACAGCTTGGTCTGGCTAAATTGTGCCTGACTGTTAGTTACGGCGCACTATAAATTAAATGGCCTGCCCCATATTGGATTATGACCCTGTCAAGTTTATATGCATGGCCTAATTTCATTCTATGCAACAGAATATGGACTAACCTGGACACAATATTGATTTAAAGTAAAATATTTATAATATTTGGTTGGTTATTTAATAGATTTATTTATATAATGAATAAATATAAGATTCTAATTATATATATGATTCTGTTTAGTTCAAAATGTCTATTAAGCTTTTTTGACCGATTTCAATGTAGGTACCTACTTCCTAGGGTGGTGGAGGTTTTAGGGTACCTTCGTCAATGGTTGACCGGTTTAAATTATCCTTTTTTTTAATACACATTCGTTGCTTAGTTCCTCAATGGTGGTCACAAAAAAATTCATCAAAAAATTCACCCCACGGGTTAAAAAATAATTATTTCATCGAAAAAGATTCATAATGAATTCTTGATTTGCCTTTTTTTCCACAGTGTGAGCGCAATGACAAAGTGTTAATCTATATATTAATAAGTATATTATTATTATTATTATATATTAATAAGTATGTAGAAAGTATGCAAAAGTAAAAAATTATTAACTTGTTTCTGTCCGCAGTTTCGCTGGCGTAGTTTTTTTTATGTATAATTACTTCGCTTCATCAAACCCACATCAACATTATAATAATATAACTATAAGCTGAAGAGTTCCTTTTTTTGTTTATTTGCGCGTGCTAGGTTTTGGACTATTTTTTGCCCGACTGCAGCAGAGCCCAAAGGAGGGTTCTGTGTTCGACCTGTATGTATGTAAATATGTTCTCTCATAACTACTAAACAGCTTAACCGATTTTGATAATTCTGACGTCGCGTCGTTAGATTCTTCTTGACAACGCGAGTGTCATAGAGTACATAGATACTAATAAGGATCAAAATGGCAGATTTCAGATGGGTAAAAATAAAAAAATAGCAAGACTCACAGCAAGGATAACTATTTATACCTACAACTATGTATATCTCTGATTGCGTTATACTCACTATGTTCTTTCGTCCACTTGTTACAATTTTTTTAGTTCGCTTTTCATGCATTGTTTTTTTTTATATATTATACTCTATTTAATGATAAAAGTCCAGTACCGGTCATTTTGACAATACAGTCTCAATAATATTCATCTATACTAATATTATAAAGAGGTAAAGTTTGTGAGTTTGTGAGGTCGTAGGGGGTAATCTCTGGATCTACTGAACCGATTTAGATGAAATTTGGTAAGAAGATAGTTTGTGACCCTGGGAAGGACAAAGGATATTTTTTATCCCGGAAATCATCCCTTAGGGGGGTGAAAATGGGGATGAATGTTCGTATTGGGAAGCAAGCTAAGGACGAACCCGAGCGAAGTGAGGGTAAGTCGCTAGTACTTAATAAATAAGGGTGGACTTCCGACCACAGGACGATCCCTGGTCTATTAATTGTTCAAATATTACTTGGATGGAATATCAGATACGTTTAGTTAAATATAAACTCTAACAAAATAAAACAGTCTAGACGATTTATTGTTATTTTCAATCATATTTGGCAGTAAATAGCTTTTAAAATGGAATTACTATTGGCATCGTAAAGTCGAGATCCATCAACCAAGCCATCATTCAACGTTCCGCATATCGCGTACCGTTTACTTATAAATTTCATTTCGATTCAATCGATTCTTTGCTTTCAATCCCCTGTAAATCAACCTTTCGCGTTCGGAGCTTCAATTTAGTACGCTTTAGTGCATGTGATAAATGTTATTCTTTAATAATTTTCAGGCGTTATGTTATATCTTGTTTTGTTGACAAATAACCTTTAAAATAATTTTAATAGTTAGAAGGATTTTCGCTTTTATATGAAACACTTTTAAAGTATTTTATATAAAACTAGTGAGTCAGCCTCGCTCCGCTTTAAAACTTCGTTCGCTAGGAACATTTTAACGATAAATATAGGTTTCTCAGAGTTGAGATATTTCCCCGCAGTAAAAATTATCCTATATGTTGACCCGAATACCCAGCTATCATCATACGAAATTTTATCAAAATCTGTTCAGTGGTTTTCTCGTGATGCGTTCTCAGACAAACAGATAGACAGATAAAAACTCTAAAAACTATAGCTTCGGTCTCTGTATCACTAGTAGGTACACCTCGTTAATGACTATTTCAATAAGATTTTAAAAAAATATTTAAAGTACAGATTCGACTCAAAATTTTATTATATGTATAGAAAAATAATTACCTATAGTTTTAAAAAAAACTGAAACACATGCTTTTGACTGGAGGAGCTACCAAGCAGCCACCCACCAGAAAGAGTTCCACTATCCACGTCCTGACTCCATAATCAGATCAGCTCTAAGATACTAAATTATAGTATTGTCATCTTAACTCATTTCATATACTTAGATGCAATTTCATTTCGATACGGCAATTAGAATTAAAATTGACTTCCTAGATTTGATCACTTGTTACTTAAAAGTGAAGCTATACCTATACCTAATATGTATATTTAAAGCGGTTTAAAAATCATCAAAATCGATTCTTATTTGGCGAAGATATCACTTTCACAAAAGCAAGAAAATTAAGATACACATGACTTGATTACCTTTTGCCTAATGAAACCAGACTTTATGAAAGGAACCTATTGTATTTATAAAATATTATTATTAATAATTTATAGAATATTCTCTGCACACAGTTTGTATTATGAGTATTGAAAAATTGCTATTCTCTTTGAAGGCAAATAGAAGGCTTCCCCGCGGCTGGCCGATTGTCACAAAGCCCGCCAAAAGCTTATAAGCATACGATCCTAATCGGATGAGCGAATAAAAGTCGCGTCCATACTCAGTGTATCCCGTTGTACGAACAAAGATATCGAACATTTTGTTGTTACATATTTCGTTAAAGGGAAAATGCATTAAAATTAATATTGAATAGTGGCCTAGAAGCTATCATGTACAACTACAGCCTACAGATTCGGAGGTCCTGGGTTTGGTCTTTTCGTTATGGTCTTTCTGTTTACAGTGCAGCAGCAGTTTTAGGCACAAAGGACCGTATTAGAGTTAAAGTGTGGAAAATTGAGTCCACCTTACATTACAAAGTAACAGCCCGAATTTGGAAAGTTGGCGGTGTTACGTCCCAGTGTTTCTGAGAGCGCGTTAAGCCCTTGGTCCCACGCGTTCTGCAGAATTGAAGGAAATAGTTCAATTAAATAGCTGGCAATTAGTGTACTATAACCTTAGTAAATTAACTAAACCTAATGTAAGCCCCCAAGTAGGAACAATTTTTAACGAGATTTCATCTAACCTTACTTACTACTACTACTGCTGGGAAGAAAAACAAAGGAAATGGAACCCTGCATATCTGAAAGCAAGTTTTTGAAAGACATGTGATGTCCACCAACTCTGTGTGCCCGTGTCTAGCAATGTAATGTTGAAAAAAGGGCAGAATACAATACAATTAGTAGTTGAGTTTTAGTAACAGTAGCTTTGAAAGCTTTAAAATAAAATACAATGCACTCTAATTTAGAACTAAACCAATGTGGTTGTGAAAATATTTGGCATAATTGCTATTGACTCATCGATTTTATTTACCACAAATTCTGTATACATAAGTATAATTAAGGTTAGTGAGGTAAAATGATTAATACGAATTTTGGGACAGCAAAAATTTGAAAAAAGAAATATCAAACCAATATTTTTTTAACGTCGGGAAATGTATTTACGCTACCATTTACATATATACTTTATGAAGGTATGTCTACTTCAAAATCTTTTAAGATATATAATATAGGTATATATCTTAAAAGAAATAGTTAAGTAAATTTTCTCACTAAGTTATGTTAAAAGAGCAATGATTGCAACAATTTAGCAAACTTAGGCAGCGTAGGATAACATACGAATTTAACCACGACGGCTGAATTAGCTACTGTGAAGTATAATGTATAAGTATAGTCATAGCTGTTTCTTAAGTTTTTCATACCAATAGAAAAACATAAAATACGATGACAAGTGATAAATTGGTGGAGTATCGACCTGACTTGAATGAAAATGACAAAATTTACGAGTATATCAATGTTTGAGAATTTTCATACTCTTAACTATTCCAGTATTTCTCCACATCGCTGTGTCACGCTGAATGACGCTATATAAAGTGGCCGGCACGGTTTGCTGCATATGAAAGGGCCTATCTGAACATAAAGCCGTCTCTCCCAGATGGCTTTGAAGAATCTTATGAATGAATTAAAAAACAGATCTCTACGTGTGTTAGATACTTACATAATTCGTACACGATCTTTAGTGCGATATTGTAAGGTGGAGTAGTTTTATAATAATCTTATTATATAAAAGGCAAAAGTGATTGACTGATGTATCAACGTACAGGCCAAACCCTTAAGGCTAGCAAATTGAAATTTCGCACACGTATTCCTCATATGACGAAGGCAACCACTAAGGAAGGGTTTTTCAAAATTTAACCCCCAAGCTGGTGAAATAGGGGATAAAAGTTTGTATGAAACTTTTTATTCCTTGGATATATTTGCATGAAATTTCGTATTTTTCTTAGTTTGATCGCGAACAAAACCGCGCGTTCTGCTAGTTGTATATAAATTTTTTGAACAATTTGAATTTACCGAGTAACGATATTTATTTTGTCAATCGACTTGTGGTACTCACGATACAGGCTTTATCCAGTAGGTATACCTTTAGATATACAATATATCTATTGTAAGCTGCATTTTGTTGGAATTAATTTTTTTATTATTAATTCCATACAAATAACTTAATTATATTTCATGTCTTGCTGGCTGCCCTTATTTTTGTTTTTTTTTTTTAATTTAGTAGCTAACGAGCCCTAAAAAACAGCTACGACCCCGGCATAGCCCATCTTATCATCTTGTCAACAATTTATTAATTAATAAACATAATATACCGTTTATTTATTTGTTTATTTTGTTTACTATAATTATTTTTAATAAAAAACATAAGTACATAATTTAAAAAAATGTATATAAATACTAATATGATAAAGAGAAAAGATTTTTTGTTTGTTTGTTTGTACCGAATAAGCTTCAAAACTACGAAACCGATTTAGGTGAAATTTGGTAAGAAGCTAGTTTCAGTCCTTGGAAAAGACACCTTTGTATGGGGAAGCACAGGGATGAACCTGGGCGAGGGTGAGTCGCTAGTATTAAATAATTACAAATAAGACGTATTTTTTGTTGTATTTTTGTTCTGCAATTTAAAAATACGTATAAAAAATTTATTTTTCTTAGACAATTTAAATTAGCTACTTAGTACCAAAATCAAAGAGCAAACAGTAAGCAGAAATAACAAAACAAAGTAATTGGATCACTCCCACAATTGATAATAAAAGCGAGTTTATTGAATTATAGCGTTTTGCGCCCCGCCATTATGTGAAGAATCGTCACAAACGAACCATTGTTAAGTACACTAGCTTCCATTGTCTGCTGTTATCGCCCCACGTCGGTTTTTGCTATTCTTCACAGCAATGATTTGTAATGCAGATGTGGATTTTTGTATTGACACGTTCAAATTATAATTAATTTTTTTGAACTTATATTTTGTTTTTCATCCTTTATCTTTCGGCATTGAGAAGGCTTTAGAGAAACATATAAAATATGGTGTATTCAGCCTTTTTTAACGTCCCACTGCTGGGCAGCCTCCCTTTCAATACGAGGGGAATCAGGCCATAGTCCACCACGCTGGCCAAGTGCGGATTGGCGGACTTCACATGTCTTTCGAAAACTTGCTAGGTTTTCTCAGACATGCAGGTTTTTTCACGATGTTTTCTTTCACCGTAAGGCAAGTGGTAATCATGTTAGGAATGATTTGCAAATGAAAATATCAGAGGTGCGAGACCTGGTATTTGAACCCGCTTCACTCGGTTTCTTAAGCAAGCGCGTTACCACTGGGCTACCACTGCCTTAAAATATGGTCCAAACATTTATTTATAAATAAAGAAAATTAACAAAAATATACGTATCTGTAATTTTTATTACTTTTATATCGTGAAGAAAATTGTGTATATATAAAACGTATAGAGTATTTAATTATTTAAGTTTTGCTTGACTATATCCAGTAAGTATCGCATTCATTTTGTATAATAAGTATGTGGCTAGGATTGATCCCGCTATATATGTACTAATTAAAATAGCAAAATCTTTATAAAATATTCAATAATTTACATAATTATAGGTACTTAATTAACTACTGTGCACTAATTTAATTTTGTGAAAATTTTTGCGTAATTCAAATATTTCTATGACAGCGTAATCAATTTATTTCACTAAACAATTTAAGCCCTCGCAGAGGTTATAAATGATTAGGCAGTAAAATTAGCTTATTCATTATTCGTAAGATCAACTTACATTCGTTATTGACTCGACCTCGCGCCCTTACAAAAACGTTATCGCTATATTTATTCAGTTTTTATTTTCACTGCGACACCTAGACAAACATTGCTGTAGATTATGTATTATTTACTATCTTATCCCATATATAGTAAGGTTGAAATTCGGGTAAAATTTTCTTTTGTGGTAGAAAATGTAATGTGGTCTTTTATATCCAGAGTCGGAACGGAAATAAGCTTCTTTGTGACACTATCGCATCGGATCGTCAACCGCTTCCTTTCCAAAGATTATTGTAGACGTAAGTGCAAATAAAACTTATCAAAGTTTTTGTGACTTCAGCTAAATATACTGAATGTGAGACAATCGGAATTTGTTGCTAATAATTTGTATTTGTAGGATACAAAGAAAGTATCATTCAGAGAATAAAAGCCATTAAGTCTTTGGATAGATAAAGTAGAGTGTAAATTAATGTATGACATCTAAGTATCTTCTATAGTACATATAATAAAACATTGTAACTAAGCCGGATCTGTACGTTAAATATTTTTTGGAAAATATTATTGAAGTAGACTTTATTATCGATACAGAGACCGAATCTATAGTTTTTAGAATTTTTTACTATCTGTCTGTCTGTCTATCTGTTACCGCATCACGGGAAAACTACTGGATAGATTTTGATGCAATTTAGTATGATGATAGCTGGTTATCCGGGCCAACATATAGGATACTTTTTTACTGCAGGAAAATATCTCATCTCTGAGAAATCTATATCTATAAAACATAACTAGGGACGAATCCGAGCGAAGCGAGGGTGAGTCGCTAGTTATATATATCATAGATATTATTTAACTTAACTAAACATTCGATTTTCTTTATGATGTTTGTTTTATAAAGACAATGATTATTTACACTCGTGATTTGGTTAAAATGGAAAAAATGGCGAACTCATCTAGTATCAGTATTGGGTAAGTACGTGATTCAGGGAATATAACTTGTGGATATTAATAACTTTAATAATTGACTGACTTAAAAACTGAGGAAGTATAAATAAATATACTAAGGGAGGTAACTATATATGTACCTATGTTTTTTAGTGTATGTTATGCGATCATTATCATATTGCATATAAAGCTATCTTTACCAATCCTAAACCATTTTTGTATCTTTAATTTCGATGATTTTCTTATATTTTACAGATTCTTTCTACGAAATTTATATAATATAGATCTATGTGATCTATATTATATAAATTTCTAGAAAAAAATCTAAACTAAGAATGAAATTAATTTTAAAATAGTTGGTCCTTTTTACTTTGTTAATAATTATTTTTAATACTTTAAATTAGATAATATATAATTAAAATTATAATTATTATACAGTTCTTACAAGTCTACTTACATAAATAATATCACAGATAATATTATATAGAGACGATATTAATTAAAGAATAATAATCTTCTATACATATAATAAAATTCTAACTGAGTGGAATCTGGACATGAAATATTTTTTGGAAAATCTTATTGAAATAATCACTATTATCAATACAGAGGCCGAATGTATAGTTTTTAGAATTTTTGTCTCTCTGTCTGCCTGTCTGGGAACGCATCACGAGAAAACTGGACACATTATGATGAAATTTAGTATGATGATAGCTGGTTATCTGGGTTAACATATAGGATACTTTTTACTGCGGGAAAATATATCATCTCTGAGAAATCTAAACTAAACTTAAAACGTAATTAGGGGCAAATATTCATTAAAAATAACCGTATTCATGCAGAGTTGTCATTATAGTAATTGGCAGTTTTAATTCATCTAATGATAATGATAATGCATAACATGTCAGATCCAATTATCTCAATAATACCAATAACAAATAATTTATGGTAATGTAAACACGGCGGGGCTTTCAACAAAGCTACCATCGAAATAATAGACACTTTTATATTGTGTTGGAATGTGCATGTAATTTATATTATAATATGTATTCAGCCCTTTTTAACGTCCCACTGCTGGGCACGGGCCTCCCTTCAAGACGAGGGGGATCAGGCCATAGTCCACCACGCTGGCCAAGTGCGGATTGGCGGACTTCACATGAAAACTTTGCTAGGTTCTCTCAGACATGCAGGTGTCCTCACGATGTTTTCCTTCACCGTAAGGCAAGTGGTAATCAAGTTAGAAAATGATTCGCACATGAAAATATCAGAGGTGCGAGACCCGGGATTTGAACCCGCTTCACTCGGTTTCCCAAGCGAGCGCGTTACCACTGGGCTACCATTGCCTTATATTATATTAATATTATAATAATATTTAAATTAATATGAGAGTTCATCTAATATCGGATGACTTAAAGAAATATTTGTATGTCCTTAGCTCTAAGACTAATTTAATAAAAACTTAAAAGATGATTGTAACTGATACTCCAAGCTTTTAAATTCCATAATTTATGGACATCACTATATAGTATAAAATAAAGTCGCTTCCCGCTGTCTGTCTGTCCCTATGTGTGCTTAGATCTTTAAAACTACACAACTAATTTTGATGCAGTTTTTTTAATAGATAGAGTAATTCAAGAGGAAGGTTTATATGTATAATACATGCATATTATACTTTACATTATACAGAAAAGCCGAGAAATTCAAAGATTAAAAAACTGTTAAAACGTACTGAAGGCCCAACTCAAGCGAAGCGAGGGTGAGTATTTAGTTTCTTTTATGTACTTCGAAGCTTTTCTATATTGGTGGAATATGTAAGGAGACCAGAGAGCTTTTCCAAGTTTCATTTGATAAGCTTTGTTTTTATTTAAACAAACATGGTTTATACTTATTTATTATTATTTTAAGCAAGAAAACCCTTTAAGCTTGACAGCATTCCAACGTTAGTTATAAAAGGAAAAGCTACCGACTACTACATATAAAACACTAGACCACTTTATTAAAATTTTCGTTTCATATTTTGTTTAGTAATTTTTCTATAGTAGAAACCATGGAGTTGAAGTGCTAAAAAAAAACTTAAAAGATGCTTGACTCTATATTCCTCAAAAGAATCAACATTGTGATTTAGTGGAAAAATACACCAAATATTCTTGCGACTGTTCTGTGACGACATTTTAAAAAAAATTAAATATAGATTATCTTTAATTTCATTTTTGTTCTATTTTTTTGTTATATATTCTGTAAGCCTACCATTTGCCTACCATAACATCTAATTGTACATATAATACTCACATCAAACTCTACAATAGAGCTCTTCAAGCCATTTTGTCCCAATCAACTTATCAAAAATTCTTACAAACAACAAAAACTGTCCAACAAAGGTGTCATCGCGCCCGGGGCGATCCATAATGGCAATTTTTCACATCCAGCCTGTGAATACGATGAATGCTGGATGTCGCGTAAACGGGCCGCGGCGTGCAAATTTAACTCCTTTGTGTCGCGACGCCGTGCGTGCCCAGCATTCGATACTAGCTGTGATTACCAGGAGGGTATTTTGCAAACACGTTTCATTTATATGTATGTAGTGTTCTTTTAGGTTTTTAGGGGCTGTTTAAATATATATTAGGTGTTTCTTTTGGTGTTTTTTTTGTCATTTTGTAACTTTAAGGTAATTTCACTTGTTTGTTATTTTTCAATTATTATTAACAGTTGTATTTCAGAAATAAGTTCTTATATATAGGAATATAAGTATAGCTTAGGATTATTTCATATTTATTAAATTAGATTAAGTATACTTTGCATATTTTTGACATCGTATTCTTTATATTTTAACTAATATGATTTTTTTTAATATAAACTTAAAAAACGTCAAGCACTGAAAGCAGTAAAACTAATTAGGTTTCATATTAAATAAAGTTTTACAATATTCTTTTAACTACTTACTGTTGCAGCACTTTCTGTTCGTTCCTCGGGAACCGTTCACTTTTCTTCGTCAAAAGAAAAAAGATCCTTAAATTTGGTTCAACTTAATTGTATTATAACAAAAAAATAGTTTTTTTTTAAATTTTATAATTGAATCTTCATCTATTAGTATTCTATATGTATGAAACTATACTACTAATATTGATCGTCTGTCACGTCACGTATCTCCTTTCAATCACGCTATATCTGAAGTGACTTTGTGAAGTTATTTGTTTGTGGGCCGCGCCCCGGGCGGACTATGGCGACGGAATCTGAATGATACTGCCTAAAACTAAGCCCTTGTTTTTGCTGGTTTATTGAGGATTAGGGTATTTAAAAGGTATTGTAAATAAAAATTATATACCTTAATAACATCTTGTTTAAGTTTATGTTCTTTAATGTGAAATCTTTTTCGTTGGAAATAAATATCTAAGACTAGTGAAAGTTGGTTTAATATTTTAAGTATAAATATTTAAGTTAGATTATTTTTTTGAATATTTAGCCCTTTAAAGTGATTTTTAAAAAAAATTTTTATCATGATGTTACGTCGAACAATGACAACATCCAAAAAAATGAAATACTTCATTATAACTAAAATAAATTGTACAAAAAATTAAAATTAATAGGTATTTATATTGTTACTGGTTTGGGATACTTTACGTGTCGTTTTCATAAGTTCACTTCTTAAAATAATAACGTAATATTTGAGTTAGTAAAGTAGAGTTAGTAAGTTTGAGTAGTAAATGTTAAATATATATATTATATATATTTAACATTTTTAGTCCTTATATTTTATAGTTTTATAAAATATAAACACTAACTCAAATATTACGTTATTATTTTAAGAAGTGAATTTATATATATATATATATATATATATATATATATATATATATATACATATATTTTTTTTCACGGATTTATTTTGATTTTTGATTCCCGACGTTTCGGATGCTTTACAATAATCAAAATAAACCCGCGAAAAAATCCGAAAAGATAGTTTTATTGACATTTTAGTCAAATTATTATTATTAGCGTAAATCTAAAAAAACTATTATCCTAACTCAAATATTTCTGATGTACTTTAATTTATATCCATCAATAAATGAAATAGAAAATGTTAAAATACTTACTTTTCAACAAATTCAGGATGCTTCATTACTAAATAGCTAAGGTAAATAAGTTTTAAATTTCATTTCATAAAGATCTCCATCACTTTGGACTTGTAGATAGAAATGAATCGTTCACTTTTTCTATAATTTACATTTTTCATATTAAAAAGACTCAGACTCAGACAAATCACAAACCAAATTATACTTAAAAATAAAGAAATGTAGGTAGAAAATTGAAAGTTTCGTTTGTATTGCAGATTAATTTAATGATTAATATTTATTAATAAAATTACAATGATTTCAAAGCGTTTAGTAGGTATATAGCAGTATCGTTGGGAGTAAAAGATTTTATTTTAAAATTTTAAATAACTTAAATAACGGACTTGATTAATAAAATATGGTGTAGGTAATATACAAAAAAATATGATAATTCTAAATAATATTTTAATTGACATCTGTTCTTTGTACTCTGAACATGAAAAAAGTTCCACTACATTTCCATATAGTAGAGTATTATTAAAAACAATATGTATTCTCCATCAATATGGAAGATGGTCAATCATAAAATGCATACTGAATGTCCAATATTCGGGTAAGCGGGCAAATGACAGCGATCGAAGCAAATCACTGTCATTGTGATCGCACATCCGTGCCTCAGATTTACATGAAATTGTTTCATATCGCATTCGGTATTATATATTGTATAGTTTATTTAAATTTCCATACAAATAAAAAAATTTAAAGACACGCAATTTGTTATGAAATTATAGATATAATTGACCGACTTAAAGAAAAACGTGTGTGTACTTATGTACGCACGTAAGAAGTTATACTTCTTTGGCGTAACAGAACAAAAATAGCTAAAGATTTCATTCCGAATGTCGCAACTCACAACCCTCTGTTTGTAAAAGAAATGCAGCTAACTTCATTATGTCGCTTTCAGCTAACTTAACCTAAAACAAGAAAATCACTAGACAGATTTTGATGAAATTTAGTATGATGATTACTGGTTATCCGGTCAACATATAGGATATTTTACCGCAGGAAAATATCTCATCTCTGAGAAATCTATAGGTACTAAACGTTAAAACGAACAAGGGATGAACCCGAGATAGATAGATAAAATATTACAATTTAAAAGATGCAGACAGCTCTTAAAATATGATGTAGCATCGGCATGAGAGTATAGTCTCGATCAGACCATTTTGTTATGATTCATTAGAAATATTGCTATTAATATAATTTATAATTAATATGATTTTTAAACGAAAATAATCCACTATATACCTCACAGTAAATACAATACAGCAAAACAAAAATGGTGCGATTGTGTGAATACCTCAAACCACAAACGTTTACATATAAAGCATCTATTTAGTCCACATACAGCAAATGTTGCCAAAATGCAATATATTATAATTAATTGACCGATGAAATATCGTTTTTGAAATATTATTATAAACAGATATTAACGTTATTACGGTGTAAATTTCAATTTGTCCGTCTGTGACCGCGGGCGATTTCAATTAGAGCGGCAGATTTACTCGCTTACTGTTTTATTTTTTAATCTCACTTCACTTATATCTTCAATGTTATTATTTGTAATTACGTTTGTGAAATTTTTATATAAATATTTTTAGTAGACTTAGTTGTTTGTTTATATTTTTGTAACGAAAATGGAACAAATCAAATGGATTCAAAATATATTTTATTTAAATGTACTTTTACAAGTACTTTTGAATCGTACATTTTACATACAACCGTAAATGTAGATGTATCTATATTTAGTCATTGTTAGATTACTCGGTAAGTTCTACTCCGCTTATTATACGATATTCTTATATCTTTAAAATAGAATATTGTATAGGATATTAATTAAAAATATTTTATTGAAATCTATTTTAATACTAGCGACTTACCCTCGCTTCGCTCGGGTGCGTCCCTAGGCAAGCAGTACCTGTCGCCCATAACACCTACGGTTCATGCACTTAGGTTTTAAGTAACAAAAATGCAGAACCACAGGTGCGTTGTCACTGTGAGGACTAAGATGATATGCCTCTTGCCTGTAATTGCGCTGGCTACCTTATCCTTCATATCGGAACACAACAATGCAATCATTGTTGCTTGGCGGCAGAAATAGATAAGGGGGTGGTATCCATCCAGTCGGACTCCTCAGGCTTGACAGAGTCCTACCACCGGTAGACTAAATTATTCTTTATAATATCAGCTATCTGCCAGTGAAAGTCTCGTTAAAAATTGGTCCAGCCGTTTGGGAGATTAGTCAGAATAAACAGACAGACAGACAAAAATTTTAAAAATAGTGTTTTTCTTATAAGTAGGTACCGTATATTATTCCATATGCATTTAGTATAAAGCTATTATTTTGACATTACAAACAGACCTTTCAATTTTATTTATCTGTATATATCATTTCTTGAGTAATGCGCGATCAAATAAGCAAAGAAATAAAAATCTAAAGTATGTTGAAGTCTATTTTAAATAATCTATTTATTCCTGAACTTTTCTGAACTCCACTTATTTATGGCAAACCAGCAAATATCTTTACACATGTATTAAATCATTTAGCGAACGTAAGATATATGTATGGAAGTATGACGATGTTATGTGTTTTAAGCGAAAAAACAGTTAAAAGTAGGTACTAATACTAACCCATAGTACTTCACAGCGTTAAATTGGGAGCGCTTAATAATTAAGTATTGTATTTCACACCTAATTATAAGGTTTTAATCATCATCAAATATGAATTTGTTTTGTATGCATTTGTATCTTAAAAATCAAGGTTTTACAAAAGTATTATTACCAAGAATCGAGTTGGTACATATTTGTATATATTCTAAGGAGTTATATATAAATCAGGTTATCCCTAGATCCCAGAGTGTAATAAAAGCGATCGCTCGCCACCTCTACAATTAGACGCTAAAGGGTGTTTGTTTGAAGGGAGTAAACTAGAGTAGCCATGTTCAAACCACATTTCTATTTGGATTTTACTATAAACTAGCGATTCACGCTCGCTTCGCTCGCGTTCGTCCCTAGGTACGTTTTCACGGTTAGCTATGTTTAGGTAAACATATATAGTAGCTTGCTACTCCTATGATATTCATTTAAATTGTATAGCGATTTACCCTCGCTTCGCTCGGGTGCGTACGCCGTACGCGGATTTTGTTCACAATTTTATGTTTTTATTTTTTGCGGAACCCTGATTCTTTTTCTAAAATAAAAGTAGCACGTCAGCTATCTGCCAGTGAAAGTCCCGTTAAAATCGGTCCAGCCATTTCGGAGATTAGCCGGAACAAATAGACAAACAGACAGACAGACAAAAATTGTAAAAAAAGTGTTGTTTTGGTATATGTACCGTGTATACATCCATATACATTTAGTAAAAAGCGGTTACTTTAATATTACAAACAGACACTCCAATTTTATTTATCTGTATAGACTAGTGACGCACCTTCGCTCCGCTCTGGTTCGTCCCTACAGTTATGTTTTAAAGTTTAGTACTTATAGATTTCTCAGAGATGAGTTATTTTCCCGTAGCAAAAACTACCCTATATGTTTACCCGGGTATTCAGCTATCAACTACTAAGCTTCATCAAAATCTGTCCAGTGGTTTTCTCCAAATCACAAACACAAGTCCATATGACTTCTATATTCGACGCGATACTCGATACTGTTACACTTTAAAAACACATAAAAACTAAGCTTTTGGTTAATTTTGAAGTAATTTAAAAAAGTGAATATTTTCGCAATAAAATATTAAATTATCCACTAACATTACCCCATGGTAACCCTATGACAGGGTGCGACCTGCCGCAGGCGTCATCGCTAATCGCGCTAAGCGAGGCCGTAGCGAGCACTACATAAATTGCGATTATTGTTTTTTTTATCGGGAACAATAAAATTTTGATGTGAAGTCAAGTGATTTCGCATTTATTATCAAAAGGTGGCAAGTTATTGCGTATTTGAATTCAGATTTTTTTATTCGTGATGTTTGATTTATGTTAAAATTAATCTATTTCTATTAAATTTTTATCTTCAACAGGAATTTCTCTTGAGTTGAGAGCCTCAATGCATTTTATAATATAGATAACTTATAAAAATCCCAGTAAATACATCCCATATAATATAACTTAATATATAAAAAATATTTCTTAATTTGATCTTATCTCTTCTAAACATATTATAAAATTTTAAGTGAGTCGAATCTGTACATTAAATATTTTTTGGAAAATTTTATTGATATTATATAGAGGCTGAATCTAAAGTTTATAGTTTTTGTCTGTTTGTCTGTCTGAGTACGCATCACGAGAAAAGCACTGGACGGATTTTGATGAAATTAGTTATGGTGATAGCTGGTTATTCGGGCCAACATTTCGAATAATTTTTAGTGCGGGAAAATAATTCATCTCTTAGAAATCTAGATATACTAACCGTTAAAACGTACATAGAGTAGAACCCGAGCGTCACAAAAAACGTTGATTTAATGAAAGAGCTCTTGTATAGAGTCACTAACATCTTGAGAGCAATGAAAAAAGTACCAACATTTACTTTAATATACCTAATTGCTATTAACTTCATGGGGGTTAAAGAATTACAGTGGTTTTCCTGAATACGCTATCTGAATTATTGTTCATATTATACAAATACGTCATTTTTTAGGGTTCCATAGCTTAATATTTAGAATCGTTCCATAGCAATACAGTACTTAATAAATAAATGTTTGGCAAAATTATACAATGAAACAAAATATGTATTTTGAAAATGTATATTTTAACTCATATAAGTTCTCTAAACGTTATCAAGCAACCAACATCTGTTTTTATTTAATTTTTTTAATGTTTTTCACATCTTAGTATAATATCAATATATTCTACTGACAGGTTCTTATAATATCCAACATTTGTTTTACCTTTTATATATGGACTTTCTAAAATAAGTAAGAATTATTTACAAATCCATTTAACACTGTAACATAAAAGTGTACAGTAGCCCTTATATTAGATAATATTTTTTTTATTCAAACATCTGCCCTATTATGCAGTGTTTATTCAATAATCGAGTGTGGATTACTTCCCCGTTGTTTCAGCGCGACTGACTGCTCGAGAGGCTCTCGAGATCCTCTCATTTAGTGTGCACATGTCGCATTCTGTTAACTGTTTTAGTTTTAGTGGTACTACAAAAGAGTGTAATATTGTTAAAAATATTTTCATAGTTTTATATAACTTTATGTAATTGTGGTATATTCATAAATATTGGTAAAAAATATGTTAATAGCATGGAATAAAAAGGCTTTCTTATTTACTTTATGTTATGTAACTTCTTATTTATTTAGTAAGTTTGTAATAACAAAATGGATACATATATACTTCTTAATCTAATAACAATTATTGTGTAACAAAACATGGACAATGGAGTGTTAAGATACGCGCACTACCCTGTGTCGCTACGTCTAACCTTCCTCAGGACATTCTTATCTAATTTGAAACTATAGCTTAAGGACCTTATGTGGAATATGCTTGTGCATCAATATACTAAAAGAAAGAATTATAATATTTATAATACTTATCACTTTCTTAGGTTTACGCGAATATTTGACATCTATCTATATAGGTATATAAAAATCAATTGCCGTTCGTTAGTCTCGCTGAGACTCAAAAATGGCTGGACCAATTTGAATAATCCTTTTTTTTTGTTGGGGATGTGTAACCACCCTGACACCTAAGATAACTTTTTTTCCTTCCAATATAATCTACTACGTTTTACAATATTAAAACAAACTAAAAGAATAATTGAAAACAAAATATTAAAAGCGGTAATCCTTAGTAAAAACTACTACTACTAGTAAAAACAGGCAGTGGTAGCCCAATGGTAACACGCTCGCTTGGGTAATCGAGTGAAGCGGGTTCAAATCCCGGGTCTCGCATCCCTGATATTTTCATGTGCGAATCATTTCTAACATGATTACCACTTGCCTTACGGTGAAGGAAAACATCGTGGGGAAACCTGCATGTCTGAGAGAACCTAATAAGTTTTCGTAAGACATGTGAAGTCCGCCAACCCGCACTTGGCCAGCGTGGTGGACTATGGCCTGATCCCCCTCGTATTGAAGGGAGGCCCGTGCCCAGCAGTGGGACGTTTATTTATCTTTTATACATGTATTATTAGATTATTCCTTTTATTTCTAAACAAACAGATGCATGGAGGACTTTGTTGAGAGATACAAGTGCCTCTTGTAGTTTGTACAGTACACATGTCACTTTCTTATAGTTTAGTTTTTTCTTTAGTATTTTTTTCTAAAAGAAATTCTATAAGCCATAAGCTCTGTCCTTTATTTTCAGAAATGCCAAGGCCTATTTAATAAGCATTTTAAATTGTGGCCGAAATAGAGATTTCCCTAGAGCAGGTCTCAGATTAGGGCCATTGAAATTTCGTTCAGTTTAACTCTTTACTTTGGCTCTCTGTATGTCTTCTATTGTCTCTACAATGGAGAGTGTTCTGATGAAATTTTTTATCTAGTACCTCGGTTGTATCATCGCATCATTCGCTTTCGGTTGGATATTATCATTTATCCACACATTGTAGACGTTTGACATCTCGCAAATGTACATGCATCATGTTCATTTCTAACATGCACGTGCAAATTGTGGAGCGATCTTCCTATTGAGGTTTTTCCTGAGTGCTATAATATGGAGCTCTTCAAGAGTCGTGTCTTTAGATCCCTTAAAAGTCAGCAACGCATTGTCAACTCTTATGTTGCAGATGTAAATGGGTGACGATAGATATTTACTATAAGGTGGATTGTTTGCTCGTTTGCCCCTTTTACTATAAAAAAAAAACATTCTTACACCATCAGTCATCATACAGTTCTACTATGTAGAACCATACAGTTTAAGCACAAGAGTTACTTATGTAATTGCTAGTGTAAAATTCTATAGAGTCCATAGCGTATTTATGTATGTACCTACACAACCATACCTACATAAATACCATCCAAAGAATCTTTCACACAAACCTTCGAACACAACAAAAGAAATCATCCAAATCGGTTGAGCTGTTCTCAAGTAATTCTACATCATACGTATGACGAATTTTATTTTTGAGAATAATGACCATATTGGATTTTTAATGATATTCAATTTTATTATATGTGCATAATTATGTAGATTTAGGATTTCGTAAAATATTATATGCGTAAAATATTATATACATATATTCGTTTTGTTTTGTAGATTGCAGACTAAACGAAACCATGAAAACTCTTAATAATTGAGCTTTCATCTTTCAATTAAGGAGTAGGTCGGTACTAATCCTTGAACGAAGAAGACGTGACATAAAAAAAAAAGTAATATTTTATCACTACATAGTATAAAACAAAGTCGCTTCCCGCTGTCTATCCCTATATAGGTACGCTTAGATCTTTAAAACTACGCAACGGATTTTGATGTGGTTTTTTCAATAGATAGAGTGATTCAAGAGGAAGGTTTATATGTATAATACATACAAAACAGTGTTATATAGTAGAGAAACACTGTCAATTTTAGAGGTTTCTAATGTGATGTAGTAAATAAACACATTATTTTGCGCTTACATTGCAAACGCTGGCTGAACCCTACGAGATAGATCAAAATAATGTACTACAGTATTATACACCTTAAAAAGGTCTACAAATATGTCTATCTCTTAAGGATAACATATAATATCCATTTTACTATATCCAAACTAGGGATGAACCAGAGCGAAGCGACGGTGAGTTACTAGTTCTACAATAAAACTCAATATATCGTAATATTTTTTTAATTAAAACTTAAAATTTGGTACAAAAAGTAGAAAACTTAAAATATCGGCGCTCAGTATCGCTCTATGCCAAGAGACAATTAGGTATACAGCCATGTTTAAAACAACGAACGTATTATCACTAACAATAACGTATAACAAAAACAAATCTTACAATTTTACTTTTCAGACTAAGGAATAATATAGACAGTGTCTTTATGACTGTGATTAGTAAATAAATGTTAATAGATATTAATAATTTTTATTTTAAAACAGAGAAAATGCTAATATATGCTCTCTCTCTTTCAAGAGAAATAGAACTAATGCTTAAAAAATACAAAAAAATATAGTATAATTCTTTTTTTTTTTTTATTTTTTCTTCTCAAAGATAGTAAATTAATTACTGATACATTTATAAAATTTCCCTTGTTTTTCAAAGAAAATAATCGGCAATCTGTATGGCTAAATCGAGAATAATAGCATAAACAGTAAATTATGCTACTATTTTTGACTTTGCCCTTTTTTGTGGGCTCTACATATTTCTTTAGTCTGAGTATTACTTATAGATAAATAAAATTCGAGTAAAGATTAATATAAATTAGATTTAGAACTTAAGTTTTCAATTTAATTTGCATTTTGTTTCTAAAGATATATTTATATGATGCCTGATACAATTTCAAAGACAATAACTAGCTGTATGTATCTATTAATCAGTAGGCAGATATATTCACATTCATTGTTAAAAAAATATTCAAAATTAAAAAAAAAACTTACAGAATAGAATAGACAGAGTACGGTGATTTTATTATCGCATGGTGTAACTGTCATCACAGCAATATATCAAACAAAATAACAAGTTTTGTAAACTTGTATTCAATAAGCATTAAAGCTTATACTTACTATCTGTCACGTAGATAAATATTTTTATTTTTAAATGTAATAGTTGCATGCAATTTATTCCATACCATTATTGCAGTACGGGTATCGTGTGAATGAGCCTTAACTTCAGTGTAACTTTCAGTCAATCGTTCAATTTTTTAAATGTTTTATTAGCTTGAAAATATAAACAAATTTTAATTGCAAATTAAAAAAGAAACATTTATACAAAAATCAAATATGTATATTCATTAAAAAAAAAACATAAACAACTAACTTAGATTAAATCTAACATTTTGTCATACCTCGCTCTCTTTCAAACATAGTCAATTGTAGACAACAAATAATTTATTATTATAAATATTAGAACATGTTGATAATTAATATAATATAAAAAATAACATGACATTGGATCAAAAATAATAATTATTCATGATTTTCTCAAAAAAAAAATTTACCAGGGACTTGCGATAAATTTCTTAAATTTAAGATGTTAAATAATGCAAATATACTTCCCTGATCAATTTTCTAATTAAAAAATGTGTATTTAAAACAAAAAAAATTGTTTGGCAATTGAAAACAGATATCAGAAATCACAGACAAAGACGTACTCATGGTCTTAATATAATGCAACGTGGATATGTGGACCCTTATTAAAATTTAAGAGTTACAGGAGTTAAGAAATCCATCACCAGTCTCCGGAAACACTACAATTATTTCACAAATTGACATAACAATGTTTTCCCTAACTAATGTCTAAGTACATTTTGATAAAACTATGATATGTTATCTATTCGAGTTACCTCAAGAATTTACATTGCACTAGTGGGAATTGCACAGAACTATGTTACAAGTAGGCATATAGTATTTACACTTACAATACAAAATTAAAATATCGTAGGTTAAAAAAAAAGGAATACGAAATAACAGCATCAGAATGATTTTTAACCACGTTTAGAAGAAATTCCTAATAATATTTACATTAAATTTGGGTATATATCTAGCTTTAAACAAATTAATTATTTTTACAATTTAACGATAATGAAGATTAATTATTCGAAAAAAAAATATTATACTTAGTGGCCACATTGCACTAACCGGCAAAAATTTTGCTTTTATATGTCTGATTCTACAAAAGGATTTTAATTTAGCGCTCACTTAGTTTGTTCGTATTGAAAGACACTCGTACATTTTTAAGACTGTAATAACAATAGTGAATGAATGAATACACAGGCTCCCAAACCGTCACTGAAAAAATAATATTTGTCATCTAGTCTTTTAACACCACTTATCACTCAGTCTATATACTGTCAGGGGTGCTGTCCCGTTCTGTGGACGTCGAAGGTCGCTCCCAATGCGGGTAAGGCCGCGCCGGGAGCGGGACCGGCCTTCATATGACATGCTGAGGAGGCTCTTCATCACTTTTCATCAGGACGTATGCCACTGGACGTTTGACGTCTGGTGGAGGTGATGGAGACCGTCGTGGGGGACACCCACAAGGGGATAGTGCGCTGTTGTATAATGCTGAACTGTAGAGCGCTCCTCCATATAGTGCCTGTGAAGAAAACAACCTATGAATGAAAAAATTGCCCACTGCTGCATCTGCCTAGCGCTTTACGCTTTAATAACAACTAACAGTCGATTTGATCGGGTACCTAGTATGAGCATAAGATTTCATCCAAGTCTTCTAGCCGTTTCCACTTGAAGGAATAATAACTAATAAACATACACACAATCATGCACAAATTTTCGCATTTATAACAGTCTAATGTTTATATCTTTTAATAGTAGAAATAGATAATTTTTAACAAGACAACTGTGATAATACACAGGATTCATACAATGTCATGAGCAAGATAAAATATGACCTTTTATTAAAAGTAAGTAATATTAATTCCACACTCTCTCTCTTTCTGCACATCTAGTAATAAATGTGTAAATATTAAAAGTAGGATTATGTACATAGAAACGTTACAAAATAAAACAAGTACCTGTAAATGCGCAAGTTCAGCAGCCAACTTTCCATCATCGGACGGAATCTTGAATGGATAAAACGGGTATGGTAGAGGTGGGAAGAGAGCTCTTCCCAAATCCGGTTTATCTTGTAACAGATGATGTGGTACCGGAAGCTGTGGTACCGGTTGTGGCATCGGTGTCACCAGTCTTGGCACCGGCGCCATTAGACCGGAAATGTTGAAACTGAACTTGGGCTCCTTCTTGACTAACGCTTTGGGTTTCCGTCGCGGACGATATTTGTAGTCTGGATGTTCTTTCATGTGCAGCGCTCTGGATGGAAAGGTTTACTTCGTAAATATTTCATTGAAATACTAATATTAAAGTAAATTTGATTTATAATTGCATAGTTGCCAGTTAAATTAGTACAAGGAATGATGATGAAACAGATGATTTGAGACATTTAAGATGAGATGTGGTTGGTATCTCATGTCATGATTATTTACTAATTTCTATTACGCATAAGTTACCGTTTACAATTAAAAATTTTACGCTACTAATCTACTCGCGCTAACATAATATAATAAATCAAAATCCTATTAGTTTCTTTAAATATTTTCATTCGCTTTATAATCGCATTCATGTATAAGTTTAGCAACAGCGAGCCACAATGAAACTTCACTGGGCAGAATAACATTATTATTTATGCAATAAAGCGTACAATTGTCGCGAACGCCCGCCGCCCTTAAAACAACAATGTCAATTCAACAATACGCGGATTATTGCATTGTCCCCGTCACAATCGATTGTTATTCCCACCCTGTATATATCACAGAAATTACTCTACCCATTTTAAACCTTAACGTACAGTATTATAGGTTAAATTTGTACATTTTTAGCGGCAGATATGTCATTTAGTGATGTGCAATAGTCGACAGAGCGTCCGATTATGCCAGCTTTGTGATAGAATCGCGATTGTCAGCGAGTCGATTGTAATTATTCGAATGGACCAAGGGATGATAGTTCGTATGAGGTTTTTGAACGCTGTTTGCTGAACGAGCTTCCATTGGTATAGGATTGTACTGTGAAATTGGAGATAATCTACATATTTAAAATAACTAGTTCATAATTGCGGTTTTGTTACATGAAATATTTAGAATAGTTTCTTTCGTTTTTAATAATTCTTCTTCTGACGTTATTGACTATGGTTCGTGGGTAGGAATCTCTAATCATTAGATGACTAGAAGAGCATTCAAATTATGAAGTAGATAATTATTTGTTAAAGAAGTAAAAAATGGTTGGCAAATTTATGAAAAACAAATATTTAAAGCTTAACAGTTTTGCTTTTATAAATTGAATAAAGATAACATAATGAACTTAATTTCTTTGGCTACTATTGGGTTTGCTGCGGGCTTAAAAAAACATGTCTAATTTGGATTGAGCTTGGATTTAACATTCAGCATTGGTAGTAAGGTTTTCTGGATTCATAAAGAACAATAAATAGTATGTCTTCTGGAGCTCAAAACTTAACGTACATTACTGCAGTTAGTAAATGTTTATCAAAGAAAAATACCCAACGAGAAAGTTAAGGCACCTTTGCTTTGGTGTGTGATATATTTTGATTGCAACTATTTTTATGTTTCTATAAAAAATATTGGGATTTAAAAGAATAAGTTTTCATCTCGGTAGGTTAAGGTTATTTTTTTTGCATATAGACATCCCTGCACCTAAAAATCACTTATTTTACATTAGAAAACAAATAAAAAAAAACCGACTTCCAGGCAGATATTTTCGAAGTCGGTGTGCTTTGATTTGTATTGGCTGGCACCGACTTCGAAAAAATCTGATTAAGTATCTATTCTAAATGAAAACCCCCGTTTAGTTATTTTTTACTTTTCAGTGCCTGGAAGTCGGTTTTTTTTTAAAGTTATTATTGGAAGTCGGTTAAAAATGTTAGATATTCGTACAAACCTACAATAGTTGGACGAATAATATATTTTTTATTCATTCGATTATCATAAGAATAGCAACAACCATAAATCAATCTCTCATTTTCAATAGATCCACCAAGGTTTAGACGATCTAAAAAATATTCTCTCAATTTACATGCAAAATTGTTTTTCGAAAGTATCAAATTAAAAAAAAACATTTGAACGCAACCATAACCATATAAAAGGTTTTTTATATAGACATTTGGACAATTTGTCCTAAGTTTTTAATAAGTTGTCCTAAGTTCTATAATAGGTACATAACTATGAAAAAACATTTATTTATTTTGCTAATCTACCTAATTCTAAGTCAATACATTAAAACTAGTGGTAGTGGTAGACCAGTAGTAACGCGCTCGCTTGGGAAACCGAGTGAAGCGGGTTCAAATCCCAGGTCTAGATCCTCTGATATTTTCATGTGCGAATCATTTCTAACATGATTACCACTTGCCTTACGGTAAAGGAAAGCATCGTGAGGAAATCTGCATGTTTGAGGGAACCTAGCAAGTTTTTGAAAGACATGTAAAGTCCGCCAACCCGCACTTGGGCAGCGTGGTGGATTATGGCCCCTCTTGTATTGAAGGGAGACCCGCGTCCAGCAGTGGGACGTTAAAAAGGGTTGAATACATTAAAATTAAATATTATTAACAGTAAAAAACGAGTTATTATTCAGAAAATCTTTATCGCATATTAAGTTCATTCACAAATACTTACATATTTGTTTAATAAAAAACGTTTTAGAGTTTAACAAAAATCGGGGTCGACGACCGTGCACTATCAATTCCTTCATTACTGTTTGCGGACAAATAAAAAAGATAACAAAAACAGAGTATTGAGAAAAAACTATCTCCTTATCAATGTTTCGATGTAAGAATATTTTTGTATTGAAAAAAATATTAGGTGTTTGTACTTAATATTACCGACTGACACGAGGGACTTCGCTTACGTACATTATTAATTATAATTAGGTACATTTATAATATTACGATCTGTGCAATAACAGCAAGTATATATATATATATATATATATATATATATATATATATATATATATATATATATATATATATATATATATATATATATACTAGCTTTTGCCCGCGACTTCGTCCGCGTGGAATAGTGACTGCTCGCAGAGCTACCGGCGCGGCGGCCAGCGCCCTCTCCCCTCACGACCGTCCCGCCCTCGCCTTGTATCGGGCTGAGAGCGCGCTCACCCATAGACCGCGTAAAGTTAAATATGTATATTTTAAAACTATGATATCTCCTAAGATATTCATTGAAATCAAATGATGTCAAGAGCTATTTTGTTCAAAATTAAATACTTGTGATGAATAACGTATTTATTTGGATAAGGATTAATATCATGTTTATAAAAACACCTTCGGAAGTAATGCATTATTTTAGAACAAATTTCATTGCCATAAAAAGGGTTATATTGAGTCAACCTTAAAAGATAGACACATGCTGTCGCGGACTTTTTTTTAGAACTTTTAAAGGGAAACAATTCCGTCATACACGATTTTTGCGTAACTTTAACCGTTTACGCAACGGAAGCTCTCAAAAGGAATCATTTTTTCCCGTTTTTGCAACATTTTTCATTTATGCTCCGCTCCTATTGGTCGTAGCGTGATGTTATATAGCCTAAAGCCTTCCTCGATAAATGGACTATTCAACACAAAAAGAATTTTTCAATTCCAACCAGTAGTTCCTGAGATTAGCGCGTTCAACCAAACAAACAAACAAACAAACTCTTCAGCTTTATAATATTAGTATATATATAAACTTCCGGATTTTTTTTTACATTTTAGTAAAAATCGTATCAAAAATAGTGGCGTAGAAAAAAAAATTAAGCGCACAAATAGAGCAATTTTATCACTAACTATGGTTGCTTCCCCATACAAACTTTCATCCCCATTTTCACGCTCTCAAAGGATGATTTACGGGATAAAAAGTATCCTGTGTCCTTCCCAAGGTCTCAAACTATCTTCTTACCAAATTTCATCTAAATCGGTTAAAAAAAAGCAGATCCAGAGATTACCCCCTACAACCTCACAAACTCACAAACTTTACCTCTTTATAATATTATTATAGATTAGTATAGATGATAATTTGTAAATTATTATTGACCTGATATATGTACATATATATATCAGTCAATTACACCTCGTGTTTTTTTCATATTCTATGGGAAACACGGGAGTCCAAACAATCAATCTAACAACTCTGATGAACTACATGGAAAAGTAAATCATATCTCGAAAGATATAATAGTACAGATTATGTAAAGTATTCCGCTATATATAGCGGATATTACATAAATACAAATATTATATAAAGTTTGTGTATGTTTGTTTGTTACTTATTTCTTATGAAATTCTGGTTTGATTCTGAAATTTCAGTTACAGGGTACAGGTTACAGCTATATTATCGTCGAGTGCTTTAAGTTATTTTTTATTACGATAAAAATATGTTTAGTCTCAGATATCATAACAACTTTAATTATTAAAGTCGGAAAAATCTGGCTTTGACTGAGTTGGATTAACGACACATTGGGCTCAGTTCTACCCTAATTGCTGTGCCAGTGTAGCGGTCGCGGGTTCGGGTCCCGCTGGGGGCGGGACATATATTTATGTGATGAGCACGAATGTTTGTACTCCAGTCATGGATGTTTATAGTTATAATAAGTATGTTTTAAAGTTATTTATATATGTGTGTAGTGTATCAACTATCTAGTATTCTTTTTTTTTATTTTTTTTTATTTTTATAGTTGGGGAATGCATTTACGCATACCACCTATTCCCCAGATGGTTATGTGGGGTTCACCGGCTAGAAGAGCCGGTACTACCCACTAAACCCCAACTTTCCCCTCCCCTCCGCCTTAGTGGGACGCCGCGGGATCGCTTACGTATAACTACCGCGACAACTATCTAGTATTCATAACACAAGCCTCGTAGCTTATCATGGACTTAGTAGGTGTGTGTTAATGTCCGAACAAATTTATTATTATTATTATTTATTATTTTCGGCGTTCGCCGACTTACGGGTTTGAAATTAAACACTATATTATAACACTAAAATGTATGGGAAAAGACAGGTGAAGAGACCGGGTGAAAGGTGTCTCGAAGGTACTAATATTATAAAAGTGAAAGTTTGTGAGGATAGGTGGATGAATAGATGGATGTTTGTTACTCTTTCACACCAAAAGAACTAAACGGATCTCGATGAAATTTAGCATAGAGATAGATTATAGTCTGGAATAGTACATAGGCTATTTTTTATTCCGGAGGAATGTACGGTCCCCGTGGGATAAACTTGTTTTTGTCTAAGGACGAACCCGAAGCGAAGCGAAGGTTAATCGCTAGTTAAATAATATGTAGTTTTTTTCTAATAACGTATATAAAAAAAATATAACAAATTATTAAGTACGTTATAATTACATTCATAATATTTAAAAGATTTTATGACTATAATAAATCATTACATAGTATAAAACAAAGTCCTTCGCCGCATCTGTGTGTCTGTCTGTTCGTGATAAACTCAAAAACTGCTGCATTGATTTTCATGTTGTTTTCACCAATGGATAGAATGGTTCTCGAAGAAGGTTTTAATATATAATTTGTTAAGTTTTGTATACATTGGCTAAAATAAACGACATTTGTTGGAGGTGTCGGGAAAAAATAAGCCGTCTAGGAGCTTTCAACGAAAGCGCTGCCTAAACCCTTTGAGATATAACAAAATAATATATGGTAGAATTATGTATCTTATAAAGGTCTACAGAAAAATCCGCGATAGCATATGTCTATCTCTTAAGGATAACATACTATATCTATATTAAATGTTAAAACGTAACTGGAAACGAACCCGAGCGGAGCGAGGGTGAGTCGTTAGTAATAACAATACACCTTTTAGAATTTAATCGATAAAAATATATAACAACAATAAAGCAATATTCGAAAAATCATCCTCATTTTATCTTAAATCCAACTAACTTTATTTTTTTCATTTGCAACCCAAAGTATAAGTGAAGAAAATAGGTACTTTATCATTTTTTGGATCAACATTCTTAATCGACTTAAGTAAACTACACGATATGAAAGGTCTGTTTGTCGATATTGTTGGTACATATTGGTTTTATTGGAGGTTTTTTAAAGGTGAATTGTATTTGATTTATATTTGAAGGCAATGTACGTCGATACGCGTCCGGTACAAGTTTTGACCGCCTTAAAAGGCGGAGTGGGAGGTTTTTGTGAAATGGTGACTATCAATTGTGATTCGGTTTTATTTGTTTCATTAATATTTTTGAATAAGGCCAAGAAAAAAAAACTGCTAAATATGGAAAAATAGTTGATATGATTTTAATACTTCGCAGATGGTTCATGTAGGTATACTAATATTATAAAGAGGTAAAGTTTGTGAGTTTGTGAGGTTGTAGGGGGTAATTACTGGATCTACTGAATCGATTTAGATGAAATTTAGTAAAAAGATAGTTTGACACTCTAGGAAGGACATAGGATACTTTATATTCCGGAAATCATCCCTTAAGGTTGTGAAAATGGGGATGAAAGATTGTATTGGGAAGCAAGCTAGGGACGAACCCGAGCGAAGCGAGGGTGAGTCGCTTGTTGTAAATAAAAAAAAACAAAAAGATTTTTTTTTAATATTTTATACCTAAATATATTTATATTATTGTTTGCTTGCCAGTTTCATTTAATTTAATCAACTAGATACAAAGTTAGCTTAAGCTGAGTTCTTTATTGAAGTAAGTAGCTCGTAAGTAGGTAATCGTGGATCTTGTTTGGTTATGGTGAGCTAAACATAAACACATGCGGATAGCAGTAACACAGATAGGTCAATATAATCGGCGCGAGATAGAATCTGTGACCTTTGCAGAAAGAGGCTGTGTTATTTTGACACAATATTTAAGTTATAAGTAATTAGCGAACATATTATAAATTTTCTATAAAAAAAATGTATAACTTCATTTTCAAAGCAAAACATATTTGAATATAATTTAAGTTTCATACATATCTATTAAATAATAAGTATATATATATATATATATATATATATATATATATATATATATATATATATATATATATATATATATATATAATTATGCTATGATTACAATATAAAGATTAAAATTAAAATTTAGAACGAGAGATACGACTCCAAAGTTCACAATATATCGATAATAGATTTTTATTGGTGAATTACAAAACAGCTTTTATATTATCTTTTATCCGGACAAATTTCGTAGATAACATGAAGACGTTCTTGTTTGCGATTGCATATCGATCAAATAGATGATAAAAAATAAGTATGAATAAACAAACCGCGCCTTACATTGTGTGAGTGTTGACCGATAGTGAAGAGCAAACAGCGTCGAAATTAAGTTCTGGTTGCCCCTAGCTACTAGCACTATTGTCCAGAAAAAGAAAATAATATTGTACAGTGGGTGATGAAGTGGAATGTGGGTAGTGTTTCAATTAGTTTAAGTTGCTTTGAAGACAGAGTTACCATGTATAAGGGTAAAAAACATTTTATTATATATATTATATAAATAAACTAGCTTAAAAAAATTCAAATCAATAAGGGTATTAGGAAACCAACTTACAATATGACATAGGTAACCAGTAGAGCTAATAAAGGTACGTTAATATATGTACATGTAACGTCTACGAGACAAATCTCTCCTCGACTCATGTGCGATTGTGCAGACAAATAGATTGGAAACTTACTAAGTTGACTTCATTTTAACTCAAATATCCCTGAAATAATAAATACAGTCACTGTAAAAACAATTATTCCATTTTTAGGGGTGCAATTGTTTTTCTATTTATATGGGGTTGACTTATCATCTATTCAAAAAATATACATCTCCTTTTTTAAAATTGGTCAAAAACAATAAGTGTTCAAATTTGATTTTATTTAAATTACTAGCGGCTCACCTTTGCTTCGCTCGGGTTTGCCTCTTGAAAAACAAAAACAAATGTATCCCTCGGGAACAGTATATTTTTCCGGGATAAAATGTAACTTATGTGTTATTCCAAACTATAATTTATCTCTGTGTCAAATTTCATCCAAATCCGTTTAGCCGTTCTGTCGTGAAAGATTAACAAACATCCATACTCACAAAATTTCACATTTATAATATTTATATACAGATTAAAACAAATATAAAAAAATATATAATTTTAATGATTAATTCGAACTCATAAGTACAGTGCGCTATTGAGAGAAATAAACTCTGTGGTCAAATTAACTTTCGTTCGCCTCTAGCTATTACTTACTGTGGTGGAGTCTAATAAAGGTTATTGTCCAAGTGGGTTCTAAAGAAAATCTAACATCTATATGTCTGCAACTTTCAAGGGTTCAATTCAGTTCTTCAAAATAAGTTTAAAAGTATCTAATTATATTATATCCATAAGGGTGGATTTTTTTCTTAAAATTTACAAAATCACCAAGAAGTACAAATATAAGGATCATGAAAATTCAGATCCAAAAGGAAATCAATCAATCAAATCAATCCAAACCCAAAAACAGCTGAGTTAATTGGCTACTTTTTGTAGTTTTTAAAAATAACAAATGCTTGTATTTATATACGAGTACATATATTTTTAAGGTATTGGTAGCCCAGTGGCAACGCGCTCGCTTGGGAAACCGAGTGAAGCGGGTTCAAATCCCGGGTCTTGTACCTCTGATATTTTCATGTGTGAATCATGTCCAACATGATTGCCACTTGTCTTAATAGTAAAGGAAAATGTCGTGAGGAAACCTCCATGCCTGAGAGATCTTAGTAAATATTAAAAAGGCGTATGAAGTCTATTAACCTGCACTTGGCCAGCGTCGTGGACTATGGCCTGATCCCTCTTGTACTGAAGGGAGGCCCGAGTCCAGCAGTGGGATGTTAAAAAGGGCTGAATACACAATACACATATATCTTTACAATATTTAATATACTACTTACAGGCAGTGGTAGCCCAGTGGTAACGCGCTCGCTTGGGAAACCGAGTGAAGCGGGTTCAAATCCCGAATCTCGCACCTCTGATATTTTCATGTGCGAATCATTTCCTAACTTGATTACCACTTGCCTTACGGTGACGGAAAACATCGTGAGGAAACCTGCATGTCTGAGAGAACCTAGCAAGTTTTCGAAAGACAAGTGAAGTCCGCCAATCCGCACTTGGCCAGCGTGGTGTTGGTGGACTATGGCCTGATTCCCCTCGTCTTGAAGGGAGGTCTGTGCCCAGCAGTGGGACGTTAAAAAGGGCTAAATACAAGGTGTTACTTACATATTGATGGAAAATTGAAAGGAAATGTTATAACCGATGATTTAAGTAGCTAAAGGCATGTAATGTTAAGAGGATCTTTGAAGAATAACCGTAATAAAATCATTTTAAAATTTATTATTTCAAGTATTTTTTTGTCATTTTTGTTGACGAATTTGAAAGTTATTTTTTTTTGCAGATACTAATATTATTTCAATTAGTTAAAAAAATACAAAGATTTTATATTTTAGCTTCATTTAGTAGTTAACTAACGACTTGATTTGTTGCATAGATTTACACTGTGATAGTTCGTGAGCTAAAGAGTTGCCTTAGACTTAAGAATAATATAGGTAAGGTGTCATAATACTAAACGTGAAGCCAAATAACAATGTTTTAAAATAATATCTATATTTGTAATAAAATTCTAACTATGCGAATTTTTACATTAAATATTTTTTGGAAAATCTTATTTAAATAGTAATTATTATCGATACAGAGGTCGAAGCTATAGTTTTTAGAATTTTTGTCTGTGTCTCTAGGAATGCATCACGAGAAAAACATTGGAATGATTTTGATGAAATTTGGTATGATGATAGCTGGTTATCCGGGTCAACATATAGTGATACTTTTTACTGCGAAAAAATGTCTCATCTATACTAATATTATAAAGCTGAAGAGTTTGTTTGTTTGTTTGTTTGGTTAAACGCGCTAATCTCAGGAACTACTAGTCTCTGATAAATCTATACTAACTGTTAAAACGTATTCAGGGACGAACCCGAGCGGAGCGAGGTAAGTCGCTAGTGTGGTATAAAATAGTATACAATGAGAATTTATTTTTGACTTTGACATTTATTTTGGCGGATTCCGTCTTAATAATTATTTCAATTCAATTCAATTCTTATGTTCAGTGGATTAATAATTATTTAGTCTGAGAGAGAAACCACTTTTCTCCACTTTACATATCATTTGTTCCTGTCAAGATGAATACTAAATAAATTAAAAGAAAAATATTTTATTAGAAGAAAGCTGTTTCAAAATATTGCTTTCAACATCTTAAAATTAATTTTATCACTCAATTTAATCACCATTTTTCAACCTTTACGCACTTAAACAATTTATTACCTTGAAACTTAAATTTTAAAATACTTAGTTACTGCTAAAAATTGGCTTACAACAGTGTCGCATAATATACACAAATGATCATATCTTAAAAACGATTGGTTTGAGATTTTTTTTTAAAGATAAACAACTTGGCGCATGAATCTTGTCTCTATCTGGTCTATAGAACGCTACATAGGAACAAACATATATATATACATATATACATACATGGTAAACACATTACCGTCCTTTGCGTCGCGCAGTCAGGTAAAAGGCCTATACCCGAATTAGGAACCACTTCCTTGCTTTGTTGTCGATGAGAAATGTTACAGTTGAGTTAGTTTATTACAAATTATTACCGAGAAATTACATACATAGTAGTGTAGTGTGTATGTATGTAAGCCTCCTCGGTACCTATATATTGTACGACTTGCTATTATTAGGGAGTATTAAACGAACCTTGGAGCCAAACAGTTGTCTCATTTGTTCCCACATTACAGTAGTTAGGGACTAGCAGTCATCGTTATATTATACCAATCTAGGGAAACAACAAAATATTAAAAAAACGTCATTTCTATATAACAAAAGAAAACTATTATTGTTTATTAAAAAAGTAGTAAACAGTCCGAACGGTAAAACAGTGACAATATCCCATTCCTAAGTGGAACTCAAACGCAAACGCCCGCGTATATCCGTATATCTTTTACAAAGAGCTAGACTGGAGGCATAAGCTTGTTTTTATAGCTCTGGCGCGCCCCGATAACGCTACGCCCTAACAATGCAAGATATTATTACAATGAGACCAGATAATTGTCTTCGGGGCTTTTTGGATTGATTTGTTACGGTGATTGAGGGTGCTATTAGGGGTTAGTTAACATGTTTGTTATAATGATTTTGTTATGTTTTCTATGTATATTCACTTGTGAGATTGATAAAATAATAATGCTAGTGTTACGTTACGTTTTAACGTTTAGTATAGATTTCTCAGAGATGAGATACTTTCCTACGGTAAAAAGTATCCTATATTTTGACCCGGATAACTAGCTATTATTAAACTTAATTTCATCAAAATCCTTCCAGTGATTTTTCCGTGATGCGGTTACAGACAGACAGACAGACAAAAATTCTTAAAACTATAGATTCGGCCTCTATATCGATAATAACGTGTTTTTCAATAAGATTTTCCAAAAAATATTTAATGTACAGATTCGGCTCAGTTAGAATTTTATTATATGTACCTATAGATGACATTTTTTAAAACCAAAGTAGTTGACAACAATTGTAATGTTTGGGTGATCGAAATGCTATTGCATTTAATTCATCCATCTTACAATAAATTGATTGAAACTGGAACTGGAAGTATCAATAATAGGAACTTAACATAATATCTACCTATATGCCAGACCAAAAATATCTTTTTGATACATAATTTAAGATTTAAATCATATTTGTAAATCGACTTCAAAAAAGAGGAGGTTCTCAATTTTGATGTTTATATTTTTTTTATATATGTTCGGGCATAGCTCCGCCATATATAGTAAAGTTCGAAAGAGATTTATTCCGAAATGGTCCTATTTAAATTTGAAAAAAATCCACCCCTTAGTGTAGAAAATAGGGGATGATTAATTTTTCACTTACTGAATTATTAAATACTTTCTTTTTATTTTGCTACTTCTATGTCTACACTAAAAATGAAAAAAATAAAAACAAAAAAAATAAAAATCAACTTTTTAATAGTATTGTTTAAACATTAAAATCTAATATAATTAAGATAACATGCAAACATCCGTCCACGTATTTGCTTTTTCTTTTCATCTTCTATCTCCAGCCTCCCGGCTAAGTAATCTAACCACTTTTTGTCTCTCACTGATAACTAACAGGTGCCTTGTTTTCAACTGTATGTTAGTTTTGATAAGAAATTAAAATGATTATAAAGGATTTGATTAAACAGTCGGCCTACATGGGTTGTTTAATTCCTTTTTGTAGAGTTGTATCTAATCTTGTGAGGATTTAACGACTAATTCAATAATAATAACGCTTAACACTCAATGTCATCACTAAGCTGCCTTATTCGGAGGTATATCAAACACGCACAGAAGAACTCGAACCTACGACCTCGTAGTGTAAGGATACCTAATCCGACCACTATGCTAGTTGGGTGCTAAAATTATGAATACTATTCTACAATACGCATCTTGCTGTACATTTGTTAACTATTGTAGACAGAACAGAACATTACAACAGAACAAATAAGTTAGATTTATGTTATTTAAATTATTCAGTACCTGGGCGACCGAGCTCCGCTCGGTGTTCTTTTTTGTAATATAGTATTTTTTAGATAAAAAAACAAAAACCTTGAGTAACAAAAAAAAAAAACAAGAATAAAAAGTTTATTTTTGACCGAGATTCGAATCTGGACAAGTGTGATTTTCAATCTTGCGCCTTGGCCGATTGGCCAGGATGATTATACCCGAGCGTAAGAAATTAGAGACCATAATATGTTGCGTGGAATAATGCGAAAGAAAACCAAAATACGCATTTTCCCAGACATAAGACTAATCTAGATCGATTTTTCACCCCCGAAGATCGCCGGTGTAAATAAATATACAAGAATTACTCGTTTAAATACATATACCTATATTTGATTAAATCGCAATAGTATAAGGAACCAATCTTTCTAATACATTTTACTTCATGAATAAAGGTTTTTTTATAATTATATTAATTAAGCGATATTTTTATTAATTCTTAAAAATTTTGTATTAAGTATTATTTATAAAATTGAGTATTTATTAGTAAAACAAAGTTGCAATAACCTAGGCAGGTTAAGAATATTTTATTACAAATTGAAAATCTAATGTAGAGTTAAAAATGACAGTAAGTATATTTTTCGAGTGGAATAAAACAAGTAAATTGATTTTAAAGCCGAAAAGTAGAAAACTACTAACAATATTGTTTTTACTAAAAAGATAAAACGACTTCGGAATTATAAATATTACATTTTTAAGGATGGATTTTATGTAAATAAGACCCTTAAAGTAGGTATAGCCTATTAATTAAAAAAATCGTGATAATCGATTCACAATCGATATCGCATAGCATATACAAAAAAACAATACATCGGAATCGAGTTTTTCCTATTGAAGTTAGCCAAAAAACGCTAAACACTCAACGCTTCACTAAGCTAATCTGTAGCCACCGTACGTCCAACACATTGTATGTCAAATAATACATTTGTCCCGTACAAGATTCGAACTTGGAAGCTTCGGTCTTATGAAAGTTCTTTTTTTGTTGTTCTAAGCTATAACACTATAGAAAATTACTCCAAAATAATTCTTAACCTTACTCAATACTCGTTAAAATAAATAGCCCATAAGTTTGTTGAAATTATAAAAAAAATATATTAATTTAATCTTTAAACAAGATTCTTTACAAAAATACTATTTTATTTAATACTAGCGACTCACCCTCGCTTCGCTTCGGGTTCGTCCCTAGACAAAAACAAATTTATCCCACGGGAACCGTACATTTTTCCGAGATGATATATAGCCTAAAGCATTCCTCGAAAAATTTACTATCCAACACAAAAAAATAATTTTTCAGTTCCAACCAGTAATTTTTGAGATTAGCGCGTTCAAACAAACAAGCAAACAAACTCTTCAGCTTTCTAATATTAGTATAGACTCGAACCATATCAACTTAACGTTATATAGTTCTTCACTACTAATACATATGTATGTACATATTAGCGACTCACTCTCGCTTCGCTTCGGCATCGTCCCTAAACAAAAACAAATTTATCCCACGGGAACCGTATATTTTTCCGAAATGATATATAACCTAAAGCCTTCCCTCGAAAAATTTACTATCCAATACAGAAAGAAATTTTCAATTCCAACCAGTAGTTCCTGAGATTAGCGCGTATAACCAAACAAACAAACAAACTCTTCAGCTTTATAATATTAGTATAGATTCGAACCATATCAACTCGTTATACAGTTCTTCGCTAGTAGGTAATACATACATATTAAGTGTGTATCATAGTAAGTACGAACAAATGGTCAGTTTAATACTTAAAATACATAAAATGATTTCAAAGTTCATTATTTAAATTGAAACATCACCAAACTTAGGAAAATTGTGTAAAACGAATATATTTAATTATTTATTTATTTATGTGCTAAAAGTGCTTTAAAAACGTGCTATTTTTCAATTTCTATAAAAGTATTTATTATAAAAAGTATTTTTTTTTATTTTAAATTTTATAAAGAAAAAGAGTAGCGTAAAATGATTGTATTGTATAATTTCCAATTATTACTTGTAAAGTAATTGATAAAATAAATTCTTTAATAAACGTGCTCATTTTCACTTTCTATAATATAAATAATTACTATAAAAATATTTTTTTATTTTAAATTTTATAAAAATAAAAAAAGAGATTAGAATACAAAGATAATATACTTATTATATAATCTCCAATTATTACTTGTAAAATATCTATACCGATAAATAAAGTTGAAGTGTCTGTTTGTAATATTAAAATAACCGCTTTTTACTAAATGCATATGGATGTATACACGGTACACATACCAAAACAATATTTTTTACAATTTTTGTCTATATGTCTGTTTGTTCCGGCTAATCTCCGAAACAGCTGGACCGATTTTGACGGGACTTTCACTAGCAGATAGCTGCTGTTATAAGGAGTAACTTAGGCTACTTTTATTTTAGAAAAAGAATCAGAAAAAAAAACAAAAAAAATTAAAACCCATGAAATTGTAAACAAAATCCGCGTACGGTGTACGTACGTAACATAAATCGCTACATAATTTAAATGAATATCTTAGAAGTAGCAAGCTACTATTTATGTATAAACATAGCTAACCGTGAAAACGTACCTAGGGACGAACGCAAGCGAAGCGAGCGTGAGTCGCTAGTTGTGAAATAACTTTATATTAGCTACAGGTAACTATAGATATCTAATCTAAGCACTATGATTCAAATAGTGTAATGTAAGTTTAAAGTACGTACTTAGTACTTCCTTGTCCATGTTTTCCCTTAACGATAAACCAAGTAACATTATACGGAATTCCTATGTGAATACTATCTTTATCCATACATATATTATGAGTAGGTTAGGTTAGCTTTCTAAAGAGCGAAAATCTATATAAATAAAAATGAATGTTGGTAAGCACATAACTCAAGAATAGCTGGACTGGATTTTTTTGTATGTTCCTTAAGGTCCACGGACGGTTTAATACATAAAAAAAAAAAAAAACTATATCCATGTTACTGTATCCAAGCTAAGCTAAGCAAGGGACGAGTCTCTAGCCGATAATATTTTTATGCATTTTTTTTTGACATTTTTTAAATAAATTTATGAGAAATTTGTTTATTAATTAAATTTAATATAAGTGAAAATGAATATGCACGTGAAATCTTGAGATATTATCGTTATTTAATTTTTAATTTTATCTTGTAGTTATTAAAGAACCTAAAAATGCTTTTTCGTAGAAACTGAGTAAACTTCAAATTATAAGTTATAATTTTACTGTAGGTACATACATACATATTGTAAACTTTATTTTGAAACTTACCTTAACCGTTTCGCTTCGTCAATAAACGGTCGCTTTTCCATCTCAGTGAGCAATTTCCACTCCGCGCCTAGCCTTTTTGATATTTCTGAGTTGTGCATCTTTGGGTTGTCTTGCGCCATTTTCCGCCGCTGACCCCTGGACCATACCATAAACGCGTTCATCGGTCTCTTTATATGATCTGATGGTTGTTTTCCGAGTGACATCTTTATTATATATAAAATTTAACTTTTTAACAAAATTTATTAATTTATTTTCTGATATAAACACTCTTATTTTTCATTTTAATTAAATAAATCTTAAATTTTATTTGTTTAAAATTTTCTATTTATGAATAAAAAAAGCACTTAATAATAATATTTTATTATTATTATAATAATAATAAATGAATAATATATAACATAACACAAATCCAAAAATCGTGTTCGCGCGCGCCCGTGAAAAGCTTCCGAAAGCTCAATGCGGCGATTTTCTTGACAGTGTCATGTTTAATGCTCAGACTGTGCTCCGGGTCTCCCCCCTCCGGGCGGTCTGCCAATGGGGAACGGCCATGGGCGGCCTCTGGCCTCCCATTGGTCGAGAAGCTAAACGTCTCACAAACGACAACAGGTGTTGCGCGTTCTTGTTAGCATGTTTATTAGAGAGATTAAATTTCTTTTTTAAACCGCAACCTTGATTGAAAGAAATGTAATTGGATGAATTCGATTTGTAATGAGTTTGAGAATTGTGTTGCTCGTGTAAGGTAGATTTATTTTATTTTTGTGTGTTGCGTATTTATTTTGAATTTTGGTATAGGTAGTAATTTATTATAATATATGCACTAAAATATTGTTTAACATTTATATTAAGGTCTCCTTAAATTTTTTTATGGTGATTAAAATAATATAGTAAATAGGTACATAAACTAATAGTAAATGTACTTAAACTAATTAAGAGGAATGTCTATACTGAAATCAAGTAATTATTTTAAAACGATATTAAAAAATACTTATGTATAAAAAAAATAATTATGAATAAAAAAATATTTTTTTTGTTTACGGAATTGTATGTTTTAGTAGTTAGTTATAATAGTTTTTCTATTTTTTCGGGTTACAGTTTCTGTTACAAGAATATTAAAACAGGATTTTCTAACAATATTTAAGAAAATTATAAAGTTTACTTTCTCATATAATAATGGAAGCAATTAGATAAAACAATTAAGCTGTTACAAAATCTAAAAAGTTATTACATGTACAAAATATGGCAATCAGTGTAGAATAGCTGTGGTCGAGGATATGAATATGAATTAGCATGGGACGAGGCAGGAGGTTCTAAACAATCAACCCTTAGTTGCTAATGGATGGTCCATTCACACTTGAAAGGGATTGGTACTATAGTTTTAGTTTACACCTTAGTAGTGCATAATTGGGTAGAAATAAAATTATATGTAGCACAATATTATTAAAAATATTTGAAATAATAACAAATAAGTTAAATTTGACACGGTTGGGCTAAGTGACTTGCTTTACCAGTGGTCGCAGGTTTGAGTCCCGCTGGGGACATTCATTTGCGTGATGAGCATGAATGTTTGTACACCAATCATGGGTCTTTATATTTATATTAGTTATCTTGCCCTTGAAAGAGATATAGCATAATATTAGCTTATTTTTTTCTTTTTTATAAAATAATCGATTTACATTTATTCACTTATCACGGAAATAAATATTTTATTATTAATTATTTCAACACATTATTCTTTGGCTTCATATTTAGTTCTATGATATTCTGTCTATATCATTCCTTTGTCTGAGAGGTAATATATGACCCAACTAATTCCCTAATACTTCACCCTACACCCCCTATTATAAGTATATAATAATAAAATAATTAAAACCTATAATCGTCTGACAATACCTATAATTAAACTTTAAATTAAATATATTAGGACATTAACACACAGCGCTATCTAGTTCCACGGTAAGCTACGAGGCTTGTGTATGGATACCAGATAGTTGATACACTACACATATAATATAACTTTAAATACATATATATGGTAAATATAAACACCCATGAATGGAGTACAAACATTCGTGCTCATCACACAAATGAATGAACCCACAGGGACTCGAACCCGCGAGCGTTGGCACAGCAAGTAGGGTCACTACAAACTGAGCCAAACGTGTCGTCTTTTATTCTTAGAAATAGAACATTTTTATTTTTTTTAAACTCATATGGGACATCTTTGATAGACCCACTATTGGCAAAGTAATCTAAAACATACCCATAAAAATATAGACGAAATGAGTAAGTAGCTCATAATTTTTGATATCAAAAATCTCAAATATTAACACTGTCGTATATAGAAAACATATAGATATAGAAATAATATGTAGTATGTATTCAGCCCTTTTAACGTCCCACTGCTGGGCACGGGCCCCCCTTCAATACGAGGGGGATCAGGCCATAGTCCACCACGCTGGCCAAGTGCGGGTTGGCGGACTTCACATGTCTTTCGAAAACTTGCTAGGTTCTCTCAGACATGCAGGTTTGCTCACGATGTTTTCCTTCACCGTAAGGCAAGTGGTAATCATGTTAAAAATGATTCGCACATGAAAATATCAGAGGCGCAAGACCCGGGATTCGAACCCGCTTCACTCGGATACCGAAGCGAGCGAGTTACCATTGGGCTACCACTGCCTACCATGTATGTACTATAATATGTACTATAATATGTAGTATAGTGAGATAGTATATAAGACAATTCGTCGTGTTCATCCCAGCGTGCAGCTCTACAATATCATGTTATGCACCGTTTTGCCGCTCTGTTGGCTCGCCGCAAGCGCTTTAAACATCAAACCATACAATATAACAAAACTAAATTATTTAAATACAAACCTTAAGTGTGTTTTCATTAGAGTACATTTTTATCTGTTTTATTCGTGAGATAAGCTTTTCCTCTTCTCACTCCTAACATTATTGTCCATTATGTAGACGTATTGAATATTACTTTATATTTAAGTATACTTTGAGTTTATGTAGAAGGTATTTTGGAGATAAGGTTCCATAAATATAAGCTTATTTCAATTTTTTATTTAATAAAAAAGTAATACTATCATATTTTTTTAATATTTTCTAAAATAAAATAAAAAAATGTGCTAAAAGATTATTAAAAAGAGTTTTTAAATGCTTATAAATAAACTTATGGATATCTATTTAATACCAAATTTTATCATTATTTAAAAAATTTAAAAGATTTAATTTTTTCTTTCATTTATTATACCTTTAAAGTTGTTTAATCGCACTTGATGCACGTCTTATAAAATAAAAATTGGTGTAAATGTATTTTTTAGACTTTATTTTGAATCGTTTTTTTAGATTTTCCTGTAGAATGTGTTAATCTTTATGATTCGCAACATTTAAAATTTTGTGTGAATTGTTCTTCGTATTAATTATAGCGCGTGGAACATGGAGTTTAAATTATACCTTTAAAAATCGTAGATATCCGAAACGCAGCCTTCGAAATAATAATTAATCTATACATGTAATAAAATTCTAAGCCGAATCGGTACATTAAATGTTTTTTTAAATATCTTATTGAAATAGTCATTATTTCTGTACAGAGATTTGATACAGAGGCCGAATCGGTAGTTTTTAGAATTTTTATCTGTCTCTCTGTCTATCTGAGAACGCATCACGAGAAAACCACTGGAGAGATTTTGATGAAATCAGGTATCCTGATAGCTGGTTATCCGGGTCAACATATAGGATACTTTTTACTGTGAAAAAATATCTCATCTCTGAGAAGTCTACGCTAATCTTAAAACGTAAGGACAAACTCGAGCGGAGCGAGGGTAATTCGCTAGTATGACATAAGTATAGTTTTGACTTAACACAAACAAACATACAATTATAATCAGATGTAGTAAAGCTTTAAAATATTAAATATAAACAATTTAAGTTAATATTCAGTTCGTACGACAAAATAGCTTGTTGCTATAACATTTTTAAACGTAGCGTCGATACCGGTATGGAATTGGTGTTTTCAGGGTGTCACGGTCGACAGGCTAACATTGTTATCCAAACCGCGTTACGAACGTATTTCGACGTGTAGTACAGCGTTCATTATTTTTGCTCGAAATTGTACACTTTTACCGCATGACTAAATATTTTTGTATCTACTTTTATTATTATTGCTAATGAAAGTATTCGCATACTAGCGATTTACCCGGCTTCATTTAGGTGCGTTCTCAGATGACATTTACGAATTGGTATAAATATACTGACTTTTATATGTATAGGTAATTAAATGTGCGTTTGTCTTTTGGTAAACGATCAGCGCGTGTTTAGCACATTTATTAAAAAAAATGTTAAATTTATAGTAGATAATAAAATTAAATTATACCTAATAAGGTTCTCAATATTTATATATTTTCATTTTCAATCATTATGCCATTTTTCTATTGTGTAATTACCTTTCTATTGTTGTAGGTCACTCATGTAGACCAATCATTCATTTATAGTTTTGATTCCACATAAAAGTTGCTAAATTTCAATATTACCGCTCAATCTCATTCGTGTCTTTCTCACAAAACGTGACACTGGCAGAATGTATTGCGTCTGTTAACGCAAGTCTAAAAAAATAGAGAAAAAAAAAACGATCAGCGCCAGCCACCTTTTAGGAAATTACTTACAACAATTGTCTATATGATGAGATATGTTCCAGATTATAGTCTATCTGTGTACTCAATTTCATCAAAATCTGTACAGCCGTTTCAGCTTGAAAGAGAAAGAAATATACACAGTACATACATACATATGTACATACATACATACATAAAAACTTTTAAGTTTTAATAATTCTAAGTTTAATTTTATTTATCAGTAGTATAATTAAATTCAAAATGATTTTTTTTTATTTATTCATTGGTTTCACTTTCTTTGAATAAATGGTTATGTTTATACCAATTCTAAAAAAATATTTACTCAATTGAATTATATTTTTTGTGAGTATAACTCAATAATTGTGAATTTTATAATAATTTTTTTATGAATAGATTATGTCTAAGAGTTGATCCCATAAATTATTTATGAATATAAATCATTCGTGTAAATATAAAAATGCTGGCAGAATTAAAAATTATAAAATAAATACCCGACAGAACAATTTGTTAAAGTGATTTTAATGTCTGTTACAGTCACGAGAATATATTATATGACAATAAATATAAATATGTTGCGACATGAACAAGCAGCACCATTTAGTTCCATGGTACGCTACGAGGCTTGTGTTATGGATACCAGATAGTAGATACCCTACATATATATAACTTAAAATACATACATAATACAAATATAATTAGCCATGACTGGAGAACAAAAATTCGTGGTCATCACACAAATGTATACCCCCAGCAGGACTCGAACCCGCGACCGATGGCACAGCAAGCACAGTCAATAAGAACTGAGCTAATTGTGTCGACTACTTTTGAAAAAAATTATATTTTGTTAGCGGATATTTGGGCTTTATGTAGAATATTTGACTATATTGTGTATATGTATACGTTTTGACTTCCCCCATTAAAAGTAAATAAGTGAAAATAGCCAGAATTTTGAAGGAGTTCAAACAAAAATGAAGGATTAGTTATATTGAATATATATACCTATATATTAAAAGTGTTTAAAGTGCTTTCTCTTAGAACTTTATATGAAAAATGATACATCTACAAGCAAAGCTACGCCGTAGCTCCTGTACATCAGAGCGCTACGCAAGTGAAAAAATCAGCAAGATTATTTAATTGTATAAAGCTTATAAAAGCACAAAAAGCCTGACAATATTTTCAGACTATTTCTATACCTTCTTTTATACTCTACTTTTCATTTAACCATTGGTTACATGTATTATTTTAATGCCTTCGATATTAGTAAAACAATCTTATACGAAAACATTAGGATTTATGTTTTGTAAATAATGTTACAAACACTGTATTTATTTAGTATCTAATCTATCCGTACCTAGGCAGTGGTAGCCCACTGCCTAGGTACCCACTGCCTAGGTACCTAGGCAGTGGTAACGCGCTCGCTTGGAAAACCGAGTGAAGCGGGTTCAAATCTCGGATCTCGCACCTCTGATATTTTCATGTGCGAATCATTTCCAACATGATTACCACTTGTCTTAAAGGTGAAGGAAAAAATCGTGAGGAAACCTGCATGTCTGAGAGAACCTAGCAAGTTTTCAAAAGACATGTAAATGTAGTAAAATAATAAAATTAGTTTAAGTTTACTATACGTAAGAGAATATTTAACTAGGAGTAAAATTTCTATGAACCTATAAAATAAAATACATCATATATAACGTATAGGTAAATTTTTCACTAACTTTATTTTCTTTAGTTGAACTTATCGTTTTTATTTGCATAACGTCATTTAACAAGTTCACAAATAGTTTGGTCAGGCTTTACCATCCACTATCCGAAGCTTTCAAAGCTTCAAAAATATATAGGAAATTCTCTTTCTTTGTGTATTGTAAGTGAATGAGAAAGCAGAAAAGCTCACACAAAGCGAGCGCCTTGTATTGAACGGAGGATATAAAAATATCGCATCAATAGCGACATAAAGGAGTCGCGAGGATGCTGCTCTACATGATCTTTGCTTATGAAAATTTTTCTTATCATTTAGAATAACAAAATTATATTTCCTTAAAAAAAGCTGAATTTTTTTTATATATAGCGTAGCTATCTTTAAGTAACACGTATAATGTAGATTATTTTTTATAAATACATAATACTAATAAAGAATAAAGCCATAGCGGATATAAAAAGAACCAGTTCGGTTTTTCATATTTTGTGTGGTTTTACTGTGCAATATCTAAATAATAAATAAAATAAATGTATTAAGCCAGTTTAAGCTATACAGAGTAATAATTTAAATAGTAATTTGTATCAAAAATAGTAGGTTTAAATATAAAAATGTTTCATTTTTATTTTAAGTGGGAGTGACGAATCATCAAACACTTAATTATTAGTTTACAACTTTATTGAAAATAAAATATTTTATAGTGTATTTATAGTGTATGCACCTCTTAATTATTCATCCTCCCGCATTTAAACTATGAGAAATTGTTGTATGCACAGTTGTAAAGGAATTTGACATAGTCAACATGCCTCGTGGAGTTATTGTACGTCTGACCGGAAACGTTTTTTTAGTCCCATTAAAGTTCGCTTCTAAGCACGAAACGAAAACGAAGGCCTTCTAGTTACATATATTATTTATTTAATGGCGTTCGATTACCACTTGCATTTGTGGTGGTGGTTATGTGGCACTCGCCAGCTAGAAAAGCCAGCATTACTCCTTAAAACCCAACAGAACCTCCCCCATCATAATGGGGTGAGCCTTGACGCACTCAACCAAGACGCTTCGACGGCAGGTCTGCCGAAGCAGACCACAATAATTATGAAGTAACTCCCACTCCCACGGTTCATTCTACTATCAAAGAAGTACCATGAGCAACCCGCAAAGTACACCACCCATCGAAGTGGACTACATCCCAGTGTCCTTTGGCTTTACGCTCGGCTGGATAACCAGACGCTTATAAGCCCCCCAACACTACATTAAGACCTAAGTTAGGTACAGGCTGGCACTGTTGTAAACTACCAGTAAATGGATATTTACTATATTAATAATAATATTATATAAATATATTTATTTTATCAATTAAATATATTGTTTTTATATATTTAAACATATCTTCGAACAAGTATCATAACCGTATCTCATGTGGAAAATAGCCCGAGTGTTATTATCGGCGCGAGGGCGACATTTCATTCTATTCTATTTTGCATTTGTGTTTATTTGTTTGTTACTAATATACGATATTGTAATATATAGCTTGAAAAATGTTTTTTTAGTTATATTATGATAATAACTTTTTTAAATTGCCTTAAAACATTTAAGTGACAAAAGTTACTATTTCTTTTATATTTTATTGTACTTATAAGGTACATACATAATATATATTGTAAATATATATTATACATATATGTATATCACAGTAGGGACAAAGAGACTATTTTTGTGAATGACTTGTGTTTGGTTACTTTAGATATTTTGGTCGAATATCGACAGCGATTTTTGACGATTTGTGTATATCATAGCGCTTATGGCTTATGGCGTTTATTAAAGCGTTTTACAATTGTAATCATATGTACTTGTAAATATAAGATGTAAACTTAATCACTTGCCGTTGCCTTATCCTATTTCCCAGAAAAGATTCGATAATTTTATGTTTATTTTTTTATATACTTACTTTTAAAACTGAAACGGTATATTTGATGTAAGATTTTTTTAAATAAAGATATTAAATATTGAAATACAAATAAATGCAATTAAGGTTTTAAATGTTGTATGCACAATTTGAAAGTCAAAATTTTTACATCTATTGCAAATAAATAAAAGTACCTGGGCGACCGAGCTTCGCTCGGAGTTCTTGAAAGATTGTATATTTTACATTAAGTGACTAAGTGATACTGAGAAAGTTGTATAGATGTCGCGATAAGAACAATTTTCTTTTTAATTTGGCTTAAAAATAATTTTACATTAAGTGACTAAGTGTTACTGAGACAGTTGTATAGATGTCGCGATAAGAATAATTTTCTATTTAATTTGGCTTAAAAATAATTTTACATTAAGTGACTAAGTGTTACTGACAGAGTTGTATAGATGTCGCGATTAAATTTTGCGTAGAATAATGCATAAGAAAAACGCATGAAAACTCGAAAACACGCGTTTTCCCAGACATGTGACTAATCTAGATCAATTTTTCGCCCCCGAAAGCCCCCATATACCAAATTTCAGCAAAATCGTTAGAGCCGTTACCGAGATCGCCGGTATAAATAAATAAATAAATAAATAAATAAAAAAAGATATAAATATACAAGAATTGCTCGTTTAAATATATATAAGATTGAAGTGCCTGTTTGTAATGTCAAAATAAGAACTTTTCACTAAATGATTATGAAAATCTGTACATATGTCAGATACTTATGGAATAACAACTTTTAAAATTTTTGTCTGTCGGTTCCGGCAAATCTCCGAAACGGCTGCACCGATTTGCACGCAACTTTCACTGATAGATAGCTAATGTTATAAAGAGTAACTTTGGCTACTTACAATTTTAAAAAAAGGTTAATCGTTCCGAGCAATAAACTCATAAAATTGCAAAATCCACGTACCGAGGGAAGTGAGGGTAATTTATAATATTGTAACATATTATGCTAATGACAAAATGAACACCGCAGTACCACCACTACTTTAGAACTTAAACAAACCCCTCAAGTCTACGCAAATGAAACGAAAACGAAATAAATAGTTTGAAATTTATTCTCACTCGTAAACTTGGAGTAACACGGGTGTTTGTAAATCATGGGCGACATAAAGGGGGTATTTAAGCCGCCATATTTATGAAAATAAGATCCTATAAAGCTATAATGTGAAATACAAAAAGCGACCGCTCCACTGTCGTCGGAAGAAAAAGTTCGTTTATATTACACGATACGATATATCTTTCAATTATAGATTTTTTAAATATCATGTCTGTCATGTATCTTGTGGTGTGATTACACATTAGTTATTTCGTTTAATATAGTACCGTATAGTATAAAACTTAGCAACAATTGTATGTCAAGCAAGAAAAGGATTTCTTAAGAATTTGAGTATTTTTACATAATGATCGCCCTGGCAAATGAATAAATAATAAAAAAAAAAACTTAAATTGCTCGGAGTAGCTTATTACTTATGACTTTAAAATTTTTTTCAATCACATAAACATAATGTTAGTTTATTATGATTGAATATTTTATATAGTGGTTGATCATGAATGATTACGGTTTGGTTGACCTAATTTTTGCCAAATGTTTTTATCCACTTTAGTTGAATTATAATCAATTTATATGATGAATTATAATATAATTAATTCACTTTAATATACTTTCATTGTTAAGTTAGTAGTTAAAGTTATATTTGATTTTTTTTTACGTTGGGAAATGCATTTAGGCATACCACCTGCATACATACAGGTGATTATGTAGTACTTATCGGCAAAACTAGTACTACCCACTAAAACCCAACGCAACCTCAACAGTCTCAATGGAGCATTGCAGGATCGTTTACGCACTGAACCACGGCGCCCTGATGGCAAGCTTACCGAAGCAGACCGTAACAACCTTGGGCTCCCACGGTCCATTCTGTTATATGACATAGCACATCGCCCACTGAGGTGGGCCGCCTCCCAGTGCATTACTTGGCTTCGCGCTTGGCTTGACTGCCAGATCTGGTTGAGCCCCCCTCCCCCCTCACCCCTAGTGCGCCCTCACGATAAGGTGAACGCCCATTGGGGGTGGGAGGATACATACATATACCACAAAGACATAATGTTCTATTATCAAGTGATTAATATAGTTAGATTATTATTTATATATGCAATTAATAAAAGTATGTTAAAAATAAAATATTTTGCAAAAATAATCGTAGAGTATAAAGAGCTTTTAAGCTGTAACTTATTGTTATTGCGGGTTTTAAGCCTCAGTTTTATGTTTTCAAACGGTCCGCCGTGAGGCTGTGCATCTATTTACGTTTATTGAGATTTATTACAGAATACTTGCCAAGAAAATACTGTTGACAAGTTTTCTCTATCTAACTCTATGTAGAGCGTTTTTATTTATTAACTATAGATTTACTGGGCTTCGAAAATAAGGATATATTATAACGTTATATTACACTGTGAGCAAATGTTTTATATTAAACCAAGAATTAATTAAAGTATAGAATTTTTTTACAGGTTTACGAATTACGTTATAGAATACCGTCATCAAATCATCGAACCGGATTTACTTTTTTCTTTTTCATTTCTTAAGATAGATAGGCAATGTACAAAGTGTTTTACTAAAATATTATCTGTTTTATTATTTTATAAAAAAAAAATTACATAGCGAATAATTAATATTTCATATAAAAAAAATATCATTTTTTTATATGAATCAACTTCCAGGCAACAAAAATAAAAAAAAACTGAAAGAGAGTTTTCATATTATATACCTAGACACCTAATCAGAGCCCCTAGTACGAGTTTACAAGTTACAGAAACCAGATACAGTTACAGATATTTTCAGTCGCTGCCACCAGCCGCGTAAAGTAGCGCCATCTATGAAGTGTTTGAGTAGAAATTATAATTAACTATAGATGGAGTTGTACCAATATACCATTTACGACAGCTCATACGTAGTTCGCTTAAAAACTTCTTGCAGTTTGTAGTTATTGTAAGCCATAATAGATGGCAGTGACATGAAGGGTATTGTATGGTTAAGTCGCTATGTAGAGTCAGTTTCAAACAAAAGATGTCGCTAGTAATTGAATTTTTTATAAGTTGTTATTCAGAATATAATTTTAATTTGGTTATTATTCTATTGATGAATCAAAATAAAATATATAAAAAAAAATTTTTTTTCACTCATTGTTGGTACCGTTAATACCTTTTTATCTATACAATATACATATAATAAAATTGTAACTAAGCCGAATCTGTACATAAACATATTTTTTTGAAAAATCTTATTAAAATAGACATTATTATCGATATAGCCGAATATATAGTTTTTAGAATTTTTGTCTGTCTGTCTATCTGTTACCGCATCACAGAAAAACCACTGGAGGGGTTTTTATGAAATTTGGTATGCTGCTTATCTGGGCTTATTTAGGCTGGTTATCCTGGTCAACATAATGGAATCTTTTCACTGCGGGAAAATATCTCATCTCTGAGAAATCTATACTAAGCGTTAAAATGTAAGCAGGGACGAACCCGAGCGGAGCGAGGGTGAGTTGCTAGTTATATTATTAGTCATACAATCAAATTTAAGTGGTGGCTAGATACCTGCCGTCACTTGAATAATTACCTCTGTTATTTTGTTGCGTTGAAAAAGAACCAATTAGCTAACAAACATGCTTTAGTTTTTGTAAAATTAGTAATGATTTTTCATCCTACTTTTCTTGTAAAATAAAAAATATAACAAAAGCACACCTAATTTCTTTCTCCACACTCTATCATTATAAAGACTTCTGCGTTTCATAGGCTCAATTAATTTATATCAAGGCCATATTATGTACTTATATATTCTTATATTTCGCCAAACTATTTTCAATAGTAAAATATTAATAATAAATGTTCAAGAAAACGTAGGTTTTACTTAATCCATAGCTTTAGAGCCTTTAACAACAGCTATATACCTAATATTAAACCAAATCCTTTACAAATATCACATTGAAGGTGCACAACAAAATAGAAATCAATGAATTAAATGAGACGTGGACTATAATAAAATGCTAAGTTTATATTTAGGGTTTTGTAAAATACATATAATTACAATAACAAGTCCCACTAGATTGCTCCATACAAAACGGTCAGTTCGTTTATAGATAAGCCATTCGTAACAACCAAGCCTACGGTACAACAATTGGTGATATATAGTCTATAGTCCAAAATAGGAATGGTCAATCTTTGGTGGACTAAAAATTATAAACAAAAGTATTAGATGATGCTCTCAATAAGAAGTTTTAATAACTTCATAAATAGAAAAAAAAGAAGAAAATCAAGATTTAAAATATGCTGTTTTATGAATTTTGTTTCTTTACTTTGGTCACTGCAATAACTAGACTTTTTAATAAGTGTTTTTCATGTCAGATCAGATTGATATAAGAAATAATTTTTAAGTAAGAAGAATATTTTTAAGTAAGCTCAATGTTGAAAGTTTTTAAGTATTTTTTATTATTATTTTGTTTTTAATAACTTAGGTAAATAATAAACGAACACTTTTTCTTTAAAGTAGGTTTTAATTAGCTGAAAGGTTTATGAGCCCTGATAGATATTCAATAGTACATTATGAATGAAGATTAAGCCACACCTCACTGTACCTTTATACCAGTTCATAATGCACCTAATCTACATTTCAATTGCGAAATCACGAATAAAGTGGTGTTATATATGGGATATTAATAGCTTCTCACTAATAAGTTACGTAGGATTTGACTATACTGCAGTTTTGGCTTTATTTAAGTTTAATGATTTTTATAGAATTAAGTTATTATTATTGCATTCATGGCATATTGATTTTCTAGGTAGCAGGTTCTATTTTAGGGTGAGGTAAATATTTGTAGTGGCCATAAATTTGTTGGTTAAGTATTGTTGGTTGATATATCACTATCAAATTTGAATTGTTTAGAAGATATTATGATTTGAAGGTGTTACAAAAGTGAAAAATATCGAAATATTTCATATTCATCTTTAAAATGATGCATATTAATTATGTGTTTAAAAATTTAAAAGAAAAATAGGTGACAAGTAATAAATATATGTATGAAGGTACATATATATCTATTTAATTTGAATATCATTTAATACCTTGATCAAAATCGCAATATTTTTTAGTAACCGTTATATTCTTTACACAATTTTGAAGATTTACAACAGCCAGACATTTCTAACTATGAAATTCGCTTATTGAGTAATTCGCCTTACGTACAAGAATACAGCGGAGATTGTTTAATAGATCACTCGCAGGCGCGCCTCATACAAAACATACAGCAGTATCATTTGACAATTTGTGAGCAATCAATGCATTGTCGCCGCTCTTTATTCAACGGCAAATAATACATGGAAAATTGTCGTTACTATTGTGCGATGACCATTGTTGGTCTAATGACAGCGTTCAGAGCAGTCGGCTTCGGAACCGGTCATCAGTGCTGGCTTGGTCGCGGACTTGATAGCTTTTACGCGATCTCAATTGTTAGATAAATAGATCCATTTGTTGTATCCTCTAATGTGCGATCCAAGACTGTGATATATTTCATTTGCAAAACCATGCTCTTAATACAGTAATCATTTGTATGTAACTTAGTTGAGAAAACGTTCTAATGGCATATCCTTTGGAGAGTTCACCGCCGAAATTGCCAAAACTGTCAAGAAACTCCAATCCTTACCACATCAAGCGACCCATGAACGCATTCATGGTGTGGTCGCGGTTGCAAAGGAAGAAAATATCAATGATGAATCCAAAGTTACATAATTCGGAGATTTCTAAACGCCTCGGCTTAGAGTGGAAGAGCTTGGACGAGACGGAGAAGAGACCGTTCATAGATGAAGCGAAAAGGTTAAGGTTAAAACACATGCACGATTATCCAGACTATAAATACCGTCCCCGTCGAAAAAATAGATTGGATACATCTTATGGAAATCCAGCTTTATACACAACAAGAGAGACTTTTGTCGAAGTTGAACCTCGGGTTGATACTAACTACCAAATTCCTGTTAACTATTCGGATCCTCAGTATATGTACAACAACGTGATTAGCTATTCAGTGCCAATAAGTCAACCTCCTTTCATGTCTCCTATGAGGAATAAGGAGGAAACCTTGCCCAGTCTCGATTTGAGACCGTTACCATCTATAGAAAGTATTTCATCTCGGCCTTTTGCTGTAGTCAATCAACAAATGATGGTAAAAGCGTATCCCAACTTGCATTATGTGCCTGAAGATGTCGCTAGAATATCCTACCATTATCCATTTAGTGTTCAGTAACAGTTTCAATCATATGTAGAATTATACGTAGTATTTTAATTATAAAACATATATCTTGTGTTTCTATTTATGCCAAACATAATGTAAAGTATCGTCGTTTAGTTAAATTGTCAATTTCCGTTGACATCATATTTAGGAAGAACCTTGTAGAGATTGTATTAAAGTCATTTTTTTAGAGATTTCTGTAAAATGTATATGTAAATAAATTATAAGCACAAGTGATATAAACATGTATTTATTTATTTTCTCGCGAATGTTTTTGAAAATTTAATATTGTTTTTAAAAATTATACAGTCCTAAATATCGATATTTGTTAGAGCTGTCCAAAAAATATCAGTCAAATAGATGAATTTAATTTACAAAATCTATACTAATATTATAAAGCTGAAGAGTTTGTTTGTTTGTTTGTTTGGTTAAACGCACTAATCTCAGGAACTACTAATCCGATTTGAAAAATTCTTTTTGCATTTTGTCTTGGGACGAACCCGAAGCGAAGCGAGTGTGAGACGCTAGTAAGTAATAAAACAAATTATATTTCTTGTGATGTAGTCATTCCAAGCTTACTTTGTTATTATTATTGTGTAGTAATCACGTCATGTGAGTTAATTCAGAATGGATTAAATTTCATTTTGTATTAGTGACTTACTTTTGGTTCGCTCTATATATACAGGATTTATAATATTATATGTAGGCAGCGCCACCTTTTGACGAATTTTATTACTAATATCTTAATCTGTTCAGCGTGAAAAAGTAATAAATACACACAAAAACTTCCGCATTTAGGATGCAGTGTCATTAACACATAAGCTACTTTTTCTTTAAAACTAGTCCCAAATTAAAGGTAAATAAAATAAAAAAATAAATTACTAAAAATATTGATTCTTAGCTTAAATCAAACCTATAGCTTCAAGTCTAGTAGAAAGGTTGCAAAAATTCCGGAATTTAAGATTACTATGTATCCCAAAATCATGGTAAAACGACCCCATCATTTAAGGGGACGAAAATATTTTCCACTTGGATTCTGTCACTTCCTCCCAGATTAAAAGATCGTTCTGCAATGATTTGCACAACGGCACGTCGAAAACTGTAGAAATAATGTGCGTTACATGACGTGAAGATTTTGATCTGATGGAAATCTAAATTGATAATGCCCCAAGAAAGGGTATCTGAGGATTTACATCTCCCAAAGTGTTTGCATGTTGATTTTGATGCTATTTGGTTATTTGAATTGCCTTATAATTGATTGTTCGCGAACAATATCTTGTATGAGATGTTATGGTTTGGCACTTAATGAACAGTCTGATGTTTAATTTGGTTCATGTTGTTTTCGACCGACTTCAATAAAAGATGAGATAATCAATTCTGATGGATTTCTTTTAACTTTTTTTTGTGTATGTTACATATATTTTTCGCTAATAATAAATCGATTTTAATAATGAATTAGTACATTTGAAATACCTCAAAAGTTTCTCATATATGGATTTCCATATAAAAGACTAAAACAATTATATTCAGATATTAAATATTTTTATGTCGGTGCACCCAGTCTTAACTGTATATTAAAATACCTTTCATAAATAAACTGTAAGATTCAGTAGAAGCAATAAATCTTATTAGTCTTCTCAATAGCACATGTAGGTATTTATTTAATACATATTATCTCATGTCAAAATATAGTTTTATGTAATGAACAAGCGACTTGCCCTTGTTTTGCTTGGGTGCGTCCCTAAGTATCTAACAGACAACACTAGGAACAGATAATTTAGTGATAGAAATTTTAATAATCCTTTCTAAATAAAACAGCTCAGAAAGTTTTCCAGAAAAACAACATTTGATAATTTACAATTCTATTTATTGCTCTGTTTAATGCTTGTTTTACATTTCACGTTGGAATCCGAATTCCCGACTGTCCATTTGACACATCAAAAATCCACTGTCATATCAACAGAGTGACACATTGAATATCTGAATGTTACACGAGTTTTGACGACACGTTTGGCTCTGTTTGTAGTGACCCTACTTGCTGCGCTAGCGGTCGCGGGTACGTTTCCCGCTGGGGGCATTCATTTGTGTTATGAACAAAAATGATTGTACTCCAGTCATGGGTGTTTATATTTATAATATGTATGTATTTAAAGTTATATATAAGTAGTGTAACAACTATCTGGTATCCATAACACAAGTATCGTAGCTTACCATGGAACTAGATGGTGCTGTGGTTAATGTCCCAACATATTTATCTATTTATGAGTAACTCCTGGAAGCCACTAAACAAAAGAATTGTATTGAATTGAATAACATGAGTAATCACCTAGTTTACATTCTACCTGTACTCTACCTCTAGTATTTTCCTAGATTTAGCAGCTTCAACGGTACATAATCTGTAAATGAGAGAATGAAATGAAATCTCTTTGAAAACCTCTTTCATATAAAATCTTTAAAAAATACTTATATAATAATTTAATCTTTATCGGGGAAACTGAAAATTAATTATTCAAAGTAGCAACCTTCATTTTAATTATTAAATACCAACCAAGCGTTAATATGAAAATGTTACAAACCAATTGACACGTGAATGAAAATCTGTAATTACCAAGATTGGATTTCGCATAAACGTGGCTTATACCGAATTCGTTAGCGTGAAATCTGACGGGTTTAATTAAATGGTCTCCCCCTTCCCCCCTGCGTGAAAAAATCAAACCATTTTCTAATAGCAAAATCTTTGATAATTCTAATTCGTTGTAGTTATATAAAGCTGTTCTTACCACCTCATTTATTACTTTGATTTAAACGGTAGATATATTTTTACAGGTGATAAATAGGAATTTCTAAAAATTATATAGATCTATGGGAGTCGCTTTAAATAAAACTATTTTGGTTATATACTTGTTACAGATACTTTGTCTGTTAGTATTATGTATAGGTATATTGGCAAGTAAATAACCAAAAATAGAAATAAATCCGCGAAATAATCCGAAAAGATGGTTTTATTTAAAATGTTAAATATTAGTGTAAATCTAAAAAAATATTACCTATGGGATTCAGTTATCGTGCCAATAGGCCCATATACAGTTCTTTATTGTTAGTTACAAAGTTATATAATATTTACATTTATTTTGTAAATATTATATAACTTTCTAAAAGTATTTTAATAAAATTATTATTATTATTTATTGAGCAAATGTATATTCAACAAGGTAATACTTAGCTTTGATTAACGTGCTTAAATAAGTTAATGCCCATGGACCCTCTGTTGTTATCATGGACCTATTTTCTATGTGGCAGCGGTCCATTACTACAATATTATTGCATATATTCTTATCTTTTATACTAGTAACTAAACTACATTACATACGTTGTTCAGAAACCATAATTTAGATAAATTAATATTCAAAGGGAATTGTTTTAACTGAAATCGCAGGTGAATTGAAAAAACCATAAAACTACTATATTACATCCTTTATTCATGTGCTGATATAAGAAAGGTAAAATACAGAAAAAAAGATTAAACTTAACTGAACCGTTAACTATAAAATACATGGTGGTAATATCAGCAATCTAAATATCTATCAATACTTTTAACAATTGCCAAAATAAATTAAAGAAACCTTATAAAAGTTGCTGTAATTAGAAATATATTTAGTGATTTAACCCTTCTGTTCTCAAAATTGTTTGTGCTGCGGCTTAGACATTTTAGTAAACAATTTTTTATATTTTGTACTCCATTAAGAAACATTTGAATATATCAAAAGAATTTTATATAATATATAAAATATATAAAGAATTATAATATATAAAGAATTTTATATAGAAGAAATAGTATATAGTAGTAGAAATCTCGATCTATGTCGTAGATTTCTCACTCTTTCTCCAGATGATATTTTTTTTAAACCATAAAACATATTAACAAACATAACCCATGGGTTGTCACAAAAAATTTGCTCCAGGCTGTGTTTTAATAAAAAAAAATGTATAAATAGGTAAATTGAAGTAGATAATTGCTCATATCGTTTTCCGGAACGAACCAAGTTTCAAATTGTACATAATTTTATAACAAACTAGCGACTCACCCTCGCTTCGCTTCGGGTTAGTCCCTAGACAAAAATAAATCTATCCCACGGGAACCGTACATATTTCCGGGATGATATATATAGCCTATAGCCTTCCACAGTTAACGGGCTACTCAATGCAAAAAGAATTTTTCAAATCGGATTAGTAGTACCTGAGATTAGCGCGTTCAACCAAACAAACAAACAAACTCTTTAGCTTTATAATATTAGTATAGATTTTTAATGATATAAGGTTGTCATACCAAAACATCTCAAGACTAAAGGTTTTTTAGTAAAAAAAAGTCAGGAGCAAATTTTTATTGACAACCCCCTGGGTCGTGTTTATTAATATGTTTTATGGTTTAAAAAATATATTTTGTCTGGAAAAAGTATGAGAGGTCCATCACATATATCGAGATCTTAGACTATAATTAGAATACTGTACCATAAACTGGTTACTGAAGAAAAGTTCAGCAAAATATGCTAATAGATTTGGAGATACATTAAATTCCTTTCAGTGTGGATTTCCTCTTGCATCTTTAGATAAAGCACTGGAAAACGAGGAATAATGTATTGTTTACTTGAATTTTTAGATTTTTACACTCAATCCTTTATTTGCTATTAATATGTCGAATTTTAAATGGGAAGCTTGTTTTTTTTTAGATTTATGATAAATTTCAGGATTTCAGGTATAATATATTTGAATTTATTCAAAAAAACACTGTATTTGACTACATTATTAACGTTTGCTCATTTAGATCAATATGATAAGGCTCTTGTCAAACCCATCGTATCGCTGTTTCGTTTTGCTGGTAACACATCTGTAAACAAAGGCTAGAGACTGTACTTCCTTACATGATACACGCTCAAACTACATGCACCCTTATTCCCTATCCCTAAGATACACTTATATCGTTGTAAATTCAAACACAATTCTGACGAATAACTGGAGTATTATCAAGGCTTAGTTATAACTTTCAGATCAAAATGATACAAAATAAACTTGCTACACGCTATTTTGATCCTTAAATCATAGATTTAAGGGAGGAAATTCTGAAAAATGTCATTCGATGTTACATTTCCAATTCCGTAGTATGCACAAAAGTGTCTAAAGTACTACAAAGTTGTATTTTGCTGGAGTAAAGTAAAGTAGACTCTATGTGCAAGGCTTAAAGCGATGTTGCATGCAAGTAATAGTTGTCACACCTAAGCGAACGACATAATCGTCACGGCGTCTTTCACACCGAACACGAAGAATGAATGATGGATGAATCGCGCTGAGATTCCAGCTTTTTCCTGCGTATGCTAGAACTGAATGCAATTCAGTTGTCATATTTTTTTCAAACGAATATAACCTTTATCGTAATGTAGTAAGAGATAGAATCTGTTTTTGGTTTTTAAAATTAAAATGGTGGTTCTGATCTGTGTACATTCAAGCAAGTCGCAAATGGGCCAAAAGTTGTATACGAAAAATAGAAAATAGGACGTGCGAAGATGTATAGGATAAACTGGAAGCATTCTAATGTTTATACCTTTCAAGTTTTTGATGTTGAAAATTGCAGTGGTTTTTTACAATTCTTTGTGATATACACTAGATATTGTAGATAATCTACTTAAACAATGTCAATTATTTTGTGGAGAGCTGACTCTCTATGTATCTTTACAATAAATATTACTTTGTATTGAAACAGGTAGTTTTGTTAAGCAAAGTTATTAATATTTTACGTTATATAAATAAAAATATATACTGATTCTATACAATACACTACATACACACACTGATTCTATGTTTGAAGTAATTGCGAAGTTTTAGATTAATTAGAATCGATACTAAAACCCAAACTGTATTTCAATCACTAATAGATAAAACTGGCATATCTAAAGAATAATGTACGTGGATTAGATGAAGACTGGTCAAGGTCATATCAGAATATGTAATATAGCCCCTGTGTAGAAGCTGTAATGAAGCTGAAGAGCAACAAGAATAATAATAAACAAATTTAAATATAAACTATAGTTGAGTACCTACCTATTAAGTAGAATATTTAAAAAAAAAATGATTGAATTTAGAGAATATGTTTGAAGAGTGTTAGTACGAAGACGACGGCTGGTAGAGGAATATGGAAGAAGGAAAGAAATAGTTTCGATTTCTTATAAAGGCTTTCTAATAAACATATGTCAAAAATTTGATCCAAGTATGTTTAATAAATATTTAAGTTATATTATTTTTCTTGAAATAAGGTTTTATATTAAATTTTCTCTTTATATTCAAAATTCTCAGAAAAATGAATTGCATGTCTTGTATAATCATTGGCGTGGTTTTTTCAGCCAAGATTTTCTTCTCCGACCCGGAAAATGTAGTTGTCATCCTTCTATTTTGTCCTACATAAATCTTATTAGACATTCGAGATAAACGATAGTGTTATAAAATTATATATATACTCGTGAGCAATATTAAAACATAAAGCATTCCAAATGTCGGGAACCAAAAATCTAAATAAATTCGCGAAAAAATCCGAAAAGATAGTTTTATTTAAAACATGAAAATCGCACACATATGTTAATTTTGCAATGAAAAAGTAATAATCGGGATAAAAATTATCCCATCTTTTAACTTGGAACAAATCACACATTTTGAACAAAAAAAAACGTTAAGATCGAATAAGTAGTTTCGGAGTTTATCGCGGACCAACATCGTGACACGAGAATTTTATAAATCGCGATGTCAAATATTCGCGTAAATCTAAGAAAGTATTATAGAAGAATATTTATAGTATTATCCATATCCAGTCTTTACTTTAAATCTAAGAATAGTATTTGAAACGATAACTTTGCCTGTTATACGTTATATTTAACCTTTATATGCCTAACGAGTTCCCCCTTTTAAAGGTACACGATCTTTTTATGATATTCCGCTGTTTATAAAAGCTATGACATGTAGTATTTTAAATATTGTGAATGTGCTTTTCAAGAGATTTTATCTATATACTCTTAACACAGTACATTTTGAACTAAATAAAACTGAATTTTGTATGCTAGATTTTCGTTTTTGTTTCAAAATGTAGAGCATTTAATACAAAACTATGTACTTATCATATGCAAGTTCTAAGTCATTACACTTATTACTATTAAGACTCACAGAGAACATATTAGAAGACAGTAGATTATATCTTACTCTACCTCCATATATTATCTACATAAGAAGAAAGAAAAGGAATTTGTTTATATATCAAGCGATTTAGCTTATTTTTGTAAAATTATTTTAAGTTAAATGAAGTAAAGTCAATTAAATATAATAGTTGTAGTAATTTTTTTTCACGAGTAATTATTTCACTCTAAGGGTAAGATTTTTCTGGTTTAAATTGAAAATTAAAATGCAGAAAATAAAACAGAAGCCATACACCTGAATTGAGTTACACGTCTTTTTCGAAGTTACCCAAAAAGTTATGAAAAACTTCAAATTTAAGCAGTTTGTTGTATTTTTGAATATCATTTTTGATATTTTCCTCGTGATTTCTTTGAAAAATAGCTATGGATTTATTTTACTTATTTTAATAACGTTCATAGATATATTTTTTTTTCTTTAAATATTAAAATACTTAAGGTGACAATCATTAAAATATATTAGTGATATAAGGTATAGATATTCTTATAAAAAAATTCTACATGTACTTTTTATGAATATGACTTTCACTCTATATATGTATGTAGTACCTATATTAACTTCGATAATCGATTATAAACGTTAAAAAAATGTTACATGTTTTTTTTTCTATTTTTTTATTATTCGCTGTTATAGTAGCAATAGAAATACATGCTCTGTGAACGTTTCAACTCTCTACCTATTACCATGAGATACAGCCCTCTGAAAGACGAACAGACGGACAGCGGAGGCTTAGTAATAGGGTTCCGTTGGTATCCTACGAGTACGGAACCCTAATAAGAAAAAAGGACAACAAACAAACAAAACCGTTATAATTTGTCACAATATTATGTTAGATTACCCGTATCGCTAATGAAACTACTCAAACGATTTGCCAAGTAAAAATATATTTACAATACAAAATCACTTACATTTACATAAAAGGGCCATCAAAGACAATTTGTCAGTTATATCCGAAATAAAGTTAGGAGATGAAATATCTAAGAACCTCCCCTAATACCGGCCTAAGTAGGTTTAACAAAGGGGGCCCAAATGATGGACAAAATGAGTACGAAAATATATAACTTGTGTGAAATGACTCGGAACTAGAGAGTGGCTACTGTGCATCGCTTTAGTTTTGTTTACGTTCACTTCGCATCGTTGACAATGGCAAATAGAATGTTGTACCAAAATAGGGTCCTTATGGCTTCATTCTATGATTTTGATTTAGATTTTTGTTTCGCACCATCACACATGGTTTGTGTAATGGAAACATTTATTATTTATTGTATAGGTACTAGCGGCTCACCCTCGCTTTGCTCGGGTTCGCCTAGATGATTCTTTAAATTGGCATAACTTTTTTATTTAGGAACCCATTGAAATAAAACAATTAATACTAAATATTAAGTGAAGCTTACTACAATACATTATCTACTGAAAACCGCACCCAATTCGGTGAAAACGTTTCTAAGATTAGCGCGCACAAACGCACAGACAAACCAACAAACAAACAGCCAAAAAAAACTAAAAAATATTGTTTTGGTTTCTATTGCGTAAATAAAGATTCGCAATAAAAGTTTTTCTCAAATATCTACCATGTACAGACAGCGATCAGTTACAATTTTATTATATGTATAGACTAGTGACTCACCCTCGCTTCGCTCTAATATTCTCGCGTCCGTAGTGTTGTTTAGCAATTTTTACTTATGTACTCGTATATTTTGCGAGAGATAATGTATTATTGCGCTCGCGAAACTTTCCGTAATACTTTCTTAGATTTACGTGAATATTTGAAATTTTAAATAAAACAATCTTTTCGGATTATTTCGCGGTTTTATTTTGATTTTTGGTTCTCGACGTTTCGAATGCTTTACAGCGATCATGGTCACGGGAGAGTCTCTCCTTCTATATTGTTGTTTATTTAATTTGCGTAAATTTACTGATTATTGAAAATTTAGCAATTAATGATGTGATTAAGCTGTGATTAAACACTACAAATTCAGTGCCTGGATTTGTAGTGCTTAATCACAGATGGCGTTTTTACTTTTTGTGAATAATTTACTACGGTTAAAAACGGTTAAATTCACTATTATTTGTTTATTGTGAGTTTGCAATATTTATCTTACAAATAAAATATTCTGAATGTTTGCGGATTAACCATATCTATTATCTGTTAAAGTAAACAAAAATAGTCCGAAGAATAGCCCGAATTAGCGTCGTCCACTTTCTTTGCATTGGATGTGGCATCTGTACCATTAGGTAAATAGTATAACAAGTATGATATCTGTTCTTAAAATGCCATTGAGGCATTATCTTGTATCTGTGCACCTCAAACATTGCTAATTCATTATAAAATGTTTTATTTTTATAAAAGTGTTATCAATATCAGTTCATTTGTTTTTTCAATGAGGGTGAGCCTTTTCACTTTTCTTTTATCAACCAAACACGATCTGTTTTTTTTTTAATTTTTGCTAAATTCTAGATTTCAGCTTAAATAATAAAAAATTGTATAGTTTGATATTATAAATCTACTTTTTATAAGAACGTTAATCAAACCATCGATATAATCTGGGAAAGGTCATGGTACTACATTACTGTTATTTTCTTACGTTAGTGCCTTTATTTTAAATTGCTTTGCCTAAAACTATGAAACTTAAATTTTATTTTCAACTATTTGAATAAACAAATAACTAAACAATTCATCTAACATATGATAAACGTAATACAAGACCCTAATCTCTTCCCGGTCGAAAATCGAGCCCGCGATGGGGCAGATGTTCAAACACCAGTAAGTCAACACTTCTATTGATCACTCCATTAAATTTTTCAATTAGCTCGGGCCTCAGCATGATTTAACGCCTGACCAGTGTTTTATTTTATTTGTAGGCCCACCCTACACTTAGGATTGAGTGAACATTCAAAGTATTTGCTCTATTGGTAATATTTATTCAAATTTTTTTCTAATTGAATTGAATAAAAATATTTATGTATTTATTTAAGTAAAGTTTAATAAAAAAATATAATAAAAGATTTAACTCCTTACACTAAATGCGAAAGTTTATATGTACGTGTGTTTGAATGTTTGTTACTCCTTTTCGCTGTAACTGCTAAACGAAAATTAATTACTTGGATGAAAAATACATGTGTGTACAGACCATGACCTAGAGTAATACATATATTGGTCACTACCAACAGTTTTAGACAATACCAAAAATAAAGAAAAAGGCACTCTCAGAATTATAAATTCGATAGATATCCGACCGAAGCCAGGGTAAGTCACTAGTTGTTTTAATATTTTACATAATAATTAATGGAAATCGTTCATTTCACTTGCATTAGCTTAAAGAAAAAACAAATATTCAGAGTGTGGCAACAATGACTATTGAAGCTCTGTTAAATGTAAAATGCAAATTCCTTAAGTCGTTCCGCGGTCACTTTATAGCTTCGAAGTACTTAGTCTTAATCGGAAGATTAAAAATCTTTAGAGTCGGCAATTCATTTAAAAATATTTAATTTTTATATATTTATTAAAAAAAAAACTTTTCAAAAAAGACTATTCTACTGATATACTGTGATAGAAATTAGTTGATACTTTCATTATAATGCAAAAATTTTGAAAAGCAAGTATGAATTTAAAAACATAAGAATTTAAACGTTTTTATTTAAAATGATTAGAAATTAATGATGATTTATTCATTATTAAAAAAACAGTTAAAACACTTGGTAATTATTGTTGGCTCCCGTGACCGTATTGCTGTAGGTACATTCGAAACGCCAGGAACCAAAAATCAAAATAAAAATCCCAAAAGATGTAAAATGTCGAATATTCACGTAATTTAGTTCCTAATTAACTAATTTTCAAACCTTCCGATAAGTATATTATATCCAGATAATCAAATGGAGAACCTCTCTTTTAAACAAGTTGGTTCTATGTATCTTACAATTCCTTGATTGATTTAGAAGCAAGTTTGTCTCTCATTCATTGGTTAAGTGATCGAGGCCGTATAAACGGGATCGGTTAAAGCGTTTCAGATAATGACGGTTTTATTCCACAGTGCGAGCTAAATAGCCCATTGTGGAACTTTTACTTAGTGTATTGAAAAGTTAGTTCCTTAAGAGCTTTGAGATTTCTTAATTGATTATTGTATTAAATAAGCTTTGTTATCAATATTTGTGATTATTCTAAAGGCTTTTTAATTTTTTTTTAAAGTTTACCTAGCTCAAAAGTTTATCAAGAATTATACTTTCTTAGATTTACACGAATATTCAACATTTTAAATAAAATCATATTTTGGGATTTTTTCGCGGATTCATATTTTAGATTTTTAGTTCCCGACGTTTCGAATACTTTACAGCAATCACGGTTAATATTGTAAGGTGCTTTGGTGCCAATATTGAATTGTGAAATCATTTTGTATTTTGTAAAGTTGTGGGTAGGCACTGTCTGTAACAAGTATATAATGACCTTTGAGGCGTTTAAAATTTTAGTCTCTCCCGTGACCATGATTGCTATAAAGCATTCGAAACGTCGGGATCTAAAAATCGTTATTGATAGTTTATTTATCAAGAATATTACTATATATTTATATTTTTTTGTTTTTGTTATAGTTACATTTTTATAACAATTAAAAGGATTTCTTATTGAATTTCTTCGAGAAAGCGAGAATTATTATTAATAGAAAATAGAAATAATATTATTTACTAGCGACTTACCTCGCTCCGCTCTGGTTCGTCCCTTCGTCGTTCGTTTTTTCGTCGAATAAACCAGCTATCATCATACTAAATTTCATCAAAATCTGACCAGTGGTTTTCTTGTGATGTGTTCCCATACAGACAGAAAGACAGACAGACAGGTCACGTCTGTTTCGATAATAATGATTATTTCAATAACATTTTCCAAAAAAATATTTAATGTACAGATTCGGCTCAGAATTTTATTATAGGTATGCATATAACGTTTTTGTTTTATAATTTAACTCGAATCCTTATCCTATATTGTTTCAGACACCACTTTTTTATTTATGAATTTCGTAACTTATTAGACCAAGATAAACATTATTATGCCTAAAAACATACGTGGTTTTTAATCTTAATGAGTTAAGTGTAGGTAGGTATAAAGTATTTTGTTATTTAGAATCATTTTCAACATTACCATTTACAACCTGCATGTCTAAGAAACCTAAATAGTTTTTGAAAGACCGTATTCGGCCAGCATGGTGGACTACGGAGCATTAGCCTTTATACGAGGGTATGAGGGTAAATTTCCCCCCTCTGGGGGTATTTTTTTAATTAAAATAATATTCTTATTATTCATTCCTACCATTCCCAAAGAAAAGAAAAAAGTAACATACAAATGTGTGTGAAAGAATGTAGAAAAGCTACCCCCCGATTAAATCACAAAAAGCTTGGAAAAGGGCAAAAGTGAAAATAATCCATAATATTAATGTTGTGAAAGCATTAGGCGACGGAAATGTACGTGAGCTGTGGAAAGTGACGTCATATCATAACATCCTTTATGACCGCTGGGCCCGCCTTGCTAACAAAGAGTTTTATGACAGACGCGATGTAAATATTTATTTTATATATATATTTTGTTTAAAGGAGGATTTTTGACTATTTCTCTAATAAAGGAAATAAAATACTTTTTTAGAAAATCTCTGACGTACAGCAAATATGGTCTGCCGTAAAACACTCGAAACATCGAGAACAAATTCTTAGAATAAAACCGCGAAAAAATCCGATAAGATAGTTTTGTTGAAAAGCCAGTATATTAATTACAATCTATTAATAAGAAAAATAAATTTCAACCTACAATGGTAAAAATTTACCTCACATAAGATTATTATGATAATTTAATTCAATTGTTTTATGGCTTCTAATCAATTCAATTCAATGTCACGTAGAATGGAGAAGACCCGAAGGAATAATAATTTAATTATATTAATGTATTTATATAGCAAAATTGATATTATCTATTTAGCTAATCTATACATATAATAAAATTGTAACTGAGCCAAATCTGTACATTAAATATTTTTTGGAAAACCTTATTAAAATAGACATTATTATCGATACAGAGGCCGAATCTATAGTTTTAAGAATTTTTGTCTGTCTGTCTGTTTGTTACCGCATCACAGAAAAACCACTGGAGGGATTTTGATAAAATTTTGTATGTTGATAGCTTATCCGGGTCAACATATAGAATACTTTTTACCGCGAGAAAATATCTCATTTCTGAGAAAAAATACAAAAACTGCAATGTATACTAATATGTTAAACCTAATAATTTGGTTTTTGGTCATCTGAACGCGAGCAGAGCCGCGGGCAATGCTAGTTATATATAAGATTTGATTCAATTAGTCCAGAGACTTTATGATATCTAAAATCATAGTTCTGAATAACTTTAATCGGATTTCTTACAGTTCTACAAGACTAGCGGTTCAGCGTTACTTGTTACATTAAACTTTATGGTTCCTTTAATTATCTTTCATATAGAATTGGTCTATTCTATTACACAAATTGCAATAAAAATAAGTGTATTTAATACATAATAAATATTAAAAAAACATTGTCTCTAAATTATTTTACCTATACTATCTTTTTATTACTTAATCTTTGGCCAAAACCGCCCTACGCAAGACAAATCGCAGCTGGTCATTTGTCAAAAAACCTGCATCCACCATCTGAAAGCGGTCATTGTCAACATTGCCCATTGTGTAAACAACACCCTTATTCCCTGTAACATATAAACCAAAATATAAACCATAATAGAATATGTTTGTAACAGATAATGGATGAAAGAATATAAAGAGCTTTTTTGCCTTTTGTTGACATGTATGTAGGTGTGTGTTGTTTTTAAATTTTATTTTTGTTTAAATGTTATTTTCTTTTAAGCTTGGGTAAAGTTATATTAATTCTTATACAGATATTTGAATAGTAATAATCATAATCTATACAGATAAAAAAAATTGGAGTGTCTGTTTGTAATAAGTATTATAATAACCACTTTTTACTAAATGCATATGGATATATACACGGTACATATATCAAAACAACATTTTTTTACAATTTTTGTCTGTCTGTCTGTCTGTTTGTTCTGGCTAATCTCCGAAACGGCTGAACCGATTTTGACGGGACTTTCACTGGCAGATAGCTGCTGTTATAAGGAGTTGCTTAGGCTACTTTTATTTTAGAAAAAGAGACAGTACGCAATAACGTACGTACGTAACGTAAATCGCTATATAATTTAAATGAATATCTTAGAAGTAGCAAGCTACTATTTTTGTATAAACATAGCTAATAGTGAAAACGTACTTAGGGACGAACGCGAGCGAAGCGAGCGTGAATCGCTAGTAAGTAAATATAATACTCCGGATTTTTTTCTTGCAGGGCCTAACTACATTTCGTGTTACTAAGTTACTATGCGATTTACTATCACGGTAACTACATAGTGTACAGAGATGGACTATTTGGCAGCCTTTGTTTCTCAGAGATAATATTGTTTCCAATTAGTGTAATCCTATCAAAATCGATTTAACGATTGTAGAGTTTATATAGTAAATGAAAAGTTCCAATCTCGCTTCTTCATAATGTCCAAGTGCAGATTGTAGAAGAATATTTTTCAGTAACTTGTGAATATTTTTATATAGCAAAGAATAGTTTAACTCAGTATCTTTTAATCTTATAAGAATTTTCATCTAAAAAGAAATGTATTCAGTTTTTTTTAACATCCCACTGATGGGCCCTTTCAATACGAGGGGAATCGGGCCGTAGTCCATCATGCTGGCCAAGTGCGGGTTGGCAATCATATTGGAAATGAATATCAGAAGTGCGAGACTCGGGATTTGAACTCGCTTCACACGGTTTACCAAGCGAACGCGGCACCACTGGGCTACCACTGCCTTCTAACAATTACTTTCTATCTATTATCTTGTTGTGTCAATACTTTTACCTACAAGTACAACATTACGAACTATCCACGTAGTTCTTAAAATATTGTTTATGTAAATTATAAATGAATAAGAGATATTAACGAGCTTTATGCATTATAAAATAGTTTAATATGTTGTAAAAATATTATATACTAGCGACTCACCCTCGCTTCGCTTCGGGTTCGTCCCTAGAAAAAAACAAATCTATCCCACGGGAACCGTACATTTTTCCGGGATGATATAAAGCCTAAAGCCTGCCTCAGTTAACGGGCTATCTAATGCAAAAAGAATTTTTCAAATCGGATTAGTAGTTTCTGAGATTATCATGTTCAACCAAACAAACAAACAAACAAGCAAACAAACAAACAAACAAACTCTTTAGCATTATAATATTAGTATAGATGACGACATGTAACTTTCAATTTAATTCGTGTAGGTACATATTTTTTCCATCCTTTTGTTCTTTTTGATAAAATGGATATATTGAGCTCCAACAAGAATTTACACGCGTACATTGTAATGTTTATAAAGTAATGAATTTCTATAACATAAAAAATATAATTCACCACCAAAACTTTTTGTTACAAACAATTTAAAATAGAAACTGTAGACAATTTTTTTACAAAACGTTATACTTAGTTAAAAAGAAGCGTAATAGGATTTCAACGGGCGCTGCAAAAAATGTCACTTGTTCATTTATTCATTTTATTAACTTACGTTTCTTACAGACTATAGTCATGACAAGCTTAAATGCTTATGGTTTTAAGGTTCCATGAAGAACTCTATATAACTCTTATATATATATTTTTTATGCGATTCAGTGACAAACGAGCAGCCAGACCACCTGATGGAAAGCAGTACCTGTCGCCCATAACACCTACGGTTCATGCACTTAGGTTTTAAGTAACGAAAATGCAGAACCACAGGTGCGTTGTCACTGTGAGGATCTTATATGCAAGAAATATCTAATCTATACTAATATATGAAATTGTTTTTGTTTGTTTGAGCTTGCTTAACTCTGGAATTATCAGAACGGTTGTTTTTTGCATTTTATACACTATTTATTAAGGGAGATTATTTACATCAATATTATTACGTTTAACCCTTGGAGTGATTATATATTATTATTTCATATTATTACTAGCAGAATTCCGCGGCTTCGCCCGCGCTAAAACTACAAAAATAAAAACTCTAAAAAGGTAGCTTTCATACAAACTTTCAACCCCTATTTTACCCCCTTATGGGATGAATTCCGAAAAATGCTAAAACACGTATTTATTTAATTGTATTGAAGAGCATTAATACGAAGCTTAAAGCAATTCTGATCATAAATAATATTTTGAGTTATATTATAACGTGTTTTTCTGTGGGAATGAGGTAATCTCCTGGGGTATAAAAAGTAGCCTTTATCACTCTCCAGCTCTTCATCTGTCTCCACACAAAAAATCACGCCAATCCGTCTCTCTGTTTCGACGTGAAAGAAGGACAAACAAACACACTTTCACATTTATAATATTAGTATGGATAGTATGGATATGGATTATTAAGCTATACAGGTAAAGCTGCGGAGTAAAGTTAGTCTAATATAATAATACCTACATATATGTAGGTACTGTCGCGATATACACTTGATGAAATGACTTCTAAAGAGAGATGCTTTTTGATAATTTTAAATTAGAGATAATCCTTGTAGGCCACTCAATCTGATATACAGAATTCCTTGTCATTGTATTGCTTCTGACTTAACAGTTTTTACTTAATTTATCTGTGACAAAGAACCTGTCACATTTAATAACTTTTTCTGAGATTTTTTTTTCATAGACTCATAGACAAAATAATTGCAAGGATGCCTTTTTACGTTTCTATAGAACAAAAATTAACTTGCGCGTATTTTTAGTGAAATAATCGACTTTAAATTAGAAAATAACAGTAAGTGAATGACAAAAGTTAAATTTGCTTTGGCAAGTCATTGCTCTCTTAAATTAGGCAGGCGCAGAAAAAACAAGTCTCACTCGACCTAGCAACTAGCTACAACGTTTCAAATTAAACTGCTAATAGTACTATATAATGTAACTTATTTACTAACTATATGAAGCAATATATTATTATCTGACTTAGTATTTAATTGGTTTTTTATATATAAACGACTCACTCTCGCTCCGCTCGGGTTCGTCCCTATTTACGTTTTAATGTTTAGTATAGATTTCTTAGAGATGAATTTTCCCGTAATAAAAAGTATCCTATATGTTGACCCGGATAACTAACTATCATCATACCAAATTTCATCAAAATCTATCCAGTGGTTTTCCCGTGATGCGGTAACAGACTGACAGACAAAAATTCTAAAAACTTTACATTTGGCCTCTGTATCGATAATAAAATCTATTTCAATAAGATTTTCCTAAAAATATTTAATGTACAGATTCGGCTTAGTTACAATTTTATTATATATAAAGATGTCAAATATTTGCGTAAATCTAACATAGTAAAAAGTTACGCCTTAGTTATTTTTATAAGATAAATTCTTGATATTTTTCGATCTTCTGAAGTTAATATTTCTTCTATTCGGAGTAGTGTCCGGAGGTAGGGCGCAAATCGAATCATTCGCCTAATTGAGCGCTAATTCGCACTCGAAGCGCCACACCCGTGGGAGCCGATAGCCGCGGGCTATGGTGTACTGTGACTGTGAAATAGCAGCTTTCAGGATAGTCCTTACTAATAATAAAAAAATAAGGTATTTTAGTTTGTTTTTCTTTTAAAAAATAGTGACTAAATTTGAATATATATTGGTTTTCTTTAAGAACTCTACATGGCACAGACATTTTGGCTGTGCCTTTTTTGATTTTTTTAATTGTTTTTTTGCTTCACTAAAATGGGTTATATTAGGTTTAAAAAAGAAAAAAATCATACAATGTATGTAGAAAAAAATCATACAACGTTTATGGTACTGAGAGTATGAACGTACCTAAGTGATTCTTTATCTGCTTTAAATTAGTTTTTAATACTAAAAACTTGCAAAATATTCATAAAAGTTAATATATGTTGCAATTAATTCAAATATCCCCAAAGGAGAGTAATATTCTATGACCAAAGTCATTAGTTTGATCACTTCGTTAAATATATTTATAATGAGCATATACTTGCTATACTTATCTAGGATAGGATAAAGTTTTTTTATAAAGATACATTGTATAGATGAATAATAATAAAAAAAATATTTTTAATAGCTTTTACAGTTTCAACCATCAAATATCATCATCGTCTTAAATAACACATCAGTTAACAATAATTCTATATCTATTTCGACATCGATATACACACCCTAACCCCATCGACTCCCTCCAGCGTTCCTACCAAAACATCACCCCATGAGAAACCGCGGGCACTACTCGCCACTTGAAGATGTAATCGCGCCTTTTTTGTTTTCACGTTTTCAACTTCCATTCCCATTGTTTCACGCTATAACGGGCAGTATTTAAAAAGTTTTTCTAAGAGCCTCAAGTGTTTTCAAGCCCATATTCAACTTTGCACTATTAATATATTTCTTTTCAAATGATTTTTGTATTTTAACTCGAAATGTAATGGACCCCATTACATTCGGAATGGCTTTCTTGAGAACTAAGTTTAGACCGAGCTTAAGTGTTAAATGTTGTGTTAACTTATTGTTTATATTATTAAAAGTTAAAAGTTTTGTTTAATTTATTAACTATTCAATTTTATTTTACGTTAGTTAAGTAATTGTGAATATGCAGAAACGTATGTTACTTTGTACTGTAACTTATGTTTGATGTATACCTTGCTCAAGTATAACAAAGTGTAGCAATATAACTTTTACCAATCGATTTGTAGTATGATATTACCATATATGGAATAAGATAAATAATAAATGAAGGTACACCAGTAATAAATGAATACATTTAAATATAATGTAAAGGACTTTAGAAATAATGTAAAGGAGCCGAAAACTTTAAATATCTTTAAAAAAAAGTTTGAAACTTTATGCTATGTAAAGAACTAGATTTTGTATAGAATAACCACTACTTAATTTGTAAACTGTTTATAATATTGTATTATTTGAATTTACTAAATGTGAACATTGTTCTTTTTTTGTTAAAATAAACATCTTTAAACCTCATATTATTAAACATTCACATATTCCTTATAAAAAAAATCTGTATAGCCTTGTCACCTAAAAGTCTATTTTGGTGAATGCTGAGAAGTAAAAAAGTGTGAAGGATTACATTTACAATTCTAAATAATACCAAATAGGTATATAGGTACATACTCACAAATTTTACTTTTTCAATATTATGTTATAGACCAGGGCTTCCCAACCTTTCTTCTATTAGGCCTCCCCGGATTATAAGAAAAAATTTCATGGCCACCTTTTTAATTATAATAAAACACACATTATTTTAAGGATTTTTAATTATTTTAATTTTGAGTTATACAAAATAAACACTGTCTATGCCCTTCTAGGGAGGCGCGTCCCCTGGTTGGGAACTCCTGCTATAGATATTCAAATACTGTCGTAGATGTACATAATAATATCGTGACCAGATCGTAGAATCGATTATTATAAGCTAGTCGACCATTTTATGAAGGTAGCATTTCATGATTATTTCTGGCCATATCATGTTCAACGTTAGTTGTTTAGATCGTCAAACTGCCTGTATTCATTAATTTCGTTAAGCCATATCATGATATGGTCTTTTATTTTAGGTAATGGTCATTATTTATGACACGACTAGTGAGTTATATAATAATTGCTTAATACATACATTCTTTTCTTATAAGTCTAGTATTATTTTATAGTAAAGCTCCCCATCGGCATAATTTTTTTTCGATATCTTCAAGAACTATCGTCATATTTCAGCCAATTTACATAAAACCTTAATGAATTATATACCTAAGCCTACCCCATGAATTATTCCGTCCAATAGTGTAACCATATGAACATCCGTTCCGTAGTTACTGAGTTTATCGCGATCAGACAGACAGACAAATGCGGCGGGGGACTAAACGTTGTGATCAAGTCTACGATCTGACCATTACAATACAGTATACGTGTATTTACTTGGCCATTTATACAAACTTTCATACTCTGACAATCAAGTGAACATTTTATTATTATCCGTACAGAAAACTATGAACAGGCATAAAAATGACAAAGCTGATAACGGCTCACAATCCACTGGGGATATACAATTCGAAGTTTTTATCTGGACGTAATGTCAAACTGTCGCTTTTCGATTACATTTCATTTTCTGTTTCAATTGCGATACGTCCTTTTCCATGATTTCAAACAATGGGTTTATTATAAAGGAGATATTGTGATTATTTTTTAACTAACTTTAAAAGAAATAGGACTTATATTTTATGTCTGTATGTTACTCTATTAATCTATACAGATAAATAAAATTGAAGTGTCTGTTTGTAATGTGAAAGTAACAGGTTAATATTAAATGCATATAGGTATGGAATTATATACGTACTTATAAGAGAAACACATATTTTTAATTTATTTTGTCTGTCTGTTTGTTCCGGCTAATCTCCGAAACGGCTGGACCAATTTTAACAGGACTTTCACTGGCAGATAGCTGATATTATAAGGAGTAATTAAGGCTACTTTTATTGTAGAAAAAGAATTAGGGTTTCGCTCAAAAAAATTAAAACGTACCTAGGGACGCACCCGAGCGAAGCGAGGGTAAATCGCTAGTCTAAAATAAAATATTCATTTATTTGAAAATTTCAGGTAAGACCTATACGAATGGAAGGTACATTATCATCATAATACAAAATATAACTTTAAATATATTTAATTGACTAGAGAAATTATGTAAAACAACATATTTAATTTTTAAATATCTCTATACACAGGTACAACATATTTCAATTTTCACGTCTACATATAAACATTTTTAATCAATGTCTTTGTTTATTATTTGTATATACATATATGTATGTAAATGAAAACTGTAATTTCTCACCAGAAGGCCTTCATAAATACTGTTAAACTAAACAATTGAACCTATGCGATTTACCAGTGCTATATTACTCGTATTTCTATACAAATGAAAGTGAACGTGTGAATAGCGCTAACATCATTACAGGTATCGATAATAATAAATATCGATTACAGACGTTGTATGAGTACTCGAGTCGAGCCCCCTAACGTTATGAGAACCACTCGACTTAACTATTGTTTCTGAATAACTCCCATTAAAATTCGATCTGATAAAACCCTGGTTTCTTTGGTTTGTTTGTAAACTTTGTTGTTTAGATGTACTGATAACGAGATTAGGTGGCTACTGTTTAAAACCGGTCTAAATTTTATCTTTACAGGTCAGTGATTGTTTGTATGAAATCAAGTATACGTTGCTGTTTCTACTTGAAATTATTTATTATTTGTTTAAGTAGAGCTATTGTAGTCTATTACAATACTATACTATTGTAGTATAGTACATATTTTTGTTCAAGTCTTTACAATAATTATGTATATTTGGATAATTAACGTTAATTATAGGCACCTACGTCATTTTAAATTTATTTAATTTATCATCTACCTATTGTAGAATTGAAGGTGTATAACGAAATAATAGGGGAATCAAAAATTATAAAACACTTATGGTTATGTACGTTTTCTTATAAATTAAAAGCAGTTCTTAGCAACTTGAGAATCTGAAATTGCAAATTGTAGAACATTTATTTTACTGTATTTCATATAGATATGCAATATTTTTTTTATTATACATATAACGACGAATATATTTTTTTTAAGTTCCAATAATAATAAAAACACAGATAAAATCACGTATTTTACTTATAACTTAGTGGCTTAAATCCTATAAATCGGCTCACTGATGGCGCTACATGGTCCCGATTACGCGACTACCAATTTGTTTCGAGGCTGCATACAGAACGCGAGTCCATTATACAATTTAAAAATGATTGTAACTTAATTTACAATATGTTGTATTAGATTTTTTCCTTCAACGAATCTTACTGACAGTGAAAGTCCACATATTTTTTTAATTTCTTATTATTTTTATCCTATGTCATTCCTTTATCTTTCTAGGGAATAAAATAGTCTATATTTCATTGTTCAAATTCGCTATCTGATAGTGAAAGCTCTATTGAAATCGGTTTAGCAATACGTCTAGTAGGTATATACAAAGCTTGAGCTGTACGTGTTTCCAAATAAGAGACTTCGCTCCTTAAAGTAAAAGATTTTCTTATCCACAAGAGCTAATGTTGTGAAGGACACTTTTTATATCGGTTGATGAATGAATGAATGAATAACTTTTTATTGTACACCCAAAAAGAGAGAAGAAAATATACAAAAATATGGAAGAAGGTTAAAGAGGTGGCCTTATCGCTAAAAGAGCGATTTCTTCCAGGCAACCTTTAGGTGTAGGAAATAGTACTAAAATAGAAGGGACGCGAATAATAAAGGCGGTTGATGATTTATTTCTATACTAGTTTACAAGCAAAATCGAAAAAAGTTAGTTTTTAAATGATATTGTCAAAAGTCTAGGTTGTAATGCGACCGCACATCTAACAAGCTATGTTGTAGAATCAGATGTGTGTGAAAACAGGCAATTGTGTCGCGAGTGCATTGTGGTGGTTCGATTTGTTGATAAATAGCTGTAAATTACCGTCGTGATTAGTTTGGGGGCGTGATGAGGCACACCCTTAGTACCTATATGTTTAAGCCGACAAAAATTGTAATTAAATACGATATTTACTGCAAGAAACATCATATTTGTAGCTTGTTTTAAATATGTGTAATGTATATCTTTATGAATATTTTTTTTTAAATCTAGCTGACTCTAGTCTTCTCTATAAGACTCTAAGCTTTGAGTTCATACAAAAATATATAATTAAAGAATATATGTATATATATTCACTTTTTCCTGAATTCCTTAATATTTAGGGCGATTATTCTTATTTCCTTACCCAAAACTCTTATTTAAGCTATTGAAGGCATTTAAAAAATAGGTATGATGTGCGCCAACGAACAGTATTTCATTTTAATTTGTACAGTTATTTTTATAACTAATATCGCGTAATCTTAAGTATTTTTTAATAGTTATATTTTCCGAATATTTTATTTCATTACCTAAATTAAATCTTTTTAAGCATTTCCCTTGCTGTGAGTTTTGTTTTAAACTGTTAATTTTAATATTCTAATCTATATCCAATAAGAAAATTTAAAAAATATAATGTATTTTTAAAACAGTTGCATGGATTACGTGTGAAAATCTGTATTATTTAGCCCATATTGCCATAATAAATACTTAGTTATTGTGGGGGTGGCATGGGTGTATTGTTACAAGGTTTCATAATCACTGTTATTATATTCCTGTTTCTGACCTTCAAGGGGAGTAAATGTTTTGATTTTATTCTTATGCTATTTACACACTCGTTTTACTCAGTTCCTTACTGCACCAGCTTATTTTACTAGAAATAGTTTGTGTCCAAAATGTCAATGTCAAATTGACATGTATGTAAGAAAAATGAATTGTTGTCATTATCTGTGGCTTGTGACTTGTTTCCGAGAATTCAATTGTTATTATACACGCGGGCGTGTGTGCGGTCCTCGAGGGGTTATTTTTTATTTATTTATTAAACGTTTATTTCGGACAAGAAGTCCACAAAAATCATCAGTATTTACAGTAACACAGAAAATAGAGATAAAATACTACAAAATTATAACAGAAGTAAGCAAAGGAAAATACAAAGATTTAACATTGAATTAAATACCTCAATCATATACATATGTCAATTTAAGGCATGTCAATTAGTCAATTTAAATTAATAATAAATAAATTACATTATTTTAAAGGTTATTTAAACCTGTCACATTGTCATGTATAGAAAAATAAAAAAAAGGTTATAGTGTGCTGTTCATTTTGGCATTTTATTTAAATCTTTAATATTTAAGTGTGTTGACGAAATGAAGCTACTATTTTGGTGTATTAATGTTTTAGGAGTAGGTATTAGAAAAAAGCATTAATAATAAACATATTCGATATTGATATTGTGTATGTACAAAGATAAGGCAGTGGTAGCCCAATGGTAACTCGCTCGCTTCGGTATCCGAGTGAAGCGGGTTCAAATCCCGGGTCTTGCACCTTTGATATTTTCATGTGCGAATCATTTCTAACATGATTACCACTTGCCTTACGGTGAAGGAAAACATCGTGAGGAAACCTGCATGTCTGAGAGAATCTAGCAAGTTTACGAAAGACATGTGAAGTCCGCCAACCCGCACTTGGCCAGCGTGGTGGACTATGGCCTGATCCCCCTCGTATTGAAGGGAGGCCCGTGCCCAGCAGTGGGACGTTAAAAAAAAAAAGGGCTGAATACATGTACAAAGCATGTGTGACGATGTAATGAGACAAAAGATTGCGGTTACCAACAAAATTGTATTCCGTCGTGTACAGTTTGTGTTTTTTAATGTAAAAAAAAAATTACTTTAGAGAGTGGCAATGTACTAAATATTCTCATTGGAATGAAATTTTGTCGCAACAGTTTCGTATTTGGTGACATTGAATGTTATTAAATTTCATAACGTCCTTCAGGAGTTTTAAAAAGTTTGCAAAAACATTAGGTAAAATGTTTTTATTTTTATGTTATTACTACAGTGCCTCTAGCTAGTATGGCTTACATTAAAATCAATAAACTTTTCCCTGTTTCGAAATACTATGATTAAATCTTAAGAACACTAATAATTGAAAAAAATAGTTTTTATAATAATTTATAGTGGGTATATTTATTCGACAAATACATATTAAGTGTATAAAAAATATCTAAACATCAGACTTAGTCTAGTACTTATCACTAAATTTTTTAGTGTTTTTTTTTATTTATTAGAAATTTAGTTTTTTTCCTTTTAACCGATTTCAATAAACAACAACTTAATCTTAAGCAAAATTTCATTTTATAATTATATTCTATTAATGCTTTTTTATGATCGATCTAGTTAATTTCCATTCTAAAATATAGTATTCATTTAGTACTTAGATAAAAGTATTGCTTGTTACAAATATCTAATTCAACCAAGGAACTTATACGTGGAATATTAAGTAAAAGCTTCCACTATATAGCTTTACATGGAACTTAGATAAACCTGTTAGCAATATCTACGTCGCACGTCTAAACGTCACCGCACATGTTGCCCGCCCAAAGCCAAGCACTGATCCGTTAACCGGATTTGTCCGGTTATAACCGGTTTCGGGCGGTTCCGATGGCGGTTGTATCCGGATTTTGCATGGATAGATACGACGGACACCGGATGTGCATCTAGCGTACATTTTAATACATGTTAGAAAATTGGGTTTCGTGATAGAAATACGAAATTAGATTCACATATTGGATGTATTTGAATTGAAATTATTCATTGAAATATTATATTAAAGTAAAGAATTATAGTTATAATATATCTTCCTTCAAGTAAGTTTATGTTGAGTTCTTCTATACATAAATATACTAAGGTAAAACAGTTATGTAGGTACCTTTTCACCTCTGTCAACAGATTTCCTTTTTTTTATTTCGTTTAGTAGCTATTAGTGAGCTTTAGTGTTATCAATTTTTTTTTGGAAACAGTTTGTTTGTTTTATAGATAGGTAAATTCTATTAGTAGGTATATATTTTTCCTCCAATTTTCAACAACGATTATGGTTGCACTTCGACCAGTAGGCGAACTAAGTAATATTAATTTCGTCTATTCCAATATAAATATCATTAAATAAAAAAAAGCTTTACCTACTGTTAATGATGCTTACACAATTTCTAAATCCCAAATTTAAGCAGCTATTCATGAAAACTGTGTGTTAATTTACGTAACTTAAAGTTACCTAAGAAAAACTTAGTGGGCTCTATTTTGTTTTGAATAGTACTTATATAAGGAAATAGGAAAAACAATAAGAACAATTTTGTCCATATTATGTAAATGATCAAATATCTTAAGCTTCTTATAAACTTATGTGTACTCTAAGTATGATCATGAGCCTTAAAGTTGTCTATGTTTTTGTACTAATTAATCTTCCTCCATGCATATTCGTATTCCTCAAAATTTATATTTGCGTTGTTTTATAGACATACCAATTATTTAATAAAAATGTAAATTCAACAGAATACATTATTTCTATGACAACATTAAAACTAAAATAGTATCACGCCCTATCTATAAACTTGATTCTTTCAATGCCTTCTCATCCCCTAATGAGCATAATCAAATAGGTGGTAGGGCCTAGGAAGGTACAACGGAAGGGCCCAGGGCCTACAATGACAAGCCGGCCGCGGGCGTACACTAATTGTCTAAGTGCATAATGAACTTGTTTGTGACAACCCTGTGCAACTTTGAAACTATTTGCCACTGTATTTTTAACTTTAAAGCTATCTAACACGGTTGATTTTTATATGTAGAAATGTTTTAGTTATTCGTTTTGACAAGTTTTCGATTTTAAACCTTATTTATAATTGATTAAGATGAAGAATTGTTTAATTTTTAATAGTTGCATATAATTAAAGGAAGTACTAGTAACATTTCTTGTCACCCTCGGTGTTGTTTATGTGTGGCTCACATTCATTGTGTTCGCGGGTTAATTAGAAAGTTTGCAAAATTTTAAATAAACTCGAAGAATTGCTACTTTTGCTACGTAATTATTATTGTTTGTATGGTATTTGAAGTATTACGATGTGATGTAACACTTCCACATAAAATATTATTCGTTGAATTTTCTATGGAATATAGTTTACAGTTATATTTTAGGTTTTTGTTTTATATTCAATTATATAGAGTGTAAATATTAAATTATATAAGTATGTATATATTTTTATATACACTCTGTACTTATATATATTTTTGGATATAGAGCTTTTTTAGAAAATAGTTGTATTTTGATTAACATATTATGTATCTATGTCCAAACAAACAAATTCAGTAATAAACTATTACCTAATAATTTTGGGAGTAAATCTTCCTCTTATATATTAAATTTTTATTCCTCTTTCTTACAAAGGTAAACCCACATATTTTTTTTAAAAGGCTACATGATTAGTTCTTAGACTTAGAAGTTTTTGCATCCCGTTATTACTTGGAAATATAAAACGGTCTGACAGTTTGTCGGTGTCATAACAAAACGGTAATTATAACGTGGACAAAGACAATCATATTGGGTACGTTTTTTTATGTGAATCCGTCATATTAATTCTATTTCTTAGTCAAAACTAAAGCTAACCGTTAGTTACAAATAAATATTTTTATTATCGTCATAAGGATGTTAGTGTTGAAATACTGGGGATATTTATTATTTTATTGGTCGTACGCTCGTTATTGGAAATAATGCGTGTATTGTCTACGTAAAAAGCATTTGTAAATTGACAATGTACCTACCTTTTGTACCTACAAAGCAATAGATAAACAATACAGGCACTTCTATAAATGTATATAATATAAAAAAACAACATAAAATATCTAAACTTATATAAGAAAAATATTACTTTAGCTCAAATTTTGTCCGCTTTAGAAATTCCTTAAAAACCTTAATTCCTTATAAAAAAAATATATTTCCTGTTTTGGAGATTTGCGACTGCAAATAGATAGACAATCTTCTGAATGTTTCTTAACACTTTATGTGATATATGAGCTTAATATAGCGTATATGCATTTAATGTTTATGTATTGTGAAACTGTAAAATGATGACAGTTCAGTTTGTCGCCATATTCACGAATTTTATAACAAAAACATGTAAAAGTTTGTATGTCCATATTTAAAAAAAAACTTTTCTTCACGAAAAAGAAGGAGAAATAGACAATATTCATATTACTATAAATATAAACTATATAAAATATTTTTTAATAACTTAAGTTTTATCATCATGCATTTGGCAGACTCTAAATATATATTAATTATTCAATACCATCCAAAGCATTAACTTAATTAGATAATGTTAAATACTCTTGAGTCATAATGTGTACATTATTGAGATTGCCCGCGAGACGAGACACAATACGCATTATCATTGGTGGCTATTAACCGAGTGCATTCTGCTGAAAAATAATAGACCCTCCATATAGGAAGGCTCGGTGGCACTGACATTATCTTTTATATTTTTATTATTAATTTTTATATATAACTAATAGTTAATTTTTAATTAGTGTTGTTAATTTATTCAAACTTTTATTTATTTATTACGTTTTGTTCTTAAATGTAACGTTTTTTGCTATATTCTATTCTTTTGGTGTTATAAAATTAGAATGGAATCGCCATTCTAACTAAATTAGATCGTGTTTGACTAATTAAATCTTGAATGATGTATAGTTTAAAGGTTTTTACATAATAAAATAATATAATAACATCGACTTCACGTGGTTATGGGATCATGAGGTGGACTCATCAACGGTTACAAGTAAATCTATGGCCTCATTTGATTCATTTTGACGAATTCAATACACAACCCTTGAAATGGTTAGTTTTTATTTTTTTTTTAAACTGTAGCTATTTTTACTAGCAACCAGTGTCTAGCAAAATTAAAAAAAAAATGTTTATATGTAACATTAAAAAAAATACGCAATCTCTTTGACCTAGATATAAATATGAGAATATATTTAATTTAACGCGTAACTAGTCCAAATTGAATAAAGGCAAAAAATTCTAACATATTTTAATGAATGTTTTAAAAAAAACTGGGAACTGGGCTAGTTGAAAAAAACTTAATGGTATGTCGGGAGAGGTGTCAAGGGAAATTTGAGTAAATTAAAATAGGAAGATAGGGCGAATAAGGTTGCGGTTGCTATTGTCATCAATGCGATGAGCGAAAAGTAACTAGCTTGACTCCCAACCCTCTGTTGTAGGTTGGATAGATATGGCTGTGTCGAGAGACGCCTGCCTTCATTGTAGCGTCGGTAAGTAATTAGGTGCGAGATTCATTTATATGATATAATGTTATAATAATATATAGGCTAGCGCTCTTTTTACATAGCCTTCGTGAATGGGTGGTTTTTTAGTGTTTTCGTTAATTATTTTTAATGATTTCACTATGTATTTATAGTAAAGGTTAGTGTTATTTACTTCCGGGCTGTATATTGGGAAATCGTATATTTATAATTTTGTTTAACTCAAATCTGAAAATTATGTGATATATATTATATAATATGTGCGTAGTTGTGTGAATGTTTGTTATTCTTTCACGTTGAAACGATTGGATGGATTCGTATGAAATTTAGTGCTCAGAGAGACTATGACTTCAAATAAGACATAGCCTAATCTATACAGATAAATAAAAATTTGAAGTGTCCGTTTGTAATGTCAAAATAATAGCTTTTTACTAAATGCATATGGAATTATATACGGTATTTATAAGAAAAACACAATTTTTCAAATATTTGTCTATGTGTCTGTCTATCTGTCTGTTTGTTCCAGCTAATTTCCGAAACAGCTGAGCCGATTTTGATTATTTTTTATATATGTACTGGCTCACCCTTGCTTTGCTCGGGTTCGCCTCTAGAAAAACAAAAACAAATTTATTCTACGAGAACCGTGCTTTTTCGGGCAAAAAAGCAACCTATGTGCTATTTCAGACTATAATCTATTTCTGGCGTGATTGAGTAACAAACATCCAAACATCTAAATTTTCACATTTATAATATTGGTAAGATGTGTAGAAAAAATGTAGAGATGAAGAAAAATATTAAAATGTTCTTTGTTAAAATGACCGATTGACATTTAATACTATACCTATTATATTTATTATTACTATGTAATAATTTAATACATAAAAAAATTTAGTATAAACATAATTTAGAGGACGAGTAAATAAAAAATAATATTTGATGCCAGTAAAATTACTTTACAAATAATAGAAATAGATGGCGTTACATGTAACGTTACCTCACGCAAAACGAATACGCGCTGTTTGCTTTGGACCTACAAAACTTTGCCCTCATCTGTAAATAAAGATCGAAATGGAAGCTTCTCTCTAATATTTTTATCGAATATTTTGTTTTCATAATAATTTATATACAAACTTTATATAAAAAAGGGAATAATTTCTAATTTTTTTCAGATTCTTAAGTAATATATCATCTATGTATCGGAAAGGAGATGCAGACGACAATTAACGCCATATGACTAAATAAAAAATATATTTTAAAATTTGTATTGCCTATAAAGATGGTCTAGTCTCAAGTTTTAAATAATGGTAATAACAAGAGCGTTGTAGAGTATTTTCCAAGAGGCATCATCCCGAACAGAATAATGTAGAGCAAATTTATAATTCAGTACAACTCTATCTACCTATAATAAAATAACATATTTTATTATTGAAAAAAATCATTCATTTGATGAAAGCTCTATTATTAAGTAATGACTTCATACTCGCCATTGTACGCTTAATATCAAAACTCAAAAACGTTTGGCACGTTAAAGCAATTTAAACTATCCAGTAAATGACAATACCACTTCGCAAGCAATAAAAATACAAGAAATGCCTAGCTTAGGGTATAATTATTATTTTATTATTCGAATAAAAGAGCTTCTAAGAAGTAAGGAGTATTGCAATACAATGGTAAAGTTTGAAGGTGTTCTAGCGATTTTGAACTCTATTATTTAGTGTATGAGATTGATTATGCAATATTTGTTGAGAATAATATTTTTATGGTGGTTTCTAATATTTTTATGGTGGTCATCCCGTTAGCGAGTACAATTGTTTTTGTGCCGCAAATGAACTACAGAAATGAAGCGTGTCTGATGCCTCAGACAATAGATTTAAGGTTATATATACAAAATAGAGTGGTTTAAAATTAAATTTTATAATTTCTATAGTAATAATACTACAAAACGTATTTTTAAGGCATTAAAATATGTCCAAAAAAACAGCTTCTTAGCTGTTTATTAAATACATATGAAATTATGTTCGGTATTTATAAGAAAAGCACAATTTTTAAAAATTTTGTCTGTCAGTTTCTTTCGACTTATCTCCGAAACGGCTAGACTGATTTTGAAGGGACTTACACTGGCAGATAGCTGATGTTATAAGAAGTAACTTAGGCTACTTTTATTTTAGAAAAAGAATTAGGGTTCAATTCAAAAAAATTAAAACGTACCTAGGGACGCACTCGAGCGAAGCAAGGGTAAGTCGCTAGTAATATATAGATTATTATTTAATGACAAATATAAATACAAGACAATTATCTCAATGTAATAAAACTTATTCAATTAATTTCACGTTATTCTGTAATAATAATTATTAGTTTATCTGTAAATGATTCTTTCGTGGCTTAAGTTTTATGATGGAGCAAGGCGCTTAGCGATCGTTAAATTCATATTGTTAGGTGTTTATTCATTTAGCTATTTCTGATATTTATAATTTTATTTATTATGTCATAAAGGGTAAAACATTCGATAAATGTGCATAAAGTGTAGTTTTAACCAAAAGTATCGTAATAATACTATACATAATAATAATAATAATACATAATTTATTTCTTAATGAGATACTTAGAGCTAACTTTGGTAAATTGTATTGAATTAATTGTATTTAATATATACCTACTTGTTTCTATAATATGAAGTTAGTATTTTTTATATTGTAATATGACTTATTATTAATGTTTAGAAACGTATAAATATATTTATTTTTTGTTTAGAATTTATTACTGATATTATGAAACGTTGATAAAGCAATTTTATTTTCACCTCTCGGTACAGAAGCTCGAACAAAAATTATTTCTATATACAAAGAAAGAAAACTTAAGTATAAAGGTAAATTTAAGACCAAGTTCTATTACAGCGGTTATATCATGCATAAGAGAGCTTGTGATATGCCTCTAAACAGCTGTACGTTCCGCAGCGCCAAGGGGTATTGGTGCGAGAGTGAGGGAACATGAATGGTATAAGGTAGGATAGGGACAGCGATAGTTGGCTAGGAGGGGCTCGAATTCTACTCTCAAGCCACCCATTGGCAGGGGCCACGCCGCCTTGACCGCGCCCCCCGCAACGATACCCATACGAGCTCCACAACGAGCCATCAGTCTACCGCCCGAGTTCGACGCGACACAATCTCTCGTCTGTGCTCATTCACCATTGTGCCATACTAGCTAATGTTCTAATAGAACTCAGTGTTTATTCAACTTGTCAAAATGTCGACTTTAAGTCATCACCCGTATGCGTTCTCAATGCATCCTGGCATGTTGCCGGAGTATCCGAGCGCACCTCAGCCGCTGCCGGCGTCTTCTCCTCAGTCGGAGGGCCACATCAAGAGACCTATGAACGCTTTCATGGTCTGGTCGAGGCTCCAGCGCCGGCAAATTGCAAAGGACAATCCTAAGATGCATAATTCGGAAATTTCCAAACGTCTTGGCGCTGAATGGAAGTTGCTAACGGAAATGCAGAAGAGACCATTTATTGATGAAGCCAAGAGGCTCCGCGCGCTGCATATGAAGGAGCACCCGGACTATAAATATAGGCCAAGGAGGAAGCCCAAACCTCCCACTCCCGGCTCAGCTCCTGGAGCTGGCGCATTCCCAAGCTTTCCACTACCTTACTTTGCGGGCCCAGCACCTACTGTGGGACATTTAGACGCCTTGTCATATCCCGCAGTACCACCATACTTCCCACATCAGCTGGACCATCTTCAGTTCTCCAAATTAATGGCTCCGTCTGCTGAAAAGTTACCGACGGCGTCTTCAGCTGCTGCCGTAGTGTCATCTTTCTATTCATCACTGTACACGCAGCCGGCTCCACCGAAACATTTCTCATCACCTCTGTTCCACCAGTACGGGGCAGCGCCTTCATCACCTGTGTCTCCGGTGACCCCGACCCAGCATAGCCCGCACGATGACCAGCTCAGGCGGCCGGTGTCCGTCATATATTGAAGACCAACGTGCCTTCCTTAAAGGAGTCCAATCTTTTAGGGTATGGCAGTGAAGTGTTAAAGACGATTACACAAGGACATTATTTATTGTTTCTAGACTTACGCATAGTTGAAAATTGTAAATCCAGTGTGTTTCATATCAAGTGGCTTGTAAATATGTTGAGATCGTATATCGTAGGCCCACTAGTGGGTTTTCGTATTAAGTTTGATGAACTGTGATTTTTGTTTTCGACGCGTCTTCAGATATATAAGTTACTGTTTCTATTTGTAAAGTGAGATCGGTACCAAAAAGAGATTATTTCATGTAGGTGGCACAATTAGCTGTAGTTCTTCATGTGAATCCTGGTTTTTGTTTTTCTGTAATGTAGTATCTGTTAAGTTTGAGTCATCCTTAGTGTCCGATGATTCTCGCTTTACTTCGGTTAATGTAATTTATTTATTGCCAGTTTAGATTTACGAGGAGTATTTGTAAATTAGTTGATTAAATTGTAAGTGGCTAATGGCTATCTCGTGTACATATTAGTTTGTAATTCAAAATCGATGTCAGTACCAACGATGTATTATAGAATTCGTGAAAAGAATTTGTTAACGCCATACGAATAAACTAAATTGTTTTTATTTTAAACTTTTGTTTTCTTTTGTACTGTGATGTTGGATGGATAAACCTGCTTTTTTATGAGATTTAGATAAATTTTGGTCTACTAACACATATACATATATTTAAATCGAATTACTTAAATAACAGTCACTTATTTTTTGGCGTTACTTTAAAGATCAGTGACTTAACTTGTGAAGACGTACTCGTATTTTCGAGACCATAAATAAAAACGTTATACAATAATCATTATGTTAAGATACTCATACAGTACTTATTTCCAAGTAACAAATTCAATATTTCAGCAATTTAGGGATTTAAAAAACATATTTTAGTTAAAGCTTTTTAAAATTACTTTTGCAAAAATTTTCGAAGCTAAGCTTTTCTGCAACTTAATTTAAATTATATGAGAAATATTTACATTACGAAGTTAGGTATATTATAATTAAGCTTATCTTGATTTAAAAGTAAATAAACGACAAAATATACTTAAAACGCCAATATTTTTTTTATAAATATAGCGGTAGTAACGACAATGGATCATTGGCGATACAAGACGTGTCCGACGGCTTTAAACGTTTGCTGTAAGAAAACTTAAAACTATTTTATAAAACTACTTCAATTAGATTTTTACATACAATGAGTTATATTAAACTATTTCTCTTATTTAATTTGTTCGAGATTTTTTTTAAAGTGCTTAGGATTTTTATTATTTTGGCATTATTTGTTATTTTAGTTCTGTAGTATTTTAATTGTGAGCTTGAAAGCTCTTTTTAAGACGTTCGTTATCAGTTTATAAAGTACAAAGTAACAAGTAGTACAAGTAGTAATGATTGAAGAGTATATAATAATAAATAAATAATAAATTAATATTCGGACAACAACCCACAGCACTATTTTGTTCCACGGTAAGCTAAGAGGCTTGTGTTAAGGATACCAGATAGTTGATACACTACACATATATAACTTTAAATACATACATATTATAAATATAAACATCCATGACCGGAGTACAAACATTCGTGATCATCACACAAATGAATGCCTCCAGCGGGACTCGAACCGCGACCGCTGGCACAGCAAGTAGGGTCACTACAAACTGAGCCAAACGTGTCGTGGAATATGTTATTTTTATTTTTGCTAATATACTAATTTGTTGATATTAATAAAGTATTGTAATATTTATCGTATTAAAGAACGATAATTTGATTTATCAATTACATATAATTTATAATCTTCATATTATAAACATTTTACAAAGGCAGTTTTGAAGTGCGATTTAACTACACTTTTTTTTATAAATTTACATATTATAATGCCACGAGGTATTTGAGGTACCTACCTGGTAACTGGTAGCAATAAATATTTATTGTTATTAATATTCACCTACTCAGGATTGGAACCTGCGACTCTTGGCGTAGTTAGTGATATAAGGTCGATATATTATGATACTGTTTTATGTTTATTTTACTTAAATATCCATTCAATAGAAATTTTATTTACACATAGGTATAGGTATGTTTTACAACAAGATTACAAATAGGATGATAATTTTTTCTTTTATACCTAACTAAAGTCACTAAAATAATCTTCTTTGTATTTATTGATTATTATTTAAACTTATTTTTTTTAAGGGCAGTGGTAGCCTAGTGGTAATACGCTCGCTTCGGAAACCGGATGAACCGGGTTCAAATCTCGGGTCTCGTATCTTTGATATTTTCATATGCGAATCATTTTCAATATGTTACTGCCACTTGTCTTACGGTGAAGGGAAACATTGTGAGTAAATCTGCATGTCTGAGAGAATCTAGCAAGTTTTCGAAAGACCGCCAACCCGCACTTGGCCAGCGTGGTGGACATTGGCCTGATCCCCCTCGTATTTTAGGGAGGCCCGTGCCCAGCAGTGGGACGTTAAATAGGGCTGAATACATTATTTTTTATCATAATGTAAACCTTACATTGTTGAGTTATACATAAGTATGACGAGTAGTGCGAGATAGTAAGTATAGCAGTAGTGCGAGTAACGGATCACTAGATGGCGTTACTGGTTCACTAAAGGGCCTGTGAACAGCTTTATGCGACATTCACTCTAGCCCAACATTAATTTGGCATTTGAATTGTAATGTTTAACTAATAATTGATTTATGACAAAGAAATATTCGTATTCTAGTAGTCGGAAATCGACCGTTCAATATTGAATATTTAAGGAAAACATGCCTATATGAATAGAATAACAAAAATGTATGTAAAGAAAACGGTCAAGTGCGAGTCAAATTCTCACACGAAGGGTTCCGTACCATCGTACATGTCCTTTTTATTAATATGACTTTTACTCTATGTATGTAGTATATTAACTTCGATGATCGATTACGAACGATAAAAAAATGTTTCTTGTATTTTTATTTTTTTACTTCTTTTTATTTTTTATTATTTGTCATTATAGCGGCAATAGAAATACATATTTTGAGAAAATTTCAACTCTCTACCTAATACGATTCATGAGATACAGCCGTCTGAAAAACGGACTGACAGCGGAAGCTTAGTAACGAGGTTCCGTTGGCACCCTGCGGGTATAAAACCCTAAAAGTAACTGTTACCAAATTTTATTTATTGGTAACACTAAAGCTCGTCAACAGCTACTAAACAAAAAAAAAAATTGGTTGACAAACAGATACAAAAAAGATACGAACTGTTTTGTCTTTGCCTCTTTATATAATATAGATAGACAACATTGCAAAGGCAGCGTACTAGCATAATAAATTGTAGGTCATCGATTCGATTTCATATGGGGTAAGTTTAAAGAAGTAATATAAATATTTGTTTGAGTGTTACGATATTCATCAGAGATGAGTCACTGCATTCTATCTACTTAGTTTATTTTTACCATGACTTAGAAAAGGACTCTGTTTGGTAAGATGGGTTAGTTTTTTCCTTAAAGTAACTTTATGATGAATAAGAGATATCTACTGCCTTTATCCTGTACTACCGTTTTCTCGCGGCTTCGCTCGCGTAGATTTATTTTGTAAAATTATTGCGCTTTTGTAAATCGTGATGTGATGTAAGATAGCCTATAACATTACTAAATAAATCTATACTACAATTATAAAGATTTGTATTTTTGTATGTTTGGACCGAATAAACTCAAAAACTACTAGACCGATTTAGATGAAATTTGGTAAGAAGATAGTTTGAGATCCTAGGAAGGATATAGGATATTTTTCATTACGGAAATCGGGTTTATTTTAAGTCAGGTACCTATGGCTTAGAAGTTATTTACTCAATATGTACTAATATTCCAAATGTGGTAGAGCGTTCGTTAGTTTCGAATAGTATGACCGAATTATTTTTTTTCTTTAAATCGAACCCATTACCTTCATTAGAGAAGTAAATTTACTCTGTGTTTTACGTTTACTTGCCAAAACTAAAATTTTATTATATAGTAATCTCCTGACCGATTTTGAACACGGTGGCCAATCTCGCTGAGACTAGCCATCTACGCGGGAAATATTATAGTGCACAACTGTACGGGCAGACACAAGTGCACTATCTATTTCTGTCACTCTCAAATTCCGATGGGATGATAATTCGACATTCGCGGTGAGAGATCAGGTGCAGACCGACGGCTTTATGTGCTTTCCGAGACAAGGGGGTGAAACACCGCTAACTTCCCCACTCTAGGCTATTACTGGGACTTTCTTAACAGAAACACTCAATAATTAAACGTGGCCCGACCCGGGACTTGAACCCAGGACTTCCGGGTGTGGAGCCGTTCATGCTAGCTACTACGCTACCGAAATAATTAATGTATGTAAACTATTTAAAGCGTAGATATATAAAAATGCCAATCAATATATAGGTGGCATATTATAGGTTTATATAACAGAGTTTCCTATAACAGAGTAAAAGTTCACCCTATCAATTGTGCGCCGAATACTGCTCTCAATTTGATTATTACTGGTTTTCACTTTTGATTGTTTCACGAAGCTTTTGTTTTATATTTCATATATTTTTAGGTACCTGTCACTTAAAATTTTTAAATTTTTAAATTAATAAATAAATACCAATTTGTTTTAAATGTACCTGTAGATAATCTGTATGATGATCTGTGATGTCTTTTGGTCCTAAACAAGACTGATAAGTATTTATTGCCATTTTAGTTTTCAAGTGTCTAGATAATTAAGTCTAATCTAAGTGTCTAAATGAAAGCTTCTAGTAAACGTTTCACTCTTACTTTGTTCGGGTGCCTCCCTTGGCGCCTTAAGTGACTTTATGAAAAACACTGCCTTTTCTTTATTTATATATTATATAAGTATTATGTCCAGCTGTAACATATACACACTTACAAACATACTAATTTTTGTATTGTAGTTCAATTTGTCACTGTTGGACTGATTTAGGATAAAAAATAAAAAAAATATCCATATTCTAAGAGAATGCCTCAAACTGGTCAGTCGAATCTACAGTAAAGCTTTCTACATTTAGAGATTTTATTATCAAATGAAAAAGGACAAGTCAATGTCATTTAGTTCTTCGTTTATTAATAAGGTAGGTATGACTCGATGAATGGAACGCCAGGCCACCCCTTGCCGATTGTGCGTCGAACTTGGTTTTCAATTTAATAATTACGCCCAGTTTCCGGGGGTTTTTCAATTCAATTGTTTTAAACCATTCTCTTCTATTATATTCGTTGGGTTTTTACATCATCGGTTTAAAATAAAATGTAGTAAATATTGAATATTTTAATAAAAATCTACCTATACATATAATAAAATTCTAACTGAGTCGAATCTGTACCTTAATTATTTTAATTTTTTTATTTTTTTATTTTAATTAATTATTATTTTTAGAATTTTTGTCTGTTTATCTGTCTGTGACCGCATCACGGAAAAAATACAAGGGGGAATTTGATGAAATTTGGTATAATGATCTGATATCTGGGTCAACATATTGGATACTTTTTATACGTAAAATATCTCATCTCTGAGAAATTTATACTAAACGTTAAAACGTAAGTAAGGACGAGCGGAGCTGGGGTGAGTCGCTAGTTATTTATATTTTTTTATTAGTACATCGGTGTGCTGATGAAAATTATTATAAAGACATTGTTGGTCTCTGAACTACTCACTTTATCTATTGTTAATAATACGCTTTATCTGTCTTCATATAATGTAATAAAATAATGTCCTATATACTATGTATGATCTTGCCCTAAACTACATAATATGCCACAGACTATTTATACTAGTATAAATATAAATCAATCATATAAATGTCATAATTACTTCTACTTGAAATGAATTTTAAATTTACTCACTGACAGACAATGCATGCTTTACAATGTAGAATCATGAAATATTCATTTTTTACAAGAGTTCCTTACCTATATAATGAAAGCGAACAGTTAGAGATGATTTTTGGATTTTTATTCCCTTAGAGGGGTTAAAGGTGAAGGGAAGAGAAAGGAGGGATGGGGGTTAAGGTTATTAAAATGAAAACCATTATATTTGAATGCTTGATCATTACAAGAGGATACGTAACATATTAGGAGTCCTTATATTTACACTTATATTTTTTCTTTAATTAAAATCGCTAATCTTGTGGCTCCATTTTGAAAAGGATCTTAGAAAGGCTTGAATTAATCATTAGTTTGCAGGTCATTGTTAAGAGTTAGCGTTTCAAAGACTGAATTCTAAGACTTAAGTGTGTTTATCTGTTTCCTGTAAAATAAATGTAAAATCGATTACGATAAAATACTATTCACCATGAAATTTTAATATAAAAAATTGGTATGTCGAGTTATGGTACGAATTTACAGTAGTAACTTTTGTAGTAGGTTAAGTGTAGTAGATAGTTGTAACCCAGTGGTAACGCGCTTGCTTGGGAAACCGAAAAAAGTGGGTTTTAATCCCGGGTCTCGCATCTCTGATATTTTCATATGCGAATCATTTCCAACATGTTTGTCATTTTTCTAACAGTGAAGGAAAACATCGTAAGGAAACCTGCATGTCTAAGAGAAACCAATGTTTTGAAAGAAATGTGAAGACCGCCAACCCGCACTTGGCCAGCGTGGTGGACTATGGCCTGATCCCCCTCGTTTCGTAGGGAGGCTCGTGTTTAGCTGTGAAACGTTAAAAAGGGCTGAATACGTTATAATAAAGTAAAGATATCGTGAAATATAATATGTATGTATTGTACACAAAAACCGTACACTTTGTCACATTTACTATACACATTATTGAGTAAACAAAAATAAATTAGCAATCAAATAACGCATTTAAGATACCTACGATAACGGCAGGAAAAATGACGATCTCATTTTTGATACAAAAATCATCTATATATGTATAAATTATACAATTATATTAATTGGCAGTGGTAACCCAGTGGTAACGCAATTGCTTGGGAAACTGAGTGAAGTGAATTCAAATCCCGGGTCTCGCACCTCTGATATTTTTATGTGCGAATCATTTCCAATGATTACCACTTGCTTAAACGGTGAAGGAAAACATCATGAGGAAACCAGCATGTCTGAGAGAACCTAGCAAGTTTTCAAAAGACATGAAGTCCGCCAACCCGCACTTGGCCAGCGTGGTGGACTATGGCCTGATCCACCTCGTATTGAAGGGAGGCCCGTGCCCAGCAGTGGGACGTTAAGAAAGGGCTGAATACATGTATAAATTTAAATTTTAGAGTGTGAGATACACATACATAATTGTAGAAAAAGATTATAATTTATCCTATATATTATATTATTCATAAATTACGCAAACACCGTTCAAAATTGTATTTTTATAGCAAAATTTTGTACAATTTTATATACAAACATCTTCTTAGTACAACATAAAGTGAGAAGAGTTATTATTAAAATATTAATATTAATTGAGTATTTAAAAAAACTTTACGCCGATTCATGTTTTATCCGTGCTTGTGTACATATAATACGCTTCATTATGACCTATTCATTCAGTGTATTAAAGTATCTTTTAATAATGTAACCTTGATAAAGATTAATTGCCTTTTTAATTGCCATATGACGTCACTCAGTCACGAACTTTGGTTTGAAAATTTGTTGATGTTGCCGCACTAGCTCTAGCTCTTTGGATTGTTTCTACAGAGAAAACCAAGTGTTAAGACCGCATAGTGTAGTAGTTCAAGAGACTGCCACCGTGGAGTTCTTTCGTTTAATTAACTTACAGAAAGACTCAAAATTAAACTTGGTACAGTCTGGGATTCGAACCCAAGACCTCTGGATCTGCAATCGTACATGCTAGCTCGACGATAGTCAGTTTTTATATGACTAAAAACTGAAGCTTATCTATTAAGCTTTTAAAAGTCTAAGAACCATCTAAAGCAGACAATATAGTTTGAAGAGTTAGCTGCCTAATTCATAAGGAATAAAAAAATAAAATAAAATTTAATAGTAAAACACACATTTATTTACATTTTAACACAAAGACATACATACACATTTTAAAAACAAGATGTTACAAGAAAATATCTAGTATAAATAAAGTTTGCAGATATGTATTTACTAAAATTCTTATGTTTAAGACGATATTAAAACAATCTTCAAAGCAATTTAAACAACTTGTTCGCCCAATAACAGTAAATAACAATAAATACATAAATAGAAGACCGCCCAAAAGCTCAGGCTAAGGAAGTACAGATTCCGTCCAACATTCCAGCTGATGTTTGAAAGTGATAAATGATATTTCCATATAAAGGCGTTGTCAAGATTAATTAAAGTTAAAGTGTTACCTAAATAGATAGTTAGTCAAGAACGGGTAGCTTTATGTACTCCAACAGTTGCATAGTCAGTTTCTTTTGTGCCGTCTCGAAGCTTATTTTATTATGAAATTGTTGATTCCACAATTGTTATAAAGAAAGAGCTTTAGAAAATTGAACAATTGTTGAACTTTTTCTTTTAGAAAGCTTTGCAATTATTATTATGTGTATATTATGTCTTTAGTTTAAACAAATTTCATTATTTGTTTGTTACTTAGTAGTTACTACTTTAATAATAAATTTGGCTATTTTTATTTACGTTTTACGCGAGATGTTTGCAGAGTATTCATTTTTATTATTATTCGCCCAGTTGACGAAATTCTACAATAAAGATTTTAAAAAATTTGAGATTAACATATATAGGTAAATATAATTTACCTTTCTAATATATAAAAAAAACTGTTTCTATTTTATTTATTGACTACACTACCTAAAGATCGACAATAGCTGCTAAACAAAAAAAAAAAAGAAAGAAAATCGGTTGACAAACAGAGGAGAAAACGGTACTGAACTGTTTTGTCTTTGTCTATTTATATACATTGGTTCGTCCCTAGTTGTACTTTAACGTTTAGTATAGATTTCTCAGAGATGAGATATTTTCCTGCAGTAAAAAGTATCCTATATGTTGACCCGGATAACCAGCTATCATCATACCAAATTTTATCAAAATCTATCCAGTGGTTTTCTCATGATGCGGTTACAGATAGACAGACAAAAAATCTAAAAACTATAGATTCGGCTTCTGTATCGATAATAAAGACTATTTCAATAAGATTTTTCAAAAAAATATTTAATGTACGTATTCGACTCAGTTAGAATTTTATTATATGTATAGATATATATGTAGATGTACTTAAGACGATTCTTATTTTAAATGTACTTTATGGCCGGATAAAAATATTCATCTCGAGCAGGATCCGAACCCGCGGTCTCCGACGTATTACAGACGGTTTGTAGGTTAATTACTTAACCTCACGTTACTTTTCATCTGAACACTCAATTTTTGGCATTTTCCATTCTATACAATAAAGTTTCATACAAAAATTCGTAACATAAATAAGGGCCTATGTCTAAGGGATTACTCCCTACGTATATTAGAGAGGAACAGCTATTCAATGACAAATAAAATACACATTTTATTGTGATTTTCTTGTATTCAAACCCTTATTTCGACTCGACTTGTGCTTTGAATTTAATACCGTTGATTTTCTTTGTAAATGTTACATGATTTTCATATGCGGTGTTCGAGTAATTTTTTATGTTAAGTAAAGCTTGATGTGAGAATACATATTTATGAACAGAAAAACTCTAAGTAAATGTTGTTTTATGTTTATTTTTTTATGATATAAAGGTAAATTAAATAAAAATTAGATATTGTTTTTGAAGTTTTACTTTCGATTTTCGTTTCACCTATATGTCATCTTAGGTAAGATAAAGGAACATAGTAGGTAGGTACCTACATCGTCTCACTATATAAGTTTTTTACAACTCTAAATATATAATATTTTATAATCACCTATCATTTTGTCTTGGCGTTGCCTCTTTATTATATTACTCTGATATATAAACTATATTATTTTCTAGTTTCATTAAAATCCGTTCAGTAGTTTTGCGTAAAAGGTTAATAAGCATCCGACCATCCGTCCGTCAGTCCTTGTTAACGTCCCACTGCTGGGTGTGGGCCTCGCTTCAATACTAGGGGATCAGGCCATAGTCCACCACGCTGGCCAAGTTCGGGTTGGCGGACTTCACATGCCTTTTGAAAACTTGCTAGGTTCTCTCAGACATGCAGATTTCCTCACGATGTTTTTCTTCACCGTTAAGACAAGTGGTAATCATGTGGGAAATTATGCGCACATGAAAACATCAGAGGTGCGAGATTTGAACCCGCATCACTCGCAGTTTCTCAAACAAGCGCGTTACTATTGGGCTACCACTGCCTATGCCTATGCCATCCGACCATAAATACAAATTTTCGTGTTTTTTTTTTATTATGGTATTCAGTGATAAACGAGCAGACAGCCCACCTGATGGAAAGTGATACCTGTTGCCCATAACACCTACGGTTCATGCACTTAAGTTTTACGTAACAAAACTGCAGAACCGCCGTACGTTATCACTGTGAGGACTAAGATGATATGCCTCTTGCCTGTAATTGCGCTGGCTACCTTATCCTTCAAACCGGAACACAACAATGCAATCATTGTTGCTTGGCGGCAGAAATAGATAAGGGGGTGGTACCCAAAATTACGATATTAAGTTTACGATATTAACAAAATTTTCGTCGATTTATTTTAGAAAAGACAAAATGTCAGTTAAAAAGCTATTAGAAGGAGAACTATCGACTGGAAATACATATCTGTAAAGTAGGAATGGGAAGAAACTAAGCGTCTAAAATCAGTGCTAACTTTTCTTCTCTGTGCTATTTATAATAAAAACGTTAAGCCATTTATGAAATTAATTTCATTATACCTGATTTTTTGGTTAACCATCACATCTTACTAATATTATAAATGTGAAAGTTTAGCTGTTTGGATGTTTGTTACTCAATCACGCCAGAACGGCTGAACACATCTGGATGAAATTTTGCACGGAGATAGATTACTGTCTCGAATAGAACATAGGCTACTTTTATCCCAGAAAAATGTACAGTCACCGTGGGATATATTTGTTTATGTTTTTCTAGAGGCGAACATGAGCGAAGCGAGGGTGAGCTGCTAGTGCAACATATCTATAGTTTTGTTTTCATTTCTTATTGAAAATTATTATTGAATACTAAACGTGTAATAAAATATAAGTTTATGTAAAATTATGCACTGTATGTCAAATGAATAATTATTATTTATCTTCTAATATTCTTATTCTATGTACATTTTCCTACGAAGCATTGACGAAGTAAAAAATGCTCAACTTGCACGTTTAAAAAATAAAGCATTGTAATGAATTAAAATCAGGATATTTCATATTTTTATATCATTTTCTTTTTAGGGTTCCGTATCCGAAAGATGCGAACGGAACCCTATTATTAAGCCTCCGTCTGTCAGAGGGCTGTATCTTAAAACCGTAATAGGTAGAGAGTTGAAATTTTCACAGAGTGTGTATTTCTATTGCCGCTATAACAACAAATAATAAAAAAAAAACAAAATGGCGAATTTCAAAAAGACTGCCATCCCGGCACGGAATATATATGGCACGGAATATATATGGCACGGAACCCTTCGTGTACGATTTCGACTCGCATTTTACTAGCATAAATATATGTAGGTACCTAGCTAGTTTGTAAAAATAATTGAAATTTAAAGATTATCATTTACTGCTATGGACTTAAACTCAATGAGGATCTGGTATAGCTCATTAAAATCGTATGAAATACGCAAAGTTTTATTAAAACGTGCTCATTCATAGTGTTTTTAATGTATTGTTGCTTTAACAATACAATCATCTACGATTAATGTGTTTCGAATCGTATTATCTTCGGTAATGTTCCTTTTAGAAATTACTATATAAAATCTAGTAATAAAAAGCTATCAAAAAAACGTTAATGAAAATTAAACCATAATACTTTGTAATATAGGCGTAAGTTATTTATAACGAAATAATAAAAAAAGCTCCGTCAATTTTTATAAACTTGAGCCTTATCTCGTTAATTATAAAGTTGATTTTGAATGGATATTAAAATATTTGGCTGCCATTAGAATAGAGTATGAATATATTAATTTGTTGCGAAGAGCTTTATTTAGTTTCTATTATTGGAGCTTTAATTGTGCTTTGGACAGCTTTGGCCACAAAAGGTTAATGTAGAGTAGCTTAACCATTAAGTTACATTACTTTAGCTGTAATCGTACAAATGAAGTATTACGGTATGTAAAATATTTCTATTCACTAGTGAATGTAGAAATTAATCTATAGTAGTTAGTCTACATTTTGTTGAAACAATAACATGAAATCTGTATTATTTTGGGGTTAGGTAACTTATGATAAGGTTGCATGTAAGGCGCTAAAACAAATTAAGGGTTGTATAATATTACGTTTATAAGTCGAATACGTTTAATTATACGAGTTCCTAACTTTATAATGTACTAGCGACTTACCGTCGCTTGGCTCGGGTGCGTCCCTAGGTAGCTTTTATTTTTTTTGAGCGAAACCCTGATTTTGTTTCTAAAATAAAAGTAGCATAAGTTACTCCATCTACTAAATTGGTTCAGCCGTTTCGGAGATTGGCCGGAACAAACAGACAGACAGATAAAATTTTTAAAAATTGTGTTTTCCTTATAAGAACCGTATATAATTCCATATGTATCTAGTATAAAGCTGTTATTTTGACATTACAAACAGACACTTCAATTTTATTTATCTGTATAGATTTAAAGGGCAATGCATTTTGATAAAACTAATTTTATGATACAATAAGCATTTTTTTAAATTAACTTTTTTTTTATTTCAAAATTATCTAGTCTGTAGATTTACTGCAATTTTGTTATATGTGGATCTTCAGCCCTTTTTAACGTCCCACTGCTAGGCATGAGTCTCCCCTCAATACGAGTCGAGCCATAGCCCATCACGCTGGCCAAGTGCGGGTTAGCGGACTTCACACGTCTTTCGAAAACTTTTTAGGTTTTCTTAGACATGCAGGTTTCCTCACGATGTTTTCCTTCACCGTAAGCCAAGTGGCAATCATGTTAGAAATGATTCGCATATGAAAATATCAGAGGTGCGAAACCCGGAATTTGAACCCGCTTCACTTGGTTTTCCAAGAGAACGCACTACCACTGGGCTACCACTGGGCAAAACCGTGCTCATAATTTCTTATGTACTAAATGTAAAGTCTATGAAAATCGGTCCAGTTATTTTTACATGATCGAGAACTATATTTTGTTTTCAATTCACTACCGGTAATAGTGACATCGCGTGACTAACACTCATGTTTTGGGATCGCTATACTAAGTAACTCCCATAAAGCCTTTGCTTCCTTCAATTAACTGTGTTTTATTGCACAGTCCTCGTATTGACCTAATTATTTTATTTTATGTATTTATACATAAGTATATGATACATGAAAATCCATATTTTAAAACTTATTTATTATACGGCGATTAAGTGTTTTGGATTAAGAAAAAGTATGCGTAAAAGACGATAAGATAATTTTTCCTAGTTTAAAATAATAATTCAATAATATTATAAACTAGCGACTTACCCTCGCTTCGCTTCGGGTTCGTCCCTAGATAATAACAAATCTATTCCACGGGAACCGTACATTTTCTCGGGATGGTATATAGCCTTCCTCAGTTAACGGGCTATCTAATGCAAAAAAGAATTTTTCAAATCGGATTAGTAGTTGCTGAGATTAGCGCGTTGAACCAAACAAACAAACAAACAAACAAACAAACAAACAAACTCTTCAGCTTTATATATTAAGTATAGATGTGAAAGTTTACATATGTAGATGTTTGGATGGATGTTTGTTACTCAATCACACCAGAACGGCTGAACGGATCTGGATGAAATTTGGCACAGAGATAGATTATAGTCTGGAATAGCACACATTTTACCCCGGAAAAATGTTCTGTTCCCGTGGAATAGATTTGTTTTTGACTGTCTAGAGGCAAACCAGAGCAATGCGAGTGAGAGCCGCTAGTATGAATTGCTACATAACAACATCGCTACTTAACAACTTATCAACATCGTTACATATGAATATCAACAGCCACTCCTAGTAGCAATCGAAGCTGGTACTTAGAATGTAGTACCTACCTAAATTGCATCAAGGCCACGTATATCATATAATATTAAATGAGCAATTCTTGTATATATATATATATATATATATATATATATATATATATATATATGTATATGTATATACATTTGTTTATTGTATCTTGGAAACAATTCTAACGACTGGCAAATGTTGTATTAAATAGGATTTTGCTTTTTATGTTTATCTATATAGATGTATTTACTGAAAAAAATAATTTTTATATCATTTCCGAAAAATCGCCGAGCGATGCTCGATCGCTCAAGTATTCGGTTTAAATAAAGGAACGTTTTTATCATATTTTTTACGTGTGTAATAGATTTAATGATAAATTATTTACGTTCATTAAGGTTTTATTATGCATTTTTTCATAATTCTTCTGTAATATTCACTCATCAATTCACGCTCATTGTATTTAGGTATATCAAAAGCATGCGATAAGTTAATAACGACAATTTCTATGCATAACAATAACGTACACAATAAATCAAAAGTATTAATAAACGGGTCGGTTGCTATATATAACACTAACAATATGTCTGTATGTCACAAAAACCACGTGTGGATCCGCGAAATAAACGTCACCAGCCATGTCTTTCTAATTTATCTTTTATACAATCATTTTTACAGCGTTTGCAACCCCCGGTGATTAATGATGGATGGATTCCTGAATAATTACCAAGACTTTTAATATTCAAGTGACTTCGTATTGATTTGTTATTTCAAACTCTACACCGTCGTCTTAAAGTTTATTTTGTGTTATCCCCCTGAGATGACCCTTGATGTAGAGCTCAAATGTAAAACATCGTAAGCGACATTTGGATTTTTATTAAAATTTTGATATTGCTAGTTAGGAATAAGATTTATTTTGTACGTTTAAAAGTATGAATAACCAACAAAGGCGCCATTCAATGCAAATCTCCACTCGAGTTTTAAGGGTAGTGTGCGTTATTAATTTGTTATAATTGTCCCCCCGTCTCATATTTGCTCGCATGTGGCATTTTTATTACGAATTACTTGCAATCATTAATTTTGTTTTTCTTTTCAACACTCTAAAAGCTAATGTGTTTCGAGTGGCGGTATTATTTCATTTGTATGAGAAATATGCGTATTAGAGCTTTTTTTTTGTTGGCTTCGAGTTTCTTTGTGAATTACGTATCGGTTACAATGGTTACTGTGGTTTGTTTCGGCAAATCGTTTGTGTATTTTTTTTATTGATTGCGTTATAACGTTTATAATATGTACATTGTTTGGTTATTGCTTAAGAGTTAAATTTAAGCTTTTATAATAGCGACTCACTCTAGTTCCGCTTAGTTTCTAGGTACGTTTAAACGGTTAGTATAGATTTCTCAGAGATGAGATATTTTCCTGCAGTAAAAAGTTTTCTAAATGTTGACCCGGATAACCAGCTATCATCATACCAAATTTCATCAAAATCTGCCCAGTCGTTTTCACGTGATGCGTTTCCAGACAGACAGACTGAACTATAATTCTAAAAACTATACATTTGGCTTCTGTATCGATAATAATGACTATTTCAATAAGGCTTTCCAAAAAATATTTTATGTCGTACAGATCATCATTATCATACAGATTCGACTCGGTTCAAATTTTATTGTATGTATAGATAATTTTTTTCTTTTTTCCTTTTAGCTTTTACCAAGCTTTTTAGCATCTATATTCGAAGCATGTAATGTAATAAAAATATAAAGGTACCTAAATTGGCTAACTAAGAATTAACATACATGAAAGTCAGCAAGTTTACACAAAATAGAAAATATAACTTGCAGAATGTTTGTCCCTATAAAACAATAACACCTAACCTTGTATGACATCAAAAGATATGGCACGTGCTAAAATCGAACCCACTATACAAGCCACAGCCATTCAAATACGATAAAACACATAATTTAAATCATTGTATTTATTTAAAAAGTATTCAAAAGCATCGGTAATTTTATTGCAAGTTTCACACATCAAGGGCCCTCTGTTTGAGAAGAGATTAATTTGCATGGCCATTATAGGGTACCCTCCGTGAATGTGTACTGTTGTTTGCTTGTCAATTTCGGTTTGCAACAATTTAATAAATCTGCGAATGAGAATGATTATAAAATTGCCTTCACTAATGCCTTTTTATGGGCTTTATGATGGTGTCTTGGGTTTTGTTAAGGCGTTTGGAAAGATATGGTGAAAGTTCAAACAACTTAACTACACTACAACAAAACAACTACAAAATAAAAGTCATATGTAATTGCTTCGTTTTGTACAGGTCGTGACGTGATGCTACTTTATTATAAGCTTAGTTAAAAATCAAAAATATTTTTTTCAATTCGAACCGGAAGTTTTAGAAATTAGCACATACACATACAAATAAACAGGTTTATATACTTATTAGCACTAGCTACTCACCCTCGCTCCGCTCGGGTTCGTCCCTAGTTACGTATTAACGTTTATCTCAGAGATGAGATATTTTCCCGCAGTAAAAAGTATCTTATATGTTGACCCGGATAACCAGCTATCACTATACCAAATTACATCAAAATCTGTCCAGTGGTTTTCCCGTGATGCGGTAACAGACAGATAAACAGACAGACAAAAATTCGAAAAACTATAATTTCGGCCTCTATATCGATAATAAAGTCTATTTCAATAAAATTTTCCAAAAAATATTTAATATACAGATTCGGCTTAGTTACAATTTTATTAGGTATATGTATAGATAATTTAATATATGTAAGTATAAATTATAAGTATTTATGTTATTTAACTTAATATGACCCATTTTTTGAAGAGTTTGAGATGTTGTACGAGATGTCCAAAATAATATTGTATGAATATCAGAGGAAAGATCATTAATTTTTAACATTGTAATGGAACTGCCTTAAAAAATTTTCACAGGACCGTAAAAAATCTGACAAATTGACATCAACTATAAGTATGTGCCTACAACAATTTAAGTAAAACTATATTTTTGGATTTTTTTTGCGGATTTATTTTGATTTTTAGTACTTCACGTTGGTCTCTCCCGTGACCATGTTTGCTGTAAAGCATTGAAAACGACGAGAACCAAAAATTAAAATAAATCCGTGAAAAAATCCGAAAAGATAGTTATTTAAAATGTAAAATATTCGCGTAAAGCTAAGAAAGTATTACCTACAACAAGTTAACAAAGTATACTTCTGAATCAATGTTCTTTCTCCCATCTGTAATACAGGCTCAGCTTAATACAGTCAGTAATATACTGATTACTGAAGTAAGCAACATATAATTTTATTGTTAGCTTTGTCTGTGCTTATTGTAAGGTTATGTAAATTATACTGATAATTTTTTTATTTATTTATAGGAAATATACCTACTGTATGCGTATGTATGGGTATGGCACATGGGGAACAACAAGGTGAATCCAAGGTAGAACGCTAGTCTATACATATAATAAATTTCTAACTAAGCCCGAATCTGTACATAAAATATTTATTGGAAAATCTTATTGAAATAGACATAATTATCGATACAGAAGACGAATCTATAGTTTTTAAAATTTGTGTCTGTATGTCTATGTATCTGTCTGTCTGTCTGTGACCGCATCACAGAAAAACTACCGGACAGTATTTGATGAAATTTGGTATGATAATAGCTGGTTATCCGGGTCAACATATAGGATACTTTTTACTGTGAGAAAATATCTTATCTCTGAGAAATCTATAATAAACGTTAAAACGTAAGTAGGGACGAACTCGAGCGAAGCGAGGTCGCGTCGCTAGTTTAAAACAAATGTGTATGTAAATAATATTTCCAACATAAACCATCAATAGGTACAAACAATTTAATCGATTGCCATTAGCGACGCTAACGGGGTGATTTCTTCCGTGCGGCTTGCCCCCAAGAGCCACAAGTGCCACTGAAAATAACGAGCCTTAAAGATCAGGGTTTGTCAACCTTTTATAAAACATTTTATGTTTAGACACAATATTTTATATAAATCAATCATGGCAATTTATTTTTATGATATTTCTTAAAACATTAATAGGTACATAATACTATATTTATGTATAAAAATATGTAAATAGTCTAATATATAAATACCTCGTGTCACGGTGTTTGTGGTCTTTTTTTTTTTTTTTTTTTTTATTAATAATGGGCCTACTCTTGACCTTCATCTTAGCTCGAAGGCACAGATAAGATCTACGATGTAGCGAGTTTGCCCAAGAGAAGCCTGTTAACACGCACCTTAAAAAGTTTCAGGTCGTACACTCTCGGAAAAACAGACGCAGGCAGGGCATTCCACTTCTTGGCTGTGCGCATTATAAAAGATGATGAAAAGCGCTTAGTGCGAATGATCGGAATGTCAACCAAGAAAGGATGGTGGTATCCTGCAGTACGTCTGGTGTTCCGATGGAAGAATGGTGATGGCGGTATAAGACCATGGAGCTCGTGGGCACACTCCCCGAAGTACAGCCTGTAGAAAACCGACAGACAAGCAACTTGGCGACGGTGTGCTAAGCTGTGAAGCTTAGTTTTCACCAGCTTCTCGTCGCCGATTAGCTTTTTGGCTCTGCGTTCCACCGAGTCAAGTGCGGCAAGTTGGTATTTTGCAGAGCCATCCCAAAGGTGACTGCAATACTCCATGCATAATCGGACTTGAGCTTTGTATAAAGTCAGAAGCTGTCCAGGCGTGAAGTATCGCTTTACCTTGTTAAGGATGCCCAGTTTTTGGCCGCAGTCTGTGCTTTTGACTCGATGTTGTCGCTAAAGTTAAGGTTTGCACTTAACTTTATGCCGAGAAGCTCCAGACTGTCGGAAACCTCTACAGGTGTACCGCGAAAAGTAGGAGTCAAGCTAAACGGACTCCTTTTTGCGGAGAACAGACAGGCTTGCGTTTTAGCGGCGTTGAAATCTACCAGATTTTTGTCACCCCATTGTGAGACAAGACTTAAGGTCGCATTTGTACGCTCCACCATGGTCTCTCTCAGAGAACGTATTGCTACCCCTCCGTCCTTTGCACCGGACACATAGCTCTCTATGACTGTGCTGTCATCTGCATACGCAACAATACCCGGTGATAGTAGGTCATTGATGTGCAGCAGGAAAAGAGTCGCAGAGAGAACAGACCCCTGTGGAACTCCGGCATCAATTGTCATTATATCAGAGGAGCAGCCGTCAAGGACGACTCTGATCGACCGTTCGGTTAGGAAGTCTGATATCCAGTCACAGAAGTCGGAGGGGATGCCGTAAGCAGGAAGCTTGCTCAGTAGACTTGCGTGCCAAACCCTATCAAATGCCTTCGAGATATCGAGTGAGACTGCTAGAGCTTCACCACGGTTTTCGATGGCCTCGCCCCAGCAATGTGTGACATACACAAGAAGGTCCCCAGTAGACCGTCCCCGGCGGAAGCCATATTGATGGTCACTAAGGAGATCGTTAGCTTCAAGGTATGACAGCAGCTTACTGTTAAGCACCCTTTCCATAACTTTACAGAGTATGGAGGTAATGGCGATTGGTCGATAGTTGCAGGGATCGGCACGACTACCCTTCTTAGGTACTGGCTGAACATTGGCAAGCTTCCAAGAGTTGGGCACCGTGCTAGTTTGGAGAGAGAGGCGATATAAGCGAGTCAGTACAGGAGACAATTCAGGCGCACAATGCCTTAAGACCCTTGAAGGTATACCGTCAGGACCACTGGCCTTATTCACGTCAAGGCTTTGGAGTATTTTACGGACCTCTTTTATGTGAATTGTGATCTTTGGCATCGAAGAATCACAGTGAGGCAAAGTTGGCGGATGTTTAGAGCCAGCGCTTAGACGTGAATTGCTAGCAAACAGAGTTGCAAGTAAATTTGCTTTCTCTACTGCGGAGTGAGCCAGTGATCCATCAGGTTTCTGCAAGGGAGGCAAAGAAGGACGGCAGAAATTGGATTCAACAGCCTTGGACAGGGACCAGAATTGCTTACTACCAGGAGGGTAGGAAGCAAGTCTGGCTCCTATACGACTGATATGTTCAAAACGTGCCCTACGGAGAACCTTATTGCAAGACTTGGTAGCAGAGTTATAAGCTCTTTTCTTCGCACGAACCCTCCGAGCTCTGACTTTGCGATCGCGAGCCAGAACCCACGATTGGTAGGCGGACTCTTTTCGCGCCTCAGCACGAGCACAGTCCGCATTGTACCAGGGCCTGGCTTTGTGACCGAGCGGAATATCGGAGAACGGAATGAAGTATTCCATTCCCTGCCGTATGACATCGGCAACCGCATCAGCAGAACACGAGGGGTCGTTCGAAGAAAAGCATACTTGCTGCCACGGGTAAGATGCAAAAAAGTGCCGCATCTCATCCCAGTCAGCTGACTCATATCGCCATACTCTCCTCGTACCCATAGAGCAGTCAACTGGAGGAGAGAAGGTCGATACGGACTTCACCAGATTGTGATCAGACGATCCCAGCGGGGATGTTACCGATATTGAGTGCCTGTCTGGGTCTGTTGTCAGCACAAGGTCTAAGCAATTGCGTGTATGTCCGTCCACATCCGGTTCCCGCGTCGCGACTTGGACCAGCTGAGTGAGATCTAGCGATAACGCAAATTTGCGCGCCTCTCTCCCAGCATGGTCAGTGTATTTGAAGGGGAACAACCACTCTTTGTGGTGGGCATTAAAGTCCCCAAGAATAAGCAGCTGCGCCGTCGGGTACCGGTGTTGGGCTTTATCAGCCATCTCTGACAGGTGTTCAAAGAGCCTGGTCGTCTCCTGGTCTCCGCTGTGCGATCGATAGACACAGGCATAAAAAAGGTCACACTCCTCTGAAACGGCTCGACTGAATTTATTGATTTTTTTTTTGTATATTTGGTAGATATACAATAGGTCGTAAGTAATTTTCACCCTCCTACCCACATTCTCCATTTTTTAATCGCGATTTTATCATTTTTGTATGAACAATCTAATAAAAATACATAAAGTCAAAGAGTTTTTTTGTAGATTCAACGCGAGTGTATTCGCGGGTTCTGCTAGTATAATTATAAAGCAAATGGACTTTAGAGAGATAGTCGTGGGATTTATTAGAGAATTTTAAACTTACCTATAGCTTTCCGGTAAAAGAAAACATTGTGAAAGTTGCTGTCTGAGATTACTTAACTAGGTTTTGAATGACATGTTCGTAAACCTATAGGTACAGGGTTAGCGTGGCCAGGCGGACCAGAGCTGTGCCCAGCAGTGGGACACTAAAAGAAGGCGGAAAGGGTATCTTATAATATTTAATGACCAATTCTTGTATAATTTATTTCGGCTCTAACAATTTGAATAAAATTTTGTATTTAGGAAAGATTTTGCTTTTTAAGTTTATCTATATAAGATTTTTCTGAAAAAAAAAACCAATATTTATATTTTGTCCGAAAAACGCCGAACGAAATTCGGTCATCCAGGTAAAAACGTGAGTTGTAAATGTAAAACGTGAGAGTTAAATATATCATGACTTTAATACTCTCAGCCAAAATTACTCAAGTTCCATAAACTTTTACTAAGTGGGAATTTTACAAAGTTTTACAAAATTTCTTAACCAAAGCTCGTAATAAAAACTTCTTTTGAATTTAATTATACAGAAATATGGTAATAGTTTTGTTTAAATATGTAGGTTTTTGAGGAAAAAAGTTTTTTTTGTCTGGTTTCGAGCGAAAATATTAACTTGCACCGATGAGTTCTGTTGTAACTTATTCGAGATGTGTGATTAAATAACTTATTTATAAGCAGAATGGATTATTTTAAAAATAACATAAAAAATTACCACTCAAAGTAAACTTCTAGAATGAAATTTTTCTTGAAATTTATATAAAATCATAGTTTTTTTATAATCTATTCTTTAAAAAAGCACATGGAAATTAGTCCCAAAACATTTAAAAAAATTGGTTTCTCTCAATTTTTTTTTAAATGGGTCAGTATAGTAATACAAAAGTAAGTACATTACATACATAGGTACATATGTATATATATACATATATGGATCTATTTAACAGCATAATATCTTACAATAAAGACGATACTATACAACTTCCCGTATTTAACCTCATTTCATTTGTAACCAACTCGTTTCGAGTGCTGTAAAAAATAACAGGCTAACAATGATTTTTATTATATCTAATCAGAAACAAATGCCCACTCCAAAACTATTCAGCGTCAAGTACATCTTTGTATCTTTGTGTAATGCTTTGTTATTCGCTCCCATTCTTATTTAATAAATTCTATTATATTTATTATGATATTAAAGAGATATACCATATACGTTAGAACCTATACAAAGTCACTGGCGCGCGAAAACTGACGGTGCTTTCCGGTCTTCAAGTGGTCGCCTTGTGCGTTCGATTTATGGGGAAGATGTCTACCTCTAAGAGATAAAGTCGAAAATTGATTATAAATCGGTTGCTAGGTAGCTAAATATTTAAGTATTTTCAAGTAGCCACATCCGTTTTGTAAACGATACCTTCGTAGTAGAAAGGGGATCGCAGTTTGACTGTAGTCTTTTTAATATACGCAATTGGATGTTGCTGTTTGAAAAGGTTTTTGATATATAGATATGTTGAGCTAGATTGTACGAGACAAACGTTTTTATATCTATACTAATATTATAAATAAATTTGATAAGACTTATAAATAAATTTGAGACTCTGGGGAGGACATAGGATACTTTTTATCCCAGAAATCATCCGTTATGGGGGTGAAAATGGGGATGAAAGTTTGTATGGGGAATCAAGCTAGGGAAGAACCCGGGCGAAGCGGGGGTGAGTCGCTAGTATTATATAAATTCATAGCAGGAAAATTGTGTCCAAATAAGACTATCTCTCTCGTTCTGATTAATTTAAATTTAATATCTTGTTAATGGTTTAAAAGCGTGTCAGTTGAGCACAGATTACATCGCCAATGTCACGTAGACTGGAGAACTTAGAGAACGAGATTGATCCTTAAACTGGTGACAAATTTAAAAAATCTAAACATCAAATTATTATAATAAAAAAAACATATATTAGATAAATATATGAATTATATATTTTTAACGGCGTATTTAACTATACAAAATATTGCTTGTAATCTTAGAGTTCGTATTTTTGTACGAACTCTAGAGAAAGAAAGAGACACGTTCAGTTTTTCCGATTTTCCCAATTTACCAGACAATTTTCCTATGGACTATTAAGAATATTTACAATTTACTAACAAATAGCGTTCCATTTTTATTTATAGAAATTCATACTATATGTAGGTACCTAATATAAAGTATATTCAGCAGCAATATTTTAAGAAAACCTGTACAATAAGTTGAGGAATCCCAAAGGCTGGTCAAAACTTTCATCACATTATGGATTTATCTCAACAATTTCACATCGCCGATCTTAATCGAGGGCTATGCATAGCAGATCATCCCTTGGGGCCGGACGCGTGACTTGCCAGATTAACCCTAAAATCGCTACCCGGTATTTTTCATATAAACCGGTAATCCTAAGAAACTTATGTAAATTTTTGTCAACTACTAGTCTTTTTTAAATAAAATATCTGTCTTAGATTTAGATCAGATAAATTTAGATTTTTGGATTCCGACGTTTCCAATGCTTTATAACAAATATGGTCACGGAAGAGACTAAGGTTTTGACGTGTCAAAAGTTACTTATACTCGTAGGTATCTTTACTACAGATGGTATCTACCCATAAAATTACACATTAATTTTAAAGAAAAGAGAACTTAACAATTTGATATTATTTGAGTGGCTATTTTTTATAATCTGTAAATACTAAACTAACCTATGTACCTAACTATAAGTATCATTGTGCTGATAGTTGTAAATTCAAGTCCACATAAGACTAATATGTATTGAACTTATAATATCGTGGAAGGAAAATTAATTCATTCAAAAGGCATTATGCCATAGAGTATATATAACACATACATTAAAAAAAATAATAATAATGCAGAATATAAAAAAATCGCGTAGTAAAATTTATATTGTAAATAAATCCCAATTGATTGTGGTAATATAATATTAATTTTGTTACTTTAAAATACAATTGGTTTAAATTTCATCATTTTATTATTATTATTATATACCTAAGTATATATAGTATACCGGAGGTTTTCCAGTCAATGTGAAATGACCCACTATCCAAAAAAGGGTCAGAGATTGATTGTCTAAGGAGTACATTTTGAATATGTTGAGACTTGAAAGCTAGTCATAGATAATAGGTAGGTACATATTGCTTTAATAAGAACATTTTTGAGAAACATTTAATATGTGACACAGTCGTGGAAGACATTTAGGAAACACTAGTTTATGCTCTCAAAGCATCATTCACGTTCGAACTATGTTGTTGTTAGCCCTTGTAAACGTCCCACTGCTGGGCACGGGCCTACCTTCAATACGAGGTGGATCACGCCATAGTCCACCACGCTGGCCAAGTGCGGGTTGACGGACTTCACGTGCCTTTCGAAAACTTCCTAAGTTCTCTTAGACAGCAGGTTTCCTTACGATGTTTTCCTTCACGGTAAGACAAGTGGTAATCATGTTGGAAATAATTCGCACATGAAAATATCAGATGTGCGAGACCCGGGATTTGAAACCGCAGCACTCGGTTCCCCAAGCGAGTGCGTTACCATTGGGTTGCCACTGCCAGGCAGTTTAAACTATATTAATATATATATATATATATATATATATATATATATATATATATATATATATATATATATATATATAATGTACATTTAGTCGGTCAGCGATAGTGTAATTTATTATTAGTTTTTTCTGTAACTATTCTGTTACTAGGTTAACTGTACGTTCTTTAAGAAAAAAATGTACTTAAATTAAAAATATACCTACTAAAAATTAAGTTATTATTCTAAACCAAACAGATATACACTTTGATTGGTTAAATTGTAATTAAGCTAAGTCTTGTCATGTATTTAATTTATTTCATTGATCAGACAATCTGTTAACACTTCAATTATGATTAAAAACATAATTTTGAAACTTTGACGGTATGAATTTTAGCTGATTATAATTGAAGCTAGCGACTTACCATCGCTTCGCTCGAGTGCGTCCCTAGGTACGTTTTAATTTTTTGGGCGGGACCTTAATTCTTTTTCTGAAATAAAAGTAGCCTAAGTTACACCTTAAAATATCAGATATCTGCCAGTAAAAGTCCCGTCAAAATTAATCCAGCTATTTTGGAGATTAGCCGGAACAAACAGATAGGTAGACAAAAATTTTAAAAATTGTGTTTTTCTTATATTATGTACCGTATATAATTTTATATGCATTTACCAAAAACGAGTTATTTTGACATTACAAACAGATATTTCAATTTTATTTGTCTGTATACATAGATATATAGATAGTACCTATATAAATTCGTATTTGTTGATGAAAAATACGATTCTTATGTAATTGCTGAAATGATAATTGCGTTATAGTGATACTGCTAACTGATATTATAGTAAATAACATCTCGCTAATTATATGAATAATGATGCAAATTAATATATAAATAATAATATATAAAGGCTGAGGCTTCAATAGACACGATCGAGCTTTTGGTTCAAATCAGAGAAGGTAGCGATGTAGGTCTTATCTTAAAAAAAAAACTTAAAAAACTTAAAAGTCATGGCTGTTTTGTTTTAAATTAAATGTACCTACACTTATTTTTTTATTGAGAGGTTGTTCGAAGGTTTTAATTATTTTCATATTTGATATCATTTGCACATCGTCCATTTAATAAAATTTTACTGTTAGTAGAGTTTATCTTCTTCGTCTTATTCTTTCTACATAACATTTGCTTTGCCAATTTTATGTAGAAAGAAGAAGGAATTTTAGGAATTTTATTTAATGTATGTATCTATTAGGGTCAAGGGATAATATAGACAGTGTCATGGAACTAAACATGAACCCATAAAGGTCATATAACATTGTTTTCCTACCAAGTAATACAACTAATATCTTCTTTTTGTACTTTCCCGCGCTATATGGTGTCAGCGTAAAATGTTGCCTTCTTTTACTTCCCTCTATCAATTGTCAGTTCACACTCGTGTCCTTTTACATCAACCTTCTTTGGTCTATCTCTACTTTTATTCATCCACATTCATCTACACTACTATTATAAAGAGGAAAGATTTGTATTTTTGTGTGTTTGTAACGAATAAACTCAAAAACTAGTTGACCGATTTAGATGAAATTTGGTAAAAAGAAGTTTGATACCCTGGGAAGGACATAGGATATTTTTATTCTGGAAATCGGGAGGTTTTCTGTAATTAACGGGGTGAAAATGGGGATGAAATTTTGTATGGGGAATCAATCTAGGGACGAACCCGAGCGAAGCAAGGGTGAGTCGCTAATACCTAATACTTTCTTCCCTTACCATGGCCATACCCAAAAGTAATAAAAATATATGACGTTTGAATTTACGCTTTTAATTATAATATAATTTTAAATAAATACAGATGGAAATCTGTATTGAGAAACAAGTATATTAATAAAACAAAACCAAATAACCACTGTATGTAAGAATATGTATTAACTGATATATTGAGAGCTTGACTGCCAAACGCTAATATTGTACAATAACATCTTTCTTAAATTTTTAACGCTCTTCAAAATAATCTAAAAGGCAAGACAATCTGTCGGTGTCCGAGTTTATGTAACTACATCAATAACCATTTCTTTGACACTAATTGTTAAAAACCGTGACAAAATGGCAAAATTACTAAATTTTGAATCTTACGACGTTATTTTAAGCACTTTGGGTGTAGAAGATTTAAATTTGTCAATATATTTTTCTCGTTTTTCTTCACTAATCAGTTCTAACTCGATTGACACGACTTTTGTGGAAATGCTTTATGACATCCGCGTTTTGAACGTATTGTAGGTTTTTCAGACGTGTGTGGTTTGTCTTCAAAGAGCACAAAGGTAACAATGGAATGGTCAACGTTTGTATTTTGTAACCCATATTTGAATATTTTTAACAAGTTAAATGTATTTTGTAAACTTAAGGCTTTTCATTAGAAATAAAATTATAATGTACCTGATTGTATTCTTTCTTGAGTAATAATGCTTTCAATTTCACCAATGATGCCTATTTATATAAATAAAAAAAAATGGTAATAATTTATAAAATTATTTATTATATTATAATATAATAAATAATATTATTATATATTATTTAGTATATTAATATGTATAATAAGTTAATAATTTATAAAATTATTTATATAAATAGACATCATAATTTTTTTAATATATAGATTGTGAAGTTTCTTTGGGAAATCGAATCAGATATTATGAGAAGATATGCAGAAAGGTGACATAGCTCACTGAGTCGATGGGGCCGAAGAGTTCTCGAGCAGCGGTAACGTACCGATAGTGATATGTTGGCAAGTCTCTCCAAGGTGGACCAATATATTGGTAAAAGTTGCAGGAATTCACTTCTTCACTTATCATCATCTTTGAGGAATGTCTATGTTCAGATGTTAACATATTTGCACTGAGATGATGATGATAATCATCATTATCAATCATCATCATCATCATGATAATAAAATTAACATTTTGAGTCTAAATCTTAAATACACAGCATAATTTCTACACATACATACATATATACATTTTTGACTCATAATTCTTAAAACCTACCAACATGGTGTTATTATGTATGCAAATATTATTAATTTACACTTGATGTATTGGAATTATATAATAAATTGCTGTGTCCCGCTTACAATAAAATGACACCCGCCGTCCATTGTCCAGGGAAAAATAAGACAAGTAAGCCTTATCAGATTAAAAACGAGCGTCATTAAGGAGATATTCGTCAAACAATAATAACTATCATTTACTTGTCACATTCAATTGAATACCATACAAAATAACCGTCTGGAAATTTATTATGATATAGTTCTATCTGCAAAGGGCCATAAATTAATATAGAACGTTGTCGTTGTGAAGGTAATGTCACTTAAGATATTTTACGTTGGAACTCTTGTAATCTTGATTTTGATAAGAAAGCGACCCGCAGGAGGCTCATAAAGAGTGGTCCATTGTGCATCTGTCAATCATTGATCGATGAAACGCGTCGGTCTATAGCAGTATTTATATGCAGATGTGATATAGACATTTTTAAAAAGTATACCTACATTGTTTTTTATTGTATTGCAAATAATAAATTGTAATTTTATGCTAAAATATATTAGAAATATACTACTGACCCGTTTTGACGCTTTAAATGGTTATTTTTATAATTTTACTTCAAAACGAGTTCGATAGTGTTTTTTTAAATGACATAATATAATATGATATAATAAAAACCCATGAATATTAAGGGGTCATTTTGTCTTGTTTAATTCATTACAATATTATCAAATACTTATTTAAGCTTTTATAGTTTTTTTATGTTTATTATATTGGTATGTACCAATTTGAATTTTTGATATAGGTACATCTATATGGGTGTACATCATCCAGACACCCATGTATATACATCTACATGGGTGTCTGGATGTATAAATGTATGGATGTTTGTTACTCTTTCACGCAAAAACTACTAAATGGGTTTTAATGAAACGTTACAATAATATAGCTTATACATCAGAATAACACATAGGCTACTTTTTATCCTGAAAAAATGTACGGTTCTCATGTACTGGATTTGGTTTTGTTTTGCTAAAGGCGAACCCGAGCGAAGCGAGCATGGTCGCTTGTTTTACATATTTTTTTTGATTAAGTGAGTTATATTATATAGGCAGCCCAGTGGTAACGCGCTCGCTTAGGAAACCGAGTGAAGAGAGTTCAAATCCCGGGTCTCGCACCTCTGATATTTTCATGTGCGAATCATTTTCTAACTTGATTACAACTTGCCTTACAGTGAAGGAAAACATCGTGAAGAAACCTGCATGTCTGAGAGAACCTAGCAAGTTTTCGAAAGACATGTGAAGTCCGCCAATCCGCACTTGGCCAGCGTGGTGGACTATGGCCGGATTCCCCTCGTCTTGAAGGGAGGCCCGTGCCCAGCAGTGGGACGTTAAAAAGGGCTGAATACGAGTTATATTTATACTAACAATAAAAAAGATTTTAACATTATTAGTTAAGGCAATTTTGTCTTATAATAGATGGTATAAGTAGTTTACTAAGAAGAAAGCACGAAAATTAAGTAATCCTGTTTTGTGGATATACTCATAGATACTCGTAACAACAGTTATTTCATATAAGTTTTCGTTATTTCTAAAGAAAAATACCAAGCAAATGTAATGTCATTGATCCGAACAATAGAGGAACGTAGATTTCAAATCAAATATGTAAGCGAATAAGCTGACCTCGGATCGAACCCACACCCTCGCCCTTCCATTGTTGTCCGCACCAGACTATCTCTAGTTTAAATAAAAACTTGTCATCTGTTATTCAATAACTGAGGGCATAAAAATTTTCAATTTTGTGACTTATTTAAAATTGATTTTACCAACTTTTAGTACAGGTAATGATGTTTAAGTATTTAATTTTTTAATAAATAAATTTAGTTAAGTTTTTTTGTAATTTTTTTGATCATTAGGAAGTAACAGGACTGCGATACAATGGTTAAATGTAAGCATTGGCAATTGTGTAAAATGTAATAGGTTCTATTTTTATGCAGAGAATTGGTACATTAATATATACTCGTATATCCAAATTTGACTTATATACAAAAATCTATACAGATAAATAAAATTGGAGTGTCTCTTTGTAATATTAAAATAACCACTTTTTACTAAATGCATATGGATGTATACACGGTACATATACCATAACAACATTTTTTACAATTTTTGTCTGTCTGTCTGTCTATTTGTTCCGGCTAATTTCCGAAGTGGCTGGTCCGATTTAGACGGGACTTTCACTGGCAGATAGCTGATGTTATTAGGAGTAACTTAGGCTACTTTTATTTTAGAAAAAGAATCAGGGTTCCGCAAAAAAATTTAAAACCCATAAAATTGTGATCAAAATCCGCGTACGGCAAACGCACCCGAGCGAAGCGAGGGTAAATCGCTATATAATTTAAATGAATATCTTAGGATTAGCAAGCTACTATTTATGTATATCTAAACATAGCTAACCGTGAAAACATACCTAGGGACGAACACGAGCGAAGCGAGCGTGAGTCGCTAGTTAAAAGTAACTCTTTTGACTATGCAAATAAAATTGGTAATACTTCATTATAATATAAATATAGTGTATTTATGTGATGACTCTTAAAGACAAGGTTATATTTTATTTCAAGTTTTCTTGTATTTTTTTCTATACCTACTTAAAAAGCATGGGTAACTTAACAGATAAAAAAAAATACACATGGAGTCGAACAAAGCTCAAGATAGGAATCAAAAGTTCAATATAAAACTAGAATCTACATATATCTTATTTTCAATAAACGAAAAAAAATATTTACTTATGTTATTTGTCAGGAAAATCAAATTTGTGTTGCCAATATTTATAATAATTAACGTTATATCAATGCCACACACGATAATTTCGATGCGACGTAAAGGATCGTATCTTGCAGGTTTAAAGACTACAATCCTATCATTCGATAATGGTGATAGTTAATATTACGTGCAAACAAATAGTTAAATATTTTTATGAGAGATCGCTCGTAAAAATTGATTGAAGCCCCGTTTAATAACTTCGCCACAATACCATGAGTTATAGACGTCTAAGCATGTGATCGTTGTATTTTATGACATTTGCTAGCAAAAGGTATGAGATTGAATCCTTTTAGTATGTCTTTACGTTTCTTATACACCCTGTATATAAAGTTAATATATTTTTTTTAAACATAATAAAGTTTGTTTAGACCATTTATATATTTTATTGGTTTTACTAAGGTATTTTGCACTCATGTATCATTTACGGGGGTATAAAAGCTCCATGAACGATGTAACGGGTTTGTATGATTATTTCTACATCGTTTTATGGTCGAAGCGTCTTGGACCACCATAGAAAGAACAGATTAATAACTTTATATTATTTCAATTACTAGCACTTATTCTGAAAATGTAATAAATAAATAAGAAATGAATTTAAAAAGTAATAGCTAGTATTTTATTGGTTTTGAAAAATTATGTAATGAACATAACTCTCGCCATGTTAAAATTAAGTAGTTAGCCAAAAGTTATTTTGATAGCATTATTTATTTCATTCGGTATCTTACACGTTATAATCAAACTTAGAAGTTGATTTTAAGTTATTTTTTAAATACACATGCAAAACTTTTTTAGATTTACGCGAATATATGACATGTAATAATAATATTATAAAGAGGTAAAGTTTGTGCGTTTGTGAGGTTTTAGGGGGTAATCTCTGGATCTACTGAACCGATTTAGATGAAATTTAATAAGAAGATAGTTTGAGACCCTGGGAAGGACATATAATACTTTTTATCACGGAAATTATCCCTTAAGGGGGTGAAAATAGAGATGAAAATTTGTATTAGGAAGCAAGCTAGGGACGAACCCGAGCGAAGCGAGAGTGAGTCGCTAATTTTAAATAAAATATCTTTACAGATTATTTCGCGGGTTTATTTATCAAGTATATAATGCCTTTGAGACGTCTAAAACCTTAGTCTCTCCCGTGACCATGATTGCTGTAAAGCATTAGACATGTCGGGAACCAAAAATCGAAATAAATTCGCGAAAAGATGTAAAAAAATAGTTTTATTTGAAATACATATGTAAAATTTTGATGAGAGTACGATAATTTGATATCATCGGTTTGATCTGATGGAATCAAGATATGAATACATGAACTCTTCAACCACTAAATATTCGAGTTTAGACTCATTTGCTTCATTTTTATAAGTTCTATACATTACAGTTAGTCAAAAGTGTGTCTTTTCAGTTTTTTAAACAGATAAAACAAAAATTATTTTTGATTAAAAAAATTTGATTTGGACAAATGTTTCACAAAATTTTTAAGGTAGTAAGTACAAAATTTTAATCATTTAAAACTATTTAAGAATTCAAACGTTAACAAAACACGTCACGCTCCTGTCAAAAACAGTATAAATACACGTCATAACGTTTTAGTATCTTAGTGTTTCCCTACAAATCGATACAGCATTGTTGTTAGAACCATGGGAATTCAATCAGGGCCCTTAGGAAACAGTGATTCTACAACAAAGCCCACCTGAACCCTTCCCTTATAGAAATTTATTAACTGGTTTCACATAATAGGTATTTAAAATACATGTGTCCGTGCGTATGTGAATACATTATTGATATTATATGATAGTTTATTTTACGGACATTGTGTCTTTGGAGTCTTAGAAAACATTTTTTGGAACGTTTTGTTAGGGTCGCCCTTATGATGGACGGGTGTCGGAAAAGTAGGATAAATGAGGATTTTGGTCTGAGTCGTTAGTTCGGGTCAACGCCCCGATACGATTTGCTACAACTTTTGACGGGACTGTCGACTATTATTAGCTGTGATTGACAAGCTCGTCCAACGACTATCTTGACTTGTTAAAAACTTGAGTTAAATATTTATTTAAGTACCTATGAATATTACTGTATTCAGATTCCATCATCTAGATCTTTTATTTATACATATAATAAAATTGTAACTGATCGCTGTCTGTACATGGAAGATATTTGAGAAAAACTATTATTAGGGATCTTTACTAACGCAATAGAACCCAGAACAATGGTTTTTAGTTTTTTGTCTGTTTGTCGGTTTGTCTGTGCGTTTGTGCGAAACCTTAACCAATTTGGGTGCGGTTTTCACTAATGTATTGTGGTAAGCTTCACTTAACATTTAGTATTGTTTTATTTCAATCGGTTCCTAAATAAAAAGTTATGTAAATTTAAAGAATCATCTGGGGGCCAACCCGAGCAAAGCGAGGGTGAGTCGCTAGTAAAATATATATTTATAAACTTAGTAATATAATTCATTGCGTTATAAGAAGTCCAGTATTAAATGCATGTACGTACGTGCGTAGGTAGTTGGTGAATGTGAAATCGATTATTATTATTCAGTGGATATTACAAAAACATACATGATGTTCTCCTGACCGATTCCGGCCACGGCGACCAATTTCATTGAGACTAGCCAACTGCGCAGGAGATATTATAGTGCACAAGTGTACGCGCAGACACAAGTGCACTCTCTATTCCTGTCACTCTCATACTCCAGTGGGACGACTACTCGACACGACCGGTGAGAGTTAAGGCGCAGGACCGACGGCTTTACGTGCTCTCCGAGGCACGGGGGTGAAACACCGCCAACTTCCCAACTCCGGGCTGTTACTGAGGCTTACTATACAGAAAGACTCAATAACTAAACTTGGCCCGACCCGGGACTCGAACCCAGGACCTCAGGATGTGCAGCCGTACATGCTAGCCACTACACCACCGAGGCAAAAACATACATACATAAGTACTAAAGGGTTTGCGGGTCATTATAGGGCTTAATTGTCGTGAGAGTTGATCATTGTTGATCAGTTTAAGAATGAAACACTGGATATCATGGTTACTTATGGTTATCTTAAATGATAACCGTAATAAGCATCTAATTAATAAAATAACCTAAAATTTGATAACCATTTATCTATATTACTTACTCTAAAATAAAATATTCTAAATTATTTTAATATTTTTTATCTATAATCTAAACAGTACATTCTAGTATACATACGGTGTTTACTTTTAGCTTATGCTACTGATTTTAAAGATGACCCAGTTTTTTATTTGAACGTATAATTAGCATTGTTCGGAGTTAGCTTTAAGCTGATGTAAACTTAGTATTAACATTAGAATTCATGTGAGATTTCTTTCGAATGACGACTGTTATGGAGTAGTTGGTCTATCTAGCTGGTATTCTCTTATGAGGCAGAGGGTCCACGTTCGATTCGTAGTTTTCGTGTTGCAGGTTTTATAAGAGATCTCTGTGCTTTAGAGAGAATTTTAAGTCGTTAGTCTTGCGCCTGATCTACATGTCACAGGTTCAATCGGATTTTGGCGAAAAGAAAAAAAGATTGCACTCGTTTGCGCGCATACTTGTACTTATAATATTTATCTATATACCTCTAGATAACAGCTAATGCAGTATCAACGTTCGTTTATATCTATTACTAGCGACTCACCCTCGCTTCGCTCGGGTTCGCCTCTACAATAACAAAAACAAATCTATCCCACGGGAACCGTACAATTACAACTGGGATAAAAGCTTATGCTTAGCCTATGTGATATTCCAGACTATAGTCTATCTCTGTGCCAAATTTCGTCCAGATCCATTCGGCATTCGAGTAATAAACATCTAAACATATAAGCTTTCACATTTATAATATTAATAAGAAATAAGATGACTTTAAATAAATAAATATGTCAGAACATTAACAGACAGCACCATCTAGTTCCATGGTAAGCTACGAGGCCTATGTTATGGATGCCAGATAGTTGATACACTACACATGTATAACTTTAAATACATACATATTATAAATATAAACACCCATAACTGGAGTACAAACATTCGTGCTCATCACACAAATGAATGCCCCCAGCGGGACTCGAACCCGCGACCGCTGGCACAGCAATTAGGGCCACTACAAACTTAGCCAAATGTGTTGTCTTTAAGTTTAACCAGAAGCTCAATTTCATTAATTACTAGTTTATGCGCTGCTTTACTCGTGTGATTGATATGTGAGTAAAAAGTACAATATATAAGCTATCGTCATTCCGAATTTGCCTTAAATCCATTGGGTCGCTATGGCGATAAGAAATAACAAACATACGCATTTACAAACTTTAGCACTAAGGGACGAGCGAAGCGAAGGTAAGTCACTAGTTTTGAACTAAAGAAACTGTACATCCAGGTACTATTTTTTTTAAACTAGTGATCGCCCCGTGGTTGAAAATCAACCATAATACATATTAAGTTTGATCGATTTTGAGGTTCTTTTTTCAAACTTATATATATATATATATATATATATATATATATATATATATATATATATATATATATATATATATATATATAGATAGATAACCTACAATATCCAAAAAAAACTTCAAACGGGCCCATAGATTCAGAGATTTGTACGTATAGACAAATAAACTTTTCATCTATATATTATGTAAGTACCTACTCGTATAATATTGATGAAGGTTATCTAACATCATACTACATCTTTTAGCAGTGAAGTAATTATATATAAATAAAATACGCGAGTGGATTCGTGGGTAAAAGAAAGTCAATAAATTTTGGCTTTCTGCAGTCCTTCTCTACATAAACTTTAACTATGCCAAAACTCCGTACATGCAATATGCTTTAAAAGGGGTTCAAAGCTTTCCCTTCACGTGTTAATATATATACATATCTATTTTTTTAACTCCTATTAAAAATTTATCAAATAGTTTTTTTTTTTAATCAAATAATTTAGCATAAAAACAAAGGGATATAAGTAAAGGAATCCACGAAATTCTTTGACGGAGATTGTTTAAAAGTGTTAATTTGGTCAAACAGTGATCATCGCCCCACTTAGTGGGTGGGTGACGCTTCTCAGAAGAGCATTGGTAGTTTATGAAAAAAGAAGGACATGTTATAGTATGCACTAGAAAGACAATTGGAGTGGAATAGAGAAGACTGTACTAAAATTAATCGAATTAATGCAAAATCTACGAATTTTTTGGGGTATTCTTATTATTATCTATTAAATATATTTTAAAATCTTATATTTTTATTAATTCTTTGTTTTATTTTTTAAAATACAAAGGAAAACAGCATTAGGTAATACTAAAACGTTAACTAAAAATAACTTATTCTATATAAATTAGCAAAATAATTGTAGCAATAATACCTACATATTATCTTCTTTTAATATACCTACATATTTTACTGGATTTTTTTATTCAATAATACCTACTCTATTTCTTTTAAAGTCACATATCTGTTATTATTACATGATTTTACTATCGTTTTTGTTTACTGCAATTAAGATTTATTTTATTAATATAAAATTATATACAGGCTACTGCATACCATTTTGTAATCGGCTCGCAATGTTCCTGGCAGAGTCCATTACTTAAACAAACCCAGTGTGTAGTGCCACCACTTTGCACCCACGTGGCTCTGTCTCTCCCATTCCATATTAACGTCGAAACTAGCTACATATAATATTGTAAATAAATAAAATACTATATAAGAGATAACGCGTGAAATATCCATGACAAATGTTTAAAATGAATCAAATGAAATCAAATCAAAATATACTTTATTTAAATAGACTTTTACAATCACTTTTGAATCATCCATTTTACGTTTTAAATTTAAATTAAATGTCAGTGTAGTCAGCCCGTGAGGAATCTACCACCAAACAAGTTTTTAGAATCTAAATAAGAGCTTTAAGCAATGTTCTGCTTAGGTCTAGAAAAACCTGCACAGAGAAGTAAGAGCGTGTAGTATTTACAGCTAAAAAGATACCTACATAGTTTAATTTGTATGTTGCTATTGTAAAGCCAGATTAAAAATAATAAAATAATATTTAAAATTAACCCTTATTAACGTCCCATTACTAGGCTCGGTTCTTCCCTCAAGGTGAAGGAAGTCAGGCCTAACCAACTACGCTGACAGGGTTGGTGGACTTTACACGTTTTTAAAAAAAATAGTTAGGTTCTTTCAGACATACAATTTTTAGTTAGTTTACTTAGTTTTTCAAATGAGCACGTTACTGAAGAGCTACCACAGCTCTATTAAAGAATATTGAGATAATTTTGAAATATATTTTTTGTAGTAACAATCATAGAAAATATAGTAAAATAAAATATATATGTAGTAATACAAATTATTCAAAACACTTACCTATTTAGTAATCTATACATATTAAAATAAATTTGTAACTAAGTCGAATCTGTACATTAAATATTTTTTGGGAAATCTTATAGAAATAGACATTATTATCGATACAGAGGCCGAATCTATAGTTTTTAGAATTTTTGTCTGTCTGTTACCGCATCACGGAAAAACCACTGGAGGGATTTATATAAAATTTGGTATGATGATAGCTGGTTATCCGGGTCAATATATAGGATACTTTTTACTGCGGGAAAATATGTCATCTCTGAGGAATCTATACAAAACGTTAAAACGTAACGGGACGAACCCGAGCGGAGCGAGTGAGTCGCTAGTTGGTAAATAAAAATATTCAGACTATATCAAAATTAAAAGAAGTCTTTATCGTTCCCGCTCTTATTCTATAACTAAATCACATCGGTCTATCTTTTTTATTTAGCCCAAATATCCGCATTGTAACAAACACTGTTACTTTTACAATATTACAAAGTATTCATCCATTTCACTAGTACTTTTTCAAAACTTATGTCGCACCATTTACAAAGCTTTAGTGACGTTATGAAATGTAAATGAAAATGACAAATATGTGACATCTCGTAATCTAAATACCTTAGTGGATACAAATGGCTTCATTTCCATACATGTGTAGTGTTATCTCGGTAGCAAACGAACAAAATACTTCAACTAACCAGTTATTTCCTGTTCGGAAGAGGTTATATAAACAAAAAAATATTTTAGTGCAAACATCATTTGCACTAAAATATTTTTGTACATTTTGACTTATAATAAAAAAAAAAATAAGTATACTTCCTTTAGTTCGAAACTAGTGACTTAGCCTTGCTTCGCTCGTCCTAGGTGTAAATTTGTGAGCGAATATTGTTGTTACTTTTTATCGCCATAGCGACCTAATGGATTCGAGGCAAAGTATAAATGACGATAGCTCATATCCTGTACGTTTTATTCATACATCAAGTCAACTACACGAGCGTAGCCGCAGGCATAAACATAGTAATTAATATAATTGAACTTCTGGTAGCTATTGCTACGAGCTTTAGTGTTATCATAAGAATTTTTTTTGGAAACAGTTAGTTTTTTTATATCGATAGGTTAATTCTATTAATAATATATATTCTATATGTTTCATTATAATTAAAAAAAAACCTATGTGTTTAGGTTAAAATTAGGCAAAGGCATTTAATTAAAAAAAAAACCTCTAATTATAAAATCTGCATTATGGCTTAGAATAAATACTACCGTAAATAAAATATGTTAACCATACAATTGGACTTTGAGATACTAAAAAAGGAAATCACGAAGTTGGTTTTGTAAGGTTATGAATTTGACACTGTCTGAGCGGTGTTCGTTCACTTACAAAGGAGCGATAATACAGTGTTATTTGAACGTACATCCATTATATTGGGTTTATTTATATATAATAAAATAACGGGATAAAAGTTGTATACGGTGTATATCAATAGTTGTGAATTCATCTTAACATTTGAGAAATAGTAACTAAGTACATATTACAATAAAACATGCAAATATTTGTAGAGTTTTACTGTAAAATAAACATTTATTTTATTTACAATAATGGAAATACATTGAAATTACAAAAACAGTTATATATGTGTATATATTATAATTACAAGTCATGTCCGCGTGACAAGAACGTTTGCCATATTCCTCCTCTGAATGGCAATGCCGATTCTTTGGGTTAAAAACGAGCTCTAGTCACCAGAGGCGATAAGAGGAGGTGTTATGTCCTTTAAGAAGTGTTTAGCACTTTGACTCCATGGGCCAAGGGTTTCTACAGCAGATATTATAAATATATATAATATATATAATTTTTTATATTTTTTTATAATATATATAAATTTTTATATTTTATCATTTATTGAACACATAATAAATTCATAATATAGATACAGAGGTGTTGTTCGAAAGATGCAAAGGCGGTTGATTGCTAAAAGCAATTTCTACCAGACAACTCTTGTTGAAAAGAACGTTACCATCGTATATGTAATACATATATGTTTTATCAACATTGTTAATGTGCCTAAATTTGAACAAACACAAATAGATATGTAAAACAAAGACGTGTTCGTTACACCATTTATAACTCAAGAACGGCTGGACCAATATTTATGATATTTCATTTTTTGGATTTCTCTTAGTCCGGAATAGGATAATATGTATTAAAACATCAGAAAAATTAAAAAAATATGGCTAACGCTGGCTTTTAAATATCTATGTAAAACATACCTAGCGACGAACCTGAGCGAAACGAGGGTGAGCCGTTAGTATCAAATAAATAAACACTCCTTTATATATATATAGGTATAAGTAAAGATATGATCTTCTATAAATAAACGAAAAAATCCACAAACAAAGCTAAATACGAATTCCTAAAAGTAAAAAACTTAATTTTCTCAAAACCATCGTTTATTGGCACTAAGCAGTTAAGACGGTCGTAAACCGCGAAGTTTATGTAGACGAAACAATGGCAGATAAATAGTGAAACTGATCAAGACGCGACGCCTGAGAATGGGCAAATATGCGGTACGGCTCTGGCTTCAAGCAACATACATGCTGGGACACTGGATTTGTTTACTATTTTATATTTTAGTAACATAATCGTAGATGGACATAGTAAAAAAGCCATCATATTTTGTCATAAAATTAGATATCTCCTAAAATATAGTGAGATTTCATCTGATTTTACATGATCTGTAAATAATATAAGATGCGTTTAATTTTTTTTTTTGCAAAAAAAAATATCATGGCATATACTTATTATATTATATGCCACGCTTAAAGACAAAATTAAGTGCTAAACTTTCTCCGAATATGTTTGTCTGTCTTTTTGTGTACATATATTATGTTTAGGACAATTTTAACTATAGATTTTCCAATATTTTTGTGGTTTTAAAAAAAAATATACAAAAGGAGGTCCCGCAGATAAAAGCTCTGATTTAGGACCTATTTGACCTACACGCCTTTTGCATTTGAACGTTGAGTTAGGTGAGACAGTTCATTTTCAAATCTATTTTTTAGCTTTTGTTGTAAATTGAAAATAGTGTTAAATATTAAACTAATATGTTATTAATAATAAATTCTTTGATTCTAGAAAATATAGATATGTATTAATATTTAAGACTAGCGACTCACGCTCGCTTCGCTCGGGTTCGTCCCTCGGTACGTTTTCATTTTTTTAAGCGGAACCCTAACTCTTTTTCTAAAATTAAAGTAGCCTATGTTACTCCTTATAACATCAGCCATCTGCCAGTGAAAGTTTCGTGAAAATCGGTCTAGCCATTTATATGTACACACATACATACTTAATTGGCGGTAGTCAATAGTTTACTTTCTTTTTCTACTCAACAGACACAGATTTACATGTATATAATCACTACACCGTACCAAAAACACATGTATTATCAGTTTAAACTCTTATATCTTAGTACAAAATGATATCAAACCTACCTAATAAAACGGAAACCATTTAGATTACAAAATCAACCTATAATTATGGTTTATATGAGGGCAATCATGTTTGAATACCAACAGTATTGCCTTCTTAAAGCGAAAGCAATTCACTGGCATTTGATAAATATCGTCATAAATTTGTGGTTAGTTATTGTAAGTCTAAAACTTACATCATCTTCAAAAGCATTTCTACGCTATCAAATTCTAGGAAATAATGACATAATTTCTGAATCTATACTATAATATTATAAAGCTGAAGAGTTTGTTTGTTTGTTTGCTTGAACGCGCTAATCTCAGAAACTACTAATCCGATTTGAAAAATTCTTTTTGCATTAGATAGCCCGTTAACTGAGTAAGGCTATAGGCTATATATTTTCCCGGAAAAATGTATGGTTCCCTTGACATAAATTTATTTTTGGCTAGGGACGAACCCGAAGCGAAGCGAGGGTGAGTTGCTAGTATTATATAAATACATTGGGACAAACCCGAGCGAAGCGAAGATGAGTTGCTATATGACATAAGGCAAAAGAGTTTTTTTTTGAAGATTGAAAGCGGGCGAAGCTGCGGGTTCTGCTATTTTCAATAAATGTTAAAATTGGGAGAGAAACTTCATTCTAACCGTATATTAGTTAAATATTTTGATTAATGAAACGCGTTTGGCTCAGTTTATAGTGACCCTATATGCTAGGCCAGTGGTCTCGGGTTCGACTCCCGTTGGCATTCATTTGTGTGATGGGCACGAATGTTTGTACTCCAGTCATGGGTGCTTTTATTTATATTTATAAAATGTATGTATTTAAAGTCATGTTTGTAGTGTATCAACAATCTGGTATCCATAACACAAGCCTTACCATGGAACTAGATGGTGCTGTGTTAATGTCCCAACATATTTAAAAAAAAATGTGCTTTTTATAGCTAAAGATCTAGACACTTATCTACCAAAGAAATTCAACAAGCACATAATAATGAAATAATGAAATCTACGTCCTATCGTTGGATTTAACAGGTAGATACTTCTCCAGGCAGTCGTCATACTAATTAGAGCTTTCAAGTTTTTTATACTGTATTGTGATGTCGAAACAAATGGACAACGGGTTGGGCCTCGTAAGCATATTGATATATCATCACATAAACTGAGCCAGACGTTCTTAGCTCACCGCTCTTGACGTACGGCTTCATTTAACTCAAGTCTATATTCTGAAACCAAAATATTATTACACCCAACTAAAACTGTGATTTTCTTATTCCTACGGCCATAAAGTTCAAAGTTGATTGATTTTTAATATTTAGAAATCCATGGAGCTGGTTTTACAAGATGATTTTGAAAGGGTTTCGACCACAATGCAATGAGATCGCGTCATATTGTGGAAAACAAAGATATGTTTTGATGGAGTTTGTGTGATTTAGTATAATATATTTTAAATGCAAACACAATATTGTGGTTTTTGTAAAACGTGTATCGTTTTATTTAGGATTTCTAAGCTATAAATATATATTTTTTTTATTTAACAGGAAATGTTAGGTCAGTGATAACTCATCGTGCAACATGAGGCACCTAACAAGTTTTAGCATGTCTATAAAAAATATAGGTTTTGAAAATATGTAAAGTCGACCAACTCGCGCTTGGTCAGCGTGGCGGACTGTGGCTTGAACCTCCTAGCTCTCCATAGAAACCTGTAAATACCTGTAAATAGAAGTGAGACGTAAAAAAGGCTGCATGGTATGACACAGGGAGTGAAAAAGAGAGAGAGAGAGAGATTTAAAGTAAGAAAGAGAGAGGGATATATTTAATAAATGATTTTGAATAATTTTGATATTCGTCGTTTATGCGACTTTTGAGCCACCATGTAAATGGCAAAATAAACGTATGCCAATATAAATTTAGGTTTTAATTTTTTTGCGCGGAACCCTAATTCTTTTTAAAAAATAAAAGTAGCAGGAATTACTCCTTATAATATTAGCTATTTCCCATTGAAAGCCCCTTCAAAATCGGTTCAGCCGTTTCAAAAATTAAAAAGGTAGCTACTGGTATCATATAAATAATAACTCTATGTATTTGAGAAAACATAGTTATTTTCATATCACAGACATACACTTAAATTTTATTTATATGTATAGATTGCAGATTAATATAGAAATTGGAATCCTTTACTACTAAGCTATAGGTATAAAAGTAATAAACTCGCAGCGGGTGCAAATCGTTGAGGTGCGTTTTTTGATGGATTTACGCGTTTTTACCGTGACGCCTTGCAGCGTACATTTGCATTTCGCGATATATGTGGTATGGACACGCAAATACGGGGATGTGGGTTCAATTCCTGATTTATTCAAAGTTTAAGACTGCTGTAGGTATATAGTCGTTGAATCAATATAAGCGCTAAAAGATTTTATAAAACAAAAAGTTTTGTTATTTTATTTAATATTTTAAGTTATTTAGTTTAGATAAATTAGAAACGATAAATGGTTATTAATTTCTTGCAATTTTACAACCATAAAGTAAAAAACCACGTAAGAGAAAGTACGAAGAAAAAACATGAAAACTGTAAGATTTTCTAACACAATATTAGTATCAATTTAATAAAAAAATGTTTAACTGCTAACAAATAACTTATGACAGATATTAATTATTACATTGCTAACTCGCTATAATTTTTGATAATAAACATAACATAATGGTTCCAAAATGCACCCCTAATAACACCACCAAACAATATGGACAAACAGACGTTTATCCGTTCGGATCAAAACTGTACATAGCCATCCATTATAATGAGACTCTTGAGCTTGTTTTATCCAGATCAGTTGATTTGATAAATAAAAAATGAACGGGTCTTGTTATAGTGGTCACAGCGTTACCCTATACAATTGTTTCATAATACAGTACAATGAACGTAAAGGCTTTGTTTGGCGATTTTGATTTTGCACAGAGTAGTTATGTCGTAGATGAGACTAATAATAAAAATAATATTATGTTGGTGATATTATTTGTTATTTCAGATTTAAGTAAGATAAGCGTTGAATTTTAGTTTCTTTTTAGTTTAAGTTTTTCATCCAGAATATAATAAAAAATTACTACGTAACTACTTTTCTATGAAATTAACAGCAATTTTCATAAATAATATAAATAAGTATTATTTATTCGCATTATTATTTCTATTTAAATTTTCGAGTATAATATTATATATGTATAAAAAAAATGTATTTTTTAAAAATAAATTTTTAACTTAAATAAAAAGTCAACCATCATTACTAATAAATTCAGAATAATATACCTACTATTTATATGAAATATCATACCTCTAGTGCAAATTACTCTGCAACCCCTAATACATTCCCAACAATTGGCGCTGTCGGTCCGCGTTGGTGTTTCCAAGGGTTTTAATTTTATATTCATGACGTCACATTGATCTCCCCTTAGTTAGATACAAAGAGATGCGCAAAAAATTGAACGGTGAATCGATTCAACTATACTTCAATATAATACAACGATTATTTTTTATTCATGTATTATATGCATTTTATAGCATTATAATATGAATTTGGTGTTAAAATGTAAAGTTTTTCTATACATATAAAAAAAACAAAGTTGATCAAAACACATGACAATTAAAGTTAAAAAATAAAAAATAAATATGTTGGGACATAAAGACACAGTACCATATTATAGTTCCATGGTAATCTACGAGGCTTGTGTTATGGATAACAGATAGTTGATTGATGACTACAAATATATAACTTTTAAATACATACATACCTACTATAAATATAAACACCCATGACTGGAGTACAGACCTTCGTGCTCATCACACAAATAAATGCCCCCAGCGAGACTCGAACCCGCGACCTGTCACAGTAAGTAGGGTACTACAAACTGAGTCAAACGTGTCGTCAAAGTATACACGTATATCCATTTTTTATCAAATATTAAAGGTGTAAGTGATGGTTCACTTCCATCTTTCGTCAACAGTTTTAAGCCCTTCATAGTACCTAATAGGTACCTAATGAAGAAGTAAATGATATAGGCACCCACCAGGCACAGACCATGAAAAAAATAACACTGTAAGTATGGATAGTTATATTATTATTTGTAACTAGCGACTCACCTTCGCTTCGCTCGTGTTCGTCCCTAGGTTGCTTCCCAAAACAAACTTTTCTTAATATTTTTTTTTGGTGGGATCCTATTTTTTTTCTAAAATAAAAGTAAGTTACTCCTTATAACATCAGCTATCTGCCAGTGTAAGTCCCGTCAAAATAGGTCCAGCCGTTTCAAAGATTAGCCAGAACAAACACACAGACCGACAGACAGACAAAAATTGTAAAAAGTGTTGTTTTGGTATATGTACCGTGTATACATCCATATCCATTTAGCAAAAAGCGGTTATTCTAATATTACAAACAGACACTCCAATTTTATTTATTTGTTACATAGATTACTATTAGCTTGATGATAACAAATATAAGATGCATATTAACATACCTAATTCTAAATCGATATAATTATAATTAATGCTGTAAAGCATTAGAAACGTCGGGAACCAAAAATCGAAATTAATGGGCGGAAAAATTCGAAAAGATAGTTTTATTATTAGTATTTAAAATGTATTATTATTATTATTATTATAAGCCTGTAGTGTCCCACTGCAGGGCAAAGGCCTCTCTACTCTTCCTCCACTGCTCCCTATCTTTCGCTATAGTATGCCACTCTCTTTGGAAGGAGTCTAGTTCATCCCGCCATCTCCGCCTGGGTCTACCACGCTGTCGTCTGCTGTGTTGGGGGATCCAAAAAGTTGTTTGTTTGGCCCAAAGGTCATCTGACATCCGGATGACTTTGAGAATTTACATATTTAAAATGTAATTTTAAAAAATTAAACTGACTTCAAAAAAAATACTGAACTATTCATTTACAATAGCAGATATTTTCCTCCAATTGATAACCTCCTTTTCTTTGAAGTCGGTTAAAAGAGGTTGACATAAAAATTAGGTATGTCACATGCTTAGTTAGGCACAAGTGTATCATTAGCTTTTATTAACTCATTTATGTAATAAAAATTACATCAATCTGTTGCACATTCAATCGAATATCCAACAATCAAACACACAATCGCACTAACAATATTAGTAAGGATTTATCTAACATCTGCAGTTTTTTTTGTTTTGAGACATGCAATGGTCTCTATTGTGCTATTGAGATATGCGAAGCAGTATCTAAACTATCCATTGTCAAAGTGACATGTTAGCTGTCGATGTACATAAGTGTGTAGGTTTATTATTATATAATCATTACAAACTTTCCTTTTTTATAATATTAGCGTTGTTTATTTAATTACACGTATGTAAAGATATAATCTTTTATTATACTTCACAGTCATTATTATACATGTAATAGGTATTTTTTATAACTGTCGGCGAATGTTCGGTTAACATCGCTTAATCTTTTCTATTGGTCTGGTGTATTGCTCATATGATAACGAGCCATTAAGTGTTGAGTTCGAATCCCCGGACAAGTCATCAGAGTTGTAGCGTTGGAGTTACACTCTCGTCTATACATATAATAAAATTGTAACTAAGTCGAATCTGTACATTAAATATTTTTGGAAAATCATATTGCAATAGACTTAGTTTATATTTAGATAGTTTTTAAAATTTTTGTCTGTCCGTCTGTCTGTCTGTCTTACTGTTTGTCTGTGACCGCATCACGGAAAAATCACTGAAGGGATTTTGATAAAATTTGGTATGATGATAGCTGGTTATCTGGGTCAACATATAGGATACTCTTTACTGCAGGAAAATATCTCATATCTGAGAAATCTATACTAAATGTTAAAACGTAAGTAGGGACGAACCCGAGCGTTATAAAATACATAATAGTTTAGAAGTTCTTCTAAAAGATAACACCAAATTAATATAATCATTATCAAATCATCAAATCATAAGTCTTGTTTTCTTATTAGTAAGCTTTTAATTAACTTGCAATGTTTGTTTGTATGTTTGTTCGGGTCAAATCTTGCAACTGAATTTTAAAGTAATGATTTTCAACCGATTGAGCTAAAATTTTGCATACACGTAAGGTTCGATGACAATGCATGGTTAGATAAGTGACGTCATTCTAAATCCAACATGGCGGACTCTCAAAGATGGCGGACTATGTTTTTTATGCACCATGATATGGATATCAAATGAAAAGGTTTGCTGAGAAGAATACGAATAAATACCTAAAATAAAAAAATAAAAAAAAACTGTAAATTAAATCAAATTCAGTTATAACATTACGCAATTTGTACGATATAAAACAAAAGCTTGTACTAAAAAATGTTTTTTTAATATTTATTCTATAACCTAAACAATATAACAAAACGATCTAAACCATTTTCATAAGTCAAACATTACATTATAATGGTTGCGATTCACTTTTCAAGGTTTTATTTGCAGGACAAGACAAATAGAAACTCCACAATTCTAATGTGCACAATACATCTTTCATGTATTGATAGTGAAGACATCAGTTACACCAAACAATGTGTCTTCAGGAGTGAGTCGTCGGAACAAAGTCGCTCATTAATTTTCAAAGTCAGTAAAGTACGGCGTAACTAATGTACGTACGTAGACAAAGAATGAAGATTCCAAAGGTTGACCAAAGTGGTTGAATAACAAAGAAGGCTGGTCGAGCCGTGTTACACGCTCACTGTTTTTGTCATTTAGATTGTATCGATACGCCGTTTGAATGGTAATTAGTATTGGCATATCCGAAGCTGCTTCTATGATGTATGAGATGTCATGGTTTCTGGAAATTAAGATCGTATTTCAGTGTAAACTAATATAATTTCTAAAATTGTTGTACTTAGCTTCACAGTTTATGATATTGTTTTAATTTAAGTATTAATTGAATTATATTAAATTTTTATTCAATTAAATAATTATTTTTTTGAAGCATATTAGAAGTGGTATTTGAGCACAATTTACTTTGCCAAAGTCGCGTGAATTAAGACGCTATAAGTGTATAGAATAACCGATAAAAAAGAGAAAAAACACCAAGTCTCAAAGACAAACAAATAACCTACTCGTATATAAAAACATCAATAAATTACTTTTTTTTATTAATAATTGTTAGGTACACTAATTGATAACTTAGCTGACAATAAGTATTTAAATTAATATGTCCTATGGTTGAAAATAAACAAAATATTATTTAATTTTAAAATGTTGCTAATTTCAATAATCAAACATCCTATTTTATAATTAAGAAAACTAAAAAATTCAAAAACTAGCAAGAACAAAAAAGCCAAGTTCTTTAATCATTAAGAAACTTGAATATTTCAAGAGATACACATACAATGTATAAGTCAGTACAGTGTACAAGCTTCTGTCAGTGGTAAAGCAACACGTACAAACAATATAAGTCAACTACTGCTACGGTAGTTGCCCTAATAAGCTGTTAGAACAATGTCGTAGCATCGTGACAACTATTTTTCAATCTATTGTCTCGACTGAAACAAAACGGGACTTGGTCATTTTTTAAAATGACTACAATTATTGGTTAAAGACATACTTTCTATATGTATAATGGGTTCTTTTTGAATAAAATTTTGCCTAGCTTAGACTAATTTGCTTTGTCCTGACTTGTTATGGTTTTGTTAGTTTCGACATAATGTGGATTTGAAATGATAGCCTTCATGGAATTTAGTATTATATAAAGAAAAAAAAAACATAATTTTGCTATAAATCTATAAATAGGCAAAGATAAAACAGTTCAATACCTTTTTTTCTCTGTTTGTCTGCCAATTTTCTTTTTATTGTTTAATAAGTATTGACGAACTTTAGTGTTACCAATAACAAAAAAAAAAAAAAGTAAACGGTTATTATTTTTTATATAGATAAGTAAATTCTATTTATATATGTTTTCCTCAAATTTAATGTTAACTAAAAGTGCTGATATCATACATAATAATCGAATAGATGTACCCTAAAGCAAATTATTCCAGGATTTCTAACATACGTTACAAATCAGGAGACCCCATGACACCCCACAGATAGTCGGGGCTAACGAAGCTCGAAGCATATTGTTTGTATTGCCATGGCTTAAGTTACCATATATAATGGTTTTGGACCCTTCCATGGTTTAAACATTGTGTCATTTTATATTAGATATCGTGTGATAAACGGAATAGAAAATATATTTCTATATTTATGGTTACTAGTGTTCGCCTAAAGATCGAAATCCGACCCTAACATTTTTTATTGATGACACTAAAGTCAATAGCTTCTAAACAAAAAAATATGAAAATCAGTTGACAAACAGACGAGAAAAAGGTATTGAACTGTTGTTTTTGCCTATTTATTTATATATAAGTAACTAGCAGTACCCGCGGCTTTGCCCTTGTTCTGTCAGAACCTGACAGAATATTTCTTCTGTTCGGTTTTGCTATAATATTCATCTAAAAAGTAACCCTCTCTTAAGTTTATGTCTGCTACTTTGGTTTTTATAAATATGAAAGTAATCAGTATGTTACTCATTCACGCTTTAACCGTTGAACAGATTTTGATGTAATAGCAACGACAAAGATTTCTATTTATTTCCACCCCCGGTTACCATGTACCTATTAAAACTTATTTCTTAGCAAACAAACAACTAGACAAACAAAAACAAATCTATCCCACAGGAACCATACATTTTTGAGGATAAAAAGTAGCCTATTTGTTATTCTGATGTAAGAAGTATACTATTGCAAAGTTTCATTAAAATCTAATATGTAGTTTTTGTGTACTAAGCTGTATAAGTTACTATAGTTTTTTAACTTTCTCACGGGAACTCTTAAATTTTCCGGGATGAAAAGTATTTAAGATGTTGATCGAGGATATAAGGTACCATCATACAAAATTTTAATTAAAATCAGTTCACCAGTTTCGGAGATTAGCCCGTACAAACAAACAAACAGACTGAGTAGCAAAAATTTTGAAAAAATCTGGATTTGTTCTACTTCCCTTCTTACATCCCCCTGACTTGGTTTTTTTGTATTTTTTTTCTATGTACAGACATTCGACCGACAGTTTTTCGATTCGACAGTTTTATTATATGTATAGATTTTTAATTTTGGTAATATTAGAACTACTAAATCAATTCTAAAAAATTATTAGAAGGCCACATAATCTATAGTTAGTATAGAATTCCTATCGACAAAGCAATAAAAACATATATCTATCCAGTACATATGTTTGTATTATATACATATGTACAGACTATAAATCATTAAATTATAGATAAGTACATAGTTTAAAAATAGACACCTAAATAATTAATTATCTATTTGTAGAAATAAATTATTTTCGAGTCAACTTAAATCAATTATTAAAAAAAATAAACAAAGCAAATAATTTAATAGATTTTTGCATCTCAATTATTCATGTTGTATTAACACTAGAAGGGTGGACGCGGCCCGTTGGGACCAGTAATCTATTGAGGGAGAAAATTAAATCTCATCTCGATAGCTCTTCAAATTTTTACTTGCTTTCGTTTGTTTAAGAGTCGATTAGGATAAGTGTTGTATTACAGTGTCGTGTTATAGGTTTCATTTTGTTTATTTACAGTATTATACTAGGTTTGGTCGGTGGCTTTGTTCCTATTGTTGAAAAAAGATACATCTATAGTAATATATGAAGTTGAAGAGTTTGTTTTTTGTTTGCGTTTTTCTCTGAAATTGACAGTCTGAATTGAAAAAATATCTGTGTCATTGCCTATTTATTTAAGTATATGCTGTGTAACATAAGATTATGATGCTCATAAGTAGTATTTATATAAATAAAATACTCAAGCGACGCCACGCGTGCTAGTAGTATATATATTTTAAGTCATGTACAGTATTATTTGTTTTACATAAGTATATAATTAGATATTTGTAATTTTCTAAATTGCAAATAAATTTTATTATAGGTACATACATAGGTACATGTATATAAGATAATAAAAGTATAATGCTGTGTGAACAGTCCAGCACAAATTTAATAATGTAGGTAGGTAAATATCGCAAAGGCATTTTGATATTACTCTCATATTATTTTCATTACCTCATATCTGTCTCTTTTATCAACGTCTATACACCTTTTAAATAATAAATACGTATATAAATTATATCGTGCTACAAAGCTTAACACCAATTTTCAACTAACATTCAATATTGCACAAAACAAAACTTTAAATCGCTTTTAAGGAGCTTATGTAAAATTGCCCAATCGTAAAACATATTGTACTGGTACAAGTATGGGCATAAATCCCTAATCCCCTCTGAACGGGATAACCGACTCCCTCTTAAGTAATTGTTTAATTTTATTGGCGAATTAATTGTCCGATCTGCTATAGTTCATTGTTGTTATACGTTTAGCTTTTATTATGAATACGTGTTTTTATTTTGTATGGAATAGATTGGAAGCGATGGGTGTTTTAATGGTTAAGTTTGGAGATAGGTTCGATTCTCGGTGTGAATTCCTATTTTTGATAGTGAAATTTTGTTTTACACAAGACATATTGAGAAGAGTTTAATAATAAAAGTAATAATATATTTTTGTCGTGTCTTCAGACACTGATGGTCGATGGAGCTGACATGTACCTATAGGAGTGAAGAGCGCGTTTAGACAAGCGTAGTGTAGGACGTCCTGTAAAACGATGGACAGATGACCTAAGAGAGGTGGCAGGTAGCGAATGGATGCGGAATACCAAGGACCGTGATGGTTGGCGCTCATTGTGGAGGGTTTCGATCCGATATACGAGTAAACATGTTTGATTTCTCGGTTGTGTCATTTATAAAGAAACCTCTAATAGTAGGTATGTGATTGTCATTAGGCCATATTATGTTTGCAAGCTCATCTATACATATAATAAAATTCTAACCGAGTCGAATCTGTACATAAATTTTTTTTCGGAAAATCTTATTGAAATAGTCATTATACAGAGACTGAATTTATAGTTTTAATAATTCATGTATGGCTCTCTGTCTGTCTGTGACTGCATCACAGAAAAATTACTGGAAGGATTTTGACGAAATTTGGTATGATATGGAAAATATCCCATCTCTGAGAAATCTATACTAAACGTTAAAACGTAGGTAGGGACGAATCCGCGCGGAGTGAGGGTGAGTCGCTTGTCGATTCGATTATTTAAATGCACACTTGCTAATATCGATTGGCTAAATGATCGACCGATAGAAAGTCTGCAGTTTTCGGTCCTTAAGGTTAACTTTTGATTGAATTACACAAGATCACAGCACTCACTAGTACTCGTATGTAGCAACAAAGCAGATGCTGACCAACGGTTTCCCTATACCTGGGAATGAGTAAAACCATAAATATAATCCTTTATCACATATTTATTAAATCATTACGCGTCATAAATCTGTACGAATGGGAGTGACCCACAAATTTGGCTGACAATGGCCCACTCAAACTAGCATTAGTTGCTTTTTTTAATAATATAAAGTGCACCACAAACGAAGCTTTGCATATAAATCTTCTAATTACAGCGATTCAGAGTGCTAATCTACCCTAGGACCTCATTTACATGGACAGTACTTTTTCTATGACAATTAAATATGATTTAGGGGACCGGAATGTAAGAAACTATAAGTACAGACAGCATGCAAAGTTTTTTTTTAACCTATTATTGGTGATTTGTTAAAAATAACATTATTAAATAAATATTAATTATAATTATTCTGTGATTTAAAAAGTAAGTACTATTTTCCATATAAGTATTCATTCAGATTTTTGATGATTTAAGTTAATCTCACTTATAATAATTAGAAAAATGCACAAATATAACAATATTCTAACATTTACAAATTTTTTTATATTTATTAATTATATTTATATACTAAATAATTTTTCTGCCGACATTACTTTCAAACGTGTCCACAAAAAAACTGCTCGTGACACACCATAAAATGGATTAACGCAATTGAAGGTTGCTACCATTGTACATTACAATATGTTTGTCCCCGGACATTTCTCTATTCACACATGAATTTATTATATTAAATATAAATTAACATATTACTACAGATAGGTGAGAGCCCTTTGTTCCCATTAAGCATAGTCAAAGATTTATACGCGGTATATGTAAACAGAAGAAGATTCTATTAAGATGAAACCTTTTAGACTTTCAATCTTATTTTAATAGAAATAAAGTGTAAAATTCGATGTATCTTTCCATTGTTATAGTTCAACACAGTACTCGTGAGACAGTTTTAATGCAAAGAGGGAAGTTAACGAAGTATTGTCATAGTAGAGTGATATTGCGTAATTTTTCAAGTCCAAACTAGATGAGCTGTTGATGAGATAGCTTATAAGTTTTGTACTGTTAAAGCTCGTTACTTGCTTTGTCTGAAGGATTAGTGAACACGTTTTAGTAAAGTATGGTATGATTTAAGCCATATTGAATTATTTCCTGACCTTAATTCGAGGCATTGGTAGCCCAGTGGTTGCTTGCTTGGGAAACCGAGTGAAGCGGGTTCAAATCTAGGGTCTCACACCTCTAATATTTTCATGTGCGAATCATTTCTAACATAATTATCACTTGTTTTACGGTGAAGGAAAACATCGTGAGAAAATATGCATGTCTGAGAAAACCTAGTAAGTTTTCGGAAGACATGTGAAGTCCACCAACTAAAGTGGACTATGGCCTGATCCCCCTCCGTATTGAAGGGAGGCCCGTGCCCAGCAGTGGGACGTTAAAAATGGTTGAATAAACACCTTAATTCTAAAAGAATAATCTGGAACTCTGAATTTTATATAGTTATAATTAGTCAATAACAAAATCTTGACCGTTATCTTCCCTAAAGCAAAGATGCTCCATACAATATTATTATTATATGGTGGTTTTGATTGACAGTGCATTCTCTTTGTTGCAAAATTCAACAAAGTTCATACCTTTTCTTATGTAACCTTTGTAAGAACTGTCACATCTTGATGGGGAAACAATAGCAGTAAACAACATGTGATGGCATCTCCATTCAGTCTAGTTTTGAAGTCAAAAAAGAATAGTATTTGCATTTGCAAAAAAATCCATAGAACAAAATTAGTTTTTTACTTACATTGTCTAGTTACTATTTTACGTTTTAATTTTTTATACCACTTTGTGATTGAATTAATTTAGATAGCAAATTTATCTTTGAGAAGTGGTCGATCTTGCCACATAAAGTAGATTTAAAAATAACGTGAACTGTTATAATTTATAATATTATTTATTAATTATATTTAGGTACGTTTTACGGTTCGTATGAAATAAAAATCTTTGAATTTCTGGGCTTTTTTACTATAATATGCATGTATTATACACATAAATCTTCCTTTTGAATCACTCTATCTATTAAAAAACCACATCAAATCCGTTGCGCAGTTTTAAAGATCTAAGCATAGATAGGGACAGACAGAGAGCGAGAAGCAATTTTGTTTTATACTATGTAGTGATTTTTTAGATTTTGTTACGAGTGAAATATAAATGAAAACTATTCTTTATTTTTATTTTACAAAAAGAAATAAATCGAGTACTTACACAGAAGTAACTTACGTTAACGGTTTGAGCGAAGGCATAAAGTTTTAATGCCAGGTAGACTCCAAATGAAACTTAAGCCGATAAAAGAACCGAAAAAAACCTTCAAATAAAAACCAAAATTAACAGAAAAAGTATTAATGGAAAAACTCGCAGACTTTGTAACTCTCCAACTAAGGTTCCTGAACAAACAAAACTCCAGATCGAAAGTACTAGAAAGTTTTTGTAAGGTTTGGTTCAAATTAAGAATTATACTGATTTCGTACTTAGATTTTTAAGTCAAAGAATGTAATGCACATTCTGTAGGGAATCACGTGACTCATATTAACCAAGGACACGGAATACTTTCTTAGATTTACGCGAATATCATCTATACATCAGACAGACAAACATACAGGCATCTATACATATAATAAAATTGTAACTAAACCTAATCTGTACATTAAATATTTTGTGGAAAATCTTATTGACATAGTCATTATTATCGATACAGAGGCCGAATCTATCGTTTTTAGAATTTTTATCTGTCTGTGACCGCATCACGGGAAAACCACTGGACAGATTTTGATGTAATTTCTTATGGTAAAAGCTGGTTGTCCGGGTCAACATTTTACTACAGGATACTTTTTACTACAGGAAATATCTCACCTCTGAGAAATCTATACTAACCGTTAAAACGTAGGTTTCTAGAGACGAATCCGAGCGGAGCGGGGGTGAGTCACTAATTTTAAACTAAACAAGTACCTTTTCGGATTTTTTCGCAGATTTAGTTTTGATTTTTGGTTCCCGACGTTTCGAATACTTTACAGTCAAACAAAAATTAAAATGAATCCGCGAAGAAAGCGAAAAGATAGTTTTATTCAAGGACACGGTGTTACTACATTCTGGATTTATTTACTTAATTTATCAGTAACTATTGACTTACCTTTGCCTCAATTGGGTGTGTCCATAGATACCTAACAGTATTACATAGTCTGTCTGTGTATAAGATTTTATTCAAATTCGTCCAGCCGCTTTAGCCCGAAAAAGTAACAAACATTAGGTACATATAGGTATACCTACAAACTTTCAAAGTAAAATGAACTAAAAGTACAGGCAATCAGGTAGATGTGCAAGTTTATTATTATTTTATTTTTATATCGTGAGTTTAAAGCTTTAAACTTATCAAATATGGAATGCGTTTTTAAATTTTAAGCCCATGACATTATTAATTAATTTACATTGTATTTGGGGGTCTCATTTGCGTCCGGCAGTTCAGCCGGTTGAGAAGCTAGGAAACGCACAGGGAGGTGGTCCACTTCGGTGGGCTGTGGGAGGCCTGCCGAAGCAGACCACAACAACCAAGGGTTTGCTCCAACGGTCCACTCTGCCATCAAGAAAGTACTAGGAGCAACCCTCCCTATGCCTTTCTTAGTTTCGCACCCGGCTAAATGGGTCAACCTTCCTAGGTCGTGTTTGTTAATATGTTTTATGGTTAAAAAAAATCGTCTGGAAAAAGAGTGAGGGGTCTACCACATCGTGATCTCCTACTATTATTAAAGACTTGGTAGATGCTACATCCATCACATATTCTCTAGAAATGAATTTACACCGAACGTATAGTTTTCAACCCTCCTTCGATTCAATACTATTCGACGACCGGTATAAGTTGATCCACTCAATCTATTTCATTTCCTCAGAACTCACAGTTTGAAGTATAGATGAGGGGAGGACGGTGATTCTAGTTTCACTGGTCTAGATGCAATGTATTTGTCTTTAGGCTTAGAGCCATGGACGCTGTATCTGAGACAGGAAATTAGGTTTCGATGTTTGAATGTGATGTACTATCTGTGGGACTGGCTTATGCACTATGTAGTCAATTTTACCATTATTTTACGTTGGCACAGCGATTCCGCCATTTTTTTTATCCTGAAATTTTTTTTATCCAGAAAGTTTGTAATTTAGGTATTATATCATAATAATATTTTCTATTCAAATATGTAAATTATAATATATTATTTTACTAAAGTAAAAATAAAGGTCATATTGTAGGCATTTAGTTCTAAATCCATGGAATTAGTAGCTTATTGATTATTCATTATTATTAATAAAATAAATTTATTTTATTAGTAAAATAAAAAGGAAGTCTGCTATATAATATGGAAATAAAAAATATTCCATTTAATACTTAACTTAAAAGTTTTAAGATTTATTTCATTTACTAGCGACTCACCCTCGCTCCGCTCAGTTTCGTCCCTAGATACGATTTAACAGTTAGTAGATAAAGATTTCTCAGAGATGACATATTTTTCCGCAGTAAAAGTATCCTATATATTAAAGTCGATAAACAGCTATCATCATACCAAATTTCATCAAAATCTGTCCAGTGCTTTTCTCACGGAAAAGACAAAAATTATAAAAACTATAGATTCGGCCTATGTATCGATAATAATGACTGTACCAATGAGACTTTCCAAAAAATATTTAACGTACAGATTCGACTCAGTTAGAATTTTATTATATGTATAGATTATATATAAATTTTAATACAAAATAGAATACCTAATATATGTATTTTTTAAAACTGTTTCACTTCTGAATAGCATCTGGACAGCACACATTCGAACATCTTTTGAGCTGGACAACACACTTCGATAAGAGTTTATTAGAAGCTTTTAGTTTAGAATTGATGAATGAAAGCTTGAGGATTTTCAGATTTCAAGCTCTGAAATACAAACAGATGTAGGGCAATAAAATAGTACATACCGGTAATAAACAAATAAGAAAATTTATTAGGTACATGTTTATTATTTATGAGTCAGGGAGTGACATCGCTTTTTATATGTAGTGCAAAAAGTTGTCTCTGTGGGACAGCTAGTAGCTAATATACTCCTGTAAAAATAGTCATCTAGTAATATAATAAAACAGTATCTTAGTAAAATCTGTACATGAAATATTTTTTGAAAACAATGACTAACTTATTGTATACAGAATATAGAGCCTAAAACAATATGTAGTTATAAAATTTTTTGTCTGTTTGTCTATATCTCTGTAGTGAACCGATTTAAACTAAGACCTTATACTACAGGAAAACTTAAGAAAGTCTACAGAAAATCTGCAATACCATAAATTTTTCTCCTAAGATAGATAAGTCGCTAGTATTACAAGTGCTAGTAGTTAGCTAGTACTACAAAATTACAAGTGGTCGCTAAGTGTTTTAAGCACTGCAAGTACTCCGATAACGGTTCGCCGGTGCGCTGTCGCCGTAGACGAAATACGTGGCGCTCAGCAATCTCAGATCGCTGTGGCTCCAGATGTTCACTAACAAGTTTAACTAATTCTTCGAATGACTTTGTTTCCGGGTGACTCGGAGAACACAAATCACACATAAGCGAATAAGTCGCCTTCCCGACTGCCGTTATTAACAGTGACACTTTTAACTCCTCTTTCACTTCGTTTAATAACATGTATTGTTTAACGCGTCGTATATACGCTGGCCACTCTTTAGAATCTAATTCAAATTGCTCTAGTTTTCCGATAGGCATGATTAATAAATTATTTAACACTGAGCACAACCGAAATACTTAAAAAAACTTTTTCTTTTAAAACCCGCCTCGTCGCCAGTGTAATAACAATACGAGCATTGGCTATAGACTGACTTTATTCACAAATCTTATAGTAATAAAATAATATTTTATCTACATGTACAAGCAAAGAACTCGAACTCCCGACCACTATATTACTATGTTGAATCGCATACATGAGTTAACTAAGTTGATTATTTGTTAAGTTCCATCCAATGACTGGCATATTCATTCTGATGTGTTACTCTACAATAATTAATAAGTGGCAAAACCAGATGGCTAATTTCACGCATATTACAACACCATTTGCGTGTTCGTTTCATCGCTTTGTAAGAAAGTCTTAGATTTAATAATAAGATATGAATAGTCTAGATCTTTTGTTATGCCTAAGTAATAAACTTAAGATTTTTACATTGAATCAATGATTAGAACTTTTTTCATATAGCTTGTTTGGATAAAATATGTAGTCTGTCAGTGGTTTCTTTTAGTTATTGTTAACTTTTTTTGTATCTCTTTCTGTTTATCTGTTTGTACGGGCTAATCTCCGAAAATTTTTGACCAATTTGAATGAAATTTTGTATGGTGGTTATATCCCCGGTCAACATTTTAGATACTTTTCATCTGAAAAATTAAAGAGTTCCCGTGGGATAGTTAAATAACTACAGTAACTTATACAGCTTAGTACACATAAACTACTGATTGGATTTTAGTGAAACTTTACAATAATATAGTTCATACATCAGAATAATAAAGAGGCTACTTTTTATCTCGGCAAAACGTACGGTTCCCGTGGGATAGATTTGTTTTTGTTTGTGTTAGGCGAACCCGAGCGAAGCGAGGGTGAGCCGCCAGTTAATAATATTATAGTGTGGTCATTTTCAGAGCTTTATATAAAAACGCATTTTACTAAAACTTAAAAATTTTACTTAAACCTTATACTTAACAAAATTATTCAATTAAAGCGATCTACAATCTAATTAATGTAAAATCACACAACATAAAGATTTTTTACCCATTACTATGATATTGAACTATCATAGTCAGATAGTAATAATTAAAAAAGACTTAATTTTCATTTAAGAGCTAGTGATGTCCACCGTGAAGCGACACTCGGCGGCAATCAGTGTCTCTACGGGGAGTCCCACGTGGCCGCGACTACTGGGGAGCGAATCAACGATGTGTAAACTAAGAAACATCAATACAACGATAGAATCGTTTTTATTCCCTTGTAATAAAGCTGATTATGATAGGTCTACGTGTGTTTTAAAAAATATGCAATTTTACTCTTAATTATGAGATAATAACGGCTTAAAGCAATAAGAGGTTCAATCGATTTTAGCAATTTTATATATTATATTTATTATTACGTTTATAAAGTATTAACTGAGTTATTTAATGTATGTAAACATAAAAAAATATTAATAATATAATTTAAGTTTTTCATGTTTAAGTAGCTCTCACAGAGAGCTCTGTATGCTCTGTGTATTTAGGTGAAAGTTAAGAAATCGTTAAAATGAAATTTAGCTTATAAAAATTTATTTCCAAAAAATCGACGAAAAAGAATCGATTCTCTATACTAAGAAATAGAAAAGAAAATAATACACACACCGACATTCAAATTAAATTTTTAATCTATTTTTGCAAGTAATCCTACTAATAAACTAACGAATTATTTCCCTCCTAATAAAAGGGCGAACAATAAAACAATCCATAAGAATGGAGGCTAAAGAATGTTAACGGTTTAATAATAAAATAAAAACACCTCAAACCCAACGGGAGCAGTAGAGATAATTGTCATTACACATAGATCTATTGGATGTTGTCGGTCGATTCTGAAACGCATTATGCATAGCCGCAGGCGGTCTCGATTGTAGCAATCGAGTTCATTGTGGCACATCACTACCGAGTGAGTTGGTCCCGCCAAAATTTAAATGTCATCGTTTCAATTCGAAATTCAATTACGTGTAATTAATTCGGCCGGTGCCGGTGGCGGTGTTACCAATAGGAAACAATAGCGGCGGCGCATTCAAAAGTTTGTTAGAATCATGATTTTTTTAGTTTTTACGTTTCTATTGATGGCTATTAGAATAATAATGATTAATAGAGTTTTGCTCTTTTTAGTTAATTGTTTCACACCTTCGTGGAGTAAATGGTAGTGGAATTTGGCAGTTTCGTCTTAAACATATGTAGGGTTTATGTCTTATTTATACGTACGTATGTATATAATAACTACTGAACGTATCAGTGTGAGACTTTTACCACTTGACACTGAATCGTCTGTTGATAGTTTAAAATTTTTATTTATTGTATTCCATACACTCTTCACCATTTTTTTACTTTCATAGATATTTTTCCCGCGAATAAAAACAAGAGATGTTAAACTTTTTGTAATTCATTTATTTTATTTTTTTTATTTAAGCTTAATATTTAATTTACATAAAAGCGGAAAACCTAAATATAAATACATTAAGATCTCTGAAGACGATAAGAAATATTAACGTACGCCCAGCAAAGCGGACGGGAGACGGCTAGAAATATTACAAATACAAACATACATAGGAAAGCAAGAATGTCTCTAGTTAACTCTCTAAACTTAGTTCCATAAACTCGAAGTCATGAGCCCATTATATTTTTCAAATGTGGTCATCGGATGCTGTAACATAATTATTCAGCAGTACAAAGAGAACAAAACTATAGTATAATTATTCAACAGAAGTTCTCCGCTCGAAACAATGTGTCATTGTGTGGAACAAGTATTGGTTATCCTTCAATGTATACGACACGGGGACGATACGAGAAAATATAATAATCCTAAATTTATAAAAATAAACTATCTGACTGCTTTATAATCGTTTGATTGCATACCTAGGTAATGTGTTACTCCAGGTCATAGTCTATCTGTGTACTAAATTTCATAGTTCCAGCCGTTTGAGCATGTAAGAGTTACAAACATACATACAAACTTTGACATTTACTTTGTAGGAAAAAAAAGTAAGTTTTCTATTATGCCGATTAATAAAACCTTTTCGATTAAAACGGGTTAACAATGGTTTAAATTAAAGCATTAATATTTATTTAAAATATTTTAGCTTCAAAGTATTTGTAATTGATCTTTGATATCTCGTCGCTGTCGTCTCGTGATTGTAAACACCATCAACGTTGTTGGTAGCCGAAACAGGTATACATAATTAGAGTCGTGGGCGCTATTAAGCAGTACAATGCGGGGGTGTGACCGGCATCCGTCTTACAAACGCGAGGTGTTAGAACCATTGTTACATTTTTTATCTGGTCGTTGTCGTTACGTCCACATTAATTATCTGTGTACTATATACGTATATGAAAAAGTTATTGTAATGAAAATCATTTATTCAGTAGCTTATTGTGCTTTTAAAATGTTTTATTTTATACAAATAGATTTCATAGTAGTATTTATTACATAGATATTAAGTCAAGACCACAGTTAATAGGCTTCTCTAAGAAAATGTAACTTTAAAGAAGGTTTTTTAAAATCGGTTTAGTTTTTATAGAGATTATGTTAGATAATCTAATAAAATTATTAAACATTAGGTACAGAATGTCCCACCCACTGCTGGACACGGGATTGGGCTCTCAATACGAGAATCAAACCATAGTCCACTGATTTTTCTTCACTGTATAAATATAGCAATTTTGAAAATGATTGTTTTGTATTGTATTCAGCCCTTTTTAACGTCCCACTGCTGGGCACGGGCCTTCCTTCTATACGAAGGTAATCAGGCCATAGTCCACCACGCTGGCCAAGTGCGAATTGGCGGACTTCACATGTCTTTCGAAAACTTGCTAGGTTCTCTCAGACATGCAGGTTTCTTCACGATGTTTTCCTTCGCCGTAAGGCAAGTGGTAATTAAGTTAGAAAATAATTCGTACATGAAAATATCAGAGGTGCGAGACCCGGGATTTGAACCCGCTTCACTCGGTTTCTCAAGCGAGCGCGTTACCACTGGGCTACCATTGCCTTAAAAATGAGTATTCGAGTATAATAGTAATCAAACTTTTCTTCTAACGTTGGGAAATGCATTTAGGCACGAAGTGCGGGGCTCACTGGCAAGCCTACTACCCACTAAAACCCAACGGAACCTCCCCCGTCTTAATGGAGCGTCGCAGGATCGCTTACGCATTTAACCACGACGTCCCGATGGCAGGTCAGCTGAAACAGAATACAAAAAATATGGGGTTGTTCCATAATCCACTTTGCTATCAGAGAAGTACCAGGAGCAACCCGCATGGCACACCGCCCATCGAGCTGGGCCGCCTCCCAGTGCGTTTCTTGGCTTCGCACCCGGTTGTATTGCCTGGCACTACTGAGCTCCCCCAAGACTAGGTGACCGCACGTTGGGGGGGATAATAATAATCAACCTGCCTTAGCAATGTATGTATATATTCAAGCCTTTCTAACTTCAAAGGATTTAACAATAACCTAAAGAAATAAAAACCTAATCTGACTACTTATTTATTATTTTTTCAATTCAGTTCGATTCAAATTTCTTTATAACGACTTCAAATTTAGCAATAGACCATTACTTCGTCAATATTACGTATAATGGAGAACACACGAGGAACTTCTTGATATAGCAGGTACACAGTAGGTATACACCATGTGTCGTAACCCTGCATACATATATTAAAACTATAATAATACTAAACGATTTACAAATTACTCATTCACTAATTAGTACCGTATAATATTAAAGTTTATTTCAAGCCATTCCAGTTAATTATAATATTTTTTATCAACCTACATTCAAATTTCAACACAAACAGATACTTTCAGCAACCAAACGTTAACCAAAGTACATGAAACGTAACATAAATCCTATATACGACCAAAAATTAATTTAAAATATTTATTTAGCTTTCTTATATACAATTCTGAGAGCGTAAACACGATATATGCACGCACCCCAATAATCAACCAAACGCGTTAAAAGAAAACCATCTTCACAAGATGCATACAACACGTCACTCATCTTTAAACGGAGTACGTCACACCTGCTAAAAGTGCCTTATTAACGACTTTCTATGTAGTGTGGCTTATCAAGCCTACGCAAAAGGCCCGGGGTTTTAGAAAAAACTTCAAAGGTAGCCGGGAAATGTTTTCAGCCGGGTTTTCACCTTTTTTGAATGGCAATTAGTTAGCGTTTCTGCCGACGCTTGCTCTTACGCCTTGTGCAATTATGACGTCGAGTAGTTGTGGGTCATGGAGGTATGTTATGGGAGAGGTGTATTTATTTAAATAAAACTATCTTTTCGGATTTTTTCGCGGATTTATTTTGATTTTTGATTCCCGACGTTTCGATTGCTTTACAGCAATCATGGTCACGGGAGAGACTATCGGAGAACTACCAGGAGCAAACCGCATAGCACACCGCCCACCGAGGTGGGCCACCTCCCAGTGCGTTTCTTGGCTTCGCGCCCGGTTGGTCGCTCCCGTGACCATGATTGCTGTAAAGCAATCGAAACGTCGGCAAGCAAAAATCAAAATAAATCCGCGAAAAAATCCGAAAAGATAGTTTTATTTAAATGTCTAATATTCGCGTAAATCTAAGAAAGTATTAGGTGTATTTATTTTTATATTAAGCTAGCTACTTACCCTTACTTCTCTCGGGGCAATTCCAGATGCTTATTGGTAGCCTAGATGACATATTCTCCACGTTATGTCTATCTGTGTTTTAAATTTCATCCGAAATTCCGTCCGACCGTTTCTTTCCCATTACATAAGCTTTCCCATTTGTAATAAAGTACCGATTTAATAGCTTAATAATATTCTGTATAGATATATAAAAATATCTATTACTTGCAAGTTTCATATCCTTTTAAATTAAACAAATAACCTGATTAAGTTATATTTTTTATACCAATAACAATGATTTCGATAGAATTACCAAAACATATAGCATTGGACTTCATAAAATAATCAGATAATATAAGAACAAGCATTAACTTTTGTTATTTTTTTTATTATTCCGTTCAAAAACACAACTATTATTAATTTATTTGTTCAAACTATGAGCACACTAAGTGAGCACACAATTTTCTTACATCCATGAACTTAAAGAGGGTGTCTTAAACTAAAAATATTGATATAAAACCGAGGCCGCGTTAATTAAGCTTTTCACTCGTATAATTTTTTACTCAGTTGAATCCGACTTTTGGTTAGTGCTAATTTATTATACTATAAATTAGCAATGCATCGTTTTGATCGGTGGAGCGAGTCTTTCCTTTCATACTATTTGTATTGGTCACACTTTTACAGTTTATTACATATATTAAAATGTAATACGTATTTATTTAAATGAACGTGTCATATGCTTTGACGCTTTGAAATGCGAAATGTTTTACAACATGGAAGACCCTAACAAAATATTCTATGAAGTACCTACGCGAAAGTTAAATACTTGTCTAACTATACAAACATGAGTAATATACATATTATAATATACATACCATGTATAATGTATATGTATCGAAATCTATACATATAATAAAATTCTAACCGAGTTAAACCTGTACATTAATATTTTTTGAAAAGTCTTTTTGAAATAATCATTATTATCGATACAGAGGTCGACTCTATATTTTTTAGAGTTTTTGTCTGTCTGCCTATTTGTCTGTCTGGAAACGCATTACCTACGAGAAAACCACTGGACAGATTTTGATAAGGTATGATGATAGCTAGTTATCCGAGTCAACATATAAGATACTTTTTACTGGGGGACATTTTCTTTGAGAAATCTATGCTAAACTTTAAAACGTAACTAGGGACGAACCCAAGCGGAGCGAGGGTGAGTCGTTAGTTATCTAAAGGAAAAAACTAAATGAGAATTTGAAATAATATATGGTAGAAATTCTTCGATAAAGTTACACTTTTCTAATACATGTAATATGTATGTATGTACTTACACGCTTTATCTCTGTAAAGTAAATAAGGAGAATTTAATTCCTTTATAATTTGTAGACACCCATACAAAGTGCTAAATCACTGCGCCCTATGTTCTTTACCGATGATAATATTACTTACTGTGAACATGTGTGTATGCCTATAACTCTCTGAGGTCGAAAGTCTTGGACAGATTTGGAGTAAATTTAAGACACACATAAACTGTGACCTAGAGTACCTAAGTGAAGGCTAGTGTTAATAATATTTGATGGTTTTCCCGCGGTGCCTTAATAATATAATTTGCCTTTATAAAATAAGTAGCATAGGATATATAGTATAATATAAAGTAGGTAAGTCAAATAAGTCACTAATAGTGAATATAACATTAACACAACCTAAGATCTATTTTTTCCGTAACAACTTTTCTATGCATATAATAAAACTGTAGAGGTCGAATGTCTGTACATATAAAAAAATCTAAAAACCGAGTCATGAGAATATAAGAGGAGAGATAGAACAAATCCAGATTTTTTCAATTTTTTTGTTTCTCTGTCTGTTTGTACGGGCTAATCTCCGAAATTTTTGTACCAATTTAAATGAAATTTTGCATGGTTGTACCTTATATCCCGGGACAACATTTTAGATACTTTTCATCCCGAAAAATTAAAGAGTTCTCGTGGGATAGTTAAAAAACTATAGTGACTTATACAGCTTAGTAAACAAAAACTACTGATTGGATTTTAATGAAACTTTACAATAATATAGTTCATACATCAAAATAATAAATAGGCTACTTTTAGTCCCGGAAAAATGTAGGATTCCCGTGGGTTAGATTTGTATTTGTTTGCGAACCCGAGCAAAGCGAGAGTGATCCGCTAGTTTAATAATAAAATATTAATTAAAACATTTTTATTTAAAAAAACGACTAAAACCTCGATACGTACCACCTACACAACAACTAGAAACTCTTACATCTAAACCACTCAGACATTAATTACGATCAGTCAAAGAGTCAAAAATTAAACACTCCCATAAAGACATGAATAACAGCAAGACCGTTGTTTCACCATGCTTTGACACCACAGAACTGCCAAAAAGCCAAAGAAACAAATCTCATTAAAATTGTGCAAACTTACCATGAAGTAATTGGCAAAGCGCGTATTATACAGACTTGACAGACGAACTTCTAATTAAAGCGGGCACTTCTGAATCTGTTAGCTTATCTAAGCCGACAAAGATCATTCATGGGACTTTATTTCTTGTGTCCTGTAACGTAAAAGATATTTTTGTATGTAAAAACCTCTCTAATTGTAAGATTATGCGTAGGGTTCTTTGAGAGTTGGAACAGAGTGCGGCTGCATCGTCGGTTTGGAACAAAAGGCGTGGAAAGGCAATTGATCTTCACAGCGATTAGCGTTTAAGGCGTTGAGGAGGAAACTAAGTGGAGGCTTTTGAAGTAAAAACGGGGAATCCATGCATGGGCTTAGTTAACACATAATGGAAAGTATCCCATGCAAAAAAATATACATAGACACATCGTGCTGTCTATACTTATAGCCAAATTCATAAACACATTTTGCAAATAGAGTCTAGCTTATAAATAATGCATAGGTGTATACATTATTTATTTCCATATCTATGTATATACAATATATGTATTTACTTAACAAGTGAAAACTCGATTTTGGGAAGTTGGTAGTGGAGATAGAAGGTCGTCAGAATCTTTGTTTGATCATTTTACCATACAATAAAAATAAACGAGAAAGTGAATTTTGTTCACTTAAAGGACCTATCTTGCCGACCCAGCGTTTATCGAGAAAAATATATAAAACTTGCGTTTTTTGTTTGCGTTTGCGTAATAACGAGGTTGTATAGCAAGAAAAACAATAGGAAAAATAAATTTTTCTTTACTTTATAAATAAAGATGTTACACTTGATTACAAAATCTTTGTTTTAAACTTTGTTTCAAGAATTCAAAGTTTGAAAGTTTTTTCCAAACTCCATGTTACTCAATATGCAACAATACATTTGGGGTTACGTAATTACTTATTCAATTGAAATGAAACTTCTTGACACCTTCCAGATCTCTAAAGTTTCGAAAAAAATTTGGGGAAACTTTGTGCTTTGAAACATTGTACAATAGAAAAATTTGTCTGGAATTACACTTGATAATTTATTTACTAAGATATCATTATATTCACTTTGACATATGAAATCATACTTGTAGGCAGTAAAAATTATACTTTACATAGTCGAAAAATTGTGAAGGTTTTATACATAATATAAAATAACGAGATCAAAATTGTACGTATAGTATATGTACTCAGCCCTTTGTTTTTTTAACGTCCCACTGCTGGACACGGGCCTCCCTTCAATATTAAGGGGCATTGGCGGACTTCACATATCTTTCAAAAACTTGCTAGGTTCTATCAGACATGCAGGTTTCCTCACGATGTTTTTCTTCACCGTAAGGCAAGTGGTTAACAAGTTAGAAATGATTCGCACGTGAAAATATCAGAGGTGCGAGACCCGGAATTTGAACCCGCTTCACTCGGTGTTCCAAGCGAGCGCGTTACCACTATGCTACTACTGCCTTGTAAAGTATTTTTTTTTAAATTGTGTCTTGGAAAGCTTGGTACGAATTGTGTTTCCATCATGTACATGATCTCCTGCGTACATGTTTAGTCTCAGTGAGATTGGTCGCCAGTTTTTTTTTTATAATTATCTTATAGAAACCTTGAAGAGTCTTTAATAACCTAACCTGGGTGAAGTCGTATAAAGTAGGTAGTTTTATATTCCATTAATAATAAATTACTTATTAGATACTTATATACGAGTAGTATATTTATGAACTAGCGACTCACCCTCGCTTCGCTCGAGTTCGTCCCTAGCATGGATATAGTCAAATGGATATAGATTTTATCCTTAAGAGATAGACATATGCCATTGCAGACTTTTTTTAGACCTTTTTAAGGTGTATAATACTGTAGTACATTATTTTGATCTATCTCGTAGGGTTCAGCCAGCGTTTGCAATGTAAGCGCAAAAAAATGTGTTTATTTACGACATCACATTAGAAACCTCTAAAATTATGAGTGTTTCTCTACTATATTATGCATGTATTATACATATAAACCTTCCTCTTGAATCACTTTATCTATTAAAAAAACCGCATCAAAATTGGTTGGGTAGTTTTAAAGATCTAAGCATATATAGGGACAGACAACGGGAAGCGACTTTGTTTTTTACTACGTAGTGATGACTAATTACACTCGCTTCGCTCGAGTATCTCCCTAAGCTTGAATGGTTTGCGAACACATAAAAGACAAACGTCCAACGAAAATTTTTTTTTCGGGACCAGGAACTTTCAGGCGTATACCTAATAATCCACCAGAGTTTCACCACAATCGAATCAATGGTTTAGGAACGCGACTAAACCAGATGACAAACATACGAAGATTCATTTTTATTTATATAGAAAATATAACCTATTTATGCTTTAAAATGTACGTTTTGTCAATCAATGTGACTAAACTAAGTATGCAATTCATATTTATTTGAATGCGAATGATTACATGGTTTAATATCTGATTAACTAATGTTGGATTGTTGACCTTTACCGTTGACCTTTGTGTTTCTTTTGAATCTTTTCATGGCATCACAGAAAATGACATCTCTATCTCTATCTTTTACAATAGTTAAAAGCAAATAACATTTGACTGAAAAGAAGACAATATTGTATTAAATTCATTCATACTTCCCGTATGTCTTTAATTCGGCAATATTTTGTGAAAGTGAATGTATTATATAAAAATACGAATTAGTAGGTAAGTTAGTCGTTTGGTTCAGTTTGTAGTACTTGCTGTGACAGTCGCGGGTTCGAGTCCCGCTGGGGGCATTCATTTGTGTGATGAGCATGAATGTTTGTACTCCAGTAATGGGTGTTTATATTTATAATATATATGTATTTAAAGTTATATACCTATGAGTAGTATATCAACTATCTGGTATCCATAACACAAGCCTCGTAGCTTACCATGGAACTAGACGGTGATATGTGTTAAGAGGATTGTGAAGCTAAATAAAAAAAGTAAATTTCCATACAAAAAGCGATAACGTTTTCCCCCCCATTAACATAGTCTAATTTTCATAATTTTTGGAAATGTTGTAGATATAATGAAAAACTAGGTCCGTACGTTTTTATTTTAAAGAAATATTGCGAATGATAGAAGTTATTAGCATCTAAATATCTGTATTTTTGACGTAAAAACTTCCTCGAGCGTTTTTATTTTTTTATAATTAAACGAAACTGAATTACTAAAAAAGGAAAACGTACAGACCTAGATTAAGGTGTACTGAATCTAATGAAACCAAAATTGTCTCATTTCGTAAATGTTTAGGGGGGTAAAAACGTTATCGCCCAAAACAATATTTCAAACAGGAATGTAGGTAATTGCCTCTAAGATTTGCAACTCTCTCTATCGCACCATAAGGGTTGGCAAAGCGAGCGATATGAAACAGATAGCATTTTCTTAAAAACCTACTCGCGCCGTGTATCGGCACTTCACAATCCTCTTAATGTCCCAACATATATTTATATTTAGTAGGTTTAAGACTTCATCCTCTTATTACAACAAACAATGGTGATATTTATAGTTTGCGTACAACAACAAAGTACACATAGAGCAATAATGTGGCTTAAATAATTAATATTTTATTTTTCTTTATAGTTATAAATATAATAATGGTAACACTAAAAATATAGATTATGAAACAATAATACAATAATAACTTTTCTAAAAAATTGTAATAATTATAATAATAAAAGCTAAAATTATATAAATAATATTCCATATTTCAAATATAAAATAATTAAAATTATAAAAATGTTTAAAATTAAAATTAACAAATATTGTAAGGTACTTTGATGCCAATTTTCAAAAATTTTGAATTCATTTTTGTTATTTTGTGGGTAGGCTGTGTGTTTAACAACTAAGTATATAATGCTTTTGAGACATCTAACACCTTAGTCTCTCCCGTGACCATGATTGCTGTAAAGCAATCGAAACGTCGCACTGTGGGCTGAAATTCGACTTTCATAGACATAGGGATAAAAAAAAATAAAGGTCGTTTTTTTTGCGTGAAACGGCTTCTATTAATCAATACTATGCCTAAAAATATCATGGGATACAATTTGGTGCAGAAAATGTCGAGTTACAATTTTTTTACGAAAAAAATGTATGGAAAGTATAACAAAAGTCCGGATAACTCCGGAAGTGCAAGGATAACCGTTATATCCTTGCACACGGTTATAGTACTAATTATTTATGATTTTTTGGCATACTTCATATTACTCGAATATGTGCACTTTTTTTTTAAAAATTAAGCAAAAATAATTTTTTTTTTTTTCGTCCCCTTTGGCTAATTGTATGCTATTTATAGTTTCAGACACTTGTTTTCTTGCGTTTAGCTAACGTTGCAATACCAGACAAGCAAAACTGCAACCACAAATAAAATTTAAGAAATATGTTAAATATTATTTACCGATTTAATTACTCGTAGCAAGCCACGGTAACAGTTGTTTACACTGCTAAAGGTTCTAATTTCTAGGATAAATAACAATGAGCGCTAAGTAGTTAACAAAAGACTCAGGTAGTTAGCTAAGAGACAACTTGGTATTTTTAAATAAGCTTCAAAACCCTTCAAAGATCTGAGCAACAAGCAGAAGAAAAGAAGATCGGAAGAGCACACAGGTATGGATGCCATTGAGTTGTCACATTCAGCTGCTGTACTTTTAAAAGAAGATGGTCGTGAGGATATTGCATCTGTCATCGAATATATGTTAAAAAACCCAGAAGCAGCTGCAAAAATCAAAGGCTTCATCAAGAGACCGAAACATCATGTTTCATTTACGGCAGAAAAAGCTTTAGGGTTGCTCCTGTCTTTAAAGCTTACTAAGTGGCAATACATAACTTTGAGAGAATCAGCCATTCGAGAAGTTGCTAGTGATATTTACCCTTCTTACTACAAGGTGCAACATGCAAAATTGCAGTGTTATCCTCCGAAGGAATCGATAACTGTGTCAGATTCATCAGCAAAGATTACTCTGCAAGGTTTACTGGATATCACAGTAAGGAGGATCCTTGAAAGTTTTTCTAACAATGTAAAGGACAAGCAGTTGACACTGGTATCGAAGTGGGGATTTGATGGTGCATCTAACCAAAGCCGGTACAAGCAGAAAATGGACAGCGAGCAAGACGACTCGAGCATATTTATGACCTCTCTAGTCCCTCTTATGCTAACAGACGGTGATGAAACTATATAGAAGAATCCAAAACCCTGCTCAACATCATATTGTCGTCCAGTGGAGTTTAGTTTTGTGAAAGAAAGTAAAGCATTAGTCATCGAAAAGAAAACGTACATGGATAACGAAATTATGGCGCTAGTTCCCACCGAGTGCAATAAAAATATGGTGAGTCACAAACTAATGATGACGATGATCAATGGCAAAGTATGTACTTATCTTTCCGAATCTAAATCAAATGCTGCGTGCTATCTGTGCTTAGCGAAACCCATCGAAATGAACAATTTAGGTACAGTTGCATTAAGGCCTGTATCCTCTGGTGCATTAGAATTAGGGTTATCTACATTGCATGCTCGTATTAATTGTATGGAATTCCTTCTGCATATTTCATACCGGCTTGATTTTAAAAAGTGGGCTGCGAGAGGAAATGAACACAAAGAAATGTTGGAAAACAGAAAAAAACATATTCAGGACAGATTCAAAAACGAGCTCAATCTTTTAATCGATATAGTAAAGCAAGGATCTGGAACCACAAATGATATCAATTTGATTTTCTTGAAACTTGATTATTTCAAGGGTTTCATTGAAGAAATTATATCTTTTTTTGGCATCCAACTGAGGTTTCATTGCACTTATAACGGGATCCGACGAAAGAATAAGCATATTGAGGATATCCTCGTTGCAGGCTTGCCTGCTTCTTTTTCGGGAATGATGTTCCCGAAACCTCCTGAAATCTTTATTGCGGGCCTCTGAAGCTTCTTCTGAGAGGTTTCCGATTGGCACAATTGCATTATTAGCAATGATGTCTGCTCCATGTATTAGAAGCTTGTGTACTGTAGATGACATGTAGTACCAACTGTACATCTCAATGTATTTTTCCGCTGTTTTCAGAGCAAACTCTTTATACTTGATTATATCAATCACTTCCCCTGATGTTATTGCCTGCAGAATAACTGCAAATCTGCGGACTAACTCTTCATTGAGCCCAGTGATGGCTGCAGTCTTGTCTGGAAACTCAAAAAATCTTCTTGCCGTGTTTCCGTCATTTGTGGTTCCAGATCCTTGCTTTACTATATCGATTAAAAGATTGAGCTCGTTTTTGAATCTGTCCTGAATATGTTTTTTTCTGTTTTCCAACATTTCTTTGTGTTCATTTCCTCTCGCAGCCCACTTTTTAAAATCAAGCCGGTATGAAATATGCAGAAGGAATTCCATACAATTAATACGAGCATGCAATGTAGATAACCCTAATTCTAATGCACCAGAGGATACAGGCCTTAATGCAACTGTACCTAAATTGTTCATTTCGATGGGTTTCGCTAAGCACAGATAGCACGCAGCATTTGATTTAGATTCGGAAAGATAAGTACATACTTTGCCATTGATCATCGTCATCATTAGTTTGTGACTCACCATATTTTTATTGCACTCGGTGGGAACTAGCGCCATAATTTCGTTATCCATGTACGTTTTCTTTTCGATGACTAATGCTTTACTTTCTTTCACAAAACTAAACTCCACTGGACGACAATATGATGTTGAGCAGGGTTTTGGATTCTTCTATATAGTTTCATCACCGTCTGTTAGCATAAGAGGGACTAGAGAGGTCATAAATATGCTCGAGTCGTCTTGCTCGCTGTCCATTTTCTGCTTGTACCGGCTTTGGTTAGATGCACCATCAAATCCCCACTTCGATACCAGTGTCAACTGCTTGTCCTTTACATTGTTAGAAAAACTTTCAAGGATCCTCCTTACTGTGATATCCAGTAAACCTTGCAGAGTAATCTTTGCTGATGAATCTGACACAGTTATCGATTCCTTCGGAGGATAACACTGCAATTTTGCATGTTGCACCTTGTAGTAAGAAGGGTAAATGTCACTAGCAACTTCTCGAATGGCTGATTCTCTCAAAGTTATGTATTGCCACTTAGTAAGCTTTAAAGACAGGAGCAACCCTAAAGCTTTTTCTGCCGTAAATGAAACATGATGTTTCGGTCTCTTGATGAAGCCTTTGATTTTTGCAGCTGCTTCTGGGTTTTTTAACATATATTCGATGACAGATGCAATATCCTCACGACCATCTTCTTTTAAAAGTACAGCAGCTGAATGTGACAACTCAATGGCATCCATACCTGTGTGCTCTTCCGATCTTCTTTTCTTCTGCTTGTTGCTCAGATCTTTGAAGGGTTTTGAAGCTTATTTAAAAATACCAAGTTGTCTCTTAGCTAACTACCTGAGTCTTTTGTTAACTACTTAGCGCTCATTGTTATTTATCCTAGAAATTAGAACCTTTAGCAGTGTAAACAACTGTTACCGTGGCTTGCTACGAGTAATTAAATCGGTAAATAATATTTAACATATTTCTTAAATTTTATTTGTGGTTGCAGTTTTGCTTGTCTGGTATTGCAACGTTAGCTAAACGCAAGAAAACAAGTGTCTGAAACTATAAATAGCATACAATTAGCCAAAGGGGACGAAAAAAAAAAATTATTTTTGCTTAATTTTTAAAAAAAAAGTGCACATATTCGAGTAATATGAAGTATGCCAAAAAATCATAAATAATTAGTACTATAACCGTGTGCAAGGATATAACGGTTATCCTTGCACTTCCGGAGTTATCCGGACTTTTGTTATACTTTCCATACATTTTTTTCGTAAAAAAATTGTAACTCGACATTTTCTGCACCAAATTGTATCCCATGATATTTTTAGGCATAGTATTGATTAATAGAAGCCGTTTCACGCAAAAAAAACGACCTTTATTTTTTTTTATCCCTATGTCTATGAAAGTCGAATTTCAGCCCACAGTGCGTCGGGAACCAAAAATCAAAATAAATCCGCAAAAAAATTAGAAGAGATAGTTTTATTTAAATATAGCTGTTACACTTTTCCTCCTCTGTTTGTTAACTGATTTTCCTTTTTTTTTTGTTTAGAGATTGTTGCTGTTGACGAGCTTTAGTTATCATTAAAAAAAGCTTTGTATATTCATAGAGGTACATATATTTTCCTCAAATTTTCAATAATGATTATGGAATTTCGACGACATCACAAAGCTTGTACTGTATGAACTTTCAAAATTACGTTTCTGACACAAATTATTGGGTAAAAGCTTAAAAATGTGGTGGTTAATAATGCAGTACTAATTTTATTTACCTTATGGTCACTAACGCAATTTCACAATGAACAACTGTTAGAAAATTTATCATTTATAAAAACATCTTGATGTTTAGTTAGAGTTGACATGTCAATAGAACATTTGGAAGCGTGCCCATGAATTCTGACTTTACCACTAACTTTTACTGTTGAAAACTGTTTCTATTATATAGTATTAAAGTTCATAATCTATACTACGAATCACATGGGTCTGATGGTGATTTATGATGCGGTTCGGACACCCAACAAAAACTGGCATCTACAGAACAAGAAACACAAATGAATGTATTACAATACTAGTAATTGTTTAGACAAAAGAATCAAATGTGACTTTATTAGTAATAAAAGATGATGTTTCGAAAAGCAATTCTATACAATCGTATTAGGGTTGAGTTTTGAATATTTAAACGTGAAGCTATTTAGGTGTTTTTGAAGCAACATCTTCAACAGTCAAAGCTTTCGCCGCTTATATTATAGTTAATTTTTATGACATCTCTACAATAGAAAGGCATTAAAAAGAAAATAGATCCGTAGTTTCTACAGTGATTGTTAAATCGTTTGCTATTGTTTTAAGATTACGCCTTTGTCTTACATATTATAAGTTACTACATTATATCCTTTATTGTTAAGTAACAAAAGTTTGGGATACTTTTCATTTAACTGTTTTTAGCGATTGTCCGGTGCGGTTGCTTTTCAGTCTTCGATTCTCCGTATTCTAACTGTTGTTTATTTTAAATGATATTTTAGTTACGTCCCGCTGTTTCGGCACCACTAATAAGACCGTTTTACCAAAAATTAGGATGCGTGACGAATTTTTTGGTGACAACAAACGATGATTACACGTAATTTGGGTGTTACGGTGAAACTTTGAATACCATTAAAACCTAAATATTAGGTTTTTTTTGACTTTCAACAGTGAATGTCGTTATTGTATTGAATCTTGGGCTATGTTTGAAATAGATAAGTTTTAACCATTAATATTTTTATCGATTTAGGATAAAAGTTGACACATATGTAGGTACGTATATTTACGTTAGTTATTACGTTATATTGCGAATAGAAAACTTAAGTGTTAGTGAACTGTTCATAGAAGCTACTAACGCGATTTAATTTAATTGGCTATTAAAATGTCTATAATAATCACACTTTGATTGAAATAGATATCTTTTATGTCAAATTCGATATAACTCCAGTATTATGTGACATTCATAAATTCAAGAAATAGAAACAAAAATTAATTAATTAACGTCGTTTTACAACATATAGATAAATAGTTATAGCGATTTCACTATTTTATCTCTAAAATGCATTAATAAATTCACTACTGGAAATCGCGACTTCGCCCGCGTACAGCGTACAAAAAAACTAACTCTTCTTTCCATTCCCTTTACAATAGCGTATGGGAGTCTGCCTGATTTGTTGACACTTATGATTACTGCTTCACTCTCTTGGATAGAAGCACGATTATTTATAGCCTATAGCCTTCCTCAATAAATAGGCTATCTAATGAAAAAAGAATTTTTCAAATCGAATTTGTAGTTCCTGAGATTAGAGAGTTCATACAAACAAACTCTGCCTCTTCATAATATTATAGTATAGATTTAAATGACAAGTGTCACTTGAACTTAAAACCAATTCAATTCTAGTAATCAATAGTTAAAACCAATCATAACTTCGATGAAGTTGGGGAAAATTTAAAACATCTCAGTCGAGTCGAGACGAGGAAGAAAAAGGAAAACAATCAATTAGGAATGTCACCAGCAGTGTAGAAAGTTTGGCTAAGTGAAATTTATTTATATTGGCGTTAATATCATGTTTTATTAATAAAAAGTAATAAGATATTCAAAAATATTCTTTAAATTTTTGTTTGTATTCATAATAGTGTATAGTGTATAATGTATAGTGTGCTAATCATTTCTAATAAGATTACCACTTTGGTACCAGGTCTTACGGTGAAGGAAAACATCGTGAGGAAACCAATATGTCTGAGAGAACTTAGCAAGTTTTCGAAAGACATGTGTGTGAGATGCTCATTTAGCCAGCGTGGTGGACTATGGCTTGATCCCCCTCGTATTGAAAGGACACGCGTGCCCAGCTGTGGGAAAAGAGAATACATAGTATATTACCTTGACCTTATTAAGATTTAAGTTTAAATTTATTGAATTAAAAACAAAACACACAGTGAATTATACCTAATAAAATATTTGCATACAATATTCATAGAGTTGAAGTACTCTACAATGGTTTCTGTGCCCAACAAGTTGGGTGTCCATTATATACCTATCAAGACTACAGTTAGGTACTATTTTTATAAAATTATAAATATTGTAAATTAGTAACTCTTTTGTTTATTTTTTGTAACCACGAACTAAAACCCTGAAATAAAATAATTCTCCATTTTTACCACTAAAAGAGAGCTTTATTTCTGAGCTTTATTTATTCTATTTTTGCAGATATACCAAACAAGTGGAGCTGCAGGTAAAAATTAGTTATAAGTAAAAAGATCGTAAATTTAATCTCACAATATACAGAAATTGGGATTCTTATATCTGTCTGTGTTTATTGCTCATTGAAAATAATGATATTATTTTATGTAATCGTACATACAGCCATTTTATTAGCAGTAAAAAATATCATTTTTGAAGTGAACTAAGTAGTACTTAATCATTATTTTACGAGTAATTTTAGTTAAATTTTAATTAAAATGCTATATTTATATATTTTTATATTATTTTTACTTTAAAAACTATGTGAAAAGAAAATTTCATATTATTAAAAGAAAATAAACCATTTCTTTGGATTATAAGATCTAAGAACCAATAAAGAATCAATCGTATAACTTTGTTTTTATATATTTCACACCCCTAGTTAAACTAATTGCACAAAACGTCCCCCAAAATACAAACAAACATAAAGAACAGATTAGGGAAGATCCTGATCGTATTTAAGATAAGTAAAATAAGTATTTTTGCTAAGTACAGCTTTAGATCGGTTGATAAGAGGGCAGCTGTGGATATGGGCTACATGGATCAGATGAGAATTTTAATAAAAACTACCATTAATCTTGTACTTTGAAAGAAATTGCAACTAAATCGGAAGTATTTTTGACAACCGCTTAAGCTAAGCTAATCAATTAATTCTATAAATTGCTCCATTATTACCTATATCGCCTTTGTTTTACTCTTTTTTTTATGATGTTCAGTGACAAACGAGCAGACAGACCACCTGATGGAAAACAGTACCTGTCGCTTATAACCCCTACGGTTCATGGTTTTATGTAACATAAATACAGGGCAGCAGGTGCGTTATCACTGTGAGGACTAAGATGATATGCCTCTTGCCTGTAATTGCGCTGGCTATATTATCCTTTAAACCGGAACACAACAATGCAATCATTGTTGCTTGGCGACAGAAATAGATAAGGGGGTGGTACCCATCCAGTCGGACTCCTCAGGCTTGACAGAGTCCTACCACCGGTAAACCATTCAAGAAACTTTCTGAGTAATAACAATAAAATATTATTATTATCATAAAATTAGTTTAAATTTTAATGCCTTTAAGCCTATACACTGTCTGGCCACTATTTGCCACTAAAAATTACGTCCTTTGGTCTGTTGTTAATAAATAAAAACAAACCAACATTATAACTTTTGCATTTACAATATTTTAATTAATAAAAAATGATAATAAATGATGTTAAAGTATATACATATGTGAAATAGAAATTAATAATAACTTTCTTCACTTTGCTTCTGTTTTAGACTTGTCTTTCACCTAAGAAATTACCTATGTAAATGTTATTTTATGAAAATTTGTGACACATGTAGTCCCACCTTTAAACATTAAAGGAAAGAGATTTTTTGAGGGCCAATAAAATCCTGTATCATATACTGATTTATTTACCTAATATAATACTACTATCAATAAAAATATACCTAAATATAAATAAATATAATGGGACATTAACACAGCACCATCTAGTTCCATGGTAAGCTACGAGGCCTGTGCTATGGATACCAGATAGTTGATACACTACACATATATAACTTTAAATACATACATGTTATAAATATAACCTATGACTGGAGTACAAGCATTCATGCTCATCACACAAATGAATGCCCAGCGAGACTTGAACCCGCGACCGCTGTAGCAAGTAGGGTTACTACAAACAGAGCCAAACGTGTCGTCAATCAATAAATTAAGAGGATTGTGAAGTGCCGATACACGGCGCGAGTAGGTTTTTAAGAAAATGCTATCTGTTTCATATCGCTCGCTTTGCCAACCCTTATGGTGCGATAGAGAGAGTTGCAAATCTTAGAGGCAATGACCTACATTCCTGTTTGAAATATTGTTTTGGGCGATAACGTTTTTACCCCCCTAAACATTTACGAAATGAGACAATTTTGGTTTCATTAGATTCAGTACACCTTAATCTAGGTCTGTACGTTTTCCTTTTTTAGTAATTCAGTTTAGTTTAATTATAAAAAAATAAAAACGCTCGAGGAAGTTTTTACGTCAAAAATACAGATATTTAGATGCTAATAACTTCTATCATACGCAATATTTCTTTAAAATAAAAACGTACGGACCTAGTTTTTCATTATATCTACAACATTTCCAAAAATTATGAAAATTAGACTATGTTAATGGGGGGGAAAACGTTATCGCTTTTTGTATGGAAATTTACTTTTTTTATTTAGCTTCACAATCCTCTTAATTAGTAGGTATATTTTAAATATAAATAATAATATATACTTATTTTGATTACTCTTTATTTCCTTTTGCCCGATGGATTTTATGAGTAAATCTCATTATACGTTGACTAGTGCACCCCGTGGTCGACTGGTGGTTCTACTCCGAAACGTGGGTTGGGGGTTTGGGAATTTGTGGTGGGGGGCTCATTAGCTTCCGGCAATACAGACGCGTGTGAAGCCAAGAAACGCACTGGGAAGTGACCCACGTCGATGGGTTGCTCCTGGTACTTCTCTGATAGCAGAGTGGAGTATTGAAGAAACCCCATGGTTTATGGGGTTTGCTTCGGCAGATTTGCCTTCGGGGTGTCGTGGTTGAGAGTGTAAGCGATCCTGCGACACCTCATTAACACGGGGGAGGTTTTGGTGAGTAGTACTGGCGTTGCTGGTGAGCCCACATAACCACCTGTATTGTAGGTGGTATGCCCAAATGCATTTACCAATGTTAAGAAAAAATGGTCAACATTCTACCATAATCAATATGGAAAAATTGATTTTATTAATAAATAAATTTAACATTTTTCGTAGCATTTAAATAACGTGATAATTTTCTATTATACTATGTAAATAAAATTAAAAAATATAGTATCTCTATAGGATTATATCTACTGTTTGTTATACTTTACAAATTGATAACAAAGGGCGGCCATTTTAAGCTGCTTTTTGAATTCGATCAATAAACTCTATTCATACTTCCGCTTTTGTAAATAATAAATTGTACAAGAATGTGACTTTATATTTTTTTTTAATTTATATGGTTTTTTTTTATTTCTTAAATGCTATGTAATGTTTATAAAATTTCTAGGTTGAAATAAACATATTATCATATATAATTTATTTATTTATTTTGTTTTATATATTTTGCTTATTCTTATATATTTCCTTATCATTCTTTGCACTTTCTCTTTCTGTCCCGCTGCGTAACACTATTTCCCACATACATGGGTTGACTGGAAGAGATCTCTTATAGAGATAAGTCCACCTTTGTCCACGTTTTTTTCTATGTATTGTTTTATTTTATACTTATTTAGTGCAATAAAGAATATATAATATAAAATTCAAATGTCACGATGTTGGTCCGCGATAAACTCCGAAACTACTCATCCAATTTTAATGTATTTTTTTCAAAAGGTGTGATTTGTCCCAACTTAAAAGATAGGATAATTTTTATCCCGATTATTTCCTTTTTTTTATTGCAAAATTAACGATTTTCATACATGTGCCACAGCATCGCATGACGGGTCTACTTAATATAAAGTAACTAAAACTAAAACTAAAATAAAAGTATAAAGAAAAATAACTGCTTTTAAACTGTTAAAACGTCACCTGATCTTAAAATACTAATAATAATAATTGATCTACGCAAAGTTGTACATTTCTATCTAGAATATTGTATTTTCTTCGATGTCTCGTCGACTAATTTACTGAAAGGGATTTTAATATAGAATTATTGACCTTTAAATGTCTAATCCATTGGTAAAAAATATATATTTTACTTTAAAAAAGCCGAACGATGTATTTTATCTATATTTGTATATAAATCTTAAGAAATAAACTTTGTTTTTAAAATAGAGGAAAATACTCTCTAATGTAAATTACAACAAGTATGTCTGTATGTAATATACAACTGTCAAAAATGTAGACAAAACTACACGCAACCACTAGTGAACAATACAAATCAATTGCCATAACCTATATAATAGAATAAACCTCTACCCATCCCATACATATTAGGGTACACTTTTAAGCTTATTGTATTTTTATAGTTATTTTGATCGTATACATTGTGGATTATCCTATATGAATACAAAATTACGCTTTTGTATGTCGATGTACACAGCTGAAACGAAACAATGTTTGCGAATGCCGGTAACCGTTTTGATACCTTTTAATTTGTAAATCAAATGTCAATATCATTTATAAACAGTGGGCTATTATGTTATGTATTGAAATTGATAATTATCTATGCGACAGTCGTAAATTTTATTCTCGTTAACGATATTTAGTATTGAAACGATTTGTCGATACTGTATAGGTTATAATGATTATGCTAGGTATTTATAGACGATAATACAGCGATAAACTATATAAGATACTAGCGATTTATCCTCACTTCGCTCAGGTTTTAGTTTTTTAGAACGGAATCCTAATTTCTTTTTCAAAAATAAAAGCACCCTAAGTTACTCCTTATAGTACCAGTTTTCTGTAATGATAGTCCCATCAAAATTCGTGCAGCCGTTTCGGAGATTAGCCGGGACAAACAGAAAGACGGGAAAAAAATGTTTTTTTTCTTCTTATAAGTACCGTATGTACTTTCAATTATACATTTAGTAAAAAGCTATTATTTTGACATTACAAACTGACACTTCAATATTATTTACCTATATAAATAAAAATATCTATTATATAACATAATCGATAGATAAGATAGCTATGGTGGGGACGGACAATATAAAACTACATTAAAAATATAACCTAAGTGACTAATAAATATCGACAAAGCTTTAAAATCGATATTTACAATCAATTCGCAAAATAATAGCGAATTACCACAACAGTTATTGTGTTTCATACAAATACCCTTTCAGAACTCCTAAGCCATAAATGCCACATGACAATGTCAAATTAAATGTAAACCCTCACATAAAGCCTTTAAAAAACCGTGGATTCCAATAGAAAGATTCTCTTTACACGCATTCTATAGACAATTGGATGGCATAAATCATAGAGCTGACAAGAAATGTGTGTGTACAAGCATAAAATTATCTTTTAAAATGACTAAACACGCCATTTTAGACCTTATTTGTATGGAAATAAAGGTATATCAATATTTAACCGACTACAAATATAGTAGGTAACTAGCGTGCATTTACCGCCCCATCGGTTAAAACGAATCGAGTTTGTGCGTAAATTATGAGAACCCTAAACAATGAAAGTAAAAAGATTCATTCGCTAATGGATTTTGTTCTCAAAAATTAATTTGGGGTACTCGACGGAACTTGTGTACGCACCCAATCAGTTGCAACCCTAACTAAATAGGGTTGGGATGTTTGAGAAAGTTTTTTTTTTTTTAATTTAAACAAATTTTGGCTATGTCTTTCAACTAAAATAATTCAAACTAGCGACTCACCCTTGCTTCGCTAAATTAAATCACTAAATTGATTCCCCATACAAACTTTCATCCCCATTTTCACCCCTTTCCCACCACCCTGGGATGATTTCCGGGATAAAAACTATCTTATGTCCTTTCCAGGGTATCAAACTATCTTCTTACCAAATTTCATCTAAATCGGTTCTGTAGTTTCGGAGCTTATTCGGTACAAACAAACAAAAAAAAATCTTTCCTCTTTATCATATTAGTATACATTAAAAATTTATGCGATTACTGAGATTTTTTTATTAAATATAAACGAAAATGTTGATTAATATTATCAAATATATACATATTAGTAGGTAAAAATAATAATTTTAAGCCTTTACTTATAAATTTTTTATAGTAAAAATTATATTAATACCAAATAATAGAGACAAAACGAAAATTGTCAAACATTTTTGAAACTAACAATCTTTTCTAATGTATAGCCCTAGCTAAGGGTGACAAATCTCCGTTACAGGGTGAAGTGGCATTGTTTAAGCCCTTTAAACTTTTTAATTTATTAACCCATAGGGTTGTCGTAAAATTACTTTTATTGTTTGTAACGACGTCTCAGCCTACGTGATAACGATTTCTGTCTTATAATTCATTGATATAACATACCAGTTTAACTAGAACTATTATATGGAACTTGTGCCAAATGCTTAGAGCTTTTTCATCATTGGTGGAACCACGTGTGGTACTATTTGAAGTCAAGTGTATGTCTTTTTCTGGTATGAAAGGTTGCAATGAGCAAACTTGTTTATTTCTATTTAAAAGTGATTTAGTATGGGAATGCTTTCCCATAGCTTAAACAATGACATTCATAAATTTTATCATGAGTAGGAGATAACGCGTATAGTTTTATGTGTTTGAAAAGTCATAATAATTATAAATCAAGATACTTTATTTAATTTTATTCTATTATAAATATTATAAACTTGACTTTTAGTTTCAATAAGAAATCTATTACATAATTCATATTATGGTCATTAGATATAATCATAATTTTGAATGAAATCTTTAATAGTTTTTTTATAGTCTTTAATTTGCCGGTGGTAGGACTCTGTCAAGCCTGAGAAGTCCGACTGGATGGACACCACCCCCTTATCTATTTCTGCCGCCAAGCAACAATGATTGCATTGTTGTGTTCCGGTACGAAGGATAAGGTAGCCAGCGCAATTACAGGCAAGAGGCATATCATCTTAGTCCTCACAGTGACAACACACCTGTGGTTCTGCATTTTTGTTACTTAAAACCTAAGTGCATGAACCGTAGGTGTTATGGGCGACAGGTACTGCTTTCCATCAGGTGGTCTGTCTGCTCGTTTGTCACTGAATCGCATAAAAAAAATAAAAAAAGTCTAATCTTCTTTTTAACTTTTTTAATAAATACAAACCTATCCCACGGGAACCGTACATTTTTCCGGGATAAAAAGTAACCTATGTGCTATTCCAGACTATAATTTATCAATGTGCCAAATTTTATCCAGATTAGTTCAGCCGTTCTGACGTGATTGAGTAACAAACATCCATCCAAACTTCCGCATTTATAATATTAATAATGGGATTGATAAATAAATTATTTTCTTACAATTTTGCAATAGTCCTTAACCAAAGGTATTTGATAAAGTTGTTTAAGCTTTATACTACTTGCAAAAAAAATCTAAGTCTATAAATAAAAGTTTGTTAACAAAAGCTTGTATCAAACTTACCTTTCACAGTAACAATATATAACTTTGAGATCGAAAGGCAACTTTGGTAAACTAAATTTCATTTCGTATTCAAACGCGGTTTCTTATAAGGGGAAAAACATTATCAAAATCGCGACAGCACTCCACGGAGGCCGCGTGTTGATTCTATCAGAAATCTACTTGAGGATCTGAAACTCGCGTTAACGTGTTTAGATTTGAACTTGTAATTCATATTTTTTTATAATAAATACCTAGGTATTTTATTGTATTTAACATATGTATTAAATAATTCACCCTCGCTTCGCTCGGGTTCGTCTCTAGGTACGTTTTAATTTTTTTGAGCGAAACCCTAATCCTTTTTTTAAATTTTCTTTCTCAAAGTAGCCTATGTTACTCCTTATAATATTAGCTATCTGCCAGTGATAGTCCCATTAAAATTGGTCGAGCCGTTTCGGAGATTAGCCGGAGCAAACAGACAGACAAAAATTTTAAAAATTGTGTTTTTTCTTAAAAGTACCGTATATAATTCCATATGCATTTAGTATAAAGCTGTTATTTGGACATTACAAACAGACACTTCAATTTTATTTATCTGTATAGATTATATGTATAATGTATAGGTATAGGTTACTTTTATTTAGTTTATAAAAGATTAAAGAGAGCATGTGCTTAGTCTGTAGATTTTTTCTTTTCATTGAGATCTGTCAAAATAATGAAGTGACGTCAGAATAGAGGAGAATCACATCAGATCTACTATTAACTAGCTAGCATCATCAGATCAGTTCGATGGTATCAAATAATTCTATTCTAATCTTAAATTGCATAAGTAAAAAATATACAGAATTTTAAATTGAAACAACAATAAGAAACCGATAAATGGCCAAAAATTGAGTTAAGAAACGTATAGTATGTACTTATAATAGCGTCTTAAAAATCAAAAAAAAATCTTTGTCATTTAAATTAAAATGTACTCTTTATACTATTTATCTTATTTACAATATGTATTATGTATGTATTTAAAGTTATATTTGCATGTCTAGTGTATCAACTATCCGGTATTCATAACACAAGTCTCGTAGCTTACCATGGAACTAGATGGTGCTGTGTGTTAATGTCCCAACATATTATAAGCCTGTGCTGTCACTAGGCATATAATACAGGCATCAAAAAAAATATTGAAGAACTTACTTTCTACCTGAGTGAAGTGGGGGCAAACAGTAGTGAATTCACTGTATGTAACAAAAGTATATTGATCCCTACAGTCTGTACGAGAAAAGGTCAGGGTATTGTTAAGGATATTTCTTATACTGATATCGAAAAACCCTTCCACACTTATAATGGACTTCATTAATTTCGCCCGTACAATTTTATTTTATATAAATCTAAATATTTAACATTTCTAAGATTTTAGTAAATGTTTTTCTTTTTTCATTGTAAAGATATTGTTTTTTTTCTATTGTTACCTACAATTTTTTTTTTTACTATAAATAATTGAGCGAGCAATTCATATATTGTAGGAATTGTTTATCTATACTTACTACTGTTATAAAGAGGAAAGATTTTTTTGTTTGTTTGTACCGAATAAGCTTCGAAACTACTTAACCGATTTAGATGAAATTTAGTAAGAAGATAGTTTGAGACCCTGAGAAGGATATAAGATTAGATTTTATCCCGGAAATCATCCTTTAAGGTTGTAAAAATGGGGATGAAAGTTTATAAGGGGAAGCAACCTAGGGATGACCCCGAGCGATGCGAGAGTGAGTCGTTTGCTTCTACATATTGACGTACCAAAAACAAAACACAAAAATGCAGTTATGCATGCATTCTAAGAGGCTTTTAATTACAGGATTTCATCTGAGAAAAAAAAATTAAGCTAAGAATTCAGGAGAAGACACAGTTATATTATATGTATTTTTTTCCTTTTTATTCTAGATAATAAGTATCTATCTCATTTAAGGAGGTTTGGTAAAAAAATAACAGTATATCCAGAACAAAAATCTAAATATATACTGAATAAAAACCACGTCGTTATCACCTGCACCTACAGTTTTCCCGAGAGGCGTTCCATATTTTCAATTCCCGCTGTCGATTATACGAAAAACCTTAGCTCCATACAAATCCCGACCATATTATCTTGATACTCACATTTATTAAAGCCACCCTAAACCTTCTTTATTCCAATGACGGAAAGCTCTTCCATTGTTGGGTAGGGGTCTTCATAATTTGGTTGAGCCCAAAGTCGATATTTTATTCGTGCTTGTTAAATCTCATTGTCGTTTTGAGACTTACTTGTAATTCCTTATGGAATAAAGTTTATTTTATTTGAATACACTGTACCCTCTGTTAATAATGAAAGAAGTGTTTTCTTTTTGGTCGCTGTGAAAGGATTTTGTTAGGACACGTCTCTTTGAAATACGTATATGACTAATGTATTTTTATTTTTGTTAAAACAGTATGTTATTATATCAATGATTATAAAAAATATTTTTTTTTGAAGTTATACTTCTTTTGGCATCTTAGGAAAAAAATATGAGAATAATATTTTTTTTTTCTCTCTATGGCTTAGAGTTGCGTTAACAGACGCAATACATTCTGCCAGTGTCACGTTTTGTGAGGAAGACACAAATGAGATTGAGCGGTAATTTTGAAATTTAGTCGCTTTAATATGAAATTAAAACTATAAATGAATGGAATAAAATTTTTATGATGCGCTCGCACACCGACAGCCAAAAAGCGACATGATGAAGTTTTGACATACGGCATGAAATCTTTAGCTATTTTCGTTCTGTTCCGCCAAAGAAGTACCTATAACTTCTTACGTGCGCACATAAGTACACACACAAGTTTTTTTTATTTATACTTATCAGTATGGATCAATTAGATTATAATTATCTACTCAAAAATATTCCTTTGTGGAGGGAATTTTGTAATGAAAATTCTCATCTAAAGAATTATAAAATTTATTACAACTGTTTCATAATAATGTAAGAAGATAATACGTAACATATGTACATTCAGAAAAACCAATATAATACTAAATTGTACAAACTGTATAAATATCAGTGGCTACGCGTGTAACATTGTATGTATTCAGCCCTTTTTTTTTTAACGTCCCACTGCTGGGTACGGGCCTCCCTTCAATACGAGGGGAATCAGGCCATAGTCCACCACGCTGGCCAAGTGCGGATTGGCGGACTTCACATGTCTTTCGAAAACTTGCTAGATTCTCTCAGACATGCAGGTTTCCTCACGATGTTTTCCTTCACCGTAAGGCAGGTAAAATAAATATAGTAAAAAATATCAGAGGTGCGAGACCCGGGATTTGAACCCGCTTTACTCGGTTTCCCAAGCGAGCGCGCTACCACTGGGCTACCGCCGCCTTAACATTGTATGGATGAATATTATTTGAAACACCTGCGTAGAACTCATATTGGATTAATACCATATTATAATATGAAGATTTGTGAATGCAGCTTGCAATAACGATTATGATCAAGTGAAAGGAAACCGCCGTACACATCAAATGTAATATATCTTTTTCTATAATTAAGTAAACGTTGTATATATCAAAAATTATATAGTCTTAAGTGAAGAAAAATATTGTTTTGAAAAGGAGGCCCGTGCCCAACAGTGGGACGTTAAAAAGGGCTGGATACAATATGGAAATAAATAAAAGCGATACTAAAATCATTCGATGTGTCTTTGTATTTTGGTATCAATAATTATTAGAAAATTGTGGTTATGACTTAGCGAACTGAGGTCTTAGATTTACAATCGTTGACACAAAAGCTGAGACCAACACAAAAGTATATTGTTTTAAATAAAATGACAATTGGTCACAGTGGACAGCCAACATTGTGCATTCAGAAAATGCAAAGAAAACATTTAAAACGCTAAAAATGAGCAACAATACACGCCCTTATTCAGCCCTTTATACTGAATTCTCACTAAATTCCCGACCGAAACGCCTGCAGTGTCGCCAAATGCGTAAAATTATATAACAATACCCTGTAATGATCCGTTACGGGTGAAAAATAAAATAATATTCAGTCGAATAATACTGTGCAAAAGTCAGTCTGAATGGGCTATGCAAATCTCAACTTAAGTACTGATCCCTTAAATGTAAGTAAGGCACGACTTTGTACGGAAATTAGCAAGTGTTATTATATAAATAAGCCACATTTCTCATACTTGGCTGTAGATTTCTGAAAGCTTGTAAATCTATTATTTACTTATTATATAGTACTAGAGACTTACCCTCGCTCCGTCGGGTTCCACTTTAATGTTATGTATAGATTTCTCAGATATGTGATATTTTCCCGCAGTAAAAAGTATTCCTATATATTGACCCGGATAACCAACTATCATCATACCAAATTTCATCAAAATGTATCCAGTAGTTTTCTCGTGATGTGTCTCCAGACAGACAGACAAAAATTCTAAAAACTATAGATTCAGCTTCTGTGTTGATAGTAATGACTGTTCAATAAAATTTTCCAAAAAAAATATTTAATGTACAGATTCGACTCAGAATTTTATTATATGTACCTAAAGATTATTAATGCGAATGTGTGTTTGATGTTAAGCAAAAACAGAATAATGAATTAGAATGTTGTTTCTATATAGAGCTATATGACTGGAAAGTTATGGTATGGTCCATAGACTATAGCGTATTTTTCCTTCCTTAATATCTAGTGTTTTTGTGACATATTAATCTATTTTAATAATATTTTTAGTCATCTAAAACTAAGATGTAATTTTGAGAGTACAAACAATAAATATATCAAAAACATTCGTCGTGGAATATAACTGACTTCTAAGCGGAAGCCTGTCTTTCCCGCAATTGTCACTAATGGTAGTCAATAGCTAGAAGTAACGTGAATGCAAATTCTTAATTTTATGGTGTTCGCAGGGGGTCTTAGACAGTGTTTTCACCTTTTTGGGGATACGCTCAAATTTATATAAAGATTTATTTGGAAATAAATTTACAATCTATTGTCATTTACAAAGAGCAGCTTCTGCTTAGTTGAAGTGTTTCATTTTGCGGTGAAAAGAATTACGCTATTATTTCATCTTTGGTGTGCCTGCGGGTGTAATTGTTAGTCACAAACTGTTTGTTTTTTTTTTGGAATAACAAAATTTTTTCTCACCTTTAGTGTTGCAACTTATATTTATTTTAATTACTATATATAAGTAGTATTTATATTAAATAACTTAAACTATCTTCAACAAAATAATAAAACTTATAATATAAATTATAATGTAAAATAACATCGATATTGATCATGAATTATAAGTATACTTAAAAACATTGACTTCTCAACTTTTGAAAGCTCAACTCATTCAAACAGTACAAAAACAAGTAGTTCCATGTGTGCGTGCACTGGCGTCGAACTGTCTGCGTACGTTACCCCGGAATGTGGTCCCGTCGCATTGCAACAGCTTTGGGGTACATTTATCTTAACTAAATCAATCGATACATTTCACAGATCATTATATTAAATAATAGATTCAAATTCCATATCTTTTATTTCATAAACTCGTTTTCACAAACTAGAATATTCCATTGAGGCAAGCATTTGTCTAACATCATCTACTTATAAGTCTCACAAATGTACCATATAATTTCGTTCCATACATTTTGTATTTAAATAAAATAACAATGAATTCAGACTTGCCTATTTATATTACTATGAAAACAATTTTATGCCTGCTTCTTAACACAGAATAGGCTGTGATCATCCCACACGTTTCAAAGAGTCAAATAACATTATTATGTCGTACCTTAGTCTACCATAAAAGTTTTACTGCTATACATGAAATTTGAGAAAGGACTTTCGACTCTATTGCTCTTAGAATAGGCAAGCTGACCAAATAACTAAGGGCACAAGTACTATCATATATTAAACTGTATTTTGAAGTCTTTGGCGCTTGATCAGCATTCAAAGGGCCACAATGATCACATGCCCGCTTTTTATAACTCGGCATTTATAAAGCATCCTGTTAGAGAAATACCAATTGTAATCAAATTTGGTGACTTGGGAGACGTGGAATTGATTTGTTAAAGTAACTCTATTAAAACACTATTCTTTAACTTTACTTATATTTGACGAAAATGGTAAACCAGCTTTAAAATAACTTAAAACTTTCGCCCTTTAGCATAGACTTTTTCATTTTAAATGAGACCAGACTATTTATTAAAAAAAAGAATAATGAAAACTGATTCACTATTGTAGAAAAATCACAGATGATCTTTTTAAAGTTGGTAAAAATAGACACACTAATGGCAGATTCTTCCTGAAATAAAAATATCTACAAACCATATTAATCATTTAACAAATTATAACAAATAATCATAAATTAAATAGCCGAAAAGAACCTTAGTTTTAATCTTGTGCAACATTTTCATCGAATTTAACTTATTGTTGTACCTGTTTTATCTTTACAAAGCATTTTCAAACACTCATCGTTTAGTAAAGATGAGATATGAAGGTTAAATATTTTTAACAGTCATTAAATGTTAAACTAATCTGAGTTTAAATCTTATATTTTAAACCACGAAAGTTATTATTGTTTTGCTATACAGGTATGATACAGTCGTCGATCTGACCGTATCACGATTGCCGCAAAATATTAGAAAAGACACTACAGTACAGTGACATTAAGGTGGGTACGAATGATGACCCGGGTATGTTTTAGGAGTTTAGCGATTGAAGTTATTGACCGACTTCTAATAAGAGAAGTACTTAATTTGTGTGTTAGTTACACGTATCCTAGCCAATTTTATATAGACCGCGATTTTTTTATTAGCTTTATTTAACTTGCTATGTTTGTTACTTCGTATGTTTGTTTAGGTCAAATCTCATCAAGTTGATCCAGAATCACTTCATCTTATCCTACAGTGTTGAAATTTTACATGTTACTTCAGTTTCAAGGACAATAAATTTTTATAATTATTACTAGCGACTCACCCTCACTCCGCTTGGGTTCGCCCCTAGTTACATTTTAATGTTCAGTATACATTTCTCAGAGATGACATATTTTCCCGCAGTAAAAAGTATCCTATATGTTGACCCGGATAACCTATCTATCATCATACCAAATTTCATCAAAATCTGTCTAGTAGACGACCTGAGAGAAACTTCTTAACGGTCAATAGATCGGACATGAAATTTTGTATACGCATTCAATTATGATTCAGACCGAAAGAAACTCACCCATTATAAAATACATATAAAATCTTGTGCTTGTATGATATAAAAACTATGTGGTTCTTAGTTCAGTTTTCCTCACTTATTTGTCTTTCTATAAACAACCTACTTGATCTATTTATATATTTAAGATAATTTCAAAAAAATCTTATGGCTAAAAAGAACTTTAAAAGAACCTTATCTTTAGGTACATACAATAAAATTTTAATTGAGTCGAATCTGAAAAAAAATTTTTTGGAAAATTTTATTGATATAGTCATTATTAGCGATACAGAGGCCGAATTTATAGTTTTTAGAATTTTTGTCTGTCTGTTTGTCTGTCTGTCTGTATGTCTGTCTGGGAACGCATCACGAGAAAATCACTGGAGAGATTTTGATGAAATTTGGTATGATGCTAGCTGGTTATGCGTATCAACATATACTTTTTATTGCGAGAAAATGTCTCATCTCTGAGAAACATATACTAACGGTAAAACGTATTAAGAGACGAACCCGAGCGGAGCGAGGTAAGTCGCTAGTATAATAATAAACTTAAAGGATAAACAAACCATTATTATCTGTATCTGATTTAAAAGAAAATGGACAAAACCAGCATTTCTTTAACTACTGTCACTATATTGTAAAGCTTTTTGTCGAAGTAATATCTCACATATAAAACGTTTTAGATAAACCGCACCTTAATAAATGATAAGAAACTAACTTTTAAGATTCACTTATTGTTACCGATGTGGCTTTTAAGATGCACCGATAACGATGAGGTTGACAAAGCGGTCGGCGATGCTTTGCTGCGTTTAGAGATCCTTCATCAACAATTAGTTCAAAGTGTTATTTTTGAAAATATTAAAAATCAACACTTGAACACGTTTATTTTATATCAAAACTAGCGACTCACCCTCGCTTCGCTCGGGTTCGTCCCTAGGTTGATTTCCCATACAAATTTTTATCCTCATTTTCATTCCCTAAAGGGATGATTTCCGGGATAAAAACTATCCTTTATCCTTCCCAGGGTCTCAAACTATCTTCTTACCAAATTTCATCTTAATCGGTTCAGTAGTTTCGGAGCCTATTCGGTGCAAACAAACAAACAAACAAACAAACAAACAAACAAACAAACAAATCTTTATAATATTAGTATAGATTTAAAAAAAAAATTCCTTATAATTTCGAATTAAAATCTCGATTGCATTTTATGTAAGTCTTATATTGCCCTTTTAGGAAAGCGAGTGATTTATTAAATTAAATATTTGTTATAAATTGGTACTTGTAACTCGGAAAGCTCGTAAAGCCATCAACCCTAAGCTTGATGTCTCCCCTCTTACGCACTTCTTGCCATACTCTAGGAGTATATGCACCCTAATCCAAGAAACCCTACACTAAGTTGGTCACAACACTATATAAATGTTTGTTTTAATCAGCCACTTGATTGTCCCCATATAAATAAGTTGATTTTTAAATTCATTTGACGATCCATTTAACTCAGTTTGTAGTGACCCTACTAGCTGTGCCAACGGTCGTGGGTTCGAGTCTCGCTGGGGGTATTCAATTGTGTGATGAGCACGAATGCTTGTACTCCAGTCATGGGTGTTCATATTTATAATATGTATGTATGTATTTAAAAGTTATACATGAGTAGTGTATCAAATATCTGGTATCCATAACACAAGCCTCGTAGCTTACCATGGAACTAGATAGTGCTGTGTGTTAAAAAAACCATGAAGATAATAAGAAAGCGATGTTTGCAAGATAATGCCATATTCCAACTACATAAAATAACGTTTAGATATCTTTTCCATACACTTTATATATTTTTTTTATTATGTGGATCATTAATAAGAAGTAAGTGAAGTCTGGTTAAAGCAAAGGCTTTGGTTCTGCCACTTAAATAATTTTGAATACGCAGCTGAATAAGCAAAGCACGATAGCTTTACGTTTCCTCCGTAGACTCTCTATCACACTATTATATAAATATAAAAGTTTGTATGTATGTATGTTTATTACTCCTGCTGAAATGGTTAGACGGATTTTGGTCAAATTTAGTGCACATATAGAATAATATAATAAACAGGCAAGGCTTAGTAACAAAAATCGTCAAAAGGTGCGCCACTTTTTGACGATTTTTGTTACTAGGTACTATCTGTAGGTACATCCCATTAATATTAGTAATGCAAAAGTTTGGATGGATGTTTGTTTGTTATACAATCACGCCAGAATAGCTGAACGGATTTGGATAAAAATTAGGATAAAGATAGATTATAGTCTGGAATAGCATATAAGTTATTTTTTATCCCGGAAAAATGTGCGGCTCCCGTGGGATAGATTTGTTTTTCACTACGAAATAATCCGAGCGAAGCTAGTTTGACTCGCTAGTAATGTTATAAATACAAAAGGCACTATAAGGAAGCGAGGGATAGGTAATTCCTGCAAAATAAACTGTCTTAAGCTAGTCTGATTTTGACCTACCAAAATTAGCATAATCTGTGACCTAACAACAGTATTAGTAATATGTTTTGTTATTTCTCTTATTACCTCAACGCTATTCAGCGACGCCGTAACTAATTTTAGTAATAATTCACCGTATTTTAATTTATTATGGCTCTCAGTTTTTATATTTTTGTTAGTAAATAAATAAATGCTAACAGTTTTTCGAATCGATTTCAAAGTAGGAGATGATGATCAATTTGACTGTTTCTTATTAAGAATTAAGAAACGATTTTCATGTTTTTTGTGATTATAATATAAAATAATAATATATAATTATAATAATATAATACTAATATTATACTACTAATATTATATACTTGTATAATTATTATATAATGATGATGATCTCATACAAGTTTCAATAAGGTATTCCGCCAATAATAGTGCGTTTAAATTTAAACTCAGTCAAAAAGCTGTCGAAGTACGACCGGGAAGAATTAAGGATCTGAGTGAATTAAAGGTACGTCACTGGGTGTTATATGTATACATTAGCGGCTTATCCTCGCTTCGCTCGGGTTCGCCTGTGGACAAACAAAAACAATCCCACGGGAACCATACATTTTTCTGAAATAAAAAGTAGCCCATTTGTTACTCTGATGTATGAACTATATTATTGTAAACTTTCATTAAAATCCAATCAGTAGTTTTTTCGCACTAAGCAGTATAATTTACTATAGTTTTTTAACTATCCCACGGGAACTCTTTAATTTTCCGGGATGAAAAGTATCTAAGTTGTTGACCGGGGACATAAGGTACCACCATACAAAATTTCATTTAAATCAATCTAACAGTTTCGGAGATTAGCCCGTACAAACAGACAAACAAACAAAAAATTTGAAAAAAATCTGGAATTGTTCTATTTCTCTTCTTACATCCCCCTGACTTGGTTTTTAATTTTTTTTTTCTATGTACAGACATTCAATCTCTTTAGCACTATATGTATAGATATAAGACTATTGTGAAGGAAATAGCAATATAAAAAATGGTATAATCTGATTTGAAGGATCTTTTTAATTACAATGTTAGACCTAATAATATATATGATTAAACAGCTACACGCCACAAGATATTATAGACCATATTTTACCTGCAAAAATCGTAAAATATGATCCTTACTTCTCAAAACCGCAGAACGTCCTTCATTGACAGCTTATAATTAGTTATGCATCGTCCTGGGTCAATTTTATGGTACAAAGTTTATGAGATGAGCTGAAGTTGACAAGCGTGTACACATTGCGTCCTTATTATGTGAGAAATATTAAATAAGTTTATCAATAACTAGTAGAACTCGCGGCTTCACCCGCGGTGAATCTACAAAAAAACCTCTTTGACTTTATGTTATACAGCTATGTATTTATATATAATATATACAGTTTTACAATAATGTATGGAAGTCTGTTCAATTTGTTGACAATTATGATTACTGCTCTGCTTCCTTGGCTAGTAGCACGATGATATATAGCCTGTAGCCATCAATAAATGGGCTATCTAATGCTAAAAGAATTATCAGATCGGATTAGTAGTTTCTGAGATTAGCGCGTTCAAACAAACAAACTTTGTTTTTGCTACTAAAGCTGCGATGGCCACTATTGAATCAGTATGTGTGCAAAGAGACGCTACTTGGTCAGATCATTTAAATTAATTTATATTATTCTTAATTTTTTTTTCTGTACATAATATTATGGGCTTTGAATTGCCTGCAATAAATGATTATTATTATTATTATTAATAGTTGTTTAATTCGGTACTGGGCTAGCTTAGCCTAATTATGTCAACTAAACACTTGCTTTATATGTTTATCAATTATCATATAATAGCGGCACCATCTACTTATTATATTACAATCCATGGGCAATGAAAGACACAGTATAGGTACCTATATCGATACAGATAAATAAAATTGAAGTATCTGTTTGTAACGTCGAAATAAAAGCGTTTTACTAAATGCATATGAAATTGCATATATACCACCTATCACCGGTGGTAGGACTCTGTCAAGCCTGAGGAGTCCGACTGGATGGGTACACCCCCTTATCTATTTCTGCCGTCAAGCAATAATGATTACATTGTTGTGTTCCGGTTTGAAGGATAAGGTAGCCAGCGCAATTACAGGCAAGAGGCATATCATCTTAGTCCTCACAGTGACAACGCACCTGTGGTTCTGCATTTTTGTTACTTAAAACCTAAATGCATGAACCGTAGGTGTTATGGGCGACAGGTGCTGCTTTCCATCAGGTAGTCTGTCTGCTCGTTTGTCACTGAATGTCATAAAAAAAAAATACGGTAGTTACTTATAAGAATAACACAGTTTTTAAAATATTTTGTCTGTCTGTCTGTTTGTACCGGCTAACCTTCAAAACGGCTAGACTGATGATGAGAGAACTTTCGCTGGCAAATAGCTGATGTTGTAAGGAGTAACATAGGCTACTTTTATTTTAGAAAAAGAATCAGGGTTGCACTCAAAAAAACTAAAACGTATCACTTGAATATAACACCCTCAATAGATATAGCATAGGTAAAGTCGGTAGCAACAACTAGCTTTTTAATATTACAATTATTATAATACTCATCCCAACCATAATAAGGACGCTATTTACGCATTAAAATCGCGGCGCTAACAAAAGCATTTCAAAAGAATTTAAGGAACGTCCGTTTCCTTTTATTATATTGTATCCATTATTCATTTTTGTTTATTAATCATATATAATATACATTCTACTATTAAAAGTCAATTCTATAGGGAACTTATATATTTTGATTTATATTTTAATACTAGCGACTCACCCCCGCTCCGCTCGGTTTCGTCCCTACTTACCTTTTTACGTTTAGTGTAGATTTCTCAGAAATAAGATATTTTCTCGCAGTAAAAAGTATCCTATATGTTGACCCGGATAACTAGCTATCATCATACCAAATTTCATTAAAATCACTTCAGTGGTTTTTCCGTGGTGCGGTCACACACTGATAGACAGACAGACAAAAATTCTAAAAACTATAGATTCGGTCTCTGTACCGATAATAATGTCTATTTCAATAAGATTTTCCAAAAAATATTCAATGTACAGATTCGGCTTAGTTGCAATTTTATTATACGTATATGTATATGTATATACATACCTATATGTATAATAAAATTGTAACTAAGCCGAATCTGTACATATATGTATATATAAAATAAATGTGACCCTTTTTGAATTTTCATCTAGGAATGGCATAATTTAACTTTGTAGTAATGATTTTTAGAATCGATACAGTAGTTATCTCACATAAAAATATGTATAATATCACTTGTATCCCTATAGGATAATATTCGACTAGATCCGCCTTGAGTCACCTTTACTTAATCCTAATAAAATTCTGCGGGTTATGTCATTATTTTAATACAACACAAAGATGATATATTTTACTTTATCTATTATTGTACGTAGGCGAATTGATAAAAAATCTACAATTTTATTTCAGGATATATCTAAGCTAGAATAGAACAAAAAAAAAATTTTTCTTAGCTTGGGGGTAGAATTTGTAGCTTATAAAAAGCTTAAATTTAAATTAATTGTCTTAAAAATCAGTGGGTCACCTTATAATGTTGAGTAAAAAAAATTTTACTCAACTTTTTTTGTAAGCTAGAAATTCTACATCCGAGCTAAGACAAAATATTTTTTTTCGCTTCACCCTGATATATGCTATTTACATTCAAATTTCACTAAGAATATTCTTTGAACTGTTACACTTATAGAAGAAAAAACTCTCCCACACGCACTCACTGACTAACTTATAAACTTTCACAATACATAAAAAAGTTCACAATCACATAGTTAAAAACAACTAAGTGCAAAAATAGTAACTTTGTTTTTTACTGTTAGATATTTACGTTTAAATTATATTACTAATCAAAATTTGCAATTCTCAGGCCCACAATTCAATTTTATGCATACATGTAATAACTCTCAAAACGTCCGTGTTAAATCAAAGAGCCAATGCTATAAATTAATGGTTTATAGAAATTTTAATTTATTTCAAACAGTTTCAAGATCGATATTATTAATAGGAAATCGATTTTTATTTATTATATATATTAACATAATTAGATTTATGTTTTGGGAAAGCCTTGAGTTTCACACGTGTAGAAAATTTAACAACCGATGCTCGACAGTATAAAGGCATATAACGATTTTGATGATTTTTTTATTTGAATAGATTATTGCTTTTACTAAATTTTAAACAAGAAAAATTGAACTCCTAAAAATGATATCAATACTTCAGAATGATTTTGAAGTGGAGAATGTGTTAAGTTTCCAGAAGTACTATGGAAAAATTGTTGTTAGTCGAAAAAATATATCTGTTTCTTTATTGAGAGTGGCTATCAATGAACTAAGTATAAACTATTATTATACAGATTTGGCTTACTAAGTATAAAAATTGGACATTCGCTCTATACCAATTTCGTCAAATGTCTGTCTCTAGAAATGACAACCATAGGAAGATAGGTTATTGAGATCCATCTTTAATCATACATTATTCGGGAAAGACTGATTAATGTGAAATAAAAGAATAGGTATCTATTTCAATAAATAAAACACGACTGACTTCTCCGCTTTTAAAATTGAACCCGCGTCTTACATAGAAAAAAATGCTAAAAACCGAGTCAGGGGGATGTAAGAAAAGAAATAGAACGAATCCAGATTTTTAAATTTTTTTTGTTTCTCTGTCTGTTTGTCTGTTTGTACGGGCTAATCTCCGAAACTGTTGGACCGATTTAAATGAAATTTTGCCTTATTATCCCAGGTCAACATTTAAGATACTTTTCACCCAGAAAATTAAAGAGTTCCCGTGGGATAGTTAAAAAACTATAGTAACTCATATAGCTTAGTACACAAAAACTACTGATTGGATTTTAATGAAACTTTACAATAATATAGTTAATACATCAGAATAACCAATAGAATACTTTTTATTCCAGAAAAATGTACGGTTTCCGTGGGATAGATTTTGTTTGTCTAGAGGCGAACCCAAGCGAAGTGAGGGTGAGCCGCTAGTTACGATATATTACGAAAACACTCAATTTATTTATATTATTATTTTCAAATATCAAACATTTAAAGGTGTCTCATAACCATAATCTAAAAGGTATCTACACGTATAAAGCGAATAAAGCAAGTCCACTGTGCTAATTGGATCGAGAAAGGGGCCGTAAATCACCTTAGGCGATGCGATGATCGTGATTCGGGTCCTTAATTAAAAACCGTTTATGATGTTGTAAACGCTTCTAAGATCCATAGACTTATGAATAAAAATTGAATAGATAGCTGTTTGTTTTTTTTTTTAATATTGTATTGTTTTTTTAATATATGTTGAAATATGTCAGCTACCGCAATGGTCGTGGATTTAAAAGTAAATATTACATTTTTAAGTTATAATCCTACTTAACTTTTATTGTATTAAGCTTTACAATAATATAGCTTATACATTAGAATAATACATAGGCTATAACTATTAAAGAAATAGAGATATATAATTAAACTACGCGTGCAGAGCCACGGGACTGCTAGTATCTTTATAAAGTAGTATAAAACATACACGCATGCAAACTTTCGCATTTATAATAAATTTAGGATTAAACCCGTTTTTTTCTTTGTAACATAACTCTCATAATAAACACCATGCCACTTCCATTAGATTCATACGTCTTCAACCAACTGCCAGAAGCCCGTCATTAGGGGCCCGCAAACTTACGACACATCTAATTGGCCTCTATATATCATTCATTCGTTCGTCTGTTTTATAGGTACAGTAGCACCTATAAACTTGTGAAACGTTTTGTTATTCCACTATGTTGTAAACGTTTGAAACTACTATAACATTTATTATTATAGATTGCTTAGAATTCAATTCAAAATACCATTTGAAATATGTATTCATAAGTTAATGTATTCGAGATTTCATTTTATGTGTACATATCATAAAATAATTAAAAAGCGAAACAGTTAGAATTTTTGATCGATTTTACTAGTAGAATTTATATTAAACGCATCATATATTAAAAATTTATCATATATTAAAAATGGTGTCAAACTGTAACTTTAAATTAGATGACCATTTAAAATTTTAATTATGTTTTAAATGAAACAAGGCTAAAGTTAATATAAGACAAAAATTGATTTAAATTAGTTTAAGTATGTTTTTCAGATTTTAAATTTAGTTTAAAAATGTACGAAAATTTTTGTGACTCAATTATGACTAATAAACATTTGATTTCACCCAAAAAAGGCATAAATTTTTATGTATGTTTGTTGCAGATATATATGTAATCAAATTGAAACATCGATTGAAAATCCCTCTTAAATCTTCTTGGAGGTATATATTTTTTAATTAGTACATACAACTGTAACAGAATAAGATAGACATTAAAAAAAATCAAAGACAATAAGCGAATTTATCGCTTAAATACCTTTTTCTTCCTCGCAGCCTTATTTTTACAGTGATTCAAAAATATACAGCATAATTCATATTGTAAAACAATAAATTATATATAATAAAAACGCGTTCCCTCCCATTTGTACGAGTACAGAAGAGTGTATAAGGCCGGTAGCGCAGTAATGTGTTCTGAGGCACAATGACTTATTATGAGATAACATCGCGTTCAATTAACATTCCGCCCAAGACGGTGTCGTCTGTACTCATCCGCAAATGTTTTGCTTGGAAATAAATATTTTAATTTTTTAAATTAATCAGTTAAAAATGCTTATGTAGTCAAAAGGACTATTTTATTGCATAAAAACGTACGTAAAGTTTATTTGAGTATATCGTCGTTAGATGCTCTTCACATTCATAATATTGCGGAAATTCTCAGAAAGAACTTAAGAATAATTTTTCCGACAATTCACGAGTATCATTATATGGATGGATCATTTTAGTTATATGTCCAATAATTATTATAGCCTATAACCTATTCAAATAATTTCTATTTTTATTGGTGAAAACCGTAGGAAATTCTAAATGGTAGTTTCTAAGATTAGCAAACACAAACTTAGAGCATTGGGGGATTTTAATTCATATTATTTTGTTGTGATATTCTGAATTTTATTTTTAAATTTTAACTGTTTTGATACCGGTAGCTATAACATGGTACTTTAATTCCATTTTAATATCTGTTTCTTCTACGTTCTTCGAAAACTCCCTCTCATTTCTAAAAGGAATATACAGTCCAGCTTATCTATAACATAAAATTCGTCTTTTCCTAATTCTAACTCGCACTTAATTGTTTAAGAAATATTATATCTTTATGTGGTAATAATTAAATTAAATTAATTTATTAATTTAATTTATCGAATACGTACTATACCGGATTTAGTAGAGCCACCGTGTAAATGTCAAACTGCCAGTTTTATATACATCTTGTGAGGCGTGAGAAATTAGGACTGTAAGTTTTGTTCTACGTGTCAGGATCTAAGGATCGCTTGTCAGAGATGTAATGAACCTACCACAGGCAAAAACTTAGAGAAATAACAGGTGAGATGAATCACACTTAGATGACCTTGGAGCCTTAGCTAAACTCTAAACAAGATTATAGAATAATAGGTAATAAGTAGAAATATTTTTAAATCTATTTAGATTTCTGGCTTTCTATGTCTCGATAGAAAGCTAAAATATATTATTTTGTATGCTTTACAACGATCATGGTCAACGAGATTAATGTTACGTTGTCAGCATATGTCGTTTCCATATTTTTTAAATTATCTATTCGCGATATCGGTTGTAGATATTCGATGTTACATAATATATACTTACATACCAAATTGTTTCTACTTGCTATGTCTATCGTAAGCAAATCAAAGTAAGACAAAAAATGTCACGGACCACGGTATCAAAACCTCAGCTTTATTCGGACTAATATTTCTCTGAAAAATATAAAATCTTCTCCCTCATAAACCTATGAGGGAGATAAGGGAACCTATAAGATAGAAGAAAATTGGCTTAGCCGATTCAAATATGATGGAGTATTTATCTACTTGGGTGATAGTGATACAGGCTACAGTGATAATAGCGTGATGTAACGTAATATGTCGAGGCAATTATTGAATAAAATATTCTAAAACAAATTAAAACAAAGCAAACTGAGATTTTGGTGAATAATAGCCTTTATTTACATAATTAATGCACTCATAAATTATTTTGTACGAAAAAACGTTCAAAATGTCGCCTGAGATACCTTCTATATTAATCAAAATAAATTTGGTTTCAAAATTAAATTAAACCAAAGAATTGGTCCATAAAATCTCGCCACTGGTTTGCTTTGAATATTTTAGTATTTCTTTAAGAAACTAACTTCTAAACCTTATTAGGACGTCATAAGGTTTATAATATTTGGAATTCATGATATTTCGAGAGCAAAAAGTGGAAGATGTCAACGAATGTAATTTGTTTTGTTTTTAAGCTTTATATAAGATTTATATCCTGCTGTGATCAGCTTAGTGAGAAACAGATATATTGTGCTTTTACGTATTAGATTGGATAGAGCTTTAAAAGGTTAAACGCTTACCATCTTTATTATTTTATTAAATCTAGCTTGATTCCCTATACAAACTTTCATCCCCATTTTCATCTCCTTAAAAAATGTTTTCTGAAATAAAAACTATCCTATTTCCTTCCCAAGGTCTCAAACTATCTTCTTACCAAATTTCATCTAAATCGGTGTAATAGTTTCGGAGCTTATTCGGTACAAACAAACAAAAAAAATCTTTTTCCTTTATAATATTAGTATAGACAAGCCAGTATCTCTTTCTATCGAGTCTATCTGTGAGCTAAAACTTAAAACTAAGTGACCTTATGTACGTTGTTGACCAATTTCAAAAAAAGAGTATGGTACTTAATTTAAATGGATTTTTTTGATGTTTTGCGATTCACCAATGATGAATTTCTCAAGCCTAGTGTTTAAACGAGGATTTACCCACTAACAGACATTACTAGTTTGCATTATAGTTTAACAATTAAAACAATAATTTGCTTTAATCCTTCAATTTGTCCATAATTATTAAAATAAGCAGTTACTAATATTATAAAGATGTAAAGTTTGTGAGTTTGTGATGTTGTAGGGGGTAATCTTTGATCTACTGTACCGATTTAGATGAAATTTGGTAGGATGATAGCTTAAGACCCTAGAAAGGACATAGGATACTTTTATCCTGGAAATCATCCCTTAAGGGGGTGAAAAGGGGGATGAAAGTTTGTATGGGGAATTGACCTAGGGACGAACTCGAGCGAAGCGAGAGTAAGTCGCTACTCGTTAGTAATAAAATAATTTAAATACGTGTAATAAATCGCCTCCATTCAGCTTACATAGTATACTTTACAAAAGGTACCTAAATATAAATAATTCCTAGCTTAGGTACTTCGCGGCTATAAAAAGGATAGTAAAACAGTGTCCGATCACCGGATGCGAGGGTGACATGATAAAACCCCTTTTTGAGTGTTAATGCCGTAACAAATGTTGAATTTATGCGATTCTGGTGGCAGCGAGCGTCCCGCTGCGCCGGCCTTATGGCCACTCTACACTAGTCTCGATGAAATCTATACATATAATAAAATTCTGAGTCGAATCTGTACATTAAATATTTTTCGGAAAATCTTATTGAAATAGTCATTATCATCGACACAGAGGCCGATTCTATAATTTTAGAATTTTTGACTGACTGTCTGTCTGTGACCGCATCACGGAAAAACCACTAGAGGGATTTCGATAAAATTTAGTATAATGATAGCTGGTTATCCAGGTCAACGTACAGGATACTTTTTACTGCGGGAAAATATCTCATCTCTGAGAAATGTATAGTAAACGTTAAAACGTAACTAGGGACGAACACGAACAGAGCGAGGATGAGGTTATCCGGGTCAACGTACGGGATACTTTTTACTGCGGGAAAATATCTCATCTCTGAGAAATGTATAGTAAACGTTAAAATGTAACTAGGGACGAACACGAACAGAGCGAGGATGAGGTTATCCGGGTCAACGTACAGGATACTTTTTACTGCGGGAAAATATCTCATCTCTGAGAAATGTATAGTAAACGTTAAAACGTAACTAGGGACGAACCCGAACAGAGCGAGGATGAGTCGCTAGTCCTTTAATAAAAGTATAATATTAAAACGCTCTTTTAAAACTAGTGATGCTCTGTTACTTTCACCCTCACTTCATCCTAAGCACCTAACATAGTAGCAAGTGTTACTTCAGGTTATAAATTATCTGTGAACTAAATTTAATCTTAATCCATACAGCCGCTTCAGCGTGGAGGAATTTTACAGCTTTAGTAGTAGTCCAATAGAATAATTTAAGTTACATAATATTTTTACGTTGTTTTTTAGTGAACTAGCCAAAGAGACGCTACCATGTTAGCAAATCTCTTTCAATTCATTTATTAATATCATACACGTTTCATCAGCTCCTCATATTTTTAATCTGCCATTCTTTAAACATGATACATTTAAAATTTACTTTGAAAATATATCGCAAACGCACACTCAAATTGAATATCTCTTAATTTTGAAGTCGGTTGAACGTCTTCATATGCAATGACAATATGCCAGAAATATGTAGGACTCAAGTAAGAATTGATTAGATATTGCTATTACTCATAAATATGTTTTAATGCAGTTATTGTTATTATTTGATTTTTAATTGAACTGATTTGATTTTTGATTTAATTGATTTGATTTTACTTTAACCGGTGGTAGGGCTCTGTCAAGCCTCAGGAGTCCGACTGGATGGGTACCACCCCCTTATCTATTTCTACCGCCAAGCAACAATGATTGCATTGTTGTGTTCCGGTTTGAAGGATAAGGTAGCCAGCGCAATTACAGGCAAGAGGCATATCACCTTAGTTCTCACAGTGATAACGTACCGGCGGTTCTGCAGTTTTGTTACATAAAACTTAAGTGCATGAACCATAGGTGTTATGGGCGACAGGTATTGCTTTCCATCAAGTGGACTGTCTGCTCGTTTATCACTGAGTACCATAAAAAAAAATTGAAGGCATGAAAACAAGATCTATACATATATAATGATTGAATGTTAAATATAATAAAATTTATCAACAAGCGACTTTGCTCATACATACCTATACGTAGGTACTACGCGGGTGCAAGAAAGGTGGGATTCAAGGGAAGCCTATCTCCAATCCCAGGAAGCAATCTATATGTCCTTGTCAAATTTTATCGAAATCTGTTTAGCAGTTTAAGCGTGAAAAAGTAACTGACAGAGTTTCTTTCACATTTATAGTAGGTATTAGACACTCACCCTCGCTTCGCTCGAGTTCGTCCCTAGGTTGCTTCCCAAAACAAAATTTATTAATTAATTTGGTTTAATATTTTTTTCGTGGGACCGTTTTTTTCTAAAGTAAAAATAGCCTAAGTTACTCCTTATTACATCAGCTATCTGCCAGTGAAAGTCCCGTCAAAAGTTGTCTAGCCATTTCAGAGATTAGCCGGAACAAACAGACAGACAGACAGACAAAAATTGTAAAAAATATTGTTTTGGTATATGTACCGTGTATACATCCATATGCATTTAGTTAAAAGCGGTTATTTTAATATTAAAAACAGACACTCCAATTTTATTTATATGTATAGATTAGTATGGATTATAGATACAAATTGCCCCGAGCGAAGTGAGGTTAAGACACTAGTTATATCTACATAATGTTTAAAAAAATGGAAAAATACCTGCTTTAGATAAGTAATAAAATAATAAAATTCATATCCGTGAAGCATGAATAATCCTCTTTATAGTGTTTTATGAAATATCTTTTACTTGCCGACTCTATAATGATGCGGTTTGGGTCATTTTTATGGTGGACATGGATATATTCGCGGGTTGTTTTTAAAGTATTTTTAACACCATTATTGTTTTTTTAGCGTAAAGCGGTAGTCATGCCAGCTGGTAATTTTATATTTTGAAAAAAGACAAACAGAATTATTTAAAGAATTATATTGCGTATAGTTTCAGATATTATAGATTTTAAATTAATAATTTATTATATATATGTTAAAAATATCTGACCCGGCATCGATTTTAAAACATACTTATGTACCTATTTTCAGAATTACTGAGCTACAATACCAACCTTTAAGACTTGTCAAACTTTAGTGACCTTCAAATCATTTTTTTAGTAGAAAACTTGCATATTAATTAATATAATGATAAAATATTGTTTTCGGTTCGTCCCTAGACAAAAACAAATCTATCCCACGGGAACCGTACATTTTTCCAGGATAATATAAAGCCTAAAACCTTCCTCGATAAATGGATTATCCAACACAATTTTTTTTTATTCCAACCAGTAGTTCCTGAGATTAGCGCGTTTAACCAAACAAACAAACAAACTCTTCACCTTATAATATTAGTATAGATTTGGAGTATTTTAGCACATTATGCACCATTTACTAAATAAACCTAACGACCGCCATTATAAAAACTAATGACAATTTTGAAAAATAGTTCATATTTCATACTAACGTATTTCAAATCGTTCATTTCATAAATTAATAATAACAAATAATGATTTACAATAATTGCAACATTAGGCCATGCACAGAGCTAATCAAATTTCCACGCCACTTCACAACAAAGAACTGTATATGAGTTAACGAACAATGTAACATTAAAATATAGAAAAAACTATCTATTCGAGTAAAGCAATCGAGCTTTTGCAAACTTTTGATGCGCTTAATCGGTTGGAATTAAACGACGCGATGTGTATTGCTTAATGATTTAGAAACTACTTGCTAATACAATATCAACTCTATGCATTTGAAATAAGGTCCATTTTCAAAAGTTAAGTTACAAAGACTTTGCTATAAAATCATAAACGATAACTATAATTCATAGTTTACCTCGTTTTCGAATATTTCTCATAATTTTTTTGTAAGTAAAATATGTTTTTACATTATTCGGTGCGTTTGCGCAAGGTAATTGAAGCGAATACGTATATTGAATGAATGAGTATTATTGAAAATAATCGTTTAGGGATATCATACGAGATTTCCGCTTTTGAATTGTTTGTTGTACCGCTTTCTTTATACATATTTTATTTCCTGTTTATATAATAATTAATAATTCTATAGTACTTCATTTTGGCGGCTTCCTTTTTAAATTTAACTAAATTATTTATGTTATTATAGCTTTTTACTATTGGAGTACTCTTACTGAGGGTTTCTTTTATCTAATCTATACATATAATAAAATTCTGAGTCGAACATTATATATTTTTTGGAAAATCTTATTGAAATAGTCATTATTATCGATACAGAGGCGGAATCTATAGTTTTTAGAATTTTATCTATCTGTCTGTATGTTTGTGACCGCATCATGAGAAAACCACTGGACAGATTTTAATGAAATTTGGTATGATGATAGCTAGTTATCCGGGTCAACATATAGTATACTTTTTTACTGGGGAAAATACTTTCTGAGAAATCTATATATATATACTAAACGTTTAAAACGTAACTAGCAAAGAACCCGAGCGGAACAAGGGTGAATCGCTTGTATATAATACAAAATACTATTGATAAAGGAAGGTTGAAAGTAGCAGCAGAAATTCCTATAAGCAAGAGGATATTAGGTATGAACGTGGATAGACATAGATAGTAGTAGATCAAGAAAAATATGGATGGACTGTGTGAAAAAGGATATGGGTATGCTGAAATGACAGCTGATAGCGGGAAGTGAAAGAAAGAAACATGTTGTGCCGACCCTACGTTGCGTGGAATAAGGAAAAGAAGAAGAAAAAAATTTACTATTTTTGTAATATATGTGAAAACCAATTTGTTTTTAATAGCTTTCTTGCTAATGTATTTTCTCGTGATAGTTTGTCTGTCTGTTTGTTTCGACTAATCTCCGAGCTGGACTCATTTTGACGAAACTTTCACTAGCAGATAGCTGACGTCACAAGAAGTAACTTAGGCTATTTTTATTTTAGAATAGATTGAATTAGGGTTCCGTGCGAAAAAAAAAACATGAAATTATGAACAAAGTCCGCATACCTAGGGACGCACCCAAGCGAAGCGAGGGCAAGTCGGTAGTATATAATATAGTAATATTTGATCGTGACTTCAATCGCAACTATCTATATAGTACGTAGATAGATAAAGAATAAAAAGATAAAGATAGAAAAAAAACACTTAAATTTTTAATTAATGCAAAGAAAAAATATATCAACAAAATGACGCGGTCTATTAAGAAATCACAAAGCATTTTATCTTGATACAACGAACTTAGTCTCTTATTAATCAAATGGAATGCCCGACACATCATAGAAAAAACACATGTATCTGACAAATAAAAACAAAATGGCGTTAAGTTGACAGAACAATCTACAGTCAGCTTTCCGAACCGTACACTTGTAAATAATAAGTCTTCATCAAAATTGAACTTTATTTTCTCGTTCGTATGTTTCAAATTTTGTTTTAAAGTAATTTTCAATAAAGTCGATGTTGTAATCGAATTTAATTTAAAACACCTGTTAAGGAACAACCCTTTATATATTTATGTCGCATTCTTTATAACTTAAGTTTATTTACTAAAGTATATAATTGCAAAATAAAATATATATTTCTAATATTAGTGGTTTTTGTCTCAGATTTGCTCTTGAATTCCCTACCTGTCTATCTATCTATCTAAATAGAACAGTGGCCTGCGGAAGCAGTAGCACACTTGAAATATGTACTCGAAGATATAAATTATATCATAAGCAATGAGTCGCCTTTAAAGACTAATATCTTTATTTAATTTATTCCCGCAAACTTTCAATAAGTTTAAATAATAAAACAAGATTAAATAATAAAACAAGTAATCTTATTATAAAATTCTCTGTCTGTCTCATATATAGTAAATAGTAATGTTGTTAAGTAGACTCATTTAATAATAATGTTAAAAATGTGCTTGAGTTATGGTTTATTAAAGACAAGCGACTTACACTTGCTTCATTCGGGTGCTTCCCTAGGTACGTTTGTTTAACGACCGTAATATTTTTCTAAAATAAAAGTAGCCTTAGTTATTCCTTATGACATCAGCTATCTGCCAGTGAAAGTCCCGTCAAAATCGGTCCAGTCGTTTCGGAGATTAGCCGGAACAAACAGACCGGCAGACCAACAAAAGTATTCTTATAAGTACCGTACCTATATGATCTCATATGCCTTTAATAAAAAGCTGTTATTTGACATTACAAACAGACACTTCAATTTTATTTATCCGTATAGATGAAAATATGTATAAGTATATGATTTATACAATCATTTTGTTCTTAATGATCAACAAATCTGTTATTATACCAATTCTTTGACATTGCGAGTATTATTACATGATTATACTTAAATAAGCTAAAAATATATAATTTATTATCAAGTATCTAAACAAAGATTATTAAAAACTAAAGGATTGATTTCAAAATCGTTACGATCTCGATCTCTTGCGCAGGCGTCGGCCTGTCTGGCTGAATCTATCACAAAAACTGGTTTTGACGCATGCGTACAATTCTATGCGTTATGAGCGGATTTCTATTGATCTTTTTTTAAGTAACAGTGGTATTAGGCCCGGTTGTCAGTGTATAAATGTTTGGAATGGACTTCGGGATCGCTTCTAGATCAACAACCTCTTACAATTTTAATGTATTCATATTTTGTGTTTATATGAACATTTAGTAAAAAATATTCTTTTAAATTTTCATTGCTTTGCAAATTGGCTATTTATATTATTTTTTTGTAGAAAGCTAAGTACTTGTTATGATTTTGCAAAATTGTTAATATCTAAATGAAAATAACAGGTAATGATTTAATAATAAATGTTTCAAGCAATAATTTATATTTCTGCCATGACGAAATATTTATTATATACTAGCGACTCACCCTCGCTCCGCTCGGGTTCGTCTCTAGTTACGTTTTACCATTTAGTAAAGATTTCTCAGAGATCACAAATTTTCCCCAGTTAAAAGTATCCTATATGTTGACCCGGATAACCAGCTATCATCATATCAAATTTCATCAAAATGTGTCCTGAAGTTTTTTCGTGATGGGTTCCCAGACAGAGAAACAGACAGACAGACAAAAATTCTAAAAACTATAAATTTTGCCGGTGGCGACGAATAGTCAAGCGTGCCACAGCGCTCAAGTGACGACCACGACCACTCTGTCAAGAGTGTAACGACTCAGAAGAATAAATTTTGCCTCTGTATCGATAATAATGACTATTTCAGTAAGATTTCCCAAAAAATATTTAATGTACAGATTCAAATCAGAATTTTATTATATGTATAGAAGAATAATTAATTCTAAAGAAAAACACACACACATTCGCGCTTTAATTTCTTAATCATTCGTTGAAAGATCAATTAATTCAATTAAAATATTCAATGTCGTAACTGTATTTTAACTTCAACTCTTCACCTTATGATAAAACAATTTCGACACACCGTACAAACTAAACAAATGACAGAATAATTATATACAGTAGATCTGAACAAGTGATTTGAGGCCGTTTCATCTGACACACTATAACCGTCAAAAATAACGAATCTTTTATCGTCTTAAAGCATAAGTATCAAATACAGTCACAAAGCACTTATACATAAAGATATAAAGCCTTTTTTAGTGAAACTTTTTTATAAATATGGCAGCCACTGTATAAGTCAAGATTTAAAAAAAATAAGACCATTAAATTGTAATGAGTGAATCGAGTGGTCCTTTATTCAACCACGTGCCAATCACCAAATGTTGGTACAAAGAAACTAACTACCGTTTGATAGCATAATGTATAGAAATAATTCTACAATTAATGTCGTAGCAAGACGTAATGACACTCGAAGTAATTGGAAGTCAAGATTTTTTGTAATAAAAAGCTTTGTTCTCAAGTACTTACGCTGAACTAATTGTTTGAAGTCAAAACGTTATAGAAATTGTGTTTTAAAATTGTAATATTAATCGCTTGCAATCGATTTTAGCTTCTTCCAAGCCCCAGCTGTTTTAACTAGTGTTTTAAGTAATCGATTTTCTTTTACTTATGTTAATTATCGTTATAAAGTAAAAATTGTTAATTTTTAATCAAAAAAATTTCACACTTTACCGACTTCAAAATAGCAATATTTCATGTAAATCAGACCAGTTCTCAAATTTTAAGCACAGAAATAGAAAACAGATAGTCAAATTCATTAGGTGAATGCTATTTGCTTTCAAATTTCGATATTTCAAATTTCGTGGTTAACGGTCACTGTCGTCTTAAACAGTTCGAAACAAGCATATTGTATGGTCAATACAAACACGTGATCTGTGACCTGATCTTTACCCTGAGATATTTGAACAAGACGGTCACTAAAATGATATTTCTATTTTGTATCTTAATAATAACTAGTGCTCGCCCACTGTTCGAAATTCGATCTAAAGCACGTAATAGCTACTAAATTGGTTGAAATTGGTTGACAAATAGAGGAGGAAAAGGTATTGAATTGTTTTGTCTTTGCCTAATATAATCTTATTTATAACTAGCGACTCACCCTCGCTTCGCTCGGGTTCGTCCCTAGGTACGTTTTAATTTTTTAGAGCGAAACCCTAATTCTTTTTCTAAAATAAAAGTAGCCTAAGTTACTCCATATAATATCAACTACCTGCCAGTGAAAGTCCCGTCAAAATCGTCTCAGCCGTTTCGGAGATTAGCCGGAACAAACAGACAGTCAGACAGACAGACAAAATTTTAAAAAATTGTGTTATTCTTATAAATACCGTATATAATTCCATATGCATTTTGTAAAAAGCTGTTATTTGACATTACAAACAGACACTTCAATTTTATTTATCTGTATAGATGAGCTGCTTTGAATGTACACACCTAGAACACAAGTGAAGCTGTAGACAACCACTAGTCAAAAATAAAATACAATAGCAAAATCAACGTAAACAGAAATGTTATCTGACCAAAATCAATAAGACAAGGGAAGTTAATACAAAAGAATGAAAGAAAGGGTTACCGTACAACATCTAAAAACTTTTATACAATTTAAGCTCTATTCTTTATGTGAATTTAATTTGCTAAATAAATCTAACACATCGCTTGAGTTAATATTTCCATTCTAATGCCTCTCATCAATAGCCTCGTATGTCAAAGGTGTTTAAAAGATCTTCCCACGATTGTATTATTTATTGTAAGAGAAAGGAGCTTATAGTTAATCCTATTGGACTGTACCATCCACTTGGTGATGTAGACTTAGAAATATAGTTATGAATATAAAGAAATTATCTATATACATATAATAATAAAATTTTAACTGAGCCGAATCTGTACATTAAATATTTTTTGGAAAATCTTATTGAAATAGTCATTATTATCGATACAGAGGCCGAATCTATAGTTTTTACGATTTTTTTCTGTCTGTTCATCTGTAACCGAATCACGAGAAAACTACGGGACAGATTTTGATAAAATTTGGTATGATAGCTGGTTATCTAGATCAACATATAGGATACTTTTTACTGCAGGAAAGTATCTCGAACTCTTATTAAACCACTAGAGTGAACCATTAAACCCTGCAGATATTAAAAACTGCAGGATTTTCTTAGGGTTACGCTCAGTGCCTATGTAAAACCTGAATATGGATGGAAAATTGCATAAGTCATGCATTTCGTTGTATTGTCATTAGTTGCGGGTTTGAATCCCGTTCACTGCTTTCTTTAGACATATAAATTGCCTTAACTAAAACTTAAAAATGTGGCGTTGGCAATAACTATGTAACTATCACCAACCTAAATCAAACAATACAATATCATATCAACATAAATATATGTATACCTAAAATTTAGTATCAAAATTACTAAACAAATCTTGATGTAACTATTCCAATTGTAAAGAGCGAATAATATATCAATTATAGCGACGACGTCCAAGCCTTCACTGATCTATTCTCCAAATTGTACCAAGGTCGCGAATTGTCATTCACATAATGGATCCCATTCTCTCATTCATATTTGTTATACCGTTTCATGGTAGCATTGTAGGTCCCGATCACCCCGAGGACATATACAACAAAAAAGGTATAATACCAAAATTCGCTTCTTACACAGCCGCTCATAACCCGTCATTTTTAAAGCTAATGGCTATTTTTATGACAATAAAGTCTTTGTTGCTTTCGAATTGTAAGGGACAATGCCCATAGGAATTTGCGAAACTGGAATTGTCTCAAGTAACGAACGCCTCTGGCAGATCGAACCCTCCGTAATTAGGAGCTGTACACGTGTGGTATTTTAATAAAATCAATTTTTGAAAATTATTAATTTTTATCAACATGAAATAGCGGTTTCTTCTAATTTCTCTGTCTTTAGCGGTGGGGATATTGCGGAACATTATGCTGATTGGGACTCGAATTTGCGACCTTCGTTGTAAACTCATCGACTTAATACACGAATTACCTTTTATGCCACCGATATGTATATGTTTTTACGATATACCTATATATAAAAATAACTAAAACTGAAGAAAGAAAGAAAACACACTCTGTTTATTTAAGTTAAATACTTGTATTTAATGTAAATAATATAATTATTTGTTACTGCTCAACGGATTTGAGTGAAGTCTGGAATAACGGAACCGGATAACTTATATTATAGAATAACTTTTTATCGACGTAACAATCACGTGCAGCGAAAACAAAATAATCTTTATTTGTACATAATATAAAAAAAACCTTCGCTTACACATACATACAAACATATTTGATTTTCTTCATTTTGATAGAGATAAATTTTAAAATCCCACTAAGTAAAATATATTAGACTAGCTTTAACGATAGTATAAATTTCTCAGAGATAACTTATTTTGCCGCAGTAATTAGTATCCTATATGTTGACCCAGATAACCAGCTATCATCATACTAAATTTCATCAAATTCTTCCTGTAGTTTTCTCAGACATTCAGACAAAAATTCCAAAACCTATAGCTTCGGCGTCTGTACCTATAATAATGACTATTTCAATAAGATTTTCCGAAAAATATTTAATGTACAGATTCGACTCAGTTACAATTTTATTATATATATATTTGTAATTAATTATACATTAACAAGGCCCATTCATGGCTTTCCAATCCAATTGTTTGCGATGTTTCAAGACCGACTCACTGCACGTGATAATATTTAGTTTCTGAGTAACCTGGTCCTTTCACAGTCGGTGTGCCCACTCGAAAGTCAAAGCTTTGTTTGGAGAGACAACTGAAGATGAAATTTCTATGTTTTGTATTTTTAAATCTCTTTCGGCTTCTGTATGTTGAATAGCCTGTTATACAAACATTAACAATTATGAGCGTGTCGTTGGGCGTATTTCTGGTTTGGCCACATATCTTTCGTACTTTTTGTTTAGTAAAGCTTCCTATTGGTAGCTTTTTAGTATGCTCAATGAATATCGATGACTAGAATAGATTATTCATTTACAACAGTCAATTTCTACGTATCTCCTTTGTTGTTTGGTACCGTTTTGAGAGATTTCTTGGTATTTAAAGTAGTATAGTATTTGAATCATTTGCAATTTGGACGTAGCTTATGCCTTATAGTGTACCCATGTAACTTAGCCTGGAATAGTAGTACAAATCGATTTAATTGGAATTCTTTCTGAAAAAATATCTTCTATCCTTATTTTACTGTATATTTTCATATGAAATAGAAGATAATTCTTATTTAAATAAAATTATGTTTTTGCGATTGATGCACAAACATTTGTCTTGTCGATGTGATATTTTTTAAAAGTCGTAAATTACTTACATACTAAAATGTAATTGTAACTTCAAAAAATACATTTTTAATCTACATATACTTACAAATAAAACTTTTGATTTCAAAATAGCAATATAACTGCCCCATTGAGATATAGTTAATTGTATACTAAATCCTAAATAATAATTAAAAATTATCTATCTATCTAACTATTTGTACTCTCTTATCTCTGAAACGATTATAAAAGTAGTTTCGTAGGCTATTTTTGACCGACTTTTAAAATAGAAGGTACTCAATTCTGTTGTACTTCAATTTTTTATATAATATCTTCGCCAATTGTCAAGCATTTTCATAATTCTTTTTTAATGAACAGGTTATATATCTCAAGTGTGGTTCCATATAAATGTCAAAATAAAATTTCACTCCTAACGATAAAATAATTATTTTAAGCTATTATAAAGTCAGTTTAGTTTTTTTTTTTTGGTAAGAAGTAATTACCTATTATCATAACACGAGATGGAATTTAGTATTACACATAGTTAATAGATTTGTAACTTTAGTATCGGTACTTTAGATATACTAGGATGAACAAGTGTTGATTAAAAGATCTTTTGCTCTAACCAAGAATCAAACCTGTAATAAGTTACAAAAAATAGTTTCAACATATGTTCTTCACTACGCCAATGCTCATCAAAATCTTTAACATTTACAAATAGAACAAGTAAATAATGAAGCATAAGTATTAAAAATATGAAATACCTCTTCATGTACAATAGGTGTTTTTCTTTATGCCAAATTATCTTCACATTTAACGATGAATGCTATTTTATAGCGCACTTTAAGAGATAATAAAAGTTGATGCGCGACAAATATAATTGATCGGAGTTCCTTAAATAGCGCGGCCAAGCCATTGTGACAAAGAAGACGATAAAAGAAAGAAAAAGATAAAAAATAGCCTTTTCTGTTTGAACAAAGCGTGTCACCGACAGCCATGTTGTTAGCCCGCCCAATGCTATCGAATTGGGGCTTGGAATTTTTAATATTTCTCTTGTATTCTATGATTTGACGTATTTTTCGAGGTTTTATTTCAATTTTTTGTATGAAATGACTTTTTAAATGAGACTAAAGTGTTAAATCGATGATTTTATTTTTGTTCTTAAGATGGTGGTTTTTTTTCAAAGAAAAGAAGGTACGCAATTCGGGTGTATATTTCTGTGTATTTTGCACGTTTCTTCTATAATTGTGGACCGATAATCATGATCCTATTCTTAATAAATAGGTCATGAAGCGTAATCAATACATATGTATAATAAAATTGTGACTGATCGCTATCTGTACATGGATATTTGAGAATTTTTTTTATCGGGGTCTTTATTAACGCAACAGAACCCAAAACAATGATTTTCAGAATTTTTGTCTGTTTCTCTGTGTTTGTGCGCGCTAATCTCAAAAACAACTTAACCTATTTTAGGTTAGGTTTTCACTAATATATTGTGGTAAGCTTCACTTAACATTTCGTATTTTTTTTATTTCAATCGGTTCCAAAATTAAAAATTGTTATACAAGTTAAGGAATCCTAAATAAATTTAATAAAAATCTTAAAATGGAAAATCTATTTTTTTTTTCTTTTTAACTAAAACAATGACTTCAAATTCATTTTGAAGTAATTATAACTATATAAATCATTATGAAGTCAGGGTAGGGTACTGATGTTCTACTTAATAAGTAATTATGTATTTCTATATTTTTGCTTAAAAATTATAAATAAATATGTTGGGACAATAATACACAGCATCATCTAGTTCCATGGTAATCTACGAGGCCTGTGTTATGGATACCAGATAGTCGATACTCTACACATATATAACTTTAATTACATATATATTATAAATTTAAACACCCCTGACTGAAGTACAAACATTAGTGCTCATCACACAAATGAAAGCCCCCAGCGGGACTCGAACCCGCGACCGTTGGCACAAGTATGGCCACTAAAAACTGAACCAAATGTGTCGTCAAGAATTCTGTCGTCGACAAAAATTATGAAGTCGACAAAAGTTATGTTTTTATTTATGTCAATAATTTTCATAATTATTTAACTACTAGCGATTCACCCTCGCTTCGCTCGGGTTCGTCCCTAGCTATATTCCCCATACAAACTTTCATCCCCATGTTCACTTCCTTGAGGGATGATTTCTGAGATAAAAAGTGTCCTATGTCCTTTTACAGGGTCCCAAACTATCTCAATACCAAATTTCGTCTAAATCAGCGGATTAAGCGTGAAAAGGAGACAGACAGACAGATAGAGTTACTTTCGCATTTATAATATTAGTATGGATATTGGACTTATCAGATAGAAACTTCCATTTTGACTATAATGTGACTATACTTGAAATTATGTCATGAAACTAATTAATGATAATACATTCATATTTTAATGTTTAGGTATATCGTTATTGTTGTAAATATACATCTTAAATGGACTCAATTGTTTAGATTGAAGAAACACAATAAAGTATCTTTTTCCAGAACTAAAGATTAAAGTAAATCTAAACTAAACAGCTGTTATTTATAATAGCATTAGTCGATATATTGAATAAGATTACTAGCAAATTTAACAACGCTAAAAAACTTTTAAACTTCATCCCACGGCTTTACTTCAACAAACATAATACGAAAAAGCAATCAATTCTGAAATAATATTCAAAAACTACCAGTAGCATTGAGCCTAAAATAACAAAATTCTTTGTCAAATCCATTGGATCCGAAGATTGCGTGTGCGTTCTTTTGTGACAGTTTTTTTTTTAATTTTTTTATCAAAGTTGATGCGTTGACGGATTTTTTGAATGGACTTTTTTTTTAATTTTTGACACCTGAATCTTTAGAGGTAAAGGCTGATCAATTTGGTCCATTGTCTGTGAAGATGCCGGATGTATGGGGTTTTATCGTATTGTATGCATAAGTTGGTAGTGTCACTTTCAAATTACTATTTAAAACGTTATACACTTTTAAAAGAATTACTTAATATTTTACTTTTATTTAAAAAAAGTTCGAGATATATACTAATATTTTTTTATTTTTAATTTAAATCGATGTTATATAAATTTTTGATATAGTCAATCATTTGTCTGAAACTCAATTCGGCTAAGTGAACTCTTATCTGAGAAAATTAAAGTACTGTATACCTATATTACTTATGTATTAAGTATGTTTATATGTGGTTTGTTAAAGGAGTATAAAATTTTCGCGCTCTTGTCCCATAAAGAGTAGCTAAATGAAAATATCTTGGTGACTCTAAGATTTTAATCCGTTAGTTCTTTATTCCAATGCTTAGGCATGGATGTAATATAAATATTTATATACAGCGGATTACCTTCCTAGGTATCTTTATATCACTCCAGGTCATATTCTACTTACTAAATTTCATCCAAATCCATTCAACTGATTTGTGTCAACGAGAAGGATAAACTAACATATGCATTTAAATCATATTCCAAAATTTTTATCAACTTAACAATATATTGGGGGTTTTATTTTAAACTAGCGACCTTATACCTACTGGCTTCGGTATGTTTTAAGTTTTTTGATCGGAAACCTAATTCTTTTTCTAAAATAAAAGTCCCCTGAATTACTCCTTATAACATCAGCTATCTGCCAGTGAAAGTCCTATCGAAATTAGTCTAGCCTTTCGAAGATTAGCCAGAATAAACAGACAGACGGACAAAAATTTTGAAAATTGCGTTTTTCGTCTATAGGTACATATAATAAAATTCTAACTGAGTCGAATTTGTACCTTAAATATTTTTTGAAAATCTTATTGAAATAGACTTAGTTATCGATACATAGACCGAATCTATAGTTTTTAGAATTTTGTCTGTCTGTTTGTCTGTTACCGCATCACAGAAAAACCACTGGAGGAATTTTGATAAAATTTGGTATAATGATAGCTGGATATCCGGGTCAACATACAGGATACCTTTTACCGCGGGAAATTATCTCGTTCCCACGGGAGTACACGTTATAACACAACCCAAAAAATATTTATGATCAGAATTTCTTGAAACTTGGTATTAATACTCTTCAATACAATTAAATAAATACATGTTTTAGCGTTTTTTGAAATTCATCCCATAAGGAGACAAAATAATGTAGTTTTAGCGCGAGCGAAGCCGCGGGTTTTGCTCTTATTAATATATAATTTCATATGCATTTAGTAAAGAGCTATTATTTTGACATTACAAAGGGACACGTCAATTTTATTTATCTGTATAGAAAACTAACCTAAATATTTAAATAGTAACACAGTAATAGGAATTCTAACATTCTCTCACAATCACAATTTATTATAACAAAATCTAAATTTGGGTGTGTCATTTCCCGCCCTTATTTCTCATACTTCAAAGTATTTGAACCCAGAGTCTTGACTCAGCAAGTCTGTTCTGCCTACTCCAAAGTACTGCAGAAGGGTAGATTGCGCCCTGTGGTGTCAGTCGTGTAACTAACATTGTTATACATTATTAAATGAATTAGAGTTTAATTTAGTGCGTGAAACGGAATTTTAAGTATTATTTAACCCTTAGTTAAGTTACAAAGTATAGGAGCTTAGAAGGTAACTACTTGTATTTTTTTGTGAAGTCATTCGTATCATTTTTTTTTAATTTGTTTTATGTAGGTACCTTCTAATAGGCAAACTAATAACAAAAATTAATTCTGTACTTATAAAAAAGCTCATATACATACATACAAACATACAAAGAAAATAGAAAAACCTTTCTTTTTATTGAAGCCTGCTAATAATACAGTTGGTAAAGAATGTAATAAATCATAACGATAAGTGACGCTGTGGCAATGATTTTCTAATAAAATTTGCAATAAAATTAACTAAGTATGTAGATTTTTAAAATAACAACAAGTCTATATAAAGTCAATTAATAGTTATAACAAATAAACAAAATTATAGGTTAAAAAGTGTATGGGAATGCGCTGGCGCAGGGCGGAACCAGGAAGCGTAATCATGCTGTGTTGCCCGCCCATGTGAGAAATATCGACTGTTCACACCAACTGCTGTTACTAATTACTGGTTATGTGTGAAATTTTTAATATACACTAATAATATAAGGCGGTAAAAGTTGTTGAGTTTGGATTTTGGAGGAAATCTCTAAAAAAAATTTTCTTGCTTCACTTTGAAATTATTAGTTTTACTATCCTTTAGTAATATAGCCTAGTACGTCTGTAGTATTAGTGGAATATTGCTTTAACACCCTAGGTTGGCCAGGGACTTAGGTTTTTTCAATGTGAGTGAAATCAGGCTACAGCCCACCTTAATAACCAAGCCCTGGTTGGTGAACTTGGAATGTCTTTCGAAAATTAGTTTAGACTGTCCCAGATAGGAAGATTTCCTCACAGCCTTCCTTTCCAATGGGTAATTAAGTTGAAAATTATATTCGTACATGAAAGTCTTAGGGTTACGAGATTATGTTTGAATTCGCTTCACTCAGTTTTCCAAGTGGGCGCGATCCCAATGTGTTAAAATTAAAATATTTTGCTAATTTACCACAAAAAAGCTAATTTTTCTACTTAAGCTACTTAGTTATTTTTTAAGTATCTTACATTACTATATTATGTACATAAAATTATTTTGTTTTTAATATTAAGATTATTTTGTGTTTATATACATAAGATTACCTATATATTATATGCATAAGATTATTTTAAAATTTTTGCAATTTCACTACATAGTATAAAACAAAGTCGCTTCCCGCTGTCTGTCCCTATATATGCTTAGATCTTTAAAACTACACAACGGATTTTGATGCGGTTTTTTTAATAGATAGAGTGATTTAAGAGGAAGGTGAAATGTATAATACATGCATAATATAGTAGAGAAACACTGATAATTTTAGAGGTTTCTAATGTGATGTCGTAAATAAACACATCTTTTGCGCTTACATTGCAAACACTGGTTAAACCGTACGAGATAGACCAAAATAATCTACTACAGTATTGTACACCTTAAAAAGATCTACAAAAAAGTCCGCGATGGCATATATCTATCTCTTAAGGATAACATACTATATCCATTTTACTATATCCAAGCTAGGGACGAACCCGAGCGAGGATGAGTCCCTAGTATTTTATAAGTAGCTTTAATTAATTTATGTCTTGACCAATAATGCCTAGGTTTTTTTGAATTTATGACAACCTATTTTATTGGCAGCAGCAGGTGTTTAGCGCTTTCTATTTTTTTTTTGCATTTAATACTCCTCCCTAGCTTTTTTAGTTCCCAAAGGAAATGTCACATTCTTGAGAACTTTTTTAGTCTCGCAGTGCACTGGGCGGAACACCTACTGAGCTGCCCGCCCATACCTCAGTAGAGCTCCTAAACGGTGACAAAATTATAACTTAGTGTGAGAAAGTCATTTTAAATGCTTTTAAATGTAAATAATAATATATTAAAGAGTTAATAGCAAAAAAATTGGGTTCCTTAAAACCATATTTTTATTTTTAGGGTTCCGTACCTCAAATGGTAAAAAAAGGAACCCTTATCTATAAGGAGCTCTCTTGTCCGTCTGTCCGTCTGTCTGTCCGTGTGTCACCACGGCTTTTCTCAGAAACGGGTAGACTAAGCAAGTTGAAATTTATACCAGATACCTACTGAAGTCTATAGTCCCTATTAGGTGTATAAAAATCAAGGTCCTAAGTCAACAGGATAAAAGGATATGGGCCAATTTAGATTTTCGCGAAAACTTACAAGTACCAAAATGTACCTTAATTTTCATTTTTTTATTTTTCAGAATTTTCCCTTTACTTGTGCTGTTAGGCCTTGTTTTTTTACCAAAATTGACAATTCTAGGTCAACCGAAAGTACCCTATAGGTTTTGGGTCGAAAACCTATATGGTAGTTCCCGTTGACCTAGAGTCACGAAATTTGGAAAAAAGCAAAGTCTTACAGCGCAAATAAAGAAAAAAATCCAAAAAGTAAAAAAAGTTGAAAATTAAAGTTAAACAGGTTTCTTACAAATTTGTACGGAGCCCTCGGTGGGTGAGTCCGACTCGCACTTGTCCGGATGTTTTACTGTAATTTGTGACAAATGCTATATATAGATAGACTACGGCTTGATATTTGAATGCAAAAAAGCAAGAGAATTGTGCATTCTTTACATTTTAAGTTAAAAAGTAGTCTGACTAGTTACGTAAAAGTCCCGGGGGAGAGCCAACTCCTACCGGGCGCGTCCCCAGGTGGCGGATCGGGGAACGCCACCCGCTTGGACCCAGCGGGTGGTACCGGAGAAATCCGGCGCGGACCAAAGCAGGACGGGGCCGCTCTCCGTTGAGGCTTCGGCTTCCGGAGTTGCGGCCACCGGGAGCGGGGCCGCTTCGGCGGTCTCGTGACCGGAGGGCGGGGACCGGTTGCGGGACTGTGAGGGCAGGCTCGTAACCGGTAGAGGGGAAGGCCGCGGTGGGAGAGGAGTGCCGGTATTTCGGTGCGCCGTTCTCCCTGCCCCCCGCGGCCTTGACGGGGCTGCCACCGTCTTAGATGGCAGACGCGGTGGGGCTGCAGGGGAAGAGGAGTGTCGGTGTGTCGTTGCCGCTCTCCCTGTCCTCTGCAGCCGATTGAAGGGTGCCCACTTCGGTGGGCGGCGTGGTTTAATGGGGCTGCTCCAGGTACTTCTCTGATTCAGCAGAGTGGACTGTGGAGCAGCCCCATTGTTTTGGTGGCCGTCAGGCCTGCCGCCGGGGCGTCGCGGTAGTTATGCGTAAGCGATCCCGCGGCGTCCCACTAAGGCGGAGGGGAGGGTAAAGTTGGGGTTTAGTGGGTAGTACCGGCTCTTCTAGCCGGTGAGCCCCACATAACCACCTGGGGGATAGGTGGTATGCGTAAATGCATTCCCCAACTATAAAAAAAAAAAAAAAAAAAAAAAAAAAAAAAAAAAAAAAAGTTACGTAAAAGTAAAAGGAAATTTTATCATAAGAAGTTAATATTTTTTTTAGTTCTTCTTAGAATATGTTTAGAATAAAAATCTGAATTAAACTCCTCCTTATTGAAAGTCGGTTTAAAAATGACATATTTAACCTTCCTCATTCCCCTTTTATGTTAAAATATTACTATAAACATCGTTCTCAGAAGAAACGAAAGGGCTGTCGCTTGTTCTTAATAAAATATTACAATTTGAAAGTAATTTAAAATTGTAGCAATGTCATCTTAACGTGTAAAACCGTAATCCTCTCATAACGTCACTGAACACATTAAATCTCACGCATTCCCTTAGAAAAATCCAAAAAGAACACTTAAATTATACACTGTATACAAAAATTGAGTAATAAAATTAGCATAAAGTATAATTAGGCTATTATACTGTAGTTTGCATGGTGGGTAAGAATCTATGAGGAATAGAGAAGTGCGTCGGTAACAATGGCGTGTGTTTACATTGTATATGAATGTATAATTAATATAGATATATTGCTTAGGGCATGAGAAAATGAGAGTGGTCAAGAATACATTTAAAAATTATTTTTATATTTTGGAATTTGTCTTTTTCTATACATATAATAAAATTCTGAGTCGAATCTGTACAGATTTTTTTTTTAAATCTTATTGAAATGGTTACAATTTCCGATTCAGAGGGCGAATCTATAGATTTTAGAATTTTTGTCTGTCTGTCTATCTGTATGTCTGTCTGGGAACGCATCACAAGAAAACAACTAGACAAATTTTGATGAAATTTGGTATGATGATAGCTGGTTATCCGGGTCAACATTTAGGATACTTTTTACTGTGGGAAAACATCTCATCTCTGAGAAATCTGTAGGTAGATACTTACTAAACGTTAAAACGTAACTAGGGATGAACTCGAGCGGAGCGAGGGTGAGTCACTAGTTAGATTACAAAAGTTAACTTTTAGAAAGATACATTTGGCTGAACAGTTATGTGTATATTATTCGATTTTGCCAGAGTTTTGCTAATGAAAAAAAAAATTAAAAACTTATGCGTTATGGGTGATGACGATAACACATCAATGTGGGAAGTATCACTATTGCATAAAAACGCGGATTCGATTCCTGTACGGTGCTAATTCTTGTATTATTTAATATACATATTTAATAGGTACTAAGTAAACATTTACTTAATATATTCTTAGATTTACCTACGCGAATGTTTGAATGTTAAGTAAATTATTTTTTCGGATTCACAGTCAGTTTGCTGAAGGTAAAGGCAAACGTCGGGAGCAAAAATAATAATAAAAATAAAACTCCAAAAAAGTGTTATTTAAATTTTAAAAATCCCTATGAATGAATGAATGAAACGATATTAAAAACCAAACATATTTTTATTTGATAATAATTTATTTTCATTCAAGTCCAAAGTAATCGGCAATCAAATATACAATAATAAAACATTACAACTTAAGCGCATCGTACTTTAGAATCACGTTTAACCTGATACGTCATGCCTTACGCCTTCATGCCTTCAGAGAGGCGCAAACAGCGCAGCGAAATCCTAACTTATGTCCTAGATTTCGGATTGTGAAACACTGATAAATTCAAGATATTGTCTTGATATTTATTAATTTATATAAATATAAATTTTATTATAATTATAATTATAGGCAGTGGTAGCCCAGTGGTAACACGCTCGCTTGGGAAACCGAGTGAAGCAGATTCAAATCCCAGGTCTCGCACCGCTGATATTTTCATGTGCGAATCATTTCCAACATGATTACCACTTATCTTACGGTGAAGGAAAACATCGTGAGGAAACCTGCATGTCTAAAAGAACCTAGCAGTTTTCAAAAGACATGTGAAGTCCACCAACCCGCACTTCGCCAACATGGTGGACTATGGCCTGATCCCCTTCGTAATGAAGGGAGGCCCGTGTCCAACAGTGGGACTTTAAAAAGGGCTGAATACTTTAATATGAAAAGTAATATTTATTCAACGCAGCAGACGAAATTAAGAATGTTTGAAACCACATAACACATTTTCATTCATTCATTTCATATATCAATCTACATATATACATATGGTTAACGAGACTCACCTGCTAGAAAAGCTATTATTACCCACTAAAATCCAACGGTACCACCCTCGTCTTAATGGGGCTAGTCTGCCGAGACGGACCACAACAACGAAGTTGCTATCAAAGAAATACTACAAGCAACGCGTACGGTACACCGCTCATCTAGGTAGCAGCCTACCTCTTTAGTGCGTTTCTTGGCTTCACACCCGGCTGGGTTGCCAGACGCTAATGAGCCACAGACACTGTTATCCCAACACCATTATAAATGTGTTTTTTTAAGTAAAATTTGCAGTGGACAACAAACCTTATATTCTTAGTCGACCGATTACAACAATACGTAATCAATAACAATATAAAACGCAAGCGACATATTGATTTGTGTGGACATGTTTAAACAAAATAAATAATTAACTGCCTTTTACTGTCGTAAGGTTTACAGCGGACGATATTTAATGTCTATGCGACCGTTTGTATGAGAAGAATTAGAATAAAGAAAAAACAATTACGAGTAGATCCATGTTTGATAATATAAAAGCGATTTTAATTTATGTATGTGAAGTGAAATAATGTCATATGAAGTCTATTTGGCTAGTGTGGTGGACTATGGTCCGATCTCCTTCCCACGAAGCCCATGCCCAGCAGTGGGATGCTAAAAGGTCTGAATTATCTATACTAATATTACCTATAAAGAGGAAAGATTTGATTTTTCGTTTGTTTGTACCGAAACTACAGAATCTATTTAGATAAAATTTGTAAGAAGATAGTTTGAGGCCCTGGGAAGAAACAGGATAGTTTTATTCCGGAAACAACGCTTATAGGGGAAAATGGGGAAAAAAGTTTGTATGGGATGGGGAATTCCCCTCGTCTAGGGATGAATCCGAGCGAAGCGACTATTATGTATAAAAGCGAATAACCACTCACTCGTAGACAGACAAATAATTTGAAAACTACTTTGATAATATTTTCTACAGTGTATTCAGGGACATTTAAAGGCCTACTAAGATAGGATTTTTGAAAACTAAAATTTTTAGAGTAGAAATACTTGAAACAATATTCAGTACAAACTTACTCCGGGTTTTTTGAAGTGTATGTAATCTTTTAAGAAAAACCATGCATATTTACGTGGTCTTCCTTACTAGATATGGACATTTAACATAATTTTTATGGAGCTTATGTCAAATATATATAGCTAAGGAAAACCACGGATTGGTTATTGGGATCTGCCGTTAAGCAACATTGGTTATAAAACGATCAGTTTTGTAGTAAAGAAATAGATTACTTATTAAAAGAGTTTTATAGTAAGTTACTTTGTGTTTTCGATTAATTTTCACAATTTTTCTTCTTATCCGACAATTATAATTCAAAAGATATGTATATAATATATAAAATGGCAGTGGTACTCCAGTAGTAAGTTCGCTTACTTGGGAAACCGAGTGAAGCGGGTTCAAATCCCTGGTCTCGCACTTCTGATATTTTCATGTGCGATTCATTTCCAACATGATTACCACTTGCCTTACGGTGAAGGAAAACATCGTGAGGAAACCTGCATGTCTGAGAGAATCTAGCAAGTTTTCGAAAGACATGTGAAGTCCGCCAATCCGCACTTGGCCAGCGTGGTGGACTATGGCCTGATTCCCTTCGTCTTGAAGGGAGGCCGGTGCCCAGCTGTGGGACGTTAAAAAGGGCTGAATACATACTTCCCTTTAACTCCCTTATATTATAAGAAAACATTTACATTTATTACGCTAATAAACTTGTATAAAAATAAAAATGAATGTTACATATTCACCAATTTACATAAAGTTCATACTTGGAAAGTTAGTATTGATTTATGACGCGTTTTCACAATCGCGACATCCCATAATAAATAGTCTCTATTAATGTAACATCGTGTCGCCATGAATTTTCTTGTCTCATAACTCAGAACTGTTGATACATGTATGTTAAATGTTAATTCGCTTTTGTTATTTAATAAATATTAAGTGGATGTTAAATTATTATTATCTATATATAAAGAGGCAAAGACGAAACAGTTTGGTACCTTTTTAATACAAAAAAAACAAAAGTAAAACTTTGTATCCGACCGGGATTCGAACCTGTCCGGTATTGTCATTCTTGCACCTTTGCCGCTTGACCACGATGCTTATGCCCGAGTGTAAGAAAGTATCGAGCATATTTTGCGTAGAATAATGCGAAAGAAAACCGCATGATAACTCAAAAACATGCGTTTTCCCAGACATAAGTCTAATCTAAATAACATCCATATACCCAATTTCAGCGAAATCGTTAAAGCCGTTTTTGAGACCGTCGGTATTAATAAATAAATAAATAAACAAGAATTGCTTGTTTAAATATGTTTGTTATACCTACGTATGTAATATATACATATTACGTATAAGAAAATTGTAACTAAGCCGAATGTATAATTTTTAGAATTTTTGTCTGTCTGTCTTACTTCGGGAAAATATCTAATCTCTGAGAAATCTATACTAAAAGTTAAAACGTTAGTAGGGACGAACCCGAGCAGAGCGAGGCTGAGTCGCTAGTACATAATATAACTTAATAATAATATTTTTGAATTTCACTTGCATCGAAATATCAATTTCGAACATTTCTTGACTGTCTTAAAAAAAAGGGCACTCAAGTCGGTTGTATTTTTCTTCGGTGTGTGCCATGTGATATCTTGCAATTATTTTAGTATTAAAAATTAATTTAATATTTACGAGTATGACATAATTTGGTACCTTTGGCTCAGTTTGAAGTGTAGTAGTCCCACATGGGGCATTCATTTGTGTGATGAGCACGAATGTTTGTACTCACGTCAAGGATGTTTATATTTAAGTATATGTACGTATTTAAAGTTATATATGTGTAGTGTATCAACTATCTGGTATTCATAACACAAGCCTTGTAGCTTACCATGGAACTAGATGGTGCTGTGTGTTAATGTTAAACATAAAAAAAAAACTTAAATAAATATCAAAGATTTTGAATTAAAATCTCATAACTATGCATTTATTTGTACCTAACAGAGTTATGAACTATTATATAACCTATTAAAAATCTACGTGAGATTTTAATTTTTTCTACATTATTTATACTATAAACAGAAAAATTAATTACCCTATTTAGAAGTCGGTAAAAAAGAACATACACACGTTTTATATACAAACATATAGATTGGTTTATATTTAAAATATAACATTTGTCTCACATCCAGTTTGTTTTTTTATGAATCAATATGGTCATTCCTGCCGCCGCAGGTAACTGAGTAAATCAGGATTAGCCGTTCCGCCAACGAGTCTCATTTGTGCGTTATTTATAAACTAAATCCCCCATACAGCCTATACAGTTATACGCTAAATTCTTTTAAACGATTTTAACTCCTATTTTTTAGTGTGAAAGGATATTTTCATTTGTTTTGTTAATATTTTATTATGCCGGTTGTACACGAAGGATACGATTCGATAAAATGACCATTGCGTGGAATTTTTATCATTTTTATGACTGTTTCTAACATATTGTACTGCATATATCTATTTATGTATGTATATAAAAGATATTATATATTCAATCTTAATCTATACTAAGTGTGTAATATGTAGAGCTTGCTTTTTGATATTTGTATGTATGAATTTTTAGAGAGCTTATATCTTATATGACCCTAGGTCCTAGGTTCATTAGAAGGGAAACAATCATACATAAATAAATTAAACACGAGCACAGCCACGAGTTAATATTAGTTTAATAAACTAAAAAGTATGATAACCTTAGTTATTGCGTAAAAAAAAAACCAAAATACACGCTTACACATTTATTTATTACTAGCAACCCCGGCTTCTGTACACATATAACACAATATCGACTTTCCTTTACTTTCTTTAAATATAAGAATACGCATATATTATATTCGTATACAAAAAAACCTTTCAATATAAATGAACTATATGATTTCATAACTACACGTCAAACAGATAGACGTAAATAACAATTGTTTTACACTTATTTGAAAACTAGCGGCTCACCCTCGCTACGCTCGGGTTCGCCTCTAGACAAAAAAAAAAAACAAATCTATCCCACGGGAACCGTACATTTTTCTGGAATAAAAAGTAGCCTATTGGTTTTTATGATGTATGAACTATATTACTGTAAAGTTTCATTAAAATCCAATCAGGAATTGTTGGGTACTAAGCTGTATAAGTTACTATATTTTTTAACTTTCCCACGGGAACTCCTTAATTTTTCGGGATGAAAAGTATCTACGATGTTGTCCGAGGACATAAGGTATCACCATGCTAAATTTTATTTAAATCGGTCTAACAGATTTGGAGATTAGCCCGTACAAACAGACAAACAGAGAAACAAAAAAATTGAAAAAAATCTAGATTCGTTCTATTTCTTTTCTTACATCCCCTTGACTCGGTTTTTAGCATTTATTTCTATGTACAGACATTCTACCTCTACAGTTTGGTGGTGCCCTTCTAAACGAAAGTCATAGTTACACTCGTTTCATCATATCTCAAGGTCAAAGCAGAATACGACAGTGAAACTCGTATGAATCGCTTTTTTACATCAAGCCCTTATTGACACATAAGTTTCGATATAGGTTGCCATTAGGGAGCTGGTTCGCTATACTTATCCAGCTAAACCCTTTCATCTAAATCAATCCTGTAGTTTCGGAGCTTATTCAGTACAAACAAATAAACAAACAAAAAAGTCTTTCCTTTTTATAATATTATCGCGGGTCACCCTGGCTTCGCTCGGGTTCGACTCTAAATAAACCAAAACAGATTTATCCCACGCACCTTACCCGCCCAACGCAAATTAACCACCCTAAGCACTTTACCTGCCCTACGCACTTTACCAGACCTACGCATTTTGATCTACCTACGCACTTAAGCCGCCCTGCTCGCTTTGACCACCTTACGCACATTACCCTCCTTACGCGTTTTACCTGCCCTACGCGCTTTTCCCGACCTACGCTCTTTACCCGGCCTATGCACTTTACCCGCCCTACGCACTTTGACCACCATATACAGATTGACCGCCGTAAGCACATTAACCACCTCACGCACTTTGACTGCCCTACGCACTTTTACCACCCTACGTACTTTATACAAACTACGCACGTTACCCACCCTACGCACTTTAACTGCCCTATGCACTATGACCGCTCTACGCCCTTTGACCTCCCTACACACTTTGATTGCCCCACGCACTTGCTCCTCCCCCCCCCCCCCTTACGCACTGTAACCGACCTACCCACGTAGCCCGCCCTAAGTACTAAACCCGCCCTATGCCCTTTACCTACTCTACGCACTTTAACCACCCTACACACTTTTCTCGCCCTATGCACTTTATCCGCCCTGCGTGCATTACCTGCATTACACACATTACCCGCACTACGCATATACCCAGGAGTATATATAGTCTCATCGGTTCACCCTCGCTTCGCTCGGGTTTGCCTCTAAACAAAAACAAACCTATCCCACGGGAACCGTTCATTTTTCCGGAATAAAAAGTCGCTTATTTGTTATTCTGATGTATGAACTATATTATTGTAAAGTTTTATTTAAAACCAATCAATAATTTTTGGGTACTAAGCTGTATAGTTACTATAGTTTTATTAACTAACCCACGGGAACTCTTTAATTTTTCGGGAAGAAAAGTATTTATAATGTTGACCGGGGATATAAGGTACCACCATACGAAATTTCAATTAAATCGATTCAACAGTTTCGGAGATTAACCTGTACAAATAGACAAACAGACAGAGTAACAAAAAAATTTGAAAAAAAAAACTGGATCTGTTCTATTGCGCTTCTTACACCCCCCTCACTCGGTTTTTAGCTTTTTTTTTCTATGTACAGACATTCGACCTGTATATTTTTATTATAGTGTAGATAGATAGATCGATTATTTTTTTTAATAGGATTGTTATTATTTAAAAAAAAAACTAAAAAAATATAATATGTTTTCAAAGGTTACCTTAAAACTCGCCTTAGTTTTAAGTTTCTAGCTTTGAAGGTTTTCGAGATATGCCCTTTTGAACGAAAGTCATAATTACGCTTATTTTCTTCATATATTAAGGCCAAAGCGGAGTACGACATTGAAACTCGTATGAATCGCTTTTCTACATCAAGCCCTTATTGAGTGACATAAGTTTCGAAATAGGTTGCCATTAGGGGGCCAGTTCACTATACTTATCCGGCCAAACCCTTACATACATTTAAATCGATCCAGTAGTTTCGGAGCTTATTCGGTACAGACAAATAAACAAAAAAAAAGTCTTTCCTTTTTATAATATTATAGTGGCTTACCTTCGCTTCGCTCGGGTTCGACTCTAGACAAACAAAAACAAATCTATCCCACGGGAACCGTACATTTTTCCAGGATAAAAAGTGGCCTATTTGTTATTCTGATATATGAACTATATTATTGTAAAGTTTCATTAAAATCTAATGCGTAGTTTTTGTGTAGTAAGCTGTATAAGTTACGATAATTTTTTAACTATCCCACTGGAACTCTTTGATTTTCCGAGATGAAAAGTATCCTATATGTTGACCGGGGATATAAGGTACCACCATGCAAAATTTCATTCAAATCGGTCCAACAGCTTCGGAGATTAGCCCGTACAAACAGACAAACAGACAAACAGACAAACAGACAAACAGACAAACAGACAGAGAAACAAAAAAATTGAAAAAAATCTGGGTTGGTTCTATAGCTCTTCTTACACCCCCCTGACTCGGTTTTTAGCATTTTTTTTCTATGTACAGACATTCGACCTCTACAATTTTATTATAGTATAGATTATTTAAGCAATACTAAAAACAATAATTGTTCTCCTTGTGAAAAAATTTTGACAGATGGCAACTAATTAAATAAAGCAAGGTAGCCCAGTGGTAACGCTCGCTTTGACAAATGAAGCGGGTTCGAACCTGTTTGGCAGTCTGACATTTTTATGTGCGAATCACTTACAACATTGTTGCCTTACAGTGAAGGAAAACATCGTGTGGTGATTTGCTTGTCTGAGAGAGCCTAGCTAGTTTTTGAAAGACATGAAGCAGCCTGATTACGCAGTGGTCCTTGCCCAGCAGTAGGACGTTAAAAAGGGCTGAATAAGATACTAAAAAAGACCTAAAATAATAAAGACGTCCATAAATAAGTGGAATAAATAATTTATTATTGAAGTGTATTTGAAAAACAGAACGTACCTTGAGGGGAAAACTTAGTGAACAAAGAAAAGCATATGGTGTTGCAAACAGTAACAAAGGAGTATTATGTATTGTGTATGCAAACTGCAGTACAAAATAATATCTTCAGATTTACATGTCCCAAGATATAAACTGAAAGCTTATTTTAGTAGCAATAGATGTAGATTGTTTTTTAAGCGAAAGGTAACCTCAAAATCACTTTAAAATATATATTTTTTTAATTGATAGGAGAAATCATGAAAAATGAGTTAAATTCAGCATACATACCTACAGAAAAACATCATTTTTTTTCTTTTTTTTTTTAAATCAATCAAACAATTCAAATTTCAAATCCAGATTCAAAATATTTTGTTTAGCACTATAGACTAACCGTCGCTTCGCTCGGAATTGTCCCTAGGTACGTTTTAACGGTTAGTATGGAATAATACATAGTTACAAAATAACCAGTTCTGAACTTTTCGTTTTTCCGGCTGTTTTTTGGGGTTTTGCTAAATTTTAACCACTCCTGACATACTCCTCACTAAAAAAAAAAAAGAATTATTCAAATTGGTCCAGCCATTTTTGAGTTTTAGCGAGACTAACGAACTGAAATTGATTTTTATATATATTTATATAGAACTGGCGAAAGAAACATGAAATATTAGTGAGATTTTATACTAAAATCTAATACTTATATCCAATTACCAAATCCATCGGAAAAATTGTATTTTTTTCTTTTGTAGAGTGAAGTTGTCGGTATATTTTTGAACCATTTCAATTTCTTACAACTTAAGGACGACCTTTCTGTAACCTGAAGCGATGCACATGGCTTTTCAATATGGATATTCTAAAGACAATACATTTTCAATAAATTGTTTAAACTACTGTCATACATTGTGGAGAGAAGAGAGACGTTATAATAAATATAATAAGGTGTAACAATACTAAAGAAATGTAGTTTGTTAAAACAGAAAAAACCTCAAAAGATATTATATAATTGTCTGTAAGGTAATTGTGTGAATGGCTTTGAAACAACACCTTGTTTTTAGCATCCTTTTATCAGCTTCTAATTAAATATAACCCAGTGGTAACGCGCTTGCTTAGGAAACTGAGTAAGCGGGTTCATATCTCAGGTCTCGCACCTGTGATATTTTCATGTACGTATCAATTCCAAAATAATTAATAATAATGTTCTTCTGACCGATTCCGGCCACGGCGGCCAATCTCATTGAGACTAGCCAACTGCGCAGGAGATATTATAGTGCACAAGTGTACGCGCAGACACAAGTGCACTCTCTATTCCTGTCACTCTCATACTCCGGTGGGACGACACGAGACACGACCGGTGAGAGTTAAGGCGCAGGACCGACGGCTTTACGTGCTCTCCGAGGCACGGGGGTGAAACACCGCCAACTTTCCAACTCCGGGCTGTTACTGAGGCTTACTATACAGAAAGACTCAATAACTAAACTTGGCCCGACCCGGGACTCATCATATTGGAAAATGGTCAGTTCAATATGGTTTTAGGATAATTTACCAAAGACGAAAAGGAAGTAGGAAGTATGAATAGAATTTACCTATCTATACCTATAAAAAACCGGCTGTTAATTGATACGTAACGCTAAAGCTTGTCAATAGCTACTAAACAAAGACAAAGAAGACCTTTAGACAAACAGAGGAGAAAAATTTACTGAACTGTTCTGTCTTTGCCTATTTAGATATAGATATAATTTAGCTAAATCCATTCCAAACCGTATATCAATATATCAATAATAATGACAACGGTACGTGTTAACTAAAAGAAAAATGCCATATATTCGCCCAATTCGCTTACAATAGTTTCATTCATGGCATACATTTTTTGTGTCCGTATTGTCCGGCCGATGCTTAGTGAAGTTTGCGCATGTCTGCCCCCGTGCGGCCCGCACTGTGCAACCATTATTTGTGGTGCGACAAGTTTCTGAAAATATACCACCCTGTTGCTAAAATTAATTTAGACAGGGACGGATTAAAAGTACTTATTTCATTCACTTTCTCAGCTATAGTAGGTACTATATACATCATATACTATTTTTACAGTTTTTGTCGCGGTTTTATTTCGGCATTCCATAATTGGGAACTAAAATTTGAAATAGAACTGTGATAAAATCGCATAACATAGAAGATACATTATTTTAGTTCGATTTTAGTAAGTCATGCATAAATCCAACATATGCTATGAATATTTGTGATCTAATTAAAATATTATATATATAATAAAGTATATATATATATATATATATTTGACGACTCGTTTGGCTCAGTTTGTGGTGATCCTACTTCCTGTGCCAGTGGTCGCGGATTCGAGACCCGCTGGGGGCACTCATTTGTGTGATGAGCACGAATGTATGTACTTCAATCATGGATGTTTATATTTATAATATGTATGCATTCAAAGTTATATATGTGTAGTGTATCAACTATCTGGTATCCATAACACAAGCCTCGTAGCTTACTATGGAACTAGATGGTGCTGTGTTAATGTCCCAACATATTTATTATTATTATGTTCCTATAACATTCCCTACATTACGAACAAACACACATTTATTGGAAATTAAAAAATAATATTATAAATAGTACCTACATGAAAATATTAGTGGTTAAATGAGACTAAAATCCAATCATTTATTAGAACTTCAATAACTTTACATTTTATATGTCGAATAAAGAAAAATTAAACATTTTATGCCAATTCATTCGAATGTATTTAAAAATAGATATAAACAAGAAAGAAGTAATTAAAACATAACTTTCACAAAGTAAGATCTGTTACAAAGAAAATAGGCTTCTAAGAAATAAACATCAATACTACTTTAACAATACCTCTTAATTAATACTATGCTATAAAACTTCTACAATAAAAATTAATTATTTTTTACGATAAGCCTCTATTTCTTTTACTTTTAAGATATATCATGGTGTATAAGAATTTGACTGCTAAATATTAATAATTTTAATTTAAATAAAGAAGAAATTTCAATATCGCAAAAATTATGACGATGACACGTTTGTCTCAGTTTGTAGTGACCCTACTTACTGTGCCAGCGGTCGCAGGTTCGAGTCCTGCTGGGGGCACTTATTTGTGTGATGAGCACGAATGTTTGTGCTCCAGTCTTGGGTGTTTATATTTGTAATATGTATGTATATATGTATTTAAAGTTATATATGTGTAGTTTATCAACTATTTGGTATCCGTAACACAAGCCTTGTAGCTTACGATGGAACTAGATGGTGCTGTGTTAATGTCCCAACATATTTATTTACTTAAATACCATAAAGATATATAATTAGCAAAGGTCCGTCCCTGTATCAAGGTGCAACCCGTTGCAAAAAGCCAGAAATAGTCCAAAAATTTCTAAACATGATCACGTCATTGTGTTCGCACACCCGCCATAATGGACACAAAGCGCCCATCCTTAGCTTCTTTTATTCTCTCCAATTGTACTTACTATAGTTTTCATCTCATTTATAAATACATATCTTTATTACAAATCATACCTTATGTCTTGAGGCATAGAGTTGAATTTGCTTTTTCAATTGACTTGGCGATTCTGACGTTTTTTGTTTATGGTTTAAATGTCATTTCACATGTTTTCCATAGTGTCATTGTTAGGTACACCCATTGTTGCGATTGTTCAGCGCTTTGTTGTAGAGATCAATGCGAAACATTTTAATATTATGAAATTATAAACGTCTTCCGCGCGTTTGGGTATTAGAACAGAGGTTGATTGGAGAAGCCAATTTTTACTATATTTTATAATACAATAAATAATTACAATTTTGCTATACGTATATAAGAAATAATATTTACTTAAATTAAAAAATAAAAAAAAAACATATTAAAAAAAACTTATTTATTAATATTATAAATGTATGCATCAGTCAACATATATATGAATTTGATTTGAAAACAAAAGGATGCATAGTTAAATTATTTCATTTTGATTTTGACATGTAAATGAATATAACAAATATTAAACAGTAAAATTATATGTATGTATCTATGTATGTATATATCTATATTTCTAAAGAATTGAATTAAATTTAAAAATAAAAAATAAAACTAATATAATTGCATCTCTATGCCACCTCTATTCCACCTACTAACACGATTTATTGGAATGTGAATCTGTCTCCACATATTCTTTGTTTGTAAAGACATCCGGTCTAAGATAATATCTGCAATTTGGTACATGACACCATTGTAATTGTGTAATACACATAGTTTTCACTTGCTAAGCTTTTTACTGTCCTATCTTTTACGTTTATTGATATACCTATGACGACATGATTGGCTCAGTGTGTAGTGACGCTACTTGCTGTGCCAGCGGTCGCGGGTTCGAGTCCCGCTGGGGGCATTCATTTGTGTGAGTGCGAATGTTTGTACTCTAGTCATGGGTGTTTATATTTATAATATGCATGTATTTAAAGTTATATATGTGTAGTGTATCAACTATCTGGTATCCATAACACAAGCCTCGTAGCTTACCATGGAACTAGATGGTGCTGTACCCTTGTTAATGTCCCAAAATATTTATTTATTTATTTATACCCTATAGGTATTCTTATAATTTAAAAGTATTGGATCAATACTATTTAGATCTATTAGAAAATTGTATTATTATTTATTGTCATACGGGAATACAAGAAAAAGTAAGAGAAAAGAAAAGTGGGTAGTTTATTTATTAATTTACCATACAATATATGTTATCTATACTAATATTATAAAAAAGTAAAGTTTGTGAGTTTGTAGGGAGTAATTTCTGGATCTACTGAACTGATTTAGATGAAATTTAGTAAGAAGACAGTTTGAGACCCTGGGAAGGATATAAGATACTTTTAATTCCCAAATCATCCTATAGGCGGTGAAAATGGGGATGAAAATTTGTATGGGGAACCAATCTAGGGACGAACCCGAGCGAAGCGAGGGTGGGTCGCTAGTACAAAGTAAAGTAACAGAATGTCGACAAAGAATAACTTATCTCTTTAAGAGATTTCTTCCAGAGACCCTTCAGAAATGAGAAAATAAGTTATTTTATTTACTTATTTAGTAAAAAGTTTATTAAACAAGATTGGACTAAGTGTAAAAAACAGAAAGGTGCATAATTACTTTAAAAAAATATTAGGTATTTAAACCAAAATCAGGTATACGATATTTAGATCTATAAAGTTAAAGAGTTTGTTTGTTTGAACACTTATATTTGGATGTACTTGTGCTGGTCCGATTTGAAAAATTCTTTTTGCTTTTTATTGCCTATTTATCGAGGAAGGTTAAAGGCATACATTACATCATACTATGACCGAAAGCGGAGTAATCCTACAAAGCTAAAGGACACAGGAAGAACCACGAGAAAACGATAGTACACGTAGTATTATATTTTTTTCGTTATGTTTCACATATTAATATATTACACGTAAAATCTAATTTAAAGACAAACTATTATCTTATATATTTAAACGAGCAATTCTTGTATATTTATTTATTTATTTATTTATACCAGCGATCTCGGAAACGGCTCTAACGATTTTGCTGAAATTTTGTATATGGGGGCTTTCGGGGGCGAAAAATTGATCTAGATTAGTCACATGTCTGGGAAAACGCGTGTTTTCGAGTTTTCATGCGTTTTTCTTATGCATTATTCTACGCAAAATTTAATAGCGACATCTATACAATTGTCTCAGTAACACTTAGTCACTTAATGTAAAATTATTTTTAAGCCAAATTAAAAAGAAAATTGTTCTTATCGCGACATCTATACAACTGTCTCAGTACCACTTAGTCACTTAATGTAAAATATACAATCTTTCAAGAACTCCGAGCGAAGCTCGGTCGCCCAGGTACTGTTATTAATACACACAAATTATTTTGGTTTTTCACGTTATAAAAACTAAAAGTATCAATTATGAGATTATGAGATCAAACAGTTAGCTTTTACTAAAACCTATAATGCATTAAATGAGTTAAGATTCACTGTAATATCAACATGAATGTAAAATTAGTGGAAATTTTAACAAATCAGACTCGGTTTTCGCTTTAAACTACAAAAAATCCAAATATGTAGGTATATAATAATAAATGAAATCAAAGAGTAGGTATGTTTGAATTTAAACACCAGATATTTTTTATATAAAGAATTAAAAATTGTGTCTCTAAAGGCAATCGCTTATAATCGGCAAATTCAATAAAACAAAATATTTAATGGTAAATAAATGATTTCGATGCGTGCGAGGAAAAATATTGTAACTTATTATGTAACAAATTTGAATCTGGACATAAATAAAAAATAATTTAATTAAGTTACAATGTTATTCTTAGGTGTCGATTTGGGGGACAAAAATATAGGCTACTACTTAACCAAAGAAAGCTAAGAGCTCCCGGGGGATAGAAGATAGGAGAAAAACGGTTTAGCCCATTTTAATAGAATTTTCACGTGCAGATAGAAAATTTAAATAAAAAGGTCATAAATATATCATGGTAGCATATAAATGAAGTCGGATGAAATCCCAGTATCCAATTTCTTGGATTTAAATTGTAAAAATTTCAAAGGGTGATAGTACATAATGATTTGCAGTGCTAAAATTTGTTGTACATTTAAAAGTAACAAAACCTTTACAATTTGAAGGCACGAGACTGATTCAAAAATTTAATTTAAATGTCTATAATAATGATAATAGATTTTTTCATCTCTGGCGTATTTCTTTTCAGCTTCCGGTCAGTTTCGGAGATTTTGCACAATTGAGATGTTTAAGCACCGGATGTAGATCAATGGGACATTCAATACATTCAACGAATTAGTGATAAAATGTGGTCAATTGAGATGCTGGCAGATGCATTTATTGTCAAATACCATCCAATAAAGTAATTGAAAGTGTCAATACACTTGAGTTGGTTGGGCTTGTGTGAAATTGTTTTTTTTTTAAAAGAGTTTGTTACAGTCATGTAATAGATAAGTTACATTGACCTTACACTGATTTTAAAATTATTATGCACAATAAAAACCTTAGAAACCTGTAAATGAAAAAAGAAATATTACCTATTACTTAAATATTATTATAAATGCGAAAGTAACTCTATCTGTCTGTCCCCTTTTCATGCTTAATTCACTGAACCGATTTAGATGATATTTGGTATGGAGATAGTTTGTGAACCCTGGGAAGGACGTAAAATATCCCAGAAATCATCCCTTAAGGGGATGAAAAGGGTGATGAAAGTTTGTATGGGGAATCATGTGTCAAGTAAGTGATATATATACCTATATATTTTTTCAATTTTTAAAGTAGGTATTTACATTTCTATACCTATATATGTACATATATGTACATATATGTATATAGTTTATTCTATACTAACTGTGAAAACGTATCTAGAGAGGAACGCAAGCGAAGCGAGCGTGAGTCGCTAGTTATATATAAAGAAAAAAAATAATGAATGAAAGTTTTTTACTCAAAAACGCATTCAAAGATTAACAAAACGACATCACTACATAGCAAAATCAATGAAATTTAAATAGGTACATTTGTGTTTGAATGAGTAGCTTACTCTAACACTGCTACTGAATGTTACTGGACTGTACATTTGGATATTACTAGCAGACTTAACATAAAATAATGCACATCTTGATCCTCACAACCAGGATTAAGTTCATTCACAAATATTTACAACAGTAGATTTACTAACGTATTAAATACAAAAGCTTTATGTTTCTAATTTTAAAGTTCAAAATAGAATATGGGTTGGTCTTTTGAACCGCCGCTCCTAAGAAAATTTCATTGATGGCAATATATTGTTGATTCTACAGTTAGTAATCCGAATATTGTATTTTCATTCATAATATGAACACTTCTCTATGAAAGGACTCTTAATTTTCTGCGAATAGCTAATCAGTTTACAGATGACCGAAATGAACTACGTAAGACATCCTGTCGGCATCATTTTAACCTTAAAAGGAGTAAAAACTTTATAAATATAAATACACGTATTTTTTTATAATAAACTAGTGACATGCCCTTGTTTCGCTCTAGAAAATTAACAAGAACCTGTGTACGAGTATAAATAGTCCAAAAAAATGTTTGAACTCACGTAATTAGTAAGGAATAAGTATTAATGTATAAACGCTATAATATTTTACATAATTTTACTTATTTCCATCCTTTAATTTATTTTAAACTAGTTTAAATTAGTACAATATATAATCTGTATCTCTAATTAATAACGAAGTAGAAAGAGCCAATAATATTACACCAGCCATACTGTATGCATTACTATATAGTGGCTTATATTCAGTAGATAATATACAGATTATAAAAGGTATTTGATTCTTAATAATTGTATATTTTATTGTAATAAAGAAGTTGCTAATATTTTATATTATAATATAAATTGAAATGGCTAAAAAATTACTAATCTACATTGTAAATATGTATACACAGTGGGAACTGATATCATTTGTTTTTTATTATAAGAATTTAGGAAATTAACTTAGGAACATTCTATATTACTAAAAAGGAGTCTAGATCCTGTAAAAATATCCAATAACTGCACGCAAAACCACAAGAAATAACTAGTTAAATGTACAAAAGGTCCTGGCACAGAACACTATTAATGAGTCTTTCCAGACATTGAGGCACCGTAGTCTATTGTCAAAAGCATTATCAGAATTCCTTTATACCCTCTTTTCCATGAAATAAATAGATGATTGTTGTTAGAAAACGTCTTAAGTGGGATTAGGATTACAGAATGGTCCTGATGCTGCCGATGTTGCTACTATTGTAGCAAGGAGATCCATCAATGAACATGAATAATATTAAAATAATAATTTATTTCAATTCCAAAATGAAGTATGAGTGTTAGGAAGATGTTTGATTTAAATTACACGTATTCAAACAACGATTCTTATCAAAAGGTATTTTATAATATATAATCATTTACTGTTTTATTGCAGACTAAAGATCGTCACGTGGTCGAAAATCGACAGTATTTTATTAAGTTTGATCGTTATTGAAGTTCTCTTGTCAAACATTCATACGTAATGTTCTTCAATAAACAGACTATAAAAGCAAATAGTTTTTTTTCAAATTGGATCCCTCTGTTGTTGTTCTGATTGTTCCAAACAAACAAATTATTCTGTTTTATATCTATACATATAGTAAAACTGTAGAAGTCGAATGTCTGTACATAGAAAAAAAAAATTTAAAAACCGAGTCAGGGGGATGAAAGAATCGAACAAATCAATTTTTTTCAACTTTTTTGTTTCTCTGTCTGTTTGTCTGTTTGTACGGGCTACTCTCCGAAATTGTTGGTCCGATTTAAATGAAAATTTGCATGGTGGTACCTTATATCCCCGGTCAATATTTTAGGTACTTTTCATCCCGGAAAATTTAAAGAGTTCCCGTGGGATAGTTAAAAAACTGTAGTAACTTATACAGCTTAGTACACAAAAACTACTGATTGGTTTTAAATGAAACTTTATAATAAAATAGTTTATACATCAGAATAACAAATAAATTACTTTTCATCCCAGAAAAATGTACGGTTCCCGTGGAATAGATCTGTTTTCATTTGTCTAGAGGCGAACCCGAGGGTGAGCCGCTAGTATCAGTATAAAATTGATGAAGGTATAGGCCATCTTGCATCATACTGCACTTTGAGAAGTGTTGCGATTTATAAATAAATAGACAACTCGATCAGGGCTGCGGACAAAGGCAAGTCAATTTTTAGATTTCTGAAGTCCTTCTCCACATAAAGTTTAATTCTGCCAAAGCTCGTATTCCTCGTACACGCAATATGCTTAAAAAGGGGTACAAAGTTTTCTCTTCACGTAGATATTTCTTTTATATTTTGTATACATGTCTTTATGTACAATATATAAATATATAGATTATATATTGAAATCGATATCTATAATATGTCTATATCAACGTACCCTACAAATTCATAAAAAAAACAACACCTTAATTCATATAAAAAAACTTAAAATCTAATACCTTCAGTTTGCTGAACAATACATCAATGACTATTCCATTTTTGATATCAAGCGTAAAATCCTCAGCGCCAATCAATAAAAGCAATTGATTAAATCCCTCAACACAATGTTACCAACTCAAGCCCGGATTAGTTAGAGCCCTTCGCTCAATTATTCCAGGAGAATTCTCACGTCTATCTTGGGTTCTTCACTTGCAAATTGATTAATACTGTTTAAGTTCAATCACGTTCTCAAAAATTATTACCATACTAGGGCTAGTTTCTACTATCTTACTAATAATATTACGAGTTCGCAATTTTTTTTTTAATCTTTCACACAAAAAAACTGAACGGATTTTGATAAAACTTTAAAATAATATAGCCTGTTCATCAGATTAACATATAGGCTATAATTTATAAAGATATAGTTATACACATTTGAACTACGCGTGCGAAGCTGTGGAAAACGCTAGTATTATATATGCAAAAATTGTTGATACAATGTGTCTGTGCTTGTTAAATTTTTTAAGCTCTAAAGACTCAATAGAATTATGTGTTTATGTTAAAATATTTGATGGTATATATCAAAATACTTTCCGTTCTCAAATACCTATGCCTACTATTTTTATGGCGATTAGTTGAACGATGTAGTAAGAAGTATTTACGTTGGAGGGCCATCTAGTAGTGAATTAAAGCAAAATGGATAATACGAATAACTAACCTAACCTAATCTACATACTTTCTGTAAAATTATTTATAAGTGTCAAAAATTTAAAGCTTAGGGAAATTACGATATTAAAAATTACCTATGAACTAACGAAGATTTCAGTTTTAAATTTAATAGAGTAACAAAAAAATAGGTCTTTAGTATAACTGTGACCGACTGAAACTAAATGCGTAAAGTATACGAAGAGTTTCAAGTTTCGACCACAAGTCAACATCCGCTCTTATCATCATATCCTTATCTCTTAATATATAGATGGTATGGAGTCAATGATCCGTGAGTCAGACTCAAACTTGCTTGATCTTCTATGAAATATATTGAATAACCCTTGTATAGTCTTTAAATCAGTAGATATTTTTAATAAAGTGAAAATTTATGAAGTAAAAATTATGTGAAACGTATATGGCTTACCTACTTTTCATTCTTTTTTTTCAATTAGGTTTGTTTCCAATAAGACAATAAATAATCGATCTAACACTCAAGACATAGAAATAACTCTTTTAGATCGAGAATCTGATTAAAATGGTATTTAAAATGTCATGTTTTTGTGGGTATTTTAAATAGAGCTGTTTTTTTTAATGGAACAGACATTAATATTTATATAACGTACATAATATATAAATAAACTCTGAGTCGAATCTGCACATTAGATATTTTTTGTAATATCTTATTGAAATAGTCATCATTATCCATACAGAAACCGAATCTATATTTTTAGATTTTCTGTCTATCTGTCTGTCTGTCTGGGAACGCATTACGAGAAAGCTACTGGACAGATTTTGATTAAATTTGGTATAATGATAGTTGGTTATCCAGGTCAACGTATAGGATATTTTTTACTACGGGGAAATATCTCATCTCTGAGAAATCTATACTAATCGTTAAAAAGTATCTAGGGTATCGAACTCGAGCGGAGCGAGGGCGAATCACTAGTGTCTATTATAAACGAGAGTTCGTATCAATACTACCAATATTTTTTATGTACGCCGAAAATTCTGTGGAGGAAAAGAGTTATGTGAGATACCCTCACAGTATTCCCTTTCATTGACTTAAGGTTAGGATCAAGCTTGCACAGAAACATGCTTCACGACTAATAAGAAAAGGGCCTGTGAGCAACTTCAGCACTTAACACAAGATTAACATTTTGCAATAGGAATATTTCAATAAATTATAAACTTTAAGTTACAACTCCTTTATTTACTATTATTACTTAATTGTAATAATTTCAGGATAAAATATTACAGGATTGCTGATTTTGGCGGGTATTCCGTGACGAGAAGGCAGTCCACACCTCTTTGCATCCTGAAGTAACCCTTTTCACCCCAATTCTCACCCCATGAGTTTCGAACTGTCCAATATTTCACTCCATTTTCTAAAACATCAATTCATTATGAATTACAAATCGATTTATAAATATATGACCTTATATATTGAGATGTCAAATTTTTTAGATAATTCTTAAGCTTGACCCGGAACATATCTGCACTCGTAGTTAACGATTAGACTAACGTGGTAGGTACTCCATTATAATTATTCCTAACATAGGATATAGTTTAAAAGTAAAGAAGGGAAAAAATATTGTAATAACAACTAAGCAAATTACGAAAAATACCAACCTTCCCCAAAACCGACTAGAAGAACTCCGTGATCAACCGCCACACCGTGACAATTGACATTATCAATTATACCGCTTACATAATATAGTAGAATATTGGCGTCGACAGCTAGAATATTAATCAAATGAATTATGCCTTTATAAAATATGCAAAATAATTTGACTTTTTTTTTACCTGTAGGCCATTGCATATTTTTATTGATATTAGCGGAATTTACAGAACAACTTTTGAAATGAGAATAATAGGGGATATCAGAAATACATACATATCTTAAAACCCTTAAATCACTCATCCTTTCAAAATAAAATCAACAGACAAGCTACAAAATTATATACTGCACTTCTTCTCAAACCTCTGATTTTAACCATATTGACACAAGATATAGGACCAAGAGAGGTATCGACACAAAATATCAAGATTAGTTGAAGCAACCCTTTGTCTTAACTGAAGCACAAATGCTACTTTAGAAATATTATATACCTAATTATTGTTTAACTTACTTATTGATAATGGAGCTATTTGCTGTAGTTTTTGAGCAAAACCGTCCTCACTTACGTTTAGTTCTACACAATCTGTCGGTCTAACAACAACTTTAGATGGATCATACTTGCATGTGTTATTGGTTGCTGTATAAGGATAGTCCTTTTCGATTTGGGCACCTTGGGATACTAAATAACTAAAAAAACACAATGTGTGCTTATTTTATAGTAACAGCCAAATAATTATTATGAAACAAGATTTATTATGTAATTTTTTTCTGCCACGTGTTGTTATACATGTTATTAAACATTAGCATTTTGTCTGTATTAGAATCAAACTGTCATTGCCAGCTCGACACGAAGTATTCTATGGCATATCCTATAATAATGAATACATACAAAATGTTATATAACATATAAGAACTTTAAAAAATAAATAAAAACCGACTTCTAGATATTAAAAAGTAAAAAATAACTGAACGGGGGTTTTCATTTACTATACTCGTAGATACTTAATCAGATAATATATTTTTGAAGTCGGTGCCAGCCGACAATGCTTTAAGATATGAATATCTAATAGCTAAGTATGTAAAGATATAACTTCTAATTAAGTTAAAATATTGTATATCGACTTGGGATGTATTTATACATATCGGCTTTGCTTTTAATTACTATACTATCATCTAAATTACAAATAATTGTATAGTTTAAAGTCAATTATATGACAATTAATAGTTGGTAAAAAGTCTAATTAGATTTGTTAACATTCTTTAACCCTAATTTCATGGTTTTTCCTGATTTACTCAAAAACGGTAACTTAATACAATATAAAGTAGCAAAATCGGTCAAGCCGTTTCCAAGAAATCGGTGAAAATATATTAAAAAAAAAACATACAGACAAACATAGAACCTCCTTCTTTTTGGATGTCAGATAAAAACCTAAGAAAACTCAACAACAGAAGTCAGATTATCATAAATTATATAATAAAATATCTTACGATAAAGCGGAATCAGTCATTCCGCCTTTACATCCAAATGAAAATTTGTCACAATCTACTAGTTGTTGCTCGGATAGGTCTTGGATTTTGCCCGTTTTAATCGCGTTAACACTTTCCAAATTACCTTGAATGAAAATAGACAGGTAATAAATTATAGACAAGAGTTCTATACACAAAATTAATCTACGTTTATTATAAAATAACTTCAGTGCATATGATAGTTTTGGAGTAAGTGATTAAACAGCCGTAAAACATGAATAAGAAGAAGCTCACCAATTACACTAAACGCCCAACAAGAACCACATTCAGCTTGATCCTTTACTGGAGATACAACGTTTTTATCACGCCAATCAAATTGCACATCTGTTTTAAAATCTCCGACTTCAGTAATTATTTTGCAATCAGCTGTTCTAAGGGTTATGTTATCATGTCCTTTATAAACCTCAGATTCTGCTATAGTTCTGTCAGCAAAAGCAGTGACACCTTTAAAATAATAGAAAAGGTAGGTACTAGATTAAAGAATTCCTAAAAATTTTATCTATACATATAATAAATACTATACATTATTATCGATATATAAGCCGAATGTATAGTTTTTAGAATTTTTGTTTATCTGTATGTCTGTCTGCGACCACATCACGAGAAAATGACTGGACAGATTTTGATGAAATTTAGTAAGATGATAGCTGGTTATCCGGGTCAACACAGGATAGTTTTTACTTCTGGAAAATATCTCATTTCTGAGAAATCTATAATAAACATTAAAACATTTAGTATAGATTTCTAGAAACCCGAGCAACGCGAGAGTGAGTCGGTAGTAGGTACATATTATAAAAAGTATGAATCCGCTAATAAGAATTAAAACTTACCAAATATTGCGTTTGTACTACGACTGTTTAAATGGTCAATGAAATCGAAGTTCTTGAGGAACATTCCATATCTCACGAGTTTTTCTTCTTCATTTATATAGTGTTTGTTGAATTTTTTTACAAATTCTTCGAATTGTTTAACATGTATGTCGTCCAAAATGTTTAACAATGGTTTTGCTGATGCTATTTTAATCACAGCTAGGAAAAATAACAAAAGAGACTTCATCGTTTCACTTTGCACAATATTATACCTTATACTAAATTATTCAACACAGTTTTATACTAACTTGTTAGGTCTATTTATTTAAAATATGCGTTTTATGTCAATTTTATTTCCTTTTTATATTTGTTGGAATTCCAAATGTTACTTATTTATTGGACATTATAAATAACTATAGCTATCAACATATTTGGAGTTTTTGCAGATGCTTTCGTAATTTCATTTTAAATAAAAAATCGAAACCAATTCCAAAATATCAGAAAATAATAATAATCATTGTTTTAATATACAGAAAATATAAAAAAAAACCAAATTTAAAGTTGTAAGTCGGCAACATCAATTAAACAAAGTAAAATTGTAGTGCACATTACTTTTAACTTGTAGGTATATATATTTTTTTTTTATGAGATTCAGTGACAAACGAGCAGACAGACTACCTGATGGAAACCAGTACCTGTCGCCCATAACACCTACGGTTTATACACTTAGGTTGTAAGTAACAAAAATGCAGAACCACAGGTGCGTTGTCACTGTGCGGACTAAGATGATATGCCTCTTGCCTGTAATTGCGCTGGCTACCTTATCCTTCAAACCGGAACACAACAATGTAATCATTGTTGCTTGGCGGCAGAAATAGATAAGGGGGTGGTACCCATCCAGTCGGACTCCTCAGGCTTGACAGAGTCCTACCACCGGTATTATTAATTATACCGGTAGTAATTCAAAAAGCTATTGTAGAAATTCAACTAGTGAAATTAAGTAAAACTTTCTTAGATTTACGCGAATATATGAAATTTTAAATTAAAAATATTTTCGGATCTTTTCGTGAGTTTATTTAGATTTTTGGTTTGGTTTGGTTAGAACTTCAGTCTCTCCCGTGACCATGATTGCTGTACATTCGAAACGTCGAGGACCAAAAATCGAAATAAAATCACGAAAAATTATTTTTATATTTTGGAATTTGTCCTTTTCTGTCTATACCTATATAAATATGAAAAAAAAAATCATGAAGTAAATTTATCGATACAGAAGCCGAATCTATAGTTTTTAGAATTTTTGGCTGTCTGTTGATCTGTCTGGGAACGCATCACGAGAAAACAACTCGACGGATTTTGATGAAATTTGGTATGGTGATAGCTTCCGGTTCAACATTTAGGATACTTTTTAGTGCAAGAAAATATCTCATCTCTGAGAAATCTAGGTATACTAACCATTAAAACGTACTTAGAGTTTAGTACCTTTAGTTTGTCAGGCAATTATTTGTGATACTTATTTTAAAATTTTAAATTTCATTTATTACGGTCTATTATTTACCGGTGGTAGGACTCTGTCAAGCCTGAGGAGTCCGACTGGATGGGCACCACCCCCTTATCTATTTCTGCCGCCAAGCAACAATGATTGCATTGTTGTGTTCCGATATGAAGGATAAGGTAGCCAGCGCAATTACAGGCAAGAGGCATATCATCTTAGCCCTCACAGTGATAACGCACCTGTGGTTTTGCATTTTTGTTACTTAAAACCTAAATGCATGAACCGTAGGTGTTATGGGCGACAGGTACTGCTTTCCATCAGGTGGTCAGGCTGCTCGTTTGTCACTGAATCGCATAAAAAAAAATAAAAAAAATAAAAAAATATATATAAGTATATATATATCAGTCCATATTATCATACGAAATAGGATATTTCACACATTACCTTCTAAATCTTCTTTCATATTATTATGATATTAATAAAATAAACGTTCAAAAGAGCAGAGAATACCATTTAGAATTTACATAAAAAAAACATGATTATTTTTTTTAAGTATTTGTAAGCGGTCTGTGACTGATTGCGGCTCCGGTAATTAAACATAGTAAAGAAATTTAATTAATGTACTCCTGTGTAAGGTTGCATTTATATATTGAGCGTTTTAATGGAAAATAATATTATATTTGATTAATTTGTAATGATTTATGATTAAGGCGTTTAGTTTGTGACCTTGGCCGATAGGAATGTATTTTAAAAAAATAAAAAGGACGCGGATATTAATTTATTTTCCCGCGCTTTTGAAAAGAAATGTCGGTACCACCCTGTAGTGACTAGTCATGGAATAACTGTTTTCCGAACCGGTGGTAGCTTCCACACGGACAGACACACTGACGATTATAAAAGTACTGAATATACCATGCAAGGAATACCTCGAAGTTTTATTAACGTCTTCCTACATTTTCTTGTTGGCAAGAGAATTTTACAATTGTCTAAGAGACTCGGAAACTTGCGAAAAACATATTGCAAAAAAAAAAACGAAATAAAGATTTTAAATGGAAAATAAATTAATAAATATCGTTGAATATATGTTTCATTGAATATTGGAAAGGGAAGTTTCATAAAAACATGCACTAAGCTGTCCGTCCACATCCGTATGAAAAATTTTGAACTTTGGACTTTATTTTATGGTTAGGTTTCCAATTAATTGTGGAAAATTTAAATTATTAAAAAAACACTATTATAATATATTTTATAGAAAATGTGCGTGTACTATTCAAATTTTAACATTTTTTTAATAGCTTAACTGATAACTCTGTAAATAAATCTTGAACTCACTTGTAACCCTACTTTTAACAATCGTGTCGATTTAACTTTCAAAGAAATTTTGTAAGTATGTGAAATCCTTATGACCAGTGGCCAAACTATAATTTGACACTGATGTTATAACAGAAAGAACTAATTTCTAGTAAGACCTTCGTGTTTAGGCTCATTTGATTGATTTTGACAAGTTTATCATGATCCATCCATACATGATCGCTGATGTTCAAAAGTAAACAAGTGAAAATATCTCCTCTTCTGAATCTCAACCTTCAACGCTGAATATGACGATTAAAGATAATATAAATTATTAGGATTAATTTTTGTCATTCAGTTACGGTGCAAATTGCATATGAGTATCTTTTAAAAAATAGTAATTGCGATTTAATGTTAATTTCTTTCATTTGAGTTCGGACAGTACCGGATATCTAACAGCTTTTTTACTTAATGTTTAAGATTGATTACGATCAGACCACTGACATATTTATTAATCAACTAGCGACTCACCTTCGCTTCGCTCGGGTTCGTCCCTACTTACGTTTTAACGTTTAGTTTAGATTTCTCAGTGATGAGATATTTTCCTGCAGTAAAAAGTATCCTAACCAGCTATCATCATACCAAATTTTATCAAAATCCCTCTAGGGGTTTTTCCGTGATACGGTAACAGACAGTCAGACATACAGACAAAAAGTCTAAAAACTATAGATATGGCTTCTGTGTCGATAATAATGACTATTTCAATAAAATTTTCCAAAAAAATATTCAATGTACAGATTCGAGTCAGTTAGAATTATATTATATGTATATAGATATGTGTCAACAAATTTATCATGTTAATATATTATATAGTATCTCCGAAGTCAAGGATTTAATTTTAACTGTTTTATCAATGTAAATCTATACATATAGTATTTTTTGTAATTTTTTATTGAAATAGACTTCATTATCAATACAGAGACCGAATCTATAGTTTTTAGGATTTTATCTGTCTGTCTGTCTGTCTGTCTGTTACCGCATGACAGAAAAACCACTGGAGGGATTTTGATGAAATTTGGTATGATGATAGCTGGATATCCGGGTCAACATGTAGGATACTTTTTAGCGCGGGAGATTATCTCATTCCCACGTTATAACACAACCCAAAAAATATTTTTGATCAGAATTTCTTGAAACTTGGTATTAATGCTCTTCAATACAATTAAAAAATACGTGTTTTAGCGTATATATATTTCTTTTTTGGATTTTTAGGTAATGAAAATTTTAATATAAATTGATCTGATGAAAAATCTTAATATTAAAATTTAATGTAAAAATAATAAACTCAGAAAATTTTAATATTTCATTTATTATGTTATAATGACAACAGTAATAAGAGATTATCGAGATACAAGTGATTTTGAAAACACAAAGGTAAAATATTACATGACCGCTGTCACTACAGCATCAGTAAGGAGAAGGCAATTGACTCCTCTCTGCAACCTGAAGTATCCTTTTTCACCCCAATTTGAGCCCCATGAGTTCTTGACCGACCAATATTTCACTCCATTCTCTAAAAATCAATCAAAAATGAGTTAAAGTTAGTAGCAGTTAATACTGAAACTGATCTCCGATATAAAAATAATTTTAGTTACATCAATAATATTCAAATTAGTATCTATTTCTTACATAAAACAAAAGTAAAGAATAAAAAAAACATTTTATTAAATACAACTAAATAAATAGTACCTTCGCCAAAACCTACAAGAAGAACTGCATGATCAAGTGCTTGACCATTACAATTGGCACCTTGAATTATACCGTTTTGATAATGGCTAAGAAGAGAAGCGTCGATAGCTGAAATTTAATTCAAATTAATAGTATATCTATACAGATAAATAAAGTTGGAGTGTCCGTTTGTAATATTAAAGTAACCGCTTTTTACTAAATGCATATAGGTGTATACACGGTACATATACCAAAACAACATTTTTTACAATATAACTTTTTTAATTATCGCGTTTCATATTTATATAATAGCTATACTACGGGTATAGATATTATATTTTTACGTACGTAAATATAATAGTTGTTTGTCTGTCTGTCTGTCTGTTTGTTCCGGCTAATCTCCGAAACGGCTGGACCGATTTTGGCGGGACTTTCACTGGCAGATAGCTGATGTTATAAGGAGTAACTAAGGCTACTTTTATTATAGAAAAAGAATCAGGGTTCTGCGAAAAAAAATTAACACCCATGAAATTGTGAACAAAATCCGCGTACGGCATACGCACTCGAGCAAAACGAGGGTAAATCGCTATATAATTTAAATGAACATCTTAGGAGTAGCAAGCTACTATTTATGTATAAACATAGCTAGCCGTGAAAACGTACCTAGGAACGAACGCGAGCGAAGCGAGCGTGAGTCCTAGTATTATAATATAATTAGTTATTTTGTAGTTAATAGCGCACTAGCACTTTATTTTTAAAAAGCGGCTCACCCTTGCTTCACTCGGGTTCGTCCCTGGCTACATTCATCGTCCTAGATACTTGTATATTTACATAGGTATGATGAAATGTTGTGGGTTGTACTATAACGTATTTTCCCTTGAAAATTAGATAATCTGTTGCGGTAAAAAGTAGTCTATATGTCATTCTAAAGCCCTTCATCCAACTCCACACAAAAAATCCTTCAATCAATTTAGATGTGAAAGAAAGAAAAGCAAACAAACATACAAACATACTTTCACATTTATAATTTTAAGTACGGATATTAGTATTGATTGTCTATTAAATGTTTTGTTATTATATATTGGGCACTTTCTTTTGTAGGACGTACAGAAGAATCTAATAATAGCCATTTCATTTGTCCACTTTTTGCCTGTGTTAACGAAACTGTGGACCTATGCACTGGTTTCATCTTGATGGGTCTGGAGTTAGTCTATATTATTTTTGCCATGTTATTGAACGGAAGATTTATCCACTGTACATTTCAAACTTCTAATAAGTCACTTCTATGTCATGACCGTCTATTTGAAATAAATATATGTAATTCATAGCTAATTTACCTATAGACAACGGGGCTATTTGCTGAAGTTTCTTAGCTAAGCCATCTTCATCTACCTTTAGTGATTCACAATCTGTTGGTTTTACGGCGATTTTAGATGCATTATATTGGCAAGTGCCATCTTGTTGTGTATATGGATAGTTAGCCTCAGACATAGAACCCTTGGATTTCAAATAACTGAAAAAAATAATGTTTTTTTTTTAATATCTAATAACACAATTAAAAAGCCCATTAAATAGAGTATGAATTTCACTGCTTTAATGACATTTGAAGCATCGCGTACCCATGGGATACTCAAAATTTTGGTCTTTGGACTTTAAAAATATTTTGACTTAGTTTAAGACATGTATAGCTATAACATAATCAAATATTATTACAATAATTATAAATTTCAACATTTTTTACCTGTCTGTTTCACGTAGAATACCCCGTATAACAGATGTATTCAGTAGAAACCATTGTAATATTATAAAAAATAATTTTAACCTGAGGTCTCAGTAGATGTACTCATGTATAAAAACATAAAAGTACATTTAAGAGATAAATGCAATGTCTATTTTATTATAATTTAATAAAAAAAATGTATATAACTTACACCAAAGCTTCATTCGGGATTCCCCCATTACATCCAGAATCATCTGAATCCCTATCACAATCAACTAGTTGTTGCTCCGACAATTCCTGTATACTGCCCGTTTTAATTGCGTTAACGCTTTCCAAATTTCCTTAAATTAAAATATATATAAAACATTACATATAGATTGACTTTTTGCTGATTGCACATATCAAAAAAAATCATTAAAATGTTATAAATTTAGAGTTAACTTGCGACTTACCCTCGCTCCGCTCGGGTTCGTTCCTACTTACGTTTTGACGTTTAGTATATATTTCTCAGAGATGAGATATTTTCTCGCGGTAAAAAGGCATCCTATATGTTGACCCGTATAACCAGCTATGACCATACCAAATTTTATCAAAATCCCTCCAGTAGTTTTTCTGTGATGCGGTAACAGACAGACAGACAGACAGACAGACAGACAAAAATTGTAAAAACTATAGATTTGGCCTGTGTATCGATAATAATGTCTATTTCAATAAGATTTCCCAAAAAATATTTAATGTACAGATTCGGTTTAGTTACAATTTTATTATATGTATAGATGTTGGGTAGTTTGAAGTGAAACAACTATTAATATCAAATACTTTTTTTATATTACTACTAGCAAAACTAAATGTTCGCTTTAACGGTTAGTATGGAATGATATACTACATATTATATATACATAGTTATATATAGTTATATTGTAACCATTGTAAACAGCAATAAAGGCTTATTTTATTTTTATTTATTTATTTTTATTTATATATACATAGGTAAAAAATTAACAGTTCTAAACTTTTCGATTTTCCATCTGCTTTTTTTGGGTTTTCCCTATTTTTTTATTCTTAAACCACCTCTGACGCACTCCCAACAAAACAAAAATATAATTATCCAAATTGGTCCAACCATTTTTGAGTTTTAGCGAGACTAACGAACGGTAATTGATTTTAATATACATATACTAGCAGACCCGGCCACACATTGCTGTGGCACACATATGAAAAACGTCAATTTTGCAATAAAAAAAAAAGCAATAATCGGGATAAAAACTATCCTATCTTTTTAATTGGCACAAATCACACATTTTGAAATAAAATACGTCTAGATCGAATAAATAGTTTCGGAGTTCATCCCGGACAAACATTGTGACACGATATTTATATATATTATTAAGATTAAGATTTATATATATTAAGATAGGTAAAAATGGACAAAGCATAAATAAATTATAACTCACCAATTGTACTAAATGCCCAACAAGAACCACAGCCACCTTGATCCTTTACTCTAGAAACAACGTTTTTATCACGCCAATCAAATTTGTCATCAGTTTTAAAATCTCCAACTGCTGTAACTTCTTTGCAAAGGCTACTAGTATCTTTCGAGGGCTTATATCCTTTATAAAACTGCTTAATTTCTGCGTTAGTTAAGTCAGCGAATTTTGTGATACCTTAAAAATTTAACTAAATATTAGTGAACGTTATTTACATTTTTAAATGCACGACTGATGATTTTTAAGGATAGTGAGAAATCTGATATACTAGTAATGGCATCATTTTATTAGGAATTACTAACATTTTGATCGACTAAGAAAGTGGAGGGGTGTATTTTTGATATACCTATGACTGTCTGTTTAGGTCACAGAAGGATTCATTTTAACTTAATGTTTTGTTTTAAATCAATATAAATCAAGGTAGTACTTTACTTTACAGAAAATTCGTTCATCAGATTTGAGCATTTGCTCAAATCTTATGAGCTGTATTTTAAATGAGCATAAAAAACTAGAGATAAATATAAATATATTGGGACATTAACACACAGCACCATCTAGTTCCATGGTAAGCTACAAGGCTTGTGTTATGGATACCAGATAGTTCATACACTACACATATATAACTTTAAATACATGCATATTATAAATATAAACACCCATGACTAGAGTACAAACATTCGTGCTCATCACATAAATGAATGCCCCCAGACACAACAAGTAGGGTCACTACAAACTTACCAAATGTTTCGCCTGTACTGTGACTGTTTAGATGTTCAATGATATCTAAGTTCTTCAGGAATACTCCATATCTTATTAGTTTTTCTGTTGAATCTGAATATTGTTTATCGTAATTTATTATAAATTGTTCAAATTTGGCTAAAAGTGGGTCGTCGGATAGGTAAGATATGGTTTTAGCGTATGCTATTGTGATAGCAGCGAAGAAGTATAACGCAAGAGAACTCATTGTTCTTATTTCCACAATGAATGTCCTTATACCATCACAGTTTTATAGTTAAACGTTAGGTCAAAATATTTCAAGTATGCATTATATGACCATTTTATATTTGTTGGTATTTTAGTTATTGCATATTTATTCATGCTTGTATGTTAGAATAATTTTAAATATTTTAATAAAATGAATATATTTTATTCAGGAATCCACGTTAAATAATTATCATGTATTAGAAGATAGCATTTATAGAAATAGAACGTATAATAGCCATAGTTGTAATTTTTTTCAGTAAAATTGTTTTTTATTGTCATATTAAACTAGTGGCTCACCCTCGCTTCGCTCAAGTTCGTCCGTTTTAAGGTTTTAAGGGTTAGTATGAAATATAAATCTTTGAATTTTTCGGCTTTTCTGTACTATAATATACATGTATTATACATATAAACTTTCCTTTTAAATCACTCTATCTATCAAAAAACCGCATCAAAATCCGTTGCGTAGTTTTAAAGATCTAAGTATACATAGGGACAGACAGACAGCGAGAAGCGACTTTGTTTTATACTATGTAGTGATAAAAAGAAACTATTTTTTTAGAAAAATATTTAAATATATATATAAATATATATATAAATTATTTGGAAACTGTACAATAATTTAAAGCGATAAAAATTAATTTCAATTACATGCTCAACTTCAAACATTAATAACTTTTATAATATTGATTTTAGAAAAAGCAAATTGTGGGTAATTTAATAATAAATAACATTTTTTTTAAGTTTTAATTATGATAAATAAGAAATAATGATTCAGGACGCGGAGAAACCGATGAAGCGCGCGAGTCAAAGAGCGACAGAGCGCGCGTATAAATAATTAAAAAGCAGGTATAAAAAATGTTTTTTTTTTTTTCTCGCTTAAGGATATTATTAATTATTGTATAAAGATTATTAAAAATAAAAAAGTGCATGTGTGTCCAATCACACACGGTAGAAGTGAAACTTCAGAAAAGTAACCTACGAGAGAATGAGATGAATACCTATAGAGTATCAGAAGTAGGATAATTTAATGTTTGTTTTTTTAATAATATTTTTACCAAGTTTAAAAGTTATACTACATTTTATTTGACATAAGTATACATTACATATTATTTAGTAATTAATTTTATTATTTTTCTCTTTTTGTGTATAATGTATTCTATCGCTAATAATTAAATAAGGCATATTACAATCATAATATATTTATTTATACACGAAAAAAATATAATATTATATATTGGTCAGACAATAACAACGGTTACCACGGCAACATGGGAATGTATTCTATCTCATTCTCTCGCCGGTTTATCTTATATATTTATGTGTTTGTCTCTTTTTAGTGTCGCATTTTTATATTTTACTGTTAAGTTTATGTATTTATAACATGCATTTTATGTTATTGCTATTTACATTAGTTTTCCACCCCCTGTCTAAATAATGATGGGGACAATTACGGGTCATTGTCACTTAAACAAACATTTATTTATAACCGGCGGGACTGACAGTCCTCTATGCAGAGGATGCTTCAGTGCCGAAGAAACAGTCACCCACGTGATCCTGGAATGCGAGGCAGTGGCTCATCAACGCAAAGAAATCCTCGGATCAGTGAGGTCGCTCCGCGAAGCCTGTAAAGCTCCCAGGAAACTTTTGCGCTTCTGGGCGGAGCTGGGCTGGCTAGATTAGCCAGGATTCAGGACGCATAACGGACCAACTTAGAGTCTAAATGCGGAAAATTGAGTCCACCCTACATTACGTTACATTACATTGCTATTTAAATTTGACATTTTGCATTTATTAGTTGGTTTTCTCATTATTATTTTTTATTTCAAATGTGCTGTACATATGTATGTATCTTATAAGTCCTCAGTTTACTTTGAACATTTAAAGAGTTTAAACTTGCCAAATAGGTTTCCACATATTTCGGGAATCATTATTCCCAAAATAATATTACCATAGGCAGTTTTCTATCTATCAATCCAAACATTTTATAATAAAATTCTAATTGAGTTGAATCTGTACATTAAATATTTTTTGGAAAATCTTATTCAAATAGTCATTATTATCGATACAGAGGACGAATCTATAGACTTTTAGAATTTTTGTCTATCTGTTTATGTGTCTGTCTGTCTGTCTGTCTGGGAACGCATCACGATAAAAACACTGGACAGATTTTGATGAGGTATGATGATAGGTGGTTATCCGGTTCAACAAATAGGATACTTTTTACTGCAGGAAAATATCTTATCTCTAAGAAATCATACTAAACGTTAAAAAGTAGTACTTTGTATTACTTTTATATAATTTTTTTTTTACAGGCTTTATAGATTATAACTTTTTTCAAAAGATGATAAGTTGATGACATTTTCTTGATGCTTAATGGTGTAAATATTACAGAAGTATTAAATTTTACTAATTGCCGTAGGTATTTATCTTCATGAGAAATGAACTTTATGGGCTCTGTATTACTTTGAATACAATTTATCAAAATTATGGTACGATGGTTGATTATAACTTTGTTTTTGAAAATTGGAAAATTCAGGAGAAAATTATAGTTTTTTCTATATAATTTTTGTACGACTTTAATGATCACTAGCGACTCACCCTAGCTTTGCTCGGGTTCGTCCCTAACTTGCTTTCTAATACAAACTTTCATCCCCATTTTCACCCCCTCAGGGATGATTTCCGGGATAAAAAGAATCTTATGTCCTTCCCAGGGTCTCAAACTATCTTCTTACTAAATTTCATCTAGATCGGTTCAGTAGATCCAGAGATCCCACTACAACCTCACAAACTTACAAACTTTACCTCTTTGTAATATTAATATAAGTAAACAAATTTATAGAAGTTGGTAGGTGTACGACATTTTTTGCAGATTGAGATAAAAACCGCTTTCAAATCTATTTATTAGCTACAATGTAAATAATAATAAACACACATATGGGCGTTAAACTTGTAACGCCTTTTGTAATCCATATTATAACCATACCATTTTTATCTTTTATTTATGTAATTTATAATCATTTATTTCATATTCTCTTGTACCATTGATCTCCACTTCCAAACACTTTCCCTCATATCTATAGATTCCTTGAAGAAGAATTTCTTTAAGCATTATTTCACTTTGTATGTATGTATTCAGCCCTTTATAACGTCCCACTGCTGGGCACGGGCCTCCCTTCAATACGAGGGGGAACAGGCCATAGTCCACCACGCTAGCCAAGTGCGGGTTGGCGGACTTCACATGTCTTTCGAAAACTTGCTAGGTTCTCTCAGACATGCAGGTTTCCTCACGATGTTTTCCTTCACCGTAAGGCAAGAGGTAATCATGTTAGAAATAATTCGCACATGAAAATATCAGAGGTGCAAGACCCGGGATTTGAACCCGCTTCACTCGGATACCGAAGCGAGCGAGTTACCATTGGGCTACCACTGCCAACAATATTTCACTTTAGATTATAAAGAATATACTCGTACATATGTAAGAATATGTTTAATAACATCATGATAGCAAGTAGTAAAGTCAAAGCTAGAGTACTCATTATTTTACATTTTTACCTTCCTCTGAGATTCTTTTTACAGAAATACGCTATTGTGTTTACTATCTGGTCCGCATATTTCCCATTCTATCTATTGTGGTATTTATAAACTAAGAATTTTTCAGTTTTAATATGTTAGAATTTCTAAGTTATTATAAAAAACTATTAAGCTTTAAAAAATTTTATTGGAATAACATTTGCTTACTACATTTTTTTACTTTTGTAAGTCATACACAAAAAACATATACCGTATAAAATTACGTTCTCCTTTTTTGAAGTCAGTCAAAAATATAAAACATGAGTATCGAAACTACTCAATTGAAGTCTTTGTTACTGGCTGTATAGCAACAAAGGAAAAGGCACTGCTTATTTTGGTCGACATAGAACTTAAGATATAGAACAAAAAAGCATGAGATACGATATCACTGCGCCATTTAGCACTCCAGCAATTTACCCGTCTTCGCTGGGTGGCTCTTGTTGGCTATCATATAGAATCAGCGCCATCTTTTGACTAATTTTATTACTAACATTAGCCTATATTGAGTAACAGAAAGCTATTGTTATCCACAAAATTTAATTAAGCTGATTTGTTATGACATAGAATAACTGTAACTCTTTAGTAATTTCAGCGTGAAATAGTAACAAACATACGGACATACAATTTTTTGAAGTAATAATATATATAGAACTATTTTATTATGACATTTAAAATGCGAAAACAAAATAAATAAAACGAACAAGTTGATAAATACAATATTTACAAAGTTTAATTTTCTTCGAGCAACGGATGAATACGAAATGAATCATTACAATTCTGAACCTTTATTCGAGATACGACCAAAGAACTCAACTGAGTTCCGTTTTAAATATTTCCATTAAATTTCAATTTTCAAACTCATATCTTCACAATGAGTCTAACGACAATGAATCCGACTGTTTACTGTTATATTAAATACTAGCGGTTTCTAGTGACTTCTTTTATATATAAGATACAAAAAATTTTGTTTTTTTTATATTTCGTAATATAGTGTTATGTTATTTTGTAGTTTTCGGTTAACAGATTTTTTTTTAAAATTAATGTAATCCTAATTTATTTTAGTTAGGGGTTTATTTAGTTTAGATATCCCTTGATTAGAAACCAGTCAATTATTTTTGTCTTACCGTCACCTCGATCGGATGCGTAGTAATAACCTATCTGTTAATTCAGCTGATAATTATAATGAATTATAATGAACAATTTTACATTGTTAGTATTTTTTACTCTACAAGAGTGTTTTAGTTTTAATTTCATATTCTTTACCCACTATACGTTGCATGGGTAAACGCACAATAACTTACAAAAATATGATCACGAAAAAACTATACATCCCTTTATCTAGAGTACCTATTTCTTTGTAATCGGTCAATAATAACAGTAAAATAAATTGAAGTAAATGTTTTTTTTTGTATAATATAACATCTTGCTAACAACTAATTTTAACATTCCCAAGGGCATAGCGTGAGGTTTATATCCTTGATATACATGACCTTTCTTAGCCCTACGCAAAAAGATATTTTTTCAAATCTGACTGGTAGTTCCCGAGAATACCACATTCAAACAAACCAAAAAAACCCCACTAATAATGAAAATTAAGATATAAGTCCACACAAAATAATATAAAAAAGAAAACGAAAGTGAAAGTTAAAAAAAAACAAACGAAATCGCACATACAAATTGACTATTTCTTAGAAAACCCATTGTCATTAGCCCTCATTGACGTGAAGGTGTAGGGCATAAATTTCCTAATATATTTTTTCTTTCAACAATAAACTATTATTGTTCGTATTTTAATATCGAACACACGTCGAGATACATAAATAATGCGCGGCGTTTTTCGGCCATTTGTTTGGATGAATGGTTGGTTCCATAACGTCTAGGATATTAATGTTGGATGGCCCATTCATGTTTCTTTATGCCGCTTAAGAATGTGTACGCATTCGTCATATCATGGTGACGGTTTATACTTTTTTCCTTTAAGATTGTTAGTTGGAATGGGATGTTGTTATAATTGACAAGTAAATTGTGGTAGCTTTCGATGTGTATTTAAGTTATCTTTTTAAATACAGGGCAGTGGTAGTTGAGTGGTAACGCGCTGACGAAACCGAGTGAAGCTGGTTCAAATCCCGGGTTTCGCACCTCTAATGTTTTCATGAGCGAATAATTTTCAACAGGATTATTACTTCTCTTATGGTGAAGGAAAACATCGTGAGGAAATCTGCACGTTTGAAAGAACCTAGCAAGTTTTTGAAAGATATGAAGTCCACCAACTCACACTTGGCCAGCGTGGTGGACTATAGCCTGATCCCCCTCGTATTGAAGGGAGACCTATGCCCAGCAGTGGGATGTTAAAAAGGGCTGAATACAACATTTATTTAAAAGCGAAATACCGCTCTTTTATTAATTGACTGATTCATCACAATATCTTATAATGACTTACGCCAGGTTCATGAGATTTGGTTAGACACTAGTTTGTGCGATGAAACGATTATTGAAAACTTACATTTTTAGAGGTAAGAGAGGTTTAACTTTGTATAAACCTTTTTGCTTTATAATTTGAAATTCTCAGTACATGCGTTAAGTCACAGGTACAGTTAGTTTAGTATATAGATATGTTACTAGTATTAGGTCTTAAGGTTTACTTTAAATAAAATTATTTTCAAGTTTCTTTAAGTTTAAAATAGATTGTAATACAATAAGTACAACATCCAAAAAATAACTAAGTTCACGCTATAACCATACATATTAGTGTAATTAAAATATTATCAAGCTAGTAATTATATATACATATTTTCATATAAAACTCTACATTTAACATGAATTAAAAAAATTATCATTCCAAATCCATCGGCCATTATTCATAGAAATATTTTCGTCTTATTAATATCAAGATTGTTTAAGCATCAAACACGCCGGTGTCTAAATTATTCAAGCCGACCGCAGTTTATCGCTCGCCTATCTACCTCACCCCCTTTGATCAAGGCGTTCGACCGTGACGAACCAACGCCCGGACCAATATTTTAAAACACGTTTTGTCATTCTATCTTTTTCTGATTTTATAAAGAAGGTAAAAGACAAAATTAAAGTAGATCACCCGTCACTGTCCGTTGCTATGCAAATGAAAGAGACGGCGGAACAAATAAAACTGGTTTACATTAGAATATTCAATGTTACAGAGCTATTGTTATGTGGGTGAATATTTTTGTACAGGAATTGTTAGCAGGTTTTTGAGGAACTAAAGGGAACGTATTTTAATAAGGGATAAAGGCAAAAGTTAAGAAAATATTGACTCTAACAAAGAATGAGTGGAAGTATGATCAAGTTTTTGATATATTTTTGACTCTCTGCTACTTTTGTATTTTGAAAGGAAGAATTCAGGAAAAACTTAGTTTCATAGCTTAAATAGTGAAACTTATAATCTAGATTTTTTAAAACTTAAGCCAGAATCAATAAATAATAAAATAATTATTTATTTTATTGGGATTTTTGGAGTGTCTAATATTAAATCTACGCTGTCCATACATACATCCATTCTAACATTAAACAGCTATTTTAAATATTACTAGCGACTCACCCTCGCTTCGCTCGGCTTCATCCCTAGGTACGTGTTACGGTTAGTATGAAATACAAATCTTTGAATTTCTTGACTTTTCTTTACTATAATATGTATGTATTATACATATAAATCTTCCTCTTGAATCACTCTATCTATTAAAAAACCGCATCAAAATCCGTTGCGTAGTTTTAAAGATATAAGTATACATAGGGACAGACAGACAGCGGGAAGCGACTTTGTTTTATACTATGTAGCGATGATGCAAACAATATTTTTACAACCAAGACTCGAATACATTCCATAAAGCCATACAGTTATGTGATAGCTCTTTATTTATCCTCTAAATATATCTAGGTTTTAAGAGTAATGATTTTCACTCAAGTCTAACAAATCTAAAACATCTATATATAATAAAATTCTAACTGAATCGAATGTGTACATTACATATTTTTTGGAAAATCTTATTGAAATAGTAATTATTATCGATACAGAGGCAGATTCTAAATTTTATAGAGTTTTTGTCTGTCTGTCTGAGGACGCATCACGAGAAGACCACTGGACAGATTTTCGTGAAATTTGGTATGATAGTAACGGGTTATCCGGGTCAACATATAGGATACTTCTTACTGCGGGAAAGTATCTCATCTCTGAGAAATCTATACTAAACGTTAAAATGTAACTAGGGATGAACGCGAGCGGAGCGAGGGTGAGTAGCTAGTTAAATACAAAATACATATATACATAAAATAAATACTAAATCGTTACTTCCTAATTAAAATATGCACCAAAATGACCGATATTCAAACTTCAAGCATCCCTTTGAAGACTCACTGGACACCAAAGACACCGGCACGGAACAGTCAAGGGCCCTCACATATTGAGAGAGCCAGTTTGTTCCGAAAATATTTTATACTTTTGCATAGAGATCAAAAGACGAATGTGAAAAGGCCCTCCACGCCACTCGTGCAGTTTAGCTTTGAAACCATTGAATAAGCGTCATTGAACTGCTTGTGAATTCTAATTCTAGTTTTATTTATAATTTGTTAGCGAAATGGACTTAAACGTTTATTTTCATAGGTGAATGTTATCGGATTGCAGTTGTAAATGCGAAAGTTTTATATGTGTGTAAGTTTGTTACGCTTAAACGGCTGGACGGATTTGGATAAAATTTGGTGAACAGATAGATTATGGCTTGGAGTAACAGATATTTAGTTAGGCCTTTGGAATATATCCGAGTGTAATTAGGGAAAGTCGCTAGTCGTGCTAAAACTTATTGATGGATATGAATTGATATAATTAGTGTATGTACATACCTAATATATAGATTACATATAAAAAAATTCTAACTGAGTCGAATCTGTATATAAAATGTTTTTTGGAAAATCTTATTGAAATAGTCATTAATCATTTTTGTCGATACAGAGGCCGAATCTATAGTTTTTAGAATTTTTGTCTGCCCGTCTGTCTGTGACCGCATCACGGAAAACCCACTGGAGAAATTTTGATGAAATTGGTATGACGACGATAGCTGGTTATCCGGGTCATCATATAGGATACTTTTTTCTGCGGAAAAATATCTCAACTCTAAAAAAAATATATTAAACATAAAATGTAAGTAGGGACGTAAATAACGTAAGCATTTTTTTGTTGTGCAATAATTAATAGGTAAAACGGAATACTGCTACTTATGGTTCTAGATACTTTGAAATGAAGCATTAAAATGATTATTTTGGAACTTTTATATTATTTATAACTTAAATTAACCTATACTCCTAATATAATTATATATAATTAATATCATTTTACATATGTCTGTGTAAATAAAATCATCAGTCACATGTCATAAACAAACATTGCCATGTGTCAGGTCAAAGAAGTCACCACGTCCATCTGTTTGCGTAATTTAATTATGATTTGTTACACCATTAAAGCATATTTCCATTTCTATATCATTACAAAACATAACTTTTACTTTAGTAATACTTATACTAAAACAATCATTTAGTAAGCATGTATTTAAAACAATTGATTGTAAGTCTTTATTTGTTCATAGGTATTAAAATGATTATATTTTTTGTTATTAATCTGTACTAATATTATAAAGAGGTTTTGTTTGTTTGTTTGAATGCGCTTATCTCAGAAACTACTAATCCCATTTGAATAATTATTTTTATATTAGATAGCCCGTTTATTGAGGAAGGCTATAAGGTATATATCATCCTGGAAAAATGTACAATTCCCGTGGGGTAGATTTGTTTTTGTCTAGGGATGAACCCGAAGTGAAGCAAGGGTGTGTGTGTGTGTTATAGCTATAGAGGTCACAATGGCTAAAAAGTTAAATGACATTTTCGTCTACCACTAAACTATTTATATATTTATACCTAAGGTCAACGTAAGAACTTTTATTTAAATACGTTCCTAACATAATAAATCAGCTATTAAAAACTTTCAAAACCACTTTTCTCTTACACAAAAAAGTTCCTACCACATTTATTATAACAAATATCGATTAAAAGTGAATTATCAAATCTCCATCATCTTGAACAGTTAACAATGTAATCTATTCACATATTTTGAATACCAACTGGTGCCTTGCTGTCTGGAACTCTCAGACGTCCCGGCACCTACCTGCTATCCACCACTTAACCCATGTATGAAAGAACCGACATTATCCTTAGAAAGAAATAGTAAGAGCCCCCGCACACTATAGACTTACTTCAAGCCAGAATCTAATCAAGTTATTTCAAAGAAATTACTTTCCATAATTGTTATACTTAAAAGAAAACATAATAATATGGGTTTGAATTATTTTAACAATATATTACGTATACAAAACATATAATTCACATAACTGCAAATATTTTTACGTTACTATTAAAGATGAAAACGAAAAACAGAAACAAAACTATTCCACGGGAACCGTACGCCTTTCCAGAACAAAAAGCAATATATGTGCTATTTCAGACTATAATCTATCTCTGTGCCAAATTTTATCCAGATTCGTTCAACGGTTCTGATGTTATTGAGTAACAAACATCCAAACATCCATCTAAACTTTAACTTTTACTACATTAATAAGAAGTAAGATTTTGATTATAGTAAGTCATAATGTCTAAAAATATTATAAAGATGTAGCAAGAAAATCAATTTAATTTGAGTTTTACGAACTGATTATGAATCCGACTGTGTAAAGTCTACAGTGTGCGGTCTGTAAAGACGTCCAATCTGTTTGTTCTGGCCGCCCGCGCTGACCCGCGTCATTATAGAGTGCTATCCTCCATAAGGTTTTTACATTTTTTTCTTTTTATGTTTATGGAATGATATTTTTTGAATATCGAGTATTAACTGATACAGTGATTTAACAAATCTTAGATGAAGCTGTTTAAATTAAAAGTATTTAAATATTAAATAAATTAATTTAAAATAAAATTAAATATTAAAATAAAAAAATTATGTTTCTTTATTTTAAACAAAGTAAGACGAAGTCACAGGTTCGATTTCTGCATTAAATTATAAACTATAAGGTGCTATATACAAACGATTTAAAGAGAAAACTGATAAATAATAGCTTTACTTAATAGAACATACAGTCCACGTTTATTTTGAAACAAAATAAATATATAATTAATCTAATATTTTGTTCACACTACAGTCACCTGCGTCGCAAGATCGAGCTCCTTTATTTAAGGTTTTATTAAGTAGTGGGTCGGAGGCGGTTTTTATTCCTTGCTCCCTTACGTGGGAACATGTATAGTGACTTTACAATTTTGTATCATATATTTATTCAATACATATCTGGGTGCTTGGACGGTCAAGTTTATTATAAATGATATAGAGAACGAGTTTGGAAAAGGAAGTACAGTATTATAATGAAGTCCATTGTAGAATAGAATATTTAAACTGTATGAAAGAAAATTATTTATTTTATAGTAATTATGTTGTTGAATTCTAGATATTTAGTTTGAGCTTAAAAAGCTTTCAAAGTTTTATTTTTACAAAGCTCTATCGACTCTACATAAGACGTTATAGAGAAAGGGAATGCAACAAACGAAATCAAACAAATATTACATGAAAAAAAAGAATTTACCCCAAATTTTATAATTATTTAACAATCTATATTCTTTAAATTCTCTTCTCAACCTTTTTTTATTATCTTTTTTAAATTTTAATTTGCTATAATGAAAATTTTAATGAGTAATAATAAATATAAATGTTAATTTATACAATACATCGTAATATAAACAAGTCATATTGGCATTTGTGGAAGCCGATTAATTAGGTTTCTCCGACGTTCGACACGTTAACTCACATAACTGTACACATTTTGATATATATGGATTTGATATAAATAATTGCCTACATATTGTCATTATTTATAGCTAGCACTACCCGCGGCTTTGCCCGCGTTCAAACTTTCGATTGCTACCAAACTTCACAGGAACACCCACTGAGCTAATCTAAAATTCACCTGAAAAATTCATCAAAATCGCTCCAGCCGTTTTGGAGTCCATATGAAACAAACATTTACATCGATTTTTATATACATATATAGATTTTTTGGATACCTTCGATGGCGACTTCAATCTCCCATGACATCTCATCAAGATAGTTAAATTTGTTATAACAGCTTTTTATTTGAAGAATATTTGGAATAATCGTAAAAATAAACGTTTAACAGATATTTATGATAGATACAATTAAGAACTAGGGGTAATAAGCATTGACTCGCGACTTATTCAAACTCTATATATAATTCAATTGTTTAATACGATACAATAACATTCACAGGGGTTCAAAGAATGAGCTAGCAAACAGACCTGTCTTATGATTTATCTAGCTGGACTGAACTGAGCTAAGTAGGGTTACCAACACTTATAAAATTAAAACAAAAAAAAAATTGCGTAAGTTTTGACATACGTTTAGGCCACAGAAATTATTTGATATATGAGGAATATTCCTTAATAATTAATCTTTGTACAGAATATAATTTCGAGCTATCAAGGACATTAATATGTCTAAGAAAACACACAAACAAACATATTTTCGTATTTTTCATACTACAGTAGGTATAAGTATTTATATTAATTTTTATATTGTATATTATATATACAGTATATTATACATATATGGTATAATACTACAAAATGTAAAAGGTCTGTTTATTATTTGTTTCTATCACTTTATGGTTTATCCCATAGGTATAGTATTATTATTGCTTTGTAACTATTTGTGTTTTGTATTACAATTAGTTCTAAATTATATTTGCAATATCATATTAAGATTTTTTTTTTCTATTTTACACTATTATTAAAATATATACTTTTATTTTGATTTTCACCTAATAACACTTATCAATTATTATGAAAAAAAAAAACAATATAACACGTATCTATTTTCTCTTTCGCTATCTTATAAGCTCAGTTAATGCTAGAAAAATAGATTACACATTTTAAACCGGAAGTACAGATATACGAACAAATCAAGTTAATAAAACCTTGTTAAAAAAAAAACCAATACTATGGCAACCCTAATGTCGAAGCCCCTCATCACCTGCTAAATCACCGTTAATCTCCACTGACCACAGTTCCCATAAAAGCAAATTTAAAACGCGGCCTATAAATAAACTTTTATTTATTATTATCACATTGTATGAAGCAATTTAATTAGGTACGGTTTGTGTCCCCTTTCTTACTCTTTGCTGGCGTACTTTTGTACAACACTGCAATCAAACTTGACTTGTCAAAATACTAACATAAAATGAATATTTATATAATTTCGGATATTTTGTTATAGATGTGATAAATAAACAGTCAAACTCATAAAAAATAACTATAATATACATATATTATCACCATAAAAAGAGCTGATTGATCGATACACAAATCTTACCTATAACTAGATACTACTACGATCTACTAAAATTAGAAGTAAAGTGTTTCTGTAAAATCAAAATTTAACTTAAGTTACAATAAATACAGTGTAATGTGATCTTCATGACATAGGTGTAAATAACATTTAAATTCAAAGCTGTTTTTGAGGACTGTAAGACATAAAATTGTATCCAGGGACCTGGGACTTGTATCCAGGATCATATAATCTGCTGTAGGATCAGCTAGCAACTAATCAACGAAGTAATCATCGCAAAGGATGGTGATCTTCACTACATAGTATAAAAAAAAGTCGCTTCTCGCTGTCTGTCTGTCCCTATGTATGCTTAGATCTTTAAAACTACGCAACGGATTTTGATGCAGTTTTTTAATAGATAGAGTGATTCAAGAGAAAGGTTTATATATATAATACATGCATATTATAGTACAGAAAAGCCAAGAAATTCAAAGATTTGTATTTCATACTAACCGTTAGAACGTACCTAGAAACGAACCCGAACGAAGCGAGGGTGAGTCGCTAGTGTTTAATAAAAAGAACAAGTAATAAAAGCATGCATATTTAATTGGTAACTAAATTAAATCTATATTGTATCTATAAAATTTTAATATGAAAATTTTATTGCATTATATTTAATAAAACTTATATTTTTCCAAATACAACACAAAATGTAATATTATTATCAAGTTAAGAGAAACTCAGTCAGATTTTATGATTTTAAAGTAACTAAGTATTTAACTGTACAATTTACAGTTATATATTTCAAACGACAATAGATTAAGACGTTAAGGATCTCGAGGATTTACTGAGAAACTATTAAATTGATATCGTCTTCTGCCAAGAGCAACATTGTAACTTAGTATGGAGATAATTTAAAAAAATAAATTAATTTTCTCATATTATATTTAAAGTCCAAATTCAAAATTGTTACATTACTAAGTTACAATGTTGTTCCTTGCATCTGTCAATATTATCATTTAAAATGTTAAAAATGGTAAAGGAAAACGCACATTATATGTATAATGTGTATCATTTGACATATTTTTGCTTTAAACATTTTATAACTCAATTAGGCGTGTGAAATATTTTTTATTTGAAAATTATTTAGGGACTATAAATGGCTGATATGTATCAAAATGTCAATTTGTCACTGCTGTTAAATTTTGATAACACTTTTTATAACTTATAATGAAATAAAATCTAATTACTTCAATTTTCCTTAAAAATATTTGAGTCATTTTTTGCCATATATAGGTACTAATATTATAAAGAGGAAATTTTTTTTTGTTTATTTGTACTGAATAAGCTCCGAAACTACGAAACCGATTTAGATGAAATTTGGTAAGAAGATAGTTTGAGACCCTGGAAATGGTATGGGATAGTTTTGATCCCGGAAATCATCACTTAAGGGAATGAAAATGGGGATGACAGTTTGTATGGGGAAGCAACCTAGGGACGAAGCTAGGGCGAGTCGTTAGTATTTCATATTGTTGCTGAACTTAGTTTTACTTGAACGAGTATTCAGTGAACTACACGATAATAAAATTTGAAAGAAACCAAATTTAAATTTCATTTTATCTATGGTTTAGCATGAACCTATCGGAAAAACTTATCACTAAAAATATTTTTTTTTAATTTCAAGTAGGAAACATGTTCTTTTTTTAATTTTTCTAGGTTAATGTTCTAATAAATTTTGTAAATGACAACAATAGTAGGTAAACCTGTGATTTTTAATAATAAGTAGGTACTTATATTTTAGGTTTTGTAAACTTTTATTTTCATAGTGTACATTATTTTAAATCTAAAAAGTATGAACAAAGTTACAAATATTACAATATCTTTTATATATTTTTTTATTAAATTTTAAATCACAAACATCTTCCTTTCTCAGGCACTCGTAGTTATTAAACTTTTATAGGCTCTTGACACATGTTTACTGTATCATTATAAGTTTATAAACTTTAATAATACTAACTTATTAATATTAATAACGTGATAAATGGCGGGATCATAAAGTCCCGCTTTCTTGATGGATCAATCAACTTGCGTCGAGCTTCGATGGTAAAACTCTGGAATAGACCTATGTCTAACAGTGGAATGATATAATTTGATAGTAACTATGAGTGTGAGTATAAACGCCTTTATACAATAGGACTCTTAACCTGACGAAGAGCTGGATGAGGAAGAGTTAGATGATGAATTCGATGATGCTGAACTCTGATGAAGTTTGATGCACAGAACCCTCACATTTGTTAGTCGTCCTCATAATATGACTTGTAGACGTCAATACGTCTTCTTCTTCTTCATTCTCTTCGTCCTTCATAGTCACTCGTGCTTTTCCATATTCACTATTACAAAGCATCAAGCTATCTACTTTTGTGATGGTCGTGTAGTTTAATGTAAGATATTGAATGCGATCCAATGAAAATTTTCTAAGAATTTGTGTGTTTTTGCGACTATTTTCGATCTACCCCCATACGGTTGAGATTTATATAGACTATTTTATGCCAAGTGTACATTTGCGGTTGAAAACTATAATATGTATAGAATAGAATGAATATTATAATATAATAATATATTATCTTTTATTTAATCAAACATTAAACGTTTAAAAGATCAAGTTCAAGCATTTCTAAATGAATTGAAACAGTAATAAGTCTTTTGACAATATCTTCCACGCAATTTGTTATAATGTTGACGTGCGTTACGCCCACTTTCCCCTAATATCAGCCCAAATCTTATCCATTAAGGGCAATAAAAATCACCCTTTGAATCCATTTTCTCTCTTTGTCTAAACAATAAAATCTAAAAGAGACAAGACATAACCCTATGAGATAAATAAAGTTGTAACGCTTATTGCAAATTTATTCAATGCGCTTCCGACGTTTTTGTTGCAATATGCTATTACGTAAGAATTATAATAAATATTGTATTTTGACCGATTTCGAAAAATGGGGAAGTACTTAGTTCGAGTGTACTAACAACTATTTCCATGTTACGCGTTATCTTCGCCAGTATTGGGATTTCCATGATTATTTTAATGTTAGTGTGTGTACGCAATTCTTTTTTGCATGTGCACTTAGAGGTCACCTGGATGGTTCTTGGCTATAGTTGAACCCGGTAGATGGCACTATTGTCGAGATCCAGATTTATTTGTTTTTCGACCAAACAAGTCTGTGACAAAATAACGATTCTTCTAATTTATTTACAAGTGTCTTCATATCCATACTAATATTATAAATATGAAAGTAAGTCTGTCTGTTACCTTTTCATGCTTAAACCGCTGAGCAGATGTATCCTGGGGACGGACATAGGCTACCATTGATCTTCGTCTCACTTACCACGCGAGCAAAGCCGCGTGAGAAAAGTTTCTTCATAAAATTAATACCTACTGATTGACTGAAAAACAACGAACAGCCCAAAAAATTGTAGAAGAGATTTTTTTATGAAATTGTTAAAACGTAAAAAAGAGGGAGAAAAAAAATATAAGTGGGAGAGAAGTTTATAAGCTTGTTATTTAAAAAAGTAGATTTGTTAATTTCTGTTTATATTGACGAATGGAAATCCCATAAGGCACAAGGCTTATCCACATATAGGTAATCTTTTCAGATGAAGTCTTCGTATAATTATGATAGAACGTCACTTAAGGTAAGTTTATTTAATCATCAAGTCTTCAGCAAACGTCTGTCCTTTGCCTGAATCTATGTATGTACTAATCTTAAAAACTACTAAACTAGATACGGTTTTGGCTGTTATGATGTGCATTTCTTTAAGAAAAATTATAATAATGATATTTGAAATGGACTTAGCATTTACAATTTACAAAAGCTAAGCGAGACAGAAAAAAAATTGGAGCTTCATTGCTTTACTGGCATGCAACTGTAAGTGGTTATATATACATATATGTAAATGAAAATAATTATATATATAATACCTTAATATTTAACTTAACCTTTAATATTGCTAAAAAAAATAACCAACATATATCTAACTTTAATATATGAACAGATATACAAACTTTTATGATTAGAAAAGCATATTTTGATTTAATAATGTTTAAATCTAAGATATCGTCGTGTTCACTAATTTATATTTTGCATATTGTACCTAACTAGTAAAATATTCATAACGCTTCTGTTTCTCGTGTCAGGGTCATATATAATTAGTCGAATATCAATATGTAAATCTTAAAAGTTATTAGAATTCGAAATTTAATACATTTATTCAATATTCAAAACACTTAAGCAAGCGAAAGGTGGATAGAACTCGATTACGTTATATTATTTATAAAACTTGATTTCTCTTATTAATTTGTATGAAATGAGTTTAAATAAATTAGAAAATGTGAAATAAAACAATTTCTTTATATCTACTTTTAATGTACCTAGATACAAAGTTTTTTTTCTGAAATATTTAAAAAAAAACCGGAAATATTTGCTTAAGGGAAGTCTTCATAATTTTTTGTGACAGAAGAAATGACAAAGAATAATTATCATTTTTATGTCTATGTTTATATAGAATCCCTTGTCTCGTATCAAACTACTGTATGAACCATAGGACTGACATGTTGATACTAATTAAAATAACAAGAAACGACTATTGAATTAATAAAGATTGGCAGATCTTGAATTACTTACTTCTATAAATATTATAAGTGTGAAAGTTTGTGAGTATGAATGTTTGTTACCCTTTCACGCCAGAACCGCTAAATGGATCTGGATGAAATTTGACACAGAGATCGATTATAGTCTGGAATAACACATAGGCTACTTTTTATCCCAGAAAAATATACGGTTCCCGAGGGATAGATTTGTTTTTTTTTTTTCTAGAGGCGAACCCTGGCGAAGCGAGGGTTAGGTCGCTAGTAATACTATAAATGTGAAAGTTTAGATGATGGATGTTTGTTACTCAATCACTTTAAAACGGCTGAATAGATCTGGATTAAATTTGGCACAGAGATAGACTATAGTCTGAAATAGCGCATAGACTACTTTTTATCTTAGAAAAATGTCCAGTTCCCGTGGGACAGATTTGTTATCGCTAGTGGGATATAATATTTTTGGCTGATGTCAAAAAAAAACAGCTCTACAAATCCGGCGCTGGCCAAAAGTAGGTATTAACATATTTATATATATTTATTACCAAAACAGATTTTGCATATTTAATTTGAAATGTTATTCAAACTCATGGTCATATAAACACTAATCAACGTTTTGTGTGCAAATATCATTCGTATTGAAATAATGTAATAATTTATGAGCTAGTTTAGTCTCTTATAATCGACAGGTCAATATTAATTCATTCTATTATAACCATTATGTTCAAATTTGTATAACTACTTTAAGTCCTTTTCGCAAAATATTTGTTTATGGTTTTTCATTAGAAAATTTTTTTTTTATCATTTAATGTATTAAAGTAATTTTGTGATGTAGGTACATTTCTTAGTTATCATATTATTAAATATCGAGGAAACCTGCATGTCTAAGAGAACCTAGCGAGTTTTCGAACCCAACAGCGGTAGCGACAGCGGACATGTGTAGTCCGCCAACCCGCACTTGGCCAGCGTGGTGGTCTATAGCCTGATCTCCTCGTATTATAGGGAAACCCGTGCCCAGCAGTGGGACGTTAATAAGAGCTGAATAGGTAAATACATATTATCATCACAGATTTAACAAATTTGGTCTCCAAACAACAAAAACATCGTCCTTATTTAAAGCATTTTGAAGATAAATACAATAATATTGCTGTTCAGAATATTGTCTTATTTACAGTGGAGGCAAAATAAAATGTTATTTAAGCCTTTGTAGTTATACTTAGTAGAGAAATTGGGGAAATCTATAATGGTCAAAATTTCTAACTTATCCATTAATTATTTGACTTTTAAAAGCTTAAATAAATTAATTTTAGCCGAAAATCCACTCGAAATAGTATTGAATATCAAAACAAGCTAGGCAAAGATGTACAGCTAATAATGCCAACACTACATTGATCTATCATTTTTGGCACATTCACGTCCAAACCCTATAACAATCGTGAAATTAACGACAAATAACCATTGTGTCGATAGTCTGAAGACAGTTTTAGAAAAAAGGTTCGATCTCTAATGAACAATGGAACCCCAATCGAACCGATATTAAATTTAAAACCCTTTTAAATACAATTGTATGATATTTATTGCATTTTTTTGCAATTCGCATGTAATGCTCTAGATGTGTGGACAATGGAGAAAAAAAAATAATTTTTAAGGGTACGATGGGTAACTTGAGGTCATACTCACACCCCTGTACTTCCTGTTTCTAATGTTTAGGGCTGTCAACAAATCTAATTTTTAGTTAAGGCAAAATAATTTTAAAGTATATTTATCATTGTGAACAATAATATATTTTTGTTATGCTAATAGAAATAAAATTATTTTTATAAATAATTAAAATTTGGTATCGCAACCTAATCTATCTCTAATTATCTAAAATAAAATATATAATAAAAAAATGGGTGATTTTATTTATTTTTTCCAAAAAACAAAAAAAAACTGAATTAAATAATTATAATAATGAAACAGAGTAAAGTGACAAATATGTAGGAATAAAGTAAAAACTACATATTTTGGCAACCCTACACATTACGCGTAAAATCCTAAGATCAGCGTGACAGGTCGCTTGGCGTCACGTTCCGTGAGAAACATCTGTGCAGCTGATAGCGATGACAGATCACTGAGAAATAATAACGATTGTATTGCCATAGTAACGATTGGCAAACACAAATGAATATAGGTTAGTTAGGGAAAACAATCATAAGTCTACATCATAAATATAATATCATACTTTCAAAATAACTTACTACTTCGGCTGCATATCAAATCAAATCAAAATATACTTTATTTTTTATTCAAATAGACTTTTACAAGCGCTTTTAAACCGTCACTTTTCACATTTTCAAAATTTAAATTAAATGTCAGTATGTTAGTACGTGAGGAATCTCCCACCGGCTCAGAAGGCCTGCTAAGAAGAGTCAGGGAAAAATTCAACAGTTGTTCTTTTAAAATAGTGCAAATATTTACAATATTGCAATACAATATTACTTATGGACGACACCTTTGGCTCAGTTTGTAGTACCCTACTTACTGTGCCAGCGGTCGCGGGTTCGAGTCCCGCTAGGAGCATTCATTTGTGTGGTGGAGCACGAATGTTCGTACTCCAGTCATGGGTGTTATATTTATAATATGTATGTATTTAAATTTATATTAGTGCATCAACTATCTGCTATCCATAACACAAGCCTCGTAGCTTACCATGGAACTAGATGGTGCTGTGTGGTAACGTCCCATAAAAAAAAATCTATTTATCCTACGTGAGACTCAACCAGACATTAGTCATCTATAAAGTATTTCATGATCATGTGCTAAGCTTTATTAAATAATATATTTTATTTTAAACTTAGATTGTTTAAATAAACGACCTATTTTTTTATTTATTCACTTTTTGATGGACTAAGGATATCATGATGACCAAAGTTCGAATCCTGGGTCAGGCATATTAGGGTTTTTGTTCAGAATACAGAAGCAGCCCAGAGCGAAGAAGTTCCTGCTCTCGCTTTGCCTAAGCATTAATGAAGTTATTAACTGGTTAGTTGAATATTATCTGATACAAAATTTAATGATATATGATAATAAAAATAACGGTAAATTACATTATTTATTATCACTTTGTTAACACGCTTTCATCAGTTTTACTTATAAGATGTTGAGTTTAACATATCCAATTATAATTCTCGTATCGATTTAATTAAACCTTTGTAAATATGTGACATCTTGTTGTTTATACAATAACTAGCGACTCACCCTCGCTTTGCTTCGGGTTCGTCCCTAGACAAAAACAATTCTATCTCACAAGACCCGTACACTTTTCCGGGATGATATATAGCCTATAGCCTTTCTCAGTTAATGGGCTATCAAATGCAAAAAGATTTTTTCAAATCGGATCAGTAGTTTCTGAGATGAGCGCTTTCAACCAAACAAACAAACAAACAAACTCTTTAGCTTTATAATATTAGTATAGATTTAATTATTAGTATAATATTAGTATAGAGCTGGTCTGATTTAACATAATCCATTTTTCCTTTCACTTTTTATTCCTTTAAGTTTAATGAGGAAAAAAGTAAAAAAAAATCTTTATCACATTTAAATATTAGCAATAGTAAAGCTAATATTTATAGGTATTTCAAGTAAAATTATGTTTTCAGATTTTTCCAAGAACTTAATTTGATTTTTGGTCCTCCACGTGTCGAATGCTTTACACTTAATCATGGTCACGCATTCGAAACATCAGGAAACAAAAAGTAAATAAAAACCAATAAAAGTCCAAAATAAAGTCTTATTTAAATTTTTACAATAACCTCTCATTTCGTCACCTCTTTCGAAAATGAATGCCACTAACTGCTCGCTTCATCTGAGCAAGTGACAACCATAGTTTAAAATAACACAAGAATCGAGCAGGCAGTTACTAGATTTAAACTTTTAGTAATAAATACAATAAAAATCGGCATCGTCAAGGCAAAAGATGGTGGTAAATATTAACAAAATACTTACTTATGCAGAAGAAAATTTTCAAAGGAAGCACACGTCTGGACTTAGCACTATTATACGTGAAGTACAATCAGCTACTTCCGACTTAATCTAATACAAATTCTTCAAATTCACCTTTGCTTATTTGAAAAACTGTACGATCAAATTTGAACCTTATTTTGAATCATTAAGATTGAATTTAGATAGATAATCTTAAAATATACTTGTCCATGTTGTGTTTAGTGGTTACAGTTATGTGTTAGTAAAATTCAAACAAGCTATTCATCTTTATTGCTTGCAATAGAAAATAGAAAAGGAAAAGAATAGAGTTCCTAGGAAAAACCAAGTCTTGATCATCATCATCTTCTAATGTAATGGCTCCCCATAAAATTTCGCTTATCAATAATTTAAGAATTATTTATCAATTATATAGTTATGTAGGTATAAGGCGTTAAGAGTAGTTTTAACTCTTTAAAGCTATCTTTTAGTACATACTTATCCTTTAGTGGCTGCATAAAAGGTTTACATTAAATTACATTATCGTTAAACGTGTAAATCGAAAATATACTAATTTTAAATAATAATTCATTTAATATCTTACCACAATAAGTTGGAGCACTATGTAAAATAAACAATAAAATAGAGATGGGCTGTGGGAATTTATAACAGTATGTCGATAATCCTCGGTTGCTATTCATACATTCTATAACGAAACGTGTTTAATCATTACTAAATAGTTCCGAAAAGTACTTTTTTTTTGGATCGTGTAACGTTTTTGAAGTATAAAGGCTAACCGCACTCAGCCTTGTCTCAGAAAGCAAATCTGCATTTTGAATCTGATTATTATCTACTAATGCGACTTAAATACAACGAGTTTTTTCTACATCCGGTATAGACTGACCATTTAACCGACTTCATGTCAAATTGTAACTCTATTTAGTTGAAATAAAGCTTACATTACATTATATATTAGAGTTAGTGTTTGAGTTTATATATATTTGTATTTATTGTCAAGTCAAAACCACTTAAACGGAAGAAAGTGTGATCCTAGCCGATGATACTATTCATTTTTTTTTATGAAGTACCTATAAGGTAGACATGTGCTGAAGATTTAACAGTAAATGTTGAATAACAAAATTGCGTGAAAAGGACCGAAAGGGCTTAATTATTCGCGTGTTTACTTGTCGAGTGGAATTTCTTCATTATCAAGTGGCAGATGGGTCTTAAGCCTGCGAAAACTTAACGGTACATTATATTGAATTGAGCTTTAAAGAGCCAGATGCTTAAATTATATTTGTTATAGAGCTTTCTTTTCCCGTATCCTGTTGATTTTATTGTATGAATATGTCTCTTAATTACAATAAGGTATAAAAATAATTTTTTTATTGTTTTTTTTTTTAATATCACCATAGTGATATTTAACATAGCAATGTTTGTAGTGGATACGAAATGAAATATTTCTATTATTCATTGTTAAGTTTATTCAACGGCTAACCCACGTCATTACATATAACTATTTACTATAATAAATTAAAATAATAAATACGAAATGTAAAAAAAACTGAAAAAATGGAAAATAATTACCCCCGAAAAGATAGTCCAAAAGAGCTGTAAGCTTTTTATTTTCAACTAATCTATACTAATATTATAAAGCTGAAGAGTTTGTTTGTTTGTTTGGTTGAACGCGCTAATCTCAGAAACTACTAATCCGATTCGAAAAATTCTTTTTGCATTAGATAGCCCGTTAACTCAGGAAGGCTATAGGCTATATATTATCCTGGAAAAATGTACGGTTCCCGTGGAATAGATTTGTTTTTGTCTAGGGACGAACCCGAAGCGAAGCGAGGGTGAGTCGCTAGTTATGTACATATAATGGAGGGCATAGGGGTATATAAAACAAGAACAAGTAATTTATTAACTCTATGCGTCTGCCTTTGGTTAACCTAATTCTGTAATATAGTTGCAGTAACCGCTTCCGATCGCTACCAAACTTCACAGGACTAATTTGAAGATTGCCTGAAAAATTTATCAAAATCACGCCAGCCGTTTTGGAGTCCATAGGCAACATACATACACACAGATTTTTATATACATATATAGAGATACTAAGATCATATAAGGCCTCCATGTTTTAAATACAAACAGTAATTATTTTATTTTATATTGCAAGTGCTCCACAAGAAAACACGTTCTGTCATGTGATACATTAAAATCTCCTAGATAATAAGCGTAGCACTACACAGATTTCCCATATAAAAAGCAATCTGTATTAGCTCATCGTTAAACATAAGCGAAATTAAATCTGCAGATCTCATCTCAGTTTTCTGGTTTAACACAGAACCCACTTAGTTCTGCCGGATTTAACACGCAGAATGGCTACCGACTTACCGGCTGATTCCTTGATAATATCATTGCACCTAAACAAATAAATATACGCAAATAAACCACGATATATTTTGAATTGTAACACAATGTATTTAAATTCATTTTTGTTTGACAAAATGTAAAAAAAGTAATAAGGTTTCATTATTTCCACCTTCACAGTGAGATTTGAATTGGGGATTGTTTAATTTAAAAGAGATAGCGGGAGGTGTACATGATATTTTAGATTTTGAAAGAAAAATATAATATTATAAATAATAATATAAGTTTTTATAAATATTAAATACATAATTATGTCAAACTGACCAACTGCTAAAATTAATTAATTTAATTGTCCATCTAAGCTTTTCAAGATTTTTTTATCGGTAAATGAAGAAATTGAAAGAGAAGATTGAAGGATCGCGAACCGGAAGCAAAGACTAAGTAATCGTATCTATTTTCTATGCAATAGGCGCATTACGAACTTTGTTATTAGTATCTGGTATTTCAACGTATTTTTTCTTAAAAGACCTCGCTATTATTATAAAATTTGGAACGTTATTACAACATTTTAGAATTATAAATGTTTTAATAAGACAAGACCGCTTATTTCTTGCACCAAACAATTTCGCGAACGCCATCCGAAATCCCACAATCGGACACGTTAAATGATCAACCGAGATTAAGGGACGGATCTTACGCTCTATCGACGATCAAAAGGTATTTAATTCAAAGGGGGCACAGTACGGATATGAATAAAATTGGTTGACGCAAAAACCCGCTTCATTGTCTATTGACGTTGTTATTTAGTAATTGAATTAGCGATTCAGTCGTGTGTATAGTCTGTGGTATAGTGATGTGAAACTCTGTCAAAATATTATTTAATTAATTATGCCTCTAATTACTACTTTTTGGATAATAATATGCTGTTGAAGTTTTTAATAAATGCAATAGGTATAGGTATCTAAACAAGTTAAGAATTTGTAGAAAAATTAAGCTGCATTTTAAACGTGCTTCTAAAGCAGGGCAGGCAGTTGTCATATAGATAATATATGAACATGGCACTTATCTATTTTTCTATAAGTTTTGTGTAGAACGTGATACCTTTGCCAATTTTTATATTTTTTTCTAATGAACAGATAGTGTATCAAGGGTCACCCGAAAAAAAAACAAAAGCAAAGTTTCCAGATCAATGAAAGAAAGACATAATTACTTTTACAATGTATATCTACATACATTCATGTCTATACATTATTTAAGTTAAAAAAATATTATGCACAAATTATTATTATAAATTTATCGCCACTCAAATTGAAAACGTTCATTGACATTAATCGATAAAACAACAAAACAGATAAAGAGCTCTCGATAGTGCAACAGATTTTACATCATTTGCACGCACACTTCATGACATGACCACTCGCATCGACAACTGATAATCGTACATCACTAGGGTGAGAAAAGTAAACATTCACTTAACTAGATGATGGCCAATTGAGATGGCGAAAAGAAGTTGTAATAGGTACTTAATTTATTTATATTAATGTTCATTGAGCAAGATAACTTACTTGCGAATAGAATGAAGAAGACACGACACATGTTTCAATTGTAATGAAAAAGCTTGAATCTTCAGTGATAAGTCACAACAGTGGTGGGATCTCTAAGTATATTGAAAGCTGCAAGTTTAATTACTACGTTCAATAAAAGTTTATATTTCTTAAGCTTTTTAGAATTTGGTTTCAAATAATTTAGAGTTAAAAGCTGTGGTTAGAGGTAAAAGCTAATCGGTGAGTAAATTACTATTATTACTCTTTACTTACTCTACATGGGAATAATTGGGAATCCATATATTGATAACAAATGACTTTTAGAAGAGGAAAGTATGCAGAAGATTTCTGTTTTTAAATCGTTTAAACCACGAAGGCTGTATAAAATTATACAAGATATTTATTACTTATTAAAAATGACAGTAATTTGTATAAAATTCACTTTTTATAATAAATTTTCATGTAATGTCACGACATGTACTTACTTACATACATTATTATAATAAACACATTATTCCTGTGAATTTATTGTACAATGCATACCAATTTGTCCATCACGTTACTTTAGCTAATAGCTTTTTAATAAAATTATTATATTTATACTATAACATGCATACATATAATAAAATTCTAACAGAGAATCTGTACATTGAATATTTTTTGGAAAATCTTATTGAAATAGTCATTATTATGGACACAGAGGCCTAATCTATAGTTTTTATAATACTTGTCTGTCTGTCTGGGAACGCATCACGAGAAAGCCCCTGGACAGATTTTGATGAAGTTTGGTATGATGATAGCTGGTTATCCGGGTCAGTATATAAGATTTTTTTACTGTGGGGAAAAAATCTCATCTCTGCGAAATCTATACCTACTAACCGTTAAAACGTATCTAGGGATAAACCCAATAAAAGACGAGCGTAGCGAGGGTAAGACGCTAGTTAAATAATAAAAATGCTCGAGTACCTAGTTAAAATTTAATGGATTTTACCGTATTAAGGAACATTTTTTTTGTACTTCACTACACAAGGGTTGCAATGATTAGAAAAAAAAATACAATAATTTCAAAATTCTTTATCGTATATCTATAGTATTGTATAATTACTTATGAATATATCTAATAAGTTATGGTACCTATAGATATTTAAATATCGATAAATATTATTAGTGAAGTAGCTTTTAAGGAGGTTTCTTATTTTACATATATTTCACGCAATTCGATACAATAAAAATTCAAGAATCGGTACAATTGAAGAAATAACGATTAATTTCGCGTCACTAGCTCACGCCCTTTCATACAATAGGGAAGCATCAAAAATATCGATTTCGTTTAAATCAAAAATATTTATTTGCATTTAAATACCGATGTAACGGATTTGTAGTACATAATGGATTACAAAGCGTTACAAATTCTCAAATCGATTGGACAGATTACCATAACTTTTTACAATTGATTTTTTTTTGTAATTCGCAAACGTATGTAAATTTTACGAGCATTGTAACTGACAATTGCCTTACAATATGGCAAGGATACGTAATTTCAATTACAACTTAATATCGATTTCGCTTTTTAAGTCCTCAAATTTTATATGACTTTTATTAAAAATTCCTTTTTTATTTTGTATTCGGTAAATAAATTTGAAATTTTGCAAAATTATTTAACAAGTATTTCCTATACAGAGTAAATTAAATTATAATTTTAATCTTTTTTTACCGAATTGCTCCACAGTGCTTATCAGTGAGAAACGTTAAGTCCTTAAGTTAATTTTGTTTTCGTTGTAAAAAGGTCACGGTGTGGTTTTCTCACACATTTTTTTTTAAATACCGTTAAAAGATCAAGTACTGTCACAAAAGAATATCCAATTTTCACATCAATAGGTCACACAACTGAAACTAGATTAAAAAATAACATACGAGTATCGATATTTCCCTTAGAATGGGGAAGTGTGATTGCTAACCGTTAAAGACACAATGAGAATCTTTAAGAAAAAATTAACATATGTCTATCATTCAAAATATGATCCAATAACCAAACAAAGAACATGGAAATATGGAATCGATACGAAAAATTCAAAATATCTTAAAAGTCATTCATACATTGATTGAAATTTAAATGGAAAAAATTGACTATATCATAAAGTATTGCAGGGTCGATAATTGAAATGTTAAATGTGGATTTTTGCAAGGGCATTGGGTCGCGCCCTGATGTTTTCTAAATCACAATGCGGTCTAGGCAAATTGCATACAATTTTATTGCCAATAAAAAATATCTATTCATACATTTGTAACGCAGTAACATGCGCCCTGTTAAAAGAAATTTAAATAAAACTAAATGATTTTTGCATATGACTAGCCCATATTAGACGTTATACTTTACAACATGTGTATATGCAGGTATTTTATTGCTTCACTACTGTAATTTAAATTCGATTGTTAAATTAACAGACCGTTACAAATTCTCTTGTTGAAAGCGCGAAAGGAATAAATAAATTAGCAAGTTTAAAATGGATACTTATTCCGGTTGATTTCTTTGATCATGTGTAATCTTATTCTTTGAAAAACGTAACAAAGATATTTATCGATATCCCATACCTATATCATACAAAGTAACCTTTTAAAATATTTTACAGTTTTTCATTATGGATATCATTAAAACGATAAAAATAATTGTAAGGTTTTTCTAATATTTAAAAAATACTAGCGGAAAACAAAACTAAATTTATCCTACGGGAATCGTACATTTTTCCGGGATAAAAAACCTATGTGTTATTCCAGAATATTATCTATCTCTGTACCGAATTTCATCCAGATCCGTTCAGCCGTTCTGGCGTGATTGAGTAACAAACATCCAAACATCCAATGATGTAAACTTTCATAAGTATTTATAATATTAGTAAGATGGACCGAACCTCCTAAATCAATATAATTTTTTATATTTGTATTTTCAATCAGTATAAGGTTATTATTTGATTCAGACTAGGTTTTTAATTAAGTAAGTATAAGAAAAAAAAATCTCAAAACCCAGTTAAATCTATAATATATATACCTACTTATGTTTTTTATAAAAAAAAAATAGTGCTAGCCCTTAACTATTAATAGGGTGTATGGACAATGTGATTAAATAGGTATAATGATATCATTTGATACAAAGTTGAAGTTACTAATCAAAAATATGAATAAACATACTAATATATTTACGTTTAGGTATATATGTACTCAGCCCTTTTTAACGTCCCACTGCTGGGCACGGGCCTCCCTTCAATACGAGGGGGATCAGGCCATAGGGCTACCTATATACCTACCTACATATCACACAAAAGTGAGATGACTTAATACAACCCATTTTTCCCAATAACATCTGAAGTTTACCTTACTAGAGACAACACAAACAAAACATATCAAATTCTTATCGCTAGTAAGGAAAACCAAAGATAGATAAGTTATAGGGAACTACCGTCAGATAATACTAGTAAGAATATATTTAACTCAATATTTTCAATATTTTTTGTAAGCTTTAACTTATATACTATACACATAGTACCTACCAAGTTACAGTCAATTATAGTATGTTTCAAAGTTAAAAGTGAACGAACTTTGTCATCGGTCAACAAGATGTATTGGACGTACCTTACAAAATTGCTATTGAGAGACTCAATAAATAAACATGTTGGGACATTAACACACAGCACCATCTAGTTCCAAGGTAAGCTACGGGGCTTGTGTTATGGATACGAGATAGTTGATACACTACACATATATAACTTTAAATACATACATATTATAAATATAAACCATGACTATACTCATCACACAAATGATGCCCCCAGCGGGACTCGAACCCGCGACCGCTGGCACAGCAAGTAGGGTCACTACAAACTGAGCCAAACGTGTCGTCTAAACACATAAATATAATACACATAATTTAATAAACCCAATTATATCAAGCTGATATAAATATACCTTATTAGAAGAAAAGTGTCATGCTTATGGATATATTTTGTACTAGCGGCTCACCCTCGCTTCGCTCGGGTTCGCCTCTAGATCTCACGGGAGCCGTACATTTTTCCGGGATAAAAAGTAGCCTATTGTTTATTCTGATGTATGAACTATATTACTGTAAAGTTTCTTTAAAATCCAATCAGTATTTTTTGTGAACTAAGCTGTATAAGTTACTACAGTTTTTTAACTATCCCACGGGAATCCTTTAATTTTTCAGGATGAAATGTATCTAAGATGTTGGCTGGGGATAAAAGGTGCCACCATGCAGAATTTTATCTAATTCGGTGTAACAGATTTAGAGGTTAGCCCGTACAAACAGACAAACAGACAGACAGAGAAACAATTGAAATTGAAAAAAATCTGGATTTGTTCTATTCCTCTTCTTACATCCCCCTGACTCGGTTTTTAGCATTTTATTTCTATGTACTGACATTCGACCTCTATAGTTTGGTTATGCCCTTTTAAACGAAAGTCATAGTTACGCTTATTTTCTTCATATCTCAAGCTCAAAGCGGAATACGACAGTGAAACTCGTATGAATCGCTTTTCTACATCAAGCCCTTATTGACACATAAGTCATAAGTGTAAAGCAATCGAAACGTCGGGAACCAAAAATCAAAGTAAATCCGCGAAAAAATCCGAAAAGATAGTTTTATTTAAATTTCGATATAGGCTGCCATTAGGTAGCTGGTTCGCTATACTTATCCGGCTAAACCCTTTCATCTAAATCAGTCCAATAGTTTTGGAGCTTATTCGGTAATAACAAATAAACAAACAAAAAAGTCTTTCCTTTATAATTTTATAGCGGCTCACCCTCGCTACGCTCAAACACAGATAGATTTATCCTTCGCACTTTACCCGTCCAACGCACAGTACCCACTCTACGCACTTTCATTATCTTACGCACTTTTCCAGCCCTATGCACTTTACCCGCCCTACGCACGTTACCCGCAATATACACATTACCTGCCCTACGCATATTATCCGCCCTACGTAGATTACCCGCACTACTTACATACCCAGGAGTATATATAATCTCACCGGCTCACCCTCGCTTCGCTCGGCTTTGCCTCTAAACAAAAACAAATCTATCCTACGGGAACCGTTCATTTCTTTCGAAATAAAAAGGCGCTTATTTATTATTCTGATGTATGAACTATATTATTTTAAAGTTTTATTAAAATCCAATCAGTAATTTTTGTGTACTAAGCTTTTACTAATTACTAAAGTTTTTTAACTATCCCATGGGAACTCTTTAATTTTCCGAGATGAAAAGTATCTAAAATGTTGACCGGGGATATAAGGTACCGCCATACGAAATTTCATTTAAATCGGTTCAACAGTTTCGGACATTAGCCCATACAAACAGACAAACAGACAGAGTAACAAAAAAGTTGAAAAAAATCTGGATTTGTTCTATTGCCCTTTTTACACTCCCCTGACTCGGTTTTTAGCATTTTTTTTCTATGTACTGACATTCAACATCTACATTTTTATTATAGTATAAATAGATAGATAGATAGATAGATTATTTAAAAAAAGGGTTATTAAGAAAAAAAGTCTAAAAAAATTTAATATGCTTTCAAAGATTACATAAAACCTCGTCTTAGTTTTAAGTTTCTAGCTTTGAAGGTTTTCGGGATATGTCCTTTTGAACGAAAGTCATAGTTACGCTCATTTTCTTTATATCTCAAGGTCAAAGCGGAGTCTACATCAAGCAGTTATTGACACATAAGTTTCGATATAGGTTGCCATTAGGGGGCTGGTTCGCTATACTTATCCGGCTAAACCATTTCATCTAAATCGGTCTAGTAGTTTCGAAGTTTATTCGGTACAAACAATGAACAAACAAAAAAATCTTTCCTTTTTATAATATTATAGCGGCTCACCCTCGCTTCGTTCGGGTTCGCCTCTAAACAAACAAAAACAAATCTATCCTACGGGAACCGTACATTTTTCCGGGATAAAAAGTAGCCTATTTGTTATACTGATGTATGAGCTATATTATTGTAAAGTTTCATTAAAATCTAATCAGTAGTTTTTTTGTACAAAGCTGTATAAGTTACTACGGTTTTTTAACTATCCCACGGGAACGCTTTGATTTTCAGAGATGAAAAGTATCCTATATGTTGACCGGGGATATAAGGTACCACCATGCAAAATTTCATTTAAATCGGTCCAGCAGCTTCGGAGATTAGCCCGTACAAACAGACAAACAGACAAACAGACAAACAGACAGAGAAACAAAAAAAATGAAAAAAATCAGGATTTATTCTATTGCTCTTCTTACACCCCCCTGACTCGGTTTTTAGCATTTTTTTTCTATGTACAGACATTCGACCTCTACAGTTTTATTATAGTATAGATGAATATCAATCATATCTTTTTCTGTAACATATATACAGAATGTTAGTAACCCATTTCGTGGTCAACGATAGATTACTTCTCCACGTGTATCGATTCTACGACTTTCATACATAGACCTATAAATAAGAGAAACCTTTGTCAAAGTAAAGTTTTATAAATGCAAGCTTGCAAAGTCTTTAGAAAGGGAGCTTTTTATAGGTAATAAGTATAATGATTATAGGGAACACGATTTTTTTTCTAAATTATCATTATTTATTTAATAAAAATTGGAAAGCTCAAAAAGTTTCCTTTCTTATTTAATATAATGTTTGTGCCAAAGCACTTCACCTCTCAGATAACTTAAGAGTATTTATAACAGGATTCGAACCTGCGATTTTTGCAATGTGGATCAATAACTAAAATCTATGTCTACGATAAGCAACTGAATTATAAAATATATTAAAAAAAATAATATTCCAAAAACAATTATAAAGCTCAATATTAAGCTTAATATTATCAAAAGCTAAACATATTTTGATAACACTCTCATAATTGTGTAGAGAACATCGTCATATTCAAGCCGAGCTAATAACAGAAATCATTATTTCAAAAGCAAGAAAAACAAAAAGCCAACCAACGCAGTGCAATTGTGTACGCTTAAATTATTTTGAATTTCGAACAGTTGGTCGTCTTCTGCATAATAACATCCGTAAGGCAATGGCAGTTGCTTGACCAATGGGAGAGCTTGAATCGTTTTCGTGGGCGTCATTCTGGCTCCTGATTGGCTGAGGCGAGTACGTTTATCATTCGATTTGTTAGCGCTCCGTCACCGCAGTCGTGTACGATTGTCGATTGTCGCCATTGTGCCTAGCGGCGTACGTAAGGCCGCATCGCGACGCGTTTAAATATGTTGTTTTGATTATTTAACAGTGTTTTTTGATATCCGTGTTAAAAAAAATCAAGGTGGATCTAGATTTGCATCAACGTGCCAGCGGTCACTTGATAAGGTTAGTATTTTTATAATTGTTTCGGTCAATAAACTTTTGTTAGTTTCCGTTCTGATGAATGAATGTTAACATATTTTAAGTTTGTTAATTTATTTTTAATTTTATCCTCCATAAATATATGTAAATAGTTATATATTATATTTCATAGTTATTACAGCATAATTAGACATTTCAATCATTAAAAAATACTTAAATATTTGTTAAAGTACCCATCTAATTTTCAAAATAAGAGAAAAATCATTCAATCTCCTTTGAATTTAATTATTAGAACTACAACTTTTATAAAGTTTACAAACATTGTTTTATATATCTATGGCTTTATAAAATTTGCTTAAAAATGTATCTTAATCTTTAACTTAGTATGTAATAAGGATAAAATAAGTATATAATCACGAACAAAAGTGTTAGGGTCTTTTATATTGTGCAGGAACGTCATTAGGAAGCTATTAAGGGCAATCCAGAATATATTATACACGTATTATAGTGTACATTTAAAGCACCTAAATGGTTCATTTGGATACATCCATAGTAAAATAATTAACGCGATAGTGAATTTATTTTTTAATTCAGTATCTTTAGAAAACAAGCTTAAAGCTATTTTTTTACTATTAGAAAGAGTTTACATTTGTTTGTTTGTATGACTGAATGATATGTTATATTTTTTCATCGATAATAAGCTTCACTATTCCACAGTTAAAAAATATTTTTTATTGATTTAAAACTCGATCGAGGTGAGAATAAATTGACAGTAATATTGAATTAAATACATTTAAATTCTTTGGAAAGGCAGTGGTAGCCCAATGGTAACTCGCTTGCTTCGGTATCCGAGTGAAGCGGGTTCAAATCCCGGGTCTTGCACCTCTGATATTTTCATGTGCGAATCATTTCTATCATGATTACCACTTGCCTTACGGTGAAGGAAAACATCGTGAGGAAACCTGAATGTCTGAGAGAACTTAGCAAGTTTTCGAAAGACATGTGAAGTCCGCCAACCCGCACTTGGCCAGCGCGGTGGACTATGGCCTGATCCCCCTCGTATTGAAGGGAGGCCCGTGCCCAGCAGTGGGACGTTAAAAAGGGCTGAATACAAATTCTTTGGCATTGAAATACTTATCAGTGTATGGTACAAATAATAAATACTTATAAGTATGTACACCGTTTGTATTAAAGTCTTAATAGAAACTTATAAGTTAATAGATCCTCCTCCTTTTTGGAAGTCGGTAAAAAATACCTCTTTCCTCCTTAAATACTTTTCCAAATAGGTACTTTCGTTAGATGGTTATTTCATATTTTTACATAGCCATAGCCAATTTGAACTGTTATGAAAAATATCGTTGTTTAGGCATGTCTTATTCTGTGGGTAATCCACACCTTATTCATTTACCTCAATACATACCTTATTTTTAATGTAGGTTTGTTGAAATAGTAATTTTATATTATGTAAAAAAAATATGTATGTATATGGAGTCATAGGTCAATATTTTTTATTATATCTACTATATAGAACGTACCATTTATTTGACTGCAGTAGTATTAATGTTACTTAAAAAGCTCTTTATATATGTTTGAATTATATATTTACTAGTAATCATTAAATTCTATATTATTCTTTATTACAATTAAAAATAAATACAGGGATTAAAATACAATTTTGTTTGCAAAGTTGGATTTATCTTTAGAAGACATTTCTTCCAGCCAACCTATGGTAGTGAGAAATAGTGTTATAAAGCAGGCTAAAATCCTCCAGTTCTAATAAGCTTTAAAGTTATAATAAAGTCATTCATAATGTATTATTAGGTATTTTTCTGTTTCTGAAATTCATATAAGAATTATCATTACGTTAATACGTATTCTTATTGGGATCCAGATGAATTCCTCAGAAAAGTTAAGCACTTATGTCATAACTAGCGGCTAACTTGCTTCGCTCAGATGCGTCCCTAGGTACGCGGATTTTGTTCACTATTTCAAGGGTTTTAATTTTTTGCGCGGTAGCCTAATTCTCATTATAATATCAGCTATCTTCCAGTGAAGATCCCGTTAAAATTGAACCAGCCGTTTCGGAGTTAAAGCGGAACAAACAGACAGATAGAAAAAAAATTTAAGTTTTGTTTTTCTTATATGTAGGTATCGTATATTATTTCATATGCATTTAGTAAAAAGCTGTTATTTTGACATAACAAACAGACACTTCAATTTTATTTATCTGTATAGACTAGATGATAGATAATTTTTTAATAAGTTATATAACTAGACCTATAAGAATCTTGTAAGCATATGCTACATAAAATTGAATGAAAATAAACACTGTTACTATCTAATCCCATCAGAGTCTTAGGACTAATTGAAAATAGGTAGGTAAAGCTTTGAGAAGTCTTACAACAATCGGAAATCAAACCTACGACCTAAACGAAAAAAGAGATCTCACACTAACAGATCAAGTGTAATATAAGGCAAAATATACAAAATAACCAAAAAGATAAAACTTAATCAAAATTAGTTTTATACTGCCAATTAGCTTTTATACGTACTGAAGGCACAATTGGTGTATTATAATAGGCATTATAAACGTCTTTTATTATTTTTACACGTTTACAACGTCGGTTAGACTTTGAACTACCGACGGACCTAAGATTTTGGACTTTTCGGTTTAAAGAACTTTATTTCACACTAGTGACTTACTCTCGCTTCGCTCATGTGCGTCTCTAGGTACATTTTAAGTTTTTTGAGCGAAACCCCAATTCTTTTTCTAAAATAAAAGTAGCTTAAGTTACTAATTAATATCAGCTGTCTGCCAGTGAAAGTCCCGTTAAACTTGGCAGTTTCGGAGATTAGCCGAAACAAACAGACAGACAGATAGACAAAAATTAAAAAAAATGTGTTTTTCTTATAAGTACCGTACTTATATAATTCCATATGCATTTAGTATGAAGCTGTTATTTTGACATTACAAACAGACACTTCAATTTGTTTTATCTGTATAGATTATGAAGAAGTCTTGTACATGAGAAAAATATGTGTAGGTAAGTATAAGAAGTTATGACAGTTGATCAGTAGAACTGAGAACATTAGTTAGAAAGTATACCTATACATTATACATATTTATTATTTATATAACCTAAACTTAAAGCTATTGAAAGTTTTAGATTTTTTTTTTTCTTAAACTATTCTAGAGTTTTGCTCCCTCATAAGTTATAGTTTTTTGCCCACTTGGTTTTAGTTATAGGCAGCACTATGTGGCTAACACGTCGGGTAGCACAATAGTGTTAGACCTTGTTTTTCAAGAAATATCTAGTATGATACCTATATCTTATTTATTATTTTACACATGAGTATATATACAGGTAGTGTAGTGTACTTTTGAATATATCACAAGTTTCTTAGTGCGATTTTGTGAGGTGAAATATTTTGACTTTAATAATATGACGTTGCATTATAATTATTTATAAATAAATATACTAGTAAATATTTGTCAGTGAGTATGTTTGTTATTTCTTCACGCTGTAATTGATTAACAGTGTAAATTAAATTGAAAATGAAGGTGAATTTACGCTGGGCATATGAGCCGATACGATAATACCAGCGGGATGAGTCAATGGTCCACCACGCTGGCCAATGGGTTGGCGGACTCCATCCATGTCTTTCAAAACACTTGCTATATTTTCTCACAATCAGAAAAGCGGGTTTTGCTTACAATAATAAATAAATTGGGATATTAACACACAGCACTATCTAGTTCCATGGTAAGCTATGAGGCTTGTGTTATGAATACCAGATAGTTACCAGATAGACTAAGTGAGGGTTGGCGGACTTCACATATCTATAGAAACTTGTTAGGTTATCTCAGACATGTAGGTTGCCTCACGATATTTTCCTTCACCGTAAGACAAGTAGTAATCATGTAGATAATGCTTTGGTGTTATCATTGATAAAAATATGATTATCATTGAATTTCTATTATGCAACGAACACTATTTTAAAGAGTCTATATATAGTAGCTTTGTATTGAAGTGACCATAGCTATCGCGAACCCCGGAACAAGTTATAATTAGCATACCTACTGCCAAAATTATTGTATTTCTTTATTTTAAAAAACTTTACGCACAGGTAAGTCCGATACTTATCTACTTAATTAAAATAAAACTCTCAGACTTTTATTTTTACTTTTTAATATATTAACGTCTAGTTATGAAAAAATTATAGGTGATTAATTAGACATTATTACTGCTAAAATCTTTTATGAGTACTTAAGATAAAGATAAATAAATACTAGCTATTGACCGCGCCTTCGCTTGCGTTTTATTTATTAAAAAAAAACTATTTTTCTTGTTGTTTGTGTGTGTGTGTGTGTGTGTGTGTGTGTGTGTGTAGGGTAGGTTAGGTTAGTAGGGTACATAGATATTCGATATGTTAGCCAATCGATAAAAAATCGATTTTCATAATCAAGATAGTCCCTTATAAATTTAAGAAAAAAAAACAAATTTTTCTTTCACAATTACTAAACATGACCCCTAATTTGTATAGAATCGTTTGGATATAACTAAACGTTTGTAAAAATCTATTTATTTCTTTACCGATTTCAACACGGAGAAGTACCTACTTGATTTATATATATTATATATTCATGTACAAACTGACAAACATATAAAAATATTTTTTTTAAATAACATTCTGTCAAGTTTAACTTTTAAAACTTTTTTTGTTTTGTAAATTCGTGTATTTCGGAAAATATACTACAAATAAACTTCAAAAGCAAAACCTTATCTAAATACAAAATTTGATCCAAATTGTCACAGCCGAATTCTGAGATAGGAAATAAATTTATATACATACATAGGTATTACAATAATTGCTCATTTAGTATTATAAGATGATACCCACTTATCATTTATATTAATAATACGTGAAGAAAAAACTTTGAACCTTTTTTTAAACATATTTCATATACAGAGGAGTATGAGCTTTGGCATAGTAAAAGTTTATATAGAGAAGGGCTGCAGAAAGCCAAAATTTATTAACTTTCTTTTACCCGCGAAACCGCTCGTGCATTTTATTTATATTTAATAACTTCACTGCTAAAAGATGTAGCATGATGTTAGACTTCATCAGTATTATACGAGTACTTACATAATATAAAGATGAAAAGTTTGTTTGTCTGTACGTAGGTACAAATCTCTGAATCTATGGGCCCGTTTCAAAATTCTTTTGAATTTTATAGGCTTTCTATATAACTTTGAAAAAAGAACCACAAAATCGATCAACCTTAATGAATTATGGTTGATTTTCAACCATGGGGCGATCACTAGTAAACATAAATATGTAGTAGATACTTAACTAATTTTACCATTAGCGGTCTAATGATTAGTATGTCATTGGTCAATCGCGTCATGACTTGTTGAAGCTTTCCTGTTAAAACAATCTGCTTCAGTACTTACCGGCAGCAAACAAACTTGCGCTTGCGCTGCCAATTAACAGGATTTACTATTTAGCTTACGTATTGATGTAACTCATGCGTCTATGTATGTGAGGATATTTTAATTTGAAACTGTTTATTTCGTATTATACAAGAACTTGATAATATCATGTAAAATGTTTTACATATTTTATAGAGGCAGGTAGGTAGGTATATGTATGGTCGTATATGGAGATGGTATATGGAGGATAAAATAGCAAAATAAATTTAAAGTAATAATAAAAAATCGGTCAAGCGCTAGTGGAATTCGCACACGAAGGGTTCCGTATCATCCTACATTAACTTTTTATTAATATGACTTTACTCCATGTATGTATGCATCTTAACTTCGATAATCAATTACGAAAGTTAAAAAAATGTTTCTTGTATTTTTATTTTTATTATTTGTTGTTGTAACAACAATAAAAATACATACTCTGTGAAAATTTCAACTCTGTACTTATTACGGTTCATGAGATACAGCCCTCTGACAGACGAACGGATGGATGTACGAACAGCGGAGGCTTAGTAATAGAGTTCCGTTAGTACCCTTCGCGTACAGAACCCTTATAAAAACGATTACCACTTGTTACACACCTGCATGTATGAGATAACCTAACAAGTTCTCGAAAACCTGACACAGCAAGTAGCACTACAAACTGAGCCAAATGTTTCGTCAAACTTCATACTCATATATAGACTCAATAGATATTAAACACTATACAACCCTACCTACCATTTACTCTTCAACAAATAACAAAGAAGCCTACAGAATTCTAAAAAGTTCAAAATTAGCAGATACTTCGTTAAATCACATACCGCGGTGGAACACTGTTCACAAAGAAAACGATGATCTCCCTAACAGACTCAAATAAGTTAAACCAATAGTGATAAAAAATTACCAATCTCATATCCTCAGGTATTTCGAAGTTGTTAACAACTTAAACAAAGAAACGTCGGCGTCGTCGCCTCTAGTAACTACAGTAGCTTGTTTGGTCATAGAGACATGTAAGGCCGTGTTTGGTTAAATCAATTAAATGAAATTTTTTTTTGGGATGTATTTTGTAGACTTTATAGCGGTTAGTATGGAACACATAGACTATATAGTCTATATATTATATATATACACACATAGGTATGATGAGTTTTATATCCCTTACTTGAGAAATGATTGATTCCCCATACAAAGTTCCACCCCCATTTTCACCCTCTTAAGGTATGATTTCCGGGGTAAAACTATCCTATGTCCTTCCCAGGGTCTCAAACTATCTCCATACTAAATTTCGTTTAAATCGGTTCAGTGGATTAAAAGTGAAAAGGAGACAGACAGACAGAGTTACTTTCGCATTTATAATATTTAATATTATTATAATATTATTATTATATTAGTATGGATTGTAGTCCTATTTGTGCTTAATTTATGAAAGTAAATTAAATTATTAAACGTGCTAAATGTACACGTGTGTATAATAATAATTAATTTTTGAATTAAAATTCGACGACACGTTTGGCTCAGTTTGTAGTGACCCTACTTGCTGTGCCAGCGGTCGCGGGTTCGAGTCCCGTTGGGGGTATTCATTTGTGAGATGAGCACGGATGTTTGTTCTCCAGTCATGGGTATTTATATTTATAATATGTATGTGTTTAAAGTTATATATGTGTAGTGTTTCAACTATCTGTTATCCATAACACAGGCCTCGCTTCATAGCTTACCATGGAACTAGATGGTACTGTGTGTTAATGTTCCAACATATTTATAATATTTATTCTATTCTAAATAATAAAATCTTAGTAAAATACAGGGTTTCATGGAATTTCAAACTAAATTGAATAAAATAAGTAACTTAAATAAGCCTACAAAGTGTTCAAAAGTATTCAATGACCATTCTTAACTATTTATCTAAACTTGATCTTGCGTCACTCTCAATGTTTGCGCAGGAGTTGACGGACTACTGTGAAATCGTTACGTGCATTATATCTCGTAGAACAAACTGTTGAAGCTTTACGGACCTTTGACTTGTATTTATCATGTCTTTGTTTTAGGGTTCCTTGGAACATTAAATCATATAGCAATTAAATTTGTTACCTATTATTGAATATTGCTCTAAAATTACTTTAGGTCGTTAGTAGTGAAAATATTTTCCTTTTTTTTTAATGTTGGGAAATTCATTTACGCATACCACCTGTAGATGTACAGGTGGTTAGGTGAGACCCACCTGAGAAAAGTCAGTACTATCCTCTAAAACCCAACAAAACCTCCGTCTTAATGGGGCGTCGCAGGATCGCTTACGCACTCAACTACGACGCCACGACGGTAGGTCTGCCGAAGTAGACCACAACAATCATGGGGTTGCTCACAGTCCACTCTGCTATCAGAGTACTAGGAGCAACCCGCACGGTACACCGCCCATCGAAGTGGGCCACCTCTCTGTACGTTTCTTGGCTTCACGCCTAGCTGAACTGCCGGACGCTAATGAGGTGGTGAGGCCACGACAAGGTAAACGCGCGTTGAGTGGGAGTGGAAATATTTTTCTTGTTTTAATTAAAGCCAACAAGGATAGGATAGGTATAATTGATTCAAAACATTGGCCAAGAACACTTTTGGGTATAACTTTATATTTAAAGCTTTTCTTCAAGCAAATGTGATGTGATGTAGACAGAGAGAGTAACCCTATCGTTTTTCATTCTTTCTACTAAATTTTATGGTTGAGGTTGGATATCGAGCGTTATCAAAATGTAATTATTTTATATTACACATACTTTTCTTCATAAAGGGATTGATGCTGTGACTATTCTTTTACAGGGGTATCAATTGTAACTATTATTTTTCGCCTATTATAATATGCATAATATCGTTTTGACCAACTTTGAAGGATCAATTCATGTTTGTCTTTATTTGACGTAAATTTTTTATAATACATTTTTGGATTTACGCGAATAGGAACCAAATGTTAAAATAAATCCGCGAAATGTTCCGAAAAAATAGTTTTATGTGAAAAATTTAGTTAAAGTTAAAAAGTATTTAATTATAGGTCATATTTTGGTATTGTTATAAATTGTAATCTATGTATGTCCATAGAGCCCTTCATATAGAAGCTGACATTATCCATTTAAAACGAGCTTAATAAGAATTCCAGTTAATAAAAAAATCTTAGTAAAAAGTAACTACATAAAACATTACAATTATGTTGCAACATAAGATAATGTTCCATTTAGGTACATTATAGTATTTTCTCTGAAGCTTACTTTTCTTACTAATTTTATTATAGATCATGCATTTGATAAGAGATTTTGAAATATTTTAAATCACAATACTTCAAATGAACAAAGTAAAAATAAAATAAAGAGCATTTTATTTACTTTCAAATAATAAAGCAAGTATAAAGCACAAACAATATGTTGTATTACAACTATCTACGGAATCTGCCATACCCATATTACCCACCATTCCATTTTCTAAATAACAGGAGGCAGGTGACAAATATTGACATATTCAGTAAACAAACAGAACCTTTTTGACCCAAATACATTATTCCCAGAAAAGTAAGACGGGGAGTCGAAAAGGAAATACAACAAAACGCCCTTACATACCTTTAACGTATTACCGGATTTGTATATAATTAGATTGAATTTCATAGATTTAGTTTAACCATGTAAATAAAAATTAATGTCTTGTTCATAATGTATGTATGTATGTAGGTACGCATTTGTATTAAATCACTTAATAACGAAATTTCTGTGATATAGGCACCATTGTAAGATAAGCACTTTTGCGCACTTTTAAGCATTTTTGAATAATCATTTTAAAAAGAATCAGTATAGTCCAGTCCGAGTTGAGGCACTGGTAGCCTAATGGTACGCTCGCTTGGTAAACCGAGTGAAGCGGATTCAAATCCCGGGTCTCGCATCTCTGATATTCCCACGTGACATTACAAACAGACACTTTAATTTTATTTATCTATATAGATATACCTATATGTTACAATAAGAACTCTTTCGTGGTCAAAACTAATTTTGACTGACAAAAACAGTTAAAAGTAGTTTTGACTGCAGGCCTTGGTCAATAGCAGTTTTTACTGCCATATCGGTCAAAACTCTTAAAATTATGGCATTCGCCGGCCCGGCCGCTACCGCGGCACGCTCGTTTCGCTCGCTCGGCTCGTGCGCTTTGGTCACTTTTCTAACCTAACCTAAACTAGAGAGAAAGAAAGGGTTCTTCCGAATAACCTTCAACTAACTTACCTCTTTAACTTTTTAAGAGTTTTGACCGATATGCCAGTCAAAACTGTTATTGACCAAAGCCTGCAGTGAAAATTACTTTTAACCAACCTCTTAAGTTAAAAGTAGTTTTGACTAAAAAATAGTTTTGACTGTGACATATACATTAGTTAAATATATTATTTAGTTAATTTAAACAGTAACAGTTAAAATAACTAATGTTACAAACAGAAATTTAACTCCCCCAATATTTGGATATGTCAAAATAATAAACCTTCTGTGGTACATTTCTCAAGGGACCATACGGTTTCTCTACGTTTTAGTTACGTGTAATTTATAATTTGTAAAGCATATACTTGATTACATCTAATTTTCTAAATGGTTTCCGTAATTCTATTAGTGGTACGCCAATTTGTTTGAAGTTGTGGTTTTGTAATTGGTTGTACGCTGTACTGAAATAAATTAGCGGTACTTGTAGGTTAATAATGACGAATTAGAGAACTGATGTTATGACGTTAGCTACCTAATATAGTATATGGCTATTGCTTCTATGTATTTAGCCCTTTTTAACGTCCCACTGCTGGGTACGGGCCTCCCTTTAATGCTAGGGGGATCAGGCCATAGTCTACCACGCTGGCCAAGTGCGGGTTAGCGGATTTCACATGTCTTTTGAAAACTTGCTAGGTTCTCTTAGACATGCAGGTTTCTTCACGAGGCTTTCCTTCGCCGTAAGGCAAATGGTAATTATGTTGGAAATGATTTGCACATGAAAGTATCAGAGGTGCGAGACCCGGGATTTGAACCCGCTTCACTCGGTTTCCCAAGCGAGCGCGTTACCACTGGGCTACCACATTCTATATAGTAAAAAATAGCAAGTTTGTTTCCCATTTGAGGCTAATATTTTCATTGAGAGTGCATTTTTTGCAGTCGAATATAACGAAAGGGTAAAAGGTTATGAAGGAAAACGGGAACCTCTCATGCTATCTCGGTCCTCCACCCTAAGCGGTCTAAAAAATATGATTACAACAGTATTAAATTTAAAAGTTATTAAATCTTTATATGTCAAGCAAATTTATGTGATACCTTTATCTATACTAATATTATAAAGAGGCAGAGTTTGTTTGTTTTTTGTTTGAACTCACTAATCTCAGGAACTGCTAATCCGATTGAAAAATGCTTTTTGCATTAGACAGCTTGTTTATTGAGGATGGCTATAGGCTATATATCATATAATAGATATATTCTTCTTCAGTCTATCTATTCCATACTGACCGTTAAAACGTACCTAGGGACGAAGTGAGTCGCTAGTATATTTTACTTTAATTAATACTACACGAAATGCTCATACAATTTGTATAAAACTTCCCAAAAACATTCTTCTGTGCATATTTTATTTGCCTTTTTCACTCAATTAACTTACACTTTACGGGCGAAAATCTTAGAAGTCGTTACTTATAGGGATTAGAGTAACAGGTAAGTCATTAAAAGGGGAATCGGGCCAATCAGAAACAAGAATGGCCCCCGTGTCATAAACAGCCAATTTGTAAAGAACCCTCTAATGCGTATGATATTAATATTTTCCACTTTTGTGATCACAGTAATTGTGCTGGATATTAAAAGTCGCAATTGTACGCACGTGTATTCTATAACAATATACTTTAACAGGTTTAAAAGTGATTTTTTGTATTAATTTTGTTGGTACATGTGTTTGTAGCGCTTTTTAATAAGATAGATAGTTATCTAGAGTTAATACTAGCTGTAAGAGCTTTTCAAAAGCTGCATGAAAAATTTGATTCAATGGACAAATAAAGTTTTATAGTAAAATATGTGGCTTACATGATTTATTTCTATATGTAACAAATTGATTAAATATACCTAGTTATATGGAAAATGAAATTGAAGCATTGTTACCTTTTTTTAATATACATATGTGGGTACATTTTTCAATATATTAGATAGTACTAACTAAACTACCTGGAATGTTTTTTTATCTTCCATGCACATAATATACCTAATATTATTTTGTAATCTTTTAAATAAATTTTAATTATTTGATGAGTTATTTATAGATACTATTTTACTACTTATATACATATAAGTAGGTATAATTTACCTCTATACAAACTCCTTGACAATACAAGCTATTCTTATACGAATATCTATAACATTCAATTTTATTACAGTGCCGCTGGTGCGATGTGTGACAGGACTGGCTATGGAAGTACCATGGGTCACTTCCCCATGGGCCACATGTCAGCTATGGGGGCCATTGGCACTATGGGTGCAATATCCGCCATGAACGGCCAATCACACCAGAAAAAATCCCAAGAAGAACACATAAAACGGCCCATGAATGCTTTCATGGTATGGTCGAGGCTTCAAAGGCGGAAAATTGCGCAGGATAACCCGAAGATGCACAATTCGGAGATTTCTAAACGATTAGGTAAGTTATTTCGGCAACTATTATATATTTTTTCGATAAGATTTTCATCTGTATTGATTTTATGCCAATATTTATCCCAGTTAATTGAATTTCGTGAGTGAAAACTCAAATAGCGCCGTAAAATTAAGGAAATTAAGGAAAAAAAAATACTTATTTTGGCATTTACATTCTTTATTAAGAAAAATACTGTTATATTCAATTGCTTTTTTTTACAAAAAAAAATACAATCTGTTTTCATTTAAATCCATAAATGAAGCTTAGAATGTGAAGAAGCAACAAAAACTATCGCTCTTTCAATTTTGTAATATATAACATTAGTGTGTTCATTATTAATTGTTTACCGTTTAAAAACATAATAGAATACCTACCTAAAAAAATAACAATGTCGTAAACGTTTTTTAGTAAATATCTATATGCGAAGTTGACACTGAATTTGACTGAAAAATAATGTGCCATAGATTCTGTGTCGTGTTTTCGCTATTTCGTCCTTCACTTTTCGTTATTTATCACTTATTTCAACACTCATCCATTATGATATCATGCTGAAAGGCCAAATATATTTAACAATTTGAGTAAATTATTTGTTATCATTATCAAATTTGAATATACATAGCGATTATCTATTGGCGACCTAAAGAGAATATTCATAAATTGGTTTAATTTAACCTTACAATAGTGGTTCATACGTAGTTAATAAAGGCTTCATTTTGATTGCAAATTGATCATTCACATCTCACCTTTGTCCTCACTAGACCTCGAGTATATCCCGTCGACAATAGTTATGTTAATTAAGGTTTGCCATCTGATATTTGTCTTAATTAAATTACTCGAACTTAACACTTTCCCAAGGCTATTAACGTTTCAGACGAAAATAAACAAAGCGTATAGCTATTAAGAAAAAACTTGCGATCGTCACACTGATTTAAGCTAAACTGTAAACTCATGAACCACAGTTCAATAACTTATTGACCTTCAAGCGTTATACTTAAAAATAATGTTATAGATGTACAATTGACAAATGTCGTGTAAAGTCGTGCTGAAAATACGCGCAAAAAAATTCGGTTACAGTAAAAAAACGACTCAATCAACCGGTAGAAACGAAACAGCGGGGTACCGGCCACCGAATTAATCAACGCCAAAGGTAAGCAAAATCCAGTCTAACAGAGGATTTAAAAATGAGAAAGGGGGAGATAGGGGCGGAAGAGTATGGAAAAATAAAACCCACCGCGTCCGCCATTCTGTCGGTGACGGCGTTAGGAAACCCTATTTTCTATTTTACCTTCTTTTTTAGTACCTCTTATATATGTTTGGAGAGTGTTGTATGTTTTTACATAAAATTTGAATGTTCATATATTGTTAGTTTAGTAACTTTTTAACTGCTATAATAAAATTATGAATTATCTTTCTTTATTTTATACACAATAATGAATTAATTTCTTTAAAAATATTGTTTTCATATATTTTATTGTGTTTTTAAACTTAACATGTCTTTTTTAAAAAACCTTACGGCTTATTGATGTTAGTAAGGTGAAGGAATGTCATCCTGTTAATGGTGGAGGAAACGTATCTACGAGTAACATCGATTATTGCAGGCATCCTAATTTGATTAGGGTTTTTTAACTCTTAAAAAAATTTTACTTCCTACAATCGTTATTGCTTCGAGAAAATTAAATAATATTAAAATTATATATTCTTATAACGTAACACTAAACATACCTTAATTTCATTCACTTGTTAGCGACTAACGACTTACCCTGGCTTTGATCGAGTGCGTCCTAGGTACTTTTTAATTTTTTTGAGCGGAACCCTAATTCTTTTTCTAAAATAAAAGTTACCTAAGTTACTCTTTATAATATCAGCTATCAGTCGGTGAAAGTCCCGTCAAAATTAGTCTAGCCGTTTCGAAGATTAGCCGGAACAAATATACAGATACACAAAAATAAAAACAATGAGTTTTTTATATAATTACCGTATATAATTTCATATGCATTTCATAAAAAGCTATTATTTTGACATTACAAACAGACACCTCAATATTATTTATATGTATAGATAGATTATAAGTTCGTCTTCACTAAATTATTTATCAATTTAGTTAGCTTCTTAATAATTTCACATAGAATTTTATCGTTTAGCTTCGTTTATTTTTAAGTCTTAAATTTAGTTTGAATTTTTCTATTAAATACAATGAATTAAAATTTAAACATTCTTATCTCTAATTGTGGCCGTCATCAACTTGTCATGGTCTATGTAAACTTGTTAACTAATTTTATTTTAGTACTAATTACTTAATTTTTTATGTTTTTAATATAGTTACTATTACCCACTACATTTTTTACTTTATTAATTCTTAAAAAGCTTTAAATAGATTTTTGTCTTAGATTAAAATAAACATGTTTTTACATGTATTTCATTTATTTAGGTAAAAATACACAGCTGCTAAAGATGATAGCTGTATATTTTACAAGCGACTCTTGCTTCGCTTTGGGTTCAGCCTTAGACAAAAACAAATGTATTCCACGAGAACCGTACATTTTTACGAAAGAAAACGTGACCTATGTGCTATTCCAGACTATAATCTACTTCTATGCCAAATTCCATCCAGATCTGTTCAGCTGTTCTTGGTTGAAAGAGTAACAAACATCCATCCATTTGAAGAAGAAGAAGAAGAAAAAACAAAATCTTACATAACTTACCAACCAACACGATTTTTTACACTGTAGCAAAACGGCAGAGTTTTAATTCTTTTACATGTCAAAGACAAAAATACAACACTGATGTAATCTAATATATACTTACGTACATATATAATTATGATATCAATTTTATCATATACTCATTCGATGATCACTAACATCTAAACTAGGCCGAGCCTGTATCTTAGATGTTAGTTGCTTCCAGTGAAAATCCATCCTCACCAACTTTCACATTATTAATACTAGCGACTCACGCTCGCTTCGCTCGCGTTCGTCCCTAGGTACGTTTTCACGGTTAGCTATATTTATACATAAATAGTAGCTTGCCACTCCTAAGATATTCATTTAAATTATATAGCGATTTACGTTACGTACGTACGTTATTGCGTACGCCGTACGCGGATTTTGTTCACAATATCATGGGCTTTCATTTTTTTTCGCGGAACCCTGATTCTTTTTCTAAAATAAAAGTACCTTAAGTTACTCCCTATAACAGCAGCTATTTGCCAGTGAAAGTCCCGTCAAAATCGGTCCAGCCGTTTCGGAGATTAGCCGGAACAAACAGACAGACAGACAGACAAAAATTGTAAAAAATGTTGTTTTGGTATATATACCTTGTATACATTCATATGCATTTAGCAATAAAGCGGTTATTTTAATATTACAAACAGACACTCCAATTTTATTTATCTGTATAGATTACTATGGATAATAATCTGCTATAGATAGTGCTATTTTATTAGCAGCAAATAAAAACAAAAGGGAAAATTCCAAGCTTTTGTTATCTATCGTAGAAATCTTCCTTTCTTTCAAACAGTAGTTGAGGTATTGTATTTCCAACGAACGAAGCTAGGGCGACTGAGTTGTATTGTCTTGTCCAAACATCGCATGTTTTATGCATACAATGTCTTTTGGGTGAATGGGGGCGTTTGTTGGCAGAAATTACTGTCTAGTAAAGGAGGGATCGGGAAACTGTCCTACATACGTTTTTGGATGTATTTATTTCTCTTATGTAAGTTACTGTATATAATTATAATGCAGTTAATACATTATCGATTCAAATTGATATATTTAATTTTGTGGCTCATGTGAAGCAGCTGAACTATCCTAAGTTTGATATTTGTTCAGCGCAATTTTGTAAATTTAACATAGTATGAACAGTTATCAAAAATCTTAACCTCAAAATATATCTATCTATATTGTACTTAAAACCTTCAATTTTTTTTTAATTTTTTGTCTAGTTTAAGAAAACTAAGTGTACCTACAGGACTTTGCCATACTGATATAAGACAAACAAAATAATTAATTTCAATCTAGAAAGTTCAAAATCGAGTTCTAAATAACTTCATTAGTTAGATGCGTTCTCGCAGATGTCACGTTATATATAGGTACAATTCTGCTAACAATCATCTATTGTCGGATACCTGTCGATAATCAACATCGCTTATTGTTTATTGGCATTAATAAATTGCTCACAAAACGCGTTTTGTTTACGAAACCAATCGAAATGTCGCCCGACAAATGTCGATGGGTCCAACAAAGGTATCGTGTACAATGCTGCCGTATCTTTTTACCGAGCTTTGTGACACACGGGTGGAACGTTTGTAAAGTATTCCGAAATAATATTTTCTATTGTTTATGTTTTATCTTAAAGGTAGAATGTGGTTTAATATGGCCTTAATATAATAAATGTGAAAGTTAGCAAGTAATGGAATGGATATGTGTTTGCTTCTACGTTTTTGTGACGGTAATAATAATGCATGAGTAAAGTGTAAAAGCTAGTAATTTTTAGAGTTTGTTTAATAATTTCCAAATTATGAGTTTTTTAACTTTAAAATTTAAAATAATAAATAAAAAGTAATAGTAGCCCAGTGGTAACACGCTCGCTTGAGATAGCGAGTGAAGTGGGTTCAAATTCCGGGTCTCGCATTTCTGATATTTTCATGCGCGAGTCATTTTCAACATGATTTCCTCTTGTTTTATGGAGAAGGAAAACATTGTGAGGAAACCTATATATCTGAGAGAACCTACCAAGTTTTCAAATGCCATGTGAAGTCCATCAACCCACACTTGTCCAGGTGGATTATGGCTTGATTCCCTTCGTATTGGGAGGTCCGTGTCCAACAGTGGAACGTTAAAAATGGCTGAATGCGTACATGCAAATACAAATAAATAATACTGTTTTTAAAACCCAATAGCGTAAAATGAATTAAATTATAGTGTTTTATCTAAAATTGATAGTGTCGTTGATTGGTCTTGAATGGTGTGATTGTCAAGTCTTCTTCAAATAACCTAAGTATTTAAATTTTATTTAAAACAAACATCTCATCTAGCTAAATTTACATAGTGCATTTCTTAGTTTTAGTAATATATTATATATTATAATTAAATAATTCCACGAAAATCACTATTTTGATTACTAAATCATGATGATGTGTCGTAGTCGTGAAGGAAGCCCAAGCCAAAATAAAATTTTCCTATTTACAATACCTTCTAGTTTAAAGGAAAAACTTCATAATATATTTTTAAATATAACTATTCTAACTGAAGGGTAGAATTTTATGTTAACATTTTTAGTGACTATGTATGAAGTGATTTTTAGTGAGTATGAACGCTACAGATGTTTGTCAGTATCTTTTTTGAAAGATTGGTTTTATCTCTAGTCTTTTTTTTTACTGTAAAAATCTGTAAAAGTCAAATTTGAGAATGGAAGAGTTTTATAAAATTATAACTACATATAAGACTGATGAAGTAAGAAGATCTTTGACGTATAACCTATTTAATACAAAAAAGTATTTATAGAATTTGCTCAGTATCACCTAAGATATCACGTAACATAATACAAAAAAGAAGACCTGAATCCAAATTGAATATCCCTCTTTCAATATTGATCAAATATGTCAAATGCGTTATATTTTCTATTTGCACTACAACCGCGAGAGCAGTGTGTAGTAATGTTTTCATCGCTGTCTGTTGCATTTGCTTTACCTCAATTGTACTGCCAACTGTTAGGGGCGTTGCTCCTCGTAGTTAATATTAATTAAGGCGGGGGCGGTGATTGTAGTTCGTGTAATTGCTTTTCATTTATCGACGCGGCAACCCTTACATGATATATCGAGCTTTATAGTGAACTTAATCAAAATATATGTAAGTCTTTATGACGTGTCTTGATCATTAATTTTGCACGATAAGCATTATAAGTCATGTTCAAAGATTTGAATTGAGTTCGGAGAGGAGAAAGAGTTTTCTGTAAATTTTTGAAGAGAAAGAATTCAGAAATAAAAAAGGAGAGATAAGTCGAAGAAGAAGAGGATCATGGAATATTTAATTTTATGTTTTGTAAAATAATATAATAAAAGATTTTTTTATCTTGGAACTAGATTTTAACTGCGGCATAGATACTGCACATTATTAAATTAAAGTTACTTCTACTTTGTTTGAAGTCGATACTTCGTTCTTCAATTGCCATTATGGTTATTCTCTTTTCACAAAATCTAAAATTTTAAAAACCTTATTTACTATAACTATACCAAAATGATATTTTGGTATAGTTATAGTAAATTATTTGTGATGAAAATATTATCTCCCTAACTATAATTAGTAGTTATACATTGCAGTATAATTAGGAAGTGGTAGCTCAGTGGTAACGCGCTCACTTGGGAAACCGAGTGAAACGGGTTTTAATCCCGGGTCTCGCACTTATGATATTTTCATGTGCTAATCATTTCTAACATGATTACCACTTGCCTTACGGTGAAGGAAAACATCGTAAGGAAAACTGCATGTCTGAGAGAACCTAGCAAGTTTTCGAAAAGACATGTGAAGTCCGCCAACACGCACTTGGCCAGCGTGGTGGACTACGGCCTGATCTCCCTCATATTGAAGGGAGGCCCATGCCCAGCAGTGGGACGTTAAAAAGGGCTGAATACAATTATAATTGTACTTACACGTAACTTTAATAATATCGTAATACTCTCAAACTCATTCGTGTCTTCCTCACAATACGTGACACTGGCAGTATGTATTGCGTCTGTCAACGCAACTCTAAACCATCACGAAAAAGAAAGGACATTGCTCTAAACTAAGATTATCACAAACAAAATATAGTTATCTAATATTATAAAAAAATAACTTCTTTACAAATTCTTACTTTTATTAAACCGTAAATTACTTCACGCGCCACTTACATAACATATGCCGATCAATTCCAATTTACTTCGATTTTCCTCGCCTGCCTTATGTACTGGCATCATTTTTTGTTTCAACGGCTCCCGTTTTTTGTGGCAGATGCAAGTAATTAAGCGTCGCTTCTTTGGCTATTGGTTATAATACGACGTAGCATGATGGTGTATCCAATAGCAAGTCCGTACATAATCTCATAAAGAACCCCATGGTCTCTCAAAGTTAATTTTTTATATACCCGACACAAATAACTACGCATTGTGTAGAAAGAATCTATTAAAGTAACTATAGTAGAGCTTCGAAAAGCTTTGTGCTGCAACGGGAGCTGTTTAATATAAACGAACTTTTATTTCGGTAACTGATACTGTATCGTTTTATAATAGATTTTTTTACTATTTTTCAGCTTTTTTGACTTCAAATTAATAGAAGAAAGGTTTTGCTAACGCTAAGAATAAGAGATGAAAATAAACTTTTTTCTTGTTAGTAGGTAATATCTTAATTGCTTTTGTACGGTGTATTTTTTCTTTACAATTTAAAGCGTGCATTTTAGTTTTATGACTTATTTTTAATCAATTTTTTATGCCTTGACTGGTTCTTATATTGGTAGTTGAGTAAAGAAGAAAACAAATAGCGTAAAAGATAGTTATGCTTTGACTGTAGTAATAACTATGTACATCAAAACTTTTTAATTTTCCCATATCTATCTATCTTAAAACATTAATTTGCGAAGTACAAACTATTTCACAATACAAATGTAGGTATGTACCTACTCAGGTACCTGCATTGAATATATATTTCAAAACAAACTCGAATAGCACAATTCAATAACTTTCCAAAAGCGTTATTCTATACTGTTATAGATAAGATCAAAGATTATTTCGCCATTTTATGTCTAAATCTGATAAATTGAAATCTGTCAGCATCACTTAATCATGAAAATCTTTTTTATACTACAACTAGTGATACGTTTTAATGGTTTGTATAGATTTCTCAGAGATGAGATATTTTCCCACAGAAAAAGGATCCTATATGTTGACCCGGATAACCAGCTATCATCATACCAAATTTCATCAAAATTTTCCAGCGGTTTTCTCGTAATGCTTTCCCAGACAAACAGACAGACAAAACTCTAAAAACTATAGATTGATAAAACTCAATAAGATTTTCAAAAAATATTTAATGTACAGAATCGACTTAGAATTTTATTATAAGTAAAGTTAATAAAACTACTACATTAAATCACTGAAAATAACAAAAATATTCGGCAATTGTGCTGAGACAAAATAAAAAGATAATTTAACTGTACGCAGCAACCATTGCAGCGAAACACCATGTCTATTCGTCTTAGATTTTCAAGTAAATGAAAGTGGCATCACTGATTAATAGCGCAAGAATTTTAAATATCTCAAGACTTCAATGTCTTTTCTCTGAATCTTTGCAATAAGTGTATTTAGCTTTGTGATGGTAACATTGCATAATTTTTATCTCTTTAACCGACTTCAAAAAGGAGGAGGTTCTCAATTCGATTGGTATTTTTTTAGCTCCATCAAATGTTTCCATGAGATATCAGTAGATATAGGAATTAAAAAAGGGCTGAATACTATAGGAATCATAAACACAAATAAACAATATCTAATTGATACATCCTTGTCCTTAAAAATGCTTATTTATATAATCTCACTATCACTAATATTTTACACTAGGGACTCACCCTCGCTTCACCTCGGGTTCTTCTCTAGACAAAAACAAATCTATCCCACGAAAACTGTACATTTTTCCGGGATGGCTTATAGCCTTCCTCAATTAACGGGCTATCTAATGCAAAAAGAATTTTTCAAATCGGATTAGTTCCTCAGATTAGCGCGTTCAAACAAACAAACAAACAAATGAACAAACTCTTTAGCTTTATAATATTATTATAGATGTGATTAACTGAGCTTTAAAATGAAGTTAGTCCTAACAAGTTAAACCCTAAATTAATAACGTTTTATCTATTATGTCTAATATATTTTTATCGACAATAATGTGAATAGCTTTAATATTTGGCTATTTCTCTTCCATAAATAGATCATAGATAGCGCTAACATAAAAGCTTCAGAAATATTTTATGTTCTAAAAATGTATGCACTAGTACATATTTTTAAAATATAGTAAAGTAAAAACAAAACAAATTCCGGTAACCAAGTGTTTTTAACTGGGATAAACAACTCATAAAATGGAACAAAAGCTATTTATTTAATATTATTTTTTGTTAAAATTTTGCTAGTCCTACTAATATTATAAACGCGAAAGTTTGTAAGAATGTATGTATGGATGTATGTTTGTTACTCTTTCACGTTAGAACGGCTGAACGGATCTAGATGAAAATTGGTGCAGACATAGATTATAGTCTGGAATAACACATAGGCTACATTTTATCCCGGAAAAATGTACGGTTCTTGTGGAATAGGTTTGTTTTTGTTTTGCTACGGGCGAACTCGAGCGAAGCGAGAGTGAACCGCTAGTTGCATATAAGAACGTAATATTTTAATGTTTTGCTTATGGGATATTTTCTATAATATCAATAACAAATCTATACAAATTATATAAAAAGTTTATTTATTTATCTGAAGTAATTTACTTGTATTTATTTATCTTTTTTTCTGCCTTAACACTCCTGGTTATATTTCTACTCTATAGCTACGCCTTCATCCCATAAGCAGCAAAATAAACGCATAAGCGTTTACAATTGCGGTTGACGCTACTTCTAGTGCACTGTTCTATGGTTAGTTCTGTTACGGCGTACTCAAACGTGGGGAGGCTTATCACGTCGACGCAGGCTGTCAGGGGCAGGCTACAAAAATACTGTTGTTTCCTTATTGTTGTTAAAAGGGCCGCTTGTTTGCCCTTGTTTAATTACTACAGCCTTTTGTTCAGGATCACATTGACGGTACATTGTTATAATGTAGTTTAAATATTTACTGAAAAATAACCTGTAAAATGAGTTTCAGTGAATAATAATGAATTCAACGTTTAGTTTCGTAGCTTAAAAAGAGCTTTTTAGTCTACAAGTAATACTTCATAATTCTTAATCAAAGTTGAAATCTATTGTGCAAATATATATATTGATATAGACTCTCTCATTGATTTAGACAGTTCTTATTTAAAAGCTTATCAAAATTTGTATCCAACAACAATAATAGCAACTCAACATCTAAAAGTTGTAAATTTACCCTAAAGTATAACAATACAAAATTACCGAGAATTCGTCCAGTTGTTGCATAATAAACACGTAACAGGAACTCGTATAAACAATAGATATCTCAAGTTTAAAGTTAGATGGAGTCAGCGGCCCAAGTGTAGGGCAGTTGCCTTTCATTAATAGTATTGTAGCTTTTCGTTGTCGTGGCTTTCAAATCTTAGCTTTTATAATTTGATTACGAGTATAATGAACTTTTAGGGCTTTCAAGTTGTATTACTTTGATTTGTTGATATAACTTTATGTTTACTCGTGTAATGAATAACTTTTATAGTAACTAACTAATCAATGTTCAATTTGACGACACTTTTGGCTCAGTTTGTAGTGACCTTACTTGCTGTGCCAGCGGTTGCGGGTTCGAGTCCTGCTGGAGACATTCATTTGTGTGAGCACGAATATTTGTACAGCAGTCATGAGTGTTTATATTTATAATATGTATGTATTTAAAGTTATATATGTGTAGTATATCGACTATCTGGTATCCATAACACAAGCCTCGTTGCTTTCCATGTAACTAGATGGTGCTGTGTTAATGTCTCAACATATTTATTTATTTAATCTTCTTTGTTCTGTGGCTTATTGGCGTCAATTTCAACTGTCTATGTACTTGCCTATTCTCTGTATATACCATGCATACTCGTACCGTTAAGACAATTTTTAATACATTTCTAATTTAGATAATTACGGTACAAAAGCCATAGTACTTTGTAAATATACAGAAAATGAAATTGTAATTGTTGAAACACATTTAAAGTCCATGAAAATTTCCCTCCACTCAACAGTTAAATTAAATTAACAAATTGTCAACTGAATACTCGACACCCGAAAAAATCTATTAAGATTTAATAAAATCATGACCTAAATAACGTCTTACCATTTCAATTTTCCGGACGAAAGGGTGGTACGTCTTTGTTGGGGGACTCCCCCCCACCTATTGTAAGGCACACAAGCTTTCAGAGTAATGAAGAGCATTTTCGTCCGATTCTGAACACAATAGTCGTTTTAATACAAGAGAGAGGAAACTCCTTTGTCGCGCTGTGCATTGTGATGAACGAGTGTGTTACATACGTTGTTTTTTGTCTCGCGTTTTTGTTTGTACGATTGTCGACTACAATGTGATGTAAAACATGGATCTTGATGTGTTGTAATGAAAATGGCACACTTATGCCTGGATTATAGATGGAGCGTTTGTGCTGTGCAGCTTTGTCTCTGATAGTGGGATGGAGTTCTTAACTATGTTTACTTATTTTGTTGTTATGTACTTAGATGTTATTGTAAGTTATTATTATGTTATGTCAGAAAGTAAAAATTTATTTACATTTACTAGATGTGGATACAGGTATTCAGCCCTTTTTAACATCTCACTGCTGGACACGGGCTTCCCTTCAATTTGAGAGAGATCAGGTCATGGTCTACCAGGCCGCCCTAGTGTTTATTAATATTCCCTCAGACATACAGGTTTTCTTCTTTTACCGTTAGGCAATCATATTGAAAATGATTCGCACATGTAAATATGAGAAATGCCATACCTGGGAGTTGAACCCACTTGGTTTCTTAAGCAAGTTCGTTACCACTGGGCTACCACTGTCAAAATGCATACATGGTACCTATGTAATTAAACCTATTATTTCTTTAATATTAAATTTCCTTTGTTTAAACATATAAAATTTCATTGAAAACAGTAAATACCTATTAACGTGTTGTAAAATTAATTTTCTATTATACAGAAACTAAGAGATTAGAGTCTACACTCTATTGTAACGAGGTAATACGTTAAGTATCTGTTACTTGTTCCGTTATATTATGTACTTTTTATCTTTAAGTAATATAACTTAATTTGAGAAAGAAATAAACCTAAAAAACAAGTTATTGATTAACTATAAAGTATGAGATTTGTTAGAAGCCATTAAAGCTTTAAACACCCACCTCCTGGCATCGACAGATTAAATCAATTTTATTGTATAGTTAGCTATATGTGAAACTAACAAAATCGTATTAATAAAAATATGAAATTTTATAAAAAACTTTTTTTTCGGATTTTTTCGCGGATTTATTTGTCTCTCCTATGACCATGGCTGTAAAGCATTTGAAACGTCGGAAACCAAAAATCAAAATAAATCCGCGATAAGATCCGAAAAGATAGTTTTATTTAAAATGTCTAATACTTGCATTAATCTAAGAAAGTAGGTATTATAATAAAATATGTTACAAAAATAATTTTATATTGATATAATATAATCTATGCAAATTATTTATAAAAAAAAAGATCAAATTAAATTAAATCAATAAAAATATATTATTTACTAAGCTTATTGCCTTTTACCGTTATTGCATAACATTATTCTTCAATGCTAACATTGTTTAAGAGGCGGGATGTAGGAAATAATTACTGTAGAGTGGCAACACTCGACACGTGCGATTTGTAATTGTTAATTAAATTAAAAATAATATTCGTAGCTATGAGCGCTCGCTCGATCGGATGGGTCGAGTAATTTTGTGCCTGCGTGGGCGTTAGTTGCTATAATAAAGAATTTAAAGATGCATGTGGGTAGAAATGTATTTACTTTTCTACTAACATTAAATAGTACCTATATGTAGTTTGTGTATATTTAAACGGGGACTTAAGTGTTTACTGTGTAATTTGGATATAACGTGATTTGTAGACCGTCAAGCTCGGTTATGGCGTAGGGTAATCGATTGTCGATGATAAGACTGCATTGATGTTTTTTGTGAAAACCAGTTCAAAATTATTTCTGAAATGATGTATGAAAATATATGCTACTAGCTGTACCCGCGGCTTCGCTCGCGTTCAAGCTACTAATAAAACAAACTCTTTGACACACCAACTGCAGCTCCACCTACCGGGTCCAATTGAGTTTTCAAACCATTCAGGAGTCTATTAAAATATACACACAAAATTTCATCCAAATCGGTCCAGCCCTTTAGAAGGAGTAAGGTGACAAACATACGTACAGAAGAATTATACATATTAAAACATGAAAATTACTTTATCTATTTCTTCACTTCCGACTGTCAAAAATATTGCTTCAATAGGATTTTTTAGAAAATAAATATGTCGCCTTATTTGCCCTGCCTTGGAATACAACCAAGATGTGTCATTTTAAAACATCTTTTCCAATTTTAAAGGAAATTACAATTCGTATCAGTATCGCCACGACAGAACCTATTATAAGTAGACGATCTTATCTAACAAAAGCAACAGTACCCACCCTATCACATAATGAAAACGGGAAAAACTTGTGTAGCGGAATGAAAAGCGCAAATTCGTCATTAGGCGGCGTTTATATTGTGCCTTCATTCATCGTTACTGAAAATTCGGTACGCGAGAACGGGACGAAAGTTGGTCCTAGATTGTTCCTTTCAATGTTGGCTACATTGTTTTCTCTTTTGTACGCCGCTGAATCAGAATTGTCTAGTCCCTTTAAATGGACGGTGGCGCCCCTCCACGGTATGAATACTGCCTTCTATAAAAGAGGTAGACAAAGGGTTGGTCTCTTGAATCGACTGGGAGACAGGTCGTTCGTTTCGATTATATTGTATCGATCAATGTTATTGTCTTCCCAATGAGAGATGGTTAGAGCAAATTACTTTTCTGTATTTTGTTTCACTGTCATTAATAGTTATAAATGATGTTTGCAAAAACAAGATTAACTATAGTTTTGTATGTAGTATAGTTGTAAAGGAAATTTATTATTAGTTATAGGCTCCGATTTAATATGTATATGGAAAGATTATTGGTCTTGATGCAAGATTTTAATGAACACTGTCTTCAAACAGTAAAATTCACAGCACATCATTATTTCCTAATCTATCTAAGAAATGTTGATCAAAACAATAATTGAACTATTCAACAAATGAAAACCCTAGCTATCCGTACAATCTCCTTAACCGATTTTCATGAAATCGTATACACGGTACTTATGAGGTCTTCCCATCTATATGGTTGGACCCAATAGGTAGCGCTGTTGTTATCTAAGGTTTTTTAAATCTTCCAATCAAACGAAATCAGCGGCAAGACAACGTCTGCCTACACTATATACATATACTACGCTGATAAATATTAAAAACCAAACATTGTTTTTCTTTTTTCAGCAATGAAGGCAGGCATTTTATTAATAGGCATTTTATGCATAGAAATAATATATGACATATACATACTACGTATGTCAATAGCTGACACCTAATACTTATGACTTTCTATATAAATGTAGTTTTTTATTTTAAATTCTAATTTTAGTTTAGTTTTAAACTAAAATCATGTTATAGGTGCTGAATGGAAGCTTCTGACAGAAGATGAGAAGAGGCCTTTCATCGATGAAGCCAAACGGCTACGGGCTATGCATATGAAGGAGCATCCCGACTACAAATATCGGCCGAGACGGAAACCCAAGACGTTAAGGAAGGAAGGCTACCCTTACTCCATACCATATCCCAGTGTACCCATGGATGCTTTAAGGGCTGGTAAGTTTTTTTTTTTTTTTTTATAAGATTCAGTGACAAACGAGCAGACAGACCACCTGATGGAAAGCAGTACCTGTCGCCCATAACACCTACAGATCATGCAGTTAGGTTTTAGGTAACAAAAATACAGAGCCGCAGGTGCGTTGTCACTGTGAGGACTAAGATGATATGCCTCTCGCCTGTAATTGCGCTGGCTACCTTATCCTTCAAACCGGAACACAACAATGCAATCATTGTTGCTTGGCGGCAGAAATAGATAAGGGGGTGGTACCCATCCAGTCGGACTCCTCAGGCTTGACAGAGTCCTACCACCGGTGAAAAAAAAGAAGTCATTTTTACGTTATTTTTGACCGACTTAGAATATGAATTGTACTAAATTAGGGTTTTCTTTATGTACATATGTTTTAATAATTTGTTGATTAGTCAACAAGGAGTTGAATTTCCCATCGAAAAATTAAGTTTAATACATAGTTCAATTTCCCTATATTAACCATCTAAAATGACACTCCCGTACAAACTTTTATGCGCTTTTAAAGGAATTTCCAAACATTCTTCCTTACGGCTCTATATATAGCTCATTCATATATAAAGAACTCTTGTCAATGTAAATTCAAACTTATTTTATTGCCAGTAGCTAAGGTTGACTACGTGTTTTATTAAGTACACTAGCGACTCACGCTCGCTTCACTCGCGTTCGTCCCCAAGTACGTTTTCACGGTTAGCCATGTTTAGGTCTACATAAATAGTAGCTTGCTACTCCTAAGATATTCATTTAAATTACATAGCGATTTACCCTCGTTTTGCTCGGGTGCGTAGGCCATACGCAGATTTTGTTCATAATTTCATGGGTTTTAATTTTTTTTTCGCGGAACCCTGCATCTTTTTCTAAAATAAAAGTAGCCTAAGTTACTCCCTATAACATCAGCTATCTACCAGTGAAAGTCCCGTCAAAATCGGTCCAGCCGTTTCGGAGATTAGCCGGAACAAACAGACAGACAGACAGACAAAAATTATTAAAAAAAAATCGTTTTGGTATATGTATCGTATACATCCATATGCATTTATAAATATGCAGTTAAAAGCGGTTATTTTAATATTTCAAACAGACACTCCAATTTTATTTATCTGTATAGATTAAATTAGAAAATAATGAATTCAAGTTTTCTAATGCTATTTTACTGTATTTATTTTTGGAAAAAGAAGAAAAAGTAATTACTTTTAATTTATTTTGATGTTATCATACTGTTTAATATTATCTTACATTATTACAAAGATCTTTTTGTTCATAAGAAAGTTCGGAAAAAAGTTTAGAACACCATGTTAAGTAGATAGATATCTACGAATATACCTGTTCATGTAATCTATACATATAATAAAATTCTAAATCGAATCTGTACATTGAATATTTTTTGGAAAATCTTATTGAAATAGTCATTATCATAGATACATAGGGCGAATCTTAGTTTTTAAAATTTTTGTCTGTCTATCTGTTTGTGTGTCTGAGAACGCATTACGAGAAAACCACTGGATAGATTTTGATGAAATTTGGTATTATGATAGCTTGTTATCCGAGTCAACATTTTTAATGCCGGAAAATACCTCATCTGTGAGAAATCTATACGAGATGTTAAAACGTAACTAGGGACGAATCCGAGCGGAGTAAGGGTGAGTCGCTAGTCGAAATATATTAGAAGCATGGGAACAAGAATGTATTATTTAAACGTAGCAGTTTTAATACAATGTCAGTTTATGCGATATAAAATGCTCGCGATAGCCTATCATTAGATATCGTAAATTGTGATGGTTTCACACGATTGCTTCAATTAAAATTGGTTTTTTTTTTGTTACTTTCACGCACGCTCATGATATGTCTATAAATTGATTTTTATATGACAATTTTGATTTGTTTTTTTTTATAATATATAAATTTAGCTTTAAAAATAGTTTTTTACATACTTACTTTCCCTAGCGGAGTAAACAGAAAAAAAGTAGCTAGGTACCTACTCTAATTAACTCTTAATTTATTATTGGTCTATCGGCGTTAAAAATACACTTTATTCTTTCAAATAAAATGGCATAGATAATAATATATTTGTCATATTAACCTGTCGAGAATCCGGGCACGCCGGTGTGCCAGTTAACAATTGATTTCTTGGAAATTAACCAGGAGGTGTTAATATTGTTAACTAGCGACTCACCCTCTCTCCACTGTGTTCGCCCCTAGGTACCTATGTTTTAATATTTAGTATAGATTTCTCAGAGATGAGATATTTTCCCGCAGTAAAAAGTATCGTATATGTTGACCCGGATAACCAGCTATCATCATACGTAACGTCATCAAAATCTGTCCAGTGGTTTTCTCGATAGGCAAAAATTCTAAAAACTATAAATTCGGCCTCTATCGATAGTAATGACTATTTCAATAAGATTTTCCAAGAAATATTTAATGTACAGATTCGACTCAGTTAGAATTTTATTATATGTATAGATTATGATTAGATTTACGATGTAATCAATATTTTAAACCAATGCGACGATGGCACAAGAATCAGACGTTAACATAAAATATTAAAAGACAAGATATCAGACTATAATCGTTAAAGAACAGAAATTACAATATTTACCTAAACGTAATGTCATAATATCATCGCCTTATATTTTATTAATTTCTATTTTTCAATGGTCATAGAATGAAAAGTATTCTAAGTCCCCTTAAAGACAATTAAAGGTTAAAGAAAACTAAATATTTTGATGTGTACCCAGAATTTTTCCATCAAATCCGACAAACTCATAAAAAAACCTTGGTTAGTTTTATTTTTTTCTATTATTTCAGAATACTCTATAGAAGGATGTAAAAAATAATTTATTGTAGTTTTCCTGTTACGGATACCGTAGCACAAAAACCGCTGTAAATCTTACAACTAAGTTACCGGTGGGTAATAAATTATTGTCTTTCTAACTCCGCTCTTCACATTCCAGGATTAAAACATGTACTATAATAAAAATTTGCATTTCCTTAACTGCTAAAATTTTGGTATTTTTTTGTATAAAAAAACCTTAGCAAAAATATATATCATACATATATATTTTTGGTATATTTTTCTTATACCTACTTCTTAATTATTTTTTTTTTATTATAGCAAAAGGTCTATAAAGTATAAACCATCGATCAAAAAAGTACCGAATGGGCGCTCATTTGAACATTTGAGCGCGCTTTTAAATTATTTTTTTTTTGCGAAAACAACTTTAAGCATTGCATTTAAGGTTCAATTTACATTATTGTATATTTATTTCGGCTAATACTAGTTTTAAATTTTATTTTAAATTTTAATTACTTACTTTTTTACTTTTTTAAATACTTACTTACTGATTGGATTTTAATGAAACTTTGCAATAATATAGTTCACATATCAGAATAACAAATAGGCTACTTCTTATCCCGGAAAAATGTACGGTTCTCGTGGGATAAATTTGTTTTTGTTTGTCTAGAGGTGAACTCGAGCGAAGCGAGGGTGAGCCGCTAGTCTATAATATGTTCTTTATAATATTAGAGTATTTTAATAAGACTGTAGTACAAAGTTTCGTACTCAATCAATAGATGCGACGAACTCCATTATTACACTGTCATCGATTAAACCATAACGGTACCCATTACATAACTGCGGTGCTTCGTTTGAACTCGCCTTATTTAAACATTAAATTAAATTTTTAATAATATATTATTTTGCATACATTTATAGCAATATTTTATTGAAGCTATGTTTGATTTGGTAATAAAAGCTCACATAATATATTACTGACTTATCCTTTCTTTACTCGGGTGCGTCTATAGGTGCTTTTTATATAGATAAAAGTAGTTATTGTGAGTGTACTTAAATAGACACGTGTTTTTTCTGTAGGCCTTTTTAAGACCTACAATTTTTAGTGCATTGTTTTAATGTATCTCCAAAGGTTTAACCAGCGTTACCCATGTAATCGTACAAAAACATTTTTTTAACAAAACACCGTCTAACACCACTACCACAAAGACTCCTCGTCTATCGCTCTCTTTAAAAAAAAAACTTCTTTAAAAACCGTATTAAAATCTGTTAAAAGAAGTAAGTAGAGGAACAGACAGACGCAAACAGCGACTTTGTTTTATACTACATATGTATTGATAAGTAATATCTGTTTAGTTAAAAATTATTCGCCTGCCTAAATTGTAAGTCCATAGATAGCTATAGTTGTAGTTTGTAACAAAGTAATGTTTAAAAATACACGAGTGGCGTTATACATAGTAATATGTGAGATTCATAACATTGTAACTTGTATAGTAACATAAAAATATCGTAAATAGGTTGTAATAAGTTATCAATGACATCGATTTTATTTACTGCGGCGATTGAGTCGATTACCTACTCGATAGTGATGCTTCGTGTAATATATGGATAATATAAAAAAAATTATATTATACAAATAAATCGTATAATTGAGCATTCATAAAGAAACACCGCTTTTTTTATATTTTTCGCTCAGATTCTTCCTTAGGTTTTAAAGTTTAGTAAAGATTTCTCAGAGATGGGATATTTTCCCTTAGTAAAAAATATCCTATATGTTGACCCGGATAATCAGCTATCATCATACCAAATTTCATTAAAATCTGTCCAGTGGTTTTCTCGTAATGCGTTCCCATACAAATAGACAGACAGCCAATAGTTCTAAAAACTATAGGTTCGGGCTCTGTGTCGATATTAAGGACTATTTCAATAAGATTTTCCAAAAAATATTTAATGTACAGATTCGTTCAGAATATTATTATATTGTATAGATAGATAAAAAATATATAAATTTTAATGAAAATTGTACTAACTTGAAGTAAAGACAGCATCGCGGTCACTCGCCTCGCGACAAAAACACCCACGGTCACGATTTTTTTCCGTGACTCTTTAAACTAAGAATCGTAGACAAGTTAGAAAAAATGTTTTACAATAAACGTTATTATTGTTGAATAGACGACTTTTTTTATAATTCGATGAATAATTACTAATATGCGCATTTTATTTTCTTTTTCTATTTTTGTTGTTTGTTATTCGTTGTTTACGGTTATATGAGATAGCATTCAACATTTTTGTTTCGTTCTTTGTATTATTTAATACGATTTTTCCTATCAGATGGAACATTTTAACTTGCATAAAGCGGTAATAACTGTACATTAGATTTTCTTGTTTTTCTTGCTTCGCTTCGGGTTCGTCTCTAGTGAAAAACAAAAACAACCCTATCCCACGGGAAACATACAGTTTTCCGGGATAAAAGTGGCCTATGTACTATTTCAGACTATAATCTTTCCCTGTGCCTTTCATTCATATCCGTTCAGCCGTTCTAGCGTGAAATAATAACAAACATCCATCCATCCATTCTCACGAACTTTTAAATTTATTATATTTATAATAAAAAAAGTGTGTTTGTACTTATGTACACACGTAAGAGAACAAAAATAGCTAAATATTTCATCCCGTATGTCACAACTCTCTGTTTGTAAAAGGAATGATAAATTAATAAATTAATTAGGTATGTATATTAGGCATATTACAATCGCATATTCATAAAATTCCAACTGACTCGAATCTGTACCTTAAATATTTTTTGGAAAATCTTATTGAAATAGACTTTATTATCGATACAGAGACCGAATCTATAGTTTTTAGAATTTTTGTGTCTCTCTGTCTGTCTGTCTGTTACCGCATCATAGAAATACCACTGAAGGGATTTTGATGAAATTTAGTATGATGATAGCTGGATATTCAGGTCAACATATAGGATATTTTTTACCGCGGGAGATCATCTCATTCCCACGGAAATACACGTTATAACACAACCCAAAAAACATTTATGATCAGAATTTCTTGAAACTTGGTATTAATGCTCTTCAATACAATTAAATAAATATGTGTTTTAGCGTTTTTTGAAATTCATCCCATAAGGAGATAAAATAAGGGATGAGAATTTGTATGAAACCTACCTTTTTAAAGTTTTTTTTGTTGTAGTTTTAGCGCGAGCGAAGCCGCGGGTTTTGCTAGTTTATAAGTACAATATAATTTAAGGAAAGAATATAATATTATATATCATTTGACAGACAATAACAACAGTTACCATGGCAACAAACAGTTAACAGCTAACTTCATCATGTCGCTTTTTGGCTGTCGGTGAAATCATCGTAAAAATTTTACACTCATAATTTTTTCCAAACGTCCCAAAAGAAGTATAACTTGAAAAATTAATCAAAATTATAGTAAAGACTTAATATTCAAAAATTAAATATTAGGTTTTTAATAATTTTCTTAACTATAAACAAAAAATATTCATAATTTTAAGAATCCTTTCATTGCATGAAGAATCCTTTCATCTTAATAGAAAGTAATTCAATTTTCTATATTGAAAATAACACAATAAGACAGACTATTGCACTAAAACCCTGACCCCCACACTCAAAAGAAATATGAAAACCTTTTGAGATCGGTGCGCATAGTTTAAACTTTGACTGCTTTTGACAGTTGACAGTGAAAACTGTCAAAGTGGGAGCCACAATGGGAAAAACTAACCCTTGAATGGGGTGCGTCAAATTTCGCTCCTAAGGTTAGGCTGACACGCGATTATGTTTATTGAAAGATCCCGCTTTTTAGATGTTATGGAGTTTAAAGGGTGTTTTGTGGTCTTGGGGGCTTTAGCGGGCATTACTAATGTTCTGTGAGTAATCGAATTCGAACTGTTTAAATTTAAGCGTATTATAGTGTTTAACAATAACGAAATTTGTAAAATGGTTTTCGTTTTTAGTTATCATTTATGCTTTGTTGGATCACTTTAAAGTGTAGCTTACCTTTTATTTAAAGATAACAATGTATGGACCGAAACATACAGACCGCATTATAATATATTTATATGTCTAGTATATACTTATATATTAACGTACTTATTTACCTGATTCTATAACTGTGGAAACAAATTTGATTTTAATACACGAAAACATATAAAAGAGATTATTTTTATATTAAAAATATATTTCCAGAATAAAAAATTTAAGCGGTTAGTTTTACCTATGTGTTGTAAAATAACTTTAAAAACACTTGCATGAGATAAGCTCTTAAACGTTCGAAATCTATAAAACGTTTACAATCCCAAACTCGTGTTTAATCACCCCACTTTCATTCCGCCATAAACTCACGGTGGCAATTAAGTTAAAAGCTATTTGGTGTGACGCGACCCTTAGTTAAGGGTAGCTACACACGTGCGAGCCACGCCCACGTTTAGACCGCAGGGAGTAAACGCTTGTAAAAACTAATATGTCTGCACATTAATAATGTTGGTTGTTTGACAGTTATATTTTTTAAATAATATCTTTGCGCAAATTTTAAATATTTGTGGAATCCTTGGTACTTATAAAGCATAACCAAAATGGTTATAACTGGACTACATAGAGCTTTACCTTGACTAGGTACTAAGTAGGTGCTTATAAAATAAGTAATTATTTATTAAAACATCTATAAGTATATGATTATGTATATAACAGCAAAATTTAAGACATTTGTTATTACATTTTTACTTTTTGTATATTGATATTATTTTACTATATTTAAAATTCCTCAAGTAAATAATTACTTCTACATATTTGGGCTCAAGTTTACGCACAAACTATTTTGTGTGTATACAACATTAAATTGGGTTTCGAAACCAATGCTTAATACACGAAAATCTATAAGTCCAAATAAAAGGTCGCTAAGAGGTCTTAAGGGTCGTTACACACGCGGCAGTCACGTGTCCAGGGTTGCGACACACTTATAATCCGTCCAACCAATTGAAGGTTATGGTGGAAATTCACATTGACTAATTATATGACATTACATTTATTGTAAATGACTTATTAAGTAAATAGAAAGTAATAGAAATTTTGTGACTTTGAATAGTAAAGGAAATTATAAATATATTTAATTGCTACCGACTCACCCTCGCTCCGCTCGGGTTCGTCCCTACTTACCTACTTTTTAACGTTTAATATAAATTTCTCAGAGATGAGATATTTTCCGCAGTAAAAAGTATCCTATTTGACTCGGATAACCAACTATGATCATACCAAATTTCATTAAAATCCCTCCCGTGGTTTTTCCGTGATGCGGTAAGAGACAGATAGACAGAAATTCTAAAAACTATAGATTCGGCCTCTGTATCGATAATAATGTCTATTTCAATAAGTTTTTCCAAAAAATATTTAATGTACAGATTCAGCTTAGTTACAATTTTATTATATGCATAAATATATATATACAAAACGAATGTACACATAATTATTACCGTACGTGTACAAGTCACGCGTTGAAGAGTGGCAAGAATGCTATGCGCATTATATAGTTAAAGTATACTTAATAAGTAATATTATAAATATGAATGTGTACCTATAAGGTACAGAGTTAAGCCTCCAGGCTATTTTAATTTTAGTATTGGCTAAAATTCGAATTTTTTTTTTTTAATTTTATACAAAAAAAATATAAAAAGACGAATGATTTTATAGTCCCATTGAGTATCTTTCAGCAGTTCTTCTTAGGGCTGAGACATTTTTTCCGAAGCTGGAGGAAGTAGGAACAATAGGTACCTAATTAGGTATTAAAAATTTAATTAAAAAAAACAGCTGATTCGAGAACCTCCTCCTTTTTGAAGTCGGTTAAAAAAAGAATTTCATACTTAAACCTAAGAAAGATTTTTAAAAGCTAATATTACTTAGAGTATTAGAAATTAAATTCGTATTTTTTGATATTATTTTAATGTTTTTATATAATACTAGCGACTCACCCTCGCTTCGCTTCGGGTTCGTCCCTAGACAAAAACAAATCTATTCCACGGGAACCGTACATTTTTCGGGATGATATATAGCCTATAGCCTTCCTCAGTTAACGGGCTATCTAATGCAAAAATAATTTTTCAAATCGAATCAGTAGTTCCTGAGATTAGCGCGTTCAACTAAACAAACAAACAAACAAACTCTTCAGATTTATAATATTAGTATGGATTTAGAAAAAATGTTTTACTTCATAAATAACTTTTTACTCTACAATATTAATTACTAACCCACATAAAAACTTAAAATTTAATTTCCGTACCACGTCCACATGAACGACTGCCGAACCGTGGACTGTCATTACACCAAGTACCATATCAAAATATATTACACAACAATAAAGCGAAGAATCCAATATAATTATGCTAATTACATGTTTAAAACAAACGTCAGTTGTAATTTCTACGCCATTGTTCTTGAGGCTAACTTGGTCGAGTTTACACAGATGCATAAACAATGTTTATTCATTTCTTTTATAGGGCCGTACATATTTCTTTATGAGAATAGATATTTGACAAGCGTGAAAATAATAAATTTGAAACAATAAACATTGAATTTTAATTTGAGGTGTTTTTAATGTCTAAATAGGTATATCTATAATAATTAGGTTGGACGTTTGTCATCCTTTATAATAGCTTAAGATCTCAGCTTAAGTCTTAAGACGTACTACTGCAAAATATAAAAAAAATCGAACTAAAAAATGCCAAAAAATCGAGAAAAAAGAGATTTTTTTCAAAGAAAAATGTTTATACTAAATATATTAAAAGAAAATATTTTATACTTAAATAATAACTATGTATGCTGAGTTACAATTTTTATTGGTGTCGATTTGTTAAAATATAATTTCAGACTGCAAAAATCTATGAAAATTACTTATTGAAATGACCGTATTCAAAAAAAAGCGTATCTAATGATTGTTATTTAACCATAGTTTTTAGAGTCCTGTTTTACCCTTGGGTAAAACAGGACCCTATTACTAAGACTTCACTGTCCGTCCGTCTGTCTGTCCGTCTGTCACCAGGCTGTATTTCATGAACCGTGATAGTTAGACAGTTGAAATTTTCTCAGATGACGTATTTCTGTTATGCCGCTATAACAACAAATACTAAAAAACAGAATAAAATAAATATTTAAGGGGGCTCCCGTACAACAAACGTGAACGGCAACAGGTAGACGCTTGAAATATTCACAGAATATTTAGTTATATATTCACTTTAAAAATAAATAATTAAATTAAAATAAAACAAATATTTTAGGGGGTCTCCCATACAACAGACATGATTTTTTTGCCGCTTTTATAGATAATGGTACGGATTCCTTCGTGCGCGAGTCCGACTCGCACTTGGCCGGTTTTTAAAAATCATGCCGTAGTGAGATATTTAGTGATAAGCATTGCCTCTATAGGATATTAGTATATTTCGAAAAATCTTCTATTTCTAGATTATGAATTAAAAAAACGTGTGTGTGTACTTATGTACGCACATAAAAAGTTATAGGTACTTCTTTGGCGTAACAGAACAAAAATAGCTAAAGATTTCATCCCGTGTGTCACAACTCTCTGTTTGTAAAAGAAATGCTGCTGACTTCATCGTGTCACTTTCAGCTAACTTCATCATGTCTCTTTTTGGCTGTCGGTATGCGCGCGTATCGTAAAAATTGTACCCTCATAATTCTTCCCAAACGTGCCAAAAGAAGTAGGTATAACTTCAATAAAAAAAAGCTTTTTAAAAGTAAACTTTTTCTAATCTTTAGCTGTGTACTTGCTTTTACGCTTCACCTCGCATCACATAACCTGTTACTAATATTAAATATTATTATTTCAAACCAACTGAACAAATAACTTATACTTGTTGCTATTGTGGTATACGCATAGCTCTAAACTTTTATGAATGCATTATTAAACTATCATTTTGATATATTTTAGAAAAATAATTAAATCTAAGTATGGATGAATTATAGGCCATTATTATCCTGTACTGGGACAGTTAAAAGTTAAGGATTTACGATTATTCGTATCCTATTTAATACTTTAACGTTGACATCATATTGTCACAAGTTAAATACTTGTTAGTATAATAGGTACATAACATAGTAGCAGTGCTATTTTTAAAATACAACACTGACTACTAAAATTAATAACCTGTATAATTTTTATTTTATCCTTCTTCTTACGGGATAGACATTTGACTGAACTATTATGGGATTTATGAAAAAAAAAATTCCAAAAGTTCAAGCATCCGAAAGATAAGTGGATATTTTTGCCTATATTTCATGTTTTCATAGGTCACAAATTTAGGTATTACACAAAGGCAAGATATCTTTTTTTGACCTATATATTTCGAAAAAGAAGAGGCTTCATCTTCATCTACTTTTTTTTATCAATCAATCGATCAGCAATTCCTCCCGTGACCATGATGCTGTAATTCGAAACGTCGGGAACCAAAAATCAAAATAAATCCGCGATACAATCCGAAAAGATAGTTTAACTTTTTTTTTGTTAAAAAACTCTTATTATTAAGAGGAATTTTAAACAAATGATTATAAAGTGTTTATAATTCATATCATTCAGTCCATAAAATAACTAACGTAAGAAATATATCTATACTTAATATTATAAAGCTGAAGAGTTTGTTTGTTTGTTTGGTTGAACGCGCTAATCTCAGGAACTACTGATACGAATTGAAAAATTCTTTTTGCATTAGATAGTCCGTTAACTGAGAGAGGCTATAAGCTATATATCATCCCGGGAAAATGTACGGTTCCCGTGGGATAGATTTGTTTGTTGTTGTGGATTGTCTAGAGACGAACCCGAAGCGAAGCGAGGGTGAGTCGCTATTTATATAATAATAATACTAAATTACGCTATAAATTATTAAAATAAATATTAATTAAAATTATTTTAATCATATGAAAGTTGAATACAATACACCAATTACACAATAAACATATTTTTTGTTTCATTATTATTTATAATTCTATTTAATATTTATTTATAATTCTAAAGACTATATTTTAATTGTTGTATGATGTTATTATGGTAATATAATAGGAACGTCAGTAAAAATATACGATTATGTTGTGTTTTTTTAATTACATTTATGTTTAACGTATCATATTCTCATACTAATTTATTATATATAAAAATAGTTTATATTTAATTTATATAATAATATAATAAATATAAAATAATAACCTTTTTTATTAAATATATTGGGATATTAATACACAGCACTATCTAGTTCCATGGTAAGCTACGAGACTTGTGTTATGAATACCGGATAGTTGATACACTAGACATGCAAATATAACTTTAAATACATACATATTATAAATATAAACATCCATGACTGGAGTACAAACATTCGTGCTCATCACACAAATTAATGTCCCCAGCGGGACTGGAACCCGCGACCGCTGGCACAGTAACTAGGGTCACTACAAACTGAGCCAAACGTGTCGTCATAATTATTTTATTATAATTTATTCTTCAGAATATGTGAAATAAAAAGTAATGGCTTAATTCTGCGGTTGTTTTTCAGTTAAGCCTTCAGTAACAGTTCGAGGACTCATAATATGGCAGTTTTACTTTTACCTTGGGCGTTATGATGCCGAACCCAGAATATATTGCTACATTGCGTGTATTTTTGTTTTTACTCAACTCCCCTAAAAAGAGGGTAATGTTCTTAAAAGAAAGTATACTTAGCCTCTCTTAATACACGAATAATCCAATAAATCGCTGCATCACGATTAGCATTTTATACCAATAGCTTAAGCGGAAGTGACCAATCGCGTGCGCTGCCGGAAGCCCCACCCCCGCTGAGCTACTTCCGGTCGCGTGACGTCATTTACATGATAGTCCATGAAGCCTGCGAGAGGACGTTTGCATGACTTTCATGTTTCATGTTTAATGTTAGACTCTGGCGATATGATAATATGTCATATCCTGTAAATATTGGCTGTATTGTTAGTGAATATAAATTAACGATGATTTGTTTGATTCTATTATTTTGTGGATTGTTAGGAAAGCTTTGAGCTTACCATTTGGAATAAAAGTGCATTGGACTTCTGTAGGTTATCTATAGGCTTTTATAGTTCGTCTTATGGCGTTACACGTGAAATCTGTAAGTGATAGAGAGATATGTAATGCATACATTTAAAAAGCTTCTAAAATTACATTTTTTTATGTCAGTATTGAAACAAGGGTTAGCCGTAATTTATTTAATATATAGTTTTTACTCTGTTTATATAATCTATACTAATATTATAAAGCTGAAGAGTTTGTTTGTTTATTTGTTTTTTGTTTGGTTGAACGCGCTAATCTCAGGAACTACAGATCCGATTTGAAAAATTGTTTTTGCATTGGATAGCCCGTTAACTGAGGAAGGCTATAGGCTATATATCATCCCGGAAAAATGTACAGTTACCGTGGGATAAATTTATTTTTTGCCTAGGGACGAAACCGAAGCGAAGCGAGGGTGAGTCGCTAGTATAAAATATATACCTAAATAAAAATTTAATTTCACGTTTCACGATGAAATTCCCAATAACAATGTTTTATATAAAACTAAGGGAATGGACTAGTGGGGTGATTTGCGAAACTACAGCTAATCGATCAATTTAACCACGGTTTGTTAGTTTCGACACAAGTGGGGTGTATCTGTGATATGGCGAAAATAATGCTTCGTCATTCATCGTTACTGCTCGACCAAGAGTGAAAAATTAGATTTCATACTTTTTTTTAACTAATATCTTTATACTAATTAGTATAAATATAATTATTAAATATCAATTAATATTAAATATGTAGTTACCCAGTTTTTTAATCTATATAGTGAACATGAAATGTTGTTCGTTGGTTAGTGCATCTACCTATCACTTAAGAGCGGTTGGACTGATGTACCGTTTTTAAAATGTTCATAGTAACCTGAATTAGGTTTTTAGGGACCAAAAATTGAAAAAATACCCGAAAAATTGGGAAATTTGAATGAAATTGAATGTATTTTTTTTCACATACAATTTTTATTTGACGTCAAAGATTATAAATTTTTTTATTGAAATTGGGAAAAGACAACGAGTATCTGTGTAGCTAGTAAATATAAATAATATAACTATAACCTACATCTCTTTATTAGATAACCACTGTTTTGTACGGACATCCCCTCAATGTGAGGAGGAGGCTAACCAAAGCCACTAACACTGGCCGAATGCAGACTTTAAATATCTTTCGAGAACTAATTTATTTTCTCACATATGTATGCAATCGTTTCTTCAGGATGTTTTGTCTCACTGTAATAGCAAGTGTTAAAAAAAATGTTAAAAAAACGCGCATGAAATTGAAGATACAAGGCTCGGGGTTTAACCCGCTTCATTTTTTTTTTATCAATGGAAATATATTAGCCTTAGTTTGAAGAAAGTGCAATATTCAAAATACAGCACTTTAAAGCATTATATCGAATAGTATAGCGAAGAAGCCTTAACTACTTCAAAACGTCATTGGTACAAAAATAGCAATCTCCGATCACAATGCACAATACCAACAAAAAGTCAATTAATTTTCTTAAGAAAGGGTTAAATTTAGTATAGACGATGCCGCAAAAATGCCACATCAAAGGCTGATTTTAATTAAACTGGAGTTTATAAGAACGATGGTTACTGTTTCCACTTTGTAAAGCAAGTACGGTAAAGAAAAACTTTTGGCCGCAAGCTTTCGGGTTGTTCTATAAAGATCAAGTTTTCAACTTCAAATTTACGCTAGGCTTGAAGGTAAAGTAATTGTATGTCTTTCAACGTAGGGTTATTTTTGTTGTTTCGTTTGAAATTTTAATAGCTTGTTTTCTAATACGAGTATTTTGAGAGGACTTTCTTTATTAATGTTAATAATGATTTTGTTATTGCTAGGTTTCATAGGTGAGTAACCTTATTTCATTTATACTAACAGTAGCGACTCACTCTCGTTCCGCTCGGGTTCGTCCCTACTTACGTTTTAACGTTTAATATAGATTTCTCAGAGATAAGATATTTTCTCGCAGTAAAAAGTATCCTATATGTTGACTTGGATAAACAACTGTCATCATACCAAATTTCATCAAAATCCCTCCAGTGGTTTTTCCGTGATGCGATCATAGACAGACAGACAGAAAAAAAATCAAAAAACTATAGATTCGGCCTCTGTATCGATAATAATGACTATTTGAATAAGATTTTCCAAAAAATTTTTAATGTACAGATTCGACTCAATTAGAATTTTATTATATGTATAAATTTATCAACGGATTCGTATGTACGTTGTCTTATGATCGCAACCAGAAAATAGAGATCTCCGGGTGACATGGTGACCTTTAGAGCAAAGAGCTTAAGCTTTATACAAATAATCTTGGCTACTTAAGGCATGTCGATCGAATATATTTCATCTTAATTGCTTTTAATTTGTTCTATATTAATATTTTCTTACAAAAACAGTGATGATGTTTATATTCAGTCCATCTATCACTTCCAATGTAGTAGATAAGTATTATAACGTCAAGACACTACGGTAACTCTGTATGGTATAAAAAAATATTACAAGTCTAAAATATAGAATGCAAAGTTCAAAAGATTGATAGCCACAAATGCTTTTAACACTTGCCAAATCACCTTATATGAAAACACCTGACGGCCATAGAATGACCACTTTTCCGTAAAATTTAACGCATTCAAATCTACAAAACGAGGGCCGAATGAAAATCCCTTTTCCGTGGCCGACCTTTCTGAATCAATATGCACAATACTCTATACCTGACTATATTTATTAATAGAGGTATAATGTATGGAGGTCATTATGTAGTGAATGGGCACCGGCGAAAATGGATGCATTGTAAGCGACTTAGGGTGGACGGTATACGAAATTACTGTTGCTTGCTAAGGTTATTCATGTTTTATGCTTTTTCTGTTGATTCACTTGGATTTTAAAGGAAAGTTTTATTTTTTTATCTACTATTGGTATGGTGAGATTTTTTAATAAGCTCTTACGATGTACTTATACGAAAGGGTATGTAGTTTTTTGATGACCAATCTATGCAAAAATGTGTGTCATTACTACTTTTTTACTACCATTTTTATAAGGTTACACCTGTGCATTATCTACACTATATCTTGCTTAGATAATGAACATTGAATACCTGTAGGCTAAATTCTTGTAGGGTCAAAACCTTTATAAATACAATGCAAAATTTTTACTCACGACTTTGTATAGATAAGATAATTATATGTAAGGTTTTGTTATCGACATTTCTGAAAATACTGAAAATTAAATCAATAATAATGTCCAATAGTAATAATATAAAATTTCAAATCAATTTAGGTTTTAACAGATTCTTTCCATAATACTTTCTTCGTTTTTTATTTAAAAGATTCTTTCCATTTTAAATAAGGGTATCTTTTCGGATTATTTTGAGGGTTTATTTTGATTTTTTTACCACTCAATTTAGACGTGAAAGGAAGAAAACCAAACAAACAAACACACTTTAAATAAAACTATCTTTTCGGATTAATTCGCAGCTTTATTTTGATTTTTAGTTTCCGATGTTTCAAACGCTCTTCAGCAATCACGGGAGAGACTAAGGTTTTAGACATTTCAAAGGCGTTGTATACTTGTTACAGACCAGAGTACTTTACAATATTTGTAGATTTTAAATCTAAACATTTTAAAATTTTTAGTAAGTATCAATTAAATATAGCAATATTAATTATTTTATTTTTTCCATGTAAAAAATCTGTAAAGGAACACTCATTGTAGAGCTGTTCAATCATGTGATTTTTAATACACATATTTAGATTATAAACAGCCAATAACTCTACAACACATCCACATTGACATCTATTTGCACTCACCCAAACCATTTAGGGCTGTCATTCTTATAGCAAAAAATATATTTAAAAACCACCGTCGAGCGTATGTTGAAAATTAATAAAACTCTTGAAAAAGTCCGGAGAGAAAATTCATCGTTATTCACGCCAATACCAGATGAAGACATCAGAATACAGCGCGAGATGACAACGAATTTAATTATAAATATAATAAAAAAATCTCCATCGTCCCTTCGAGCTTACCACATTACACAATACTTTGCTAAGCGATTTGCGACTCAACACCTATAAAATACTGCTTCCGTAGCTTTCTAGGAAGATTTGCGTTTGCATTGTGCTGGAGTCACTATAAAGAGGGTGTCCCATATATTTTTTATTTAAAATTCAATCCTTAGCTTCGATTCTGCAATATCCGTGATGGGATTTAAACATCGAATAACATTTATTTTAATACTATCCAAAATATTCACTATAAAATACCCATAAATTTATCATTAAAACAGTATAAACTATCGATAGCTATTAATCATCTTTTCTAATTATTTCTTATAATAGTACATCCGTTTTATATATATTATTGTATTTTTGATTAGATATATTGATTAAAATTAATGTTAGGTATTCACTGATACCACTAGTGGTCAGTGTGTTTCGACCAATCGTGCTATAATATTTATATGTATGTATTTAAAGTTATATACATATGTGTAGTGTATCAACTATGTGGTATCCATAACACGAACCTCGTAGCTTACCATGGAACTAGATGGTGCTGTGCGTTAATGTCGCAACATATTTATTTATTTAATATAGCAGAACCCACGGTTTCACCCGCGTTCAGACTACAAAAAAATTTTTTTGGTTTATGTTATAACTAATATTATATAAAGCTTTCTACTCCATCTTTTCAAAGTTAGAAGGAGAGAGTAAAATGATACAACTCGTATACCTACCAAAAATACTGTCTTTTTCGCCAATCTTCTTTGACTGTCTTATCGCCAATCTTCTTTGACTGTCTTCTTCGCCTATCTTCATCGCCTGTCTTCTTTGTCCGACGTCTTCTCTTCTCTTCCATTCTATTACGTTCCATTCCGGTTCGGTTACGGTCCGTTCACGGCCCGGTTACGGTCCGGTTACGGGTACGTTCCGTTCCAATTACGTTCCAATCCGTTCCGTTCCGGTTACGTTCCGGTTCCGTTCCGGTTACGTTCCGGTTACGGTCCGGTTACGTTCCGGTTTACAGTTCGGGCACGGTCCGTTCCCTTCCGTGCCGGTTCCGTTCCGGTTACGTTCCATTCGGTTACGGTCCGGTTCTAGTCTGGTTACGGTCCGGTTACATTCCGGTTATGGTCCGGTCACGGTCCGGATACGGTCCGGTCACGGTCCGGTTACGGTCCGGTCACGGTCCGGTTACGTTCTGGTTACGGTCCGGTTACGTTCCGGTTACGGTCGGGTCACGGTCCGGTTGAGTTCCATTCGGTTACGCAGTCCCGTCCCGTCCCCTCCCATTGATTATTTAGATTTTTAGATTAGCAAGAGAAAAAAAGACAGGATGTGTAGCGAGTTATTATTTATATTAAATTTGTTACCTATAAAGGTATGGCATAATCCAGGGACACTGGGCTGTTCCGTTCGACGAACGTTTCACCAAAGAGAATTATTTTTTAACAGGCGACTATCGACTTATATCTTTATAAGTCTAGTCTAGTCTATACTTTATAAGTTCCTTAAGCCATGACTCATCTTCTACAATCGAAGGATTATTACGAAGATAAAGAAGCCGGAGTGCCGGAACCGGAACATAGCCGGGTATGAATGCTGAATTTCATAAATAATAAAGAGAAACACAACTTCAGCTAACTACCAATTTTATTTATCTGATACTAGCTAGGAGCGTAGGACTTAGGACTCACCTCACTTCGCGCGGGTTCTTCCCTAAGTACATTTTAACGGTTAATATTGAATATTGAGATAGTCGATCACTTGCTTTGTGTAAAACAAAAACAAATTTATTCCACGGAAATCGTACGTTTTTTCGGGTTAAAAAATAATCAATTTGCTATTCCAGACTATAATCTATCCCTGTGCTTTTCATCCAGATCTGTTCAGCCGTTCTGGTATGATTGAGTAACAAACATCCATCCAAACCTTCGCATTTATAATATTAAAATTAATTATAATATTTTATTATAGGGATTAAATTATATTATATCGTCCGTCCCTAGGTACGTTTTCACGGTTAGCTACGTATAGGTATACATAAATAGCTTGCTACTCCTAAAATATTCATTTAATTTAAATTGTATAGCGATTTACCTTCGTTTTACTCGGGTGCGTACGCCGTACGCGGATTTTGTTCACAATTTTATGGGTTTTAATTTTTTTTCGCGGAACCCTAATTCTTTTTTAAAAATAAAAGTAGCCTAAGTTACTCCCTATAACATCAGCTATCTGCCAGTGAAAATCTCGTCAAAATCGGTAGAGACGTTTCAGAGATTAGCCGGAACAAACAGACAGACAGACAGACAAAAATTGTAATAAATGTTGTTTTGGTATATGTACCGTGTATACATCCATATGCATTTAGTAAAAAGCGGTTATTTTAATATTACAAACAGACACTCCAATTTTATTTATCTGTATAGATAGGTACCTACAGCGATAAATATGATCAAATTGTTTTAATTTAAATAATCTAAGCCTTTTATGCGTACATTCCTCATATTTTATCACCATCATGAAGAACGTATGTACATACCTACACACGTAATTCAAATTTTATATACATCTATGGTAAAGTACATTTTAATGATATACTTGGGCTTCACACCATTTTCTGATTAACAAGAATTAATATAGATTACTAGCTTTGCCCTCGGCTTCGCTTGCTTTATTTATGCATAATTGCTCCCCTGAGTATATAAACTTAATGCATAGGATATAATATACAAAAAGAATTTTTCAAATCGAATTGATAGTCCCAAATATTATCGCGTTCAAATAAACTAAGAAAACAAGCTAAGGTAAAGTTTGTGAGTTTGTGAGGTTGTAGAGGGTAATCTCTGGATCTACTGAACCGATTTAGATGAAATGTGGTAAGAATATAGTTTGAGACCCTGGGAAAAACATAGAATACTTTTTATCCCCGAAATCATCCCTTAAGGGGGTGAAAATGGGGATTATAGTTTGTATTGGGAAGCAAGCTAGGGATGAACCCGAGCAAAGCTAGTGTGGGTAGCTAGTCCATTTATAATTCCAAAAATTATACAAATACTTTTAAAAACAAAAACACAGCTAACTCGTTTTACATTATGCATCAAAATTCGTCTTCTAATCAATAAACTACTGTACTACAAATTGTATTCATAAACCAAAGTGCACACAAAGTAGATTTCCACACCTAGTGTAATAGACCGTCTATTGAGTCCGGCACATAATGCCCGGGACTCCGATTTGAGCACCAATTAATTATTACATTGTACTGAATAATCCGACGGCCCTCGAGTTCTATTAAGCGACGGTCAGTTCCTTAGAGGTGTTTATTAAACACGCCTTAGTTGGGGTTAGTTGGTCTAGTGCGAGTTAGTTTACTTGTTAGGCTCCTGTGTATTCTGTTTAGATTTTATTTAAGGAATAATTTTTTATGTATGAATATATATATTTAAGTATTCTTTCTTACTTATTTTTTATCTTGTTTCGTATTATTTAAAAAAACCCATGGTTTTTTAATAATAATATAAAATTCTATTCTTAATTCGGGATGTATTATTGTTTCCATTTTTTCCCATTAATATAATAAATGCAAAAGTTTGGATGGTTGCTTGTTACTCAATCAGGCCAGAACGTCTGAAAGGATCTAGACGAAATTTGGCACAGAGATAGTCTGGAATACATATCACATAATATATTACTTTTTATCCTGGAAAAATATATGGTTCCCGTGGGATAGATTTGTTTTTGCTGTTCGCTAGTAATACATATTTCAATATAATGTTATCTGTTAGTTGGTGTGCCTTTAATTCTTTATGATACGCTTGTTAGAAAATTAAATAAATTTTGTAAAAAATCACACTAATCAGCAAAGAAGGACTAATAAACAAAATAATCTACAAATTTTCCTTTACACTATATGATTTCTAACATATTTTATATTTTACTATTCTAAAGACATTTCTTCAGCAGAATTAAATTTCGATTCGCAATTTCACAAAACGGACCCTTTTTAAATTTACGAGAGTTTATAAAAGTTTATATGAATAAAGTGTTATATAATTTTATTTGATTTCTATTCTCAGGTATGGCCGGAGGAGGCATGACGCAGGCCATGGGAGGCTACTATGGCGCGGCGTATGGGCCGCTCGGCGCGAGCATGGCGGCTGCGGCGGCTGCCGCTGCACAACAAAATGCTATATCTGCGGCTTTGACACCTAATGCTCAGGTATTTAGTAACTTCAATTCAATTCAATTTGTTAATATCTTCAAAGCGTGCCATACTCAAGATATTCAAGAGGCATATCATCTTAGTCCTCACAGTGATAACGTACCGGCGGTTCTGTATTTTTGTTACCTAAAACCTAAGTGCATAAACTGTTGGTGTGGTGGTGACAGGTACTGCTTTCCATCAGGTAGGTGGTCTGTCTCCTCGTTTGTCACTGAATCCCATAAAAAAAAACTTCGCTTATGTCACGTAGAATGGAGAAACTTATGACAAATACTCCTTTAGCCAGTTCTTCTGGACTGAGGATTTTTCTTTTCGAACTAGTGATGGAATCATCAATAATCAATAAGAATTTATAACAATGGAAAATAATTTAATACTCTTCGTATTTATTAAGAGCATATGCGTATTTACCCATTTATACTAATTTTATGGCGGTCGATTGAATGGTGTAAAAATTGATGCATTGCAGATTCTAGTAATCTCCATGGAAAAACAATGTATCAAAATTTCAAAAGAACTTTTAGATTATTTACTTTTTTTAGAACTTATGAGAGTAACATTTTTACGATGATTTCACCGACAGCCAAAGAGCGACATGATGAAGTTAGCTGTTAACTGTTTTTTGCCATGGTAACCGTTTTTATTGTCTGACAAATGATATATTAATAATATTATATTTTTTCCTTAAATGATATTCTATAAATATATGATTGTAATATGCCTAATATGCGTTATTTAATTATTGTATTAATTTAATTAATTTATCATTCCTTTTACAGAGAGTTGTGACATACGGGATGAAATCTTTAGCTATTTTTGTTCTGTTACGCCAAAGAAGTATAACTTCTTACATGCGTACATAAGTACACACCTTTTTTATATAACTATTTAGGGATATAAAAAACTTAGTATCCAAAATTTTAAATTTTAATTTTAAATAAAAATTAATTTTTAATTTAATTCATATATGTTTTGAGGTATATAATATACATATATGTACATATAGAATTTTCAACAATAATAGTGATCGATTGACCACTGAGCGAACACGGGCTTAAGTAAATATATGTTTGAACAAATTTCCATACATATGTTTTTACTTTTTTCATGCCTACACGAACAAATTAACAAATCGTTCAATTTATATAAGTAAATTGAAGTCCTCACAGCTAATAATAAAAAACAGTCTAAATAAGCAATTAAGTATAATAATTTTATTTCATTAAAGATTTCAAGCAAAATCATCAATCGATTGAAACATAAACGTGCCGAAGTGCTAAATAAATTTACACCGTGTAATAAGTTCTACCGTCATATTACCTCATCCCATTAAGGTCCGAGACTAACAAAGATGGATAGATTTTTAAAATTATTAACCATCAGTTACATGTTAACTAAAAAAGACATTTTCAAGTTAAAAAAAAAACATATGATCCCATAATTTCTAACATCTAAGCGCCGGTTGAAAAAATAATATCCGTGTAATGAAGCAAGAATGATTTTACTATTTGCATTAGCGAAACGGTGTGGCGCACAAAAAATTCAATGATTCGACACTGTACCGAAATGTAGGTAATGTAGGCGGTGACTTTATTAATTTTATTTTAACGCTTCGTTTTTAGGGTTCCGTGCCCAAGGGGTAAAACGGAACCCTATTACTAAGACTTCGCTGTCCGTCCGTCCGTTTGTCTGTCACCAGGCTGTATCTCATGAACCGTGATAGTTAGACAGTTGAAATTTTTACAGATGATGGATGTATTTCTATTGTCGCTATAATAACAAATACTAAAAAACTGAATAAAATAAATATTTAAGGGGGCTCCCATACAACAAACGTGATTTTTTTGCTCGTTTTTGCTCGATATTGACAACGGCAACAGGTAGACGCATGAAATATTTGTAGAATATTTAGTTATATATTCATTTTAAAAATAAATAATTAAATAATAATAAAACAAATATTTAAGAAAGGCTCCCATACAACAGACATGATTTTTTGCCGTTTTTATAGACAATAGTACGGAACCCTTCGTGCGCGAGTTCGACTCGCACTTGCCCAATTTTTTTGGTGCCAAAATATTTTTTGTCTCGATGTAAAATGGATGAATGCACAGTTTACTAAATTATCTTTGATTTAACCGAAATTTTACTGAAAATTAAGTAGTTACATAGATACATTATAAAGGCAGCGGTGGATTGGAAAGCCAAGTGAAGCGGGTATCGTTTCTAACTCGTACCTGTTAGATTTTCATGGGCCATTTTCAACATGATTACCAATTGCTTAAAGTGTAAAAAAAAAAATTGTGGGGAAACCGTCCAAAACCTTGTTAAGTCTATCAATCACATTTATCCAGCATGGTGGACTATGACTTTATTTCCTTTGAGTTGATCAGAAGCCCATGCTCAGCAGCAGGATGTTAAAAGCGCTGATATAGTACCTATTAGGTAGACCCACTTTTAACATACATTCAATAATAACTTCTTCTATGATGTGATATGGTGTTAGGTACAGATATGAGTCCAATAATTTAATTTAATTTGTAAACCCTGACAAATTGAAATTCACATTTTTATCTAAGTATACATATATACTAAAAATATTATTATATATTCAACTAAAGTATGCAAATAATATGAAAATGTATGAATATAAACTTATAATTTCTATAATCATTATACTTGACTCCCGTAGAACGGTTTAAAAAACAAATTACACGAACAAAGCCGCGTGCAAAAATATTGCATAATATAAAATATAAACAACATACCATAAAGAGAGGTGTGAATACGAATTGATAAACCATAAAGGCGTATTAAAATCCACTGTGATTTTTCACATATAATATTGAGAGTAATTTCGCGTTAACCATAAAAATAATTGCGAGTTTAGCTCTTCATTGAAATAATCTTATATTTTATTTGGTGCATAAGAATAATCGGATCTTTATGAAAAATTGGATGTAAATTAAATATTATAATTAAATAATATGACAGTTGTTACTTATCCGAAGTTAAAGGCTTGTTAGTTGAACGACTGACTTTTAGTTTTTAAATATGCATGCATAGTATATGATTATGCCATACACTTACTTTTGACTGAGGTTTCACTTGCATAGTTTACGAGTATGTATTATGTGTATTGTAGAATTACTTCGCTTTAAGGATCTAAGCATAAGTTTATATTGCTTAGTAGGCTTCTTGCAACGAATATTCGGCTTTTATTCGGTATTCGGCCTATTCGGCTGCTTTTTTCCTATTCGGCCGAATACCGAATACTTAAGTAATATGTTTTGTTGTAATCAGATAATTGGTAAAATAAATATATTGATTTATTTTATGATAATATATTTTTTTATAACCATTAAAATTTAAAGTTGTCATAGGTATATAAACAAGTTCTGTATTACAAAAATGAACCAAAAAAACTATCAAATAAATTTCTATGCACTTGCTTGCATTATCGTAATTAAAATTTAAAATTGACAATTCCAGCTCCAAAAAAAAAGCTCTGAATAAATACTACTTCTTGAAGCCAAACGAGAAACAAACACGCCAATACAAGTTTCCCCGCCACAACTTTTGAGCTGATCGAATACTTTTGCCTAACATTCGGCTATTCGGCCAGAAAGCCCACCGAATATTCGGTATTCGGCGTATGGCCGAAAATACTATCTATAATATAGTCTATATAAAATGCAAATAGAATTTTCAAATCCGATTTATAATTATAGAGATTTATTAATATTAGTATATATTGTACATCTATTTCTAATAATGTACAGAAATACAAATGTAATATTAAAAAGTAATAAAATTCATAAAATTACAAACATTTCGCAAATTTAATTTAGCAAAAAAAAAAGTAATTGATTACGTACATACTTGTAAAAACTAAATTGTAAGAGTTATTAATAAGCAACTACATTTAAAACCAGTAGTTTTCCAGACAGTGAATATTAATAAAATCACACTACCCCTATCCAACAATTTAAAGCATCTTCACACCAAACTAATCCGCAAGGGTAGCATCCCCCGCTAATTATTTTGTGACGACTCACCGCTCAACTGTAAACAATAGCTAAGGGTCGTCCCTGTAAGATTAGCATTCATTGGGGTGACCACGATATCTATACAAATATTACTTAAACAGACATTAAACAGTAATCTTTAGATTTTTTACTTTTTTTAGGTAATATGAACAATATGTTTAAGGATATAAAAAACATAGCGAGTTATATCTCTCTGGCTTCCCTCTCTATGATTCTATATGAAGACATTGTGTATTGAGTCAGAATTAATGTTCATAGTAATTTGGCATTTATCAATATTTCTATACTAATATTATAAAGAGAGTTTGTTTGTTTAAACGCTCTAATCTCAGAAACTACTAATCCGATTTGAATAATTATTTTTACATTTGATAGCCCGTTTTAGTTTAGTTAGGCTTTAGTCTATATGTCATGTAATATAATCTATCCATTCCATAGTAACCGTTAAAACGTACCTAGGGACAAACTCGAGCGAGGCGATAGTGAGTCACTGCTTTATCAATATTTTCAACCATTACAGAAATAAAGAGAAGTAAAAAAATAAAGTAGTGGCCAAAAAATATCCCGCCGAGTTTTTAAATCGCGACAGACAAGACAAACAAATTCGTATTAGTATCAACAAAGAAGCGTTGGCAGTTGTGTAATAAAGTAGCGAAATAACAAAAAAAAATGATTTATTAAAATTTTATTCTTTATTTTAACGATATCTTAATTAATACCGTAATAAAATGAAAATTTTAATATATATGTAAATATTGAGTGACATTTATAAATGCCAAGCATTTCAATTCAAATGTCGCATTTTAAGCGATGACACCATTAGGAAATAAATTATCTGCTTGTTAAAAATAAACTAATTTTTGTTGATTTTAACAGCCAATGCCAAGCTTATTTAGTTAAGTACTTACTAGAATTAACTATTCCGGTATTAGCTGTTGTCATTTAAATTCTATAGTTAAATTATACCAACTAAAGGCAAATAATTAATGAAAGATAAATGAAAATCATTAAAACGTCACAATAACGGTTCAACAAATCGATGTTATAACAAATAATATACATTATAATCGAAGTAAAGCTCATATGAAAAGCCAATACCATACAAATTGCCGGTCATTATAACCGAAGATGTACTTGTTTAGGTTTATTTCATGTCATAACTCATGGCCACCCTACCCAATAGCTAAAGGATGGCGATAGAGCAGTATTAATCTGAGCACCTCACACCTGTGTGTTACACAGCATGATTTAGTTTAGTCATTAATATTAAGAAATTAATTACCATTTCTATATCTACATTATGATATGTATTCAACTAATTTTAACCCTACTGCTGGGTCCGGGCCTCCCTTCAATACGAGGGGAATCAGGCCATAGTCCACCACGCTGGCCAAGTGCGGGTTGGCGGACTTCTCCTTTCTTTTGGAAACTTGATTCTCTCGGTAATCAAAGTCCTCACGATGATTTTCTTTACCGTAAGACGAGAGGTAATCATGTTGGAAATGATTCGCACATGAAAATATTAGAGGTGTTGACACCCGGGATTTGAACCCGCTTCACTTTGATTCTCACTAGCGTTACCAATAGGCTACCACTGCCTTAATATCTACGAGTAGGTACATCACTTTATTTTATTATAATCGACATCTACTAACTGTAGCTTTAACTCACTATTGGAGTATTATAATAAATGCCAACGTTTGTATTTTTGTTACTGCTTCACGCTAAAAGGGCTGGATGGATGTAGATGAAATTTAATAAGTAAAATATGATCGAGAGTAACATATAGACTTTAAAAGGAAAATGCCGTAGCCGGATTGATGAATAAAGATTTCTAGTGAGAGTGTATAGGCTATTTTTATCATTACATGTTAGCGAAGCTATGGGCAACATAGCTATTACAAAAGGTAATGTTATCCTACCGACTTCACTCACGGCACGGCGGTCAGTGTCATTTAAATTGTGGGGTAGATATTATATAGAAATAGATATAATACAGATTTAGATATTATATTATGCGCTTTTTTCCTTAAAGAATTAAATCCGATGAGACATGTCATGTTTGGGGAGAGATCAGGCACAGGACCGACGGCTTAATGTGCTCGAAGTGCGAGAGTGAAGACAATGTCAGGGTTCTAACTCTAAGCTGCTGGTATCTTACCTCCTTCCTCCCATGTTACTCGTATTTGTAAAACATTTGAAACGTCGGGAATAAAAAATTATATGGCAAATAATCGCGAAATTCATTTTAAACAATTATATTTATTAGAATGTAAAATATTCGCGTAAATCTGTAATTTTGTTTTAAATAAAAAGGAAATAACTAATTTATTCCGTAGCTACTAGATTCTGGTGTATGTTTCTCTTTTTTTATTTATGTTACTCAATATATTCGGAACCTCGAACCAATTTTCGAGTTTATCTTTAAAAAAAAAAATTTTTAATAAAGGCTTTAAGATTAGTCCACATAAATTTAAAAAAAAAAACACTTTGAGACAGAATAATTTCATTCAAATTACATTTTAAAGACGCAGTATCATTTTAGTTAAAACGTAATTATATTTTCCGACAACCGCAAAGAAGTTGTTAAAGAAATCAAAACATATATTTAGAACATCAATGTCATCAGCAGATTAAACGTCAGGGGGAAGATCGAGGATCGAAGCTAGGGGAGCGTAATTGCACAAGTTGTATGTCAAGTAGTGTTTTAATAGATTATGGGGGTTTTATGGGGTTCATTGAATAACATGATTTCCCTTGTAAGTATTATCTGTGATATCTTGAGTTTAACCTGTCTTATAAAGACTTGATCTTTATTATCTTTGTGGAAATAGGTTTTTATTCTATAGAATCTATAGCAGAGTGCGTGTTTAGTTTCAGTTTTCAAAGTAATTTTAAATAGGTACATCTTTTATTCATTATTAATAAAATATGACTTTTAACATTAATTATACAAGATTAACACAAGCTGTTTTTTATTAATGTAAGTACTTATTACAAGTAAATATAGTGCAAAAAAATTGCAATTTTATAACACAAACATTTGGCATAATAAAGAGAATTTTGCTGCTAACATATGGTTATTCACGCCTCCCTTTATTTAGTACTAGCGACTCACTCTCGCTCCACTCGGGTTCGACCCTACTTACGTTTTACCGTTTAATATAGATTTCTCAGAGATGAGAAATTTCCCACAGTAAAAAGTATCCTATATGTTGCCCCGGATAAACAGTTATAATTAGGTATACCAAATTTCATCAAAATCTGTCCAGTGGTCTTTCCGTGATGCGGTAACAGACAGACAGACAATTCTAAAAACTATAGATTCGGCCTCTGTATCGATAATAATGTCTATTTCAATAAGATTTTTCAAAAAATTTTGTATTTCAAAAAATTAGTATACAGATTCGGCTTAGTTACAATTTTATTATATGTATAGATTAGAGTGTCACTTAGTTACTCTACGATATATCGATACATCGTGATAGGGTCCCCTATCCATCAGGATCATTGTGCCACCTTAACAGACTCCCGGACAATAATGAAAACGCACTTTTTCGATTAACGTGTCGAATCGGACCCTAAACCCGGTAGAAAACAATATAATCAGCTACCATTCAACACGGTATCAACATGTGGATTATTTAGAGTAATGCAGACGTTAAATAAGACAAAAATAAAAATTCATAAGTACATATATAATTTCCTAAATGCATTAATTTCAATTAAGTTTTTTATAGATAAATAATTTACCCCGCGACTTCATTCGCGTGGTAAGCGTGGCTGGAATACAAGGTAGCTTATATCCGTCTCCATGATATAATCTATATGTTTACCAAATTTCATCGACATCTGTTTAGCAGTTTAAGCGTGAAAAGGTAACAAACAGATAGTGAAGTGAAAGCAAAATTAAATTTTAATTAAAACGGCCAAGCAGATCACAAAATAGAGGATTAAACTGGAACTGGCATGAAGGCTGCGGGCAATTCTTAACGTACCTATATTCATTTTTGTTTGAAAGATATTAAATTACATATAATATTTAATAGACATTGTTGTCTAAAATAAATATTCGGCAAGTGATATAAAAGTGTCACTACTCTACAATTCATGAAGTATTCATAAAATAAAACATACATCCACTAAGCATACCTCCTTTTAAAGTTGTTTAAAAATAAAAAATAAATGTGTCATCCAGTCAATTGATTCGGTAGTCCGTCTTGACTGGAGTCTACGCTGCCTTTGGCTGATATTAAAAACGGTGATTGAGCATTTTCGCGGGCAGGTATGGAAACGTTTTAACGAACCATTGTGATTTTCGTATTCGATTATCTTGATCGATGATTTATGTAGCCCTGTTTATTGGTCTTTCACGGTTAATATGTGAATGTTTTGTTTTGTCGGCATTCGACACTCTTTTGAATTCCACTAAAAAATCTATGTGCAACGCCTTTTTTAATTTCTTTAGCTGTTATATCCTTAATTGTCAAAATCTATGTACAAACATTTGAACCATTGAAATATATAGATATGTATATTTTAAGAAATAGCATCAAGCTAGTATCGAGGCTAATAAAACTTTATATTAAACAAAAGACTCACTCATGCTCCGCTCGGGTTCGTACCTAGGTACGTTTTAATGGTTAGTGTAGATGAGAGTTGAATTATTTTCCTACAGTAAAAAGTATCCTATATGTTGACCCGGATAACCAGCTATCATTAAACCGAATTTCATCAAAATCTATCTAGTGATTTTCTCGTGATGCTTGCCTAGACAGACAGACAGACAAAATTAAAAAATCTATAGATTCGGCCTTTGTATCGATAATAATGACTATTTTAATAAGATATTCCAAAAATTATTTATTGTACATATTCGACTTAGAATTTTATTATATGTACCTATAGGTATGTTTAGATGATCTTAAGCCCAAAATCTAAATAACATAAAAAATCTACAAAATGTCAATAAAAATCTTAACAGCCTCTATTTTTCACATATTTTCTCAAAATCGAATATACCATTGGAAACCCATAGCTAACAATATTGTTTTATTGCTCTATACATCACATATAAATAGATTTCACTTGTAAACGAAATACGTATAAGTCATGTAATAAAATAGTGTACAAGGGCCCGCCGTAAACCCAACGCTTGATGTCGCGGTGTCCAGCTAATCCTGATTTAGCATGCGGCATGTATGTTATCCGTTAACGGGCCGTACACATGGTACTGTGGGATGGAGAATGAATTTATTTGGTACTTAACCGACTTTTGTATAAAGGGGTTTTTGTGTTTGAGTTTTTTGTTCATTATTTATCTTAGAGTATGATTTTTTTGTTTGTTTGATTAATAGTTGTAGATGTATGTTGTAGATTTAATGAAATAGAACAGGTAGTCAATGTCTGTTAATCAATGAGTATTATAAATGTGACTTTGTCTGTCTGTTTGTTCCCTTTTCATGCTTAAACCGCTGAACAGATATTGATGAAATTTGGCAAGGATATAGATAAATGAATCATTCCTTCACAAAGTTATTTCTTCGCATTTTAACAATGAATTAATCAGTATTTCTTAGTAATGCAAATAAAATTAATAATCTCCATTCTTTCAGAAAAATTAGACAAACTATAATTTATGATTAAACATAAACTTCATCCGTAACAAAATCAATACCCATAATAATATTGTAATATTCATCGCTAGTTTGCATCGACAGTGTGTATCGCGTCAAAGTATTTTCTCCACAATATTGTGTACGGCTCACTTCATTAAAAAATTTAAAACTCCAAGCATTATTCGAAAGCTTTGTTACATATGATTTGTGTATCTGCCCGTGAAGCACAATGTACATTCCACCGTATTTCATTCATATTACATTACGATAGTCTCATTTAGTACTTAGTATTCGTCGTAAACGTATTCAATTTTCAGTGTATCTAGCTTTTTGTTACACTAAAAGTATTATAAGCGGCTTAAGAAATTAAAGATGGTGCTGATTTTTCAATATTTTGACGTATTGTAGGAATGTGTATGAATTAATCGATAGGTGTGATGATTTATACGTATGTATGTATATAGTTAAAATATTGGGCTTGCTTTTTTGGATAGTCGTCGATGTTAAACACATGATAAATTTTTTGGAATATATTAGAATACAATTATTTCTTGTAAAATTGTGTTTTACGTTATGTAACAAAAGTTCAAGAACAACAGAATATTGGTGTTTTAATTTGTTTTTTTAGAAGATAATGTAGATTTTATTGTCTATATCGGTCACATTCCATTAGTCGAATTGGTAATTGTCATAAATGGCTAATTTTAACCCTATTTTTGTTCCAGGTCGGTTCTTCTATGGACATGTCGAAGTATTCAATTGAGGATAAATACAGGAGCTACAGCATGTATCCGGACCCGTCACGAGGATATCTGGACTCAGCTGCACTTTCTAAAGCGTATATGTACATGGATCAACAACAGCAACGTTCTTACCCCATGGATATTAGCAAGATGTACTCTGAAGCATCAGTGGCTATGGCAGGTTTGACTTCCACTGTGAATTCAGCATCTAGCCTCTCTCCCAGATCTCCGGCGGAATCTCCCGACACACAGAAGACCCAAGATCGCGTAGAAGGCAGTTCCTCGTCAGGATCGAACCCATCACCCTCCTTACCCTACTACCAGTCCTCGTCCAGTCTCCTCATGCCACAGTACCCTGGCCAGTACCCACAGAATACGCAAGGTGGGCCAGAGTTTAGAAGACCATTAACAGTCATATTCTGACCTGATGCTTAGTGCACTGAAATTCTTGAGCGAATTTCGTATGTTGGTTTTTGAGATTTTATTTTCTTGTATATATATGCAATTTTGCTACGCCCATTGTTATACTTTTTGTAGTTTTAGACGTATATTCCAAAAATTTCTTTCCTTCGAGAAAAAAATTACGTGAGCTACAAACTCACCCCTCTTATGTTCACGATTTAACGTGATTTCTCTAAAGTTCCTTTATTTGACTTATAGATTTAAATGATAATAATTTAATTTTAGTACGTAGATTTAAAATTGAATGTAAATTGTATTGTAAATATTAAAATACAGTTGCAAGTCTTTGTGGCTTCAAAATTGCTCTAGTGTTTCATTCAAAACGACGCTTTCTGTAACAAGTTTGCAGGATATCCACATTTTGAATGCCACAGACACTTTCAATTGTTAGTTATTATAAAGAAAGTCCAACTTACAACGACTCAATACATAAATAATTATCATAATTTAAATACTGTAAATAAACTTTGAGGTAAGAATTAGAATCTTTTAAGAATATTCAACATTTTTCTTGCAAACTTAAATGTTTAGAGTTTTGTTTAGACTGAAACAACGCTTAAAATTTTAAGCGATTTGTTCAAATAATTATATAGTATTATAATTTTGAAGTACTTTTGTGTATTAGTCATACTTTGACGTTGCATTTATGAGATGCCATACTTAAAATTATTTACAAAAATTGTAATCGTCATTTTTTTTAATTCTTTATATTTTGATCATTTTTTTTTCTAGTTTAAAGAGAAAAAAAAAATAAGCTGTTGATGTAAAATTAGGAAACGTCGAAACTATTGAACAATTTTTGTCAATTTTTTTTTACGAGGAAATTTATTTGGTAGAAAAATGTTTTGATTGTGTGAAAAATCCTTACATTTTTTTTTGAATTGGCACTTTTTGTTGAATTTTGTGATTTATTGTTTCGTATAAATTATTTATAAACTTAATTCTGTATAGTGATATCGACATGTACAATGAGACTTAGAATATATAATTATTGAAAATTACGTATTACATTATATTAAAATCCTTGAAAAAATCGCATTTAGTTCTTTTATTTTATTTATACTGACTTTTGACAGGACCTACTATAGATTAAAGCTAATATAAAAAATCTCTTTAAAAACTTATTAACTGACTTCCAAAAAAAGGAGGAGGTTCTCAATTCGACCGTATATATATATATATATATTTTATGGTTGTTCGTGGATTTTTTCGTTGTTTATGAACCGATTTTGATAATTCTTTTTTTTGTTGGGAAGGAGATATCCCAAGAGTGGTACCATCATATGGAAACCAGGATCTAATGATGGGATCCCAGAGAAATCGAGGGGAACTTTCGAAAATTGTAGCGGCGACTAGTGCGTTTGTTAACATTTTCATTAAGTATTTTAAAGCACTACTATTTAATGTTCATTAAATGACGTTCGTCTGGAGTCGATCTGATGATGGACCCGAACGACATTCGAGGGAACTCCTCAACGATTTACAGCAATTACCTGGTGTTTGGGCTTGACTAATTTGTATTGGTGATGGTCTACACTAAAAATGGAAAAATAAAAACTTAAAAAAAACCGACTTCCAGGCACTGAAAAGTAAAAAATAACAAAACGGGGGTTTTCATTTAGAATAGATACTTAATCAGATTTTTTCGAAGTCGGTGCCAGCCATTACAAATCAAAGCACACCGACTTCGAAAAAATCTGATTAAGTATCTATTCTAAATGAAGTTTTCAAAAGACATGTGAAGTCTGCCGACCCGCACTTGGCCAGCGTGGTGAACTATGGCCTGATTCCCCTCGTATTGAAGGAAGGCCCGTGCCCAGCAGTGGGAAGTTAAAAAGGGCAGAATGCAACTATAAATATTTATTAACGTAGAAAAATACGTATAAACAAAATTACAAAATACCAAAATTTTCTTAATTATGTCGGATACTAACAAAAAATTCGATAATGAGTTTTTTGTCTGATCTTTTTCAACTCTAATTTTATTTAGAAACTTTTATCGTTTTAGGACATGTAAGCCCCATCGTATTTCTCTAAGTACAACATCACAAGTTGTTTTACATGAATCTATATAAATAAAAATAAATATTGCTAAGAGTAAAACTCGAGAACGGCTCGACCAATTCAGCTAATTTTTTTTCGTATGTTCCTTAAGGTATACAGAAAGTTTAAAAATAATAATAATAATAACCTGCCTACTTTTCCATACCATGTATGTACATTGTACATACTGTTAAAACGTATGTATCTATTGACGAACCCGAGTGAAGCGAGGGTAAGTCGCTAGTTCATAATAAAATAAAATAAAATTGACAGGCAGTTACATATCATACCTGCCATAGATAGGTTAGGTTACATTTTGACTAGGTACATAAAGGATTGTTTTATATGTAAGTACCTATATTATGCTATATATATATATATATATATATATATATATATATATATATATATATATATATATATATATATATATATATATATATATATATATATATATATATATATATATATATATATATATATATATATATATATATATATATATATAATAAAGGAATAAGTACCTACTAACATTCTGGTCAAAATAACATAAAAATAATTACCACACAATATGAATAAGCGTCTTCTTCCGCTTATGACAATAAGCAAAAAGTGTTCGAAGTATAAAGAAATATAATCATGTTTTTTTTTCTAATGCTATTACATATTAATTAATTATTAAGAGTTTTAGACAGATTTTATATAAATATATAAAAATTTTGAAATTAATTTTTTATTGTATGAAGTCACAAAATATGAGTTTAGCTAATTCCTACCCTATAGCAGAAAAGGCAAACTTTCAAAATAATATTTACACAATTTATTAACTGCAATTTTAATAGTTTTTAACTGTTTTTGTTATTAATTATGTACTTACTAGAATTCCAATAAATTTTAAGGCAGTAAAAAATATAGCATATTTTTAGAATAGGCAAATACCTAAGAGTATAAAACTAAAAAAAACTTCTATTTAAAAAGAGATCTAAAGCAAATATATGATATGAAGCAAATGTGAATAATTGAACCATTAATATAAAATATATCTCATGTTATTGCTATTGAATTTGGAGCAGGCGTTTTACTTAACATAATGTTGATTTGTTTCTAATAAACAGGGAATTTTAGGTATGTAGGTAATTAATAAAATAAAGAATATTATATTAATGTATCATGCTAAAACATTTAATAAAAAAGTATAATTTTATTTTAAATAAAACTATATTTTCGGATTTTTTCGCGGATTTATTATGATTTCTGGTTGCCGACGCGACGTTTCGAATGCTTTACAGCAATCATGGTCATGGAAAAATTAACAAATATTTTAAGGTACTTTGGTACGATTTTTCAATTTTTTGAATTCATTTTGTTATTTTGTGGGTAAACTGTAACAACTAAAATATAATTCCTTTGAGACATCTAACACCTTAGTCTCTCCCGTGACCATTATTACTGTAAAGCATTCGAAACATCGGGAATCAAAAACCAAAATAAATTCGCGAAAAAGTCCGAAAAGATAGTTTTATTTAAAATGTCAAATATTCGCGTAAATCTAAGAAAGTTTTAGTTTCATATTTAATTAATTTTATAAATAAGCTTAAACGTGGTAAAAAAGCTTGAAGATTGCTTGAGGGAAAGAAAGAGCTTACGCATACATGGTCAGTGTTACCACAAAGTTACACACACTTTAGCGCTTTAGGTAAAGGAAAAAATGGAATACAGAAAAAAACGGCGGGAAAGGTGACAGAGCATTATTTTTAATTTTCCAGCGTCTCTTCTTGATTTTTCTTTATCTGATACAAGAAAATTGTACGTAACATACAAACATACTATGATATTATGATAATTATATTCTTACTAGCGACTCACCCTCGCTTCACTCGGATTCGTCCCTAGGTTGATTCCCATTACAAACTTTCATCCCCATTCTCACCCCCTTAAGAGATTATTTCCAGGATAAAAAGTATCCTATATCCTTCCCAGGGTTTCAAACTATCTTCTTACCAAAAACCTAAATCGGATCAGTAGATCCCGAGATTACCCCCTACAACCTCACAAGCTCACAAATTCACAAACTTTACCTCTTTATAATATTAGTATAGATTAACAACATTATATGTAAAAATTTAAGAGTTATCCTGACTTCTATTATAAATCTAAAATAATAGGTATACTTACTAACAATAATCCTTTATACAAAAATTGTGATAAGTTTTTAGTGGGAAAAGTTATTCTGTTCAACAAGCAAGTAACACATTCAAGACCACTAGCTTTCCTTGCAACTGTACCTAATCAAGTCTTGAAAATCGATTTAAGCTTACTTTTAGTATGTTTAAGCTTATTTTTAAGAAAATGTATTAAAGAATCATTATTTCTGATCTAATGATGAAGAAGAGTTGTATAGTGAAACTTTGAAATGACTCGTACAACACTGGAGTTTAGGCTCATCTGGTTTGTTTTAAGTTCCATACATTACAAATTAAAGTAATTTAAGTTTCCCAATGTCAATTAGTTTCATTGGCACTATTTCAACAACAAAGGCGTGTAAATATAATATCATACAAACTAACATTTTTATATTATTTAATAAATATAAATTATATTATTAGAAACTATATAAATACTCGAATAATGTGGTAGAAAATAACAAAAGAACTTTCTAATAAAATTAATTCTTTTTATTGAATAATAAATTCAACTACATTACTTTGAAAACTAAAATAGCACTATAAATATAATATAAGAGTACCAATTCAATTAGTGTTAGTTTAGGATCACCCACGCCATAACAAAAGTTTATTTATAATGTCATTATCAGTAATTTCGCTTTTTTTAAAACGATAAAATAATAAGTTCTGAGCATTTCTATCATGACATTAGGCCTAAATGAATAGGATCTATTTTTCATCGTACGTAATAACCCCTGTATTTTTTAATAAAATATTCGTTGATAGATATCATTGCTTCGAGGGTAGTGATTTGGCAGAAAATAAACAAGTGGGCTGTCTTTTGTTGGGCAAAATACGGTGGAATAACATAAACAAAGCGGACCCTCTCATAATGGTAGGTGAGAGTGTACAGAGTGTTTAAAAATGCAAATGTTAAAAAAATATTTTTAAGTGAGTTATTGAATTTCAAAAGAATTAAATCCTTGCTAATATTATTAACGATTTTTAGAGTGAGGCTCTGTCTGTGTAGTTTAAATATAGCGAATTTTCATGGAGATTATGAACTTTTTTTACACCTTTTTAAGCTTAATGAAAACGATACTAACATCTGGTCTTAGGTATAAAAATAGTGTTAAATGCTTTTTATTTAGATACCTACTCCGGTCTTACTGATGGTCACTATGAAATATATATTAATGAATTACAAAACTCACTAGGGAAGCATGTATGTGTCATATATGTAATGTGAAAAAAAAGTGGTATTATGGTCTGAAAAAAAAAATTAACTTTTATGAACGAACGCCATAACGCTAACACATTCTAATGAAATTTGTTACAGGACGACAGACTTAATTTTAAGACCTAAGTTCTACAAACGGATCCAGCAGAATAATTGAATAACCTAAGCATATTACCTACAAGGTTACGTGGGAAGATAACTTTCTAAAATTGGTTTTCTAAAAGAAAGCATGGACTGGACCAGTTATTATAAAAAATCTAAATGTGCAACAAACAAAAAAACACAATTTAACGATGATACGGTTTTTTAGCATTACTTGACGACACGTTTGGCTAAGTTTGTAGTGACCATACTTGCTGTGCCAGCGCTCGCGGGTTCGAGTCCCGCTGAGGGTATTCATTTGTGTGATGAACACAAATGTTTCTACTACAGTCATGGATAATATGTATGTATTTACAATTATATATGTGTAGTGTATCAACTATCTGGTATCCATAACACAAGCAAGTGTGTTAATATCACAACATATTTATTTATTATTCAAATCATTCTGTATACAAACTAAGCTAACTCCTTATTATGATAAAACGAAGGGAAATAAATCGGTGTCGGAGGCAGGCTCGTTTGTTTTCACTGCAAACACCATCGTGACTAATAAATACACACTGATTTCCTTAACACTTCAATTGTAATTGATAAAAAGATATTTATACTTTAAAAATACGAGTATAATAATCTTTATGTAACTATAGTTATAGGGGATCATATATAATGGTTTAATCAATACATACATACATACATTTACATAAGTATAATACTAATATTTGGGTAATGATATAAGGTAAAGCGCATATACATAGCTTGTAAATCAATTGATATAATAAGTGCGAATCATTTCTAACATGATTACCACTTGTCATACGGTAAAGGAAAACATCGTGAGGAAACCTGCATGTCTGAGAGAACCTAGCAAGTTTTCGAAAGACGTGAAGTCCGCCAACCCGTACTTAGTCATCGTTATGGAATATGGCATTGAAGAGAGGCCCTTGTCCAGCAGTGGGATGCTAAAAAGAGCTGAATTCGACCTAGACTGATGTTTCCTAGAAAGGCAATGTTATTGTATATTTTTTAAGTTTCTAATCAATATACTTTGTTGCAAAAAATGCGTTTGTTCTACTAAATACTAGCAATTTGGTAAGTATTTGATAAATTAATAATGTGGTCTAAAATCTATACACTATTTTGTATATAAGCTTCATTATTTATCTCACAAACTACAGATTTTTTTTACTACTTATACTTACTTAATATTTACGACTAATATTAATTCGAAGTCTTGTACATTGACTCGCATGAGAGAAAACCTACATTACTTAAAAAGAACCTGTAAATTGCTACCATACTGATGCCTTTGGTTCAGTAAGAGCTAGTACGTGCCTAGCAGTAAGATATAAGAAAGGACTGATTTATTAATATTTATCATTATGTGAGATACCTAAGTTTCTATAAGTCATTAGTCACTATTAATATTAAAATTGCCATTAGCTAAAATCGAACCCCAACCCTGTCGTCACTAACCTAGCAGTAATATTCCTAGTACTAAAAATAAAGGCGTAGAATTATCGTTTGATTATGGTGTAACATTGTTGACATTTCACAGCTGCATGGTAATTACAGTTTTCTGCGACGATTACGCCATGTAAAGCTGTTAGCGTTATTAGTGTCTAATAGTGGAAAATAATTGTTGGAAACTATTTAAATGGCTTCTTTGATTTTTAATAGAAATTACTTCTTATTAGGCCTTAGAAGTTATGTTATTATGAAAAAAAAAATACCTACAATGATTATATTATTTTTCACATTGGATTAGTAAATTGTACTGAGACTCTTTAAAGCCTAAATCGAATTGATTTGAGCCGTATTTATTTTAATTTAACAAACTTAATCTACTTATAATTTATTCCAAATTTATTGGTACGCTTGAAAGTTATAAGCAAAGTATTAAATTCAAAAGAATATTTTGACTTCAATATCAAAAATGTATCTATTTCCACTTGAAAGACTTTAAGGTAACATTATTAAAACTTTAAAAGCCCATGAACTAAACCATTACGTACCTACCCTTACCTCATATACTAACTTTATAATTTTCATTGAAAATACAAAAGATTGTAAGCCTTAAAGTTTATTTTCTATCGAAAATTAATTCCATTCACTTGACCCTAAGTTAATTTAAAGAACAAAACACTTTGCCTTCCAGTTTGACATGTCGGATGTCAAACGTCACGGCGCGTGGCGGCGCGTGCGCCTCGAACTGTTATCACACATTTGACAGCTACATGTCAAATTTAATTTTAACACTTGCGGTTACTGTTGACATTAATTGTCATTGGTTTATTTAATCTTATAAAAATTGAATGATTTTTTTTATTCGGTGTGCTATCTACCGGTTGCGGTGGATTTCGGCCAGACATAACGACTCACAAGCTCACTAAAGCATTTGTATTTTTGAAGTAAAACTTCTTTACGCACGCTTGACTTGGCGGGTAAGCTGGTGAATGCGTTACGAAAAAATGTACGTAAGTTTGTTGCCATGGTAACCGTTGTTATTAAAATTGAAGTATGTTTGTAATATCAAAATAAAAGCTTTATACTAAACGCATATGGAATTATATACGGTACTTATAAGAAAAACTCAATTTTTTAAATTTTTGTCTGTCTGTCTGTCTGTTTGTTGCGGCTAATTTCCGAAACGGCTGAACCAATTTTAACGGGACTTTCACTGGCAGATAGCTGATATTACAAGGAGTAACTTAGGCTTACTTTTATTTTAGAAAAAGAATGAGGGTTTTGCTTAAAAAAATTAAAACGTACCTAGGGACGCACCCGAACGAAGCAAGGGTAAGTCGCTAGTACAGTTATAAAAAAATATACTTTCGACATACTGTAATGTATGAGACTCTTCGAAACGGGTCAAATGAGCAGAAACGCAAACGTTCTATTAGTCATTGAAGAGATTCCCTACTTATTGACCTTCTGACTTTACAGATTAGCTCGATGGCATCAAATTATCGTATGTATTACCATCCGGTGTATAGGTACATACCATAAAATCTCAAATCGATATACTTAGAAGTAGGTGAAAATCATTTTTAAAAAAATAATTACATGGTTAATTACTTACAAGCCTAAGCCAATAAAAGCTTTTAAAAAGCTTCCATTCGCAGAATTCAACATTTTCATTACTCTCACTAGCAACAAAAAGTCATTATAATGCAATAGTGAGCTGAAAATTAAGGAGTGAATGAACTTGTCAACCCATTATTATGTCCGATGCAATTAACCCAAATGAAATGAAAGGATTCTGAGTCTATTATCCCGTCAGCTTTAATGACGTACACAAAAGCTTTAAGAAACCTTATCTAAATTCCTTAAATAGTTATTTACTATGTTTTCATGAAATTGTAGAAATGCATTAATTTCACAATGTACATGCGACACGTTTGGCTCAGTTTGCTGTGCCAGCAGTCACGGGTTCGAAAATTTTGTGATGAGGACGAATCTTTGTACTCCAGTCATGGGCGTTTAGATTCATAATATTTATGTATTTAAAGTATACACGTCTAGTGTATAAACTATCTGGTATTCATAACACAAGCCTCGTAGCTTACCATGGAACTAGATGGTGCTGTGTGTTAATGTCCCAACATATTTATTAAAAAAATTAAAAAAAAATAAAAAAATTAAAAATAATTAGTGTAGATATGGTTCTGCAACAAGTAGGTAACTCATTTAAATAAACTTATCTAGACGTCATAAGTCAGACTTTTAATAATCTAAACATATAATAAAATTCTGTGTCCAATTTGAACATAAATATTTTTTTTTTTTGGAAATTTTATTGAATTTAGTCATTATTATTATCGATGCAGAGACCGAATCTATAGTTTTTTAGAATTTTTGTCAGTCTGTCTGTCTGGGAACGCATCAGAGAACCACTGGACAGATTTTGATAAAATTTTGTATGTTGATAGTTGGTTATCCGGGACAACATTAAGGATATTTTTACTACGGGAATATATCTCATCTCTGAGAAATCTATACTAACCTTAAACTGTATTAAAAGTTACTGTTTTCTTTAATATTAAGTATGTATAGAATATTTAGATAAAAAAAATGTCTAACATCTTTAAGCGTATTATAAGTACATTAAAAGCTGAACAGAAATGAAACGTCAACAAAACTAAACAAGAACTAATAAATTATCAACGTCTCGAAAATCGATAGAAACTTTCGTTCGAGTTTTAGGAAAACACATAATTTTTCGCGTTGACAGGCGACGTGCGACACAATACTTCCTTTGTAGCTGCTTGAATTTAAAATCCTCTTTTCAATCCCTATAACATGTTATACGGACAAATTTAAATTACGATTTTTTTGTAATATATGTGGAACTGTAGTAATTGTGAATTGTGGCGTGAGTGAACAGATGAAATGAATTGTACCACTAATACCTATAAATGTGATGTATATGTATGTATGTCTGTTACACCAAAGTGGCTGGATTAATTTTGGATGCAATTAACTTACTCAGAGAGACTATACAACATGGAGTATACTATCAAGACTACTTAGTATAGCTTAGATTAGTCTATACATATAATAAAATTGTAACTGATCGCTGTCTGTATATGGAAGATATTTGAGAAAACTATTATTGAGGATCTTTAGTAACGCAATAGAACCCAAAACAATGATTTTTATTTTTTTTTGTCTGTTTGTCGGTCTGTCTGTTTGTATGTGCATTTGTGCACGCTAATCTTAGAAACGGCTTAACCGATTTGGGTGCGGTTTTCAAAATGTATTATGGTAAGCTTCACTTAACATTTAGTATTTGTTTTACTTTAATCTGTTTCTAAATAAAAAGTTATGTCAATTTAAAGGTTCTAGTTTTAGTAATATTTAGTCACTATACCCCGTTTTTTAATCACAGAGACTAAATTGACACATGCAAATCTCAAATTTACAAATAATGTTGCCACCTCTTTTGTGCAGTGTTGTACCTACGATACCGGTTTGTTGAATCGTAAGTTTTTATCTTTATTAGACGATTCGCTTAAAAGTTTTATATTCAAAAGCGTATAATGAAATTAACATTATTAATTTTAAATCATTAAATATCATATTCATTAATTAAAGTATCATATATATTAATTTAAATATCATATTTATTAATTTTAAATCATTAAGTATCATTAAAATTAACAGTATTAAATTGAAATTTACATTATTAATTTTATATTCTTACGTTTTAAATAAGTACCTACACATTATTAAAAAATAACTTATTATAAAAAAAAACGGTACTTAATTTTATTAACATTAATTTTCGATAGTGGTACATCACTATTTAAGAATTGCAAAAAACTGACAACCCACGTAATGTCAATTTTGTCTCTGAGATTAAAAAACAGGGTATAGTTAATGCATAATACTGACGAATATTATAAGTACAAAAAAATTCTGGACTGAAAGTGATAGATTTTTTTATTATGATGGGCAGTATTTATGAACGATATGATAACACGACATACATACACACACGCACTAACAAATTGCGTACATTCTTCTGCGAAGTCGGCCAAAAACAATTATAATATAACATACCTACCTACGCGCTTTTCAGGTATATTTGTAATTTTATAAGTTGACAGATGCCATGCGCAGTGTATAGGAAAAACACCTATTGTTGTTTACCCCTGAGAGTTTAAAGCCCTCTTTCTTCAAGATTATACCCTCCGATATAGATATTTATTACACTTTGTTTGATTATTGACAGTTCCTTTTGTTATCGCGACGCACGATGAAATATTGGAAAATGGTTTTCTGTAATAATTAATTTTTTGGGCATCGATTTTATAGATATACTGTAGGTACCTACAGTTATACGTACTAGTGTTAGTTCAGTGGTCGAAACTCGATCATAATCATTATAGATATTTCTTATCTAGATATATGTATAAGAGAAAACCAATGTCCTGTTTCAAAATCTTCTACATCGCACTTTCCTGTTTATGAATTTGTACGAGATGATGTCTTTGATTATATTTGAGTTTCATTATAATATGTCAATATCATGAGTATAAGATGATCCCTCAAACTATCTCCGTATAAGAAATCACATCACTACGTCACTCCGTTTCGATGTTGAAGAAGGACAAACAAACTCACTTTACAATATTAAGTTTGGTATATGGATTTAGAAAGACTGTTAATATTATTTAAACAATGCTTATCTCATACTAGCAGTACCCGCGGCTTCACTTGCGTTCAAACTTTCGATTGATACCAAACTTCATAGGATCACCTGCTGGGCTAATCTGAAGATTGTCCCAAAATTCCATCAAAATCCCTCTAGTAGTTTTTACCCGATGCGGTCACAGACAGACTGACAAAAATTCAGAAAAAAAGTAGATTCGGCCTCTGTATCGATAATAATGTTTATTTCAATAAGATTTTCCAAAAAATATTTAATGTACAGATTCGGCTTAGTTACAATTTTATTCTATATAGGTATAAATTATTATATGTATAGACTAGCGGCTCACCCTCGCTTTTTTCGGGTTCGCCTACATGATTCTTTAAAATGACATTACTTTTTTATTTAGAAACCGATTGAAAGAAAACAAATACCAAATGTTAAGTGAAATTTACTACAATACATTAGTGAAAATCGCACTCAAATCGGTTAAGCTGTTTCTAAGATTAGCGCGCACAAACGCATAAACAAACAGACAAACCGACCAACAGACAAAAAAACTAAAAATCATTGTTTTGGGTCCTATTGCGTTAATAAAGATCCCCTATAATAGTTTTTCTCAAATATTTTCCATGTACAGACAGCGATCAGTTACAATTTTATTATATGTATAGATACAGATTGTCACGCTATTTTCTTATGAGTTAATATATCTACGATATTAGTAAACTAAACAAGTAGGTTCGCCTAAAAGCGACAAAATAATTAAATTGAAATAATGCATATTAAAAAATAACTGTTTGCATTATGTTTGTTTGTTTGTAAGCTTCAATTCAGCTCTAAGTTTAGCTTTTGAGTTCCCCAATTGAAAATTTATTTATCTTTGTTATTTGGCATTGCAACAGGGGCGTGATAATAATTAAAATCTGCCACACGCGAGATATTCATCGCTATGTATAATAATGGGCTGTCAGTTTGAGATATCAAGATGAGACCAATATAGCATAGGGTGACTTATAAACCAGTTTTCATTAGCGATGTGTTCAAACATACAAAGTATCTATATTATTAATATTTTATAAATGTATTGTCTGTCTTAATGTCCGTTTTGTTAATTTTAAAGGTGAGACAGCTGTACCAATGATTTTTGAAGTCTTGTATGGAGATGTAATATGTATGTTGTACCTACGGTTAATCTGAGGAAGGCCTTATAGGAAATTCATATTCTTCGTTATCTATACTAATATTATAAAAAGGTAGAGTTTGTGTGTTTGTGAGTTTGAAAGGCTGTAATGGGTAATCTTTGAATGAACCGATTTAGATAAAATTTGGTAAGAAGATAGCTTGAGACCCTGGAAAGGACATAGGATACTTTTTATCCCAGAAATTTTCCCTTAAAGGGGGTGAAAATGGGGATGAAAATTTGTATGGGGAATCAACCGTGGGACAAACCGGAGTGAAGCGAGAGTGAGTCGCTAGTTCTATATAAAACAAGGTCTTTAACCGGGGCAGAATAATATGGACAAATACGAGGGCAAATCATTATTTTATACATAGATAGTAGTACTTTAAGAATATAATAATTAAATGATTTAATACGAGTTACATTAGTCTCTTCCGTGACCATGATTGCTGTAAAGCATTTGAAACGTCGGGAACCAAAAATCAAAATAAAGCCGCGAAAAAATCCGAAAACATAGTTTTATTTAAAATGTCAAATATTTGCGTAAATCTAAGAAAGTTTTAAGTTACATTATCATTTGATTTAATAAGATATTCATCTTCAAAGGCCTCATATAAAACAACAATAGGTTTTGCAAATTGTACACGATATTCGTGTATAACCAGCCTTTGTTAGTTTTGTGATAATATTCGAGTTTGATGAATGACTAAGATGGAACAACATAGAGGTTATATTTCTAGAAAGAACTTTTAAATAACATATCTTATAATTCTTGGGGTATTGAACTACTATTATAAATATGAAAGTTTGTATGTTTGTTACGTCTTTACGTTGAAAAAGCTATCAATATTTAGATGTAGTAGACAGATAGATTACCGTGTAGCAACACATAAGCTACTGTTAGGCACCTAAGACATACCCGAGCGAAGTAGGAATAAGTCGTTAGTGTTATATATATGTGGGATATTATAAAAAAGGGTTAATTACGATAAAATTATTAAGATCGATTACTTTCTTTTTCCTTCGCCTCTTTTTACGATGAAGGAAAAACATCGTGAGGAAACCTGCATGTCTGAAAGAACCTAGCAAGTTTTCGAAAGACGTGTAAAGTCCGCCAACCCGCACTAGGCCAGCGTGGTGGACTATGGATTGATCCCCCTCGTATTGAAGGGAGGCCCGTGCCCAGCAGTGGGGCGTTAAAAAGGGCTAAATACACTTTCTTTTAGCTGCCTTAAGATAAAATTTTCCAAAACATTACTAATACTAGTAGTAATAATGTCCTCCAGATCAATATCATCCGCGGCATCCAATCTCACTGAAACTAGCCATCCTGATTCCGTCACTATGAAGCTTTTCCATCTGCTTTATTTCTAAGTAATATTATACGTATAATGAATACGTATGACGTTGTGAAAACGATTCAAACGGTTTATTGTGTTTGTGTTTATTGTATAGGCTTTTGTCTGCAATCAAGCCTCAAAGGATACTTTAGTTACAACTATGTAGATACTTAGAGAACGTGATCGTGCTTAATAATGAAAAAAATCATCTTCAAGTCTTAAAAAGAGCTTTTTAAGTACAATTTATTAAATTACAGTTATAACTAAGTATAGTAAAAACGTTCGTACGTATTATAGATACAGGGAAAATAGCCTATCACAGCTTATAATTTAACCTATGTCAGATTTCACTCGCATACATTAAGTTATTAGGGTCGAAAGAAGTAATAAACTTACTAACTCATAAACTCTCTCATTTGTATCTCCCCACATTTCTGGGGCTGCAAATCTCATTGAGACTAGCCAACAAGTACCAGATAATTTTATATTGCATTAGTGTGTTCGCAAGCATACATGCTTTCTCTATTCATACTTAAAGACCGGTGGGATGATCAAACGAGAGGTTAGATGCAGAACCGACGGATTTACGTGAGGCACGGGGGTAAAACACTGCTAACCTTCTAATTCCTCCTTACCGGTGGTAGGACTCTGTCAAGCCTGAGGAGTCCGACTGGATGGGTACCACCCCCTTATCTATTTCTGCCGCCAAGCAACAATGATTGCATTGTTGTGTTCCGGTTTAAAGGATAAGGTAGCCAGCGCAATTACAGGCAAGAGGCATAACATCTTAGTCCTCACAGTGATAACGTACCGGCGGTTCTGCAGTTTTGTTACATAAAACTTAAGTGCATGAACCGTAGGTGTTATGGGCGACAGGTATCGCTTTCCATCAGGTGGACTGTCTGCTCGTTTATCACTGAGTAACATAAAAAAAAAATCAAGACTGTTCTTCAACAGAGCTGAGAATTTCTTGACAGAAAACCCCCATCTAAACTAGAACTAATACGGGACTCGAACTCAGAACCTCCAGATTTGCAGCCGTACATGTTAGCGATAAGACCAATGAGAGAGACCATGGAGACATAGGAAAGGTATTCGAAGCATTTCTAGCTGTAGGGTTACCCATTTTTCTAAGAGGAAAAAGTTACGTATATCTACGTATTTACCTATAGTTTCTAGTTAAAGCATGGGCGAAGCGAAAATGGATCGACAGTAACACATATTTAATCTACAAAAGATGTTTGAAGCTATATTTTATCTTTCATTCACTCTTTTACCATACGAATATCTCATTCAATAGTCGTTCATTTTATAATTTTCAACTAGATGTATAATTTTTAGGGTTCCGTACCTGAAGGGTGGATACGGAACCCTATTACTAAGCCTCCGCTGTCCGTCCGTCCCTTTGTCTGCCAGAGGGCTGTATATCATGAACTGTAATAGGTAGAGAGTTGAAATTTGCACAAAGTATATATTTCTATTACCGCTATAAAATAATGAAAATTAATAAAAATAAAAAAAATAAAAATACAAGAAACATTTTTAACATTCGTAATCGATTAATTAATTGATATACTACATACATAGAATAAAAGTCATATTAATAAAAAGTACATGTACGATGGTACGGAACTCTTCGTGTGCGAATTCGACTCGCACTTGACCGATTTTTCTTTATTTATTATTCACCATTATATGTATTTTTGGAAATATCACCATGCTTCCTACGTACTACATCTGACGACTCACAAGACATATTCAATTCATTCTATATCTATTCTAGAGAGATTGTAGTAATACTTACATAATACATAGCAACGAGCCTTGGATTTGCCTAACAAAGCACCCAACGCGACGCGTCTCGGGCGGGGGCATGTACCCTACACTAATATAACTATGAGATGAGAGGAAAATGAGATGAGTGATTTTTAATTTTATAAACTAACATTTTTTGGAACGAAGTTCCTTATTTCTTTGTGATTGTGACGTCTTTACGCTAATGTCGAAGCAATTTTGGTTAAACAAGTATTAGTTTTACATGTAGATACTAGCGACTCACCCTCGCTTCGCTTCGGGTTCGTCCCTAGACAAAAACAAATCTATCCCACGGGAACCGTACATTTTTCCGGGATGGTATATAGCCTATAGCCTTCCTCAGTTAACGGGCTATCTAATGCAAAAAGAATTTTTCAAATCGGATAAGTACTTCCTGAGATTAGCGCGTTTAACCAAACAAACAAACAAACTCTTTAGCTTTATAATATTAATATAGATTTTTAATTTTAAGGTTAGGTAATCATCCTACTAATCCTACTAATATTATAAATGAGAAAGCTTGTGAGGATGTCTGGATGTATGTTGATGTTTGTTATTCTTTAACGCAAAAACTACTAAATGGATTTTAATGAATCTTTACAATAATATAGCTTATACATACATCAAAATAAAACATAGGCAGCTTTTTATCCCGGAAATTTGTACGGGTCCCGTGGGATAGATTTGTTTTTGTTTTTATAGAGGCGAACCTAAAAGTGAGTTTAGTAATTTATCTATATAGTATAAATCATACTAAGCTTATGAATGAGCAAGTAAGTGAATGTGTTTGTTACAGCTACATCCTTAGCTACCATCCAATACAAACTTTCATCCCCATTTTCATCCCCTTAAGGGATGTTTTCCAGGATAAAAAGTATCCTATGTTCTTCCCAAGGCCTTAAACTATTTTCTTACCAAATATCATCTAAATCGGTTCAGTAGATCCTGAGATTACCTTCTACAATCTCACAAACTTTACCTCTTTATAATATTAGAATAAATAACCTAGAATAACACATAGCTACTGTCTCGCACCTAGGCAAGCTCGAGCGAAGCGAGGGTACGTCACTAGTAAAATAAGAGACTGTCCTTCATATAAATGAAATGATAGACACCGTATCGCGGGGTGTCGGGAGGGCTCTCACAATGCCTGCGTAATAATAATATAATCGGGCGACGACGCCACTTGCTATTAATTAAATTTAAAATTTTCATTGCTAGGTGCGACACTGCGATTGTTATCTGGTATAAAATGATGATACGTATTTGTTTCAAAAAGCTTTTCCATAGTTATTGTTGCTGGAAGTTTTGTTTAATATAAAACAATAGAAAGTTTTTAATATGACTTCGTTATCTGGCCGTATTATATTTTCTTTTAGATATACTACCTACATATGGCCATAATGGGAGTGAATGGGTTCCAGTACGAGACAAAAATCAATACGAGATAATATTATTATACTAAAACTCAAGTTTTTTAATTGAAAAAAAAAAAACTATTATTATATAAGTACAGTTTAGATTTTGTGTTTCAACTGTGGATATATAAATAATATATTAATGTATAAAAGTAATTATTTCGCACTTATGGTTAAATTTATTCTAAAATCTATATGGATTTACCATTAAAATACAACATATTGCTATAGTGCCATTTTTTCTTTGTTTATATTTTTTATATTCTTTGTTCTGTATGTAGATGATAGTATTGAAGACAAATAAATATTCTTGCAACTCTGTAGATTACCAAAATCGATACCTTTAGTCGCCAGACATTACCTTATCACTATACCATATTGATCTATCAAAATCCCCTTCATATAAAAAATGGAGATGCCTCAAATACCATCAATCCAAAGTTAAGAAGTGCTGTGTCACCGCAAAATGGTTTCCACAAGGACATTTAGTTACGGGTGCCTAAAACACCAAAAAAGCATGGGAGCCGAAAATTCCTTACCACCATTCCTCATGAATGATCTTTTTTTATCGCTTAGTTTCATTACAACCTGCCAGTTAGCCGCGTCAATAAAAACTATAATAAATTGTCTATGATATCTGTAGGGTTAAAGTTGAGAATCGAACGTTTTTAATCTGTTAACAAATAATATTGTCAATGGTTTTAAAAAAAACTGACTTAAGGTGTTGCCGAAGTATTTTATAACTTCCTCTTCTTTTATGTTTTCTTTTTATATTGCGATAATAAATAGGCAGATGCTGCTTTATGGAGCCCAATGATTGGTACGGGTTGTTTTGTCAATGATTTTTACCACCGACCGTATTTTTGACCATTCATAGTTTATAGGTAAAAAATATTCAGATGCCTGTTAATTAAAAACTGTTATATGTAAGAGTTCGTAATTATATCACTATTTCCTTTTTTTATTTCACCTATATATACATACGGTAATATTATGGCTTTATTATATATAATTGTCAAATCAATTACCAATTCAATTCAGTTTTCTTGTGTTTGGCTTCAAAGCGTGCCAGTTGAGCACAGATTACTTCGCCAATGTCACGTAGGAACCACCGCTAATGTCACATGGAGAAAAATCAATTACCAAATTAATTGTCAATATAATGTCAAACCGATTATGTTTATTTTTAATTTGTCTCACATGTCTCATCTCCGCACAGTACACATAAAACCTATCGTGGTTTTAATAATAAATACTAAAAACACATATAAAAATATATTTATTATATATTAATTTAAAAAAAATATTCTCAAGTTAGAGCCCTTAAAGTTTATTTCATCCAACATTTTTGAGTACGTAATCAAAAATGCAGTGAACGATAAAATACCTAACCGCTCACGCTTAACCAAACATTTCTTAACCCGTCATCGTTCCGGTTTGTTTTTAATCAATTGGCAATTAGACTGCCAGGAGCATTGTCGCAGCGAAAACTTCGATTGGCGCAGACTGCGGCCAATTATTTGAATACAACGTGCCCATTATCAAGGAGTAGGGCTACCAATACGTCTTCTGAAGTAGACACTATAACCGTGTTCTATTAAAATACACTTATTTCAAACATCTGTTGCTGAATTTCATATTTATCTGAATTACCTTTTACTCGACTGGAGTATTTGTATGATTGATTATTTAAATGGTAACCACGAAGTGATTGACTAAATTTTGGTTATAGCTACGCTCGCGTAACTTACTTATGTACGTAGATATAATTTGTTTGTCATAGCGTAATTTTAGATAGTAAATAGTGTTTCTCAATAAATAAATTGATAAACTTAATAGTACCTAATTCCAGAGTCTTTAATCAAAAAACTTTTCTCTTAAAATTCTAACAAAATCGAATCTGTACATTAAATCTTTTTTGAAAAATCTTATCGAAATAGTTATTAATACAGAGATCAAATTTATAGTTTTTAGAATTTTTGTCTGTCTGTCTGTCATCACATAAAAACCACTGAAGGGATTTTAATGAAATTTGGTATGGTGATTATCCAGCTGGTTATCCAGTTCAACATATAGGATACTTTTTAATGCCAGAATATATCTCATATGTGAAAAATCTATACTAAACGTTAAAACGTAACTAGGGACGAACCCGAGCGGAGCGAGGGTGAGTCGCTAGTATATTAATGTAGTGAATAATATTCAGCCTCTTGAAAATAAAATATTATAAGCAGTATAAAATCCAGTCAAGATAAAAAAATCGGAAATTCTACATAAAACTTAACAAGCTAATTATTTCTTTTTTATAAGCTTTAAAGCACACCAGTTACTTTTATATAATTTACTTTGCCAATATCAAATATAGAAATGACATCGCTTCAACTTAACCACCGAAGATTACAGAAATACTTATTTATTATTAAAATACGTATCTTATAGTAAAACTATTGTACTATTTTACCAAATATCATCGAAATCTGTCCAGTGGTTATTTCCTGATGCGTTTCCAGACAGACAGACAAAAATTGTAAAAAATATAGATTCGGCCTCTGTATCGGTTATAATTACCATTTCAATAAGATTTTCCAAAAAATATTTAATGTACAGATACGGCTTATTTAGAGTTTTATTATATGTATAGATATAGATAATGGTCAAGTTCTCATCCTATACCTACCAGCCATTTCTAGGTGAAAGAGTTACATATATACTACTCATATAAACTTTCGTAAGTGTATATTTTTTAAATACCTTAGTATTGCTTATATAATTTATAATTTTTTAATATTTATGTATTTTTTTTAATTTATCGTACAAGTTTCCATCAACTGGCAACCCTATCTGGCAAAACGTCAAGCCATCTCAATGGGCCAATAATTAAACCGCAGATTCTTCGAGATTTGCTTTTTAATTAATTGATTTGTTCTAGTCGTGTCTATAATGCGGTGCTTGTTTAACGAGTGTACTTTGTTTGGCAGCCGATTGTGGATACCTAATAGAATTTTCAGGAATTTTTTGACATAAACAGAAAAATAAACCCAATAATAATATAGAAATATCATAATGACTCTTATAGTTGGATATTTGCACAATATCTAAGTCCTTATTAAAATTATATGAAATTAAATTACTTTTTTTCGATTAAGTAGTCGGTCCGTGAGGAAGCTACCTCTGGTTTGGAAAGCAGTTCTGCTGAAAAGAGCCGGCGAGAAATTCAACAGTTGATATGTTATTAAGTATTATTAGTATTATTCTACAAATATTATGAATACGAAAGTTTATTAGGATGGTTGTATGGATGGGTGTCTGTTACATTTTCGCGAAAAAAATAGAGTAGTAGTAAGGACCCAGCCTTTTTTTTTAAAGTCCCACTGCTGGGTACGGGCCCCCCTTTACAAGGATCAGGTCATAGTCCACCACGCTCACCAAGTGCAAGTTGGTGGACTCAAAACAAAACTCGAGTACTAAATGGTGTTTAATAAAAGCTTATAGTATTATAGCTTATTTACACTAGAATATAATTTATATAGATATACCTAGTACCTAACACATGAATACAATACGCGAGACCTTAGCTTGATTTTGTGTGTCCATTTGTGTAACTTTACATGGTCTATAACCAGCAAACAGAATTTAGGCGAGAAGGTCAATGATAAAGAGTTGCTAAAAAGGATATAATGAGAATGGCAGAATCGTAACAAGGATTTTAATAGTAAGTAGAAGAATGTATTGAAACTATCATAAATGTTATTATGTCAAACGGAATATATTCTATCTTTTTATTTTTGTAATTCCGAGATATCGACACTCGTCAAAGTAGAACATACATTAAAAACTGGCATCTTCGTGTAATAGTTTGCATTGTACGGTCTCTCAAAACTAAGTACCTAACATATTTCTATTTTTCTTTATCCGTCTGTCATTATAAAGCAATCCATCAATTATTATTCCAAAAACATTTATCTGTGATAAATTGCTCTAAAATTAATTCACACGACCTCATAACAATGTATTACAATGTAATTGTGGTACGTTTTCATTGTATCATATCGATTTCCGCATTAGCTTGTAGCTTACTGACCCACACACGGATTATCGGACACTCGTTCAATAAATCCACCCATTCAATAACAATATGCGGCCATTCACAATAACCTATATGTGAATAGAAATAACGATTCCCTTTTTATGTTTTACACAAAATAACATAATGGCAGTGAAGTGATTACTAATACAAGTAGATAGGTACCTATTATTATATTTGAAATTACTAGTGCTCGCCGTGTGGTTGAAAATCAACCATAATTCATTAAGTTATATATTTATTGTCTTGTGTATATTACAATATTATTCTATGCTCAATTTGACCACAAACTTTAACAATTAAAAAAAAGAGTCTGTCTGTCTGTTTGTTCCGGCTAATTTCCGAAACGGCTGGACCGATTTTGACGAGACCTTCACTGGCATATAGCTAATGTTATAGGGAGTAACTTAGGCTACTTTTATTTTAGAAAATGAATCAGGGTTCCGCGAAAAACATTAAAACCCATGAAATTATGAACAAAATCCGCGTACGGCCTACGCACCCGAGCAAAACGAGGGTAAATCGCTATATAATTTAAATGAATATCTTAGGAGTAGCAAGCTACTATTTATGTATACCTAAACATAGCTAACCGTGAAAACGTACCTAGAGACGAACGCGAGCGAAGCGAGCGTGAGTCGCTAGTTATATATAAGTTACTAGCAAGTCACCCTCGCTCCTCTCGGTTTCGTCTCTATTTGCGTTTTAAAGTTTAGTATAGATTTCTCAGAGATGACATATTTTCCTGCAGTAAAAAGTATCCTATATATTGACCCGAATAACCAGCTATCATCATACTAAATTTCATCAAAATCTGTCCAATAGTTTTCTCTCTATTGATAATAATGACTATTTCAATAAGATTTTCCAAAAAATATTTAATGTACAAAACGACTCAGAATTTTGTTATCTATAAGTACAGATAAATCTTTAGAGCTTTGGATATGCGGAAGAGATAACACAACACATAAGACAAGAGATAAGACAACAGATAAGACAACGAAATGATATGTTTAGATGCAATCAATCTGTCTCATTGAAATAAATCTTACAGTCTTCGAGTAGTACTAGACTACATATTAAACTACAAAAGGTACATTTTGCTTCTATTTGCTACCCTAAAGATACTCAGAGATTAAATTATTAATTACAAAAATAACAACCCTGTTATAGTTTTATTATTATAACGTACAAAATGTGAATAAGTATATTAATAATAATTACAGTATAAAACTAAAAAACAGGCTTAATTATCTATGTATAATGAACCAAATGAGCATAAAGTCTAAGGTTTTAGGCCTAGACCACCTCGTAGCTCCATCATTAGATCAATTCGATGGCAACAAATTATTGTATCTATAAACATCTGAATTTCACATAGGTAAATAAAAAGTTTTTAATCAATACTAAAATTATAAAAAATCGATTTTCCAATTCCATTAAAATTCTTATTTAGAATGACAATTGTTACAAGCAGTAAGAGACAAAATGAACTATATAGATAGGTACCCACTTAATCTTATTTGTTATCTTCTTTGTTCTACGCAACTTACATCTACCGATAATCGAACTTACTTCAAATTCCTACCACTGCACCACACCAAAGCCATATTAAAGTTAACAGTCTAATATTTATATCTAATATTTCGCATTGAATTGAACGCCGTCTCATTCGCTTTACTTATACGTATCGGTACATACATACGTACCTATATAAGGGTTTTGTGAACGAATTGACAATACCTGTATGGGGTGCTATTGATTGGAGCACGGGATGGAAAGTTTTCAATGTGATTCCATATTGTACCTACTGTGTAGACTTTGTAATGATTCGTACATTTTGTAATCTTATTAGATACAAAGAAACACGTAATCCTTGCATGATATTATGAAGAATATAAAACTAAATATGTCTGTCCCGCTTTTTAGATACTAAGTAGTTTTACTGTAACGGGTTAATCTTTACAGATTTATTCAAATATTTGGTATTTATAACTACATATAATAAAATTCTAATTGAGTTGAATATGTACCCACATTTAATATTTTTTGGAAAATCTTATTGAAATAGTCAACACTATCGATAGGCAGAATGTATAGATTTTAAAATTTTTGTCTCTCTGTCTGGGAACGCATCACGGGAAAACCACTGAACAGATCTTGACAAAATTTGGTATGACGATAGCTGGTAGCAATATATAGGATTCTTTTTATTGCGAGAAAGTATCTCATCTCTGAGAAATCTATACTAAACGTTAAAACGTAAGTTTTATATAAAACTTTTATCGCGGTTTTATTTTACTTGATTCCCTTTCTTTTCAAATCAGAATTATTATGTATAGTGCTACTTTAGTTATTTATAATTAGAAGTTTTTATTATTTTTTTTTAAATTATAAGGTTGGCCTAGATAGTTTAGGACTGTGCCATTTCTTTTTCCTTACATTTTTTTTTATATTTGTTAGTAGTTAGTTACTGTACTGAATATAACTTTTGGGATATCATCTTTCTCTTTTGAAACTTTACATTATTTAGCTTCCACCAGTTCTATGGCACTCCTTGAAGCCAAGAAACTAAAGAATTGATTTGAATTTTAGCACTATTTAGAAAATTTCTTTCTGAAGATTTATGTGTTCGTAATAATAATTGTTAATTAATTATACCTAATTAATTTGTATTAAGTGTATAGACTACTTACAGACCGTGATTCTGCTCGCATAGTACCTAGTTACTATAGGTATAAACAAATATATATATGTTATTTATTATGGGATGTTGTAGAAATCGACTAGACAAATGTTTTGTAGATTCGTTCGTAGTTCTAGAGGTAGGTATATATATAATACCTATACCTAATAAAATAATATTTAATAGATATCTACCTATATAAAAAAATGAATAATTTTTATTTTTTAATTATTGCAATTCAGAGTTACAACGTGTCGGTATGCGAAATTTTAATTCAATTTAATTTCTTAACTTAAATGTTTTTTTTTAAATTATAAGTAGGCGGGTGCGTATTACTTTTAACAATATAAGATATTAACAATTAGCCTTTTATTTTGACTGTAAGTACCTATATTAATACTTAAAAAACAAAGAAAAAATTACATACTTATACATAGATATAGAAACATAAGTAGAGTCGCATATAACATTTAAAATTTAAAAAAAACTATAAAGCCATCATCAAAATTGTCGTATTATAATACGAAAAATATACACTTAAGTCTCACTATCTTACATGGGTGGTGTTCGGTCGTCGGTTCCGTTCTCAGATCGATAACAATGTCTGGCTGAGTCGTTTTATTGCAAGCTTTTGTGCCCTTTACATTGGGCCTTATTTAACTTTCCAGTGCATTTGAATGTGCTTTAGATATGCGTGATGTCATCTATACTAATATTATAAATGTGATAGTTTGTGAGTATGGATATATGTTTGTTACTCTTTCACGCCAGAACGGCTGAACGGATCTGGATGAGATTTGGCACAAAAATAGATTATAGTCTGGAATAACACATAGGCTTTTTATCCCGGAAAAATGTACGGTTCCCGTGGAATAGGTTTGTTTTTGTTTTATAATATAGCCGCTAGTATTATAATATTTAGATTATATTTTGTTTGGGCGTCGGTATATTTTGATTGACTTCCAAAGGGAGAAAATTAATGTGGGTTTCAAACTAAATCAAAATATTTTATATTCTAATAGAGTTTTACGAGCACTTTTGAATAGTCACTTTTACATTTTTTAAATTTAAATTAAATATCAGCAGGAATTCATCGGCTTGGAAGATAGTTTTGTTCAAAAAAGCCGGCGAAAAACTCTTTGTTTTTTTGTATTTCTGATTGTTTTACTTATTGTTAACCCATTTTTTAATGGATAGATTTAACTTAAATGTATAGTAACTTATATACCTTTATAAGTTAAAAAAATATTCTACCCTATTTAATTTTAATGGAATACGTACTTACCTTAAACTAATTATGAAGTCTTTTTAGTTAATATTTTCTATATTTTGAACTCGATAGTTTAAATTTTAACTATCTATGGTACATAAGAATAATATTTATTGATAGATATCTATAAAAATAAATAGGATGTTAGTTAGTCTCACTATACAATTAATGATTAGTTAAATGTAACATGCAATAATCTGTTAAAATAGTTGATTATTAAAACATATTCTAAAACTCCTTAGTGCTTCTATATCTTACAAATTAGTCTATATAACTTACAAAAACAATAAAAACTAAGGAATAAAATAATAATTCTAACTCAATATTATAAATAAGCTGGAATTCCTCAAATGACTTAATTTAGATTTACCATAACTCCACATTACATACATGTAACATCAACCAATGATAGCAACTTAGGTAGAAACAAAAAAAATCATTCACCACTCCCTACTCCCACACAATAGACGAACAATGGGGCACAAAGGCCGATCTGTCTTCCCATTGTACGCAACAAAGCAAGCCCCGCCCTAAAATAAAGAGGCTTTGTTTCATCTCACTTAGATCTTATTGGTTAAGGTTTTAGGAAGGAAAAAATAGTTATTTTCGCTTTTAGGGAATTAGCCCGTATAGGGATGGGGATATTTCGGTTTATATTATTAGGGATTTTATGTTTTTTTTTTTTTGATATTTTTTTTTTGTAAATCTTAGAAAGTAGGTAATATACCTAGATATTATTTAGGTTTTTAAGATGTTATGCTTAACTAATCTATGTAGCTCAATTAATCGTAATAATAGTCAACTTTTCCAACATTTTAACTGATATGATATCTCAAAGCAGGCGGCACCCATAACACCATGATATTTAAAATTTATTTTTCTATAGGGGTTATTGGAAAAATAATGATATCCCTTTTTTAAACAACCTTATGGTGTTTAATAGTCCAGATGTGTAACAAATTATAATAATCGTTTCGTAATAGTGATAGGTAGGTTGGTATATTAGGGGTTCATTAGGAAAAAACTGAATTGGAGAAAATTAAAAACCCGACTTCAAAAATAAAAACATTAGAAAGAAAAAATAACTGATTAGTAGTTTTCATTTACTATATCTATACTAATATTATAAAGAGGTAAAGTTTGTGAGTTTGTGACGTTGTAGGGGGTAATCTCTGGATCTACTGAGCCGATTTAGATGAAATTTGGCAAGAAGATAGTTTGAGACCCTGGGAAGGACATAGGATACTTTTATCCCCGAAATCATCCCTTAAGGCGATGAAAATGGGGATGAAATTTTGTATGAGGAATCAAACTAGGGACGAACCTGAGTGAAGCTAGGGTGAGTCGCTAGTATTTTGTATAAAATTCTTTTTTATTAGTACTGTACTATCAACGGAAATAGAAACGCTTACAAAGTTTCAAGTCATTATGAAAATTGGAAGTAGGTAAAATTTTCATTATCTATCTTTCCACCCTTAGGGGTGGTATTTTTTTCCAATTTAAATGGAATTAAATTGGAAGTACACACTTTCAAACAAAGTAATAATTATCCAAATTGGTTAATAAATGACGGAGTTCTGAGGTAACACACATAAAAAAATACATCCGGATTGAGAACCTCCTCATTTTTGAAGTCAATTGAAAAGTATAAATGATGCAGTCAGGACTTTTGACAAAAATTACATTTGACTGACAAAAACAGTCAATATAATATAAAAGTCATTGAACATAAAAATTGAATTGAATTGAAAATCAGTGAAAAATGGTCAAAATCAGACAACAGGCTTCGGTTAATAACAGTGACTGTCATGATGGTCAACACACATTTGACCAGTCACATCAGTCAAAATTCTTAAAAAGTTAAAGAGGTAAATAAAAGTACCTACGTACATCAAATAATAAAACTTCAAAGAAGTACCTATGCTGCTAATATTACCAAAAAAATATTGGTTAATATTTTAAGTTAGGTTATTTTTTATTAATCAAAAGTGGTCAATATCACTTTTGACTGAAAAATATCTAATGTGTTATTGACCAAAATTTTCTAATCAAAATTACTTTTGACCAACCTGTATTGTGTTAGTGTTTAAAAAAAGGCTTAATACCCAGTCATATCTACAGCGTAATCATTTTTAATTTATATCTATACGAAAAAAATTACCTACCAGACAGAAATGAGTTTTTTCAATCAAATAAGATTACCTAATTAATTATTGTTTTTGCTTGCCTTGTTAGTCTAATAGTACAATGGAAAAACTACGCAGGCAGGCCATGAGTTAAAGGTTCTAGTTTCGATTAGGGTCCTATGAGTTATTAGATTTGACTGTTAAGTTTAAAATCAACCCATAGTTGAAGAGACGGAAGTTACTGCTGAAGCTGCGCAAATGAGGTCCTACGTCAAACATCACACGGTTGTGTTGGATGTCGTCCCATTACATTATGAATGATAGGGAGAAAACATACAGCATGTGTGTTAGTGCGAATACTATACATATAAATAAAATTGAAGTGTCTGTTTGTAATGTCAAAATAATTTTTTTATTAAATACTTAATGGCTTTTTACTAAATCGGCTGGACTGATTTTAACTTTCACTGACAGATAGCTGATGTTATAAGGAATAACTTAGGCTACTTTTATTTTTTATCAGGGTTCCGCACAAAAAAATTAAGACCCATGAAATTGTGAACAAAATCGTACCTAGGGACGTACCCGCAAGTCGCTTGTCTCTGTCTGTTACATTTACACGTTTAAGAGTGCGCCATGAGACAGCTAGGATTCGGATTTCTAGGAGCGGGATGAAAAGATAATGTTCTATCGTGACTAAGAAGTATAGAGTGATAAAGATCCAATGTATTTTATAACGACGTAAGCCCCAAAATAGTTTGTAATTCACTAAAAATTAATTTAACAACCAATCGAAAAATTAAATTCGGAACTGACAAAACAAAAACTCTACAAAAATAGTACAAAAATAGTGAGATAAATAGCAAAATATATGCAAAACGTGTATTTTTCAAAAAAAAATCTTGATAATAAGTAGGTATATCAAGAAAATTTTCACCAATCCTGTTTTCAAATTTGGCAATTCAAGATAAAAGTTCGAAGTGTTATTTCCCTAAATATCGGATATGTGGTAACTTTTACAGATTCTGAGATAAATAACGATGTCTAGATACAAAATTGCCATATGCACACTCTTAAACCGCTGAGCAGATTTCGATAAAATTTTAACAAAGACGTAAATTGAATCCTTATGACAGACATAGGTTACCTTTGATCTCTGCCCCACTGACCGGAAGTCGATGCAAGCGAAATCGCGGGCAAAAACTAGTTAGTAATATTTTCGAAATAGATGGATCGGTAGGATATTGTTGTTTATACTTATTTATAAACTTTAAAATATAAAATGTATAGTTTTTTACTATTAATGATCATAAGTTTTTTTTAATCATTAAGTATGTAAATAGAAATACATGCTTAAAAGAAAGACATGTGGCGCCATCTATTATCTCATGGCAGAACAAATATTTTCTTTTACACTCTCACTCTTATTAAACTATGTATGTATTATGAAAGCTTCATACAAGCGAGAGGATATACCTAATTAAAAATTATTTAAAAATAAAGACGAAGGTGTAATTTATACATGCTAATATACTTCTAACTAGCAGAATACGCGGTTTCGCTCGCGCTAAAAATACCTTCATAAAAATCTCTGAAAAAGGTTTTATAAAAACTTTCATCCCCTGTTTTATCCTCTTAGGGGCTGAATTTTGGAAAACTCTGAAATACGTAACTCATTATTTTTGCCGTAGTCAATTCATACGAAATTTCATGCAAATATGTCCAAGGAATAAAAAGTTTCATATAAATTTTATCCCCTATTTCACCCCCTTGGGGGTTGAATTTTGAAAAATCCTTCCTTAGTGGATGCCTTCGTCATATGAGGAATACGTGTGCGAAATTTCAATTTTCTAGCTTTATGGGTTTGGTCTGTGCGTCGATACATCAGTCAATCACTTTTGCCTTTTATATATAAAGATATATATCGAAATATTTGTAATTTCCATTTGTAGAATTAAAACTATATTTAATTATTATTTTTACCTACACTTTAACGATATATTTCAAGTTATATCCTTAAATTTCCTTGAAAATACATGAGTTGTGGGTACTTGAAAATGGCAAAATTGGGCAGTCAAGTGCGCCGTATAAGCTAAACACGTCTGAGTGTTTCCCGGCCACGACAAATTGCCTCTCAAACGACCCGACCTGGGAAAGAGGTAACCGCTTACGTAAAGTTAAAGGTGTATTAGTTAAATTTTAACTTGGTCCAGTTAAATCAAAATCTTTTGTGAAGATTATTTTGGCTAGTCTTAATATTAGATTAAAATAAAATTATTTATTAACTTCAATGATATCGAAAACTTAATTAAATTGGTATTATATTCTTACTCGCGAATTGCTTTTGTTTCGCTTGGATGCGTCCTTTTGGTTTAACTGTAGCCTATGTGTAGCCAGGTAAGTGTACGTCCCCACCAACGTACGTTCACCTTGTTGTGGCGGCTCATTAGCGTCCGGCAATACAGCTGGGTGCGAAGCCAAGAATCGCACTGTGAGGTGGCCCACTTTGGTGGGTGGTGTACTATGCGGGTTGCTCCTGGTACTTCTCTGATAGCAGAGTGGAACGTTGGATCAAACCCATCGTTATTGTGGTCTGCTTTGGTAGACCTGCCGTCGCGTCGGGACGTTGTGGTTGAGTGCGTAAGCTATCCTGCAACGCCCCATTAAGACGGGGGAGGTTTTGTTCTGTTTAAGTTGGCAGTACTGGTTTTTCTAGCCGGTTAGTCCCACATAACCACATTAAAAACTCTAAATCCATTTCCCAACATTAAAATCTCTGCCGCGTCTGTCTGCTTGTCTGAAAGCCATAAACACAAAAACTACCAATCGCATTTTCATACAGTTTTCATCACTGGACAGAGTAATTCATGAGGAAGATTTATGTGTATAATAATTCATCAAGGTTTTGTGTGAATTGGCTGAAATATAACGATGACTGTTGAAGATGTCGGAAAAATCATGCCGACTAGGAGCTTTATTAACCAATAGAGTTATAGGAAATATAATGTTTTACGGTTTTTTTTCTCTTAAAAAGATCTATTAATCTGTAGTAACACTACGTGCCTAGGGACACTAAGTCACTAGTGTAATATATCTATGCTAAATGCTTTAAACTTATTTTACGCATTAGATCTACCTATATAAAGCCTAATTTTTTTTTTTAAATAATCACCATTGAAACTTTATATTAATTTAATCTTATAATGCTATTTTAGTAGGTAAATTTAAATAAAAGTGCAGTAAAATTGAAAACAAATGTACTTATATAACATTTTAAAATGTAATAATCGTACCGCGCCATCTGTGAACAAATTTTGTAAGCTTTTTACCTAACCTAACCTAACCTAATTACGAGTACGTCCCAACAGTCGGTTAGTTATGACGTAGTTCTACAGGTAATTTAAAGATGGCGCTGTTAATAAATAATATTGTTTATATAATTAACATCAAACATTATAAATAATAATTAACTATTAGCAAGAAAGTCATATTAACAAATAGTAAAACATATTTATAAATTATTTTAATATTACTTTGTGAATATAAAAGAAATTCGCTCTTAAACGTTAATTTAAAGTTGATATTTATTTAATTTAGTGTTTTTAGAAAGTATATCGATATTTTTAAATAATCGTATTATTAAGATATAAATATTAAAAAAAATCGATAATAATAAATACTATTCATCAATTTTGACTACATTGAACAAGGACCGTGTGGCCTAATGGATAAGGCGTCGGACTTCGGATCCGAAGATTGCAGGTTCGAGTCCTGTCACGGTCGAATTTCATCATTATTTTATTGTTCCATTTTCTAATATAAAAACAGTGCAATTCTTAAGATGCTTTTTATTCGTCACATTATTACTAAAATCTTAACAAATTTATTCCTTTTTATAAGGTTTTTTGTGCCAGATTGACGAAATCTGACATTTAACTCCTTATCTTTCAATTCCGACTCTAATATAATACATATCCATACTTTTCATACAATAATAATAATAATTTTATTCATATACTAGCGACTCACGCTCGCTTCGCTCGCGTTCGTCCCTAGGTACGTTTTCACGGTTAGCTATGTATAAGGTATACATAAATAGTAGCTTGCTACTCCTAAGATATTCATTTAAATTATATAGCAATTTACCCTCGTTTTGCTCGGGTGCGTAGCCGTACGCGGATTTTGTTCACAATTTCATGGGTTTTAATTTTTTTTCGGGGGACGCTGATTCTTTTTCTAAAATAAAAGTCTAAATTACTCCCTATAACATCAGTTATCTGCTAGTGAAAGTCCCGTCAAAATCGGTTCAGCCGTTACGGAGATTAGCCGGAACAAACAGACAGACAGACAGACAAAAATTGTAAAAAATGTTGTTTTGGTATATGTACCGTGCTTTGATTTATATCGACTGGCACCGACTTCGAAAAAATCTGATTAAGTATCTATCCTAAATGAAAACGCCCGTTTAGTTATTTTTTACTTTTCAATGCCTGGAAGTCGGTTTTTTTTATGTTTTTATTTTTCCATTTTTAGTGTAGACGTATCATCAATACAAATTAATCAAGCCCAAACACCAGGTAATTGCTGTAAATCGTTGAGGAATTCCCTCGATTGTCTTTCGGGTCCATCATCAGATCGACTCCAGACCGATAGATGGTCGGAGAAAAAACTAATTTACAGTTAAAAAAATAACTAACGATCAATTCAAGTCTGTTGGAACTTTGCTAAATGATGATGAAGTTTGCTTAATCGGAAAATTGATCTAGAAAATAATAAAATTTCCTGGCTTACAACTTTTGAAATTGAACTTTTAAAGAGATATTATTTGCATGATGTACGTAAAATCTGCTTTGAATTGACAGGATGGTAGATTATACAATAGAACGAAATGAATAAGAATTAATGTTATTGATCTTTAAACAAGTACAAAATTTAAATGATGTCGTATGATGGATCAAAAAAAGTAAAGAAGTGTTAATTTGTATTTATTTTTATTTATTTATTCGTTGATTTTAGTTAATTAGAACACAATTTTAATAAATGAAGTTTAAAAAGTAAGTTTAAAAATTGAGCAAAATGAAGTAGACTGTTATTGATTACAATAGATCTTTCAATAATGGATGAATGGATTAAGTTTGGATGGCATGGTATTATTGTATCTAATAGGGTAACGATTTGTCGTTATTATGACGTTGATTTTGTTTATAATAATATTTATTTTGTTAAAATTAATAAATATCTTTCTTTCAATACATACATTATTACAAATAACTACTTTGTAATTATATAATATTTTATTATAAGGAATATAAAAAATAATAAGAATAATTTATTATTTAATGTACAGCGACATCTATAATATTTATTGTAAACTATTAAGGGTAATACAAATCAAGTTAATTCACGTAGTACGTTATTGCAAGTTTAGATGGCGCTTTCAATAAAATTAAACATTTCTAAATAATATTTTGAAGTCTATTTGAATAATTATTTTTTAAATAATTAGTTATAAAAATATAATATTATAATATAATATTTTAAAAGATAAATACATATATATATTATACGTATTAATCTTATAATCATTACTTTACATAGAAACCTAAGTAAATAAAATTTAATAAATAAAAATAGCCGTTTAATATTATATTTTTTATTAAATGTCGGAACATTAACACACAGCACCATCTAGTTCCATGGTAAACTACGAGGCCTGTGTTATGGATACCAATTACCAGATAGTTAATACACTACACATATTATATAACTTTAAATACATACATATTATAAATATAAACACCCATGACTGGAGTACAAACATTCGTGATCATCACACAAATGCCCCCAACGGGACAAGAACCTGCGACGTCTGGCACAGCAAGTTTATCACTATAAACTGAGCCAAACGTGTCCTCAAATTATTAAAATTTTTCCTTATTATCTGAAGAAAGTAAGCGATATCTTTGGCAATATTAAGAAATCTTTTTTGACATTTTTTTAGTAAGTAATTACTTTTGTTGAGCTTAATTTAGTCTAAGCTTCGAAACGACTATGCTGATTTAAGCGAAACTTTTAGAAGAAAGTTGTATTCGGAAGAGGCACTTTTAAGAGGATTGTGAAGTGCCGATACACGGCGCGAGTAGGTTTTTAAGAAAATGCTATCTGTTTCATATCGCTCGCTTTGCCAACCCTTATGGTGCGATAGAGAGAGTTGCAAATCTTAGAGGCAATTACCTACATTCCTGTTTGAAATATTGTTTTGGGCGATAACGTTTTTACCCCCCTAAACATTTACGAAATGAGACAATTTTGGTTTCATTAGATTCAGTACACCTTAATCTAGGTCTGTACGTTTTCCTTTTTTAGTAATTCAGTTTAGTTTAATTATAAAAAAATAAAAACGCTCGAGGAAGTTTTTACGTCAAAAATACAGATATTTAGATGCTAATAACTTCTATCATACGCAATATTTCTTTAAAATAAAAACGTACGGACCTAGTTTCTCATTATATCTACAACATTTCCAAAAATTATGAAAATTAGACTATGTTAATGGGGGGGAAAACGTTATTGCTTTTTGTATGGAAATTTACTTTTTTTATTTAGCTTCACAATCCTCTTAATAGGTATTCACTAGTATAGATTTGAAAAATTTTTTAAGCATTGATACTAAGTACATAGCGGGGTTCTAATGAATAAAACGTTCAAGTTTGGGCTCATTCGATTTGTTTTGGCAATTCCCATCCATTTACTCGCTAAAAAAGTGTTTTACTAGGTTTTTTAAATTGTATTTATTTCGTATCGTAACTTAAATTATAATTATATATTTTTCGTAACATCAAGAGCGGCTAATGTTGGTTTGAGATATAAAAGGCTGTTACATTCATCATTAACAGGATTACAATTCAAGCCACTGGCGGTAGTAGAGCCCTTGATTAGGTAGGTTCATGTCGCCTGATAGACAGTATCGCCTTCAGCTTCAAATATACTACACTAGCGACTCACCCTTGCTTCGCCTGGGCTTGTCTCCAGGGTGGCTTCCCCACAAACTTTCTTCCCCAATTTTCACCCAACCAGCTTGAAAACCAACAAAGACCCAAAAGCTTGAAGGAAAAATTTCTCTCCACGCTACTATTAAGTAAAAAATAAAACTTCTACATACGAATTTATTCAGCCTTTCTAACCATTGAACTAGAAACGTTATTTAAATATAAACTATACAATATACATCAAGGCCAAAAGGCACTATCACCGGTCAAAAGCCTCATATCCGTCCGGTCAAGCATACAGCGTTTTGATCGAAAAATCTCATAAATCCCGGCCCGGATTATTAAGTAGACATTCACGAGCCGATATTTTCTGAGAGGGCAGATTTGTACTTTTTCAATAGTAAATATTCTACATTATAGAAGTATGTTGTACTAGCGAGTTACCCTCGCTTCGCTTTTGGCTAACTACCTTTTTTATTTATGTATATATATATATATATATATATATATATATATATATATATATATATATATATATATATATATACTTATTATACATAATAAAGTTTTAACTGATTCGAATCTGTACATTAAATATTTTTTGGAATAGTCATTATTATCGATACAGAGAACGAATCTATAGTTTTTAGAATTTTGTCTGTCTGTCTGTCTGTCTGTGACCGCATCACGAGAAAGCCACTGGACAGATTTGATGTTTGGTATGATGATAGCTGGTTATGTGGGTCAACATATACTTTTTACTGCGGAAAAATATCTCACTTCTGAGAAATCTATACTAAACGTTAAAACGTAATCCCTAGTTTATAATATGTATGTATTTAGAGTTATATATAATACATATGTATTGTAGTGTATCAACCATCTGGTATCCATAACAGAAGCCTCGTAGCTTACCATGGAACTAGACGGTGATGTGAGTTAATTTTCGGGAAATTATTACATATTTATAACCCGTATAAATTAGATTATACAAAACATTTGAATAGCACACGAGAGCACAATTTAGTTAGTACCATATATTGCCACTAGAATTCAAAAAAAGCAAGATAAAAGAAAACATATTGTAGTTTTTCCTAAGATTATTTCTCCAACACTTTATATAGTAATCAATTATATACCTACATACATAACTCTATGTTAACACATAACCCATAACGAATAGGGAGAGGCCTAAATATTATAGATTTTGGGCACGTAATGGCCAAAAATTTGCCGTTCTCAGATCAACAAGAGATCTCTCGAAAATCATCGAGGCGAAAAAACATACTCGTCCCCCACCGGACCGAGTTATAGGCGATATGTACTCGTTTTTAAATTGTTGCGTAGTTATTATATGACGACACGTTTGACTCAGTTTGTAGTGACCCCACTTACTGTGCCAGCGGTCGCGGGTTCGAGACCGCTGGGAGCGTTTATTTGTGTAATGAGCACGAATGTTTGTTCCCAGTTACGGGTTTTTATATTTATTGTTATATGCTTGTATGTATTTAAAGTCATATATGTGTAGTGTATCTACTATCTGGTATCCATAACATAAGCCTCATAGCATACCATGGAACTTGATGGTGCTGTGTGTTAATGTCGCAACATATTTAATTATTTATTACTAGCGGCTCTACCTCGCTACGCTCGGATCGCCTCTAGACAAACAAATACAAATCTATTCCACGGGAACCGTACATTTTTCTGGGATAAAAAGTAGCCTATTTGTTATTTTGATGTATGAACTATAATATTATTGTAAAGTGTGGCGAAACACTAAAAGAGTTCTTATATTTTGTTTCGTTTCGCCTATTTTAAAAAGAGGAAGAAAAAGTTAAATTGACTCACGTCATGTAATTTTATTAGGTTTTACACATTATTAAACTAATGTAAATAATTCAATTGGAGTTGGTTTTCATTTCTCCCATACTCCAAAAAAGTTTGATTAAAATCCAACCAGTAGTTTTTGTATCCGAACTATATAAGTTACTATATTTTTTTAACTTTCCCACGGGAACTATTTAATTTTCCGGGATGAAAAGTATCTAAAATATTGACCGGGGATATAAGGTACCACCATGCAAAATTTCATTTAAATCGGTCCAACAGTTTCGGACATTAGCCCGAACAACCAGTCAAACAGACAAACAAAAAATTTGAAAAAAATCTGGATTTGTTCTATTTTTCTTCTTACGTCCCGCTAACTCGGTTTTTAGCATTTTTTTCTATGTACAGACATTCGACCTGTACAGATTTATTATATTATGTACCTATAGATTTACAATATTAGAATCAAATAGGGATTACATCTCGAACTATTTAAATAGCTTACACATCTGGATTGGTCATCTTGGATCTAGATGAAATTTGGCTCAGAGATAGATTATACTCTGGAATAGTACTAAGGTTATTTTTTATCTCGGAAATGTACGGTTCCCGTGAGATAGGTTTCTTTTTGTCTAGGGAAGTACCCGCAGTGAAGCGAAGTGAGGGTGAGCCGCTAGTTAGTCAATAATAATGAAAATTCCATATGCTTATAACTTGGGCCACACCGATCATTCGTGTCACGTCGCCAAAGGTATCCCGGTCAAAAACTTAACTCGTGCGTTCCAGTGCAGCCGACAAACACCCCTTTGAGAAATCATGTGTTTTTTACTTACCCGCCTTCTGGTTTAGAACGTGCTGAATAATATTTGTTGAGATGTGAGGTGTGAATTTTAATATAATAAAGCTGTTTTTTGATAGGGTGATAAAAAAAAATGCTATGACCATTCATTGTTAGCTACGTTTCTTATTTGTTTTTGTATGTTCATATGTTATTCGATATCTTCGGTACTTGTAGTCTTATTTTTCTCATACCAATATGAATTACAAAAAAAAAAACAAAGTGTGTAGAGGGTTTTTTCTAGCACTATAATATTATTACGTGCAAATTACTTTTGACATGCCATACGGTTAAGGAAAACATCATGAGGAAACCTACATGTTCGAAAGAACCCAGCAAGTTTTTCGAGAGGTATTTAAAATCCATCATCATTTGGACAGCATTGTGGTTTATGGCTTGACTCTCTGGCATATATATATATATATATATATATATAAAGTGTATCCGTGCTCCATGACATTAAAAGAAGGCTGAATACATAACATATAATAGTATTTTATTTAAATTTAAATAAACTTATTCTTATCCACATTGACCATGTTACAAATACGTCTAAACAACCGCGGATAAATCCACAGTGTATTTCAACTTAAGATCAAGCTCATTACTTTGACTCGTAGATAATCCACTGCCCTCAATTTAAAAGCCGAGTAACAAATAGGGGTACAGTAAGTAACTAACGCGCGGTCGCTCTCGAACCCACAACACATCAGTTGTGCTTCGGCCGAAAGAGGTCTATTAAAAATTAACGCTTATATAACATAAGATATATAATGCCATAGTAAGAAATAGAATTCAGTATATTAGTTTTTCTGATTATTATTGACTGACTCTGTCTGTCAATCAATTTTCTTTCTTTTTTTTTATTTAGCAGCTATTAAGGAGCTCTAGTGATATCTATAAAAACAGTAAGTTTTTTTTAAAAGATACGTAAGTGCCACATAGCCTTAAAACTATCTAAAATACGAATATTACTGTATTTTTCTTAAAATTACCTAGTTTCGTATTCAGAGAAAAAGAATACGATCACTCAATACTACCTTACATTAAGTTGCGATATATTTAGAGTAAAGCATATGAACTTAGTAAGCTTATTAAGCTTAAACAAATTACAAACGAATGGAATTTTTTCACATTTTTGTATTAAAAAGTAATAAGTAAGTCTAAGTCATAATGTCAGTCAGTAAGATGATGCCTGCAATGACAAATAAAAACGCTGTCTGTATCTTTCCGTACTTTATGATAAAAGACAAAAGGATGAATTTATATAATTTAGGTATACTTATGCCGTGAATTTTGCCTGCGCTCCAAGCTCACATGTGAAGTTGGAAGTTTGATCTCAACTAAATTTAAAGGCAAAATGGAAATTGGACTAAACGAAACGTCAAAAGTTTAAATTTGAGGATTTCAGATTCCAGATACCGAAAAAAGTTAATTTTCAATGAAATATTTCGATAAAGAACGCCAGTTAATCATAAAAGTAAAAAAAAAAATTTTAAGTTTAGATGTAGGGGATGGATCTTGAAAATATTGATGCGAATCTGTTTTTCACTAATAGGAATCTACAATACCGCTCAGTGTTTTAAGTAATTATTAATTCGGATAAAAATGTCTTTATTGTCACAAATCATAACAACTTTAATTGAAGTTGGAAAAAGCTGGCCGTTGAGTTGCTTTATAGGCAAAAGTCCAAAAAGACACCTTGACTTTGACAAAGGAACACACTTGAGCAAAGCAAGATCGCTTGTTCAGATATATATTTTAATTTCTCTTCGTAGAATAAGTAATTTTCCCTAAAGCCCGCTAATTATTTACTATTAAAATACTTTTTATAGATATAAAAATTTGAAAATTAATGAAATAATTCAAAATTTAAAAAGATTTTTAGTTATGTTTCAGTTTTATATTAGAACAAACGGTCGTACAGATATGTATAATAAAATATATATTTTCAATATTTTAAATGAACAGTTAAAAGTTATTTATATTATAATATATATCGGCGTGTTTTATCATTGTCAACGTCTCTGTACACTCAATGGTGGTAAGGAAAATTGAATGTAATCTGTAACGCGGCCGTTTCGTCTGAAATACGACTCTGTAGGATCGTAAGCGCAATCGACGTTGTCGTGCTGTGTTACACTTTTATATCATAGAATAAAAGACAATAAATACCTTTATTTATTTATGTTTTTTACTTTACTCGCTAGTCCAGTATAAGTCAGTACTTACACTTGCTACGTTCTGATGTGCCTCGATGTGCCTTATATGTTACTCCAGATCATCTGTGTACAAAATTTTATATAAATCCGTCGACCGCTAAAACGTAGCACGAAGAAGTAACAAGCATAGAAACAAACATTCCCAATTATAATGGTGCAATGAATTGTGAAAAGTTATATTATATAACTAGACAAACACAAAACTATCCCACGGGACCCGTACATTTTTCCGGGATGATATATCGCCTATAGCCTTCCTCAGTTAACGGGCTATCTAATGCAAAAAGAATTTTTCAAATCGGATCAGTAGTTCCTAAGATTAGCGCGTTTAACCAAACAAATAAACAAACAAACTCTTCAGCTTTATAATATTAGTATAGATGTTTGATGGCGTTCATTTAAATAGAAATAGTGTTGATAATTAGGTTTTTTATCATACCGCATTTATTTGTAGTAATGTAATATGGTTATAGGTTGTATGTAAGCGTATATTAAAATAATTAAGTATCAGTAGTAATAAAGAATTACTCGACGGATTCGGTTGTGAGTCACTTCACCTAATTCCCGTCACCACATATTGCTCAAAATCTTACACTAAAAAAAATGTCCTATCCATGGCACCTTTTTTATAATTTCCATTATAGAGCTAAAATAATCTTAAAAAAACAATGAGGAGTAGTCTTTTTCATAAGTTATGTTGATAAATGATAAAAAAACAAAAAAAAAAAAATCGTTTAAATTTTAACTTTTTCCGTGTATCCATAGACCATAGTGTAGGCTTATGTATGGAATCTGTCTCATCTCATATATTAACTTGTTTAAGCCATTTTTTCCTTTTATTCTTTTAGATTGTACTTGTCAGGATAATGAAGCGGGTTCAAATATCGGATCTCAGACTTTTTGATGTCCAAAGCATTCTCAACATGACTACCACTTGCTTTACTATACGGTGGAGAAAAATATCATGAGGAAAGCTGTGTGTAAGTGAACCTAAATATGTTCCGATAGACATGTGAAGTCCACCAACTCGCACTTGGCTAGCGTTGTGTACTATAGCCTGGTCACATTCGCATTGTTATGAGGCCCGTGCCCAGGTATAACAAAATGCTGAATTATAATAAAATAGCCTTTGATTCCATGTGATTAAGTTTTTTTTTTACATAGCAATAGTAATGAATCTGCTGTGTATGTTAATTTATCATTTTTATATTTTATTAAATATATTCTTTTAATTATCTAGTCTAGATATTATAATATTATAATTTGCTGAATTATAATATTATTATAATATGTAAAAAAATATAATAAAATATATATTTATTGGAAATAACAAACCTACCAAGTAAATAGACATTATTTCTCACTAAGAAGTTTTTCTTAACAACAGGTGTTTCTAAGTGATCACTTTTCACAAAAGTGTCACATCTACATTTAATGAGATTGGTCTTTGAATAGCGCAAAATGGTTAATATTCATGGCAGTCTGCGGGCGGCGAGTGAAATTGGTTCACATTTTTTATGTCAGCTGACACCCGCTCGCCTCACAGACAAAAGTCTTACTTTTTATTCAGAACCTTCAATTGCATTTTGGTTTGTGTAAAACAACTTATTTTATGTAGAGAACAAAATTTTTGTGTATTTTTATATGTATTATTCACTTGTGAATTACCCTCGCTTCGCTTGGATGTGCCCCTAGGTGTATTTTGTATTCATATTATATATACAGGTAGCGCCATATTTTGGCAAATTTCATTACTAACAGTAGCCTTCTTTTACTACAGGTTCACCTGTGTACTTCATCTAAACCGGTCCATCCGTTTCAGCGTGAAGTTGTAACAAATATACACACATATAACTTTTTACATTTACAATAGTATCATTACATTGTTCCACGCTACATCTGTACATATAATAAATTCTGAGTCGAATCTTTACATTAAATATTTTTTTGAAAATCTTATTGAAATAGTCATTATTATCCATACAGAGGATATCATATCCATCAAATCTATACATTTTAGAATTTTTGTCTGTTGTCTGTCTGTGAACGCATCACAAGAAAACCACTGGGCGGATTTTGATGAAATTTGGAATGATGATAGCTGGTTATCCGGGTCAACATATAGGATATTTTTTACTGCGGGAAATATCTCATCTCTGAGAAATATATACTAAAAGTTAAAGCGTAACCAGGAACGAACCCGATCGGAGCGAGGGCAAATTTCTAGTATTTATATAAGTTTATTCGTATTATGTACTTACATATACCTTTCACACATTTTCACATTTACACGAGAAAGTGGATAGTGTTTTATTCATTTGTTTTTCCTTCTTTCAAGCAATAAGGAAAAGAATCGACGTAGTTTTGTATATATAAGAATAGTTTATGGATCGAAGAGTGATATTTTCCTTCTTTTTGTTACTTTTGTTAGTTGAATTTGTAACTATGTAATTAAATTTCCAAGTCAAGATTAACCTACTTTTGATTGCTATAATATGCGAGTTTAAACAAGCTACTTTGATAATGCCGTCGGCATGGATAGTGCAATTCTTCAATAGATGCAAGTCGAAGTTTCCTTCGAGTATCATTCATTTTGAAGAGTTCTATTGATGTTTGTCTGTGTATATGCAAAATAACCATTGAAAGCGGATAGAGTCAAGGCAATTGGTTGTAAATAAGTGAAATATATAACATTTTATTTATTTAATTTACTTAAGTATCTAACTTAAAAAAAGGCGCAGTATCCGTCGCTTTATTAGCAATTTTCTTAAAGAGACGAAAAAATAACAAGAGAAATATATTTCCGCGTCATCTTGCCTAACGCAATCTCTAGCATCAGAATGAATGAATGGGCTGTGACCCATTTCATTCGGTCAGCCGGTCCGTAATATCCGGTCACTGAACGGCACTTACGAGTGAACGGAAATTTCATCAAAGTTGCCATGCGTTGATAACTGTTATGCTAATAGCACTTCGAAATTATCTTATTAATAGATATTAATTGAAATCGATGTATGATTTTAGCCATTTTACATATATTATATGTAATTTATATAATATTTAATTTTGAGGACACGTTTGGCTCAGTTTGTAGTGACCCTACTTGCTGGGCCAACGGTCGCGGGTTGGAGTCCCGTTGAGGTCATTTATGTGATGAACACGAATGTTTGTACTGCAGTCATGGGTGCTTATATTTATAATTTGCATGTATTTAATGTTATATATATACGTAGCGTATCATCTATCTGGTATCGATAACAGAAGCCTCGTAGCTTACCATGGAACTAGATGGCGCTGTGTTAATATATATTTATTTAATTAACAGTTCCTTCAGCCATTTCTAGATTTACCTAAACAGTATTATATGATATGTGAAGAATTCTGTTCTGGACTAAAAATATATGTACAAACAGCAGAAATACGAAGCTGTAGTCAAAAGTATTGTACTGTTTCTATTTAACGCTTATCACAATAATTTCATTCTACTACTAGGTACTTAAATGGTGAGGAACAATAAAATAAAGCCGCGACACTCTATTTTAACGTTAAACAAAATTACTTTTTTATCCAAGCCATGAATGGTCACTCCTTAGTTTTTATGATATGGGATAAGATGAACATACAGATATTTTTAAAATAACAAAGCAATGTTATCAGACGTTTATGTGTACGTACAAGTATAAAGATTTTTTGGTTATAATAAAACGATACGATAAATATTTCTGTAAAGTGGAAAATTTCCTTGTTGATCTTATTATATATGCTTCCAAATAAACAAAGAGACGTTTAAAAAAAGGTTTTTAGTATATACTTGTGACTCATCCTCGCTTCGTTCGGGTTTGTCCCTTAGTTTTAACGTTTAGTATAAATTTCTCAGAAATGAGATATTTTTCCGCAGTAAAATGTATCCTATATGTTAACCCAGATATCCAGCTATCATCATACTAAATTTCACTAAAATTTGTCCAGTAGTTTTCTCGTGATATGTTCTTAAACAGGCAGACAAAAATTCTAAAATCCATAGATTCGACCTCTGTATTGATATTAATGACCATTTCAATAAGATTTTCCAAAAAAAAAATCAATGTACAGATTCGACTCAGAATTATATTATATGAATAGATGTAAGAAATAAAAAAAACAGATTGTTTTTGAAATATATTTACAGGTAAGCGAAAAAGCTTGTAAAAGCTTACATAAACTTAAATTTCCATCTTTTCCTGTAAAATGATGTAACAATTTTTACCTGAATCTCACAAATTCCATATCTGATCAAGTTTTTTATTCCTAGTCCAACATCAGTAATGTTTCGTTCGATATCGTGATTTAAAGCGGTTCACGTATGCAAATTGTTCATCAGATATTCAGTGTTTGGGCATTCGTTATGCATCCGGCGCGAGTCTGTATAACGTGGTGTTTGGTTTGGCCTTAGTTTGTAAGAGTTAAGCTTTATATTGTAACTAACGACTTACTCTTGCTTTGCTTGGGTTCCTACAGGCCTAAAAGTAGTTCATATGTTAGCCAGGCTATAATCTATCTGCGTTCTAAATTTCATCGAAATCTGTACATTATAGCGGGAACAGTACTATATTATAATTTAGAGGAAAAGAGAAATGGTACCTGAGTAGGTACCATAGGTAGATAGGTAGGTACCTTAAAGTATAAAAATAATGTATAAAAATATCGTTATTTATTTTATGGGTAAATAATAAATACCATTTGTACGATGACTTTTGAGACGTAAAAATTGTAAGTCTCTCCCTCAACGTTTGCTCTAAAACTGCAAATGGCGGAAACCAAATATAAAAATTAAACCGTGAAAGAATGCGAAACAGTAGTTTTTTTTAAGTGTCTATGTATGTATTATGTGGAATTATTCAGCTTTTTCCATTACATATCTACTCGATTTTAGAATAAATTTTGATGTCCATAAAAACCTAAGGCTATATTAGCAGTTTTACCACATTATTCTCGACTGTCGCTCTCTTATTTTCTCTTTTTTTATCAGGTAATAGTTTTACACTTTATATTCTTAGTAAAAAATAAAAAATAAACTACTTTCTGCCTCTATTTCTTACCTAAATGCGATATAAAATTATGATATTATCTATTTCTTGTGATAAATTCGTTAAAACAGTTCATTAAATTGTATTTTTTAGGTCTCTCCCGCTAACTCTTCCCAATACACCACAGCTAAAGCGTTCACTCTACATAAACGGAATGTTTTATATCCAATACCCACAATATCTTCGATTGATACCGACATCGTCTGTCGAGTCACATTGAAGCGTCAATTTGAAAATTGAAGTTGAAATTGATCAGTACGATAGTGGTGTTTGTGAAAATTATTAGAAAATAATTCATTTTCGTTTTGCTATAGTAGTTATAGTATCAATTCTTGAAATTATTCATGAGCACTCTAAAAAATTGCTTTATTATATTTCTTTTGGATTATTTGGACCGATTTACTTCAATTATCGTTTTATAGCAAATTATAATTATAATAATAAAGACATTATAATAATAGTAGTTTTTTTTATGATTCTTTTTATTACCTTAGTCATATATAAAATCACATAAAAGATAAAATTAAAAAAAAAAAAAAAATCCTTGTTGTAGCTGTCTTTCTATTCGTTCTGATAAAACTTGAAAGTGAATGAATATATTTTAACGGGAAATGTGTATTTAAAAGATATTATCCTATTTAGGTATAAATATTTTATTAATAATTAATTTCTGTAAGACATTTGTAAATTAAAAATTAAAATAATCTATAGGTATATTAAATACACATAATTTTTAATTCTTTTTCTTTATGGAAAATTTTTTTTTACATACACAACATTGTACATTATAAATTTGTATAAATATTATAAATGTGAAAGTTTATGAGTATGGATGTTTGTTACTCTTTCACGCCAGAACGGCTGAACGAATCTGGATGAAATTTGGCACAGATATAGATTAAAGTCTGAAATAATATAACATAGCATAACATAGTATACTTATTTTCTGGAAAAATGTGCGGTTCCCGTGCGATGGATTTGTTTTTGTTTTTCTAGAGGCGAACCCGAGCGAAGCGAGGGTGAGCCGCTAGTACATTATAAAATAAATTATTATACAAAAGTGTCATAAAATATAAAATCACTATCGTTATAATATTCCGTCAACAAAGGCACTAAACTACACTCAAGAGGGCAATACCAACTAAACTTCACGCCCCTTCCGTGTAACTTTGGACTAGATATTATATAATGATATGCCTATGTATATGAAATATTCTATGTCTGTTTTATCAAATGGACTAATTATACTAGTAATAAATAACATTGTATTATTCTAAAATCTTAATATATGTGGCTTGACTTGACCAACTGACTTGAAAAACGAGTACTACGCACTAAAACCCAACGGAATCTCCCCGTATTAATGGGGTGTCGCAGGGTCACTTACGCACTAAAACACGTCGCCTTAATAACTGGCCTGCCGATGCAGACCTCCTCTCAATCTAGAGAATCAAAGATCGAGGGAGTCTGGATGCTGCTCTCACGGCTTACTCTTATCAGAGAAGTATCAATTCCCCAGTGCGTCTCTTAGCTTCACAGCTTCATTGATGCACTAGATCTGGAGGTTTACCAGATCTGAGACACTATCTGTAATAACGATGACAACTGTGATGTCTAACATCCTTAGTCTCTATCGTGAACATGTTTGGTGTGAAGTATCTGAAATGTCGGGAAATAAATATCAAAACAAAATACGTTACTCTTAAAAATATCAAATATATATTCACGTAAACTTAAAAAAGTATAGAAATGTTGAATAAAAAATCGAAAATTACCTCTGAAGTATTATTTTTAATTAGTATACTTACTGTTTAAAAAGAATAATTATTGATATATGAATATGTGCGTATACATATGTTATACTAGCGACTTACCTTCGCTTCGCTCGCATGCGTCCCTAGTTACGTTTTAATTTTTTGGAGCGAAACCCTAATTTTTTTTCTAAAATAAAAGTAGCCTACGTTACTCCTTATAATATCAGCTATCTGTCAGTAAAAGTCCCATTAAAATTGGTCCAGCTGTTTCAGAGATTAGCCGAAACAAACAAACAGACAGACTAAAATTTAAAAAATTGTGTTTTTCTTATAAGTACCGTATATAATTTCATATGCATTTAGTATAAAGTATATTTTGAGTTTTGACATAACAAACAGACACTTCAATTTTATTTATCTGTATAGGTCGTATTGCTCATAGCAATAAGACCGGCTTTGCATGCATTTTTATTATTTTCCTTTTCATCTTCTGTACTCTTCTTTCATATGTGCAATAAAATATCTATCTATCTATGTGTGTATTGTATGTTATAGAATTCAAAATATTAGTAAAGTTGGAGCAAAAAAGTCCAAACAAAAAGAACTAACGTGAGTTTCATTTAAATCGTTTGAATCGATACATGTGTAATGTGTATGCATGTACGAGTATTTATTTTCCCCATTCTATGTGGGTTGTATAAATTATCGTGGAGTTAAAAAAAATAGGCAAAGTATCTAGTAATTTGAAATGCAGTAATTTAAATTATACTTTTTAACTAAAAAGGCACAGTGACTTAAAATATTTTTTAAAGTTACTATTGCTAATAAGGTTTAAATTACTTCTTGAAGCTTATATAAAGAGAGACACCTCAAGGGTATAATCCATACATGTATGTCTGTTACATTTTCACGTTAACACCACTGAACAGATTTTGATTAAATTTGGCAAGGACGTAATATCATGGGAATGGACATAGGCTACCTTTGATTCCCACCCCAGTTAGCACAAACGAAGCCGCGAGCAAACGCTAGTCTAAAATGAAAAAATATTTATGAAATTTAGCCTAAATTAACAAATCGCATAACATATACAATATCATAATATACCTGAATCAATTAATTCGTTTTCTTTAAGTCAATCAAAAATTAACTGGCTTATTGCTATGGCTTCACTCGCATCAGTATAACTACGTTGGTATATATGTGGGTGGATGGTAATAATCTATTAGAATAAAGTTCAACATACAGACACCAGTTTATAGATTGATTTTTTTTTTATCTTGATTCTCTTGGGAGTTGTTTCGATTCCCTACAAAAGAACCTTCCAAGAGAAAACATTAAGTAAAGGGAATAGACATTTTTTTTAATATAATTGGTTATTAATAAAATTAATTTTAATGAGACTGTCATCATAATTAAGTTTTTCTGTCAATAAATTCTCAGTAGCTTCCGGAGTTGGGAAGTTTGCGGTTTTTCATCTCCGTGCTTCAGAGAGCACGAACCCTTACAGCGGTACCACGACGAAACCGTCGGCCCTGCGCCTTATCTCTCACCACAAACCTCATGCTCTCCGGTATACGGGTAACAGTTTAAATATTGCGAACTCATAGTGAGTGAAAAATATAGTAAATATCGTGATTTACATCTTACTTATATTATAAATGTAAAAGGTTAGATGTTTGGATGGATGTTTGTTACTCAATCACGCCAGAACGGCTTAACGGATCTCGATGAAATTGTGCACAGAGATAGATTATAGTCTGGAATAGCACATACTTTTTATCCCGGAAAAAGTGTTTGGTTCCCGTGGGATAGATTTGTTTTTATTTTTCATCACTACTACAATAAATTTTTTATACCTAATGATAAAAACCTAAAAAAACCGACTTCCAGGCACTGAAAAGTAAAAAATAACAAAACGTGGGTTTTCATTTAGAATAGATATCAGATTTTTCGAAGTCGGTGTGCTTTGATTTCTATTTATTTTTCCATTTTTAGTGTAGACGTATCACCAATACAAATTAATCAAGCCCAAACACCAGGTAATTGTTGTAAATCGTCAAGGAGTTCCCTCGACTGTCTTTCGGGTCCATCATCAGATCGACTCCAGACCTTCATTAAATAGTAGTGCTTTAAAATAATGAAAATATTAACAAACGCACTAGTCGCCGCTACAATTTTCGAAAGTTCCCTTCGATATATATATATAATATATATATATATATATATATATATATATATATATATATACGATCGAATTGAGAACCTCCTCCTTTTTTTGGAAGTCGGTTAAAAAGCATGTTTTCTGTAAAACATACAATGAAGTAAAAAAACAGTCAGTTTTAAATGATAAGTTTACCTACAGCATAAACGACACCTGCGTGGACCACCGGAGCGTATGCGAGAAAATGTTCTGAAGATTTAGAAATTTTCAAATCACAATGTGAGAATATTTCTTCTGTGCTGTAACATATGGCACTTTACATACTTTCTAAATGTAACAAATTATATTAAATGCTTTTGTAAAATATTTGAAATTTATTTTAATCATAATACTATGTAGGTATATAGTATCTTATATAACCATTTGCTTTGGTTTCGTCTGGATTCTAGTACTTATTTTTATTATATTTGGACTTTACAAATAATAAACATACAGTCGCTTAACAAAGAGTTATTTTTGTGTAGAAACTTATACTTTTTTACCTCAGGTGCGTCACTGAGTGCTTAATAGTAGTCTATGTGGTACTTCAAGCTTTAGTCCATCAGTGTACCTACTAAATATTATCAAATCTGTCACCAGATTTCATCGAATCCGTGTGTTTTTAGTGTGAGAGGAGTAACGACACGTTTTAACGACACGTTTGGCTCAGTTTGTAGCGACTTTACTTGTTATGCCAGCGGTCGCGAGTTCTAGTCCCGCGGGGGGCATTCATTTGTGTGATGAGCACGTTTCAACTCCAGTCATGGGTGTTTATATTTATAATATGTATGTATTTAAAGTTATATATGTGTAGTGTATCAACTATCTGATATCCATAACACAGGTCTCGTAGCTTAACATGGAACATATTTATGTTTATTTATAACAAACATTGTTATGTTATAGAATCATACATCTTTACTATATACATAGTATCTATATATTTTTTACAATTTCTATTCTTCAACGATTTTAGAATACTAAGTCAGTGTTTTTCAAATTATCTATGCTAAAGTAACACATGCAGTTTTTTTAGTCCTCACTCCTCTCATTATTTTAATGTAATTTTATTGAGATTTAAATAAGTTCTTTAATTCATAACTTTTACACCATTCAAGTTTTATCATATTTGAAACATAATACTAAAGAAAATTGTAATATTTATTATAATAGCTAAAATTAAGTAAATAATATTGCTATAAATAATATTGCTATAATTAATTATAATACTTATTAAAAACTTTATTTTTTTTTAAATGTTTAGAATTAAAATCAACTAATATTGTAAGGTACTTTGGTGCCATTTTTGAATTTTTAAAATCATTTTTGTAAAATAATGGGTAGGCACTATCTGTAACAAGTATATAGCGTCTTTGAGACGTCTAAAATCTTAGTCTCTCCCGTGACCATGATTGCTGTAAAGCATTCGAAACGTCGGGAACCAAAAATCAAAATAAATCCGCGAAATAATCCGAAAAGATAGTTTTATTTTGAAATATTTGGAACATGTATAATCATCATGTTGGCTCAATACTTCACACTCGGTTCTCTGCCAAATTAAGGACAAGGGAAAATACTGCTATCTTAACAATATAAGTGAGATATTTTAGGTCGATGTCACGTTGTTTAGGCTTACTCACGTGTTAGTGAGATCGGTGTTTTTTTTAATATAAATTCTCATCTTTCTTTTAAGTTTTTATTATAATTAAGTGTCGAAGGTGTTAATCCTCGTAGTGATTTAAGTGGTTTATTGGTGATTAGTTTATATATTTATTTGTGTGTGTTTTAATAAAGGTAGGTTAGGTTTAAGCATGGATGGTGATCCACCGTCGGAGCCCCCGGACCCCGGAGGCTCCACTTTGTTAAGTTCTGAGGGTGTTTCTCGTAAACGTCAAGGGGAAGTCTCAACTCCTGATACAAATTCGGCAATTAAAAAAACTATACACAATCCAGATACTGCCACCCCGTCAATCCAAAATGTGTATATAGATCCCTCTATGTCCGAAGGTCCTCCTTCCTATAATGACGATGACAAGGGTCCATTTATAGTCTATGTCTCCAGGGAAACTCCTGATCCTGCAGCTGGAACAACCATAAGAGCCATCAAGTTCGGTCAATTTTTGCATAATAATAAAATACCTAATATAATTAATGATGGAGTAAAAAATGTCGGTCGCAACAAAATCGCTGTCCAATTCTCTTCTGCTGAGGCTGCTAATAACTTTTTAATAAATCCAGTTCTCAGTAGGTGCAAATATGTAGCAGTTATCCCCACCTTTAATATTACTCGTATGGGTCTTATCAAAGGAGTCCCTGTTGACTGGGCTATGGATGAATTCATTGAATCATTAGAACTCCCTCCTGGCTTTGGTAAGGTCATGAAAGCTAGACGTCTGAATCGAAAGAATGTAAACAAAGGCATTGTTACCTGGATACCGATTCAGTCGGTCGCTATGACGTTCAGGGGACAAATGCTACCAGAAAAAGTGTACTCTTACCACACTTCCCTCCCTGTCGAGACATATAAACTTCCTACTATACAGTGCCTTAATTGCTGCCGCTTTGGTCACATTAAATCTCAATGCAGATCTAAGCCAAGGTGTTACAGGTGTTCCCAACCACATACTGGGGATTCATGTAATATTACTAAGGAGAATTCTACATGTATACATTGCACTAGCAAACATTATGCCACAGATAAAGATTGCCCTGAATTCCTTAGACAACAGTCAATTAAGATGGTAATGTCGCAAGAGAATGTCTCCTATATGGAAGCATCCTCCCGTTTTCCTTCTGTACAGCGCTCATATGCAGATGTTGCCAAGGAGATGTTCTCCCTTCCCACTTACATTAATACTCCCTCTAGTACAATTCAACCTCAACCCTCTTCCTCCAGATCATATCGCCAAACAGTTTACCGTTCTCCACGTCCCCGAGCTCCTTTAGCGAATGGATATGATAGACAAGCTCATCAAGCAATTGTTAACAATTGCTCTTCCCCTCTCCCTAATGGCTGTGCCCTTAATAATAATGATGATTCCCCCAGTCCTAAAAATGATCTCCTTCTAGCTCTCATCGAAACCCTCATTTCTATTATATCTTTCTGTGATGATGTCCCTTTATCGTCCAACGTTGCCCAAAAATTAATGCAAATTTTCAACATAGTTAAAAATGACCCCACTGAACTTCCTTCAGTGGAATTGTAAAAGCATTCATCCAAAAAAACATGAATTAATTCATCTTATTTCCTCACACAATCCTGTCATTATTGCCCTCTCGGAGACATGGTTAACCCCTGGTTCCCGTTTCCGAGTTCCAGGTTTTGCCTGTTTAAGGGAGGACAGAAGTGACGGGTATGCTGGTAGTGCCATTCTTATCCGGTACTCCACTCCCTATTCCCTTATCCCTATTCCACCTCACAGCCAACAGTTTAACGTTGTTGCTGTGAGGGCCTTTAACATATCATTCCTCTCTGTATATATTCCTCATCCTTCTCCTACGATTTTTCCTGAACTTCTGTCTATTATCTCTTCGCTTCCTAGTCCTGTACTGATTATGGGAGACTTTAACATCCATCATACACTGTGGGGATGTTATTTTTGTGATAGATTCTCTCCTCACTTGGTTGACATGATTGATGATACTAATCTGTGTATCCTCAATGATGGCTCTCCGACTAGAAGGGTCTATCCCAATCAAAATCCTAGATCAGCTGTAGACCTTTGCCTCTCTTCCCGTTCTCTCGCTGCACAACTGTCATGGAACGTCCTTCCCTCTTCCCATGGTAGTGACCATTTTCCTATCTTGATTTCTTTAGTCACTGGATATATACCTTCCTCTTCAAATTCCAATTCCCTTCTTAAACATAATTTAAATAAAGCTAATTGGTTCGATTTCGCTTGTTCTGTTGATCACATGTTGGACTCTCTTCCTGAATCTATTGATAGTGAGAACGTCATTTTTTGCTATGATCGGTTTGTCTCTGCTATCATTTCTTCTGCAGATCTTCATATACCGAAGAAGCGCTCCACACAGAACCAATTGCCTTCCAATCCTTGGTGGGATCAGGAATGCACTGATTTTGTTAATCGGCGTAAATCTGCCGAGATGTCATATGCAGCTTCTATGACAGTGGAGAATTTTAATACCTATCAGCGCAATGATGCAAAGTTTAGAAGATTGGCTCATAAAAAGAAAAAACTTGGTTGGATTAACTTTTGTGAATCTCTTGATCCTCGGTCGCCCTCATCCCTAGTGTGGACTAATGTTAAGAGATTTCGTAGTTCTCTTAACTCTGGCCCTAGTCCTAACTCCAATAACCCTTCCGTATGGCTTAATGACTTTGCTGATAAATTAGCCCCTCCATTTGTGCCCCCACACGATTCTCTTTCGCACTCTGTGACACCCTCTGCAAGTAGCGAAATGGACCGTCCTTTTACATTTGAAGAACTTGAGAGCTCCTTAACGGATTTAAAGGATACTAGTCCAGGGGAGGATGGTATTCAGTATTCCTTTATTGGAAGGTTGAACAATAGATCCAAAAAGTATTTCCTAAACTTAATAAATGCTTTATTCGTGTCAGGTATTGTCCCAGAATCATGGAAATCCCAAATAGTAATACCTATCCTTAAACCGGGCAAATGTCCATCTGATCAAAATTCCTACAGACCCATTGCACTATCATCTACTTTAGCGAAGATAACTGAACGGATTTTGAAAACTCGCCTCGAATGGATAGTGGAAAGCAGAAATATTTTAGCTCCCTCTCAGTTTGGCTTTAGAAAGGGGCTGAGTGCAATAGATAGTCTCAGTATTTTCACTACAGACATTCGTTTAGCTTATGCCCAAGGAGAGTATCTGGTTGGTGTTTTTCTTGATATTGCTTCTGCTTATGATAATGTTCTTCTTCCGATGCTCAGGCAGAAAATGCATTATCTGAACATTCCACTGAGGTTGACACATTTCATAAGCCATTTGCTGACCGGTAGAACCATATCTGTTAAACATCAATTACTTACTTTACCTCCCAGACTTGTCTGGAAAGGTCTTCCTCAAGGCTCGGTCCTCAGCCCTCTTCTGTATAATATATATACTCATGACCTCGAATTGTCTGTAAATAGTTTTTGTAATGTACTTCAATATGCTGATGATATCGTCCTCTATTGCAGCTCTAAATCCGTAGAGGACATTAATTTCCGGATAAATTCTGCTTTGCAATATCTAGGTCAATGGCTTTCTGAAAATGGCTTGTCATTATCAGTGGCTAAGTGTCAGGCAGTTGTATTCACTAGAAAGAGGATAATCCCAAATTTCCAATTCGTGTATGATAATCATATTATTAGTCTAGTAGAAAAGGCAAAATTTCTAGGCATCGTTCTTGACAAACGGCTGAATGGAATTGCACATGTTGAGTACATAACTAAAAAATGTGAAAAGAACATCAACGCTCTACGAGCGGTGTCCGGTGTGTGGTGGGGTGCACACCCATATACTCAGAAATTGCTGTACAATTCCCTTGTGCGTAGTCATATTGATTACGGTACATTTGTTTTAGACCCCTTTAATAAGGTTCCCACAGAAAAACTCAAACGAATACAATACAAATGCCTGCGAATAGTACTAGGTGCAATGAAGTCTACTCCTACCAATGCTCTTCAAGTTGAATGTGTTGACCCCCCGTTCCCATTACGTCGCCAATACCTATCCGATCGATTTGTCGCTAAGTCGTTACAGTTATCGTCCCACCCTCTTTGGTCCAGGTTAAGTCGGCTTGCTGACTTTAATTCCTCTCAAAGACCCTTATCCTTTCTCTTAGAAAGTTTCCTCAAGTTCACCAAGCTTCCTCACCCCTTATCCCGTTTTCGTTTAAACCCCCTTTTTTGTACTCCTTATAATGCTCTCATTTTCTCCCCCTCTATTATCTTGGATCTTGGTCTGATCAAGGGAGCTCCTGACACCAGCACAAAATTTCAGAGTCTAGTTCATCAAAATTGGTCGAATCACCTCCTTATATTTACAGATGCATCTAAACTATCACATGATGGCTGTGTTGGTGCAGCTTGCTGGATTCCTAAATTCAAAATTGTCTTACAATTTAAATGCCCTCCAGAATCATCGGTGTTTACAGGCGAAGCTGTTGCTCTACTAGAAGCAATCCTGTTCATTCTCTCTCATGACTTTAAACAGATAGTTATACTGACAGACTCTCTCAGTTGTTTAATGGCTATCAAGGAGAATCCGTTTCGTAGCAAATTAAGATGTTCTATTATTTTAAGGATTCGTGAAGTTCTGTTCTTATGTCATCAGAAGGGCTTGTCGGTCTGCTTGGTCTGGATCCCAGGCCATTCTGGTATTCCAGGTAATGAAACTGCAGATTCTTGTGCAAAATCTGCTGTTGTTTGCGGTACGCTTGAGCATTTTAATAATTCAGTTCAGGATCTGGTATCTCTTGCCAAAAATTATTTAGAAAAAGCTTGGAGTAATAACTGGAACATATCAAAAACTTTTAAAGGTAAGCACTATGCAGCCCTTCAGGCTGAGATTCCGAGACGCCCTTGGTTTCACCGCCTAAAACTTGCAGAACGTTGGGTAATAACTACCATTTGTCGCTTGCGCCTTGGACATGCATGCACACTTGTTTACCTAGCGAAGATAAGGATCAGGGATCATTCTTTATGTGAATGTGGCTTTGATGAAGGTACTCCCTCTCATATCCTCTTTAGTTGTCCTAGACTCCTTCATCCTATTTATGATGTTCTCCCCCTCAAAGTCCCCCGTCCTATTAATGTTAATTGTTTATTAATGTTTGTATTTAGTCCTTTATGTAAATTTTTATGTAAATATATTAAGTGTAATAGAATTAGATTATAGACTAACATTTTTGTAAAATAACTAGAACTAACTTACTAATTTATTACCATTTTTAATTTAGGTTTTTATGTATATAGTAATTGTGTTGTCTTTTATTTTAGATACAAGGTCCATGGAGTTTCTCCCCTTTTTGTACACTTTTTTATCAATATATATAGTTTAATAATGTCACTTAATACCGACCAATCTCCTTCGTGTCTTCTCCTTTTTACGTGACATTGGCAAAATAATCTGTGCTCAACTGGCACGCTTTGAAGCCATTAACAAGAAAAAAAAAAAAAAAACAATATAAGTGATACTTTCCGACGTCCCATTAGTTAGTAAAAGTATAAATTGTTTGTCTTAAGTTGCAATTGTATGCAAATGTAGTGTTTCATCACGCCAAAGTTTCTAGGGAATAAGAGATACTATCTATATGATAAGTGCTTCTGTTTGTTCTGAAGCTATTCCGCTTGTATACTAAGAGGGTAATTTTAGTAGAAATTGCTTGAGAGCCGGTAAAGTGTTCTAATATTTTATATTGTTATGTTGAAAACTGTATTTTATAATAGTTTTACTTGATATTAATCTATATGTTTCACATATACTGTATTGTTGCTAAAGCCTATCGAATCCTTGGATTTATACTAAGGTTTGGAAAAATTTAAAAATTACTGTGTGTGGAAAAATGACTAATCTTAACTTACAACTTAACTTAATAAAAACTTAAAAAAATAATAATAAAAACCGACTTCCAGGCACTAAAAAGTAAAAAAATAACAAAACGGGTGTTTTCATTTAGTTTCATTTAGTTTTCAGAATAGACACTTTAAAAAATGTAAAATTGACCCCTTAGTATGGGAAAAGCAGGCACAAAATCGGCTCGAGTGGAGGCGTCATGTGCATCGGCAAGTCAACGCCTTTGAAAAGGAAAGAAGGTCGCAATTAGATGCAAAACGTGACGACCTTAAAGCTAGAACACCTACAGCTATAATTTACAATGTCATCAATGGTGTTCTGACATGTCCGCTTTGTGCTCGGAGCTTTTCGGCCAAAGTTGGTTATGCTAGTCACATGAGAGCACATGAAAGAGCAGCACATCGAAGCTCTCGACAACCACCATAGAAAGCCATCGAATGCAGTCGCTGTGGCCGAAAACGGCTAGATAACATCATCATCATCTAACAGGTAAATATCACAAGATATGAACTCTAATTATTATAGTTAAAATATTATACATCAATTTATAATGATTTTGTACGTATCGAAATAGCTTCGCTTTGTCTCGGCTGGCAGTGATTTTGAAAATATGTGATTAGGTATCTACACTAAATGAAAACCCTCGTACACTTATATTTCAGTGCTTGGAAGTCGTTTTTTTTAGTTTAAAAATATATTGTATCTTGGACATACATATGTAGATATAACATAGTAAAATATTAGTAACTTCGAAAATGTAAACGTTTTTTAGTTGTCCGCTTCACGTGGAATGCCTCTTTACTAAAACGAAATACGCTCAAAATATTTTTATCCGTCGTTCGTGTAAATTGTACAGTACATATATAGTAAATAATTTAGTATTATAGATATATTTTCACGATCTCTTACAAGATATAAAATCTTCGCCATTCTATGTGATATTAGCGAAGTAGTCTGCGCTCAACTCCAGTTTGAAGCCATTTACAAGAGAATTGAATTGAAAAATAATATACCCCAATGAATACCCCCAGCGGGCCACGAACCCACGACCGCTGGCACAGCAAGTGGGGTCACTATCAACTGAGTCAAACGTGTCAAACTTAAAGAAAACTAAAGCAAAAACCTTCAAAACTTTCTAATTAAAAATATTTTTTTTGTCATAACTAGACACGTATATTTTAAATTAGTCCTACGAAAAACTAAAATTCTAGCATAATAGAAAGCTCAACGCGATTCTGAAATCTGACGTACAAAATATGGTGCGAGCACGTTTTGCAACTTCGCTCTCACAATATGCTTATTTTGTTAGTACCTACATAATGATAGTGTAAATACACTTGCTATATTTAAATTGAGCTAGAAGTTATGTGGGGGCATAGTATTGAAATTTATAACTAGTAATTGTTTTTGACTTTGTCTGGTTTATTATTAATTCACTTATATAAGTTATATTTAAACTATGTAATGAAATTTTTATGATTTTTTGAAGTGAAACTTCTTTAGAATCATTGTGATTTGAAACTCAATGAAACTGAAATGCGACACGAGAAAGAGACAAACACATAAATATATATATAGGATTAAGCCGGCGAGAGAATGAGATAGAATACATAGCCATATTGCCGTGGTGACCGTTGTTATTGTCTGACAAATATATAATATAAAGTTTCACTTCTACCGTGTGTAAATTACACACACACGCACTTTTTGAAGTAAAACTTCTTTACGCACGCTTGACTTGGGGGGTAAGCTGGTGAATGCGTTACGAAAACATGTACGTACGTTTGTTGCCATGGCAACCGTTGTTATTGTCTGAAAAATGATATATAATATTATATTCTTTCCTTAAATGATATTCTACAAATATATGATTGCAATATGCCTAACATGCGTTATTTTTAGTATCTCACCTATCCTAATTATTTAAAACATAAAATACAAAGTACCGATAACCTACAGAAGCTTTACTTTTTGCACGTGTACACATTCATACACGCACACTTTAATATATTTTTTTACTATTGTATCGATTTATTTTTGAGTATGTACATATATTGTATAGTAATGGAACTCTTCAGTTGTTACGATTATAGCCTTTCAATGTAAGTTCATGTCATTCGTTCGGTTAAAGAAGCCATTATTTGAACTATTTTTAACCCCCGACGCAAAAAGAGGGTTGTTATAAATTTGACGTCGATGTCTGTCTGTGTGTGTGTATCTGTCTATGGCATCGTAGCTCTCAAACGGATGGACCGATTTCGATGCGGTTTTTATCATTTGAAAGCTAGTTTCCTTGCGGTTGTTCTTAGCTATATTTGGTTATATCGGTCCAGCAGTGTAAGAGTATCATCTCTTATCCAAAATTATTTACTTTTTAAGGGCTGTTCCTTAAACTATAAGTATTTTTTTGCGTAGGGGTTTATTTTAAATTTTAAATTTAATTACAATTATACATAGTAACTTCTAAGTATTTGTTAAATAAAAAAATATTATTTCAGTAAAAGAAAACATTTTCTAAGCTTTTAATTTTCAGCATATTTATAAAAAAGTAATTCTTTAAACATTTTTCCTTGATATTCGATACACATTCCTGCGACATTTTTAGCTTTACATTGTGTATAAATGAGCCAAGCCACAACAAAGGCTTCCCCAACAGCCATATATCTGTAGAAAAATCCAGCATCTCGGAAAATTTCAAGAGATCCACCTACAATCTACATGTTAGCGAGATGCGATAAATTGAGGATGCTTCGTAGAGAGGTAAAATTTGTTATATTATTCGAAAACTTACTTAGACCTTTTCTTAGAAGGAAATGACATAAATAGGACCCTTAATTTTGGTCCTGTAAGTATGTCACAGCTGAGATTTCTCCATACTTTTTTTTTTTATTTATGTACTTTTATTAATATATTTATTCACTTGCGATTAATGCTTATTTCTTTATTGTTTGTATTTTAGAAAACTATTTTTGCATGACAATTGCAGTGTCTTAATAACTATAATAATTTTAATGTTATTTTGATTATGATGTTAATTTTTTTAATTGCAGACAGATTCGAAATGAAAAGATCCGAAAATATAGTTTTATTTAAAATAATATCTATCTCATTTCTATTCTAAATTTCATACATAACTAAATCAAGATATATAATACTAAATATGCAAACAGCATATCGAAAGTTGTCAAAAAAAACATTTCACAATATTTTAATTTAAAAACTATCACCAGTATCACCAGATGAACGGAAAACCAACAACAATGAGAACTATCAAACACTAACTTGGCACAGTTTCTGTCAAAAAAACGCATTAAAACCTTCGGCTGGATATTTCAGCACTTGCCTCCAGCGAAAAAAGTAATTCGAGTGGTAACAGTGAAGCGGAATGAAAAAAGTTCATTCATTGAGTCGAGGCCGTTCTTGTTTGCTAAGTGCTTGAGGCGGGCCAAGGTTCATTTCTTACTGTTGGACATAACGTAAACGATCCGCTGTCTAATCTCGCTCCTTTATATTTTGTTACTTTGAGATAAATTATTATTAATGTTACTTAAATTGTATCAGTGTCTTTTATATTTATAATATAACTAGCAACTTATTCTCGCTCCGTTCGGTTTCGTCGCTAGTTAAGTTTTAACGATTAGCTTAGAGATTTATTCCCGCAATAAAAAGTATCCTATATGTTGACCCGGATAACCAGCTATCATCATACAAAATTACATGAAAATCTATTTAGTGGTTTTTTTGTGATGCAGTCACAGACAGACAGACAAAAATTCTAAATTCTATAGGTTCGGCCTCTGTATAGATAATGATGTAATGATAATAATGTCTATTTCAATTAGATTTTCCAAAAAAATATTTAATGTACAGATTCGGCTTAGTTAGAATTTTATTGTATTATGTATAGATGACACGTTTGGCTCAGCTTGTAGTGACCTTAATTACTTTCCCTAGACAAAAACAAATCTATCCCACGGGTACCGTATATTTTTCCAGGTATATTTTGGCTATTTCAGACCAGATCTATATCTGTGCCAAATTTCATCCAGATCCGTTTAGCCGTTCTGGCGTGATTGTGTAACAAACAAAGAGTAACAAAGTAAAATCCATCCATCCTCACAAACTTTCACATTTATAATATTACTAGCGACTCACCCTCACTTCTCTCGGGTTCGTCCCTAGATACATGTCATATATACATAGTTCTGAAATTTTCATTTTTCCAGTTGTTTTTTTTTGTGGGTTTTCCCTACTTTTTTTTATATTTAAACCATCCCTAGCACACCCCCCACGAAACAAAAAATAATTATTCAAATTCGTCCAGCCGTTTTTGAGTTTTAGCGAGACGAACAGTAATTGATTTTTATATATATAGATTTTGGATATGGATATGTGGGTGAGGTTTTTTTACTATTATTAAAAGATATACATACATTTTAATTTAAATAAAATGCTTGAGAATATTTACAGATATTTGTCTCTGTTGTAAGAGAATCCAAATCAACAGATTTTATAACTTTTATTTTCCTCATTCACGTATAATTCGAGAAAGGCCGGAAGGAAAAGGGAATTTTTTTAGACAATTGAATGAATTTTTTTATTATAATTTAGTAAAAATATTTTAAATTATCGCGTATTTTTGTAAGTTATAAGTACTTACGCTTTTGTGGTCATTGATAATATTCATCCATTACTATCCCTCCAGTGGTTTTTCCGTGATACGATCACAGACAGACACACAGACAAACAGACAGACAGACAGATAGACAAAAATTCTAAAAGCTATATATTCGGCCTCTGATAGATAATAATGTCTATTTCAATAAGATTTATCAAAAAAATATTTAATTTACAGATTCGAATTAGTTAAAATTTTATTATATGCCTAGAAAACGGGATCTATTACACTATGTGTTTTACTTACTGCGTATACCATGATACTTGTAACCAAAACATCGCGAACTCATAAAGATAAGTAAAAACATGGTGAACACTTCGTATCACATCATAAAAAAACTTCGTGAGATAGTTTCAAACATCCCAGAATGTGCTAAAAGTGGTTAAGGGCAGGTGTTTTTGGGCATTGCTCATTACGTATTTATTAAGCCTAGCCGCCGGCGAGAAGTTTCTCTCATTAATTCAGCTTCCCTCAATAAATGAAGTCTACGATCTACAGAAAGGAATTCCTTATTTTATTTACTTTTATCCTTGTGTCGAGTGTGGGTTCAAACTTAAGTCGAGGAGAAATGCCGTATACTCAATTGGTATAGTGTTTCTGTATGGAGGAAATATTTATAGTTTCGTTTACTTATTTTCCAAAAAAAAATTGGGATTAGTTATGTATTATAAAAATCTAGTGATTCGCCCTCACTTTGCTCGAGTTCGTCCTACAATTAATTAATCATCCTAGGTTTACGGCTTTAGTTTGAAATTGCAGTCTTTAATATGTTCACTCTCCTTGGGTTGTGGAGAAGACAGAGAGTACATTTCTCGATTCTAACTTTGCGATTTTTAAAACTTATTTTATTATTTCCACATACAAACTTTCATCCCCATTTTCACCCCCTTAAGAGATGATTTCCGGGATTAAAACTATCCATTTTCCTTCTCAGGGTCTCAAACCTTCTTACCAAATTTCATCAAAATCATTTCAGTAGTTTCGGAGCCTATTCAGTACAAACAAACAAACAAAAAATCAAATCTTTCCTCTCTATAACATTAGTATAGATTAACTGCTTAGGTTCGAGGCTTAATCTAAGTTAACGCTAAAACTCACGTAAATGCTATTGTCGCAGAATTTGCGTAATTTTACTTGACTTTTCTACTTTTGTCATTAAGAGTACGAATTGAGTTTGAACATAATTTTGAAGCAATTTAAAATAGCCTCAATTATAGAATTTATTGAGTTTAAAACATGGATTCTTTTGCTCCTTGATGCTGTTAATCTTCAGATTCTCCCGAGTTCATCCGGCTTAAACTAATCTAGGTATTAAAACTCCATTGGCTAAACAACGCTCGAGTACCAAGTGAATTTTACTTTTAGAGATAAGAAATTGTTTATTGTATTAGGAAAAATTCAATACTTTATGCAGCTACAGCATTTTTCTGTAATAATAATATTAAAAGTAATGAAATTTTGTTTTGTTTATTATATTTTTATGACTAATATTATTTGCCAACCATATATCATAGTTATAAAAGAATATACGGTTCTTTTAAACTATGAACTACAGCTGCTACTGTTATACACGAATGAGTTAATATTGTTATAATAAATACTTTTTAACTAAAATACACCAAAATTACTTAGGTAATAAAAATAGACTTCAAAATTACTTTAGTAATTAAAAAAAAAACAATTACCCACGTAGAATCGTAATTTTGCATTTGGCCAACGTTATTACGTAACAAACACAAAAAAACATCCGAATTGAATATAGGATATATTCAATATACAATCACTCACAAATAATAATATGTATCACTCAGCTCGAAGATGTTTCACAAGCGTTATTTCAAAGTTGCATAGCATTGAACAAGAAATGTACTAGGTGTGAAACATAGGCACACTATGTATTCCCTTAAAAATTCTAATGACAATTATTGTGTATAATATTACGAATATTACACAAAATTATATAATAATAAAAATAACTCTACCACTAGCTTAAAAGCACTCAAGTTTAGGCATCCTAACTATTTTATCTACACTTTGGACCTATTAAAACATCCATCTTTGAACTAAAACTACTTTAGAAGATTTTAAGCGCTAAAACATTAGACAAAAGCATGGTTCACTTTCCATAAGTGCATTACTTAAAGATGTATTAATAAAATTGTGTACCATTTTGAGCAAGTTTTAGGCCAAACAGCCTTTGCGGCGACCGCAGCCCAGCTTTTAGTAGAGGCTTTTAACAAAAATCAAATATGCGCTGGATAGAAGCTGATTTTGATGCAACGACTAGAGTGTTTTCGCATACTAAAGAAATAATATTACCTAATCCACATGATTATCACAATACTATGGATTATTATAAATACAAGAGTTTATATATGTGTGTATGTTTGTTACTCATTCAAGTTAAAATGGTTTGACTTATTTAGATGAAATTTAGTATACAGATAGATTATCTTGATGACATGTTTGATTCAGTTTGTAGTGAGTGCTTGCTGTGCCAGCGGTCGCGGGTTCGAGTCCCGCTGGAGGCATTTATTTTTGTGTTGAGCACGAATGTTTGTACTCCAATCATGGGCGTTTATATTTATATTATGTATATATTTAAAGTTATATATGTGTAGTTTATCAACTATCTGGTATCCATAACAGAAGCCTCGTAGCTTATCATGGAACTAGATGATGCTGTTCAAATATTTATATTATAATGTGGTTATGTGTAGAATTTTAGTAATAATATTTGCCAACAAGGGACGCTATCTTTATATGATATCTATACTAATATTATAAAGAGGCAGAGTTTGTTTGTTTGAACGCGCTAATCTTAGGAATTATTAATCCAATTTAATATTCCTTTTGAATTAGATAGCCCTTTTATTGAGGAAGGTTATAGTATAATATATAGTTTATTTATTCCATATTAACCGTTAAAGCTTACCTAGAGATGAATTGAGCGAAGCGAGGTTGAATCGCTAGTCTATACTAATCTATACTAATATTATAAAGCTGAAGAGTTTATTTGTTTGTTTGTTTGTTTGTTTGTTTGTTTGTTTGTTTGAACGCGCTAATCTCAGAAACTACTGATCCAATTTGAAAAATTGTTTTTGCATTTGATAGCCTGTTAACTGAAGAAGGCTATATATCATCCTGGAAAAGTGTACAGGTCCCGTGGGATAGATTTGTTTTTATCTAGGGACGAACCCGAAGCGAAGCGAGGGTGAATCGCTAGTTATAAATATAAAATACATATACAGACGCACTTGAGAGAGGTAAAGATAAGTTTAAATTAAAACTTGTTTTGAACTTAAGGGGGGTTTAGATAATAGTGTTTCAAAAATCTCTATTTTTGACCGCGAAAATATGCAGTCAAATTTTTAGCAAAGATATGAAGTTATCAAAGCAATTTTTATTTACCACTGAAAGTACTTGTGATCCTTATATTGAATTTTTAGATTTTCAATAAATACTAGTATTCAGTATCAACAAAGCTTAAAAAATTTATCTTTTTCGTTTATTATTTTTATAGCCACTGCAATAATTACGAATTACGATGTTTCTTTATGCCAGTTTATTGAAGACGATAATAATTCCTTACTACTGCCGTTTTGGATTTCTTATCGGATTTATTTTGATTTTTGTTACCGACGTTTTGAAGTGACCAAGATTGCTGTAAAGCATTCGAAACGTCGCGAACAAAAAATAAAAATAAGTCCGCGAAAAAACGCGAAAAGATAGTTTTATTTCAAACTAGGGACTCACCCTCGCTTCGATCGGGTTCGTCCTTTGATACGTGTTAACGTCAGTATAGATTTCTCACAGCTGTGATATTTCTCCGCAGTAAAAAATATCCTTCCTATATGTTGACCTGGTTGACCAGCTATCATCATACCAAATTTCATCAAAATCTGTCCAGTGGTTTTATCGTGATGCGTCCCCAGACAGACAGACAAAAATTCTAAAAACTATAGATTCAGCCTCTGTATAGATAAAGACAATTTCTATAAGATTTCCCAAAAAATATTTACGGAGTGTCTATTATAAGTATGAATGGCAATCGGCAAATATTTAATGTGCAGATTCGACTCAGAATTTTATTATATATCTAGACGTTAAATATTCGCATAAATCTAAGAAAGTTTTAATTACGTATTGCGCGTTCTGCTGAGGTAAAATACACAATATGTTATGAAGGAGGAAAAACCGATCTCGTTACCATGCTACGATCGAATGCAACCTTTGACTCAGTAAACAAAGCAAAAGCGATATATTTGGGGCAAATACAGTATTTCCGAATGCGAAAACTCAAATAACCATTTTCAGTAATGAAAGACTGCTACATAAGCGATGTAAGTGCACCCAAAAGGTATATTCGTACAGCGAAATGCAATGCATAATTGCGGTGGCGTGTTACCCTAACCCATTTGCACCATTCCGTAGTCGTATGTTGTGGATACGGTGACTCTGGATATGAGAAAAAATTATCAATACATTTTATTTTGAAACTCAATTTATCTTTTACACGATGCAAACAAACAGGAACGACGTACCCGAGCGAAGCAAGGGTAAGTCGCTAGTATAGTGTGCAAAAAGTTTTTTTTTTAAATCTAACTAATATTTTAAGAAATTAGTGTTTGAAAAATAAAAAAATCAACAAGCCACCATAGATTATACGTACTTATTAATAAAGATATTGAAATTCTATGTATACCACTAATATGTACATACATTGTACAAATATTAAAAACACATTATCCTCCTTTGGGTTTCGTTGTAGTCGAGTAAAAAGAAAAATACGTTTAAATATTATTATGTGCAAGTCTTAAGCTATTCAAGTAGCAGCGAGCGGGATTTTAAAATGGATAACAGCTTGCTTTGTGCGACGAGTGAGTCTGCAATTTCATTCTTATGTCATCAAACCTGACATGGATTTGCCTTACAGCGACTGCAAATGGGATGTATGATTATAGTTCTCGATTCTAAGTGAAAGTTCTTGTAGAGTATGGGAAAAGTAGTTTTTATTGATATATTTGAGCTATTTTTAAGTGTTCGATTTATTGCCTCATATAGAAAATTCAAAAACATAGTTATATGAAATACAGAAACAGCGTTCTAAGGACGTGAATATATGAAATATGTTGTTTTCGTACTATTTTTATCTACTTTAACGATAGTGAATGTAGATTAAAGGTTTGGTCAAACTAAGTGGGTTTTAATAAATTTCATATTGGAACTACCTATCAGTATATTTTAAACTAGCAATTCACCCTCGCTCCGCTCAGGCTCGTCCTTAGTTACGTTTTAACGTATAGCTCAGAGATGAGATATTTTCACGCAGTAAAAAGTATCCTATATGTTGACCCGGCTAACCAGCTATCATACCAAATTTCATCAAAATCTGTCCAGTGGTTTTCCCGTGATGCGGTAACAGACAGACAGACGGATAAAAATTCTAAAAACTATAGATTTGGCTTCTATATCCATAATAAAGTCTATTTCAATAAGATTTTCCAAAAAATATTTAATGTACAGATTCGGCTTGGTTACAATTTTATTATATGTATAGATATTCTGATAAAAGCGTTCACATGCCTTGTTTTCATTTATAAACATTACGAATAATTTAATTAAAAATGAGTAATAAAGGTAAATAAATGTAATGGTAAATAAAGTAATAAAGGGAGTGTTGTAAAAACAGTTGAAGACGATGTTCCCAATATATTGTTGTTGATTTAGGTTGAAAACATTTTATAATGTCCATTTAGGCGCCATATGAGGTTCATTGACCCTTTTTGACTTAAACGAAAAATAACCGAACTACCCTACATGGAGCGAATAAAATATTAAACCGTCAATTTTAAATTCCATCTAAATACATAATCTAAAACACATATCACTTATTTATGTATACAATGCATGCGAATAGAATCGACTTACATGATACAACAGCTAGGGGCGCCTGTGTCTGACACAGGGATGAACAACCCTCCATTCTTTCCTCTAGGGATTCGTAATTAATTGAGTTGCATTTAATTAATATTTATAACTGTTTACATATAAAATGAGAAATCGTACTAGGCATGTAAGCTATTATTGTTTGGAATTTGCGAGAAATATGGATTTCAGAGGAATTTCAATTTACACCGCATTCTTTAGATTTATTTTGAAAATGGTTATTGAAACTGTTTCAATATTTATTTTGAATAATTTTTACATAAAATAAAATAGTAAAAATTCATTCACCAATGAAGTCATGAACTAAATTATTGCTTTTATAATATATATTATATCTACTATATTATATTCTACTAGGTTTTCTACTTTATGTACAATATATTTTTATATAATTACTAGTAGAACCCGCAGCTACGTCCGTTCAATTTACAAAAAAAAAAAAACTCCTTTGCTTTATGTTATACAGCACAACATGTGTGTTTATATAAAATTGTTCATACAAAAATACTAAAATCGCGATTAAAAATAAGGGGTAGGGGTAGGTGGGTGAAAAATACTTTCCATTCTATTCTCATACCTATCAAATATACAAAAAAAAAAACATTGAAATCGATCGAGCTATTTCAGAGAAGTGTGACCACAAACACCGTGACTTGAGATATTTATATATTAGATATTTAGATTAAACTACCTGACTATTTAGTTATTCATTGATCGACGATTGATTTAACCAATAGCTGTATTGCGCGTGGTTTCAAAGCTTAGTCTAGTGTGTTTGATTTTATATATGAACGTAGTTTAAATTATTGCATTTTCAAAGTCCACAACCCTTTAAAATGGACAGGTAAAAATGTTCAAATATTTTTAATTTGTTTGGCAACCCTAAAACACCAAAAACTTAATTAATTAATAATTTATTTTGAGTGTTATAAATATATTTAGTAAATAGAACCGTTTTACGTTTGGTGAACGTGTTTAAATCATTTAAATCAAATTAACTAATAATAAAGTATGATTAGATTATTTTTCCAACCAATTACCTTCGTGTCTTCTCTATTAGAATAGATAATAAAATACTCTACATTGGTGAAATAATCTGTGCTCATCTGACACGGTTTGAAGTTATTAATAAAAAAAAGGAACAAAATAAGAATTTTGGTAACTAAAATTACTATTCTATGTGTAGATTAAAAATAATTCAGCAAGGTTTGTAATCCCTGGCTTCGATGTCACTTGACCATTCTAATTTATGGCGCGTCGACGCCACGGGCGTCGTATACGAGTTTAGCCTATTGTATTGGTCTAGAACAACGTACATGTCTAAAGTCTAACCCTCTATTCATATTCATTCAATGGGATAACCTAAATCTATAGATATACTATAACATGTTGTTTATTGATAGCTCGATATTATAAACCTTGATATCTTGTGTATATTACGTATTTAATAGTTTAATATTTCTTATAATATTTCTTTTTAAATCTACACTACTATTATAAAGAGGAAAGATTTGTATTTTTGTATGTTTTTAACAAAAAAAATCAAATATATTGGACCGATTTAGATGAAATTTGGTAAAACGATAGTTTGAAACCCTGGCAAGGACAAAGGATAGTTTTTATTTCGGAAATCATCTCTTAAGAGGGTAAAAATAGGGATAAAAGTTTATATGGGAAATCAACCTAGGCCCGAAACGAGAGAAGCGAGGGTGAGTCGCTAGTGTAATATAAGTTGACTTTTAGGATAGGATAAGAGGATTTAAAAAAAAGGAAAAAGTATAGTTTCAGTAGGACCCTTCTTATCCCGATTATATTGTACAAAAATCTAAAATCATTAAGAAGAAAAAAAAAACTAAGAGTTTTATAACCAAAGTACTAAATACTGTATGTGAATGTGTATGTACGAGTATAAGTAAATAGGCCTTCATGTTTAGTCACTCAAAGGATAAATATTATAAATGTAAATTCTGCTATATAACTTGTAATATAGTATAATGATTGACGTACTGCTTTTGTTCGATGTTGATGTTGATGTATTGTGGAATGTGACAACAGGATTGTTTCAGTATTTTAGCTTTTAGCTTTTGTTACAGGAAAAACTACATACCTACCATACATGTGACCTTCGGAACTATCTATATTAATACGAGTTGTCAAAATTCTGTAAGGGCTTAAGTAAATAATATTAAAGATGATTTCTAACAACTTCTTTCCTATCTTTTCCTTGGCTGGGATATAAAAAGGCTTTTTATTATACACTAGCGACTAACCCTCTCTCCGCTCGATTTTATCCCTAGATACGATTTAACGGTTAGATACTCAGAGGTAAGACATTTTCTTGTAGTAAAAAGTATTCTATATGTTGACCCGGATAAGCAGCTATCATCATACCAAATTTCGTCAAAATCTGTTCAGTGGTTTTTTCGAGATGCGTTCCCAGACCGACATACAGACAGACAGACAAACATTCTAAAAACTATAGATTCAGCCTCTGTATCGATAATAATGACTATTTCAATAAGATTTTTCAAAAAAATATTTAACGTACAGATTCGACACAGAATTTTATTATATGTACTACAGATTTCCCAGAGATGAGATATTTTCCCGCAGTAAAAAGTATCTTATATGTTGACCCGGATAATCTACTATCATTATACAAATATTTATACAAATATTTATCCAAATTTGTCAAGCGGTTGGATCGTGATGCATTCCCAGACAGACAGACAGATAAAAATTCTAAAAACTATAGATTCGGCCTCTATATCGATAATAATGACTATTTCAATAAGATTTTCCAAAAAATATTTAATATACAGATTCGACTCAGTTACAATTTTATTATATGTATAGATTGTCCCTAGGAACACACTCGAACGAAGCGAGAGTAAGTCGCTAATCAACACATATAATAAAACTGTAGAGGTCGAATGTCTGTACATAGAAAAAAAATATGCTAAAAATCGAGCCAGGGGGATGTAAGAAGAGAAATAGAATAAATCCAGTTTTTTTTTTCAATTTTTTTGTTTCTCTGTCTGTTGTCCGTTTGTCTGTTTTACGGGCTAATCTCCGAAACTGTTAGACGGATTTGAATGAAATTTTGTATGATGGTACTTTATACCCCCTGTCAAAATCTTAGATAATTTTCATCTCAGAATATTAAAGAGTTCCCGTGAGATAGTTAAAAAACCATAGTAACTTATACAGCTTAATACATAAAAACTACTGATTGGATTTTAATAAAACTGTACAATAATATAGTTCATATATCAGAATAATAAATAGGTTACTTTTTATTTCGGAAAAATGTACGGTTCCCGTGGGATAGATTTGTTTTTGTTTGTCTAGAGGGGAACCCGAGCGAAGCGAGGGTGAGCCGCTAGTATGATAAATTTGTATAAATTCTGACTGTACTTTGTGCACTAAGATGTAGGTTCTATAGCCAGTATAACATATTCTAACTAAGACCTAATTGATAGTTAGTCAAACAGCAAATACGTAGAGCATCTTATTTGAACAGTTCGTTAAACCCGACTAGTTTATTCAGTCTAATCATCTGCTAATCGTATGCGAATTCCTAATACGAAATTATACGAATTATATAATATGGGAATATGGTGATAGTATCTTACTAATAACCTCTAGTATAAGTCTAAGCTCTCCTTTACAGTGAAATAACAATTCAATTCGGTTTTTTGGCATTTTTAGGCAGACAACTTTCCATGTTATTCTTTATTTATTTTAATATATAGCTTTTTTTTTTAATTTTACATATTTTTTATGAGTAAATATATAATCAATACAATATAGTGTAATGATTAAACGTATATATTACTTGGTTTTATATAATACTAGCGGCTCACCCTCACTTCGCTTGAGTTCGCCTCAAGAAAAACAAAAACGAATCCCACGGGAACTGTCCATTTTTCCGGGATAAAAATTAGCTTATGTGTTATTCTGATGCTATGGACTATATTATTGTAAAGTTTTATCAAAATCAATTCAGTAGTTTTTGCGGGAAAAAGTAACAAACATCCATACATCCTCATAAACTTTAGCATTTATAATATCAGTATAGATTTGTTGCTAATTCAAATTTATAGAATTTTTAAGTTTTTGATTTTAGTTAATATAATGTAAAATCATATTTATATATAAGTAAAAATATGTACTTTTAACGGTCAGTTTAAGTACGACTCTATAGCCAAGGAGTGTAAATTTGGTAATAAGGATTTCTGGGTTCAAAATATTAAAAATAGAACTAGAAGGGTATGACAGAAGCTTCGCATCGCTTTGCTGCCGCCTTAGCTTTCTTATCTACTATGTTCATAATTGGATATCTACCGAGTTAGTTAAAAAATGAACGCTATTGTCCTCTTTTACGGTTTTTCTTAAAATCAATACCTAATTTACAACATTATAAAAACTCAGCATTTTTCCAATTCTAAAGCTGTAAAGTCACACATATTTCTATTTACTACTACAAAACACCTTAAACCAACTATTTAAGGTTCAATTTAGGAAGAATTCCTTAAAATAAATAATCTCCTTTAACACTCTTTTGCAATGGAGATTGCCAACTTTACGATTGAGCATCGTAATCGATTGTAAACGTGATACGTGTACTGATATTTGGGTTGTAAGAGATTTTACTCGCCCTAATAATTTTAAGGGTAGGTAATAAAAATAGTATATTTTATAACTAAAATAGTAAACATAAAGTAAAACTGGATTTTTTTTAGATTTACTGACTAATGGGGTAAATATTTCGTTCTGAATTCCCTATGGATATTTGTAAAATTGCTCATGTGTTTAAACTTAGAATTACATCATATTATTTCATCTGAACGGATGCACAACTTAGACCAGCTTGGCAACATGTTTCCCTCGAGGCGGCGGATCCCAGGATTAAATGGCGACAGTGGAAGCCCAGTGGTAACGCGCTCGTTTGAAAAACCAAGTGAAGCGGGTTCAAATCCCGGGTCTCGCACCTCTGATATTTTCATGTGTGTATCATTTCCAACATGATTACCACTTGCCTTACGGTGAAGGAAAACATCGTGAGGAAACCTGCATGTCTGAGAGAACCTAGCAAGTTTTCGAAAGACATGTTAAGTCCGCCAACCCGCACTTGGCCACCATGGTGGACTAAGGCCTGATCCCCCTCGTATTAAAGAGAGACTCGTGCCCAGCAGTGGGACGTTAGAAAAGGCTGAATACATACATACACTTACATTTTTAAAATAACAACGATTAAACTTTTTTAAGCTCTTTATAAGCTAAGACATATATCAAATAATATATGATGCAATAAATAGTATTTTATAACAGGAATATTTTATTACAATAACTTAATAACCTCTTTTGATGCTGTCATTTAATTACCATAATAAAACAATAAAAAAAAAATTGCGTAACTATAACCAGAGGATCAAACACTCATTATTAAATGCAATCATTACTTACAATGCTGTATAGCACTATACTATACTAATATATAATATATATTATATACAAACTAGCGGCTCACCCTCGCTTAGCTCAGGTTCGCCTCTAGACAAACAAAAACAAATTTATCCCACGGGAATCGTACCTTTTTTCGGGATAAAAAGGTAGCCTATTTATTATTTTGATCTATGAACTATAATATTGTAAAGTTTCATTAAAATCCAATCAGTAGTTTTTGTGTACTAAGCTGTATAATTTACTATAATTTTTAAGTATCCCACGGGAATCCTTTAATTTTCCAGGGTAAAAAGTATCTACGATATTTACCGGAGATATGCTACCACCACACAAAATTTGATTTAATTCGGTCAAACAGTTTCCGAGATTAGCCCGTACAAACAGACAAACAGATACAGAAACAAGAAATATGAAAAAAATCTGGATTTGTTCTATTTCACTTCTTATATCCCCCTGACTTGGTTTTTGCATATTTTTTTTCTATGTACAGACATTCGACCTCTACAGTTTTATTATATGTATAGATTAAAAACATAATGACAAAATTAAAAATATAGAAATATATACATACATATATGTATGTAAAACTAACATATATAACTATGGCTCATATATAAAATGAAAATTATAATTTTTCAAATAATTAATTTAAATAAGTTCCTCTCTTGCTTATGTCATTAGAATCAATCATTAGAATAAGCTGTCCAAAATTTAGACCTTTAAAACCAACTACTCAGTTTGGTTTTTAATGAATTACCTATAAGTAACTTTATATTATAACTAAAATAATAAGTCCTTGTTAAAAATATATTTTATATTTTAACCGAAGCGATAAAATATAAAAATTTAATTTTCCGACGGACCGTAATCAAAGCATCGCGTACACAAGATGTTATCTCACACGGCTGGGTCCAGTCCGAATTTTAATAAACTAGAGTGCTGCTTACAGGAAGCTTAAAATAATGTAAGTGCTTTATGTACTTCTAAAAATCTTTACTACCTTAAAATGATTGAAGATTTTATTTGCTCAAAACTTCTTTTATATTAAAATCAATGAATTCGTACTTTGAAATATACAAGTGTTGTGATATAAAATAGGTTTAGTTTCAATTGATATTTTGTATACTAAATCGAATAGAAGCGATATAACACTCTACAATATTTAAAGAGCCACTGATCGTGATAAAAAACCGAATAACTATACAATGTAGCTCGACCCGGAACTCGAACTCAGGACCTATAAATTTGCAGCCGGATATGCTAGCCAATAAACCTACGAGTCATCTATATACAACATTCGCAAAAAATTAAAATATACAAACGAAACATTTGTATTATGAAAAAAAAGAATGTATGTAAATGTTCACAGAACGTTTTGTAAATGTTCAAGGAATTTTAGTTTTTACAACTGTTATTGGGTTGTAAGAATATTTATAATGAAAATTTTCAGACAAAAATGTTTGCAAAACCATGCGTTTTCCTTTTAAAATAGCATTTTTCGAGATTATCTCGCTTTTAATGGGAACATTAGTACGCAGATTTCGTCCCTCTGTTAGTTTTTAGGATATTTTTAGAATTGTAAAAATGGTTTAATAAAATTATTCATTTCGACTTATGAAGTAATCTTTATTTTAATGTGTGCTTTGATTTGTATTGGCTGGCACCGACTTCGAAAAAATCTGATTAAGTATCTATTCTAAATGAAAACCCCCCGTTTTGTTATTTTTTACTTTTCAGTGCCTGGAAGTCGTTTTTTTTTTAAGTTTTTATTCTTCCATTTTTAGTGTAGACGTATCACCAATACAAATTAATCAAGCGCAAACACCAGATAATTGCTGTAAATCGTCGAGGAGTTCCCTTGACTGTCTTTCTGGTCCATCATCAGATCGGCTCCAGACCTTCATTAAATAGTACTGCTTTAAAATACCTTATGAAAATGTTAACAAACGCACTAGTCGCCGCTACAATTTTCGAAAGTTTCCCTCGATTTCTCTGGGATCCCATCACCAGACCCTGGTTTCCTTATCATGGTACCACTCTTGGGATATCTCCTTTCCAACAAAAAAAGAATTATCAATATCGGTTCATAAACGACGAAAAAATCCACGAACAAACATTAAAATATAATATACAATAATAAACAATATATATATATATATATATATATATATATATATATATATATATATATATATATATATATATTATACAGTCGAATTGAGAACCTCCTCCTGCAGTCGGAAACATAAATATGTACATTTTTTATGCTAGCTGCGAGTCTTGCTAAATACATAAAAGAAAACTAAACTCACATATTAGTTTTACACATTTTTATTTACAATAACAACATATAAAAGTAACAAGAGAAATTCATTATCTTTATAGGACTTTATATAATTATATAAAAGAAATTAAATAAATAGTTAAAACTTCTATTACTGACGTAATTTGTGTATAAAAATTATAATTAATATTTAACTAAAATTCATTAATTTAAATGGGTAAACACTTCTCTAGATTCAGCCTTCAGTTAAATTAATCACCAACAATATAATAAAAAGCACATCACTTGTAATTGAATCACTACACAATCACTATAACACAGTCACTGATAACACCGCCACTATAACTTCACTCGTCCGAAGGCAACTTGCTTCTGCCTTGCTGTGTCAATTCCTTCCTTTTTTATATCGTTGTCGGCGCCACTAGTAAGTCAAACTCAGCTTTCAATTGACATTTCGTATTTATTAATCATAATTTCCGTTGCGCCACTAGTAGGTTGAATTTAGCAGTCAATTGATATTTCATATTTATTAATTTAATTATATAATTTTTGTTCTTGCGCCGATATACATATATACGTATATACATACATACAGGTCGAACACATAACTCTCATTTGGGCTTCGTCGCAGGCGGGTAAAAAGATAAGAAAACACTCTATAAATAAATCGGAAAAAAGCAAGAACATAATGTGCGTGGTGTCTAGTATACTCACAAGGACAAAAAATCGAAGTCGATTCGGAAAATTCATCATTACCATTATTAAGACGACATATTTGGCTAAGTTTGTAGTGACTCTACTTGCTGTGCCAGCGGTCGAGGGTTCGAGTTCCGTTGGGGGCATTCATTTGTGTAATAAGCACAGATGTTTGTACCCCAGTCATGGGTATTTACTATTTATATTTATAATATGTATGTATTTAAAGTGATATATGTGTAGTGTATCAACTATCTGGTATCCATAACACAGGCCTCGTAGCTTACCATGGAACTAGATGGTGCTGTGTGTCAATGTCCAAACATATTTATTTATTTATGTTATTATAGATTTTTGCCTACATAAACTGCAATTTCGTAAGACTACCGTATGAGATTACGCAGGCTGCTAATAAATATATGCACAAAGAATACGACTGAATTATAAAGGCATACAAGGTTACGTAATTAAAACTTTTACGCCTCTGGGATAGGAACAACCCTAATTATAAGTTAAACGCAGTCAAAGCTTGCGTTAGTTTGCAAGTACATACTCGTTGTTCCGTTCGACTTTGTGTAGGACTATGTATTTAAAATATTTTTTTAATATAGCTAAGCCTATTTTGATAAGGTATAAATAAAATATAAATAGAATATTAATGTAGTATAGGTGTTGTCTAAAAGAATGCATAAGACATGCAATTTCTATCATCCATACCTAGTAAACGTCAAAAATCTATATTAAACTTTAAAAAAAATCATTGAAATTGTATGAAGAACAACTCTGTCGAAACAGATATTGTGTTTTACAGTGGATATGAGAGATTTTTCTGTACTAAAAGGTACATTATATGTTGACTCATATCAGATCACATCTATGGGTTTTAATCAATACTAAAATTATAAAGCTGGAGAGTTGTTTGTTTGTTTGTTTGTTTGTTTGTTTGTTTGTTTGTTTGTTTGTTTGTTTGTTTGTTTGTTTGTTTGTTTGTTTGTTTGTTTGTTTGTTTGTTTGTTTGTTTGTTTGTTTGTTTGTTTGTTTGTTTGTTTGTTTGTTTGTTTGTTTGTTTGTTTGTTTGTTTGTTTGTTTGTTTGTTTGTTTGTTTGTTTGTTTGTTTGTTTGTTTGTTTGTCTGTTTGTTTGTTTGTTTGTTTGTTTGTTTGTTTGTTCGTTCGTTCGTTCGTTCGTTTGATCGCGCTAATCTCTGGATTTATAGATTCGATTTGAAAAAATCTTTTTGTGTTTTATAGCCTATTTATTAAGGAAGCTTATAAGCTATTTCACATTACATCACGACCTAAAAGAGTTATTCTACAAAATTAAACAACAGAGGTGGGATCATAAGAAAATATCATATCTTCTCTGATTTGAGTGTAAAAAAAAAATTGTTGCTAATACATACATAACATTAAATATGTCTCGTAAAGGAAGATTCGCCCCCAGTTAACACAATAACGTGTTCATTTGCTTCCGGTTCGCAAATTGAGTCATAAACTACAATCAGACGATGCATTTGAAATGTATAACGCAATTCGTGGTCTGCGTTTCAGTTGACGACCCGTCACTAGTTGCCAACTCTCTGAAGCTGATGATAATTTAAACATTTGTATGTGAAAACTCTTATGTACCATGTATGGTATGGTATGGTATATGTACCATGTATACATCCATATGCATTTAGTAAAAAGCGGTTATTTTAATATCACAAACAGACACTCCAATTTTATTTATCTGTATAGATTAAGAAATAAACTAACCATCTTCTTTACTTTTCGCAGTATTAAACAATCATGTCTAGAAATTGAACTCGCAATCTCTGATGAAATAGACAATGCTTATATAAATAATCTTGACGCTATAATTAATGTAGTCATGTAGTGCAATATAGTGGCTTAGTTGACGTCCAAGTATTTGAATGTCGATGAATGAATAACATAAAGCGTTTACTCTTCAAAACTCATAAATATGCGATTTGCCATAGTAGAATCATCGTTCAAACGCCTATCATGTAAGTACTTTTGCATATGAATGTGTACGTAGGTAGGTATCATTTTACTAGGGTTGTTATTAATCGGGTTTTATGAAAATATGGAAATTAGATTTGAAATTAATTTAAAAATCAATATATTATATCAGAAAATATGTATATTCAATTCAATTTCTTGGCAATGACTTCAAAGTGTATCAGTGAATGATATAAGCTATATTATTTGCTGTTGCACAAGCCGGATCCTGTGTTCTCGGTGACCTGTAAAAAATCAGCTGTATAGATACGCTCTGCTACCATGTTAAAGTAATGCAATTTTAGTGAGAAAATTAAAACAGACCAGAACTATTTTATAGATTGACTAACGACTCACCCTCGCTACGCTTGGGTTCGTCCCTAGTTACATTTTAACGTTTAGTGTAGATTTCTCAGAGATGACATATTTTACCGCAAAAAAAAGTATCGTATATGTTGATCCGGATAACCAACTATCATCATACCAAATTTCATCAAAATCTATCCAGGGGTTTTCCCGTGATGCGGTAACAAACAGGCAGACAGACAGACAGACAAAAATTCTAAAAACTATAGATTCGATCTCTGTATCGATAATAAAGTCTATTTCAATAAGATTTTCCAAAAAAATTAATGTACGGATTCGGCCTAGTTACAATTTTATTATATGTATAGATTTATTTTACAACTTGCGAACAATTACTACTTATTACTCAACGCGGAACACCATGACAGGAAAAATTAATACATTATAATTAGGAGCAGGATTTTCGTAAGGAAACAGATGGCGCTACGTGTAGAATTATAAAGATTATAAAATTTACCACAGATTACAACAGTATAAGATCTTAAGATGAAATTAGTTATATTTGGGTAATAAAGTGTTATTGATAAAATAAAAAAAAAACATAATTTGTAGTGAACTCATAGATATGTATATTTATTTTGCACATAAAATATTATTTTAAAATCTTATCAAGTTGGTAGGACTGTTTTAGCCTTGTTTTACCTAATTCGTTAGCCAATCATACAAAAAGTATTGTACAGAAATTAATCAAATTATACAATATCAGTGACTCACACTCGCTTCGCTCAGGTTTGTCTCTAGGTTGCTTTCCCATACAAACTTTCATCCCAATTTTCACCCCCTTAAGGGATGATTTCTGGGATATAAACTATGCTATATCCTTTCCAGGATCTCATACTAACTTCCTACCAAATTTCATCTAAATCGATTAAGTAGTTTCGGAGCTTATTCGGTACAAACAAACAAACAATCTTTCCTCTTTATAATATTAGTATAGATATAGGTATATTAATTACTCTTTATAACATTCATTTCCTAACTCAATAACATTTTCTTCTGCGAGGAACATCCCTATTTATATAATCATAGATTATTATAGCCAGATTCAAATTATAATATTAAACGATTATATCAGTCTATTCACAAATTGTTATAACAGATTCGACCAACGTTTAACTAACAACGTTTCCAAACCCCAAATTACTTTGACATGCCGTCAATGCGATTACCATGATACCTTGTATTTTGGTGGGAAAATCAATTCAAACGGCTTGAAAATTAAGTCCTAAATCCTTTACATTCCCAGTTTTCGACTATTGTTTGTAAACGTCATTCGATCACGCCAAAGCTTCAGTACATCCCTACGCATTAAGCGTACCAAGTGATATGTTGTTGATAGACTAAAAAATATGGGAATTTATATCTTGACTAGCCAGATATACAGTTTAAAAGCTTTCTATGGGATTGTATTTGATGTGTTTGTGCTTCATGCTTTAGAAAGTTTGCATTGCAGATTGGTCAGTTCAGTGAAAATGCTAATATGTGAGGCATTGTGACTGGACCATGTACCCTTTGTAATTTAGCGAATGTCATTACATACATGTCATGTTGACTCTTGGTTATGTTTTTGTAAATGAATTCTTGTTTTCTGTAATGTACCTACATTTGAAATGAAGTAGGTATATTTTAGAATTTTAATAAAAAGTTACGATCCTATGAATTTTGTATAAGTAGGAAACATTAGCTAAAAGTGAATTTTGCAAAAAAACAGCTACTTATTCCTGCAAAATATATGTAATATATTCTAAAGAAAGTGTAATCGTTGAAAATCGACATGATTAGAAGTCGTCAAGATTTTATTTAATGTTTGACTGAGGGTCGAAATATAGAATCTAGTCTATATATAAAAAATACTATCAAAACCTATATAACAAAAAAAAGTAGAAAATCGGTCGACGAACAGAAGAGAAAAACATACCGAACCTTTGTCTTAGCCTATTTATATAAAGACATTAGCAAAAACTACAACTAAAAAACTTAAAAAATTAGGTTTCATACAAATTTTCATGCCTTATTTTATCTCCTTATGGGATGAATTTCAAAAAACGCTAAAACACGTATTTATTTAATTGTATTTAGCATTAATATCAAGCTTCAAGAAATTCTGAACATAAATATTTTTTGGGTTGTGTTATAACGTGTACTCCCGTGGGAATGAGATAATATCGCGTGGTAAAAAGTATCCTATATGTTGACCCGGATATCCAGCTATTACTAAATTTCATCTATACCAAATTTCATCAAAATCCCTCTAGTGGTTTTTCTGTAATGCGGTAACAGACAGACAGATAGACAGACAAAAATTCTAAAAACTATAGATTCGGCCTCTGCATCGATAATAATGTCTATTTCAATAAGATTTTCCAAAAAATATTTAATGTACAGATTCGGCTTAGAATTTTATTATATGTATAGATAAGCCTCTACACGCACTCACAAATACTTTGGTTATGAGTTAGTTTTCGACAAACATGTACTATAAATAATAAATAACGAATTTATGTTTGTATATTATTCAAACAGTTGCACAAATATAAACGATAAAACAATCGTTAATCAGATACGATTATCAGCTGTTTGAATACTAATGCTTTAATGTATTACAGGCCTCGCGTAATCTGCTATTACATTGGTTATGGTTTTGTTCATACAATATACGTGTTTTCCTAAAGCATAATATTCTGTTACACATTCGCTTGTATAATTAATATTTTATATATAACTAGCTCACCCTCGCTCCGTTCGGGTTTGTCCCTACTTACGTAGGTAACTTTAAGTATAGGTTTCTCAGAGATGAAATATTTTACCGCAGTAAAAGGTATCCTAAATTTTGACCCGGATAGCCAGCTATTATCATACCATATTTCATTGAAATCTGTATATTAGTTTTCTTGTAATATGTTCCCAGATAGACAGACAAAAAATCTAAAAATTATAGATTTGACTTCTGACTGGCCTCTCGGAAAATCTTATTGAAATAGTCATTACTATCGATGTATGTATGTATTCAGCCCTTTTTAACGTCCCACTGCTGGGCACGGGCCTCCCTCCAAGACGAGGGGAATCAGGCCATAGTCCACCACGCTAGCCAAGTGCGGATTGGCGGACTTCACATGTCTTTCGAAAACTTGCTAGGTTCACTCAGACATGCAGGTTTCCTCACGATGTTTTCCTTCACCGTAAGGCAAGTGGTAATCAAGTTAGAAAATGATTCGAACATGAAAATATCAGAGGTGCGAGACCCGGGATTTGAACCCGCTTCACTCGGTTTCACAAGCGAGCGCGTTACCACTGGGCTACCACTGCCTTTACTATCGATACAGAGGCCGAATCTATAGTTTTTAGAATTTTTGTCTGTCTGTCTGTCTGAAAACGCATCGCGAGAAAACTACTGGACAGATTTTAATGAAATTTGTCATGATAGTTGATTATTCGGGTCAACATATAGGATACTTTTTACTGTCAGAAAATATGTTATCTCTAAGAAATCTGTCCTAAACCTTAAAAAGTAACTATAGACAAACCCGAGCGGAGCGAAGGTGAATCCCTAGTACTTTATAAGCACTTTCATGCAAGTAATATTTTTTCTTTAAACGCCAAAAAGCAGTGGAAAACATCGAGTATAGTACACTAGCGACTCACCCTCGCTTCGTTTCGGGTTCGTCCCTAGACAAAAACAGATCTATCCCACGGGAACCATACATTTTTCCGGGATGATATATAGCCTATAACCTTCCTCAGTTAACGGGCTATCTAATGCAAAAAAAAATTTTCAAATCGGATTTGTAGTTCCTGAGATTATCGCGTTCAACCAAACAAACAAGCAAACAAACAAACAAACAAACTCTTCAGCTTTATAATATTAGTATAGATTTAATTCTATTTTTGTAGATAAAACTAGTTGAGAATAAAATTAGCAATTAATAGCAAGACAAAATTTCAATGTAATTAGTTGCAATTTTAATGTAATTACAACCTTTCAACGGCTGGAGCGTTATTGATTCACTGAATGACTTCACGATGTTAATTTAATTTTTGATTAAGCTGGCTTTAGTTTATTTTACAATATTTTATTATTATATTCTTTATTGCACTATAAATGTAATACAGAAAAAAAACAATAAACTTAGTTAACAAAGGTGTACTTATCTTTGAAAGAGATCTCTTAAAGTCAACCCCTGGATGTGGAAGGAGATGTCAGCGGGCAATATAGTGCAAGAAATAAATATACTAGAAATAACAGTAAAAATCACATATACCTACATATATTACTTATGAAAATATATACTTACATACATATATTTAATATATAAAATATGAAAACAGGAAAAGTTATTTTATGGTTTTTTAAAGTTATGAACATTAAAAAATATAGTCATTATTTACATCTGTCCGTCTGTGTACTTATGTCTCGTAAATTACACAAACAATTTTGATATGATTATCGTTATCATTTACAAAATAATTACACGATATTTACATATACAATACCTACATAATGCATATTATATTTATAGAAAGTAAAGAAAACCTGATGTTATTTAATTAAGTCACCAAGGTATATTACTAGATTGTTCAACAATAAATCCAAGAGTAAATTCCAACAAATAAAAAATATTTAATATTTTTCACTTAAACTCGAATTTTTGAATAATATATTCAGCCCCATTTTAACGTCCCACTGCTGGGCACGGGCCCCTTCAATACGAGGGGAAATATATAAATCACATACATATTGTATTCAGCCCTTTTTAACGTCCCACTGCTGGGCACGGGCCTCCCTTCAATACATACATATTACATTCATTCAATAAATTCCAATCACTAAACCAATTTCGAACCATTCGAACTAACGATTTCAATAAAAACATCAAAACAAATATATGCTAAGCGAAACACTTTTTAATTTCGCGTGAAGTTTGTAAAAACAATTGGAAATCAATCAACGTACGCGTGCGTTTTGATTGTAAGAGGTAGTATCGCTTATGTAATAAGTACGTTTGCAATGCAGATAGTGTACGTACACGAGTGTTGTATTGTTCTAGGACAAAAACCAGTCGAGGCAAATTGAATTTTCATAGATATGCAAGTGCGAAGAGTCTCTATGCTTTTATGATATGCGTTTGATGTTATATTGCGGTTTTACCTTTGAAAAATTGGATAAGTGCGAGTCTAACTCGTACACCGAGGGTTCCGTAGCATGAAATATTAAAATTTATTTGTAAAGTACAAGTGTACGGTTTTTTGATTTTTCCTTTTACTTGTGCTATAAGAAATTGCTTCCTGCCAAATTTCATTATTCTAGGTCGATAGGAAGTACCCTATAGGTTTTTTTTATTCCCTGGCGAGTGTCATTTGGGGCATAAGCGGTCGTATCTTTTGATCACGTTGACTTAGAATTTTTCCACAGCTCCAAGGAACTGCAGACTTGAGTATTGGATATTACTTTCACCTTGATACCCCCACGCATTTTTGAGAAACAGAGTCTTGACAGACAGACGTATAATAAAGTATATAATGGTTTCTTTTTTCTTTTTGAGGTACGGAACCCTAAAAACAAAGAATACATGCATTATTCAAATGAATTCAAAAATTAAAATTATATTTCATGTGTTGGTTTTCTGAAGATACATTATATAGTCTTATATATTCGCATATTATGTTCATTTTAGCCTGGCAAGAGAGAATAGAGCGGGACTCGCGATGACCTCAAATAGCCTTATTGCTTTTCCCGTTATCATTTTTCTCTTTTTACTGACTCTTTGGGATGAAGTACTGAGTAGTTACGCCTTAAAGTATCCTTCGTGAAGAAAAGTGATTTTAAAATTGGTTATTACTTTATTACTATTTAATTTTAATTTCATTTACGACACATTTGGCTCAGTTTGTAGTGACCCTACTTGCTGTGTCAGCGGTCGCGGGTTCGAGTTCCGCTGGGGGCATTCATTTGTGTGATGAACACGAATGTTTGTTCTCCAGTCATGGGTGTTTATATTTACAATATGTATGTATTTAAAGTTATATATGTATAGTGTATCAACTATCTGGTATCCATAACACAGACCTCGTAGCTTACCATGGAACTAGATGGAGCTGTGTGTTAATGTCCCAACATATAATTTATTAATAATAAAGTTTAATTAATAATTTAATTATATTTAATTTAATTATATTAAAAAATATATTATATTTTATAGGTACGTTATATTTTTTCTTCATTTTCATATACAAAGAGATTTTCCTAAGAAAACTTAACGCCAACTAGTCTACACATTGTAAAACATTCCTTCTAGTTTTAACTTAGAACACGTTTCTATACAGCTCTCTTCAGACAGACAGTACAAAAATCAACATTTTACATATATAATGACTTCATTCATCCAACGTGCATAAGAACCGGATGATTTTCATCAACTAATGAGATGTAAACTAATGATTATCGTCATCACAGCGCTGTGTAAGCGCGGCCGGGCGGAACATAATCATTCGGTTTAATGACGACTTGCGCCCTTGTGAGTAACTGCTGTTGGAGTAGAAGGATGTAACTGAATTTTTCTTATTTAAAACTGACATTAGTACACTTGTTTTTGTAATACTTTCTTAGATTGACGCGAATATTTGACATTTTCAATGAAATTTGAATAAGTCTTTTCAGATTTTAATTTTTGGTTCCGGTTAAGTATTAGGAACGCAAACGTTATTCTTATATTGGTAAAAAATAAAAATAAACATTCAAAAATAGTATTTAAGGTTGGACTCACCCTCGCTTCGCTCGGGTTCGTCCCAATGGTAGTTAGTATGAAATACATAGACTATACAGTCTATATATGTATCTTAAAAGATAATTTCCGGGTTAAAAACTATCTTATGTCCTTCTTAGGGTCTCAAACTATCTCCATACCAAATTTCGTCTAAATCGGTTCAGCGGATTAAGCGTGAAAAGGAGACAGACAGACAGACAGAGTTACTTCTGCATTTATAATATTAGTATGGATAAAAAAAAATTTGAATAATACAAGTTTTATTTCCACTTAAATATCAACACGGACGTTTCGAATGCATTACAACAGTCACGATCACGGGAGAAACCATCTCATTCCTTTCATCCTCAAAGTCGACAATTCGACACGACCAGTAAAATTCGGACAAACTTCTGAATAGCTCATACCTCAATGGATCTGAAATTTGGTACGCATATGTATTCCGACGTGGTGATTACGTATATACTATTTAAAATACTCGGATATTTCATTTTCAAGGCCAAATCTAGAAAAATATTTACTATCGTTTATCGTGATAAATATTAATTTTGAAGCAAAATATTTAGTATAAAATTTATAGGTCATGATAACATTGGCATTTTTTGTCGAAATCCACCAATTTGTATACCAAAATTTAGATAATCGGAGGTATGGGCTATACGAAAGCACACCCTAAAATCCCCTGAGGTACACAGGAGACCAACCAGACAGTTCTACATATATATATATATATATATATATATATATATATATATATATATATATATATATATATATATATAGATAGATAGTCTAACCAAAGCAAAGTTACGCCATCGGAAAAACTAAATAATTCTTTCTACTGAAATAAATTACCATTCTTCATGAATTTTTTAAATCGCTATCTGGCACTGAATTTAAAATATTTTCACATAAATAAATTCTAGCGACTACAAATTATTTATACAATTTACATGTTGCGATGGTATTGGAAATTTGTTATTTCGTAAAATATCTACAAATTGATTTAGGAACATTTTCCTTTAATTTTTTTTATTATAACTCAATTACTTATACATAATATAGGTACTAGCGGCTTACCCTCGCTTTCGGTTACGGTACTTTACGGGTTCGCCTCTAGGAAAACAAAAACAAACCTATCCCACGGGAACGGTACATTTTTCCGGGATAAAAAGTAACCTATGTGTTAGTCCAGACTATAATCTATATCTGTGCCAAATTTTATCCAGATCTGTTCAGCCGTTCTGGCGTGAAAGAGTAACAAACATCCATGCTCATAAACTTTCACGTTTATAATAACAGTATAGATAGTATAGATGTAATTTGTAGAATATTGATGAAATTGATCGGAAGCTAAGATTATAAGGTATCTATTTTCATTTGATTATTTAATCAGGTAGAAGGAAGGCTAAGCTAAGTTCCATGCTCTACCACGTCCAATGGTGAAAACCACTTAGAGTGGTTATAATTTAGAGACGTAATACTATACTAGTAAAATGTTCAATTATACATTAAGGACTATTTTTTGTCTGAATTCTCCTTCCTCGTCCCCTTACTGATAAGGATCGCGACCACATATGATTTTCTGAATCTAATTGGGTTAACGATGCCTGGACTGCGACATGGAGAGTTGAGAATTTATCTGAGTAGATGGCGCTGATCAGAAATTTGTTTACTTTATAAAAAAAACTAGCTGAACCCGCAACTTAGCTCGCGCTAAAACTACAAGAACATATCTAAAAAGTAGGTTTCGTACAAACTTTAATCCCCTATTTTACTCTCTTATGGAATGGAGTTTTGAAAAATTGTAAAACACGTATTTATTTAATTCTATTGAAGAGCATTAATACCAAGTTTCAAATAATTCTGATAAATATTTTTTTTGGATTGCATTATGAGGTGTTTTCCCGTGGGAATAAGATAATATCCTCCAGTAAAAATAGACTATATTACTCTCCAGCCCTCCAACTATCTTCACACAAAAAATCATGCCAATCCTTCACTGTTTCGACGTGAAAAGAGGACAAAGAAACAAACAAACACACACTTTTACATTTATAATATTAGTATGGACTACTAACTGGTCCAATTTTTGGTAAGGAAATATCCAATAACTGTATTGTAACTGTAGAAAATATTTTTCTTTCAGTTGGATAGATTAGGAGTTGCCATGGATACAAATCGCGTACTCCATAATCATTATTTTTTCAGGTCAATATTTTTCAGGACCACTCATGTCTTTCCTTTGCTGAGCCCAATACTACCGTAATTCGTGAGCTACAAACTTAAATAAGCTCACGTTAAATTAATTAAATAAGCTTTCGTTAATATACTCGTAGATTGTCATTTTTTCATCCATGCATACATGAGATTGACAGGCGGTCGCTCAAAGTCGCGATCTGACAATGAGCAAAAAGAATATACTTACGAAATTAGAACTCTTCATACTTTACATGTTTTTTTTTTACTGGACTGTACTATGAGACGAAGAGAATGTATTTTTGTGTGCATAAGCTGTGTATTACGAATATAATATCTCTTGCGCTGTTGGCTGGTCTCCTTGAAATTTGTTGTTGTGGCCGAAATTCTGCGAATTTATTATTTACATTTACAAATAAAATTCAAATGCCTTTAGATTTTATTTTTACTGGCGGCTAGAGAATTCGGGTGGAAGTAACTTAATACATTTTTTTTTCGTTGTGATGAATCGCAAATTAATTATATATTATAACTAGCATCTTACCCTTGCTTCTCCCGGGTACGTTCCTAACTGTAGCCTCTGTGTTAGTCTACCTATGTACTGAGTTTTATCCAAATGCGCTCAGCGGCTTCAGCGGGAGTTACAAACATACAAACTTTCCTATATATTGTATTCAGCTCTTTTTAATGTCCCACTGCTGGGTACTGGGTACCTTCAATACGAGGCATCAGGCATTAGTCCAACACGCTGGTCAAGTGCGGGTTGGTCGACTACACGTGTCTTTTGAAAACTTGCTAGGTTCTCGCAGGTTTCCACACGATGTTTTCCTTCACCGTAAGACAAGTGGTAATCATGTTGGAAATGATTCGCACATGAAAATATCAGAGGTGTGAGACCCGAATTTGAACCCGCTTCACTCGGTTTCCCAAGAAAACTCATTACCACTGGGCTACCACTGTCATATATTATATTAGCTTGATTTAATAGTTTAGAAGTTCACGTCCGCACATTTTCATTGAAGGCCACGCTAAAAGGGTCGCGTTTTCCAACAACTGAGCTCCATCAACCCTGCGTTCGCGTTATTATGATGCAATGTTAATTGTGACAAACACGTCCAACGACTGCGTAACTTCCCTCATTACCTTTCATATTTTAAAAGTAGTTATAGGAGTATCAAGTTTTAAACCATGTTTAACCCATCAACTCCCATGTGGCACCTGTGCATACAATTTAATATTAAGCATTGTAAAAGGAAATTTATTTGATTACTAGGTCCTGCCTTTGACTTTACGTGCCTTGTGTTTCTTTAGTTCATTGTAATGAGTTATGACCCATCTATACTCATCTATAGATAGGTACTAATATTATAAAGATTTTTGTTTATTATTTTGTTTGTAGTTCATATTTTGAAACTGTCATGGCGATTTTAGTTGTTCTTTTACTAATTCTTAGCTATATTATTCCAGATATCCATATAGGAATATGGTACAAGTTACGTTTGTGATGAAATCTGTTCTAGCCGAGTTGTCAATTTTTTTGTCTAGCAAGTAAATAATATTTACCTATTTATTGAACGACGTAACATTAATCCTAAAAAGATATATTTCATTATAACAAGTGCTTAATTAAGATAAAATTTGCCATTTATAGTACGAAATTTGGTTATATAGTTTGAGAGATACATTTACCTTCTAATGGTGTAAGAGTTAAGATACATAAATTATCTAAGTCACGCTACTTATTACAAGCGAATAATATTTAATGTTTGTGGCACGTCCGTAATAATCGGTAATATTCGGTAATATTTTAAGGCGACACTTGCAACCGGTGGAATGGGCAATAATCAGATACCTAACAGATGCCTGCTTGAGAATGTTCATGGATTAATACGTGAATTTTACAGATACTGTAATGTATACGTATTTTAAATGAAACAATGACAGGATTTATTCAGAAAAGATGTTTATCGATTTAATAGCTTACTAATGAATCGTGTTTTATATTGAATTAATTTTATTCCCAAACAGTTTTATGCCTAATTGTAGATCGAGACTTCTTAATTTGACTTTGATTCATATAAAGGCTATTTATATCGTTAAGTTAATAAAATAAATGTAACTTCGATATTTAAAAGAGCAACTGTTGAGTTTCTTGCGGGCTCTTCTCAGCAGAACTGCTTTCCGAGTGTAGTAGCTTCTTCACGGACTGACTACACTGACGCTTACTTTAAGTTAAAAAGGAGGCACTTGTAATAAGTCTAGTTGAATAAAGTTTATTTCATTTCATTTCATAACTTGTGAGAAAAATGTTCTCTATATTTTACGATTGTAAATACTGTTTACTCTAGGTATTATCAACCATATATTATACCCTAAGTTTTATCTGGTCTTGTCAAACTCACTCAAACTTTAGTATTTAAATAATTATAACTACTCAAATATATGTATATTCTTTTAGTAGATAATAATATAAACCGTTATATTTTAACCATAGTGTTTATAGGTCAACCAGTACATATGTATTAATATGTCTATATATACAAAAGTCGATGTCTGTATATATGTTTCCTATGACTCCAAAACGGCTGAAGCTATTTTGATGAAATTTTCAGGTAATTTTCAGACTAACTTAGCGGGTGTTCCTGTGCATTTTGTTAGCGATCGGTAGTTTGAACGCGGGCGAAACCGGCGGGTATTGCTAGTAATAGATAACATTAATTTTCTAAGTGCCACATCTACAATACTCGTACTCTTTGCGCAGGCTCGCCACTCGAGCACATGACGGATGGGCGCGGGTGTGGTTGAGTCGCGTGACAAATGTAGCCGCAGTCGAATGCCGTTGAGCGTCGATACTAGGTATATGCTTTATGATTTTATCTTTATAGTAGTATATTATGTCCAGTATATATACATACATATAAAATGGATATTAGTATGTCATTTTATATAACTTATTTTCTTACTTTTGAATGGTTTCTGGAAGAAATCTCTTAAAGAAATAAGTTATCCTTTGGCGATATTCTGTTACTTTATTTTGTATAACATATGTTTTTTATTGCATAAATAAATAAATAATAGTTAAAAATGTATATCGACTTTGAAATTACTTGAAAAATAATTCTTCCACCCTTCGGGGTAGAACAACCTTTTTTTGAAATTTGTGAAAGACCCATGAAAATCTGTTTAGAATTAGTGAATGACATACGAAGGAAGATTTTTTTCAACGGGAAAGTGAGAATATCTTTTGTACGGTTTTTTCTATGGTGTCGTAAAAAAATATCGTTTTTTGACCTTGATTTAAATAAAATTTGGTAAAGATGTAAACGTTATCGCTAGATAATAATATAGGCTTTTAAGAAAAAAAAGTCGTACATAGAAAAGTTTTAGATATTTGGACAATTGTAAAAACAATTATTATCATGAAAAATAAATATGTTATTAATATGTTGGGACATTAACACGCAGCACCATCTAATTCCATGGTAAGACACGTGGCTTTTGTTATGAATGCCAGATAATTCATACACTACACATATGTAACTTTAAATACATACATATTATAAATATCCCACCATGACTGGAGTACCATCATTCGTGCTCATCACACAAACATGCCCCCAGCGAGACTCGAACGCGCGACCGCTAGCACAGCAAGTAGGGTTACTACAAACTGAGCCAAACGTGTCGTCAAATGGTAAAAAGCACAACATAATAGAAATATAATTACCCGCCCTAAAACATGTAAATACTTAACTTACATCACCTAGCTACATTACCTCCTACTACGTGTACTAAAAATAGCATATCGCGAGTAACCCTTAGGGAAATAAGTTTATTTATGTAAATATTCCATAGTAAAATCGTAGAGTTTGTTAGGGCTAAGTACGCACTGAAAACATTTCAATTATGAGAGTACTCTCTTCAGACTGCATTTAAACTATTTTAAAAGGTTCATGTTTTAAATGTACGAAAATTATATTAACTTCATATGTTTATATTAAAAATTGCTAATGTTATAATTAATATTTCAAATTTTTTATATCAATATTTTCAAGTGGTTTAAATTTAACCAACCTGTTTTGGCTTGCAAATAAAGTGAAGTGATTAACTGCTAATAGGCTTATATTTTGGAAAAATGTAGAAGTGTAAAATACGTGTTTTTTTACAAATTTCAACTAAATTTTCTATTAAATTATGCTCTTTTTTTTAAAGTTGGTTCAATAGTTCCAAGTCTCATCTCTTATATAGAACTAGCGGCTTACCCTCGCTTCGCTCGGGTTCGCCTCTAGGAAAACAAAAACACACGTGATCCGTACATTTTTCCGGTATAAGGTATCAGCTTTAAACATGCCAAATTTTACAAAATTTGGTGCATAAGTTGTTGTGTACTAAGCTGTATAAGTTATTATAGTTACTTAACTATCCCACGAAAACCCTTTAAATGTCCGGGATGAAAAGTATCTAAAATCTTGACCGGAGATATAAGGTACACCATGCAAAATTTCATTTAAATCGGTCCAACAGTTTCAGAGATTAGCCCGTACAAACAGACAAACAGACAAACACACAGAGAAAGAAAAATATTGAAAAAAATCTGGATTTGTTCTATTTTTCTTCTTACATCCCCCTGACGCGGTTTTTAGACCTCGTCCTTCAACCTCTATTATTATATGTATAGATAAAATGCTTTTTGTTCATTAAAATTACCTAAGATAACAGAAATAGATAAAACTGCAGAAGATTTATACCTAACAATATAGTTAGTATATTAATTTTTGAATAATGGTGGTTATTATCGTTATAGCATTCGTTATAATACTTTTAGTCTATTGGTCAAAATTCGACCATTTGAGGAAAACATAATATATGAATATAATTTACCTAACCATATAAAAAACTGTTTCCAAAATTTGTTATCGATAGCACTAAAGCTCGTCAATAGCTACTAAACAAAAGAAAAAAGAAAAAAGAAAATCGTTTGACAAACAGAGGAAAAAAACGGTACTGATCTATTTGTCTTTGCCTATTTATATATAGATAACCGTAAAGCTAGTAAAATATTTGTCACGCATAATCTATTTCTCAAGTTAAATGGGCAGTTAAATAAAACTATCTTTTCGGATTTTTTCGCGGATTTATTTTGATTTTTGTTTCCCGACGTTTCGATTGCTTTACAGCAATCATGGTCACGGGAGAGACTAAGGTGTTAGATGTCTCAATGGCATTATACAGTTGTTACAGACAGCCTACCTACTATTTTACAAAAATGATTTTAAAAATTCAAAAATGGCATCAAAGTACCTTACAATATTGGTTGATTTTAATTCTAAACATTTTAAAGTTTAAGTTTTTAATAAGTATTATAATTAAATATAGCAATATTATTTACTTAATTTTTGCTAGTATAATAAATATTACAATTTTCTTTATTAATTACTAATCTTATTTAGTGTTGCTATTATTATATTATCTGTAACCATAAAGATTATTAAACATTTTTTAAAATATCAATTATTTATTTAAGCAATATAATTGTTTTATATGTAGTTTAAAAAGAAGTTTAATATTAATTTAGATTGTTATTATTTAAAGTTAAAATATTAAGCAACACTATTGTTAACTTTATAGATAAAAAATGTTAATTAGAATTTGAAATAATTGATATTTTAAAAAATGTTTAATAATCTTTATGGTTACAGATAATATAATAATAGCAACACTAAATAAGATTAGTAATTAATAAAGAAAATTGTAATATTTATTATACTAGCAAAAATTAAGTAAATAATATTGCTATATTTAATTATAATACTTATTAAAAACTTAAACTTTAAAATGTTTAGAATTAAAATCAACCAATATTGTAAGGTACTTTGATGCCATTTTTGAATTTTTAAAATCATTTTTGTAAAATAGTAGGTAGGCTGTCTGTAACAACTGTATAATGCCATTGAGACATCTAACACCTTAGTCTCTCCCGTGACCATGATTGCTGTAAAGCAATCGAAACGTCGGGAAACAAAAATCAAAATAAATCCGCGAAAAAATCCGAAAAGATAGTTTTATTTAAATGTCAAATATTCGCGTAAATCTAAGAAAGTATTAAATGGGCAGACTAAATTTCTTTATGTTATTCGTAACCGTACTACATAATATACATATATGTATGTATTTAAACTGTTGGCAGGCAATCGTTCATTCATTAAAATTTTAAGGATTGAATTCCGGTACTTCCGACCCCACTGATTACCAATTAAGATTATATAATAGCGAAAGTCTCATCGAAATCCACTTAACATTTTTTGAGATATTGTGGGATCGTTTCATATAAAATGGGATAAATACCAATGGTGATATTTCAATAGAAAATGCAATAAAGTGCAATGTCCTCCCTATGGTTTGGAATTATGATTGCATATTGATAGTTATTTATGGGTTTTGTACAATTTTTATAGGCTTCTGTATTTAACGGGTCTGCGGCGAACGATTATGAACGGCATTACCTTTGAAACCCCCTTTTAAGATAGAGGGTGATTGAGAAATGATGTGAAATATGTAGAGCTGTTATTTAAATTTTATTTTAATATTTCTATTATGATCATGTTGTACAATATTTGCATATGTTATTTAAAATGCTTGTTTGTTTTTGTGTTTCTTTGGTAATAGTCTGGTGCCAATATTTAGTAAATATAATTTGGGATATAATGAAATTGAATGTCGTTATTTTTGTGTACAACGTTATAAATAAGACAGTTTGTGTGTGTATGATTATTACTCCTTCACATTCAAATTCGGGTTAGATGTTCATCAAATTTAGTATATATTTAGACTATGAACCAGAGCAACATAACGAATACTGTTTTATCTGAGCGAAGTGAGGGTAAGTCTCTAGTCTATACTAATATTATAAATGTGAAAATGTATATGTTTAGACGTTTGTTACTCAATCACGCCAGAACGGCTGAACGGATCTAAATGAAATTTGGCACAGAGATAAATTATAGTCTGGAATAGTACATGTACTACTTTTTATCCCGAAAAAATGTACGGTTCCCGTGAGATAGATTTGTTTTTGTTTTTTTACAGGCGAACCCGAGTTCGAGGGTGAGCCACCAATATAAAATAAAGCATAGCAACAATAAAGAAGTAATACATATGTATATTTTTTTTTTTTAATTGTGATGACGGTTATTGTCTTGAAATAATTTTTTTAAAGACAATTTATAGAAAATGTTTTGAAACTTAATTGATCTGGTTTCTTTTATTTAATTAATTAATATTCACAACAAAGTTATGTTTTTGGAGATATTTGAAATAAAGATGAATTATTACTTTTAATTCATTAAGAATATCGTATTCGTATAGGCATCAGAATAAATACATTTAATTATTTCTTACTTAGTAAATAAAATCTATACGATTATTGTAAGAGTATGTTTGTTTGTTTAAAGATACTTATTTCTCTAAATACTACATAGATTTGAAAAAAAAAATTTACACATTACAATTATCCTTATATTTTAGTTATATCAACTCTATGAAAATACCAGTTTCCCTACTCACCCTCATTTCGCTGCATACTTTCAAAGTGGTACAGAAGAAATATGGCATTATTTATATTAAATTACTGTACAGGGGAGAGTATTGTTTGATGATATCTGCAGTTTAGTACTTCTATATGCCTCTAGCCATGTTGTTACGATTGGTATACGAATTTGCTTTCAGCATATCTAAGGATATTTATGCTTTTTTATTTGAAAATTAGTTTACGTATAAAAAAAACTTAATGGATTTTTAAACTTTTAAAAATTAAAAAAAAAAGTTTAGTTTATGGTATACAATGTTAATTAATTTTGTGAATTTGTTCTTATTTTATGCATCGATAGAGCGATAATTAATTTTACTTTTTGCACATATATATGTGGTAGTGCTAGTCCAGTGGTAACGTGCTCGCTTGGAAAACCGAGTGAAGCGGATTCAAATCCCGGGTCTCGCACCTATGATATTTTCATGTGCGAATCATTATCACTTGTCTTACGGTGAAGGAAAATATATTGAAGAAATCTGAATGTCTGAGCATGGTGGACTATGGCCTGATCTTCTTTACATTGAAGGGAGGCCCGTGCCCAGCAATGGGACGTTAAAGGGTTGAATACATGCATACATATATATTACACTTTTTATCCTATTACTTTATATGATACCCTTAAGATATTACATATCTTACTTATAAAATAACTGTCAGTTATTAAAATAATTGGTAAAAAAAACTTGCATAGGTAATAGTATCCTCCTTTACATTTTCCATCATCATCCAAAGAAACGTAACCTAAAGGACTTTATCGCTATCGACATCTCCGATTCGCCAAAGTGGCAAAGTTTTCGCATAAATTACGCGATAAACGAAAATATTGTCTTCGGCATATTTTCCCAGTTGAAGATAATAAGTTTTACCAAACAATAGAGCCCACGAAACTCCATTACGCGCGGTCCATCTCAATATGCCCAAATTTATAGTATTACGACTGTTTTGTTGAGAAATAAAGCAAGAAAGATATATATTATGTCTTTTAATACATAATAATATTAAGATGAGAAAATATGTTTGTCTGATAAATGTGGGACATTAACACACAGCACCATCTAGTTCCATGGGAAGCTATGAGGTCTGTTCTATGGATAACAGATAGTAGATACATTACTCATATATAATTAAAAATATATACATATTATAAATATAAACATCCATGTCTGGAGTACAAATAATCGTGTTCATCACATAAATGAATGCACCCAGCGGGACTAGAACTCGCGGCTGCTGGCACAGCAAGTAAGGTCACTACAAACTGAGCCAAACGTGACGTTAAACATTGTGTTACCTTTTAACAACTAAACCGTTGGACAGATTTCCATGAAATTAGGATAAAATATAAATTCGATAACAAGGACTAAATCGCGGGTAAATATTCTCTTTATTTTAATCTATTTAAAAGAAGTTTTAAATACAGGAAAAATATATTACTATAACATATAATTATGGAATAAAGGTATAAATTGGATTCTCCTTTTTTTATGAACGAATTTTGATGTAAAAACTAAAAATATGCCTTGAAAAAATAAAGTAAGATATAACATTTAAATATCATGAGCAATTCAATGTGAATGAATCGGTCATTATAATCTGAGCCATTATAAGATCATTCTGACCGATTGCGGCAACCCTATCTGTCTCAAACCTTGGTAATGAGACATCAAGCACAGGAACGACGGCTTTACGTGATTTGTTTTAGTTTAGATTTAGGAGTGTAATACCGTCAAGCCTAGTTCTAGGGAAAAAAACTCAAGATCTAGGGACTATATGATTATATGGATTTACCAGATCATTAAAGGACGACACTATCCACTATTAAACGATAGTTGCATATTTAATATTATATACTAGCGACTCATTTGTTCGTTTCGTTGGTTCATTTTGGTACGTTTTAACGGTTATTATAGATTTCTTAGAGATGAGATATTTTCCCGCAGTACAAAGTATCCTATATGTTGACCCGGAATACCAGCTATCATCGTACCAAATTTCATCAAAATCTGTCCAGTGATTTCCTCGTAATGCGGTCACAGACAGACAGAAAAAAATTCTAAAAACTATAAACTCGGCCTCTGTATCGATAATAATGTCTATTTCAATAAGATTTTCCAAAAAATACTTAATGTACAGATTCGACTTAGTTCAAATTTTGTTACATGATTAGTAGTATGCTTGTCTATGATATTCAATATTATTGGTAAAGTATTCGAAACGTCAGGAACCCAAAATCTAAATAAATCCGCGAATAAGTCCGACAAGATAGTTTTATTTAAAACGATATCTATATTATTCCTTAGTTGGAGTATATCGTAACTCACAAATCTCAGGCTCACATTCACACCATCGTTAACAGTAACAAGTACCTGGGCGACCGAGCTTCGCTCGGAGTTCTTGAAAGATTGTATATTTTACATTAAGTGACTAAGTGGTACTGAGACAGTTGTATAGATGTCGCGATAAGAACAATTTTCTTTTTAATTTGGCTTAAAAATAATTTTACATTAAGTGACTAAGTGGTACTGAGACAGTTGTATAGATGTCGCGATAAGAATAATTTTCTTTTTAATTTGGCTTAAAAATAATTAGAATTATGCATAATATTAGAATAATGCATAAGAAAAACGCATGAAAACTCGAAAACACGCGTTTTCCCAGACATTTGACTAATCTAGATCAATTTTTCGCCCCCGAAAGCCTCCATATACAAAATTTCAGCAAAATCGTTAGAGCCGTTTCCGAGATCGCTGGTATAAATAAATAAATATATAAATATACAAGAATTGCTCGTTTAAATATATAAGATATACATTTAGTTTAAAACAATGACAATGACATTTTACTATACAGCATGTAGTATGTACGCTAGAGACAGTAACGCTAGTAAGCGGCATGCATAAATCAGGCCAACTACTCGCATAGTCCATCTACGCGTGAAATAGGGCCTTTATGTGTATATTACATTCAGCATATTTAATACGTCTGTTTAAATTTTCATTGTAATGGAATTTGTTACCATTGAAAAAACTTCATATGAAATCTGAATTGTATGTATGTATTAGGCTCCTTTTAAGCCCTTTTTAACGTCCCACTGCTGGGTATGGCCCTTATATACAAGGGGGATCAGGCCATAGACTACCACGCTGACCCAGTGGAGGTTGCGGGATTTCACATGTCTTTCAAAAACTTGCTGGGTTCTCTCAGACATGCAGGTTTCACTGTTAGACAAGTGGTAATTATTTTGAAAACGATTCGCATATGAAAATATCGTTATGTAATAAAAATTCCGGAATTTGAACCCGCTTCACTCGGTTTCCTAAGCGAGCGTATTACCAATGGGCTACCACTGAACAGCTTGATCTGAACTTACTAAATTCAGCTATGGCTTAAAAAATCTCTTGTATCCACACTTTTGGTAAATAAAGCTTATAATTATATGCCAATTTTATAATTTTTTCTATTTTTAAAACGGGATCTCTAAATTTTTAAAACGATTCTACGCATTTTTTCCAAAATGTTACTAGCTAAGCACAGAATTATTTATTAACTAGCGGCTCACCCTCGCTTCGTTCGGGTTCACCTCTAGGAAAACAAAAATAAACCTATTGAACTGGAACCGTACATTTTTCTGGGATAAAAAGTAGCATATATGCTATTCCAGACTGTAATCTATCTCTGTGCCAAATTTAATCCAGATCCGTTCAGCCGTTCTGGCGTGAAAAAGTAATAAACATACATCTATACATCCATACTCACAAACTTTCACATTTATAATATTAGTATAGATAGAGATCTCTAGTAACCCAATCCAACTACATTGCTTCGTAATAAATCTTCGTGACAGTTTCAAACATCTGCATTAGAATGTGCAACAAAACGGAATGAATGTATAGTAATGTGACAGTATTGTAGATACAACCAGTATTGATAGTTAAAACAAATAAGCACTAAGGTGACGATATAATAGGAAAATTTTGCTCTAACACGCTTCGCACTTGACCGAATTTTAATGATGTTCTCCTGACCGATTTCGGCCACGGCGGCCAATCTCATGAGACTAGCCAACTGCGCAGGACATATTATAGTGCACAAGAATGCGCGCAGACACAAGTGCACTCTCTATTTTTGTCACTCTCATACTCCGGTGAGACGACTACTCGACACGACCGGTGAGAGTTAAGGCGCAGGACCGACGGCTTTACGTGCTCTCCAAGGCACAGGGGTGTAACACCGCCAACTTCCCAACTCCGGGCTGTCACTGAGGCTTACTATACAGAAAGACTCAATAACTAAACTTGGCCCGACCCGGGACTCGAACCCAAGACCTCAGGATGTACTGCCGTACATGTTAGCCACTACACCACCGAGGCAGTAAATTTAATAAACACGTACAATATACACCTATCAAATACAAAACACCCATTCCCATTAAATAAACACGACACATAATCTACTTGTACATAATATACAGTTAAATCATCACATTCGTACCAAGCCCTATAATAGAGTGCGACAAGTGAAAAACTACAACGTTTCCTCTGTTAAAATGGTCCATAATTCTAGCGCGGTCGTGTTTGCATTTCCTCGAGGAGCCGGCCGTGTCTACGAGATTTATATGCCACTCGCGGAAATTGACCGCTTACGTGCTTTTATTAATAAATAACATTTGAATATATATCATAGATCTATGGTAGGTTTATTATTAAATTAGCATTGCCCGCGGCTTCATATGCATAGTTTATTTATTTATAACTAGAGACTTACCATCCGATTTTGTTAAGAATTTCATGGGTTTTCATTTTTTTGCGCGGAGTCTGGTTCTTTTTCTAAAATAAAAGTAGCCTAAGTTACTCCTTATAACATCAGCTATCTGCTAGTAAAAGTCCCGTCAAAATGGGTCCAGCCGTTTCGGAGATTAGCCGGAACAAACAGACAGACAGACATTTTTTTTCTTATTGGTACCGTTTATACTTTCATATGCATTTAGAAAAAGCTGTTATTTTAACATTACAAACAGACACTTCAATTCTATTTTTCTGTATAGATTAAGCACTTCACTCTAAACGTCGATGTTCTATGATTAATTTTTTCTTAATTATTTGAAACAAAATGTAAAAATAATATATCAAATCAGACTTTTAGTTCTGTCAATAAACGCATTCAAATAAACAAACAAACTCGTCAATTTTTATATTAGTACAGATTATCTGCTTATATTCCCGGGGGCAAAATCCAGTAATAGAAAAATTATATCCTAAATTTCATAACCATTATTTTACGAGTACTCCCATATAATTTCTCCAAAGCAAATTACATTTAACGCAAATGCAATACGACTATGTCATTATACTACGCTATCCATAACTCAAACAATTACTGACCCTTATAACTTGATACATAATCAAAAATGACACCCTGCTTTACTTAACTAGTTTGTTTAGTTATTTACTTGATTTTTGAAGATATGAATTAGTACATTATAACCATAAAATAATAAAACAGAAACTTTAAGGCAAAAAATTAAATGGAAAAATGAAAAACGAAAACTATTTTTCTCTCTTGTAAGTTATAAGTTTTTTCCCCTTTTTTGTTTCTATTAACTTACCTTATTATAGCGTGTAATTTCATGCCTGATGTGGGTAGGTAGCTCCTGAAACACAGTTGTCTAGTTCAGGAGTTGTGGCTGTATGCATTTGTTACTATTGTGTTGTTTGAATAAAGTCTAGTTTTTTAAAATTTAAATCTTAATAACTAAGCTGCTGAATTATTGTAACTAATTTTAAGTCTGCTTGGCAGGAATTCAAGATAAGCAATAATCTTAACGTAATAATAAAACAATTGGCATCATTTATCAAAGGAAAACCTTAGATATAGTACTACAATTTCTTACAACTAAAAGTAAAACTAGATATACTAACAAAAACTGGGTCAATCATACATATATAAATAACCAAAAAAAACGTAATTTCCCCATTGAATTTGAGTTTATATAAAATGATCCTCATTTCGACGAATCGCCACCCGACGTTGACAAACCTTTCCGAATGAGAAAGATGTATTTTCCCCCGATAAAATTCGGGCTGACGGCCGACTATAAATTTCTTCGCACATTGCTGATTCCCGTTTGGCTCAAACGTTTAACTTCGAGTTACAGACGAGATTTATACCTTGGGAGTATTTTGTGCTCTACTGTGTATAAGCACTCACTTTCTTATTTACTCACAATGCTTTGAAAAGATTGCTTTTTTGGAGCTTTTTATTGTTGTAAGCTGTGCTTTTTTTAGTTATAGTAACTTTTTGTACTACATGAATGTATTAATGTTCCGCAGAAAGAGTTTGTACTAAGATTTTCGCGTTTAAGTTAAAAAGTAACACATCCACGCACATTTATAATATCATCAAAGTATAAAACAGTAGACAAAACTGATATACGTTGAGATGTTTTATGTTAAAGAATCATTGCAATTTCCAATTTTATTTAAAAAAGTAGCGACTCTTCCGTAGTTACGTTTAAACGTTTAGTATAGATTTCTCAGAGATGAGATACTTTTACACACTAAAAAGTATCCTATATGTTGACTCGGATACCCAGCTATCATCATACAAAATTTCATCAAAATATGTCCAGCGATTTTCTCGTGATGCGTTCCTAGACAGACAGATAGACAGACAAAGATTCTAAAAACTACAAATTCGGCCTTTGTTTCGATAATAATGACTATTTTAATAAGATATTCCAAAAAAAAAAAAATTATGTACGGATTCGACTCATGATTTTATTATATGTATAGATAAAGATAGTAATCCCTTTAAGTTTCGTTCCGAAGTGTTACCAAATAATTTAATACAAAAATTATTATTAAATTAAATGTATATGTATTATCTACCTAATATAATAACGAAGTATTTCGGTCGGACAACGATTGTCTATATTAATATTATAAAGAGGAAAGATTTGTTTGTTAGTTTGTTTGCTTGCACCGAATAGGCTCCGAAACTTCAGTACCGATTTAGATGAAATTTGGTAAGAAGATAGTTTGAAACCCTGGGAAGGACATAGGATAGTTTTTATTCTGGAAATCATCCCTTACGGGGATGAAAATGGGGATGAAAGTTTGTATGGGGAAGTTTGCTAGTAAAATAAGTTTTTAAAATCGCAAAAATAGAATCGAGAAATGTACTCCCTGTCTTCTCCACAATCCAAGGAGAGTGAACATATTAAAGACTGCAATTTCAAACTAAAGCCGTAAATTCTACAGTAAGGGCTCCTTCACATAAATAAAGCGAAAGACTTAACGCCAAATTAAACCACAATTTGTTGGCAGGGTGAATAAATTTTCGCCAATATGCCTAAATCTAACGATAACATCATTTTACTTTAATACCGTATTGCTTGATTGTATATCATTTTATACTTACGCAGTTTTTGTTTTGTTTTTTTTAAATATATCCATAGACATATCTCACTATTCGCACAGCTTTTATAAAATAATTAAGTTTAAAGAGATTACTAGATAAGTATAAAAAGTTAGCTCCGAGCTTTTGTATAAGCTTTTGAAGAACTATTCTGCTAAAATCATGATTCGGAATTTATGTTTAGAATATAAAACTTCTAATATACTTTATTCATTTCATCAAGAATATTATTTTTAAATTATATGCTTGAATATCCTTTATCTTACTTCTTACTAATATTATAAATGAAAAAGCTACTTCTTACTACTTCTTACTAATATTATAAAAAAAAAAAGCTATATTATTGTACAGTTTCATTAAAATCCATTTAGTGGGCAGTTTATGCGTGAAAGAGTAACAAACACCCATACATCCAGACATCCATATATCCTCACAAACTTTCTAATTTATAATATTAGTAGTATTAATTGTATCGTCCCTTTACAGTTCCACTAATCCTATCACCAAAGGTTGTCTGTAAGAGATTGCTCATAAGACCAGCTTTGCATGCCTTTTTGTCATTTTTCTTTTCATCTTCTGTACTCTTCTTTTTTTGTGTGCAATAAAGTATTTATCTATCTATTACTAAATAATAATAATAATATTAAATATATTGGGACATTAACACACAGCACCATCTAGTTCCATGGTAAGCTACGAGGCTTGTGTTATGGATACCAGATAGTTGATACACTACACATATATAACTTTAAATACATACAAATTATAAATATAAATACCCATGACTGGAGTATAAACATTCGTGTTCATCACACAAATGAATACCCACAGCGGGACTCGAACTCGCGACAGCTGGCACAGCAAGTACAAACTGAGCCAAACGTGTCGTCTATATATACAACACTAGCGACTCACACTCGCTTCTCTTCAGGTTCGTCCCTAGACAAAAACAAATCTATCCCATGGGACCCGTACACTTTTCCGGGATGATATATAGCCTATAGCCTTCGTCAGTTAACCGACTATCAAATGCAAAAAGAATTTTTCAAATCGGATCAGTAGTTCATGAGATTATGCGTTCAACCAAACAAACAAACAAACTTTTCAGCTGTATAATATTAGTATAGATAACTACAACAACAAATAACCTACAATAATCTGTTTTAAGTAATAATAAAGCGTTTTCAACATCTAATAAACAATAGTATTGTCCAGTGTGCGACCCACAATTTCAATGTACGAATTTCGGGCTATAAAATCGGGACGTGATCGAAGCGAGACAAATAAGCGAACCGTCTATTCGCTGGGCCTTTGTTATCTGACCATAAATTGGTTTGAAACGTATTCTAATACTAATATTCTCTCACATAATCTAATATTTTGTGAATTAGTTTTATTTATTCATTATTAATTTAACATTTAGTGGTTGAAATTCGAGCGTAGCGGTTATTGAAAATTGGAGGAAAACATATGATTAGAGCTTACCTTAAGGTATGAGTACTAGAAATGATAGAAATCACCAAGAACTTAAATGGTCCCATAGAGCCTTTTGATCTCTACATAAAATAGGATCGATTGACATATTTTTTTTAATATATTTTAGCATTTTTTTCGCTAACTGTACATTTTTTCCAAATTCTGTAAATACAGTTTAGAATATCTCAAAAAGTTATGGAGGGTCTCCTAGGAACGTATTCCTGTAACTATAACATTTAAAGTACCTGCCCTTACTGTCCCGTATAAATCCACCCTGTATAGATAAATAAAAATCCACCCTGTATAGATAAATAAAATGAAAACTAACAATCGAACCTATTAAGTTAGGATTTCATATTGAAAGTCTTAAAAGTAATATTTATTTTACTAGCCAGTAGATAAAGGAGAACAATTTAGAGATGTGCGAGTTATTTATGTACATTTGTATGAAGTCGTAAGTAAGTTATAAAGTTAGTTAATATTTTATGGGATATTTAATGTCTGTCTGTAGTAAATCTATGTGTTTATTGAAGTAAAACGGTATTAACTTTCAATAAATTTTCTTTTCTATTGCTTTTTGGGTGACAAAGAAAAAAAAGGAGGCACACAGTTTTCAAATTTGGTGTTTATTATTTATTACTTACGACTTACCTTCGCTTTGCTCAAGTGTGTCCCTAGGTGCACTGATTTTACTCACAATTCGTTTTATTTTTTTTTGTAAAATAAAAGTAGTCTCAGTTACTCCTTATAAAATCAGGTATCGGCTAGTGAAAGTCTCATCAAAATCAGTTCAGCCATTTCGAAAGCTAGCTGTAACAAACAGACAGACAAAAATTTAAAAAAATGTTTTTTCTTATTAATACCGTAAATTTTGACATTACAAACAGACACTTCAATTTTATTTATCTGTATAGATTAGGCATAACGATATTTTCGCTAATTATGAATTCATTTTTATGATTTGATAATGAATAGGCTACACTGATATAATAGTCTTACATATATTTCAAAATAAAAATCCAGCATTAAAAAAGCTCTAAGAGTGTAGTAATTGCTTTTAAAGTGGTATTGATGTCCAATATCTTGAGAAAAGGCATGGAGTGTATTTTGGACAGGGACCTTATCTATACTAATATTATAAAGGGGCTGAGTATGTTTGTTTGCTTCTTTTTTTGTTTGAATGCGCTAATCTCAGGAACTACTAATCTGTTTTGAATTTTTCTTTTGCATTAGAAAACCCGTTTATTGAATAAGGCTATAGGTTATTATATATCATATAATATAAAGTCTATCTATTCCATACTAACCATTAAATATACAATATAATCATTAAAGATGACGTAAGTTTGTATCTGTATGTTTACTCCTTAACATTAACACCACTGTAATTGAGTTATATAGGCAGTGGTAGCCCAGTTTTAACGCGCTCGCTTGGGAAACCGAGTGAAGTGGGTTCAAATCCCGGGTCTCGCACCTCTGATATTTTCATGTGCGAATCATTTTCTAACTTGATTACCACTTGCCTTACGGTGGAGGAAAACATCGTGAAGAAACCTGCATGTCTGAAAGAACCTAGCAAGTTTTCGAAAGACATGTGAAGTCCGCCAATCCGCACTTGGCCAGCGTGGTGGACTATGGCCTGATTCCCCTCGTCTTGAAGGGAGGCCCGTGCCCAGCAGTGGGACGTTAAAAAGGGCTGAATACAATTGAGTTAGAGGCACTACATTTGTATATGATGAATTAATTGTATCAATTCTTATGAAGTAAAAAGTAATAGATTTTCAGATATCAAAAATACAGAAAAAATATTCAACAAAAAAGTTATGATTGACAAAATAATAATAATAAATCATATTATATAAATATATATATATATATATATATATATATATATATATATATATATATATATATATATATATATATATATATATATGTATATATATATATATATATATATATATTGTTGATAATTGCAGTATTTCCAAGTGAAGTGTGTGCGCATGTATGAGTTTGGTTGTGTAAGTGTGTATATATGTATATATTATGTAGATAGACTTGGAGTAACACATAGGTTACTATTAATAATAAAAGTTGTCAAAAGGTGGCGTTACCTGTAGGCTGTAAGTATATATGTATATATGTACATATATACATATATACTTACACCTAAAATACTTGAATGTATGTATGTATTATCTATCATCGTACATAATATAATTTATATCTAGTCAAATAAATCTTGCTTTTGCTTTTTACATTTTAAACAAAGGTTATCTGAAATCACCTTTCAACCCTTTCGCAGTGGATAAATTACTAATCTACACAATCGCGGGCAAACGATAGTGTAATATAAAAAAGAATTTATCCTGTTTTGTAACGTACGCACTAGCCATTAAACCTATTCCCATGAAACTTTGATGAGATATTGTGTACACTTGTAAAGGTTTTTGACGTAGTCCAATCAATTAAAATGGGTGATACGCGAATTGTGGGAGATCATTTGAGATTTTTCTCAGGGCAGTACCGGACAAAGCCGGGGTAGGAGAGGCTGCTAGTCTTACTAATAATATAAATGTGAAAATTTAGATGTTTGGATGTTTGTTACTCGCTACGACAGAACGGCTGAACGGATTTCGATGAAATTTAGTACAGAGATAGATTACAGTCTGGATTAACACATAGGTTACTTTTGATCCTAGAAAAATGTACCGTTCCCGTGGGATAGATCTGTTTATGTTATAGATAAATTATATCCTAAATCCCATAAATTATTATTTTACTTGTACACCCATATAATTTCTCCAAAGTAAATTGCTTATAACACAAATGCAATACAACTTACGATGTCATTATATTACCCTATCCATAACTCAAACTATTATGTACTGACCCTTTCTAGTTAGTAGGAGTGTTTATAATATTTCTTCAATGGCCCTAATTGTGTTGTCAGCCTCTAGCGCAATTTATTTTCAACTTCGTCAAAGATTAGAACATCAGATATATTGCATGAAATTATATAAAAATATATAAATTTCGTTGCATTTTTTTTAATTTACTAGTAAATATATCAAATTGTCAAACATACCTATGTGCTTAAAATTTCTATAATACTAGGTACGTTTTAATGGTTGGTATGGAATAGATAGATATGTATATATGTATATATAGGGAAGTACTTTAAAAAAAACTTGAAATCATCCCGTATTTTTCTATGTTTGATCATAAACGTTGAAATATTTCTTCATAAACTTATAGGTGTGAATTTTTTGTCCTTAACTTGAGAAATGATTTGTTTCTAATACAAATTTTCAACCCCTTTTAAATTTTATTTTTGCGACAAAAAGTATTTAAACAAAATTGAACAAAAATGCTATCCTTCTCCAGCCTCTCTCTAAACTAAACTTCATCAAAAAACAGCGGTTTAGATGTAACGTGTGTAACGTAACAGACAAACAGACAGATTTACTTTCGCATTTATAATATTAATATGGAAAACATATATAATATTACATGTAAATACTATATGAAATTTTTATGTTTTATTCATATAAATTCTTTAATAAAGTATTGACACGACGACAGAACGATTCTTTCAACTACTCTATGGCGTGACCTTTGAATTATAGTCCAAGAGATGGAGTGTGAAAAGTGGCAGATGTTGTTAACGTAATTTAGATAATAGTTTGTGTAAATAAATGGCGGAAACTCGATAAGGGCCAAGTATTGGTTAGAGGGATCGAGTTTATTATGTGAGAGAGAATTTCTTAAGAGCATCTGGTGTAATTTATTTCGAAACTAATCGCAATTGGCATTTAAATGGTTACGTCATGGGAAAATTACATATGTATAGTAAGTTAGCCTATCAAGTCTTAAAATTAAGAAGAGAAGGTCTGTTTTCGAACGACTTTTTTTATTTAATAAGTTTTTTTTGTTAATTTAGGGATAAGAGGCCCTAGACTACATCATTTTACTAAGAATTAATACTATAAAACCAATACACTGTGCAACACAGAAAATTGTCACAACGGCAAGAATTAAATATTAAATAACACATGAACTCAAAATTTGAAATTTCAGTCAAAAATATTTATTTATTCATCAAAGGGTTACCATCAACTCTTACTAAAATCAATCGTTTCGGAATTTCGTACCATAAGCTTTATAAGATGTTTAGTTTAGGTCTCAAAATACACAAATATAAAACAAACCTCAAACTTTAGTCGTTTTAACATAATTACCACTTGTCTTATGGTGAATGAAACCATCATATAACCATAGGAAACCTGCATGTCTAAGAAAACCTAGCAAGTTTTTAAAAGACATGTGAAGTCCGTATACTCGTACTTGATCATTCCTCTTACCCAGCAATGGAACATTATAAAGATCTGAATACAAACATACAAGCTCTTTGCTTATATATTTAATCTATTCAAAAATTTTATTTCAATTGCATTTTAAAATAGACGTTCGGACATTCAACTGAGTTACTGACTTATATTCTAAAAGCAAAAAATACATCAATTTTATTCTACGACATTATCACTATTCACTTAATAAGTTTTCTTACTGTAACAAGTACAATTCATTATCCCTACAGCAATCTATCAGCGATAAACGTGGGCCGCGTTAAAATAAATTGATTTTATTCAAATTTCTATTAAAGCGCCTTGTTACTGGTTCTGATTCAGAAGTAACGATTTTTGGATAGTATACTTTTAAAACGGAACAAATTATATAGATGAAATCTTATGACTTATCCTCGTTTCGCTCGGGTGCGTCCCTAGGTACCGAGGTTTTAATTTTTTTTGATCGGGACTCTAATTTTTTTTCTAAAATTCAAGTGGCCTAAGTTACTCCTTAAAACATCAGCTATCTGCCAGTGAAAGTCTTGTCAAAATCAGTCTAGGCGTTTCGGCGATTAGCCGGAATAAACAGACAGACAGACAAATAATTTCATATGCATTTTGTAAAAAGTTGCCATTTTGACATTACAAACAGGGACATCAATTTTATTTAACTGTATATATTACTCTTGTGTAAAAAAAATGAAATCTGGTAAAAAATGAAAAATTAAATTCTTAAGAAAACACTATTGCAGTATAAATTGCGTATTATTAACCCAAAATGAGTACTTTTATATTAGAAGTCGGTCAAAAAAAATATTATCATATACATATTGTATCTTTCAACTTTTTAAAAGTTAACATATTTATCGTGAGATTTACCTTTTCATAATAAGTATTATTTTTTTTATTAGTATATTTATTAGTGGTAAAGCTAAAGTTTATATTGTGTGAGAGTGTGTATGCGTATGTGTGTGTATATGTATATGTGTATGTGTGTACGTTTGTATGTTTGTATTGTGTAAGCTTTACGTCGAAACGTTTCGGCGTGTACTCAATTCACTGAACCTCTTACGCATAGCTGGACTGATTGAGCTGAAATTTATCATATTGAGTTATTAACACATAGGCTACCGCTAGTAATTTTGTCAAAAGGTGGCGCTACCTGTATCCATACTAATATTATAAATATGTGTGTGTGTTTGTTTTTTTGTTTGTTTGTTTGTCCTTCGTTCACGTGGAAACGAAAGGACAGATTGGCGTAATTTTTTGTGTGGAGATATTTGGAGGGCAGGAGAGTGATAGAGACTATTTCTTTACCGCGGAAGATTATCACATTCCAATGGGAAAACAACATCAACACGATTATAGTACAACCCAAAAAAATATTTATGATCAGAATTACTTGAAACTTGGTATTAATGCTCTTCAATACAATTAAATAATATGTGTTTAGCATTTTTTGAAACTCATCACATAAGAGGGTAAAATAGGGCATGAAAGTTTGTATGAAACCTTTTAGAGTTTTTTTTGCAACTTCAGCGCGAGCGAAACCGCGGGTTTTGCTAGTAAATTACAAATATGGGATGCATCCGAGCAAAGTCAGTATGACGATAATTTTATAACAAAGAGAAAATAGTACAAATTAATACTAGATGTCATATCCATTTCTTCCAAAATTCAAGAAATTTAAGCTTGTAATTGAAAAGTTTTCTAACGTGGAGATGAAAAGTGATTTATAAGACGGACTACAGCCTTTTTCCGAAATCTTCTTACAAAGCCCAAAAGTCTAACGAAGTCAACTAATTCGATTTAAATTTGCGTCAATCTAAGAACTCTAGTTTAATTGGTTTTTTCTTTATTATTTACTAGCAAAACCCGTGACTTCGCTCGCGCTAAAACTACAACAAAAAACTTTAAAAAGGTAGGTTTCTTACAAATTTTCATCCCTTATTTTATCTCCGTATGGGATGAATTTCAGAAAACGCTAAAACACGTATTTATTTAATTGTATTGAAGAGCAAGTTTCAAGAAATTCTGATCATAAATATTTTTTGGATTGTGTTATAACGTGTATTCCCGTGGGCATGAAATAATCTCCCGCGGTAAAAAGTATCCTATATGTTGACCCGGATATCCACCTATCATCATACCAAATTTTATCAAAATCCCTCCAGTGGTTTTTTGTGATGCGGTAACAGACAGACAGACAAAAATTCGAAAAACTATAGATTCGTTCTCTATATCGATAATAAAGTCTATTTCAATAAGATTTTCCAAAAAAATTTAAGGTACAGATTCGACTCAGAATTTTATTATATGTATAGACTAATGATCACTTTTTGTTTTCTTCTTGTGCAAAATATTTTTTGAAATATACTGTAAGGCAGTGGTAGTCTTGTTGTATGTTGGGGTTATTTAGAAAATGAAGTAAAGCGTATTCCCCGAATCTTACCCCTTTGGTCTTTCATGTACTAATCATTTTCAAAATGACTATCACTTGCTGTATTGAGAAACCTGCATATCTGATAAAACTTAAGTAATTTTCAAAAGACATGTGAAGTTAACCCGTTCTTGGCCAGCGATAGACTTGTTATAATTATAATATACTGTAACGAGTTTGGGTTCTAGGTTCTGAAATTAAAGCTGGGCAATTTCTATTGAAGTATTGTATTCCACTCTGTTCAATATTGCCTTTTTACAATCGCGTCAATACATTCGTTTGTTGATGCGAAAAAGTTGGACTTACCAACAAACACATTTTCACACGTTTTTTTATATTATTAATATACAAGATTACTTATTAAATTATAAATGAAAAAAAAATAGAGAGTTAAATGTCACTTTCCCTTTGTCGTCTCAGTAAAGAATTTCTAGCCATTCGTACGTGCTCTCATACAAATACGTGTTTTAACAAATTTTCTAAAACTTCAATAATAAATTTAATATAGGTACCTATTTCATTAGCAAAATAAACTTTTGGAATATATTCATTTAATTCGTGCGCCTCGTAATTTTGTACGTAAATCACCGCTATCGCCTTTATTAAAATAATTTACAGTTAAAATCAACTTCGGGGGTAATTTAATGTTTCATGACTGGTATTTGTTTTTCATAATAATAGTAATAAATTTGCTTCATACCGCTTTTGATTTGCATTTTAACCCACGATGCCTGACAAAGTTTTAGAACTTATATTACTTTTTACAAAAAAAAAATCAAAATAAAGAATAATCCCGTTATTATATAAAAAATAAATATGTCTTAACTTAAGACTCACCGGCAAAGCCAGTACTACCCACTAAAAGTCAAAGGAACTTCCCCCATCTAATGGGGCGTCGCAGGATCGCTTACGTACTCAATCATGATACCCCAACAATAATAGGGTTGCTACACAGTCCACCCTGCTATCACAGAAGTACCAGGAGCAACCCGTATAGCACACCGCCCACCGAGATGGGCTGCCTCCTAATGCGTTTCTTGGCTTCGCACCCGGCTGTATTGCCGGGCAATACTGAGCCCTCACAACCATAACAAGTAGCTCTATGGCGTTACTCACGAGTAGATGTGCTTCATTTGTATGGGTCACACAAACATAGAATAGACATTGATTTGAGATGTCATTTTCTTCTTAAAAACAACAAAAATACCATTAAATATTATTTAATTCAAACAAACTCAGCCGCTTTCTTTAGCTGAAAGCAATTATATAATTGCCTTTTTATCACCTTCCAAACTTTCGTTTCATTTGTTCTTACTAACATCTGTTCATTCCAATTAATTATTGTGATTAATTGAAAAAAAAGCAGTAAAACGGCCCAAGTTGCTGGCAAAATTACTTTTTTACGGCTTCTTGGTGCGCAATGATTTATCGTTGCGGTGGGCTCAGTACGCGATGTTGTTATCCATCATCGTGTTAGGGTAGCCAAGGTCTGCGGGACAAAGGGATATGTTTACGACATATGAAGTTTCTGTAATTATTTTTACATTATATATAAATTATTACCGGTGGTAGGACTCTGTCAAGCCTGAGGAGTCCGACTGGATGGGTACCACCCCCTTATCTATTTCTGCCGCCAAGCAACAATGATTGCATTGTTGTGTTCCGGTTTGAAGGATAAGGTAGCCAGCGCAATTACAGGCAAGAGGCATATCATCTTAGTCCTCACAGTGACAACGCACCTGTGGTTCTGCATTTTTGTTAAAACCTAAGTGCATGAACCGTAGGTGCTATGGGCGACAGGTACTGCTTTCCATCAGGTAGTCTGTCTGCTCGTTTGTCACTGAATCTCATAAAATATATATATATATATATATATATATATATATATATATATATATATATATATATATATATATATATATATATATATATAAATTAATGTACCTTAATTGTCGAATGGGTTAAGAAATTTAACACTATTATACTAAATAAACATTTTCTATAGAGGATATTTATGATGTTTTCTACTCACATTTATGTGTATATGTACATACATATATATTACATATGTATATGAAATATTTCTTCATTACGTAACCGCTTAAGGTCTTTTTTTACCGATATATCTACCACGTAAGTGGAGCCACGGACAAAAAGTAATATAGAATAACTTATTATAATTGAGTTTAATAATGTTTGTGATAGCACTTATCTTTCATATTTTTTTTGGATAAAGCTGACATTGCAGTGTTCTGCGTGTTAAACTTGGCATCTTATCTTATTCAGCCCTTTCAACAATTTGGCACGAGAAAGGGATCAGACTATCAGATGTCTTTAAAAACTAATTAGGTTCTTTCAGACATGCAGGTTTTCTGACTCCATACACTTCACCGTAAGGCTAGTGGTAATCATGATAAAAATGATAAGCACATGAAATTATCAAAAGCGCACCCGGGATTCAAAATCGCTTCACTCAATTTTCTAAGGAAGCACGTTACCTTGGGCTATTAAGGCCACTATCTTCATATGAATCTATATTAGCATGTTTCGTAATTATGCTGTTATATTATACATAAATTATAGTCGCCCTACAACTGCTTCGCCATTAATTAATATTAATTGCAGTATTATTGTAATGATTTATAACAACCAGTTTGATTAGTAAAATACATATCATGCAACATTTACTAAAGGATTGTACGGACTTACTCATAATAAATTAGTTAATCTGTATTGATGAAGACAAGATGAAGAGAAATAAGTATTTATTACAATACAAGTATTTTAACCCGACTGTGCATCGCAAAGGAGGGTAATGTGTTTATCAGTTTATGTATGTATGTTTGTTCCTATATGGCGTTCTAGAGACCAACGCTTGGGTTGATTTTGATGATTCATACGACGTTAGATTCACCCTGATAACGCGAGTGCCACAGGCTACATAAAAATAGTTAAAAAATTAAAATGGCTGATTTCAGGCGCTAAGTTGTGTCTTTAAATTTTTTTTCTTCCAAACCAATCGAATCAGCGTTCACAAAAATCTATACAACTAATATGTTTAAAAGTAACTTAGGTCAAAAAATTGCTAAATATTACATCAAATGTCTAATTGACAAAAACTAAAATTCTGTTAATAAAAAAAATATAAATAAAATAAAAACACTCGAATGCATAAAAGCTTAGTAAAAAGACAAAGACAAGTTGACGAATGAATATAGCATTTTTATGCAGTCGGAGACAAATACCTTTCATCCTTGCCGCGAGAATGTACCTGATGATGATGATGTTCTCCTGACCGATTCCGGCCACGGCGGCCAATCTCATTGAGACTAGCCAACTGCGCAGGAGATATTATAGTGCACAAGTGTACGCGCAGACACAAGTGCACTCTCTATTCCTGTCACTCTCATACTCCAGTGGGACGACTACTGACACGACCGGTGAGAGTTAAGGCGCAGGACCGCTTTACGTGCTCTCCGAGGCACGGGGGTGAAACACCGCCAACTTCCCAACTCCGGGCTGTTACTGAGGCTTACTATACAGAAAGACTCAATAATTAAATTTGGCCCGACCCGGGACTCGAACCCAGGACCTCAGGATGTGCAGCCGTACATGCTAGCCACTACACCACCGAGGCAGTAAAGAATGTACCTACACTGTGTACAAATCAAAAAATGTATGACGTTAAGACTCTATTTTGCTCTATTTTTATTATATCATTATTCTAAAAACTAGCAATTCACCCTCGCTCCGCTCGGGTTCGTCCCTACTTATGGTTTAACGTTTAGTATAGACTTCTCAGAGATGAGACATTTTCTCGCAGTAAAAAGTATCTTATATGATGACCCGGATAACTAGCTATCATTATACCAAATTTCATCAAAATCCCTCAAGTGGTTTTTCCCTGATGCGGCAATAGACAGACAGACAGACAAAAATTCTAAAAACTATAGATTCGGCCTCTGTGTCGATAATAATGACTATTTCAGTAAGATTTTCCAAAAAATATTTAATGTACAGATTTGGCTTAGTTACAATTACATAATATGTATAGGTAGATAAGCGTCTTTAATAAAATACTCAATCACCAAACATTTTCGACTAAGAAAGCAAATTATTAAGGCACGCAAAGTGTTAAATGTGTTGTAATAATAATTTCTCTTATTAAGAAAACCATTTCTTTCTGAACTGACAAGCGAGATCGAGCATAGCTTTGCGTGCTCTACGAAATTACTTTTTAGAACAATATATCTGTTATATTATTAATTATTACTTATGTACACCTTATAATGTTAAATAAGCATAATACTTTCTTAGATGAGTACTTTGGTGCCATTATTGTATTTTTTGGATTCATTTTGTTATTTTGTTGGTAGGCTGTCGGTAACAACTTTATAATGCCTTTAAGACATCTAACACCTTATCCCGTGACCATGAATGCTGTAAAGCAATCAAAACGTCGGGAACCAAACATTAAAATAAATCCCCGAAAAAATCCGAAAAGATGGTTTTATATAAAATTAAATGAGCAATTCTTACATAATATAAATGTACATATGTATAAATTTATTTTGTGTATTCCGGAAATGACTCTAACGATTTGGATCAAATTTTGTATTTAGATAAGGTTTTTTGTTTTTTTTTTTTTTTTTATAAAGGTGTCTATTCTGAAAAAAACGCAATTTTTATATCTTTTCCGGAAAACGCGGAGCGAAATTCAGTCACCAAGGTACTATAATAAAATAAGACAGTATTAATAGAACAAATAAAATATCTATTTCCATAAAAAACTTAGTAAAAAGCTCATAATGCTATATGTATTAAGTAAAACACTTTGTTATCTAAGCCTTATATTGCTATAAGGCCGAACATCTCATATTCCAAAATCCATCAAGTTACTTAGGCCTGCAAAGAATATATATAGGTGGTGGGTAATATCTCCAAAATATCTGATTTTTATATACATATCAATTAATATTATTTTAATACTAAAAACAAATATCTTAGTGATTAATAAAGATATAGTTTTGGAGATATGTTGTCGTTAAATAAAGAATTTTTGAACTGCAGAGTGACGTAGTCTATATGCTATTTATTTTATTTACATTGCAATACTCTCATGGGAGTATCCCATGAAATAAGAAGTATCCTAGTATATTAGAAAACTTACTGAAGATTGAATGCGTTGCTGTAATTCTAAAAGTTATGGTCAGCATCAAAAATTTCATTGCCAGCCAAAAAAAAAACATATATTTATTTAAAACAGTAACACGTATTAGCTTATAATGCTTTGTATTTTAATCAGACATGCCCGAAATATTTACGCCGTACGACAATGATCCCTGCAATCAAGGCAATGGCATGTCAAGGGCACGTCATTATAGACATTATTAATTTTATTTTGGAGAAAAAACATATATACTGGAAGCCACTAAACAAAAGAATTGAATTGAATTGAAAAAATATACAACAATTTTTTATATGAATATATTCGTTATCCTTCCTATCATATAGTATATAGTTCTAATTTCATCCGGATTGTGGCCTCTCGGTTCGTAGCTGTATCCTTCGTCACTAAACACGACTAACGTTAGTTGATCTCTCTCAGACTCTACATAGAGCTTTTTACAAGTACTCTTAGATCGTTCGTAGAGTCCAACGTAATTTGAAACGTGGTGTTAAGGTATACTGGTTTTGGAAAATAAAAGATGCTTAGCATTTGTCATGTCTCGTTGTTAAGAGTGTGACATGGGATGACGAGGGACGACCAAACTATTGTACTGGCATTCAAATCCGTTACATTTGTAACGATTTATAAGATCGCTATAAAGAATATTCTAAAAACATAAAATGTTTTTGGAAAATTCAGGCTAAAAAATTTTTGATGAACCATATTTATTTATAACTTAAATATTGTAAAGTCAGTGTTATAAAGGATAGTATGAAACCGATAATAGTTATTCTTTGAGTATGTTCCAATTTCGGCCATTACGGCCAGCCTCACTGAGACCAGCCAACTGAGCAGGAAATATTATAGTCCCCTCGTATATGTATTCCTCCACCTTGTCGTTATAGAAGTGGCCCACTTCGATGGGCGGTGTACCGTACGGGTACACTGCCAAAGTACTGTCAGAGAAGTACCAGGTACTGAAGTACAGAGTGGACAAGGGCACTTTCTATTTTGATTTTACTCTCAATCAATAAGACGTGACTGGTTAGAGATCAGGCACAGGACTTACGGCTTTATGTTTTTTCCGATTGACAAGGGTAGACTGCGAACTTCCTAACTTTGGACTGTTACTAAGATATAGTTACTTGAAAAACACTAAGTAACTATAATTGACCCGAGCCGGATTCGAACTCAAGAACTCCGGATCTGAAGTCCTATATGCTAGCCACTAGATCACCAAGGCAGTTAATTTACAAATTATATACATATTTTATATGTAAATATATTATTTTTGAATGTAAATTAAAAACAGGAGTATTAATGAAGCTTCATCTCATATTCAGAAATGAAATGAGTAAAACGAATTGCAATAAGCAAACAGAAAAATTTGCCCCAAATTTTGTAAAAAAACATATAATTTGAATATTATATAAATTCGAATCTTTTTACGTGAAAAAATTCAATTAGAACGAAATTCTTTATATCCAGTGTGAATTGGCTGAAAAGGACGAGACTTGTGTCAAAATAAAATTAAATGTAAATAAAGAAATATCTGGCAAACGTTAATTGCTTACAATTTTTATATCTGGCAACGTATTCCATTGGGATAAGGTTGAAAATCGTTTGAATCTGTTTAGTTGTTTGAAATTAGTAAGATTGAAGGAAGTCGAGCTTTACAAAGGCATATTTGTACAAGTCCGGGTAGAAAGTTAGTGCAACACTCGCTTCGTCATTAGAAAGTGGAGTGCGGCTAAGTGGCAAGTTGCAAGGGTCGTAAGAGGCACATTTTAGAAAGAATAAAGCGAAAGCGTGAAAGTTTCTGTAACGAGGTAATATTTATTTAGTCAAAAAGATAAGATCATGGAACAATTGGCATAATAACAAACATTATTTTTAAATGAAACTAGTTTTTAAAATTTTTCCGCACATTTATTTTGATTTTTGGTTCCCTAAGTTTCGAATGCTTTACAGCATCATGGTTACGGAGTAAGGAGAGATAGGAGACAACCATCAAAATAAATTCGCGAAGAAATCCAAAAAGATATTTCTATTTAAAATATCAAATATTCGAGTAAAGTACATTCTTACTTAATATTATACGTTTGAAAATATATTTGTTAGTCTGCTATTTTGAGCTGTAATGGAGCAATGGATTGACGGTACTCCTACAGAGGTAGTTCTGGGTGAATTTCAAGTGTACACGGTCAATTTTTCAAGATGGCGAAATGTAAATGTTAAGCTATAGACATTAGCGATAAATTCTTCGGATCATTTTGATGAAACTAAAAGTAACAGAATCTTTTAATTAGTTAAAAAAAATTACTTACCTGAAATCGAACCTGCTCCCCTTTATAATATGGACTCTATTATAGTTGTTACCTACTTATAAAGGACAAATTTCGAAAAATGTATGTTAAATATAGATATTAAACTACTACATAATTAATTTTTTCAACATTTAAAGATAATAAAAAAATAAAAATATTAACGACTATAAAATGAAAACAAAAATAAATATTGTATATATGATCTGTAGATGTACTATTGACAATCATTTGATAGCTGCAAGGAAAAACATTGTAATACATTCTTTAACAATCTAACATATAAACATCTCGCATCACGGTGCTTGTGGTCGTATTCCTTCGAAACGGCTCGACCGATTTTTTTTATTTTTTGTATATTTGGTAAGTCATAAAGTGTTTTTCACACTCCTACCCTCCGACCCAATTTTTTTTAAATAAATAAAAATGTTTGTTTAAAAATACAGGCAGTCCGAGTTGTAATGGATAAATACCGCCTAAACAAGGAAGACCTACATCTAATATTCATTGACCTCGAGAAGGCGTTCGACCGAGTACCACGGGAACTTGTTTGGAGGGCACTCAGATCACAACACCTACCTGAAATCTACGTGGAGTTAATAAAAGATATGTACCGAAATGTCTCCACCAAAGTCAAAACTCCAGCAGGCTTTAGTAAAGCTTTTGAAGTGGGAGTAGGCGTTCACCAGGGCTCAGCGCTTAGCCCGTTACTTTTTAATTTAGTTATGGACCTAATTACAAAGGATATTCAGGCTCCACTCCCAATGAACCTCCTATATGCTGACGACATAGTTCTAATCGCTAACACAGCAAACGAACTTCAAGACACCCTGCACAGATGGGTCAACGCCCTTGAAGCCTCCGGTCTCAAAGTCAGTCGATCCAAAACAGAGTACCTACAATGCAAATTCAACAACAGTAACCACACGTCTACAATCCACTACCCTGACACCCTACAGGTACCAAAGGTGACACGCTTCAAGTACCTAGGATCTCTTATAACCGAGGATGGTAACATAGAAGAGGACGTGATTCATAGAGTCAACGTAGGCTGGCAAAAGTGGCGATCGCTGACTGGAGTACTGTGCGATACACATATGCCCGTCCGTACTAAGGGAAAAGTGTATAAGATGGCAGTTAGGCCGGCGCTGTTGTACGGGGCTGAGTGTTGGCCTGTCAAAGAAACGAACGTGCAAAAACTACATACAGCCGAAATGAAAATGCTCAGATGGGCCGGAGGAGTTACACGATTAGACAAAGTGAGAAACGAATACATCCGTGGCAGCTTCAAGGTGGCACCGATAGCCGAAAAGCTTACCGAAAGTCGTCTGAGGTGGTATGGCCACGTAATGCGTAGAGATGAGGAGTACGTTGTCAAGAGAGCTCTAAACCTGCCGGAGAAAAAGAGAGGCAGAGGACGACCCCCGTCGACATGGTGGTCCAGTATGACGAGACTTGTGTCGAAAGAAAACCTGCCTGACCCGACAAGCCTCGACAGATTATCCTGGCGCAAGAAGATTAGGAGAGCCGACCCCACCTAAAGTGGGAACGAGCAAAGGAAAAGAAGGAAAAGAAGAAGTTTGTTTAAAAAGTTTTCTTTAATTCGGACTACCGGATAGTGCAATAATATTAATGAGAACGTATTTGTGTTTTTAAAATCAACGGATTCGATTTCCAGCTAGCAACATTTTCCTTTTATAAAAATAATGATATAGTTTTTTTTTCATCAAAATCAAATACTTTTGTGTTAAACTATAGATAAAAGTGTGAAATGCTCAAAAGATTGTGCATTTCACACTTTTGCACATAGTTTAGATTTTAGTATTCATTCTCATTTAACACATTAAATATTATTATAAATAAATATTATTAATGTATTCAAAAACACTATGAGTTTTAAACTTTTTTGTTTCAGGTGAACCTTTATAACAACTTACTTATTCTTCAGGAACTTTCGAAAATATCGTACAAAATACTTTACTCATTATATCCATTTAATAAATTGAGATCATAAGAATTTATCACTGGCTACTTTTTATCCGCAGCTTACCTTGTGTGGTAGGTGGGAGAGATCAAAGGTATGTCCTTCCTCAAGATGCTTTATACCCTTGCCTAATTTTATCGTAATCTATTCAGCTGTTTAAGCATAGCGTTAAATGTAGCGGTAAAAGTTAACAGACAGAGTGACACTTTTATAATATTAGTATGTATTATCTCTACATTATGTATCTCCTACAATAGAAGTTAAACTGATCGCTGTCTGTACATGGAAGATATTTGAGAAAAACTATTATTGAGGGTCTTTACTAACACAATAGAACCACCCAAAACAATGATTTTTAGAATTTTTGTTTATCTGTGCGTTTGTGCGCGCTAGTCTCAGAAACGGCTTAACCGATTTGAGTGCGATTTTAATTAATATATTGTGGTAAGTTTCACTTAATATTTAATATTTGTTTTATTTCAATCGGTAAATAAATAAAAAAAGTTATGTCCGTTTAAAGCATTACCTACAGACGAACTCGACTGAAACAAGGGTTAGTCGTTAGTTCTTAATATAACTTAAGATTAATTCTATCTATAAACTGTAAAATTCTCACTAGACTTTTGAACACGTTAAGTTACCTGGAAGTTACCCCTACATTTCTCAGTAAGAGCCATTACGTCCGTCTCGACTTCGAACCCTTTTTATTTGTTTGGTCTCCTCATACGAGTGATTTGCTATTGAGACGGCTTTTGTACCCCTATGTAGTAAAATCTACGCCAACCTTTAAGATTTTAGGATTGAGTTTGAAATTTCAAATACAGTACCATTGTTTTAGACATCTTGATAGATATGAGGCTCTTCTATTGAGACTGTATGGTGGTATTTCAATTGCATACGATCTTTGATTTGGAAAATACAATCCACTATTTAAATATTTGTTGCTTAATTTTTTTGATTGTTATTTATAACTAGCGATTTACCCCTGCTTCGCTCGGGTATTTACGTTTTAAACAGATAAAAATAGTTATTGCGAGTGTAACTACGTGAAAACATACGTAAAGACTGTAATATTGTTTTAAAAAATATATGCATTACTTTGTAGAAAAAGTGGAAATGAACTTTACAGTAGAATTCTATACAAAAGCTTGTTTAAGTTTAGGATCCGGTCATACATTTTTACGCGTTATTTTAGAATTATTCATTAACTCGCTTTGTATCAAATCTATACTTATAATAAAATTCTGAGTCGAATCTGTACATTAAATATTTTTTGGAAAATCTTATTAAAATAGTCATTACTATTGATACAGTGGCCGAATCTATAGTTTTTAGAATTTTTGTCTGTCTGTCTGTCTGTTACCGCATCACGAGAAAACCACGGGAGAGGTTTTGGTGAAATTTCGTATGATAATAGCTGGTTATTGGGGTCAACGTATAGGATACTTTTAATTAAAATATCTCATCTCTGATAAATCTATACTAAACGTTCAAACATAACTGGGACGAACCCGAGCGGAGCGAGAGTAAGTCGCTAGTACTCCCTATAAATTATTACTCAGCATGGATATTATTTTTTCACAAACTAACAATAATGTATACCAAACTTTAAAGCTTAAGGCATTAATATTTTAACCACTATAAAAGTATGGCTCTACCAAGAGTTAAGCAACAAATTTTTGCTCACAACTGAAAGCCATAAAAGTATAATAAAACAGAGACTATTTGATCACTACATTTTATAGCTAGCTTTAAATTTTATCCTTCAGCACCTCAACGTTTTAGTTTCTCCCTCTTCCCCAATTAACCTTTAAAAAAATTATTCGCATGAGATGCATCAAGGGGTGGTTTTAGAATTCAATAGGCGATGTAGCTGTATGAATTCACTTTTTAACGCTTACAAAAAAAGGTAAAAATTTACACTATATGTGTAAAATTAAACCATATTATATTGATTGTAGAGCTTAAATTCGAATGGAATTTTCATAAAGGTAAATCTAATTTGATTTGTAGAGACGTGCAAAACATGGTCCTTCTGACAGGCAACTTTTCAGTTAATTAGTGTGATTTGCGATTTTTCACCAGTATCATACTTTACTTAGAAGCTACAAGCTTTTGGGTGAAATGTCGAAAATTTTGTAACTTTTCATAAAATACTTTTAATTAATGCTATCTTTATACACAGTATCTATACATATAATAAAATTGTAACGAATGTCTGTACATGGAAGATATTTGAGTAAAACTATTATCGGAGATTATTAATGCAGTAGAACCCAAATCAATGATTTTTAGAATTTTTGTCTGTTTGTCTGTGCGTTTCTGCGCGTTAATTTAGAAATATTTTAAATGATTCCGGTGATGTTTTTACTAATGTATTGTGGTAAGCTTCACTTAACATTTAGTATTTGTTTTATTTCAATCGATTCATAAATTAAAAAAAATATGTCAAATTAAAAATCACATAGGGACATAGAGTAAGCTGCAAAAAAAAAAATAATTTAAGCATATTAATGTTAAAATATAACATTAATATGCTTAAATTATTTTTTAGCATTTTTGATATTATTTTAAATTTAATTAAAATAGGAAAGAGATACTCGTCATTATTATAAAGATGCAGTATTTCTTTGTATGTGTCCTACGCACTTTATTCTTTTTTTTTTCATCTAAAATAATACAGGTGTTTCTAAATATGTCGGTCCTATTACAGTGACAGACGCATGATATAGAAAATCTATACATATTATAAAACTGTAAAGGTTGAATGTCTGTACATAGAAAAAAAATTGCTAAAATCCGAGTCAGAGGGATATAAGAAGAGAAATAGAACGAATCCCGATTTTTTTCAATTTTTTTGTTTCTCTGTCTGTTTGTCTGTTGGTACGGACTAATCTCTGAAACTGTTTCACTGATTTAAAAGAATTTTGCATGGTAATACCTTATATGCTCGGTCAAAATTTAAAATACTTTTCATTCATAATACTTTCTTAGGTTTACGCGAATATTAGACATTTAAATAAAACTATCTTTTCGGATTTTTTCGCGGATTTATTTTGATTTTTGTTTCCCGACGTTTCGATTGCTTTACAGCAATCATGGTCACGGGAGAGACTAAGGTGTCAGATGTCTCAAAAGTATTATATAGTTGTTACAGACAGCCTACCCACAATTAACAAAAATGAATTCAAAATATTGAAAATTGGCATCAAAGTACCTTACAATATTTGTTAATTTTAATTTTAAACATTTTATAATTTTAATTTTATACTTGAAATAAGGTTAGTTAGTTAACACAATGAAACAATGGTTAGTTTTGATGTACAGTCTCTATTTACCAGCCTACCAGTAGAGGACTGTGTCAAAATAGTATCAAGAAAGCTACTCGACAATAATATGTAAGAAGAATACACTGAACTTTTAAAACACTGCCTTACATCAGGCTATCTATTGTGGAATGATGAATTCTACAAGCAAGTGGATGGAGTGGCCATGGGTTCGCCTGTCTCCCCCGTTGTAGCTGACATCTTCATGGAGGCCTTCGAGGAGACTGCTCTAAACACATCACCTGTGACCCCTCGTTTCTACAAGCGGTACGTAGATGACACATTCACAATATTACCATCTGACAAAATATCTGTATTCTTAAAACATCTTAACTCCATAAACCCTAAAATACAGTTTACAATGGAACTGGAGTCTAATAATTCTTTAGCTTTCTTAGATGTATTAGTTAAACGTAACCCAGATAACACCTTGAGTCATACTGTGTATCGAAAGAAGACCCATACAGATAGGTACTTGAATGGTGAATCTCACCACCACCCTTCACAGTTAGCTACCGTGGGAAAATCTTTGTTTCAGAGAGCACAAGGGATCTGTGACGAGCAACACCTGGCCGGAGAGCTGCAACATGTCAAGCAAGTTCTGCGAGACAACAAGCTGCAAGTGCCGCGCCTACGTCACAGGGACCGAGTGAAACCAGCCACAGTCGAGCGCGTCCCTGCAGTCCTACCTTACATGAGAGGAGTCACTGACAAGATTGGCTACATCCTAAAGCGAGCTTAAATTAAAACTTATTTCAAGCCGCCAAAGAAAATTAGTCAATTCTTACCACCTGTCAAGTGCCACATCCCTCTACAAGATGCAGGAGTTTACAAACTTGATTGTGATTGTGGACTCTCTTACATTGGACAAACAAAGCGATCCATAAGAACTCGGGTCAAAGAACACATAGCTGATGTGAAGCACCGCCGTAATACAACATCTGCTGTCTGCAAACATAGTCAGGATCGCCCAAGCCATTATATTCGCTTCGATAGACCCCAAATCCTCGCGAAAGAAAATCGATATCGCCCTAGAATGATTCGGGAAGCCATAGAAATTAAAAAACATCCAAATTTCAATAGGGAAGATGGCTGGGTACTACCATCGTCGTGGGATCCTGTTATTAACATTATAAAATCTAATAATAAAATTAAACATAACAGACAGTTAGATGTAGTAAGTTCTTACTGTGTAGATCAAAATAACAGTACTTCAAATTAATATTTTACATTTGTAAATGTAATTCTTGATTAATTTTATTTCTTGATTAATAATTTTATAAAGTAGATACAGAACAATAATGTGGCTTAAATAATTAATATTTTATCTACCTTTATGTTTATAAATATAATAATGGTAACACTAAAAATATAGATTATTAAACAATAATGCAATAATAAGTTTTCTAAAAAATTGAAATGATAATAGCTAAAATTATATAAATAATACTCCTTATTTCAAGTATAAAATTAAAATTATAAAATGTTTAAAATTAAAATTAACAAATATTGTAAGGTACTTTGATGCCAATTTTCAATATTTTGAATTCATTTTTGTTAATTGTGGGTAGGCTGTCTGTAACAACTATATAATACTTTTGAGACATCTGACACCTTAGTCTCTCCCGTGACCATGATTGCTGTAAAGCAATCGAAACGTCGGGAAACAAAAATCAAAATAAATCCGCGAAAAAATCCGAAAAGATAGTTTTATTTAAATACTTTTCATTCCGGAAAATTAAAGAGTTCCCGTGGGATAGTTAAAAAACTGTAGTAACTTATACAGCTTAGTACACAAAAACTACTGACTAAATATTAATAAAACTTTACAATAATGTAGTTCATACATCAGAATAATAAATAGACTACTTTTTATCCCGAAAAAATAGTAGTAGTATAAGTAGAACTTAATTTAATAGGGTTTTTTCGCAAATTTATTTTGAGTTTTTGTTTCCGAAGTTTCCACATGTTTATTGATAATACTAAAGCTCGTCAAACAAAAAAAAAAGGAAAATCGATTGACAAATGTATTCAGCCCTTTTTAACGTCCCACTGCTGGGCACGGGCCTCCCTTCAATACGAGGGGGATCAGGCCATAGTCCACCGCGCTGGCCAAGTGCGGGTTGGCGGACTTCACATGTCTTTCGAAAACTTGCTAGGTTCTCTCAGACATGCAGGTTTCCTCACGATGTTTTCCTTCACCGTAAGGCAAGTGGTAATCATGTTAGAAATGATTCGCACATGAACATATCAGAGGTGCGAGACCCGGGATTTGAACCCGCTTCACTCGGTTGTCCAAGCGAGCGCGTTACCACTGGGCTACCACTGCCCTGATTGACAAATAGAAGAGGCAAAGGTACTGTTTTGTCTTTGCCAATTTATACATAATATAAGATTTGAAACATACGTAGATTCTTTCTGATGTTCAATTCTATTATATTATAATTATTATTTATTTTACCTTAAGTGCATATTGTTCTCTTGCAATTTGGTAAAACCACAAAAAGTCTTGCTAATGAAAATGTTTTAAAAGCACAGTGGACTCAATGAGTTGGAGCTGCGGAATATTAAAAATAAGAGCGGAATGGGAGCAAAGTTGGGAAACGGTATTTTGTAAGAGTTAATGATGTAAAAAATTCTAGAAGGGGTCTGATAAAATAATAATAATTCTATATTAAATTATCCCATTAATGCTAGACAGTGGTAGCCCAGTGGCAACGCGCTCGCTTGGGAAACCGAGTGAAGCGGGTTCAAATCGCGGGTCTCGCACCTCTGATATTATCATGTGCGAATCATTTCTATCATGATTACCACTTGCCTTACGGTGAAGGAATCCTGCATGTCTGAGAAAACCTAGCAAGTTTTCGAAAGACATGTGAAGTCCGCCAATCCGCACTTGGCCAGCGTGGTGGACTATGGCCTGATTCCCCTCATATTGAAGGGAGGCCCGTGCCCAGCAGTGGGACATGAAAAGGGCTGAATACATTAATGTTATAAATGCGAAAGTTTGAATGGATAGATGTTTGTTACTCAATCACGCCAGAACGGCTGAACGGATCTGGATGAAATTTGGCACAGAGATAGATTATAGCCTGGCATAGTACATAGATTACTTTTTATCCCTGAAAAATGTACATTTCCTGTGGGATAGATTTGTTTTTGCTTTTCATTCCATAACTGTTAAAACATACCTAGCGATAAACTCGACCGAAGCGAGGGTGATTCGCTAGTTTAAAATATATATATCTTTTTGGACTTCTTCGTCGTGTTATTTTTATTTTGATTTTTGGTTCCCGACGTTATGACATGGTCATAGATGAAATTAAGGTGTATGGCGTTTTAAAAGTTATTCTGTCTGTCTGCAATCTCGAAACTGTACAACTTATTTTAATTCAGGTTTTACCATTGCGTGTGATATTGGTCAGTGTTAAAGTATTCAAAAGGTGAAGGTATGTCCAATCCTAGAATGCAATCTATTTATTTGTTAATTTTTTTTTGAAAATCTGTTCAGAGACTTAGGTTTAAAAACCGAAAAGACAGACTTATTTTCACATTTATATTATTATAGTAGGTATAGATATCAAATGTTTACGTAAAAGTAAGAAAATTTATATGATAAGAAATTAATAGCCAAATTGCACGTATGTGGAAACCTAAGCTATATTTTACATGCTTTCTCTAACTTATTAGAAAAGCTCTATGCCGTTTTATTTCGAAGAAAAAGGAATTTTTAACAATTATTAAATAAATTCATATGTATTTAACATATAAGAGTAACAAAATATCTTTAAATATTAAATTAAATTAAAATAACTCAAATAGTTTTACCGCGTTTTATCATATTCTAGGTATATAGATACGTTTTACGGATAGTATGGAATAGATAGACTACTTATATATTATATTATATGATATATAGCCTTTATAACTTTCCTCAATAAACGGGATATCTAATGCAAAAAGAATTTTTCAAATCGGATTATTAGTTCTTTAGATTAGCGCGTTCAAACAAACAAACTCTCTCTATAATATTAGTATAGATTTTACATACTATTTTCATAGTATTTAGCTATTTTCATTCGAAAATAAGTACTAGACTCATTCAGGCACAGTATTTCCGCGTTTTCTTCACAAACTTATAAGAGGAGTAGTTAAAAATTTTCTTTTTTAAAGTGTTCCACAAACTCAAAACCCTCTAATGGAGGGAGCCATTAAGCATTCATCGATTCCTAATTTATCTTACTTTTCGATTTTTCCTCTTTCAAATCGCAAAGTTAAACGCGAACACTTTTTACTAAGACCCTATTATTAAGTGCCGTAAATCTTAAATTTATTGTTTTATCGCTAATTTGAATATTTAACTCTTATAATTATCATGACTTATTGGAAGAATTTTTAAACCGAATTATATCGATTAGAAAAACGATAGTGAAATGTATTATAACTTATAAGTGTTCGCTAACACCATGTGTGATTTCTAACTTGGGTATTTTTGATGATATTAAGTTATAATGCAGCTTTTTTTGTTCAAACAAACGGAATGACTGACTCGAACAGTCATATAAAGCATATTTATTAAGTGAAGCTACTATCAAAATAAAACTATCTTTTCGGATTATTTCGCGGATTTATTTTGATTTTTGGTTCCCGACGTTTCGAATACTTTACAGCAATCATAGTCACGGGAGAGACTAAGATTTTAGACGTCTCAAAGGCGCTATATACTTGTTACAGACAGTGCCTACCCACTATTTTACAAAAATGATTTTAAAAATTCAAAAATGGCGCCAAAGTACCTTACAATATTTGTTGATTTTAATTTTGAAATGTCAAATATTCGCGTAAATCTAAGAAAGTACTATGAAGCTACTATCTATCCTTAGTATTTATATAAAAATGTGGATGAAACCTAGTAATAATATAAAACTGTTATTTACTTTAGCAAAAATCACTACATAAAGCTATTCTCGAAGGATTTGAATTATTATTGAATAATTTACATTACCTATATGAGTATCAGAAGGGAAGCCTAAAATTTTATTTATATATGTATATAAAATATATTGCCGTTCGTTAGTTTCGCTAAAACTCAAAAACGGCTAGACCGATTTGAATAATTATTCTTTTGTTGGGGGTGTGTCATGGGTGTTTTAAGCATTACAAAATTTAGAGTAACCCAAAAAAACAGCTGGAAATTCGTAAAGTTCAGAACTGTTTAATTTGTACCTATGTATTATTATATAATATATAGTAGACTATATTAATATATATAATATATAGTAGACTATATTATATAGTAGACTAGACCAATTCCATACTAACCGTTAAAACGTACCTGGTGACGAACCCGAGCGAAGCGAGAGTGAGTCGCTAGTATATAAATGAAAATAAACTGAGCTAAAAGTTTTGTAATTTAAAATGAAACTAAAATAAAACCTTATTTATTATTTCCCAAATGACAGATAATAATTAAAAATAAATTGACAGTGCGATAATAACATAAAAAATATTTACTGAAAATTTACATTTAAATGTATTGATGGAAAGCTATGGATATCCTTACCAGTTCCCACAGATGCGATCGGATGAGTTCCCTGACCATGGTGACGGCGTCGAGTATTATGGGATGCGGCCACTTGGTGGACATGAAGCTAAAAGGTTTAACAAATTTTTACCTATTTTTAACCACCGATTCAAAAAGAGGGGTATTATAACTTTAACGTATGTATCTGCGTATCTGTATGTGGCATCGTAGCGTCCAAACGGATGAACATATTTTAATATTACAGTTTTTTTTATTTGAAAGGTGACTTGATCGAGAGTTGAGAGAGATGAGAGAGATGTTCTTAGCTATCAAAATCAAAAAAATCCACTCAGCTGTTTGCAGGCTATCAGCTCTTTTCTAGACGGTAAAAGGATATGAACCGTCCGTCTGTCTGTCTGTCTGTCCGTCTTTCACCATGCCGTATCTCATGAACTGTGATAGTTAGACAGTTGATGAGATACGGAGTTATTTCACTTTCATATTTATAAAGATATATATTAATTGCACTAACTGAATAAGTCCAATTAAACTAAATCGCATCGAAACAAACACAGCTATTATAATACTAGAAATAGAAGGAATATTTTAACCGTAAACTACGTGTAAATTAACTTTAATATATAGCTTTGCTGTTATCAAACTTGGGCTATAACGGTGCAAAGTTCAAACGGTCAGCATTATTTGAGTACGTGTTTATTGTTGAATCCTAAAGTGGTGAGCCACTATATTACCGCCATTCGCTCTTTATTATGAATACCTATTATGCACTAACTGTTCTATGTAAAATTTTTGCATTTAATATATTATAATACCTTCTATTTTTGTAGTTAGTATGAAATAGATAGACTTTATAATATTACATATTGGATATAGTATTATATTGGATATAGTATGTTATCCTTAAGAGATAGACATATATCATTGTGGACTTTTTTGTAGACCTTTTTAAGGTGTACAATACTGTAGTACATTATTTTGATCTCGTAGGGTTCAGCCAGCGTTTGCAATGTAAGCGCAAAAATATGTGTTTATTTGCGACGTCACATTAGAAACCTTTAAAACTATCAGTGTTTCTTCACTATATTATGAATCTTCTTCTTGAATCACTCTATATATTAAAAAAACCGCACCAAAATCCGTTGCGTAGTTTTAAAGATATATAGGGACAGACAGCGGGAAGCGATTTTGTTTTATACTATGTATGTTGTATAACGTATTCCTATAATGATAGGGATAACTACAATAGGATATTTAAAAAAAACCTTCTCTAATTATGTGAAAAATTGGTGTTTATTATAATCAAAAATTAAAATTCAATCCTTTACTGGGCCTCTCCTATAACTTTCACTTTGTAGTTATAACGTATTTATAGAAAAAAGCTGGATGAAGTACAAGAATAAGATACTATTGTTAATATCTAAAAATTTTCAACAAGTATTTCTTTACAGGAGAAGCCGATCGAAAACTCGTCGATCGAAACGATCGAGATCAAGGAGTATATCGGATTCGAGATCCCGAACCCACAGTCGTTCGAAATCGCAGTCCCGTTCACAATCGATATCTCGCAATAGGAGTCGATCTCACTCCGGAAGTAGAAAAGAAAGCTTGAAACAGCCAAGCTTATTAGATGCTTTTCGAGTGCTTTACTTAAAACGTAATTATTTATTATTTTCTACACGTTTTTAATTACAGAATTGTATTTCTCATGCATACATATATATACGAATTTTCGCAAGTTACTTGGCGACTAAAAATGAATAGTGTCTATATGGAGTTCAGTTTGAAAATAAAGTGTAAATTATTTATGACATTGTAAATGCAAAATGTGTTTGTTAGTTTGTTTTTACAAGATAAATTACATTTTATAGTAAACTACCTATATATTAATATTATATTCTTTCTGTATGCTACCTTTTCACGCCTAACTTGCTTAACAGATTTTATGGACATATGGTAACGACATAATTTGCAATATAGGGACGGATAAAATCTTCCTTTTGTTTACGCCGTACTTACCATGCGAGCGCAACCGCGGGTGAAAACTATAATATACATGGGAAAAGTTAGTTTTATAAAGGCACCATTCACTGGACCAACCTATTTAGTAAACATAGCTTATTTGTTATGAAATGCTATCTAATATCATGCTACGAACTAACAGAAGAGCAATTATCTATATTAATATTAAAAATATGTAAAGTTTGTGAGTTTGTGACGTTGTAGGGGGTAATTTCTGAATCTACTGAACTAATTTAGATAACATTTGGTAAGAAGATAGTTTGAGACCATGGGAAGGATATAGGATATTTTTTATCCCGGAAATCATTCCTTAAAGGAGTGAAAATGGGGATGAAAGTTTGAATTAAGATGCAAGCTAAGGACGAACCCGATCGAACCGAGGGTGAGTCGCTAGTCTATATATAAATAGGCAAAGACAAAACAGTTCAGTACCTTTTTCTCCTCTGTCTGTCAGTTGATTTTTGTTTTTTTTTTGTTTAGTAGCTATTGTGTAGCTTTAGTGTTATCAATAAAAAAATCGTTATTTTTTTATAGATAGGTAAATTCTATTCATGTATTAAATAATAATCATTATGGTCGATTTTTTACCATTAGACGAACGAGTATGTATATATAAGCTGTGCGAGAGGAGTTGCGGGCAAAATTTAATTACTATATTATGTTATTATTAGCAACTCACCCTAGCTCCGCTCGGGTTCGTCCTTGTTTACGTTTTAACGTTTAGTATAGATTTCTCAGAGATGAGATATTTTCCCGCAGTAAAAAGTATCCTATATGTTGACCCGGATAACCAGCTATCATCATACTAAATTTCATCAAAATCCCTCCAGTGGTTTTTCTGTGATGCGGTAACAGACAGACAGACAGACAGACAAAAATTCTTAAAACTACAGATGTGGTCTCTGTATCGATATTAATGTCTATTTAAATACGATTTTCCAAAAAAAATATTTAAGGACAAATTAGGCTTAGTTACAATTTTATTATATGTAAAGAATACTTACTGTTTGACTAAAAATCTAAAATAATTAATAAAACCAAAATTAATAAAAAATTTAACTGGATTTAAACTTATTTCAATTTTAAATAGTTGATAATAAGTTAATTGCAATTTTAATTTAACTATAAAGTCCCCGAACAGTGAATATTGGAGTTCATTATTTATTCCTTCTGTACACGTTTGTGATGTTTTACTATGATACCAAAATATATTTATAACTAGCAACTCACCCTCGCTCCGCTCGGCTTCGTCCCTTACGTTTTAACGTTTAGCTCAGAGATGAGGTATTTTGCCGTAGTAAAAACTATCCTATATGTTGACCCGGATAACAAGCTATCATCATACCAAATGTCATCAAAATCTATCCAATATATATATATATATATATATAGACAGACATTGTATGGATAATAAAGTCTATATCAATAAGATTGTACAAAAAATATTTAATGTACAGATTCGACTCAGTTAGAATTTTATTATACATATTATGTACCTATAGAAAATATTAATGGAAGGTATATAATAAAACTCTAATAACTATTAAAAACTGTATGTTTATCTGTTCACTTTTGGGTCAGGTTTTGGTAACAGGAATATATCGATACCTCATTTCGCAAGTCGGTTAACTATGTTTAAGTGCACTTTTCAAGGGGCACTAAAACAGAATTAACTCTATAATATTACGAATTCGGAAAACATGAAATTTTAAATTATTTAAAATCATTATTATTACATTATTATTCCATGTATTTTTGCGTATTCATTGGGACATTAACATACAGCACCATCTAGTTCCATGGTAAGCTACGAGGCTTGTGTTATGGATACCAGATAGTTGATACACTACACATAATATATAACTTTAAATACATACATATTATAAAATATAAACACCCATGACTGGAGTACAAACATTTGTGTTCATCACACAAATGAATGCCCCCAGCAAGACTCGAACCCACGACCGCTGGCACAGCAAGTAGAGTCACTAAAAACTGAGCCAAACGTGTCGTCAAACGTTAGTGAAATGTTTACGTTCTTGTTAGTCTTTGAAAAGTTGACTGAGACAGAGTTAGCCAAGCAAAAAAATAGCAAATTAAGGTTGCGTAGTCTAAAGGCAAAAACGTCATCTGTTCGTCTGTCAAAGCTATTATGACACTTACCTGATATGTAAAAAGTAAAACTGTATATGACATATGTTAATAGTTTTCTTTCTAATAGTTATAATTTAAAATTTATAATATGTTTGAATTAAACGAAGTTCTATCTTCTTCGATTTATCTATTTTAATAATTGCATTATATATATATATTATTTTCCAGCAAGCAAACACAAAAAGAACACAACTAAGTACTTGGCAACGAAAAAAAAACAGGATCGCATACAGGAAATTCTGAAAAGTGACGGTCTTGGTTCGAAAAAGTGGTTATTATATCCGAGACGTCGAACAGAGTCTGTTATAGAACCGGTCAGTATTAACTGTGACAAAAGGGTCAAAATAGATGCAGATTTCTTCAGAAAGTATAAGAAAAGAAAGCAGGTGGATAGCGATGCGCCGATCGCAAAGTTGAAAAGGTGGGAATTGATTTTTTATAAGAAACTCGGCTTTATACAGGCTGTTTAGTGAAATAAAATATTGTTCATATTACTTTTTTTTTGTTTTGTTAAAAAATTTCTAAATATTATTCAACGTTATAATGCGCTTCGCTGATTGAAATCTAACATTTGTAGCGTTATTGGATTTTGGTGTGCATCAGTAAAAATAATACATATATTCTTAAAAATTTATTATAATTAGTATTATATGTTTTTTTATAGAAATAAAGATTATTACAATACATATAAATAAAATTTAAAATAAAATTACATTTAAGATATCTTATTAATTTCATAAATATTTATCAATTACATTTCCACAAGTATTACATGATTAGAGTGAAAGTATAATGGAAAAATAATTATTAAAATTACAAGATTTAGCATTCATGAAAACAATCAATAAACACAATATATCCTCTAAAATTAAAAAAAAAACTTGTAATATAAAAAAAAATGTAGTCTTCATTTTGAACATAATATCTTAACTGTAATACTTTTGGTTATAACACACTTTTAAAAGCGAACATACATATATTAAAATTCTAATTTAAGGAGATCAGACTAGACTGGTGTTAGGATAATTTTATGCACTTAGCTATACAGTCTCAAATAAATGCGGGTTAAACGATAAATTTAAGCATTAGCTTGCTAGGTGTAATGGCCCATAGAGCAGGAGAAGTTTTAAATTAGTACCGAATTGTGGAGTTATCGTGTGGAAAATTGACGCGTGGGAAAAACTCGCTTACAGAACTCTTTTTTTTGTTATTTATACAGATTTTTTATGTATAGTTTTCGCAGTCTTTTATGTTAAACTAGTATGTTAAACTAGTGAATTACCCTCGCTTCGCTCGTGTTTGTCCCTAGGTACGTTTTAAATAGATATAAATGGTTATTAGTCAGCGACGCCATGTAAATTTAAAATATTTTTTTTTCGTGAATCTTTCGATGTTTTAATAGTTATTCTGCTATTCAAAAAAAATCGGTCCCGCCGTTCTTGAGTTATAAATGTGTAACTAATCCGACTTTGTTTTGTATATATGGATAGATATAACTACACAGGTAAATAAAATTAAACTGTCTGTTTGTAATGTCAAAATAACAGCTTTATACTAAATGCATATGGAATTGTATACGGTACTTATAAGAATAACACAATTTTTGAAAATTTTGTCTATCTGTCTGTCTGTCTGTCTGTCTATCTGTCTGTTTGTTCCGGCTAATCTCCGAAAGGGTCAATTTTAATAGGACTTTCACTGGCAGATAGCTGATATTATAAGGAGTAATTTAGGCTACTTTTATTTTAGAAAAAGAATTAGCGTTTCGCTCAAAAAAATTAAAACGTACCTATCGACGCACCCGAGCGTAAGTCGATAGAAGCAGATAAGAATGTTACTATGGTAATTTTGAGTAGAGATATTTTTGAATGATTATAATATATATATTGTATTGCCTATATACGAACAGGCAAAGACAAAACAGTTCAGTGCCTTGTTAAACTTTGTTTGTCAATAGATTTTCTTTTGTATTTGTTATTTGTTAACTATAATTGAAATAGCTTCTTTTATATAGATAGGTAAATTGTATTCATATATGTTTTCCTCAAATTTTCAATAATGATTATGATCGACTTTCGAACTGGGCTAGCACTAGTAATAATTATTTAGAAGTTTTAATATCCCACTGTAGAGAATGTGAAGGGGATCAGGCCATAGTTCGCCACGTTGTTTAAGTAGGTTGGTGGACTTAACCTATGTTTTGGAACGTAGTATGGTTTTCTCAAACACAGGTTTTCTCACGATATATTACTGTAATGAAAATGATTCGCACATGAAAATTACAAAGATGCGAGACCCAGTTTTGAACCCACTTCATTTTATTTTCTAAATGAGAGCATTACCACTGAGCTACCAATAGAATGGCCACACCTTGACACTAAAAATACTATAAATTTATGTATATTAAGGTTAAAATAGCCTTATGATTTGTATTATCGATATTATGAGGTATTTAGGAGCATACAATTGTGTATGAGAGAATAAATTTTACTTTTATATGTATATTATTATATTTATAAAAAGAAAAACAGGAAAAGCCATTTTGAAAAAACACACCAAAACAAGCTTTACCAGAATTATCCATACAAGGAATATGATATTAATGTGCTGACAAAATTTTCGTTTGTTAGATATTGGTGTACTGAGCGCAAAATAATATGTTTACAGTATTTTTTTTTTCTATTGATTTATACATTAAAAGTGTATCTATCTATTAGTACGTATGAGTATAGTAAGCTTTTGTTAGTGTAAGTATAATCATGACACGTTTGGCTCAGTTTGTACTTTTTTATATTACTTGCTGTGCCAGAGGTCGTGGGTTCAAGTCCCGCTGGGGGCATTCATTTGTGTGATAAGCACTAATATTTGTGCTCCAGTCATAGGTGTTTATATTTATAATATGTATGTATTTAAAGGTATATATGTGTAATGTATCAACTATCTGGTATCCATAACACAAGCCTTGTAGCTTACCATGGGACTAGATGGTGTTGTGTGTTAATGTCCCAATATATTTATATTTAAACTTATCAAATTCGATGGGGAAAATAGTATTCTTTGATAGAGAAAACGAAAAGTTATGGTAAAAGCAATAGAACATATTAAGCTGTATGATGACATGTGATTCTAATATCTCTCTCTATCTACAATATTATGAAAGAAGACTATGATGTTATCGATAAAAGAATATACATTGAAAATCTTCTAGCCGTTCTCTAATTATGAGCACTCGAATAGTAATTAACAGAAATACCACACCTGAAAAAATAAATTCATCAATATTCCCTCAATATTGACATCTCCATTTTCCCTTTTTTATCATGTTCTTCATGAAATAACTAAATAAATGTATTAATTAGGTAATGTGCAAAAAAACCTATATATATATATATAAATATAATTTGAATTAAAATATATATATATATTTTAATTCAAATTATATTTATATCAGAATTTTCCACACCTTTTATGTTGACCCTACCATCTCCAAACGCCCAGGCAGTTTTATGTCATGTACACGTACATGCTTTGCTGTTATACCACGCTTAATTCACAATTTATGTTTGAAACTTCATGCACTTGATGATACTAAAAGTCATATTCATATAATATGCTACTTTACATTTATTAAGTTAGGTTATTATTAAATATTTTATTAAATTATGCTGTATATGATGTTATATAAGTTAACGCAAATGATATAAACCGTGTGGTATATAAGCGCTTTATAAAGCTAAAATTTCTAGTGAGAAAGAGATTGGGTTCAACCCCTAAAACTTATGTATATACAGCAAATAGAAGTTGTCGTCTCAGTGCTTATTTGTTCAAACGATCAATTTACTTAAATTTTTTTTAGTACCGAATTGTTGACTTTTAAATTTCCATTGGTATTAAAAACACATTTTACGTTAATGAAGCTGAAATAATGTATTTTACCTATACATGTATGTATATGAAATGTAGGAATAAACCTATGTTTTTAATTAGAAAAAACTTTTTGCAGTAAGTATGGGTCGTTTGAATAAATGAGTAATAATAATAATGTTCTTCTGACCGATTCCGGCCACGGCGATCAATCTCATTGAGACTAGCCAACTGCGCAGGAGATATTATAGTGCACAAGTGTAGCACAGACACAAGTGCACTCTCTATTCCTGTCACTCTCATACTCCGGTGGGACGACTACTCGACACGACCGGTGAGAGTTAAGGTGCAGGACCGACGGCTTTACGTGCTCTCTGAGGCACGGGGGTGATACACCGCCAACTTCCCAACTTCGGGCTGTTACTGAGGCTTACTATACAGAAAAATTCAATAACTAAACTTAGCCCGACCCGGGACTGGAACCCAGGACCTCAGGATGTGCAGCTTAAAGTATACATGTCATAAAGAACTATCACTCAATAGTCTTTTTGATAATGGACAAAATTAAAACGGATAAAATATCACTTTTAAAAATGTAAAGAAATGGTAAAACTTTTTGGTCCTTTTAATTCTTAACTTACTCTATACTTATAATAACAGTTTTTTGCCGGAGCTTATAATCTATTAAGGCATTTAAAGCTCCTTCTCTCTCTCTTTCTCGTCTAATCATTAAGAATTTAAATCATTAATTAAAAATATACATACATTTTGTATATTTGTGCTTTATCTACATTTAACTTTTGAGACTTTTCGTGGTAGCTTGTAATCAGCGTAAAGTAAAATTTCATTGCACGTAGACATTCCGTCTCGTTGAATATTTCTTCGTTATAATTTTAATTCTGCCCTCACGTACCTTTGCCCATGGGAGCGAGGGTGTCAGGTCTGGGTTGGTTTTCAGAATTATGCAATTTATATGGAAAAACGATGATTTTAATCAAATATTAATTATTCACATCGATCTTAGAAATGAGTTAATTTGTCGTTAAATGTTGGCACAAATGAAAGCTACGACAGGAAGACTTGATACCAAAATTTGATCTGACCCGGGACACAAACCCAGTACCTCCGGATCTGCATAAAGTGATTTTATTAGTTTGTTAATATAACAATTTTATCTTTCTTTGCGCAACCCATAGTGCAAAAATATGTTAGAAACAAAATTAAATTATTCTCTTTTCTACTATATGAAGACATGAAAAATAGTCTGAAGTCAAAACACGTATATCATCCATTCATTACAATATGGTAAAATAATATGATTGTATTGTATTCAGCCTTTTTTTTTAACGTCCCACTGCTGGGCACAGGCCTCCCTTCAATACGAGGGGAATCAGGCCATAGTCTACCACGCTGGCCAAGTGCGGGTTGGCAGACTTCACATGTCTTTCGAAAACTTGCTGGGTTCTCTCAGACATGCAGGTTTCCTCACGATGTTTTCCTTCACCGTAAGGCAAGTGGTAATCAAGTTAGATTCGCACATGAAAATATCAGAGGTGCTAGACCCGGGATTTGAACCCGCTTCACTCGGTTTATCAAGCGAACGCGTTACCACTGGGCTACCACTGCCTTATGATACTCGTAATAATATCATGTAGAACCTATGTTGAAATATCCACTCGGACTTCACGTTTTTAATTATTTTTTTTCGATTATATTTACGTAGAGCTCCTGCTTCACTTGGGTTTTTAAGTAATTGCTTGCATTTAATACCGGTGAGAAATTGAAAGTACTTTTAACAAAGTTAACCCCAGCTGAAGAATTTTGTAAAGGAGGGGAGCGCTTAGAATTAAGAGACGTTCAATTTTATCACGTATAAAAATATCTGTTACAAAATTATTATTTCACTCGTCATTTTAAAAAGCTCGAAACTTAAAAGATCTCGAGCAAAACTTTAATGATTACGAAAATGATGTACCTTAAAAGTTTTTTTTTTGGTTTTACATATAGCGAACTTTTCATGTGCTTTATTCGGTTCGCCTCTAGACAAACAAAAACAAAGCTATCCCACGGGAACCGTACATTTTTTCGGGATAAAAAGTAGCCTATTTGTTATTCTGATGTATGAATTATATTATTGTAAAGTTTTATTAAAATCCAATTAGTAGTTTTTGTGTACTAAGCGGTATAAGTTATTATAGTTTTTTAACTATCCCACGGGAACTCTTTAATTTTCCGAAATGAAAAGTATCTAAAATAATGATCGGGGATATAAGGTACCATCATGTAAAATTTAATTTAAATTGGTCCAACAGTTTCGGAGATTAGAGCGTACAAACAGACAACCAGACAGAGAAACAAAAAAATAAAAAAAAAACTGAATTTGTTCTATTTTTCTTATATCCCCCTGACTTGGTTATTAGCATATTTGTATGTACAGACATTCGACCTCTACAGTTTTATTATATTATGTATAGATTTTTTATCCGTCATTTCTGTACCTAAAACTTTGTATTATTTTAATAATAACATATTAAATAATTAATGTATATTTTAGATCTATATAAAAATAGGCAAAGATTGCATTACACTTTTTTCCTCTCTCCTCTTGTGAACATTTTTTTTTCATTTAGTAATTATCGATGAGCTTTAGTATTATCAATAAAAAATATGATATTTGAGAAAAACTATTATCAGCGGTCTTAATAACACATTAGAACCCAAAACAATGATTTTTAGAATTTTGTCTGTGCGTTTGTGCGCGTTAATCTCAGAAACGGCTAACCGATTTGAGTCTGGTTTTCACTAACGTATTGAGGTAAGCTTCACTTAACATTTAGTATTTGTTATGTTTCAATCGGATCATAAATAAAAAAGTTATGTCAATTTAGAAAATCAAAATCAAGGGACGAACCCGAGCGAAGCGAGGGTGAGTCGCTAGTATACATAGTCTTGCCCTAAATATTGTTACAAGGAAAAAAAAATTTTTTCTATTCTAACATTTATTACTATTACAGTGTATTAGTTTAATAAATTAATATCAAATCATTAAAAATTTTCATTAAAAAGTTTTATTGTACTTATCAATAGCCCGAAACACAAACATTTGACTAATACCAAGCGTATGTAGAGTGTTAAAAATTGTATTTGTCTCCATACTTACTTTGTGTAATCAATCACAGCGATTCGGTTCTCTTTATCACCCCACTCCATTTTAATATCACAAAAAGATTTTACAATGTATTGGCGCGAAAATGTGATAAAAATGACAGATTCCAAATTCAAATGTTATATTTTGTTTATTTTTAATTGTAACAGTATTTATGGCCAGACTATGTATAATAAGATTAATAAGGTAATAAAATATATGAATTTTTTCTTGTATATCAGATTTTTTCTTTTATCTCAGATAATATGCTGGCAGTATATCTTTTTTAATTAGTTATAATAACGTAGGGAGCCTCTCAAGAAGTCAATATGTCAGTACAAATATTTAATCAAAAGTAACATATTGCTCATATTAGAAAATATTTGATCTGTTCTTCAGTTGGTTCGACATTTTTTATGATTATATTATTAAATCAGTTCAGAAATTGTAAATTACTGGATTTTTTACAGAGTATTGCTATACTGGTTTTTATGCAATCTGAAACGTAAAAAAATTTATCACTAAGTTGTGAAAGCTCTTTTAAATTATTTGATTTGCTTAAAAAATATAATTGGCCAAAAAAGCATAACGGCTTTAACTGGCGCAAAATAAATTAAATTTTCATACGATTTAATGTTATCAAAAAAACTCGATCCTAACTAATGTTAGGCTTGATCCTCTAAATTGCGCAAATAAAACATTAGATGTTTCCACTTGATCAGTTGGCAAACCCTTCCTCCTATACGTTAAGTTTAATGGTGCTGGATATCGTTAAAAAGGACCCCACGGTTAGGAGTTTAATGTCACTGGGCTTAAATTGAGTATTCAATTTAATACATGTTTAATGTTAATTATATTGATTTTAAATTCTTCTTGATTTTTGATTTTCATCTTAGAAGCTATTTACAGTATGATATTATTAGCACACGTTTTTCATAGTTATTTTGTTACTTTTTTTCACTGTTGTATAGATATTTATTTTAATATATTTATAGTTAAATAATATTATGAATAAAATAAAAGTGACTCATACAAATAAAAGGACTGATGACAGAAGTGAAAACTTAAAACTATAAACAAACAGTTGCTATTTTTGGATATTCAAATTAATTGTTTGATCTTAAATTAAAATTTGTAAATTAAAACTGTTTACATTTATCTGGTTTTGACATCTATCGGCACTCTGAGTGTTAGCGTTAACACGTCACGTGACCATTTCGATGACGACTTACATGAATTTACTCCCATCCAAACCTGCCTATAGAAGTTATCACTTCAAAAATTCTCAAATACATTGCTTAAAAATAGAATGAGAATATTATAATTTTAACGCCTTACAAAATAAGAATAGCAATTTTACAGAAATAAATTATTCCATGAATAATATATAGGCGATAAATTGGATATATGTACATATTAACAGAATTTGTTATAGTATAATTTATATATATTACATTACTACTGTCTCTTAATGAAGACATTATAATGAGAAAATTTAATAATTGTTGTGACAAATTATATACTCATATATTTTGTAGACGGTCCTAAGTTCTATTATTACATTATGGTAGTAGGCAGTGGTAGCCCAATGGTAGCGCGCTCGCTTGGGAAACCAAGTGAAGCGGGTTCAAATCCCGGGTCTCGCACCTCTGATATTTTCATGTGCGAATTATTTTCAATATAATTACCACTTATCTTACGGTGAAGTAAAACATTGTGAGGAAATTAAATTAATAAAAACTGCATATTTGAGAGGACCTAGCAAAGTTTTCGAAAGACATGCTAAATCCAACAATCTGCACTTTTCCAGCTGTCGCTTGAGCCTGTATCCATGTATTGAGAAAGGCCCGTGCCCAGCAGTGGGACGTTAAAAAGGGCTGAATACATAATAAATGATTGTAATAAACTACACATTACAATTTTTGCCTAAAAATTGCTAACAATTGTATTATTATCAAAGATAACAATCAAAGTAAGGATCTCGAAGAATAATATTATTTTTCTTAACAATAGAATAATAATATATTTCTTTTTAATCAATGTAATAACAAAAATTACAACCAATAGGATTTTTTTACACAAATCTAGAGTACTGTATCACGCTCCTTTGCTCTTCAAATAATTATAAAATGAAATTATTAACCAAACATAGCAGAATTTTTGGGGTCTTAAGTACCCGAATTATTCCGGTTGCAGGATGATTGTAGTGGGGTTCGTTTTTATTATATTATTTAACAAAGAAAACGATATTGCGTCACACTATTATATGGGTGCAATATATAATATTATGTTGCTATACAGTATGTCGTATTGACTATTTTTTTTATAATTTTTTAATTATCTTATTGGATACATATGATTACTATATAACTAAAAGTTGTATGACCATCAAAATATATAAAAAAGTTATTTATTACTTCACTTTTACTCTGAGTTATTTACAAAAAAAATCAATTTCAATAAAATTAAGAAATTTTTCATTCAATAATGTCGGTTAAAACTTAAAAAAATGTGTTGTGTGAAAGAGAGTTTTTATTAATCATAAAGGTTTTATGGACAACATGGTGATATCGCTGTGATGGCCTTGTGATGCTGTGCTGAGCTTTTTCTTGTACTTACTATAGCAGTTTTTATATTTTTCTTAATATTGATTGGCAGTGGTAGCCCAGTGGTAACGCGCTCGCTTGGGTAACCGAGTGAAGCGGGTTCAAATCCCGGGTCTCGCACCTCTGATATTTTCATGTGCGAATCATTTCTAACTTGATTACCACTTGCCTTACGGTGAAGGAAAACAACGTGAGGAAACCTGCATGTCTGAGAGAACCTATTAAGTTTTCGAAAGACATGTGAAGTCCGCCAATCCGCACTTGGCCAGCGTGGTGGACTATGGCCTGATCCCCCTCGTAATGAAGGGAGGCCCGTGCCCAGCAGTGGGACGTTAAAAAGGGCTGAATACATACATACAATATTGATTTATTTTCTATCCTAAGTTGTCGTTCTTAGGTTTTTATAATTTGCTTAAAAATTCTACATAATGGTGGTTAATGTGACTTAAAATTATTTTCTTCATCTTAATCTACACTCCTTCAACTGTAATATGTTTTAAGACAGTTTTTGATTAACACCATTTACTTTTGTGTTGTATATGAAATGTAAAACAAAAAATGAAACTACATATTATAAAATAAGGTCCCTCGCCGCATCTGTCTGTCTGAACGCGATAAGCTCAAAAACTACCGAACCGATTTTCATACGGTTCTCACCAATAGATAGAGTGAGTCACGAGGAAGGTCTATGTGTATAATTCAAGGTTTTATGTAAATTTTTGTGACGATGACTGTTGAAGATGTCGGAAAAAATCATGACGACTGGGAGCTTTGATGGCGTGCTCCGCTAAACCAATAGAATCACAAAAAAAAACTGTGTATTACGAAATCATTCCTCATAAAAAGATATATTAAACTGTAGCAACGTCACGTACCTAGGGAAGCACCCAAGCGAAGCGAGGGTAAGTCACTAGTATAATTACAAAACGATCTTTTTATTTCCGTAAAAGGGGTATGTGATACTTAAGCTCACATTTCAAAGAAGTTACGCGCAATTGGCTTGGCGATAGTGGCCAGACTGATCCGATCGCACCAAGCGATATGATACTTAATATCTTATTTGTAGCTTACAAGAAATCTTATCTTTTATATTATTTTTATATATTTTTATACAATTGCGATTGTTTAATAGCTGGGGTGGTATACAAAACGTTCATCGTACACCAAGGGTTAATTATAAAGAAAATAACACGGGATGCACATTGCACAGTAACTTGACGTAGTATAAATAAAATGTACATTTTATTTTATCACCGGTGGTAGGACTCTGTCAAGCCTGAGGAGTCCGACTGGATGGGTACTATCCCCTTATCTATTTCTGCCGCCAAGCAACAATGATTGCATTGTTGTGTTCCGGTTTGAAGGATAAGGTAGCCAGCGCAATTACAGGCAAGAAGCATATCATCTTAGTCCTCACAGTGACAACGCACCTGTGGTTCTGCATTTTTGTTACTTAAAACCTAAATGCATGAACTGTAGGTGTTATGGGCGACAGGTACTGCTTTCCATCAGGTGGTCTGGCTGCTCGTTCGTCACTGAATCGCATAAAAAAAAACCTATATTATAAGCAAAGTCACGGGTTCAAAGCTAGATATCTCATAAATTGTAAGTTTAAACGCAAACGTCGTCGTAAATATCACAACTTGGTTCTTTTCATTTGAAACAAAAATTATATAACACATTGGTTTACACGAGGCGGGCCTTTGTCTTCCTTTTACTTTTCTCGGCTCGATATAAATCTACTGGAAGAATTATTCGCTAGCTTTGCTTTTAAATACATTAATAAAAAATTCATGCAAAATGTATGTAAAGTGTACTTTTTACTGACTCCAAAAAATGAGGAGCTACCAACTAATAATTTATTTTGTAATATTTTCTGCCATCTTTTTTTCTTGTCTGTTGATTTTTTCGCTTATAGCTTATGAACTACTGTGAAATCTCACGGGATTTTGACACAGATTAGTTCATGATAGATCATTTAGGGCGTTACCAATATCAATTTTCATATTTGGAAATAAACGGTGTAGATGTATAATTAATTGCTGAATTAGACTCTAAAATGATTGATACTTTCAAACTCATGCCACAATTTAATTTAGTTATGTTAATAGTGGTCATATTTTATTTATTAACTTATTTTTCAGCATTAATAATAATAATAAATATGTTGGGACATTAACACACAGCACCATTTAATTTCATGGTAAGCTACGAGGCTTGTGTTATGGATATCAGATAGTTGATACACTACACATATATAACTTTAAATACATAAATATTATACATATTATAAATACATATAAACAATCATGACTGGAGTACAAACATTCGTGTTCATCACACGAATGCCCCCAGCGGGACTCGAACCCGCGACCGCTGGCACAGCAAGTAGGGTCAAGCAAGGGTCACTACAAACTGAGCCAAACATGTCGTCAAGCATTATTTATATAAAATGTACACACTAGGGAAAAAATAAAGCACTTGTTTTTAAAATATACTTTTGCTAGTCTTATCCAGTTAAAAATATGTTACATACGTCTCTATTATATATTCCCTAAGGTAATTTAAATGCAGAGTGCGATGAAGAAGTTTCGTGCATAGTATAAGGGGAACTATTTCAAATGTTATGTACGTTGTACTCTTAATAGCCGCCTTGAGGGCATGTTTGAGTATTGTCGATATCTTGGTGGGGGTAACATTGAACGGTTAAAGATTTATACCATTTCCAAACTTTAATATCAGAATTTGAGTTACTAATAGTGCTAGGTATGTATGGTAATATGTAAGTTAGTCTATATGTTAAATACATGTTGGTTTACGAATCAGATAATATTTGTCTGCTAATACCAGGTTATTTAGTGTTAAGTAGAAAATGAATGAAAAGATCCATAAAGTTCTCGAAATATACTTACTTATTTGGCATATTTCCATTTCCCCATGACAAAATCTTATGAAATTCCGATGTTATTTCTAGGTCTCCGTATTCCTCCTCCCTTTCATTTTTTTTGGTTAGTACGTTTTTTACTTTAAGCTAAATCTTCTAATATAAGCTCCTTAAGTACGCTAAAACCAATCGAGCCGTTATTCTTCTATTCCTTAACTCATTCAAGGCTTTTCATTTCTGGGATAAAAAGCTTTATCGAAATTCTATCCACCACTGCAAGTTCTATTTAAATCAGTGCATGTGTCCAATTCGCATAGACAGTCAAATACATAGATAATACTTATTAATGGCTATGTAGGCTTTGGAATTTTGGAAACAAATAAATTCATGAGCTTAAGAAGGAGTATCTCTTTTAAAATTACAGACAAATATTTACAAACTAATCTATACAGATAAATAAAATTGGAGTGTTTGTTTGTAATATTAAAATAACCGCTTTTTACTAAATGCATATGGATGTATACACGGAACATATACCAAAACAACATTTTTTACAATTTTTGTCTGTCTCTGTCTGTATGTCTGTTTGTTCCGGCTAATCTCCGAAACGGCTAGACCGATTTTGACGGGACTTTCACTGGTAGATAGCTGATGTTATAGGGAGTAACTTAAGCTACTTTCATTTTAGAAAAAGAATCAGGGTTCCGCGGAAAAAAAATTAAAACCCACGAAATTGTGAACAAAATCCGCGTACGAATTACGCACCCGAGCAAAACGAGGTTAAATCGTTATATAATTTAAATGAATATCTTAGGAGTAGCAAGCTACTATTTATGTATACCTAAATATAGCTAACCGTGAAAAAGTACCTAGGGACGAACGCGAGCGAAGCGAGCGTGAGTCACTAGTTAATTCTAATAAAACCATACAAAGGTCATATCTGTTACATTCAATTTTTTGGAATTAAAACTACGTATTTTAAAAACACATAGCGACATGTATTGACGAATATCTTAATGACACGTAAATAAATTTTCATTAAAATAACCATTTTAATGAATAAAATACCGCTATTAATAACTTTTTTTCAAGACAAGATAGACTGGAATTTTGAAAACAAATAAATAAGCTTAAGAAGGAGTATGTCTTTTAAAATTACAGGCAGTTCAATATATTTACAAGTATCGACATATGTATATTCTGCGATTCGCATAAGATAACATTATTAAAATATTTTCGATATTAGTAACTTATTGCAAAGACGTTAGATAATTATTAGAACGGAGCGTGTGCTCATTTATCATTTCCTCCTAACATACAATATTCGGGATCACAACAATTTCGTTTAATTTATCGTTGTCATACCACGCCCGGGGCGATGGGGGAACACATATAACAATAATGGTTGGTAATTTTTAAATTTAGTCTTAGTAATGAGTGATCTGTGGAGAGCAATGTCAGTAAAATTATTAGGGATTCTGTGTTTGTTGTTTATACATATGTATATACATATGTGTATAGTAATTTTAATTTGTGCTTTTTGAGGATGCTTTTTATTTTGAAATTTAAGAATCTTATTCTTAAGTTACTAGAGACTCACCCTCGCTCCGCTCGGGTTCGTTCCTACTTACGTTTTAACGTTTAGTATAGGTTTATCAGAGATTAGATATTTTCCCGCAGTAAAAAGTATCCTGTATGTTAATCCGGGTAACCAGCTATCATAATACAAAATTTCATAAAAATTCCTTCAGTGGTTTTTCCGTGATGCATTTACAGACAGATAGACAGACAGACAAAAATACTAAAAACTATGGATTCAGCATCTATATCGATAATAATGACTATTTCAATAAGATTTTTCAAAAAATATTTAATGTACAGATTCGACTCATAATTTTATTATATGTATAATAGATGAGTTAATTTTTTTATTTTATTCAATACAGTGTCAAATATTAGGCATTTAAAGAACGGCCAGATTCGCTTTGATTAAAATAGATTTTACTATGCTTTTTATTTTATAAAATGTACCATACGTCATTTTCCAGCTCATTGACTATTTCTAGAAAAAAAAAACCCATATACTTCTTATATATCTAGATTATAAATGAAATACATTCTACGAAAAATACTAACAGACTATAAGTGTAGATCAGAAAAAATTGAGTCAAGACCAATTCATCAGTAGTCTAAATCTTTATAAAAAGTAAGTGGAGATTCAAGAAGGCACTGTAATAAAAAAGACTGATAGCTTTACGTTTCGAATGATCTAAACGTCTATAGGGTCCGTACTTTGGCATTCCATATTAGCAAGCGTCCAGCGCTCTTGATAGGAGCAATCTATTGCAGATCTGAGGGAGAAATGCTGAGTCATGACATAAAATAAGTTTAATATGGATCTGTTTGATTTTGTTGTAGGCATATCTTTACTTTTTCTTTAATAATATAATGTTTTTAATAATGTTACCCCTTTTATATTTCCATAGTCCACCATGCTGATTGAATACTGTTTTGCGGATTCTTTAACGCGACTTTTAAAAACTATTTAACTGTTTGTATTCTCATATTAATTTAGAAATTTCCTCACAATAATTTTTTTTCACCGTATTAGATCATGTACTCGTATACATGAAATTCGCAAATGAAAACCTTCATTTTGAATACCTCTCAAAAGAGACATTTTCCAATAAAAGTACCTATATGATTTAATACCTTAATACTTTATAATAAAAGCTGTTAAGTATATACGTTTATTAGATATTCGAAAAACACTTACAATATCTCCATTTTAAGCTATTAATACCCCTAAATCCTAACGAGTGAATTGGATGGCATAATTCCATTCGATGCGAATCGATCAACGCGGGATCTCTAAATTGACACTTGTTTGCCGATTTGTCACAGAATTGTCTAACTGGACTTAGACTTGTGATTTATGTGTCCTTGTCATAATAATAATGAAATTGTAAAAGGGTTAACCTATTTCATTACAACGATTTTTCGAAAATCCTGCAGTTCACAGATAATAATAATAAATATGTTGGGATATTAACACACAACACGCACTAGTTCCATGGTAAGGTATGAGGCTTGTGTTATGGATACCAGAAGTTGATACACTACACATATATAACTTCAAATATGTACATATATATTATAAATATAATCCATGACTGAAGTATAAACATTCATGCTCATCACACAAATGAATCTCAAACACATCTCAAACACATTTCCACCAGCGGGACTCGAACCCACAACCGCTGGCACAGCAAATACAAATTACAAAGTAACGAGTCACAAACGGGTCACAAACAGCCAAACGTGTCAAGCCAAATATATGACATATTTAGAAAAATAAAAAATCATCGGTTTTAAAAAAAATGTTTCGGTCGGTCATGTCGATCGTATGTCACTCTAGTATAACTAGGAAAATTTAAATAAATATAAAATATGCATAAGTGTCGCTCTGAATTAATTATAAGCGATAACAATCAGGCTATAATCTATACTAATATTATAAAGCTGAAGAGTTTGTTTATTTGTTTGTTTGGTTGAACGCGCTAATCTCAGGAACTACTAATTCGATTTGAAAAATTCTTTTTGCATTAGATAGCCTGTTTATTGAGGAAGGCTATAGGCTATAATTCATCCCGGAAAAAAAGTACGGTTCCCGTGGAATAGATTTGTTTTTGTCAGTATCTATCTATTAACAAAAGCAATAAACATGAGTTGGAAGAGATTTACACTTGTAGATCATTTTTGAGCTTTTATTAGCTTTCGATAGTGAAAAGCATATTATTTGTAAAATGGTAATAGCTTAGTATTGATCATACAAACCGAAAACAATCTAGTTTGACACAATTAAATAAGATCATTATTAAATTACATATTTTTGTATTTTATAAAAATATTTCATTATGTCAATTAAACTTTCTGTAAATGTAAAAAAAAAACTCATTAGTTCTCGCAACAAAATGACTGTTTTACTTCCAAGCAATTCTCCTTTAATTAATTCATTGCCCTCATCTAAAATGTACACTTCGAAATGAAATTGTTATTCCCGACATGAAAACAAACACAAAAACGCAGTACAGACATTGCATAGAATACGAGTCCCCCGGGGCCTGAGGGGCCAAGGAATTAGGGTACATTTTCATACAGTCCTCTCCCCTATCAAATTTTTATGACTTGTAACACCAAAACATAAGAGTTATTTCTGCTTGATAGAAACCGGCTAACTTTGAACGCTGTGTAGATGACAATAGGGTAAGTAATTTAATAGATGACGCGTTCGATTTACAGTAATGGATGGTGGGTGGAATTAAAAATTCGGTAGACGTGTTTCTTTTTAAGATTCCCTTCCCGTTTCGTCTTGTTAAGTTTGGATTGCAAAAAATGTCGGAGCTCTTTTCCTTCGAGTGAATTGACGGGGGAGTATTTAAATACTTGTTATGCGATTTAAAAGTACTGATTAGATGTATTACTTACGTTTATTAAACATATAAAAAAAATATATTAATAATATGATATACATAATATATTATGATTATGATATTAAGGAAAATATCGAGGTCCTGCATCTTTTGTTGTACTTAATTCAGTTGCATATTTCTTTATCTTTTGCGATACGTTCACTAATTGTGATCTCATTTTTATTTAGTGTTAGTATAGATTTCTCTGAGATGAGATATTTTTCCGCAGTAATAAGTATCCAATATGTTGACCCGGATAACTAGCTATCATTATACCAAATTTCATCAACTATCCAGTGGTTTTTATATGATACGTTGCCAGACAGATGTCTGTGTGTTATCTAACAGACAGACAGACAAAATTTCTAAAAACTATAGACTCGGCCTCGGTATCGATAATAATGACTATTTCTATAACATTTTCCAAAAAATATTTAATGTACAGATTCGGCTCAGTTACAAGTTTATTATATGTATAAATGATATAGTGTACTCTTCTTGAATTAGACTTTCATATTACCTACGATAAGGAAACAAAAGATAAAACAAAAAAAAATAATTTTATATCAAGCTACTAAGTCATTGCGTGTTTGCGTGTAACCAAAAAACCAAGTACAAAATTAATGAATAATTTATGTGTAAAAGTCAACCATGAATCAGACATTTACTTTATATACTATCATATTATGGGTTCGATACCCGTCTTAAGTAGTTTTATAAAGAGATAATAATGAAATTACAGAAGTTTCTATTATGTTAAAAAATATTTAAGACATGTAGGCATTTAATATAGTCTAAAGATGGGTAGGGTAGTGGTAGCACAGTGGCAACACGCTCGCTTGGGAAAGCGAGTGAAGTGGGTTCAAATCCCGGGTCTTGCACCTCTGATATTTTTATGTGCGAATCATTTCCAACATCCCACCACTTGTCCTACGGTGATTGAAAACATCGTGAGCTTTTTTATTGTATTACCTACCTGTATATTTATTTTTCTTATCGTGAGAACACGCATTTGTTATATGATATAATCGAATTAATTTAATCTAATTGAAACTATATAAATATATGAAATCATAATCATCCATTGTATTACGTTTAAATAACATTAAAGTGTCTGTCTGTGATTTCAAAATAACTGTGTTTTCTCAAGTACATAGAATTATTTATATGATACCAGCACCTAAACAACTCTTGTTAAAATTTTTGTATGTCTATCTGTCTGTATTCTTTATGTTTGTCCTGGGTAGTCTTTGGAATGGCTTAACTGATTGTAATAGAACTTTCACTGAGAGTGAAAGTAGTTTGTGGGGCTACATATGTTTTATTTTGAAAATATGTAGGGCTCCAGCGCGAAAATCGAAAACCCCTAAAAGTTATGCGAAATTCGAATTTACATTTCTAGAGGCGCACCCGAACAAAGCGAGGGTAAGTTGCTAGTTATAGTAGGTAGTCTTTAATGCCTACAAGTAAAATCTTTATATGATATATTTTGATAAGACTCAGAAATCCCTGCAGAATGAAAGCATGTATTTTTTAATTTAAATACAATTCTATAACCATAATTCAGTCATTCTCTTATAGAAAGGGTGAATGAGCAAAACAAATTTATCGATCCCCAAGGATTTTTTCCGGCGTCACGCAACGTTTTACAACGGTGCTTGATGGGTCATAAAAGACCCTTGCATGAGTCATTTATGATTTGGAAAGTTCGCATATGGTGCTTTGAATTTGTCACTAGTTTCACGTTTTATGATAATTTCAGTGAAAGTAATTGGTGAAATTTTATAGTATCTAAGTAATATCTGGTAATAAAATGTTTAACTTATTGTTAGAATAGTGTTATAATTTCGCTATAACCTGTAAATGCTGCTTTATGCCCATTTATGTATATCTATATCTCTAAATAAAATTAAAGTATGATTCGTAATTTGAAAATTGTCACCACATATTCTTCACTTATGTTGATGCTATACACATTAACCGAAGCTATACTTCAACGAAATTGTTTTTGGCAAATAAAGAAACTACTAGTGATTTCTTACTAACAACCTTTCTTTTCAAATAGAACTTAATTACCTATGTTTTAAAGAAACAGAAACGTGTATAAAGTATTTATAATTTAAAACTAATAGAAATAAAAATAAAAATGCATTCTAGTATACACTAGTCAAAAATAACTAAAAAATAAATATAATTAAATTTTTGCCGGATAAAAGATAGAGATGATTCGCTAAACCGAGGATTACTGCCCAGCGATTTTGTGATCTTGGGTTAAAATTCGTCAATATCGAGATATTTATTATCGAGTCATTTAAAACATAAGTCAATATCATATATAGTAAAAAATATTGTCCTCCTGTTTAAATTCGGCAATGAGGGCCTGTCTTAGTGAGACTTGCCTGCGCTGCAGACAGTAGGTATAGTGCACAAGTGTGTGCGCAGACACAAGTGTAATCTCTATTTATTTCAGTTCCAAACTCCGATGGAGTAACAATTCGATATGACCGGTGAGAGATCAGACGCAGGACAAATGACTCTCATATCCACGTCACATTAGTTTGACCCTACATTAATTACCTATACACATAGCTTTAAATGTAAATCCCGAAAGCCCAGTAAATCTACAACGATAGCTTGGAATAAACTAACTTATTCAACTCAAAAGCAGTCAACCAGTTTGCAACTATCACTATGATTAACGACTGTTGTATCGCCTTCGGTCCTACAGACCCAAATCCACTTTAGATTTGTTTACTCAAGTTTCAAGTATAACAGTGTACATTTAAATGTCATTAGAATAGCAAATTAAGCTTAGAATGGAATAAGTTTATAATAGATTTTATTGAATTATTGTTTTATTTTTTTTTTTTATTTTGTTCTTAGCTTTGTATTAAACGATATTTAAAGAATTCATAGTTAGTCAATTTAAAATAAAATAATTGATGTAAGACTTTGTATAGAACAGAATGATAAGTAATTAGTGTAAGAAAATACTAATTAATTAAAAAAAAAACAGATAATCACAATCGATTAAGGCATTTTGTTTAGATACTGCAAATGACAGCGATATCTGATTGCAAACTAAAATCAAACTTTTCAAGCTAAACAGATCAATCTATCCCCAATCGATCATAAAAGATGAATAATTGCCTAAACAACAAAAAAAAAAGCGATAAAAACTGACGTGCTACATACAAATTTAGCCTAAAACGTGTCGTTAATCACAAACTCGCTCACTAAGCTATAGGCTGATACTGGGTTAAAAATCACTCTACATAAATCTGCGGGTTATCTGCCTAAATGACCCCCGGTTGCGTTTGCGGGTGGAATGGTGTTGCTATATATTAAATGTTTTATTGTGTAGCTTCGATGGCATTTGTCAACTAATGTTTTGTGGTGCGGTGTATAGTACTGGCAAATTGGGATTAGAGGTGAATTTTCTATACAAAAAAAGGCTATTTGATTATTTTGCAGTACACTTAATTAGAAAAATTCATTCCTGAATGTATTCTTTTACTTAATTCAATAAAAATCATAGAATTCTAAAAATATCTATGAAATATGAATTAAAAGCTTGAAAAAATATGGATAAAATTGTACATGCGATTTATATTTAAACATTATTCTTTAATATAAAGGTTCCAATTAAATTTTTTAGTATATTATTCACAAAAGATTTCACAAAGTGCTTCCTTCTCTTACGTTATATTCAAGCAAATTAATTTAAAATCACAATGCCTGTAGCTGAATCGTTTCCACTTAAATCTATTAAAGATGCATTTGCATTAAGCTTTTAATTGTCCGTAAAACGCTATTCAGGAACAATAATTTTCCACGACGATGCTACGACGATGATGTGACATTCTATGCTAACTTCAATTCTTATACAAGTATTATAAATACGACAAATGTAAAATTTATATTTTACTAGCGACTCACCCTTGCTCCGCTCGGGTTCGTCCCTACTTACATTTTAACGTTTAGTATAGATTTCTCAAAGATGAGATATGTTCCTGCCGTAAAAAGTATCCTATATGTTGATCCGGATAAACAGCTATTATCCTACCAAATTTCATTAAAATCCCTACAGTGGTTTTTCCGTGATGCGGTAACAGACAGACAGACAGAAAATTTCTAAAAACTATAGATTCGGCTTCTGTATCGATAATAATATCTTTTTCAATAAGATTTTCAAAAAAATATTTAATGTACAGATTCGGCTTAGTTACAATTTTATTATATGTATAGACTAGCGATTTTTTACCACATTAAAAAATATCCTATATGTTGACCCGCATACCCAGCTATCATCATACCCAATTTCATCAAAATCTGCCCACTGGTTTTCTCGTGATACGACAGAATAATAATAAGTATTTCAATAAGATTTTCCAAAAATATTTAATGTACAGATTCGACTCAGTTAAAATTTTATTATATGTACGGATTTAATTAATTTATTCTTGTTCTTTCTTTGCAACTGTGAAACAATTCAACAGATTTTTTGTATAAAAACTGATTTTGAGTTAGATTGGTGAGATTTTTTGGCTTCTTAACCCATTATATGGTAGAATATGCGGTATGTACCGAGCTTTGAGCGAAGCGAGGGTGTGGCACTTTTTTACGTCAATTTTAAGCTAAATACATTTAAAATTGTCTGATATACATCGGTGCCATCAAATCTGTTTGACTTTTTTGTCTATTCAGCGGTATAAATATTAATTAAGGTTAAAAAATCGTTTAAAATTGAGTTTTTTTTCTATTTATTTAAATAAAACCCATTGCGCCATACTATAATAGTTTTACGTGATAAAACTATTGTGTATATGTTAAGGCCAATTCTTCTTATGGTACCAATACTATTATTTTAAATTTAAATAATTAGATTATTTTTTAATTAATTACATTGCGTAAAATCACTCCGTCTGTAAGTACCCTTAGATCTATTAACAGCTGCACAATCTCCGCAAATGAATCTCCTTTTTCTTAGCAACTGCGAAGAGTTGGCTTTTATTTCCGTTTTGAAATCTTGTTTCAATAGCTCGAGTTAGTCTCATGATGTTAGGTTTTGTTCGACTGTGTTTTGATTTCGCCATAATGGATGAGTTTTTCCCTCTGTTTCTTTAAAAAGTGAATATAAAATCAGTTAGTATTTGATTCTTTTAGTTTTACTTGAAAATTAATTGCTAAGAAACATTTCTTACATATATATGTATTTCTACATATATATGTATATTGTATGGGATATTTAAATATAATAAATAAAATATTAGAAAATATAAATACAATCGAAGCAAAACTAAACTCAAACATATATATTTAAAAAAAATAACTATCAATAATTTTGACTATCTAATAATTCTTGTACTTTACAAATGTTGTATAAATATATAAAACAGAATTAAATCATATTATATAAAGCATATACATAATATGTATATGATATATCCAATATATAACATGTTATTATTCACACAAGTTTGAAGTTGATTTGCTAAAGCCATAAGGACTGAAAGTTCTAGATCTACTTTAAGATCTGTCATACTCATAGCACCGGTACCCTAGCAAGTTTCATAGTTATCTCATATATCATACATATAATGAAATTGTAACTAAGCCGAATCTGTACATTAAATATTTTTTTGGAAAATCTTATTGAAATAGACATTACTTTCGATACAGAGGCTGAATCTATAGTTTTTAGAATTTTTGTCTCTGTCTATCCGTTATCGCATCAAGGAAAAACCACTGGAGGGATTTTGATGAAATTTGGTGTGATGTTAGCTAGTTATCCGGGCTAACATATAAGATACTTTTTACTGCGGAAAAATATCTCGTCTCCGAGAAATCTAAACTAAATGTTAAAACGTAAGTAGGGACGAACCCGAGCGGAGCGAGGGTGACTCGCTAGTAGATATATAAGCTTATAAGGAATTAGTATTCTTTTTCCACACTGTAAGTAAGTACTAGCAAGCTTTTTTAATTACATGACAGGTAAAAATTACCTTTAATATCAATCTGGTGAAAGTATTAGAAAACCTAAAACATAGGTTTTATTAATATAAAACAACTGTAGACTTAAAATGAGGACAATATTTATTTAATACTAGCGGCTCACCCTCGCTTCGCTCGGTTTCGCCTCTAGGTGAACAAAAACAAATCTATCGCGCAGGAACCGTACATTTTTCCGGGATAAAAAGTAGCCTATTTGTTATTCTGATATATGATATATATTATTGTAAAGTTTCATTAAAATCCAATTAGTAGTTTTTGTGTAATAAGCTGTATAAGTCACTATAGTTCTTTTTAACTATCCCACGGGAACTTTGTTATTTTCCAGAATGAAAAGTATCTAAGATATTGACCGGGGATATAAAGTACCACCATACAAAATTTCATTTAAATCGGTTCAACAGCTTCGGAGGTTAGCTCTTACAAACAGACAGAGAAACAAAAAAATTGAAAAAATCTAGACTTGTTCTATTTCTCTTCTTAGTCCAGTCTATTCTTACCTATTCTACATTATTCTTACATTCCCCTGACTCGGTTTTTAGCATTTTTTTCTATGTGCGACATTCGACCTCTACAGTTTTATTATATGTATAGAGTTTAATTTATTTAATAAAGAAGCACTTAAATATGATGGCAAGGAATCCAAGTTCAATGCAAACAATATTCAGGGCGATTATCAACGTCTATGAAAAAGTTGACATCTGAAAGGATATAAAGCGTCATAACAGTATCATTACTGTAATAATGCACAAGGTTCTTAATTTAGCTCACACAAAAAATTGATATTTTTTTTCGAATGATATTCTTTCTATAATCTAGAAACAGGATTACTATTTTATATTCACCACGAACCAAAAACATTAGTTTTGACTAATTGCAATGAAAACTAAATTTATTTGATATTACAAGCCTCTTAGTGTAAATGATACTAATTATTAAGAGCTTTTCTTTAGATAGCGCGAAACGGGCTTAAGTTACAGGTCTATCATTTCTGAAAGTGTCAATCAATACTAATAATATTTTTTTTGTTTGTTTTTTGTACTGAATAATCTTCGAAACTACTAAACTGATTTAGATGAAATTTGACAAGCAGATAGTTTAAGACCCTGGGAAGGACATAGGATAGTTTTTATTTCAGAAATCATACCTAACGGGGATGAAAATGGGGATGAAATTTTGTATGAGGAAGCAACCTAGGGACAAACTCGAGCGAAGCGAGGGTGAGTCGCTATCACAAATACATGTTGCCACTTACCATCATGTACGGCAGTCCATATATACACATAACAATGTAGATAATAAATAAATAAAATTAAATATTATATATTTCTTTTAGTTAAGATTAGTAAAAAATAAAGTATACAAATAAATAACAATAATAAATAAACTAAAAATAAGTTTCTCGATTTCGCAAGCATTAATGTGCATTTTATATACTTTATCTATACATATAATAAAATTGTAACTAATCCGAATCTGTACATTAAATATTTTTTGGAAAATCTTATTGAAATAGACATGATTATCGATGCAGAGGCCGAATCTATAGTTTTTAGAATTTTCCTCTGTCTGTCTGTCTGTCTATCTGTTACCGCATCACAGAAAAACCACTGGAGGGAGTTTGATGAAATTTGGTATGATGATAGCTGGATATCCGGGTCAACATACAAGATACTTTTTACCGCAGGAGATTATCTCATTCCCACGGGAGTGCACGTTATAACACAACCCAAAAAGTATTTATGATCAGAATTTCTTGAAACTTGGTATTAATGATCTTCAATACAATTAAATAAATACGTGTTTTAGCGTTTTTTGAAATTCATTCCATAAGGAGATAAATAAGGGATGAAAATTTGTATAAAACCTACCTTTTTAAAGTTTTTTTGTTGTAGATTTAGCGCGAGCGAAGTCGCGGGTTTTGCTAGTGAGTTATAAATGACTAGAAAAGTAATACGTTAACTACGTTCGTTAAAGCAAATAAAAACGGCAAACAACATTTCTGAATAAGTTTCATCCACAAACCGCGGATTACTACACATTTTCGTTTTATGTAAATATACAATAACGAGAAAAGCCGTAGTTTTACATTATGTATAACCAGTTAAAACAATCAGACGTCGTTGCATTATTGAACTGTCCATTTTCCCTTGAGCCCCTCTAGTTGTCAATTTACCCCTCCCACCCCAAATCTGCATACAAGGGGGATGAGAAGTAGAGACAGACACACCGTGGTTCTGTAGCAACTATAACTTTTACACCCGACGTTGTCGTAATTGATTAATTGAAACGATGCAGCGTCGCTTTACACTGAAATCCAGATTTTTACTTTAGACTTTTTTAAGTGGTTTACGCGACGCTCTTAATATCTGTCAGTCTGGCATTTTACTGTCTACAGTGGATTGGGCAGAAATGTTTTAAATATTAACTGCTGTATAAAAGTATACCTGGTTATAAAATTTTTATTCGTTAATTTAAAATACCTGCATATAGTAAAAAATAAAATGAAATCGGTCAAAAGCGAACCGAATTCGCAAATGAAGGGTTCCGTACCATCGTACATGTACTTTTTATTAATATGACTTTTACGCTATGTATGTAGTATATTAACTTCGATGATCGATTACGAACGTTAAAAAAATGTTTCTTGTATCTTTATTATTTTATTTTTATTATTTGGTGTTATAGCGGATATAGAAATACATGCTCTGTGAAAATTTCAACTTTCTAGCTATAACGGTTCATGAGTTACAACTCTTTGATAGACGGACGGACGGACGGAGAGCGGAGGCATAGTAATAGGGTTCCGTTGGCACCCTTCGGGTACGGAACCCTAAAAGAGGCTATATGCCTATACATAAAACAAAACATATGAAGATTGACGAAATTTCTGCCTTTGGATTGATTTATATGTATTGTATCTAGACCAAATTATTAGTAATTCTGCTTTATATGGGATAATGTAACTTAACAGTTGTAATTTTTGATCTACTCAATTGTTTGAGAAAAAAATCTTACTATGTACTTTATAAAATTTAATTCATTCCAAGTTTTACAATTTGCAGAATCTTTATATTTTACGTCATAACTATGCAATAATGACACATATTATAAAAGGGAAGAGATTAATATGATTTGTTTGTTGATTGTTTGACTATGAATTAGAATCAGAGTAATTATATATATATATATATATATATATATATATATATATATATATATATAAATGTAATCTAAATTAATACATATATGTGTATGACAAGGATTATGTCCATTCAGAAACTCAAAATTAAAAAGGAGCACTATTAAAAAGATCTCGGCCAACAAGTAGAACTTTACACCATTCAAATAAAACTATCTTTTCGGGTTTTTTCGCGGATTTATTTTGATTTTTGTTTCCCGATGTTTCGATTGCTGAATGCTAATTTTCAAAATTTTGAATACATTTTTGTTAATTGTGGGTAGGCTGTCTGTAACAACTATATAATGCTTTTGTGACATCTAACACCTTAGTCTCTCCCGTGACCATGATTGCTGTAAAGCAATCGAAACGTCGGGAAACAAAAATCAAAATAAATCCGCGAAAAAATCCGAAAAGATAGTTTTATTTAAATGTCTAATACTCGCGTAAATCTACGAAAGTATTAAGTTCACCATTCATTACGTTTAATAATAACCGAGCTATATCAGATAGACTTACCATGACACCATGGGGTCCCTATCGATTGATATCTTTTTTGTACGTATAATTCTAGTTTTACTTTACAGGGTGGCGCGTTAAATGATAAGTTATTTAAATAAAGAGCAAAAAATATGTTGATGTCATAATAAAATTTGGAAGCTTCATTAGTTAATTTTGGATTAGGGTCCAAAATTAAGAGAGAAGCGTCTTTAATATAAATACTTATACTGACTCAAAACGTCCTTAATCAAAATAAACTTACATGAACTTTTAAAGCATTTTTTTATTATTATCATAATTAGTGTAGTGAAGAAGCTACCAACTAGGAAGACAATAATTATGCTAAAGCTCATCTGCTCTTATATTTATAAGCTTTCATCTATATATATATAATAAAATTGTAACCAAGCCGAATCTGAACATTAAATATATTTTGGAAAATCTTATTGAATTAGACATTATTATCGAAAGAGGGGCCGAATCTATAGTGTTTTTAGATTTTTTGTCTGTATGTCTGTCCGTCTGTCTGTTTGTTACCGCATCACGGAAAAACCACTGGAGGGATTTTGTTAACCGACTTCCAAAAAAAGGAGGAGGTTCTCAATTCGACCGTATATATGTTTTTTTTTTTTTTTTTTTTTTATGTTTGTTCGGACATTTTTTCGTCGTTTATGAACCGATTTTGATAATTCTTTTTTTGTTGGAAAGGAGATATCCCAAGAGTGGTACCATGATAAGGAAACCAGAATCTGATGATGGGATCCCAGAGAAATCGAGGGGAACTTTCGAAAATTGTAGCGGCGACTAGTGCGTTTGTTAACATTTTCATTAGGTATTTTAAAGCACTACTATTTAATGAAGGTCTGAAGTCGATCTGATGATGGACCCGAAAGATAGTCGAGGGAACTCCTCAACGATTTATAGCAATTACCTGGTGTTTGGGCTTGATTAATTTGTATTGATGATACGTTTACACTAAAAATGGAAAAATAAAAACTTTAAAAAAAAAAAAAAAAACCGACTTCCAGGCACTGAAAAGTAAAAAATAACTAAACGGGGGTTTTCATTTAGAATAGATACTTAATCAGATTTTTTCGAAGTCGGTGCCAGACAATACAAAACAAAGCACACCGACTTCGAAAAAATCTGATTAAGTATCTATTCTAAATGAAAACCCCCGTTTAGTTATTTTTTACTTTTCAGTGCCTGGAAGTCGGTTTTTATTTTTTTTTAAAAAAGTTTTTTAAAATTTGGTATGATGATAGCTGGTATTAAATATATATATTATACGTGATTATAAGATATTTCATATTGTTTTATGATTTGGTTATTGCCAAGTTCACGTCTGATTTAAAAAAAGTGGGATTTTAGTTATTATAAATCTATGAACAAATAGATAAATACAAAACAGTGCAGTACGTCTTTCTCCTTTGTTTTTCAATTGATTTTCTTTTTTTTTTTGTTTAGTATCTGTCTACGAGCTGTAATATTATTATCAATATTTATTTATTTTTGATAACGTTAGTTTTTTTGTACATATAGGTTAGTTGGTTAGTTTGTACATATAGTTTGAACTAGCGACTTACCCTCGCTTCACTCGAGTGCGTCCGTAGGAACGTTTTAATTTTTTTTGTGCGAAACTCTAATTCTTTTCCTAAAATAAAAGTAGCCAAAGTTACTCCTTATAACATCAGCTATCTGCCAGTGAAAGTCCTTTAAAATCAGTCCAGCCGTTTCGAAGATTAGTCGGAACAAGACATACAGACAGACAAAAATTTAAAAAAATATGTTTTTCTTATAAGTACCGTATACAATTTCATATGCATTTAAAAAAAACGACTTTCGACATTACAAACAGACACTACGGTTTTATTTATCTATATAGATAATAATATAATAGACGAACACTAGTTAATATAATTACAGCTATACATTTTATTACTTACACCAAATCAAGACGGAAAGACGATAAGTCAGTGTTCCGAAAGATTAACGAAGTGAAATGTAGTGAGAGAATTAATGAACTTGCCCCGGCGTCAATTGATTGAATCAGTAAGATAGTCGAAACATGTTGCTGGAAATTTTCAATTATTAAGGCAAATATATTGTTTTATTTAAAAACTTGCGACTCACCCTCGCTTCGCTCGGGTTTATCCTTAGGTACGTTTTAACATAACAGGCAACAAAGAGCTAAAAAAATATTCCACACTACTCTACTCGTAGTATAACTTTAAAATATGAAAATCATTTGATAACTAACGAAAAGTACCTACCTAGGCGACCGAGCTTCGCACGGTGTTTTTTGTTAAAAGTACGTTTTTTTTTCGGTTTGGCTTAAAGACGAAAGAAAACTAAAAACTTGAATATATACAAAAAAAAAAAAACTTTGTATCCGACCGGGATTCGAATACACCTGTGATAGTCAATCTCGCGCCTTGACCGCTTGACCACGATGCTTATACACGACTGTGTGAAATTATTAACATATTTTGCGTAACATAATACTAAAGAAAATCACATGAAAACTCGAAAATACAAGTTTTCCCAGACATAAGACTAATCTAGATCGATTCTTCGCCCCCGAGAGTCCCCACATACCAAATTTCATCACTGGTATAAATAAATAAAGATATAGAGATATAAATATACAAGAATTACTCGTTTAAATATATTAGATATCTTATAACTAGTGACTTATCCTCGCTCCGCTCGGGTTCGTCCCTACGTTTTAACGGTTAGTACCTATAGATTTCTCAGATATGAAATATTTTCCCGCAGTAAAAAGTATCGTATAATTTGACCTGGATTTTCAGATATTGTCATACTGAATTCCATCAAAATCTGTCTAGTGGTTTTCTCGCCACACTGCGTTCCCAGACAGACAGACGGACAAAAGTTTTGAAAACTATATATTCGGCCTCTGTATCGATAATAATGACTATTTTAGTAAGATTTTCCAAAAAATATTTAATGTACAGATTCGACTCAGAATTTTATTATATGTATTGATAACCCTTACATAGTACTCCGCTCGCGTATTACGACGAAAAATGCAGTGTATAAGGAAATCTTGTTAAAAACATCTAAATTATCTTTTACCGCATTTTTAATCTCTTTCCCGCGGGAACCGTTTCTCTTTGTCAAGGTATGATGTAGTTTATGTTAGCTTGGCCTTAATTGTCTATTTTCAGTGATTCTATTTGCAAAATAGCGGTTACAATCTTCCACCACGCTGGCTAAGTGTGGATTGGAGGACTTCACATGTCTTTTGAAAACTTGCTAGGTTCTCTCAGACATGCAGGTTTCCTCACGATGTTTTCCTTCACCGTAAGGCAAGTAAGTGGTAATCATGTTAGAAATGATTCGCACATGAAAATATCAGAGGTGCGAGACCCGGGATTTGAACCCGCTTCACTCGGTTTCCCAAGTGATAGTTACCACTGCGCTACCACTGCCTATCTCAAAAAATATCATCAAAAAAATCGGGTTCATAAGAACGCATTTATTACCTACTATATAGACCAACAAAAGGTAATTTTGCGAGTGCGACTCGTACTTGACCGATTTCAGATATCTTTTTGCTGTAATATAAGATACCATGACATTCACTAAATGTGAAGTATAAAACATAATCTATGGCAAAAATTACACTGAACCGTCATTGCATTAAAAATTAACAAAACTATATATAAATATACCAAGAAATACACTTTCACAATTATGATAATACTAGCGTTTACCCGCGGCTTCGTCCGTATAAACTACGCTTGAACTAAGGTATGTTAAATATTTTATAACATAAAGTTCGCTACGCTCCTACGGATCAGGGTATGATGTTAGATATATATCTATCATACATATGTATGTACGAGTACGTATCTATAGCCTTCAATAAATAATGTATAGACGCAAACATTTTTTTGAATTGAAGTGGTTCGGGAGATTAGTCTGTTCAAATAAACAAACACATCACAGAATTTCTTCAGTTTTATAATATTTTTATACATAAGTAAGGATAAGGACTAATGATGATCTGAAATATTCACTTGTCTATACATAATATAATAAATTCTGAGTCAAATCTGTACATTAAATATATTTTGGAAAGTCTTATTAAAATAGTCATTATTATCGATACAGAGGCCGAATCTACCGTTTTTAGGATTTTTGTCTGTCCGTCTGTCTGTTACCACATCACGAGAAAACCACTGGACAGATTTGGATGGAATTTGATGTGATGATAACTGGTTATCCGGGTCAACATATAGAATATTTTTTACTGCTGGAAAATATCTCATCTCAGAGTTGCGTCAAGATACGTTATAACGTAACACTATATAAATAATATTCCTCTAGGAAAAATGACGGTCTCAACAGCTAATCTTAGTGAGACTAGATATCTGCGTCGGATATATTATGATAGTGAATAAATACAAGTAGGTATTCTTACAATTTTTTTATCTCTTATATTCCTGTAATTCCAAAACGACAGCGTGGAGACATCTATTGCGCGGAAGGTTTTACATGCTCTCTGAGACACAAAATGAACATCGCCAACTTCTGATATATGGGAGGGTATTGATAATTAATTTATCAAGAAAGTCCAATAAATATTCCTAGTAAAACCCATGATCTACAACAGTACTGTTCATTAGATCACTTGCACTATATTTATATTACATAATAATTTTATATTTAATTTTTGCTTGTAAGTACAAGCAAAAACTAGTTTTTGCTTTATATTCTTAAATAATAACTAAAATTGAATATTAAATTCTATACAAGTGAAAAAAAAAATGTTTACGAGAAAAAAAAAACTATAAAAGCTACTCAGCCGTCATCTCTCAGACGAATAGAAACTTACCGGTGGTAGGACTCTGTCAAGCCTGAGGAGTCCGACTGGATGGGTACCACCCACTTATCTATTTCTGACGCCAAGCAACAATGATTGCATTGTTGTGTTCCAGTACGAAGGATAAGGTAGCCAGCGCAATTACAGGCAAGAGGCATATCATCTTAGTCCTCACAGTGACAACGCACCTGTGGTTCTGCATTTTTGTTACTTAAAACCTAAGTGCATGAACCGTAGGTGTTATGGGCGACAGGTGCTGCTTTCCATCAAGTGGTCTGTCTGCTCGTTTGTCACTGAATGTCATAAAAAAAAAGAATAGAAAGTTTAAAACATTACGTTTTGGCTAAGATATTAACAAAGGCAATATTATTAACTATTCTTTGAGAAAAGGCTCGTAGTATTATAGTACATATATACTACTATTTTATTATATATTTTAAAGCTAACTATATAGCATTAATTTTCTAAATTCAAACTTCAGTACAGTTCTATAAATATTTCAACTCAATATGAACTCTCTTAAGAATTTTCAAACAAAATTTTTAACATAAATCAAAGCTGGGATCGTGACTAGAAACACTTATTACAAAGCGATAAACTCTACCTTCTTGAAATCTATTACGGACTTAAACTTATAAATTTTTTATTTAAACTTATAATAATACTAGCGACTCACCGTCCGTTTTAATTTTATTGAGCGAAATCCTAATTCTTTTTCTAAAATAAAAGAAGCCTAAGTTACTCTTTATCTTCCAGTGAAAGTCCCGTTAAAATTGGTCCAGTCGTTTCGGAGATTAGCTGGAACAAACAGACAGACAGACAAAAAATATTTCCATATGCATTTAGTATAAAGCTGTTATTTTGACATTACAAACATACACTTCAAATTTATTTATCTGTATAGATAAATAATATCAAGATGATAAAAGTTGATTGGCAGTAGTAGTTCAGTGGCAACGCGTTCGCTTGGGAAACCGAGTGAAGCTGGTTCCAATCCCGGGTCTCGCACCACTGATATTTTCATGTGGGAATAATTTCTAGCATGATTACCACTTGCCTTATGGTGAAAACATTATGAGGAAACCTGCATGTCTGAGTCTGTCAACCCGCACTTGGCCAGCGTGGTGGACTATGGCCTAATCCCCCTCGTATTGGAAAGAGGCCCGTGCCCAGCAGTGGGACGTTAAAAAAGGGCTGAATACAACAGTTGATTAGATTAATATAAATAAAACTAAATTGTTATTACATAAATATAAAATACGTCTCTAGAAAACATTTCGTATAATCAAAGAAATAGAATATAATTACGAAAACGCAGACCGCTTTTTCAATTTTCGTTAATATTAGGCAGTAAAAGGTCAATTTCGTAGCAATTTTTGCTACAAATTCAGTAGACAGCTTAAAAGAGGAAACCAGAAGCGGCGTCACGTGACGGCACATAACGGAGGAAATTACCAATGGGGCCAGGAAACTCGGCATAGATCGTCAACCTTTTCCTGAAAATATCTTATTTTAATTCTATTAAGACGACTAACTAAATTTATTTTTACTTTTTAAACTTCATAGCGATATTTTGAGATTGCTTGGCATTCTTCTACTACTTTTGAAATCGTGAAGTTATATATATGTACGAGTATGTTGGTATGAAGTGTTCTTGCTATCAAAATATTATCTTTAATACAACAATGCTCTTAGCCTTGCTTTATTCGAATGTATTCTTTATGTTTATAATATTTTATACAGGTGGCGCCACCTTTTGGCAAACTTTATTTCTAACAGTAGCCAATGTTGTAGTTAAGTACACATATATAATACTTTCTTAGATTTATGCGAATATTTGACATTTTAAATATAACTATCTTTTCGGGTTTTTTGCCCGGATTTGTTTAGATTTTTGGTTCCCGACGTTTCGAATGATTTACAGCAATCATGGTCATGGGAGAGACTAAGGTTTTAGACTACGGTCTAACTAAAAGATAGTTTTACTTTACACATATTATATACTTTTACTTGTGTTACTCTGAGTCATAAGTCACAATCCGATGGTTGGAACCCGTGAGCTCTTATAACATATTTGTGTAGACATATATCAAAGGGAAATGTATGAATTAAATGTAATATTTTGTGCCCTGCGGGTAACATGACGACTATTGAAAGACGAATTTCTATGAAGTATTTACTGTCTGATAAATGTTGAGGTGAATATTTAACCTTTTACTCATACATTTATTTTCACCTCTTGCTTATATGTACGTTATATTGTTATGCATGAATTTAAAAAAAGAAAAAACATGTAGTATTACTATATTAAAACATTTTTTATATGATTTAAGTTTGAGTATCCTTTTTACCGTAAAATATAAACTAATAAAGTTAGAATAAAAATTCACTGGGTATCGCTTATCCAGATTATTGAACTTTATACATCTTTTTTTATATACGGTTTTTTTTTTATTTATAGAAAAAGATGGTAAAGATAACAAATAACATATAAACAAAAGAAGAAGCAAATAATCAGCGAAAAATAAGTTTGTTAAGTATTTATTACAACTACTCCACATTTATAAAATTTTTATATATTAAAATTTTTAATATTAAAGCCCCTTTTCCAGGGTCTCAAACTATCTTCATATCAAATTTCATTTAAATCGGTACAGCGGATTTTTAGTTTATCCATTTAACAAACAAACATACAAACATAAAAACTTATATATTATAACTTATATAGTATTTTGTATGTTAAATGTATTTAATAAGTAATAAGTGTCAAATTTGAATATTTAAACAAAATGTTTGGAGCACCTGTAGCAATCGAAAATTAATAACGTCGCGCGCTCGTTGTTTATTGGTTGGGCTAATCGGATGAATCGCGAGCTCCGGCTTTTGTCGGATAAGCGATGTTTTCATTGTTTCATATCTGTATTGTAATTAAATTCGTTAGTGTTTAAAAACTCATCTGATTGTAATGTATTATAATATATAACTCAATAATAACTTATGGGACTGATTGTAAAAAAAACGCTAAAACACGTATTTATTTAATTGTATTGAAGAGCATTAATACCTAGTTACAAGAAATTCTGATCATAAATATTTTTGGGTTGTGTTATAACGTGTATTCCCGTGGGACTGAGATAATCTCCCGCGGTAAAAAGTATCCTATATTCATTCATCAAAATCTGTCTAATGGTTTTCCCGTGACAAACAGACAGACAGACAGACAAAAATTCTAAAAACTATAGATTTAGCTTCTGTATCGATAATAATGTCTATTTCAATAAGATTTTCTAAAAAATATTTATGGTACAGATTCGACTCAGTTAGAATTTTATTATATGTATAGACTATTACACATGGTTCTTTACTTTTTTACAAGTTTTTACTTACCTTGCACTGTTTGTATATATTCATCCACAACCGATTGAGCTGAAATTTTGCATATTAGTTTAGGTTTAGTTTGAATAGCAATGCATAGTTAGCTAAGTATCCATGGATGACAAATAAAATAAGTATAATCATTCTAGATCCAATATGGCGGACTACCAAAGATGGCGGAATATGTTTTTTAGGCGTCCCCATGATATGGATATCAAATGAAAGGGTTTTCTGAAAAGAATACGAATAAATGCCTAAAAAATAAAAATAAACTTTAAAATTAAATTAAAACAGTGATTTATTACACAATTTATATGATGTAAAAGCTGTTTTAAAAAATATTCTTTTTTAATATTAATTAATTCAAATTTTTGTCACTACAAATACGTCTTGTCAACTCAAAACTTGATTTTATCTATGGATTAATCAAACAACGTAAGAGTTACGTTATCATGACATTATAATTTTTTTCTAAAATCAGAAATGAACGTCAGTGCTGATGCTTCATTACCCGCTGTTAATGGTGTTATGCTACAGCCATTTCCACTTACAAGTATTATATTTACAAGTTGTAAAAGGAATTTTGCTATACAGGAAATTTATCATGGTTTATATTATGAGTAAAGAGATCCGCCCATATTTCGCCATAGTGTAAAATAACACACATATAATACTTTCTTAGATTTTCGCGAAATATTTACATTTTAAATTAGATGAACAACATAGTGAACAAGAATTTTTGATTTTTTCAAAATCTATTTTTTTCTTGTAAAAGTTAGTAGTATCCGAAACAAATATTTGTTTATAGTTTTCAGTATAAATATATATATAATCTATACATAACTAGCAGAACCCGTGGCTTCACCCGCGTCCAATCTACAAAATAAACTCTTTGACTTTGTGTTATATAGCGACTCATCCTCGCTTCGTTCGGGTTCGTCCCTATGTATATATATAATATATATGTATATATATATTCTATATATTAATTTTACAATAATATATAGAAGTCTGCCCGATTTGTTTACTGCTCCGCAGCCTTGGGTTAGCATGATGATTGATATATAGCCTTATAGCCTTCCAAAATATACAGGCTATCTAATGAAAAAAAAAATCAAATCTGATAAATAGTTCCTGAGATTAGCGCGGTCAAACAAACAAACTGTGCTTCTTTATAATATTATATTAGTATAGATGTATAGGAGATACATACATTATTTGTATTTATATACGTAATGTAATATATGTATGTATATGTGTAATGTATATTTTACCAAAAGCAGAGTAAGTTTACTTAAGAAGATTATACAAGTATCTGTTTTAAATATTTCTTTATAAAGATCCCGTATGTAGAGCAATTGTAGCACATAATTACATTGCGTAACAAATTGCGAGTGCCTCCGGAACTGACGCCTTCGCTCATTTACTGGTCTTGGTAAATAAGTGCGTGATACAATATATTGAAAGATATGTAGATAACTATGCTCTTTAATTAAATGCAAAATAATAAAATTAAGATCTATAGTTTTTAAAAGTTTTATTCTCATGTCTTTCTTATGTTAGAATATTCTTATTTTTAGGGTTTCTTACCTGAGGGTGCCAAGGGAACAATATTACTAAGCCTCCGCTGTCCGTCCGTCTGTCAGAGGGCTGTATCCCATAAACTGTAATAGGTAGAGAGTTGAAATTTTCACAGATTATGTATTTGTATTTCCGCTATAAAAACAAATAATAAAAATAAAAAATAAAAGTACAAGAAACTTTTTTAACTTTCCTAATCAATCATCGAAGTTAATATACTACATACATGCATAGAGTAAAAGTCATATTAAGACAAAGTACATGTACAATGGTACGGAACACTTCGTGTGCGAATTCGATTTGCACTTGACCGATTTTTACAATTATGTAAAATTTGAATGGTTTAAAAGTTGAAAAAAAAAAAGAATAATTTAGCTTACTCTTATTTGCTTTTAGATGATATTTAGTGTTGGTTACATTTGAAAAATATGCATAGAATATTTCGGTTTTCTATTCTTCAACCGATTTAAAAAAAGAAGAGGTACCTACTCATTTCGAATAATTTTTTTATTATGCTTCGCAATATCTTTAATTATTATAAAAAATAAAATTTTTATTTAAATAAAAGAATAGGTTAAAAAAAGGAGGTCCTATATAATTTTCAATAAAAATTCCACTTTAACGATGAAGTAATTACATTTACTTAAGTTTTAAATGATTTTAAAACGATACGCTGATGTATATCGATATATTTTTTGTATATTTAATTTTATTTCTTATTTATTTGACAACATGTTTGGCTCAGATTGTAGTGATCGTGGCATGTGATCGTGGGTTCGAATCTCGCTGGGGACATTCATTTGTGTGATGAGCACGAATGTTTGTATTCCAGTCATGGGTGTTTATATTTATAATATGTATGTATTTAAAGTTATATATATGTATATCAACTATCTGGTATCCATAACACAAACCTCGTCATTTTCCATGGAACTAAATGGTGCTGTGTGTTAATGTCCCAACATATATATTTAAATTTTTATATATAATCAAAATATTAAATAAGATATTTCAAGCCCGTTAAAACTAAAGAGCTTATTACTTTCAACGAATTGAATACAGTGAAAAGGAAACGGGCTAGTGCCAATAGCGTGTGCGGGCGTCAGGTGGTTGCAATGAAAGAAATTGCCAATTCCACGCATCTACTCACTTTATAAACTACGATGTTTTATAGCCACTTGAATTCTTTATTGTTATGTAAAAATATGTTAACAATACAGTTAAGAGATGGTTGAGTTAAATGGGCTTGGTAAAATGAGGTCACGGGTTCGATTCTCGCCATAGTCCACTACGCTGGCCAAGTGCGGGTTGGCGGATTTCATTAAATACAGACAGACACCCATGACTGGAGTACAAACATTCGTGCTCATCACACAAATGAATGCCCACAGCGGAACTCGAACCCGCGATCGTTAGCACAACAAAACGGTTCACTACAAACTGAGCTAAACGTGTCGTCAAACGTCACTTTTAAACTGTTTATTTTGAATTTTATATTTCAAATATCTATTTAGTTTCAATTATAGAAAATTCACTTTTAAATAAATTAGTATTTTCCAAACAATTTCCAAAAAAATATACATAGTTATATAAGTTAAAAAAGTAGGCAGTGGTAGCCCAGTGGTAACGCGCTCGCTTGGGAAACTGAGTGAAGCGGGTTCAAATCCCGGGTCTCGCACCTCTGATATTTTCATGTGCTAATCATTTTCTAACTTGATTACCACTTGCCTTACGGTGAAGGAAAACATCGTGAGGAAACCTGCATCTCTGAGAGAACCTAGCAAGTTTTCGAAAGACATGTGAAGTCCGCCAATCCGCACTTGGCCAGCGTGGTGGACTATGGCCTGATTCCCCTCGTCTTGAAGGGAGGCCCGTGCCCAGCAGTGGGACGTTAAAAAGGGCTGAATACATACATACATACATACATATAAGTTATATATCTGAGCTTATTAAAATACGTCAATTTTAACAATATGGGATAAGCTTTATCTAGTTCGATCAAAGCGTCAGGTGGTGGGAAATAAAGAAATTGGCAATTCCACGCCTTCACTCCCTTTATAAACTAACACGTCTGATGTTGCTGCAAATGATTCGCTATTTTATAGCCACTTTAAAAATTCCTTATATAATTCAATGTAGTTGCTTTCTTAGAAATAAAATTGTTGTTATCTTGTTCTTTAAAATGAGTTTGTTGTTTGTTTATATTAATGTTATTTTTTAGAACAGCAAGCGCTTGTTTCATTTTTCTTTCTGCTTTGTTTGTTTTAATCAAAAACATTTATTTGATTTTTCTATTTTTGTATCTATAAACTAGATGATCAATGCTTTATCATAATGGGCTTAGAAACTTTTTTCAAGCTTTTTTAGTTTCCCCTTGTTGCTTTATCCATACTAATATAATAAATGTGAAAGTCAAATTGTCTGCTAGCTTTTCACGCTTAAACCGCTGAACAGATTTCGATTAAATTTTGCATACAAGATTTTGATATAGCTTACCTTTGATCTCCAGTCCGCATATCACGCGAGCAAAGCCGCGGGCAAAAATGAGATAAACATGGACTAGAGTACTAACTAAAAAAGATATGGAAATGACATATCAGAAATGTATGTTACATGATACTTTCTTAGATTTACGATTTATTTATTTGATCAAAATATGTATATGTTTTAGTTTTATATTACACTAACGACTCACCCTCGCTTCGCTCAGGTTCATTCACATTTTCACCCCCTTAAGAAATGATTTCCAGGATAAAAACTATCCTATACCCTTTCCAGGGTCTCAAACCATCTTCTTACCAAATTTCATCTTAATCAGTTCAGTAGTTTCAGAGCCTATTCGATGCAAACAAACAAACAAACAAACAAACAAACAAACAAACAATCAAACCTTTCCTCTTTATAATATTAGTATGGACTAGCGACTTACCCTCGCTTCACTCGGGTGCGTCCCCAGATACGTTTTAAATAGATATCAATAGTTATAGGCCATGTAATTTTTTTTCGTAATTTTCTATGTTTTAATAGTTATTCTACGATCATAAAAATCGGTCCAGTCGTTTTTGAGTTATAGATGGTGTAAGTAACCCGACTTTGTTTCATATATGTATACCTATAGATAGATTTATCGATTGTACAAAGGTCCAACAAATAAAAAACTCATCTAACAGGGGATTTCTATTAATCTATTTATTTATGTTTCCTTACTAGTGATATTTGACATTTAGTCCTTAAAAAATATTTTAAATACCAACTGCTAGTAAAAATAAGGGGGTAGAATATAAACTTAAAATGACTTAGTAGCTATTTCATTTATTAATCACAAACAGCCCATATCCATCCGCTGCTAAACGTGGGATTCTTTCGTTTGCGATAAAATTCTCTATCCTGGGTTCTATCCGCTCAGCTAGTGTTAGCAATCCTCACGAAGTCATCTGTCCAGCGAGTCACAGGTACTCCCACCCTAGTTGCTGTTTCCTCTTCAAAACTCATCAGATTTGAAGGATCTACGGTAGACATGACTAGCCAATCCACTGACACTTCAGTATTCATTTTTCAGTCGCAAGTTATTCTTTTTTCAGTCTTCAGATTTTCTTTTTTTAGCGAATATGTAAATTTGTAATTCAACGTTTAAATCATGTGACATGATGACATGTTTGGCTCAGTTTGTAGAGACTCTACTTTTTGTACCAGCGCTCGCAGGTTCGAGTCCCGCTGGTAGCATTCATTAGTGTGTTGTGCGCGAATGTGTTTAGTCCAGTCATGGGTGTTTATATTTATAATATATACATATGTATCTGAAGTTATATATTATGTGCAGTGTATCAACTATCTGGTATCTATAACACAAGCCTCGTAGCTTACCATGGAACTAGATGGTGCTGTATGTTAATGTCCTAATATATTTATTTATTATAATTATTTATCATGACGGCTAAAAAATTCGCAGTGGTAGTTTTTAAAGACGCGCGAATGCTATAAGGATAAGAATAAAGAGAGGGCGCACTGCTAGTATGGGATAGATAGTTTTTGGTACACGTACACACTTGGCCGTCCAGCTTCTAAGTCTAATAAAGACGAGGACCCATCGAGAAAAGTTGGAGGGTTTAACTAGTTTTTTAATAAAACTAAGAAGGCGACTCTAACAAAACAACTTGAGCCGTTGAAATTAAGCAAAAACGAAATTAAAAGTCGACCGACGGACTTCTTAGCGGATACACTAATGAACAAACTTTTATTAGTCACTGCGAGAGGTCACTTTGAACGTGGCCACAAAACAAGGGATCTTTAAAAGGTATATTTAAAAAAATATGTCATACACGAACGATAGATACTTTTGTACCACAAGTTTGATGAGTTTTTAAGAATTTTATTCATAACAATTACATTATATGAATAATATATATCGGATTACTATCACAAAGGCAAAAGTTCGTGTGTAGGTCTGCCTGTTACATCTTCACACCGTAACATCTCTATTAATTGCGTGAAATTTAAAATAGGTTGACACGTAGATTTATATAATGTTTTTTTATTTCCTTACCACGCTTTAGTTTTTTTTTTTTATAGTACTCAGTGATAAACGAGCAGACAATCCACCTGATGGAAAGCGATACCTGTCGCCCATAACACCTACGGTTCATGCACTTAAGTTTTATGTAACAAAACTGCAGAACCGCCGGTACGTTATCACTGTGAGGACTAAGATGTTATGCCTCTTGCCTGTAATTGCGCTGGCTACCTTATCCTTCAAACCGGAACACAACAATATAATCATTGTTGCTTGGCGGCAGAAATAGATAAGGGGGTGGTCCATCCAGTCGGACTCAGAGTCCTACCACCGGTAAACGCTCGTGGAAGATTTTTAGTCTTATGAATATGAATCTTAGCGATCTTAATCTTTCCAATTCTTCCTTCTCATGGCCTAAACTCAAGGCCGAATCTTGATAATGTTTTATTTTTGAAGAAAATAATTTTTTGTTTTCATCTTTGTTGAAATTTATATTGCTTTGAAACAAAAATTATACTTCCCACGCTTCAAAAGTTCATTTCTCAAAAATTATACAAAATTAATGGCACATAAAAACAACATTACATTGTATTTTGCGTAAGTTAGAAACTAACAGTTGTCGAGGATAATTAATAGGTCAATTTTGTTTAAAGTCGTTATCAAGGTTTAGGCGAATTTATCTTTAACTAGTAGATTTGTCCTGGCTTCGCCCGAGTCCTGTCCCGGGTGCTAGGTACGTACATGTATTTATAATATGTATGTATTTAAAGTTATATATGTATAGTGTATCAACTATCTGGTATCTATAATACAAACCTCGTAGCTTACCATGGAACTAGATGGTGCTATGTGTTAATGTCCCAACATATTTATTATTAATTTTTATATAGCTATTACTACAGATTAATAGATCTTTACAAGAGAAATAATTCCGTAATACATGGTTTTTATAATACTCTTTTGGTTTACGCGGCGCGTGCCAGTAAAGCTACAGTCAACATGACATTTTCCGACATCTTCAACAATCATCGTTATATTTTAGTCAATTTACACAAAACCCTTATCTATACTAATATTATAAAGAGGTCAAGTTTGTGAGTTTAGGAGGTTGTAGGGGGTAATCTATGGATCTACTGAACCGATTTAGATGAAATTGGTAAGAAGATAGTTTGAGACCCTAAGAAGGACATAGGATACTTTTTATCCCGGAAATTATCCCTTAAATGGGTAAAAATGGGGATGAAAGTTTGTATTGGGAAGCAAGCCAGGGACGAACCCGAGCGGAGCGAAGGTGAGTCGCTAGTAAATTATACACCTAAACCTATTTCATTTATCACTCCATCCATTGGTGAAAATCGTATGAAAAACCGTTTAGTACTTTTGAGTTTATCGCATTTAAACTGACAAACAGACATGGCGGGGGAGTGTGTGTTTTATAATATGTAGTGATTTGAGTAAGTTTTACTTAAAATATGAGTAATAATAGTTATTTATAGAAATATTTATGAATTATGGTAGTAATTGTAATTCTTTATTTTACTTGAAAGATTCTTATAATACACACTTAGTGTAAGCGCTGTATAGTCCAAGATCCGACCTAAGGTTGTCATTTCCCCACGTGCTTAATAATAAGAAAGAGAATAAATAATAAAATATTACTGTTCCTAAATTATTTTTCCTATAGTTTTATTAAATATTATAATAATTTTATCATATAAAGAGTTGAAATAATCCGAAAAGATGTTTTATTTAAAATGTCAAATATTCGCGTAAGTCTAAGAAAAGAGTTGTAAGTCCTTTAATAAGGTCGTAATTCACCTAACTCTTTATAAGTTTTGAGTACCTCACATGAAAACATAAAAAAAGAAAACGAAATAAACCAATGATTTAAACTCTATCCTTATCTGAATCCATCTTATAAAATTGGCAATAAAATGTACATCGGGTAACAGATCCGTAACAATCTTTTCTTACAAAAGTTCTCTGGAATGTAGAGCTCTGCCAAAGAATGTATATTATTTAAATTTCAGTTACATTTGTTTTACGTACATATATTAGACTAGCGGCTCACCCTCGCTTCGCTTGGGTTCGCCTCTAGAAAAACAAAAACAGACCTATCTCTAGAGATTCGTATATTTTTTCGGGATAAGAAATAGCCTATGTATTATAATAATAATAATAATAGCCTTTATTCAACAATCTTATATATATATGTACATATTTGATTAATATAAAACTATATTATTAGACACCAGTTTCGCGAAGATTGTCTTGCGTTCCAGCATAGGCCTCCCCTAAAGCTTGCCACAGAGTGCGATTTTGTGTTTTCCTTGTCCACATAATGCCTGCTGTTTTTTTAATGTCGTCCTCCCACCTACGACGTTGTCTCCCTTTCTTCCTTTTGTAGTGTCTTGGATACCACTCGGTTATGTCCTTCGCCCATTTATCTTTTTTATTCCTCATCATGTGACCTACCCATTTCCATTTCAGTTTTTTAATAAAATACGTGACATCTGTAACTCCGGTTTGTTTACGGATTGTTTTTAGTTTTATTTTATTTCGTAGTTTAATATTGAGCATGCTTCGTTCCATGCTGTGTTGGCAGGTCTCTAGTTGTCGTATATTGTGTTCTGTTAAACTCCAAGTTTGGCATCCGTAAGTCATAATGGGCAGAATACACGAATCGAATATTTTCTTTTTAGATTTAAGTGGTACATGGGGATTTTTCACTATTTCCTTGAGAGACCAGTATCTTTTCCAAGCCAAATTGATTCTATTGTTAATTTCTTTCGTAGTGAGGTCTTTTGGAGATATTATTTGACCAAGATACGTGTATTCTTCAACATATTCTATCTTTGTACCATTGACTATGATAGGGATTTTTTCAACATTTGTCATTATTTTCGTTTTTGAGGTGTTCATTGACAATCCAACATTTCTACTTTCGTGTACCAATTGTTCGAGCATTTCTTGTAGGCTTATCGCGTTGCTTGAAATAAGTATTAGATCATCTGCGAATCTCAGGTGGTTTAGTTGAGCTCCGTTGATATTTAGTCCATATTTGCTCCATTCGAGACGTCTAAACACATATTCAAGAACTGCTGAGAAAAGTTTAGGTGAAAGTGGATCCCCTTGTCGGACTCCTCTTTTTATAGGAAAAACTTCACCCACTCTTTCTGTTCGTATTCTAGCTTTCATGCTCGTGTATATGTTCTTAATGAGTCGTATATATTTTTTGTCCACTCCTTGTGTTTCTAACGCTTCCCATATCATCGCGTGTTTGAGTGAGTCGAAGGCTTTATTATAATCTACAAAGGCCAGATAATAAGTAATTCCATATTCATTACTTTTCTGTATAACTTGTTTTATGGTGTGAATATGATCGAGCGTTGAAAAGTCACTTCGAAATCCTGCTTGTTCTTTGGGTTGGTTTTCGTCCAAAATCTTTGTTAAACGATCTACTAATATCTTAGAAAATACTTTGTAAATGTTCGACATCAGGCTGATGGGTCTGTAATTAGCGATATCATTTTTCATTCCTTTTTTGTGTAGAAGTATTATGGTTGACGATGTCCATTGATGAGGTATGTATTCTGTATATAAGATTTCATTGAATAACTGTGTGATGATGTTTACAGTTTTAACAGATGTCCCTATTAGAAGTTCGTTAGATATGCGGTCTTCGCCCGGTGCTTTACCTCTTTTCTGTGAATTAATTGCTTTGATAACTTCATCTCGCATTATGTTTGGGATATCACCCTCCTCTTTGCCCTCATAGACAGTTTGTTGGCCTGGTTCAGTCATTAATCCTTCTTCACTATATAGCTCGCGGTAGTAGTCGGTTGCAATTTTCAGTATTTCTATTCTGTTTGTCTTGTTTCTTTCAGATTCTCTTTTTTTCATGTTTCTGATCCAATCTAAGGGTTCACTTAATTGTTGCCATGCTTTTTTAATACCACCTAATTTTTCAATATAATAGTTAATTGTTTCTGTTCTTGTAAGTTGTCTATGTTTACGTATTTGCAAATTTATGTCTTTACTTATCTGTACTATTTTTTCTCTATTAGTCTTCCTGTCTTGAAACAAGATCTTTCTTTGTTCGATTAAAGTTCTGGCTTTTGGTCCTAACTTGTCTTTTGTTGATTTATTCTTTACAATGTTATTCTCTATTTCTTTTAATTCTTTTTCAAGGTTATCATATTTTTCTTGTATTTCGTTTAAATTTTGTATTTTCTTCAAATTGATTTCTAATGAATCTAAAATGTTTTCAGGAATTGGTAACGTTATAGGTTTCTTAATTTGTTGAATATTTTTTCTTGACGTTTTTGGTTCTACTGTGTATAATTGGCCTCTAAGCATTCTGTGATCGGTGTTGTAGTTGAGTTGGTTGACAACGTCTATGTTGGAGAATAATTTTAGTTTGTTTGTAATTATATAATCTATTTCGTTCTTTGTCTTTCCATCAGGTGACACCCATGTCCATTTTCTTTTATTTTTTCTTTTATAGTAGCTGTTTGTAATATGTAGGTTATTTTCCAAAACAAAATGTACCAGTTTTTGTCCATTATCATTCCTTTTTCCTGTAGTATAAGGTCCAAGTATTTTGTCTTCGTTTGTTTTTCTATTTCCGATTTGGGCATTGAAGTCTCCCATTATGATTATGGTTTTATTTAAATTTTCCATAGTTTTATTTAGTTTATTGTAAAATTCGTTTTTTATTTCTTCCTTGGCAATCTCGGTTGGAGCATATACCTGGACAATTGAAGTTGGTAGTTTGTGACCAGGGAGCTTAATATTTAAAACGGCGATTCTGTCGGATACTCCTTGGAATTCTATTATATTGTGTTTAAGGTATTTTTTAACAATGAACCCTACTCCATGTAACCCAGCTGTTTCGTTTTTGTAATAAAGTATGTAGTTTTCGTGTTCTTCAATTTTCTCATCTGCTCTCCGTGTCTCGCTTAGTCCTATAATATCCCAGTTTACTGTTTCTAATGCTTGTTCTAGTTCCAATAAAGACTCCTTAGACTTCAGTGATCTTGTGTTGAGCGTGGCTATATTTAGTTTAGTCCTGTGTCTTATAGTGACTCTTTTCATCGAACTATCTTCTTTAAGCTTTTGGGGGGTATGGTCTTTCACCCCGCGGTGACCAACCGTATTGGGGATCTTGTTGTTTCTTATTAGTATGTTTTTATTGTTATATATGTTCTTTATATGAGCCTATGTATTATTCCAGACTAAATCTATCTCTGTGCCAAATTTCATCCAGATCCGTTTAGCCGTTCTGGCGTGAAAGAGTAACAAAAATCCATACTCACAAACTTTCACATTTATAATATTCATACAGATACTTGCAAACAAAAACAAATCTCTCCCATGGGAACCGTACATTAAAAAGTAGCCTATGCATTATTTTTATGTATGAGTTATATTATTATAAAGTTTCATTAAAATTCATTCAGTAGTTTTTGCGCGAAAGAGTAACAAACATCCATAGAAATATACATCCAGACATCCATACATCCTTACAATCCTTCACATTTATGATATTAATATGTATTATCAATATTATTATTTTTTTGTAAAATATTTACATAATATACTTTTTTTTATATTGGTATATTAAAGAAAATTACAGATATACTTAATTATATATACAAAACAAATATACACTTAGTTATTACTGTACAAGTCATGTCCGCGTGGAATAGTGGCAAGAATGCTAGTAATGCTTCAATTTTTTGAAATGCATTGCTTTTTATACATTTCAAGAAAATTATATTTTTTGTACAAACGTTTATGTTTTCATTAAAAAATTACTAGTCTATACTAACATTATAAAGTAGGTGGTAGGTAAAGTTTGTGATGTTGTGATATTGTAGGGGGTAATCTTTGGATCTACTGATCCGATTTAGATGAAATTTGCTAAGAAGATAGCTTGAGACCCTGGAAAGGACATGCGAGGACTTTATATCTCAGAAAACATCCCTTAAGGGGGTGAAAATTCTGATGAAAGTATTGGGAATCAACCTAGGGGCGAACCTTAGGGCGAAATTTAACTGGTGTTCGTCGAGTAGGCGAAATTTGATAACAATCATGATTGAAAATTTAAGGAAAACATATATGAATAGAAATGATCTATCAATATCTTAAAAAAACTGTTTCAAAAAATTTTTTTTGAATAAAGCTTATCAATTGCTATTAAAAGAAAAACGACTGACAAACAGAGGAGAAAAAGGTGCTTACCTAAGCGAATAAAAGTAATAATAATTAAACAACATGGATTTTAGAATAATTAAATTATAAGTTATATGTTGGAATATGAACACAGCACCATCTAGTTCCATGGTAAGCTACGACGCTTGTGTTATGGATCCCAGATAATTGATACACTACATATGTATATATAAATTTAAATACATACATAATAAAAATAAACATCCATGACTGGAGTACAAGCATTCATGCTCATCACACAAATGAATGTCCCCAGCAGGACTCGAACCCGCGACCACCGTCACAGCAAGTAGATTCACTACAAACTAGGCCAAACGTGTCGTCTACTTACATTAATAGTACTAAATAAATTAACAGATCTTTGCTTTTTGTATATGGCGTATTTTGGTTTTTAGTTATCCCAAACATTTTATCAAGAGGATTCATCCCTCGACAGTTTTTAAGTAAAAATTAAACCGTAATGCACTTTAATGGTGCATTGTAGAGAATAGAATCACAAAATGGCCGTAAGTGTTTGAAATGTTTATCACAACAGTCTAGGCAAGTTTTATTTATGCGAAAACTTGTTTCATTTTTCTTTCTACAGCTGTTTTGTATCGCTTCAGGATATAAAAAAATAATGAAAATAGTTGCTTATTTTTATGAATCATACTTTTTACATACTATTTTGGGTAATTTATTCAAAACTAACTAAAACTAAGCTTTTTGGAATTCTTTGACTTACAACTTAAAGCTATGGATATGACCTTAAAACGCGGACACAAATTCAGAAATTGGCACATAGTTCGAATATTGTATTAGAAAAAGATGCGTACCCACAATATTCTGAATAGTGTTTGGGTAATGTATCGGTTCAAATTGGGGTCGCGTAAGGTAATTGTCATGTATAAAAGTCGAAATTCCGTTAGAACTTTTACACAACTAGATAGCTGAAACCGCTAAAGCATATAATATGATCGTACGAAGCATCATCGCGGATTCAGCTACCGTAAAAGTTCTTAGAGTAAAAGTTCTCACAGAATTGACCCATAAGGTCAATTCTGTGAGAACAAAATTTAACAAAGATATTTGTTGTCAAGTATACAGGTGGATTTTTGAGACGGGACAGTATGGGCAGGTACCTTAACTGCTATAGTTACAGATGGAAGCTACGGATGGTTTCCTAGGAACGTTGTCCTGCCTTTACTGTCCCATCTCAAAAATCCACCCTGTATAATAAGCGTGAGATTAATTATAATCGTAACTTTAATTTAAAGTCGTCTTTGCAAAGTAAGGTTATTTTCAATAATTTTGTTTTCTTGGGTAAATGGTGCCCACATGGCACTCCTAAAAGCTATTAAACTTAAGAATTGAACTGAATTGACTTCTTGATCATATATTATATGTATATTTGATATTTCAATACGAATATTTCTGAGCTTAATAACGTGAATAAATTTAAATGGCATTTTCTGGTAGGATATTTGATTTAAAGTTTACTTTGATTCCAAAGCAACCAATAATTACTGCTTTGTCTTTACTGAGCAAAGTTTTCTAAAGTTAAGTAAGCCTTTGACAAGACTTTAAAACATTTCTTTTGCTAAAAGTAAAACTTTGTCATAAAGAGTAATTGTGATCTATGAATCTGGCCCTTAATATCTTCTTTAGTTATAGTCCCCTTTATATTGGTACATGTTGGGACGTTAAATCACAGCAACATCTAGTTTCATGGTAAGCTACGGGGCCTGTGTTGTTGATACCAGATAGTTAATACATTACACATATATAACTTTAAATACTATTATAAATATAAACACCCATGACTGGAGTACAAACAGTCGTGCTCATCACACAAATGAATGCCCCATCGGGATTCAAACCCGCGACCGTTGGCACAGCAAATGGGTCACTACAAAACTGAGCCAAACATGTCGTCAACGTTGTATAGGTTACAGAACCTAACTCGAAGAAATTTATAATTAAAGAATTACAATCAAGTTTTCTATTATATAGCAATCAGGATTTTCATTACATTCCCAGATTACAAATGGAAAAGCTTAAAAAAGATTTTTCTTCGTACAAAGTCAACTATTTCAATTAAGGAGCTCGTAACGTTCCATTTGAAGTTTGTTTAAAGCATCGCGTCGAAGTTTTCAATTCTGGAGCGCCTTCGAATCGTACTAATATTTTAGAATTTTGTGATGTAATTGCAATCGCGCTTTTTCCTTGATCAGAGAGGGAGAAAGAGACAAAAAGTGAGAGGGAGAGGCAGAGCGAGAGAGAGAAAACGAGAGAAAAGAGATGTTACAAATTACAAAACCTATGTTTTCTCTAGCGACACACCCATCTTGCTCTCTTTCATCATTTACACAACATTCGCCAAAAAATTATGATATCCTTCATTTATTTCAGTGTTTTAGATCGGTTAAAAAATGTTCTTATTTTCGAATCGCCTACGCACCTATAAAAATCTCGTTAACATTTAACTCGTCTTTCTTCAATATTTATTCTTCGGTAATTTTTTCATGTCAAATTTAAATTAGTCTACATTAAAATCCTTTATCATTTACAACATCTAAAACAAAAACAAACTTATCCCACGGAAACCGTAGATTTTTCCGGGAAAAAAGTAAAGCCTATGTGTTATTCTAGACTATAATCTATTACTGTGCCAAATTTCATCCAGATCCGTTCACCCGTTCTGGCGTGAAAGAGTAACAAACATCCATACATCTATACTTACAAACTCTCACATTTATAATATTAATACTGATATAAATTATGTGCAAATGTATTTATTGATGTAATCAGCAATAAATTTTAACGCAAGTTGATGAGCCGGTGACTGACATAAATTTCTTTATATCCCGTTACATCGAGTACAAACCACGTAGGATATTTATATATTCAATACGTTCAATTCAATTTATTTTTTTGTAAATGGCTTTAAAGTATGGAAGTTAGAGGTAAGGAGAACTATCTTCATAGTATAAAACAAAGTCGCTTCCAGCTGTCTGTCTGTCCCTATGTTTGCTTAGATCTTTAAAATTACGCAACAGGTTTTGATGCGATTTTTTTAATAAAAAGAGTGATTAAAGAGGAAGGTTTAAAAATCCGAAAAGATAGTTTTATTTAAAAAACTTTCTCTCCATACTTTAAAGCGTGCCAGTTAAGCACAGATTACACTAATGTCATCGATTATTTTCAATATTACGAAATGCCATAAACCTCTAATTTTTTTAAGCAATGTTTTTCCGTTATCTATTTATTGAGCTATCTATTTGTTGAAAAACTTAACGTTACTAAATATTATGTATAAGAAATGTTGTTTTGGTTTTACTTGTGCCTCTTTTTTATGGTAATACTGAATCGACATATGTTAAGTATATTTTACGAGTCGGAAGTGTCATACCATATTTTATTGTCATATTTTATCTTGGAAAATCGACGTTCTGTGGACTATTAGTAAATTAGAAAAAGCTATAAAAGCGCGTGGACATTTAGTAAACGAAGCATTTTTATACGTTTTATATAAGATGTTATTTTATAAAGTAATTATAAATTATTTGCAATATATGATCTATACTTAATATTATAAAGCTGAAGAGTTTGTTTGTTTGTTTGGTTGAACGCGCTAATCTCAGGAAGTACTAATCCGATTTGAAAAATTCTTTTTGCATTCGATAGCCCGTTAACTGAGGAAGGCTATAGGCTATATATCATCCCGGAAAAGTGTACGGTTCCCGTGGGATAGATTTGTTTTTGTCTAGGGACGAACCCGAAGCGAAGCGAGGATGAGTCCCTAGTATTATATAAAACGCATGTGTATTTAATATTTCAACGTAGTAAAAAGTGCAAAAAGTTTATACTTTGTCGTGTTATCAGCGCTTTATTAAGACTCTTTGTGTAGCTTTCGAGTAAGTTTTGTTTTATGTTAAAACTTATTTCATATTTCTTATTTAACAGTACACACGATGGAAAAACAACATTATACCCACATTATACACACGAGTTAAATTATGTTTATTTTGATGGCAACACATGCTTTCACATATACAATATATTTTTTCTTTATGTATTATAGAGGTCGTGGGTTCGAGTTCAGTTTAAGTTCATTTTTATGAATTGTTGTTTATGATAATAATTTTACATAATCTTTATTTTTGTATCTATCTATTTGTCTCAGAGTACTTAAGAACAAGACGAATATTAAGCTTCCAAAAGATTATAATGTACAGAAAATAGTCTAAGTTGACAAAGTGAGCTTTTTGTTTTATGTCTAATATATTTAAACGAGTAATTCTTGTTTATTTATTTATTTATTTATACCGGCGATCTCAGAAACGGCTCTAACAATTTCGCAAAAATTTGGTATATGGGGGTTTTCAGGGGCGAAAAATCGATCTAGATTAGTCTTATGTCTAGGAAAATACGTGTTTTCGAATTTTCACGTGGTTTTCTTTCGCATTATTCCACGCAAAATATGGTCAATAATTTCTTGCGCTCGGGCAAGAAATTATTGACCATAATTTATTTAATTAAATTATTAAATTATTGTAGCGTGGTCAAGCGGCCAAAGTGCAAGATTAACTATCACAGGTGTCCGGGTTCGAATACCGGTCGGATACAAAGTTTTTACTTTTGTTTTTTTTTGTATTTATATTAGTTTTTAGTTTTTCTTAGTCAAAAAAATACGATATAACTAAAAAGAACCCCGAGCGAAGCTCGGTCGCCCAGGTACTTTCCATATAAAGTAAGTAATAAGATTTAGATAGGTTTGATCAACTTTAAAAGGCAGACGTGCTTAATTACATACACCCATTTTGTATATGTATTATCTTCTATATATATATATATATATATATATATATATATATATATATATATATATATATATATATATATATATATATATATATGTTTATATTTGGAAAATCTTTAGAAATAGTCACTATTATCGATACAGAGTCTGTCTGTCTGAGAACGCATCACGCTAGGTATCCGGGCCAACATATACAATACTTTTTACTGCGGGAAATTATCTCATCTCTGAGAAATATACTAATCGTTAAAACGTAGGGACGAACCCGAGCGGAGAGAGGGTGAATCGCTAGTTTTAAGATATTTTCTTTAAATACCAAATGACTTTCATGATTTATTTTAAAGTTGTACTTCGAGTACGGTATGGAATATTGTTTTAGCTCTTTGTTACTGGTAAGTAAAGAAATAATAATGAATACTACAATCTAAGTATTATAACTGAAAACTTTAGCTACGAACATTTAATAATCTCCAAAAGCTCACACGGTATAGGAAACCTCGTGTAAATCATTTAGAACTCATAAAAACCATCATATCAAAATTTATTATAACACTAAACAGTAGTGGTCCTAACAATAAATTATTCGACGGAAATTGGAGCTATAAAACTGGGATGAACATCCTCTACCATATACAGAGAAACAAAATAATAAGTGTATGAATAGTTTATTTAATATGCTTAAAACTAAAATGGTGCACGTTTGATTCCCGTGCGAGGCAGTTTATTTATCCAATATCAAAATATAGATATTTTAAATTTTCATTTAGTAATTTAATCTTATTTTTTTATGTTGATTATAAGCAATTTTATTTATTGTAAATACGTACTTTTACCATTTTACCGGTGGTAGGACTCTGTCAAGCCTGAGGAGTCCGACTGGATGGGTACCACCCCCTTGTCTATTTCTGCCGCCAAGCAACAATGATTGCATTGTTGTGTTCCGGTTTGAAGGATAAGGTAGCCAGCGCAATTACAGGCGAGAGGCATATCATCTTAGTCCTCACAGTGACAACGCACCTGTGGTTCTGTATTTTTGTTACTTAAAACCTAAGTGCATGAACCGTAGGTGTTATGGGCGACAGGTACTGCTTTCCATCAGGTGGTCTGTCTGCTCGTTTGCCACTGAATCTCATAAAAAAAAAAAAAAAAAAAAACCATTTTATCTAGAAAAAAAGCCAAATTCCGCCTTTTTCAAATATAGTTAAACATATAACTTCAAAAAGTACTGAAGTAAGACTTATACAGATATAATATAGACCAAACTTAATATGGCAGGATTATAATTAGTTTAAGTTAGTCATAAGCATATAAACTATCTTTTTGTAAAACAGTCGATCAGAAGAAGAATGTATGGTTTTATTTAAAACTAGCGACTCACCCTCGCTTCGCTTAGGTTCCTCCTTAGCTTGCTTCTCCATACAAACTTTTATCCCCATTCTCATCCCCTTAAGGGATGATTTCCGAGATAAAAACTGTTCCACTCACTCACTTTTCATATCATGAGATTTTAAAAAATATATTATTGTAGTAACTTTTTTTTTCTTTTATAAAAAAAAATCCTGACAATAACAAACAAAAAAAAAAAGAATTATCCAATTTTTTGCAATCGATCGGAAGTTATGCGGGTACATACATTTCGGTAATTCATTTTTATTTATATAGATGTTAAATATTCGCGTAAATCCAAGAAAGTATTATGTCAATATTTTTTGTTAGATTTTGGGTAAATTGTTAGTAAGGTATACATACAGATAAGAAGGTAATACATAAGTGTTAAAAATGAATTAATCAGTAATAAATTGTTATAATATTATTAAAAACACTTTGTAGTGCTATAAAATATAATAACTTTCAATGAGCTCTGATCCTCACCATAAAAACATTTAATTTTTTTTTGAACACACCGCATACCCCCTGTAACGTTTTGTATCGATATTATATATTCAAATGTTTTAATTAAAATTGACGACACGTTTGGCTCAGTTTGTAGTGACCCTACTTGCTGCGCCAGCGGTAGCGAGTTCGAATCCCGCTGGGGGCGTCATTTGTGTGATGGACACGAATATTTGTACTCCAGTCATGGGTATTTATATTTAAAATATGTAGTATGTATTAAAAGTTATATATGTGTAGTGTATCAACTATCTGGTGTCTATAACACAAGCCTCGTTGCTTACTATGGAACTAGATGGTGCTGTGTGTTAATGTCCTAACATACAACTATCCTACTGGAACTCTTTAATTTTTCGAAATAAATAGTATATAAAATACTGACCGGCGATATAAGGTATCACCATGCAAAATTTTATTCAAATCAGTCCAACAGTTTCGGAGATTAGCGCGTACAAATAACACAAGCCTCGTTGTTTACTACGGAACTAGATGGTGTTGTGTGTTAATGTCCCAACATACATATTTATTGAGTAAGTTGTTGTGTACTAAACTGTATAAGTTACTACAGTTTTTTAAGTATCCTACTGGAACTCTTTAACTTTTCGAAATAAATAGTATCTAAAATACTAACCGGCGATATAAGGTACCACCATACAAAATTTCATTCAAATCAGTCCAACAGTTTCGGAGATTAGCGCGTACAAACATACAAACAGACAGTGAAACAAAAAAATTGAAAAAAAATCTGGAATTGCTCTATTTTTCTTCTTACATTCCCCTGACTCGGTTTTTAGCATTTTTTTTCTATGTACAGACATTCGACATCTACAACTTTATTATATGTATAGATTTATTTATTTATTTATTTATTAAACTGTTGTACTGTTTGTAGACTTTTTATGATAAAAAAATTCCTTAGGAAAGCTTAAAGCTTAGTCTTTTGCTTATTGTAAAGGAAAGAGAATTCTAAATCTGACAGTTAAAATTATACTACTTCCCAACTTTTGCTATTTATAGTCTTTATATTACTTATTAAGGAAAAAATGTTGTATTTATTTACTGAATGATACTGATTCTACCGTTTGGAAAAAAGATGTCTTAGTCCTAAAATAACTAGCCAAAGAATCATTATCACTATCTTTTTTACTATTTGACAAAGTACTCTATAAGCTTTTTTAAACTTCATCGAAACTTCCGTTGGCCGACTTTACCAAAGAGGAGAAACTTTTTAAGTTGTACTTTTTATTTTTTGTATGTTAAAATTATTTACAATAAAACTATATTTTCGGCTATTTTTGTGGGTTTATTTTGATATTTGGATCCCAATATTTTGAATGCTTTACAGCAATAATGGTTAAAGGAAAGTCTGTACTATTATTCTATGATAGTTTTATTTAAAACTAGCGACTCACGCTCGATTCGCTCGCGTTCGTCCCTAGGTGCTACTTCTAGGATATTCATTTAAATTATGTAGCGATTTATTTTATTTTGTTCACCTTTTAAGGTTTTTTTTTGCGGAACCCTGATTCTTTTTCTAAAATAAAAGTAGCCTAAGTCACTCCTTATAACAGCAGCTATCTGCCAGTGAAAATCCCGTCAAAATCGGTCCAGCCGTTTCAGAGATTAGCCGGAACAAACAGACAGACAGACAGATAGACAAAAATTGTAAAAAATGTTGTTTCGTCCTTACTTACATCTTAACGTTTACTGTAGATTTTTCAGAGATGAGATATTATCCCGCAGTAAAAACTATCCTATATGTTAACCCGGATAACTAGCTATTACTATACCAGATTTCATCAAAATCCCTCCAGTGGTTTTTACGTGATGCGGTAATAGACAGACAGAAAGACAGACAACATTTTAAAAAACTATAGGTTCGGCCTCTGTATCGATAGTAATAACTATTTCAGTAAGAATTTCCAAAAAATATTTTATGTACAGATTCGGCTTAGATACAATTTTATTATATGTATAGACATATTTTTTGTGTGTATGTAATATGTGATATGAGGTAGTAGTAGCTCAATAGTAACGCGCTCTTAGGAACTCGAGTAAAGCAGGTTCAAATCATTTCCAACATGATTACCGCTTGTTTTACGGTAAATAAAACCATCGTAAGGAAACCTGTATGTCTAAGAGAACTTAGTATATTTTCGAAAGACATGTGAAGTCCGCTAACTCACACTTGGCCAGCATGTTGGACTATGGCTTGATCCCCTTCATATTGAAGGGATACCAGCAGTGGGAAATTAAAAAAAGTATTATTAGATATTAACTCTGTAAAATTAGATAACGTATACATTTTCTGCACAATTAAAAATAATAAATAAACATTTTGTTTCTGTCTGTTTCCTTATTGTTTTCTCATTCATTACTTCTTCAAACACTTCGGTAAGCTCTTGTATTAAATGAAAACTTTATTCAAAATATAAAACGTTATTTTCTAGCGAGCGGAAAATTGAACTTAAAGCTCTAATAGCTCTAATATCCAGACTAATAAATTAATGAAACTTGTCAATATTGTAATAAAAATTAAATTTAACGAAGCTTTCTAAGGGTGGCAAGAAGTCCAATTAAAGAGGGTAATTTACTTCACTAAAATTAACAAGATTTGCTCCATCGCCCTTTGAAGCCTTCCGCTATTTTATATTAGCTTCTAAGTGTTAATAATATGATCAAATATGAACATTTTGATAAGCATTATCTTCTTGAAGAGTGGATTCAATTTTCGCAGATAACTGAGTTTTTTCTGACACTTACCTACATATAATAATGGTGCGGTGGCGAACTTCACTAAAACTGCCAAATACGCGGGGTAAAAGTATTTTCAAATACACAAATGCACTCTCTATTCCATTTACTCATATTCGGTTGGGATAAAAATTAGCTAAGCCTGGTAAGAGATTAAGCGCAGGACAGTCAATTTAACGACCTTTCCAATGCAAGGGGGTCTAAACAACGACAATTGCCCAATTTCGGGCTACTACTGAGTTTTGCTGGTCGAAAAATTTAGAAGCTAATTTAGCCCGACCCGGAACTAGAATCCATGACCTCTTGATCTGTAGCCGTATATACTAGCCATTACTCCTAAAATCAATCACCATACATACATATAGTTAATATCCGCCATCAACCATGTAAAAACACAGTGTAAAGGAGATCGTACTTGTAAGGGACTTGGTCCCACTATACATATTTTTATATCTTTTTGAATAAAAAACAATTATTATCAAATGCTTTTTCAGTATAACATCATAAAATATTATTAATACAATAATAAAAAAAATAATGGGTAGGTGTAACCTTTACGCGCGGTCGAAGTAAAACTTCTTTGGCTAATATCGCCATTAAATTAAAACAAATCAATAATTAAATAAGGTATACCTATTAGACATATTGAAATCATATATTTATAAAATATCATATACGCAAAGAATATAATATTATATATTTGTCAGACAATAACAGTGGTTACCATGGCAATATGGCAATGTACCTACTCTATCTCATTCTCTCGCCGGTTTAATCATATATATATTTATATTTTTGTCTCTTTCTAGTGCCGCATTTCCGTTTCATCGAGTTTCAAATCACAACGATTCTAAAGAAGTTTCACTTCAAAATCTATACAAACATTCTTTCGTTAGTAATTGAAATAAATAATGTTTAAAGGTAAAATAACCATAATACATTATGAATATATTATTATTTTTAGGTATAAGTGCAATAACACCATATTGAAATATTTCCTGTTATCAAAAGTCTAATAAAATCTTTTGAGAAACGTGAAACTCGACTAAAAGAAAGTATTGATTTTAAAAGCAATTTAGCTTTCAACATGACGAGGGCGGAAGCATTTAATTACTTATAATTGAAAGTCGTGGGGAGTACAGCTTTGTGGCGAATATACGTAAATGTTTTCGCGCATGAATTATTATTTAACTTTATTGTTAAAATATTACGTTGAAATCCTTAACGATCTTATATAGAAGTACTTTTTTTCGAATCAATAGGGAATCGGTTTGAAAATTTTATTATTTATGGCATACGACATTGACGATTGACGACACGTTAGACTCAGTTTGTAGTTACCCTACTTGCTGTTCCAGCGGTCGTGGGTTCGAGTCCCACTGGAGGCATTCATTTGTGTGATGAGCACGAATGTTTGAATTCCAGTCATGGGTGTTTATATTTATAATATGTATGTATTTAAACTTATATATGTGTAGTGTATCAACTATCTGGTATCCATAACACAGGCCTCGAAGCTTAATATGGAACTAGATGGCGCTGTGTGTTTAATGTCCCATAAAAAAAAATACTAGCGGCTCACTCTCACTTTGCTTAGCCATTAAAATTATACCTAAACACGCCTCAGGTTTTTAATTCAGTTTAGAAAAAGTGTACTTTTAACATGAACTTAAGCTGTTACTAGAAACATACCTATAATATATCATACATACCTTTTAACGCCCCACTACTGGGCACGGGATTCCTCTCAATGAGAGGGGGATCAAGTTATACATCATTAGACTGGCCAAACATGTATGTAGGTTGGCAAAGTTCACACATCTTTCAAAAACTATTTAAAATCCTTCAGACATGCAGTTAGTATTCTTGTCAAAAAATATTCGCGGGTGATATATTTTACACAATATTCTAAGCTAGCGTGCTATCACTGGACTATGCCTGCTAATACCTAAATATTATCAATATAAAAATCCATAAAACATTGTCTAGATTACATATATCCTTACAAAAACCAATATTCTCAAAATTAAACGCATAAACGTACAGACAAATATACGTAATATTTTATTATATGCATAGTGTTTCATTATTTATTTATTATTTACTCATACATGGAAAAAATATTATCATTTTAATGGATATTATGATAATTTTGATTAAGCTTTACAGTGTATTGGATCAGAACAACGCAAGGCGTGAAACGTTCAATAAATTACATACACTATACACTCGAATAAATATAAATGAACAATAGCGGATGAAAAGCAGTGAATGAGTATAATAATAAATATATGTACTGTTTTATATTCTTTTTCCATAACACTTCTTTGTGTAACTAATTCTTATTAATTATCATTTACATAGATATCATGCCGATTTTATGGATGTAACGTAGTCTATCTAACACTAGCAACTCACCCTCTCTCCGCTCGGGTTCGTCCCTAGTTACGTTTTAACGTTTAGCTCAAAGATGAGATATTTTCCCGCAGTAAAAAGTATCCTATATGTTGACCCGGATAACCAGCCATTATCATACCAAATTTCATCAAAATCTGTCCAGTGGTATTCCCGTGATGCGATAGCAGACAGATAAACAGACAAAAATTCAAAACACTATAGATTTGGCTTCTATATCGATAATAAAGTTTATTTCAATAAGATTTTCCAAAAAAATATTTGATGTACAAATTCGACTGAGTTACAAATGTATTATATGTATAGATTTAAATTATATGAAGATAGTTAATAAACATAAAAAAATATTTTTCGAATAAAATATGTTTATGTAACGATAAAAATGGTTTATTAGTCAGAAATTGTATAATTATTTATTATTAATATTTTATACTAGCGACTCACGCTTGCTTCGCTCGCGTACCTAGTTACGTTTTCACAGTTAGCTATGTTTAGGTATACATAAATAGTAGCTTGCTACTCCTAAGATATTCATTTAAATATATAGCGATTTACCAGCGGATTTTGTTCACAATTTCATGGGTTTTAATTTTTTTTGGAAACCCTGATTCTTTTTCTAAAATAAAAGTAGCTTAAGTTACTCCTTATAACATCAGCTATCTGCCAGTAAAAGTCCCGTCAAAATCGGTCCAGCTGTTTCAGAGATTAGCCGGAACAAACAGACAGACAGACAGACAGACAAAAATTGTAAAAAATGTTGTTTTAGTATATATACCGTGTATATATCCATATGCATTTAGTAAAAAGCGGTTATTTTAATATTACAAACAGACACTCCAATTTTATTTATCTGTACAGATAACTAATAAATACTGAGAATAATATTTATTAATATTGTTTCTTTTTTAGAAGCAGATCAATAATTAACAGCTGGGAAGGGCTATTAAATAATGCTTGGATGATTTTTAATATTTCAACAATCACCGTGTGTTTTGTGGGAATTTAACGAATGGTGTTGCTTAAAAACTTTTAAATCAAAATATTTCAATGTATCATTTTTGTTTGGAGCCAACCTATATCTTCGGTTCAGTAGGCCTATATGATTGTTAAATTCTTCGTAATTTTTTGACCTTTGACTTGTATTCCCGTAATGGGACGGTTAAAAGGTCTGATATATATCTATACATATGTATCTATAATTATAAAAAAAAATTAACTATATAAAACTTTAAATATCATTTTCTGAAACTTATATTGAGATGGGGATAGAGTATAATTTCATCTTTATGTACAAGCGAATAATTATAGATTCAAATTATTTCATCTAAATGAGGTAAATAAAAAAAACTTTACCATTTTCCGTCATTTCCTTATATGTAATTTTCGTTTAACTTATTTACTAAAAAATATGAAAACCAATTAGACAGGTTTTTTTTTATGAGATTCAGTGACAAACGAGCAGACAGACCACTTGATGGAAAGCAGTACCTGTCGCCCATAACACCTACGGTTCATGCACTTAGGTTTTATGTAACAAAACTGCAGAACCACAGGTGCGTTGTCACTGTGAGGACTAAGATGATATGCCTCTTGCCTGTAATTGCGCTGGCTACCTTATCCTTCAAACCGGAACACAACAATGCAATCATTGTTGCTTGGCGGCAGAAATAGATAAGGGGGTGGTACCCATCCAGTCGGACTCCTCAGGCTTGACAGAGTCCTACCACCGGTAGAAAAGGTACCTATATGTAAGCATTTAAATGTTTGTATAACCACGCATTACTCAAAAACGACTATCAATAGATTTTTGTGGTGGTGTCTATTCTATTTAATATAATAATGTAATCTACGTTATAATAATTTCATTTTAAGCGATTGGGTAGATAATTAATTGCGTTAACTCGTTATAAGCAAGAAGGCCGAGTGTAGTGTTGTGATCTCTCTCTGTTCGCGTTTTCGTAGAAGATATTTTAATTTCAAGCCAAATTATTATATTTAATAAAAGATAACGTACATAAAGGAAAATATTTACTCCTGGATCAGTTAAATATCAGGCTTCTTTAATATTTACAAAGGCGCCTCTAAAAAATATTTCAACGTAAAACTGCCTACAAATAAGCAATATTTGTGCGAAAAAATACACTTTTGCCGCACCGTAAACCCTTATATCAACCTTTTAAACACGGTAAAACGAGCTCCGACGTCCTTTTTGGCCTCTAAGGCCCGATCCGCATTAGCCTGTCATGATCTCTCTGAAAAATATTAAGCAAATATGGACTTTGGTACGGTATCAATGTTTTAAGCCTAATTCAACATAATTTTGCTTTATAGTATCAATTTAAAATTTTGTAAATAAGTGTTGTCTGAATGATAGTATAATAACTCGATATTCTTGAGCTAATCTGATTTTTTTGCCAAATGGAGGATGGTAGAACTCTTAAATAATTTGTAAAACCTTTGAGTTTGAACTTAGGTATTTGAGTCATTTGCCAAAAACATATTCTCTTAGTTTAAATTTTAAAACAATAATTAATCTTTATTGTATATATTCTTTCATACAGTAAAGTACTTATGAATCACAACTATAATTACTGAGTTCTAGTCGCGTTCAGACAAATATTTACGAATATATTTTGAAAATATTATGGAAACTAGCGGCTCACCCTCGCTCGGGTTCGCCTCTAGACAAATAAAAACAAATCTATCCCACGGGAACTGTACATTTTTGGAGATAAAAAGTAGCCTTTATATTATTCTGATGTATGAACTATATTATTTTAAAGTTTCATTAAAATCCAATCAGAAGTTTTTGTGTACTAAGCGGTATAAGCTACTATAGTTTTTTAACTATCCCACGGGAACTCTTTCATTTTCCGAGAAAAAAAGTATCTAATATGTTGACTGAATATAAGGTATTATCATGTAAAATTTTATTTGAATCGGTTTAATACTAATAGAGATAAGCCCGTACAAACAGACAAACAGACACAGAAACAATAACATTGAAAAAAAAACTGGATTTTTTCTATTTCTCTTCTTACATCCCCCAGACTCGGTCTTTAGCATTTTTTTTCCATGTACAAATATTCGACCTCTACAGAATTATTATATGTATAGATATATATTATAAAAACATTATTTAGAACTCTAGCATAACTTAGAGAACTGCAGTATATGTCAGTCCGCCAGTGTCGTATTTAAAAACTCTAAAATATCTTATTCTATATTACCTACCTAAAAACATTTTTTGATATTTTATGTATATGAAAAATGTACTTACTATGTAGATAATTTTAGATTTAAGATATTTAGTGAAAAGCTAACACATATTTCTTTTGCGTGATTTTTTGAAGTTGGAAATACAAAAAAATTGTTGAGAGCATTTTCCTCGTGTCAGTTAGTTTGTCAGTTAATCTCTTATAATATTAAATGAGTAATTCTTATTATATCTACATAGATAAATAAAATTGAAGTGTCTGTTTGTAATGCCAAAATAACAGCTTTATACTAAATGCATATGGAATTAAATACGGTACTCATAAGAAAAACATATTTTTAAAATTTTGTCTGTCAGTCTATCTGTCTGTGTGTCTGTTTGTTTCGGCTAATCTCCGAAATGGCTGGACCAATTTAAACGGGACTTTCACTGGCAGATAGATGATATTATGAGGAGTATCTAAGGGTACTTTTATTTCAGAAAAAGAATTAGAGTTTCGCTCAAAAAAATTAAAACGTACCTAGGGACGCTACCCGAGCGAAGTGAGGGTAAGTCGGTAGTTTATGAATAAATTTATTTTGTGTATATCGGAAAAGGATCTACAAACTACTTACTTGAATAATTGAACATGTATGTATGTTTTTTTGAAATATTTTTGTTATAAGAGTTGTGTTGTTTTGTTATAAGAGTACTTCAAGATCTTACCTAGTTAACATTTCTGACTCTTTTGACTCTTTCTATTTATTTTTTCATCATATAGGTTGCTCTCTTCAAAACTGATCCATCCACTCTTACATCAAATACTATCAAAAATCGAAAATCAAAGTGTTTGTTACGCAGTATGAACCCGTAAAAGTGAAATAACCTATAGTGATTTTTCATGTCTTGTACTTTTTAATTAAATAGTAATTTTTCATTTTTTTTTAATTAATATTAATTCTGAAGTGTGAAAAGGGCCTAATTGTAGGTATATTTTACACGTCTTAAGAAGTTTTACGTTAAGGAAACTTTGTGCCAGATGTGTACGTTATGTTATAGAAAATGATGAAAAACAAAAGGCAACATTTTAATTTATCTGTGAAAATTGATGAAAATGTTTTTCAGCTTTTTTACAAGGAAGTTTAAAATTTAATTAGATCGTTGTCTAAAATATTATATAGAGCTAAATTTTGATTATTTGAATTTAGTCCGTACCCGTATTTCTTAATTATAATTTTAACTTTTTTTAATTACACAGTAATGTTGCTTTGAATAATAAATATTTTATTTTCTTTATGTTTATAAATATAATAATGGCAACACTCAATAAGATTACCTACTAATTTTTTTTTTTTTTTGTTTTTTATGCGATTCAGTGACAAACGAGCAGACAGACCACCTGATGGAAAGCAGTACCTGTCGCCCATAACAACTAACCACAGGTGCGTTGTCACTGTGAGGACTAAGATGATATGCCTCTTGCCTGTAATTACGCTGGCTACCTTATCCTTCATACCGGAACACAACAATGCAATCATTGTTGCTTGGCGGCAGAAATAGATAAGGGGGTGGTACCCATCCAGTCGGACTCCTCAGGCTTGACAGAGTCCTACCACCGGTAAATTAATAAAGCTTTCTAAAAAAATAGAAAATAATATAATAATAACAACCAAAATTAAATAAATAATATTCCACATTCAATTATAAAACTTATTAAAATTATATAAAAATGTTTAAAATTAAAATTAAGAAATATTGTAAGGTACTTTAATGCCATTTTTGAATTTTTTGAATTCAGTTTGTTATTTCGTGGGTAGGCTGTCTGTAACATCTGTATAATGCCTTTGAAACATCTGAAATCTTATTCTTTCCCATGACCATAATTGCTGTAAAGCATTCGAAACGTCGAAAAAAAAAACGGGAAAAAATCCGAAAATCTAGTTTTATTTAAAATGTCAAATATTCGCATAAATCTAAAAAAGGAATTAATTACTTGTTAATACAGTAAAGAAAACCTGCATGTCTGAAAGAACCTAGCAAGTTTTCGAAAGACATGTGAAGTCTAGATCATCAACCCCAAGTGGTTAACTATGGCCTGATACCCTCGTAGTTAAGGGAGGTCCGTGTCCAAGATTGGGCATGGACGTTTCAAAGGGCTGAATACATACATACGTACATACATACATTCTCTCTATCTAACCGTAAGAAAAACGGAAAAATCCATATAATAGCCAAATGAAACTAAATAATAATTTAATTACATTATTTGCTCTATGAACATATTAGTCAAACTCGCCCAATATGTTCGCGCTCTGTTACTTGCACCGAATAAAACAAATAACGTGTACTGTAATAAAATGCATTTAGAGTGATACTCAAAGGCACGGTTTATGTTTGCGGGACGCCAAAATTAAAATTAAAACACAATGTTAATTTGCTTTGTGATTCGTTTGCGTCCAGACAGACAAAAATTTAGACTGCAATATATATTATTCTTATACTTTGTTTTGGAATGCCACTCGCTTAGTTGTTTTTTTAAGGTTTTTAAGAATGCAATCTTTAATTAGCGTATTCTTTCATTTTAACATAATATTAAATTAAAACGTTTTCAGAATATTTATTTTGATAATACTTTAGTATCATGAATAGAAATAACATATTATTCAAATTCAAAATTCTTGTCTATCATCTATTTGTTGTCTATCAATTGTTTTTTTTTTTTCATAAATACTATGATCAAATAATAAAACGTATTAATTGAAAATATGGCAGTGGTAGCCCAGTGGTAACGCGATTGCTTGGGAAACCGAGTGAAGCGGGTTCAAATTCCGGGTCTCGAACCTCTGATATTTTCATGTGCGAATCATTTCTAACATGATTACCACTTGCCTTACGGTGAAGGAAAACATTGTGAGGAAACCTACTGTCTGAGAAAACCTAGCAAGTTTTCGAAAAACATGTGAAGTCCGCCAATCCGCACTTGGCCAGCGTGGTGGACTATGGCCTGATTCCCCTCGTATTGAAGGGAGGGCCGTGCCCAGCAGTGGAACGTTAAAAAGGGCTGAATACAATTAAACATATAACCGATTAAGAAGGGGCAATGAAAATATACATACGGTTGGCTATAGACAGCAGGCAGTAAACACATTTTAGAAAAATAACTAAAATTATAGTTAAAAGTTAAAGAAAACAAATTATTAAAGTTTTAATTAACTAAAAAATCAAAGTTTGATATTTTACTTCCATACTCAGTTATTTATAAGTGAAACTAATAAAGGTGTGTTTAAAATCGCCCGCTAATCCACCACCCTATAGCTTGGTGGGTACACACTCTAAACCTAATATTTCTCAAAATATATAAACGAGTTAGAAATTTTAAACTCTGCTCCAATATTTTTTCGTCATGGAAAGTAAGCTTTTAAAGTTAATGCTCTAATGGTAGTGCACATGTCTCTCATAAATTGTTTAAAAACGAACATTAATATACTGTAAACTATTAAAAGGAAGCTCGCAATATATCCTTTTAAATTATTTGTACTAGTAAAATATAGGTTCGAATGAAGGAATGAGTTAGGGAATGGTTATCTCATTACTATTAAAATAATTGTTTGTATGTACGTGTGTATGTTTGTTAGTCTTTAACGCCGAAATGTATTGACAGATTTGGATGAAATTTCATGCACAGATAGACAATGATCTGGAGTAAACATGGGTTACTGTTAAAATTAAAACTATAAATAAAAAGGCCACGTAAGAATGTAAGCGATAGGTGGGTAAGTCGCTAGTAAATAATAAAATAACATAAAATTCTAGTGACTTTCCTAATCAGTTGTATCGCAGTCCAGTTTAATTAATTTATTAGAGCTATTATAGCGTATATAATACTTAATAATAAAAAAATATCGTGCCTAAAAATCGAACCTGTGACCGGCTTAGAGATATTTCCACTACGCCTGTCCTTTCAACCAGAGTGAAGCTGATTTATAATATTTTGTTTACGTAAGTTATATTTTAAAAGCTTAATTGTGGTAGCAAATACACTTCTTCTAAAAATAGTGTTCGTCCAGTAATCAAAATTCCCCACCAAACGTGTGTTCATATTTTCGTGGTGGGGGGCATATTAGCGTCCAGTAGTTTAGTTTAGTTGGCCGGGCGCCAAGCCAAGAAACGCACAAAACCCAAACCCACGAAAACGGGAGAGGTTTTGTTGGGTTTTGCGGGTAGTACTGGCTTTTCTAGTTTTATTGTTATTTTAGACATGAAATTTGATTAAAAAAATTAAGAATAGAATTTACCTATTCATAAAAAAGTCCATTTTTTTTTGCTGATAGCACTCGTTAATAGCTACTAAACAAAAACAAAAAAAAAAGAAAATCGGTTAACAAACACAGAAAAAAATGATCCACAATTGTTTTGTCTTTATATATAAATATACATACATACATATGTAGCACTAATTTGAGAGTCGACGTATTACGCCATTCTGGAAAAATAAAATTGTTTGCGCGACACACGAAAACGACATGAATACAGAGTACTCCAGTAAAATTCTTTTTGAATGACAAATAACATATTATTTAATTAATAACAAAAAAATATAGTTTTTTTTTCATTTAAACCCATCCATTTCAGTCAATATAAATAAAGTATACGTGTGAGATGTTTCAACTTCCTATACTTTTCGTTTATATTTAACTAGTTTTTGCCCGCGACTTCGCTCACGTAATAAGCGTGGCGGGGTATAAGGGTAGCCCAGATCCCAAAATGCAATCTATGTCCTTGCAAAATTTTATCGAAATCTATTCAAAGGTTTAAGCGTGAAAAGATAACAGATTCGTTTAGTTCTTGTATTGCAAACTACAAGTTTTAACACTCAGTATCGTGGCGACCGAGCTTTGCTCGGAGTTTTTGGCCGAAACCACAATTTTCTTTTTAATTTGGCTTAAAAACAAAAAAAAAACTAAAAACTTGAATAAGTACAAAAACAAAAGTAAAAACTTTGTATCCGACCGGGATTCGAACCCGGACACCTGTGATTGTCCATCTTGCGCCTTACATGACCACGATGCTTATGCCCGAGCGTGCGAAATAAGCATATTTTGCGTGCAGCAATGCGTAAGAAAACCATATGAAAACTCGAAAACACGCGTTTTTCCAGACATCACTACTACATCGATTTTTCGCCTCCGAAAACCCCCACCTACCAAATTTCATGGAAAATCGCGAGCCGTTTTCGAGATCGCCGCTATAAATAAATAAACAAGAATTGCTCGTTTAAAGGTATTAGATTGGATATGGATACATAGTACTATTTATCGAGTTAAAAAAAGAGCCCCGTTAAAAAAATGAGCTTCAAACAAATCTTTCACTTATATACTTATGATTCTGTTTTTATCTCATATCTATACATTTAATAAAATTCTAACTGATTCGAATCTGTACATTAAATATTTTTTGGAAAAACTTATTGAAGTAGTCACTATTATCGATACAGAGGCCAAATCTATAGTTTTTAGAATTTTTGTCTGTCTTTCTGTCTGGGAACGCATCACGAGGAAACCACTGGACAAATTTTGATAAAATTTGATAGCTATCCGGGTCAACATATAATATAGGATACTTTTTATTGCGGAAAATTGTCATATCTCTGAAAAATCACGTTAAAACCTATTTAGGGACGAACCTGAGCGGCGTGAGGGGGAGTCGTTAGTCTTTAAAATAAGTTTTATTTACAGAAATTTACAGCTTTACCTCTTAATAAATTTCATCAAAATATATTATTATTCTTGAGTGACGAGACAGTATTTTAAAAATAAACAGTGCTTTATATTAAATTAGCGTCACATCGTTTGCATGGCAAGTTTTATTCGTTTTACTTCAACTGTTGATGAAAATTGGCCTGAATCCATATAAAATAATTTAATGTACTGCATACATATACTTGAATTGTGAAAGAGACGTTATATTTTTTGATCAGATGTATAATTATTGTAGCTTATATATGTAGTATATTTTATTATAGTAAGTTTTAGTTTGCTCTTTTTTAAAAATTACATCAAAGTTGGTTTAGTGTTAGATTCAAATTTTCATCTATACAGATAAATAAAGTTCGAGTGTCTGTTTGTAATATTAAAATAACCGCTTTTACATTAAATGCACATGGACGTGTACACAGTACATATATACATACCAAAACAACAATTTTATTTTTTTTGTCTGTCTGTGTGTTTGTTCCGGCTAATCTCTGAAATAGCTAGACCGATTTTGACGGGACTTTTACTGGCAGATAGCTGATGTATCTGAATGTATATAGAAAAAAATGGGATCCCACGAAAAAAGTTTAAAACCAAATTAATTAATTAATTTTGTTTTGAGAAGCAACCTAGGGACGAACTCGATCGAAGCAAGGGTGAGTCTCTAGTTTATAAAATAAAAAACACTCAAATTTTTTTAATCAAACTTACAGTAAATTTACTGTCTCACTTACAAAATATTCAGTTAAAATTATAGTAGAAATAAATAGTAATAATATACTTTGGTGAAGATAAGAAAGATTTTTATATTTAAGACATGCTGTTTTAATCTGCAAAAGGAATATGGTCGGAGTTAAAGGACAGTAGCGTTTCTAATAAATAAAAATATTTTTTTAGAATTCTTCAAGTGAACAAATCTGTTCAAATAAGGAAGTACAATTCTGTAAGAAACAGAAAACATCTTTTTTTATGTATGTTCACCAATTTTTCGGAGACGTCTTGACCGATTTCGGTACTTTTAACTGTAATGTTCTATTAAGGTGAGTGCTGAAAATATGAAAAAATCATAAAATTTGGAGTATGTTAGCAGATAGACTTTTTTTTCCTATTTCTAACTGTCTTATCATATCATATAAGTGTTATAAGTGTTATTAAGAGAATATTTTATTAAATTACTTTCTGTTAAGTAAGTAAAGTCTACACTGAAAATTCAGTAGTTACTTCCAGACACTAAAAATAAAAAATCTTACAAAAACCAGCTCCTGGATACTTAAAAATAAAAATAACTGAACGAGGGTTTTTTTTTATGTAGATAATCAAATATTTTCAAAGTCGGTGCTAGCCCATGGAAAACTAAGCAAATCTATTTCGATATATATTACAACGATATACATACACCAGAAACGTACATAATATGTATAATTTTTTTACTAAAATTTAAGTTTAGGCCTTGTCATATTTAACTATTAGATATTCATATTTTAAATCATCGTCAGCTGGCACCGAATATAACGCGATAATGATAGCTGTAAATAAAATAAATGTTTCGTAGATTATATGAATATTATCGATACAGAGGCTGAATCTATAGTTTTTAGACTTTTTGTCTGTCTGTCTGTCTGTGACCGCATCACGGAAATAGGACTAGAGGGATTTTGATAGTATGATGATAGCTGGTTATCCGGGTCAACATATATACTTTTTACTGCGGGAAAATATCACATCTCTGAGAAATCTATACTAAACCTTAATACGCAAGTAGGGACGAACCCGGGCGGAGGGAGTCGCTAGTCATTAATAAATTTTGAAACGTCGAAAAAAAAAAAGATAGCCGTTAGGGGACGCCCTGCAGATATGAAACACCTATGTAAATATTAGAATTCATAAGTAATACAAATATTTAATGAAATATGGAATAAAATTAAGAAAAAATTGAGTTTCGTTTACAAAATTTTATTTTTCTTATTTTTTTTATTTTAATAATAATTTCAGAATATATGTATTCATAAATAGAATATAAAATATGTTATTATTTTTAATACAGAGTGTTTTACAATGGAGCGTGTATAGTATACGCACGCGCACACACAAGGGAGTCGAGAGCGGTGGCGTAGAATGGGCATGATGGTATAAGAGCGTCATGCCAATGTTTGCCGTCACACCACGAGTCGGTTTTACTGCCAAGGCCAATAGATGTTTTACATTAAAACCTTGTCTCTCCCATAGCCTTTTTACCCAACTGCCAAGGAAGGGTATTGTTACTGTAAAGCATTCCTCAACTTTGGGAACCAAAAATCAAAATAAAGCCGCAAAAATATCGGAAAACGAATATTTCTATTACAAATATACTAAGTTTACAAATTGTACCACACGACAATTCCTACCGAAGTAGGCTATAAATCTTTCGTTTGTCGCCGGCAGATGGTGCTGGTGTCCAGGTTTTTACCATAACTCTGTAACAAAGCACTCTTTCTGAGATATACCTGAATCGTGAGAATATATGAGTACTTGTACTGAGACGGTTTTTCTTTATAAAATATAGGCTTCCACTCCATGGGAATTTTCGTTTTCGTAATTACATTATAATTTGTTTTTAATGAAACTAATCATATTTTAAATTTATTAACTTCCTGCTGTTGGGCACGGGTCACCCTTCAATACGAGGGGGACCAGGCCATAACCCACCTCGCTGGCCAAGTGTGGGTTGGCGGAATTTACAATTTGTACTTCGAAAACTTGCTAGGTTCTCTCACATATTCAGGTTTCATCACGAAGTTTTTCTTCACAGTAAAACAAGTGGTAACCATATGTGAAATGATCCGTACATGAAAATACAAGAGGTGCTAAACTCGTATTTGAACCCGCTTCACTCAATTTCCCAAGCGAGCGCATTACCACTGAGCCACTACTACAAATGTGTAATATCAAATGTAAATATATTTTAATTGGTAATTTCACTTGAATAATTAAATAATTTTACGTGTATATGAAATACTAGTGTTTGCCCGTGGCTTTATTCGTCTGGTAAGTTAATCGATTAAAATGAGTCTTATGTTAATTCAAGAAGTATTTTTCCCCATTCCCAAATGTTTTTAAGCAGTTACAGAGTAAGTAAAAAACAAAGACACAATTAGGTATATTTATATTTGATGTATTATCTATATACAAAAGGTATACATATGTATAAATAGGCAAAGTTTAAACAGTACAGTAGGTACTAGGTACCTATTTCAACCGATTTGTGACCGTATTTAAATCGATTTTTCTTTCCTTAGTGGCTTAGTTGCTTGGTTTGAAAAATTGTGATAGATTTTTTTCCGGCTAATTATTGTTCATATATCTATCCAGTAAGCCCCTGATTTTTTTCATTTCTTAAATTTTATATTTAGTATGTTAAAATAATTTTTATTGATAAAGCGTCCGAACTAGGCGTGGCTTGCACAAGCTAGAGCAACCGTTTTAGGCCTTGTTTTCATCCCTTTGAGAAAACATAAATATTAGTCCTACAGTCCGAGGGCTGAAACATTTTTTAAGTATATTTTCTCTTCTTTTTGAATCTTTTTTTAGATTTAAAAAACCTCAATTTGTTTTTGAGATATTTAAAAAAAAAGTAAACCCCGTTTTTTATTTTCAGTTAATTGCTTATAACTTTTGCAATTTTTGCAAGCGGAACTTAATTTTTTTTTTAAATCATCAACATACCATTCCGATTTGAATGACACCTCGTTCATATTTTTCTGAGACTGCTGAAAGAAGTTGAACTAAAAGGCACTTGTTGACTAGGCTATGATTATAAAGCATTTTAATGTGTATTAATAACTTTAGTCAAATCACAAAATGACGACGTATCGTATATAAATAAATACTTTCATTAATAAATATATAGGTATTTAATATATCATTTTTAAATTTAATATGATATTTAGTTAAATAAGCGTTATGTTACGTTTCAGTTCAAAAATAGCCCACAAGACCTAGTTTCAGTGTATGGCCGTGATGAGCAATTGAAAATATTCCTTACATTTGAAACTGTATGGTAAAACTTAATGGATACAACTTTTTCATAATAAATTGTAAGTATTCATGTATAAAAAATTCAATATTCTTTCATTATAAAGTAACCCACTTATTATATTTTAATTTCACTCTACATTATGTAACTATTTACATTTGGATTTCATTTTTGAGTTATTGTAAATTGTATAATTTCAAAAGATTTTTTGTACACGTTGCGGTAATATGGTAGTGTTTTGTCTTTAATTTAGAATATCTTTTGAAAGAATATCCAATCACTATTATTGTCTTGACTGGAATTCGAATCCAGGACTTCTTAGCTCTTAAACTTACAACAATATATCCTCTTTCTATCCCATTATTAAGATGCTTAACCTGTTTAGTTTACAAATTGTGAAATATGAATATTTTGTATCATACATACATACATGCATAAATACATGACAAACATACTTTACATTACTGTTCTGGGATAGCTGATTAGTTATTATGAATAGCTTTATAAAATCTACCCAACCGTCTACAACAACCTATTAGTTGTTACTCTATAATATTATAATTTTAGTTCGACTCATATATCATAGAAAATCAAATAATATTAAAATATGTATATAAAATAATATTTATTACTTACATTGAGATGTTATAATTAACTAATACAAAAAAAAATATAATTAGTAGTTGATACTCTCTAATATAAGATAGAAAGGCGTGGAAGGAGCTGGAGGAGGCCTTCACCCAAACAGGGATCCATATCTCAGAACCAACAAAAAAGAATAATCATACTAACAACCTAGATTAAACAAACATACTAACAACAACTAACAACTTTTGAAATGTAATTTTTTTAAGATATGGAATAAATATGGCTTAATTATTATTACTCTCTAATATTATAATTTAGGTTCGATTCTTGTGTATGTTATGTATATAAAATAATATTTATTATTAACATTAAGACATTCATTATTAACTAATATTAAAAAAATGTTTTAATATATTATATGTAAAAATATATCGCCCCCGGGTAGGCTCGAACCACCAACCTTTCGGTTAACAGCCGAACGCGCTAGCCGATTGCGCCACGGAGGCCTTGGATATCTTGACGAAATTATGTATCATATTCTATAAACAATATTATCTATCAATGTCATATTTATCACAGTTGATAAAAAATCGATTGGTGATAACTTTTATTTTCATATAACTTTATTATTATATAAATATTATCATAATAATTAATGATAATGTATTTAAATATACCTAAGTTTTATATAGATAATACTATACTCGATTTTATAAAAAGAGAGATGGGTCTGTATTCCAAATAAACAAATATAAACAAATATGTTGGAACATTAACATACAGCACCATCTAGTTCCATGGTAAGCTACGAGGCCTGCGTTATGGATACCAGATACTTGATACACTACACATATATAACTTTAAATACATACATATTATAAATATAAACATGCATGACTGAATACAAACATTCGTGCTCATCACACAAATGAATACCCCCAGTGGGACTGGAACCCGCCACCGCTGGCACAGCAAGTACTACAAACTGAGCTAAACCTGTCGTCATTCTAAAATTTGCATAAGTTTTAAAAAACATTTAAGTCTTTATATAAATAGGCGAAGTCAAAACACAGTAGTACTATCTTCTACTCTGTCTGTTAACCAATTTTCTTTTACTTTTGTTAACTAGGTATTGACGAGCTTTAGAGTGTTATCAACAAACAAAATTTGGAAACAGTCACTTTTTTGAGTTGGGCCAATAATAGTATTTATAATTACGCTTCATCCAAACACCTTTCCAATAACTTTTTAGAAACTAATTACATCATCATGGTATGGAAAGTTATGTTACGAATTCTTGAATGTTTAATAGTACGACATGTTGATATTTTTTATTTAAAAAAAAAAAAGAAAACAAAAAAAAAAACTACACGTTGATAACTTATAGAATATTAGCTATTTCTCATTGATATACTAAAAGTCAAGACATACAATAAAATAGCATCTCAAAAGTGTCCCCAAAAAATGCATAATTCGAAATTGAAATACGAATTTGTGTTTAGGCAGAGAAACTTTCTTTTTTTTATTTCTATACCAGATATCTTATACTCTACATATATATAACTTTAAATATATACATTATAAATATAAACACCTGTGACTGAAGTACAAACATTCGTGCTCATCACACAAATGAATGCGACCACTGACAGAGTAAGGTCAAGTAGGGTCTCTACAAAATGAGCCACAAACATTATACATATTATATAAGATTTATACCATTGAATTTTATGGCCAAACAAAACTTCAAAATCCATTTCCAACGTAAACCTATGATCTTGTCTAAACGTGGCTCACAGTACCTAAATCAGCAATAGTTAGGACAAGCAAAACTCTGTCGTAGCCAGCAACTTAACTTTTATGAAATATCGCGGCCGCCACTCGTCCCCTAATAAAACGGTTTAAATCTAACTCAGATTCAGCGGATATGAGGATTTCGTGTCTGAACTTTTATAATAATTTTGTAAGGAAATTGTTTTTTCTTTCCTTCTTTCATATGATGTAAATATAAAGAAAAAAGATAATAATAGTGTTCGCCCATTGGTCAAAATTCGATCATGATTATTATTGAAAGGGGAAAACATATTATACCTACATATGTATATAAATAGAATTTATCTATCTACATATATGACTATATTAGCGACTCACCGTCGCTTCGCTCGGGTTCGTCGCTAGGTACGTTTTACATAGATATTTAAAATAGTTTTTTGCCAGCGTTAGTCATATAAATTTTAATATATTTCTTTTAATTTTTCTGATATAATACTGACCCACAGATAAAATTACGTTTAGCTGTCATTTGCGGTTTGTTATTCCATGTCAGATGCGTTTTTGTTATACCACGTTTTGTAGTGACTTGTATTCTCTTTGACGTCTTATGTCACGTCACACGGAAACGCGGTCGAACGGGATAAAAAGTATCCTATTTCCGTCTCCTGGTTCTAAACTACCTCCCCACCAATTTTCAGCCAAATCGGTTTAGCCGTTCTAGAGTTATAAATATTGTAACTAACACGACTTTCTTTTATATATATATATATATATATATATATATATATATATATATATATATATATATATATATATATATATATATATATATATATATATATATATATAGATTAAAAACGAACTGTTTTCAAAATTAATTTATTTAGCAATTTATTTAACTTGTAGCTTGTATACAGCTACTAAACAGCACAAAAAAAAGAAAATCTATTGACCAACAAAGAAGAAAAACGTACTGATATACGTACATATTGTGTATAGATATAATAAAAAACACGGTTATAGTTGTACATTCATTATAATTTAAAATTTAATTTTAGATTTTTTTTTAATATCTAAGAACGTAATTCAATAGTTTTGTCGGTATTTTTGAGCTTTTCTTAGAATCTGTTGTTTAGGCGTCCTAACAGCAAAACGTATTTCGAGTATTCTTGTTTTTACTTTACCTTCAAAATAATTTCTACTAAGTAAAATAATTTTAACTTGCTATTTTAAACCTCCATTAGTTAAATTTAACCTACAGAAAGGGTTATTGAATTATTTAATTAATAAAGACTAAGTTAAGCGTTGTTTTGTAAAGTATTGCACAAAATGATTAATTCTTGCTCAATATTTTCTATTAAGGGTACAAAGTTAAGGTTTACAATAGAACCTTATCAGGTTCAGAGGTGGAAGGGTTAACTCGGTAAAATATAAAATAGAACAATGTTTGAAAGGAAATCCCGAAACTGATAATACATTTTCTTAGTTAAAATTTAAATTTTACTTTATAAAAATATCAATTATTTTTAATAATATCTACCTTCGTTTGAAATTAAGGTAGGAGAAAATCTGTAAAAGTAGGATTTTAGGATTTCCCAAGCCAGTATTTTTTTTAATTTTCGAATCATCGCTAATATATTGAAAAAATCAATATGGTAGAGTGACGAGTTTTTTTTTTTAATTTCCCTTGAAGTAAAACCTGTTCATTAAAGATATAATCATGAAAAAGGGTCCAAGAATGGTAAAGAACATTAAAAAACTTAAGTTTTGAAGGTTCTCCTTTTTTTGAAATCGGTAAAATAGAGTAGCATTATAAACCTCTCAATGTGGTTCTACATCATTTCTTTTATTTTTATTTTTACTGGTACTGAAAAACATAGATAATTTTTTATAGAATAATAATTTAAAAGGAAACTTATTTTTATATATAAAAATGATTTAACATTTTGCAGCTTTATTTCTTGTTCGACTTCGAAAGAAGGATTCTTTAATTTTTCTTGTAGACTACGTATAAAATTAATTTGAGAAATGAAAATTCTATAGATATTAACACATAAATTTAAAAATATTTCTGATGACCCAAACAATTTGGATCACGACGAACATTTTAAAATAACAATTACATGGGCACTAACATTTGACCAAGATTTTGAGATGTTTCCCTTTGACACCATACCCGTACGTAGCTCATGTTTTAGTCCATATCATAAAACACGTCCATATCATAGGACACGTTTTAGTCCATATCATAAAAACTACTAAAACTATTTTGATGAAATATTCACTATTCCCTTAGTTGAAATAAATGTAAGCAAATAAAAAACGAATGATCACGATCCGATTACTAGTTCCAGAGAAATGCGTGGACAAACGTACATACATACACCTATAACATTTTGTATATTTGTTTGGAAGGAAATTAATAAGCGCCTTTTTTGCAGTCGGTTAATTAGTTATACCGAGCCTATCTCAAGATATGCGCTTATCTATGAAAAGTATTTCATATTTACATATATTTATATAGACGTTTTTTTTTATTTATATAAAGATCGTATTTATTATAACATTCTACAAAAAAATGTGAGTATGAGAATTCCATTATTTTTTAACACCGCACTATTTACAGTATTTTATGATATAAATGTTTTTGCTTTACTGAAAGCTGCGCTGATTTGTTTTGAGTGGTACTTTTTTAATGTTAGCTGTCCATATTTAATCAATTACCTTAATTGGTCACAGCGGCCGAATGGATACGTTCCACTATTATTGTCATCAAAAAAATAGTTCGTGTTTAAATTCAACACGCTTAAATATATCTGAATTTACGGGTATAATTTTTGGGTACGTTTTAAAGTTTAGTATGAATTTATCAGGAATTAGATACTTTTCCGCAGTAAAAAGTATCCTATATGTTGATTCGGATAACCAACTATAACATATCAAATGTCATCAAAATCTGTCTAATCGTTTTCTCGTGATACGTTTCCAGACATACACACAGACAGACAAAAATTCTTAAAACTATAGGTTTGGCCTCTGTATCGATAATAATGATTATTTCAATAAGATTTTCCAAAAAATATTTAACGTCTACAGGTTCGACAGAGAAGTTTATTATATGTATAGATGTTACTTGTCCAATGTTTTGATTTTTCTTATATTATGTATATTTTTTTCTGAGTACATTAAACTGTAGAAAGATTGTAGCGGGTTCAAATCCCGGGTCTCGTAGCTCTGATATTCTCATTTGTGAATCATTTTCTTTCACTTCTTGTCTTACGGTGACCTAATTTTCTAAAGACATGTGGAATCCGCTAACCCGCACTTAGCCAGCGTGGTGTATAGCCTGGGACCCCTCGGATTGAAGGGAAGCGCGTGCCCAGCAGGGGAAGTTTAAAAGGGCGGCATATTATTATTTGTGTTTTTTTTTATAGCTTTAAGGTGAATATAATTAACACAGGCTAGGGTTGCCCATGCAATTTTGCATGTATAGCAAAACTATTCAGGATATTTGAAATTTTTCATTGATTTTATGACTAACACAACAAACTCTATACAAGTTTTGAGGTCCCGGGTCCAAGCCCTGGCTTGGGCTAAGCAAAGTTATTGGGGTTTCCCGGCGAAGAAGAGAGATGGGAACACTGACAGTGTTATACACCTATGCATTGAGGGCTTAGAGGGAAAACTTACAGCCGTTGATCCAGATCTCCAACGCAAAATAATATATATTGTTAAATGACACAACACACAACGTTGTTGGTGATGTAGAGCCAAAAGCAAAATATTCATTAGAAAAAGTTCTGAATAAGTGGATTAATGATAGGAAGTAACAGAAGTGAAGGGACAGTTAATGGGGGAACTAAAACATGACGAATCATTGCATATTTAATTGAATATAATAAAAATAAGACAATATAGGTAATATTCTTACTGAGTCGAATCTGTACATTAAATATTTTTTTGAAAATCTTAATGAAACTGTCATTACTATTGATATAGAGGCCGAATCTATAGTTTTTAGAATTTTTATATGTTTGTCTGGGAACTCATCACGAGAAAACCCCTGGACAGATTTTGATGAAATTTGGTATGATGAAAGGTGGTTATCCGGGTTAACATATACAATGCTTGTTACTGTGGGAAAATATTTCATCTTTGAGAAATCTATACTAAACGTTAATATAAAAAAAAACTATTAAGAGTTTATTTGTTGTTTTTATATCTTAAATATTATTTTAAATAAAAGAAACTTTGTTGTATAACAGCAATTGTGTTCTTATGCTGAGTTTACAATATATATAGCTAGAACAAAAAAGTTTTAATTAAATTTTTCTTATTGTGAAGACCCATTTTCAATTTAAATTAAAAAAAACAAAGTTTATTATTATTTTCAATTTCGAAAATCTATGATAATAACACAGTTTCTGTGTGTTTTGATTTTTTTTGGATGTAATAATAATTTATGCATTACAGCTTCTCTCGTCTTTGATCGATAATTTACCATACAACAAGTATGGTAGTTAGTTTAGTTTGCTGGTTAAATCCTGTGACTTACATAATGCTATAATGTGACATAGACATACATACGAAGCAAGTTAACTTTTAAGTAAGCTTGTATATAATAACAAGGTTTTATAGTTACTTTTTACAAAATTCGTTAAGAAAAACTATGAGTTAATCCTATATGAGACCACCGTGGTGATAAACAAAAAACAGGACTGTTGAAATCAGGGTCCAATAAAATGATTCAGCATCATCATAACAATTTCATTAGTCAGCGAGCGCTGGTGAATACAAAGATGTAATAATTTTAGATATGATATTTATATTATTGTCACGCTTGGCTCAGTTTGTAGTGACCCTACTTGCTGTGCAGGTGGACGCGGGTTCAAGCTGCTGGGGGCATTCATTTGTGCGATGAGCACGAATGTTTGTACTCCAGTCATGGGTGTTTATATATATAATATGTAGGTATTAAAAGTTATATATGTATAGTATATGAACTATCTGGTATCCATAACACAGGCCTCGTAGCTTACCATGGAACTAGATGGTGCTGTGTATTAATGTCCTAACATATTTATATTTATTTTTCGTAGTATTGTCTACACTACTATTATAAAGAAAAGAGATTTGTATGTTTATGTGTTTGTAATAAGTGAACTCAAAAACTACTGGACTGATTTTGATGAAAAATGGTAAAAAGATTGTTTGAGACCCTGGGAAGAACATAGGATATTTTTTATTCCGAAAATCATCCCTTGAGAGGGTGAAAACGGGGATGAAAGTTTGTATGAGGAATCAAGCGAGGATGAGTCGCTAGTTTTTAATATATTTGTTTTTATCTTATACATATTTTATAGCTCAAATTAAATGCTACATATTTATAATATTAATGTGGGATTTTCGAGATGAGTGCATACTCAAAAAAATGTGTAATAATATTTTAAGAGTAAAAAGAAACATATGATATGATTTTAAGAATGTAATGGAGTGAAAGATGAATTAAAGAAGAAAAGGATGTTTTTTTATAACGGCGGCACGACGATACGCGTAAACATTGTATTATCTGATTTTAATAGAATTTAGACCGACTATTTAGTCGGTGTTTTTTCATATTGCAATCAGGATTTTTTTATTGTATGCGGTTATTTCATACGTTGAGAAATTCATTTACGCATACTAATCGGTTGGAAAAGTCAGTATTACACACTAAAACCCAACAGAGCCTTCCCCGTCTTATTCGAGTGTATCAGGATCACTTACGCACTAAGCTACGTTGATGCCTAAGCCTGATAGCTGATCCACCGAGGCAGACCAAAACAACCAGGGTCTTGCTCCTACATTCCACTCTGCTACCAGAGAAGTACCAGGAGTACATTACACACCGAGGTGAGCCGCCTCCCAGAGCATTTGTTAGCAGTCATTATTTTTAATTTTTAACAATGTAAATATATTTATTAAGAGAGAAACAAATCTATCCCACGGGAACAGTACATTTTATCGGGATAAAAAGTAACCTTTGTACTATTTCAGACTATAATCTATCTCTGTGCCAAATTTCATCCAGACCCATTCAACCGTTCTGGCGGTATTGATTGCCAAACATCCAAACATCCATTTAAACTTTCACATGTATGTATAAAATTAGTAAGATATAATTATTTGATTCGCGAAATATTATAATGCCATATCCATTTTTATGAGCTCTATGATTTCAACTAGTGAGTTGTTCTAGGCCCCCGTATCTTATCGCGATGCATCTGGCCCTATGGGACCCGAGGCCTGATCCAGTCTAATCAAGTGGATGAATTGACAGAAATAAAGTATTCATTTAATTTTTTTAATGCAGTGTTCTGATTTCTATTACGAAATATTTAAAGAACAGAAGCCTTTTGTCTGTCTACTTAATAATAAGGGTAATAATGAGATTTTTGTATGAGTCATACATGTAATTAAGCCGATAGCGTATCATTGTTAAAATCAAACGTTAAATTGTTTTTCTTTTTAATTAAGAACCCAAACAATATCTAACTTGCTTACTTGAAAAGTAAGAAAGATAATAATAATCCTAACAACAATTAATATGCCTTTAAAATTATTTAAATAAGGTTGTAATGGAAATCTAGATGGTTAGTCTTCTGGTTATAAATTATCTGCAAGATAATTATTTAACAAGGAAAGTATAGTATATCAATTCCAAAATTACTTAAAAGTATTTTTTTCAAACCTACAGATGAAACTTTTTTTGAAATTCGTATGGGTCCCTTGAGAGATAACCTATTTATTAGATATAGTGTCTAAATTCGATAATCATTATTGAAAATTTGAGCAAAACATACACAAATAGAATTTACTCTATATAAAAAAACGAACTATTTCCAAAACTTTACATGTATATAGATATATATTATAACGTATACATCAGAGAGACGATATGTAGTAACGACATTTTTATTTTTTACAAATAGGATCAGGAACACAAATATATTCATTCAGAAAATCGAACTTGTAAATTACGGTGCAATAGATTAGTTAATATCGTTACTACTGCGCTGTAAGGTTAATGATTGATGATGAATATTTAATATCAGATAATATCGTTATTACACCCCAGGCCCTTCGACCCCGGCGAAGGGTAGAGCGTCATTACTCATTAAGCCATTACAACACTAAGTTTGTGACTTTTGATGACTTGGCGTCCCTATCAATTTTTCCTTATCATAAATCTAGCTTATTGGAATTTTAATAGATTTATTTAATTAAATCATTCTTTTTTACTTTATGTCGGAAGTCTCTCCCGTGACAATGATTGCTGTAACAATGTAAAGCATTTGAAACGTCGGGAACCAAAAATCTAAATAAATACGCGAAAAAATCCGAAAAGATAACCTTTAAAATGTTTTATTACTCATATATATTTGTTTTTATATTTATTTGTTAATAAAAATATTTTTTATCTGTATATTTAATTAATATTTACTGGTAGGATAGAGTGACACGACATAAATTGCCTTGTTCTAATTTGAATTTTATTTTTGGTTGAACCTCAATCAAAAATAAAATTAAAAAAAAAATATGTCTCACTTTCTCTTTAATTAACCTAATTCAAAGTATTACGAATATTTGGGTAAAAAATTGGGTAATACGCTTACCACTGAACACCATATTTTTATTGGCTAATAAGTAAAAAAAAAAACATAATCCATTAACGTACAGAGGAGAAAAACGTTCTAAACTGTTTTGTCTTTGCCTATTTATATATTGTAGATACTCGTAATTATATTACGTTTGACACCCTAAGCATGTTACTTAACAGGCGTCACCAATAAATCATGGCGTTTCTGATAGTTCATATCGCTTTAAGCTGCACGTGTCTGTGAAAGGGGGAAGTGTTTATATAATAAATGTATGAATAATATGCTTAACAATATATTCTATGGGATCTTGGTATTACTAAACTAGTAATGTTACGCGGCTTCGCCATAATTAATGGGAATTTGCCATTAGTTATTTTTCTAAACTTTTCAGTGGCATAGTGTATGCTGAAAATAAACATAATTAGAATTATAAAGTTACTAAATAAAATATTGACATTTCTTTAAAGAAAACATTTTAAATATTTGATTTGTTGAAATATCTATACTAATATTATAAAGAGGAAAGATTTTGTTTGTTTGTTTGTTTGTACCGAATAAGCACCGAAACTGAACCGATTCAGATAAAATTTTGTAAGACGATAGTTTGAGACCCTGGGAAGGACATAGGATAACCTTTATTCCGGAAATCATCCCTTAAGACGATGAAAATGGGAATAAAAGTTTGTATGGGGAAGTAACCTATGGACGAACTCGAGCGAAGCGAGGGTGAGTTGCTAATCAAATATAAAATAAATTTAAGATTTAAGAAAAGAAGAAAAAAATAGTGGAAATTTTTATATTTATTTTAGAGACGAACTGAATCAGACAATTTGGAAGCTATGAAGAACTAAGCTTCAAATCATAAAATCAAATTTTAAGCTTAAAATACACCTCTCTCACAAGCTCATATTTCAGTTCAATCAACTGAAGCTTTTTAAAAACGTATAACTCTAAAATTAAAACATGTATTTTAGTAAATTAACTATCGAAAAGTTTAACTTACATTAGTGTAAACGTATTCAAAATATTTATACTGAAATTGTGAAATAAAATAAAGTATACCAAAGCGTTCGCTTTCATAGGGAATTATATAGCTTATATGCTTAAGTTACGCTGGGACGGAGACGGTAAAAGAAAATACATTGTATTGTTGATCATAGAGTATATGAAGTAGACGTGAAACAATCTTCTATGATACTTAGTAAGTTAAAATTTGTATAGTTATATGTATTTAATAATCTCTGAATCTATTCAATTCTTTCAAGTATAAAGCGATTCTATTTATTAAAATATAAGCTTAATAAAACATTGGTGGTTTCTTTACAACTTAAGTATTTCTCTAAAAATAGGGTTAAAATAATAAAATTATTAACCTTATCTTAATTATTCACTTGTCCACAATCATCTCAACAAGCTTATAAAACCATTTAAAACTAAGAAATAACATATAAAATCAAACTTATGACCTCGCCCTTACAAAATAATGATAATCAAATGTTACATGGTCATGTTTTTCTTTCAATAAGTATTTAGTTGTGGGCGGAGGTAGCCCAGTGGTAACGCGCTTGCTTGGGAAAGCGGGTTCAAATCCCGGGTCTTGCACCTATGATATTTTCATGTGCGAATCATTTCTAACATGATTACCACTTGCCTTACGGTGAAGTAAAACATCGTGAGGAAACCTGCATATCTGAGAAAACCCCGCAAGTTTTCGAAAGACATGTGAAGTCCACCAAACCGCACTTGGCCAGCGTGGTGGACTATGGCCTGATCCCCCTCGTATTGAAGAAGGACCCGTGCCCAGCAGTGGGACGTTAAAAAGGGCTGAGTACATACATTTAGTTGAGCTTTATATTCTTTGCCCGAAAAGACTTAACATAAACATAATTGTCCTCTTGACAGGAGATTCTTAATAAGAGGGTGTATTTCTCCGGTAGAAATTAACAATATTGTATTATATTTATATTCACGTGGGTATTAGAGGGTGCATACTAAAGTGGTTCTGTGATCTGTCATAATCTTTGTGTCAGTGTATAAATCCATTCCGGATTAGTGTTTGTTTTTGCTCTATAAAATGTCGACGTTTATTTATTTTACAGAATAATGTCACCCAATGTTTACATTTTTAGTTTTTAATAGTGTTTTAATATTGTTAGCGTGAAACTATTTAGTTTATAATTTAACTATATATATTTTTTTTAACTTTAAAAAGTTTATCGACTTTGTAATTATGTATTTAATTATTATTTTTTTCTTAATATTTATTTGAAACCAGTCTTGAGGTAAAACTTTATTATATATCTATGCATCCAAACATCCAGACATCCATACATCCTCAAAAACTTTGGCATTTGTAATATAAGTAGGAAAAATGAACATTCGTTCATAGCAAGATGAAAATATAATATAGACAGAAAACAAATAAAAATATACAGCAGAATTGAGCTCCTCTGTTTTCGAAGTTGGCTGAAAATAAAACGTCTCTATGCTATAACACGTTAGTCATCGTACCCATTTCTCATTTCTTGTAAATAATTTAAAATAGTATGTAAGTATGTAATTTTTTCGTTTAATGTTTATCTATACTAATATTATGAATAGGAAGGATTTGATTGTTTGTTTGTTTGTTTGCTTTCACAGAATAGGCTCCAAAACTACTGAACCGATTAAGATGAAATTTGGTAAGAAGATAGTTTGAGACCCTGGGAAGGATATAGGATTTTTATCCTGGAAATCATCCCTTAAGGGAATGAAATTGGGAATGAAAATTTGTATGGGGAATCAACCTAGGGATAAACCCGAGCGAAGCGAGAGTCGCTAGTCTTAAATATGAAGACTCATGCCGAAATTCGACCATAATCATTATTGAAAAACAACAAAATTCATTAAAAAAAACAGATGAGAAAAAGGTTTTAAACTTTTTTTTTTATAGTAATATATAGGTAAATAATAAATATAATATTCAATAAAAAAAGATAGTGCTGTGTGTTAATGTTGGGACATTAACGCACAGCACCATTTAATTCCATGGTAAGCTACGAGGCTTGTGTTATGGATACCAGATAGTTGATACACTACACATATATAACTTTAAATACATACATAATATTATAAATATAAACACTTATGACTGGAGTACAAACATTCGTGCTCATCAGACAAAAGAATGAATCACGCAGGACTCGAACCTGCGACCGCTGGCACGGCAAGTAGAATCACTACAAGTCAAATGTATCGTCCAAAGGTTAATTTCTATTCATAAATATTTTCCTCGACCAATGAGCTAACACTTCACAGTAGTATTATATTGTATTTAAAAGAAATCTCCAAAATGACAGACGTGCAAGTTATATCGTTTTTAGAGTATAATATAGTAAATCCTCTTACACATGAATATTCATTCTGTTGGACATTGCCTATTCTGTGTTCGAGCTAGGCTTTACACTATGCGGATATTATTCACTGGTAACAAGAGATAGGAGTATAGCTGTATTTGTGAGAAACATCAAGCGCCCAAAATGAATTTTAATACGTAAATCTATGTTTTGTAAACTGAAATATTTTATTTGTTTAAGGCTTAAGTAAACGCAGTATTGCAACATCCATAAACTATTAATGCAGATACATGTATTCGTACCGCGTTAAATACTTATCACTTATATGATCAGTTAAATGTTCTTAGAGAGAATCGAACCCACAGTATAAGATAGTCTGGTACCACCAGAAGACAGTTAATAGGAAAAAGTAATGACAAATGTATACATAACATACATGTAGTCAAGTGGGATAAGAATATCAATGTTTTAAGATATCTATACTAATATTATAAAGCTGAAGAGTTTGTTTGTTTGGTTAAACACGCTAATCTCAGGAACTACTGATCCAATTTGAAAAATTCTTTTTGCACTGGATAGCCCGTTAACTGAGGAAGGCTATAGCCTATATTTTTCCGGGATGATATATAGCCTATAGGCTATATAAAAATATACGGTTCCCGTCGGATTGATTTGTTTTTGTCTAGGGACGAACCCGAAGTGAAGCGAGGAAGTTAAAACATAATTTAAGACTACTTGTCTCTGGTTATGTAATCAATACAAATCTATACTAGTATGTATTATGAATGTAAAAGTAACTCTGTCTGTTACTTTTTCAGCTTAAACCACTGAATAGGCTGACATAGGCTACCTTTAATCCCAGCCTCACTTACTACCTGAGCGAAGCCGTAGGCAAAAGCTACTCTATACTAATATTATAAAGAGGAAAGATTTATTTGTTTGTTCATATCGAATAAGTTTTGAAACTACTGAACCGATTTAGATGAAATTAGGTAGAGGATAGTTTGAGACCCTGGGAAGTACATAAGATAGTTTTTATCCCGGAAATCATTCCTTAAGGGGGTGAAAATGGGGATGAAAGTTTGTATGGGGAAGCAACCTAGGGACGAAACCGAGCGATGTGAGGGTGAGTTGCTAGTACTTTATATGGCGATATATTATTTTTTTTTGTTGCTTAGTAAATTACGTAATGACATAAGCTAGATTGTAGAATCAGCAGTTTTGACCAGATGACACCACTATGTAAAACACCATAATGACGTTGAGTTTATGCGATGCAATATGTTAATTCGGATTATAGTAGATGAGTCTTCTCGTTAGCTCTTTTTTTTTACCCTGAATTTTTATTTATTTATTGGTCGATCTGGTCACGTAATAATATAAAACGTATCTCGAGCAGAAAACGTTGATTTCCCAATTTAAGAAATTTTTATGTATATATAGATATATATATATATATATATATATAAAATATCTCTTCTATATAGGGAAAACCCAAAAAAAAAACAGCTGACAACAGGAAAATCGAAAAGCTCAGAACTTTTTATTTTGATATGTATGTATATATATTATAATATACAGTCTATATATTCTATACTAACCGTTAAAACATACTCAGCGAACCCAAGCGATGCGAGGAAGGAGTCGCTAGTTTTGCTATAAATGTCAAAGAAAATCGGTCGAAAAAATAAGTTTTACCTCATAGCATTGTAACTAGTTTTTTTTTTATTTATTTGTCTATTAAAACAGATTAAAATGGCCCGAAGCTTAAGAGGAAGCTGCGAAGGCATAAAAAAGAAAGAGTGAAAAAAAGTGGTTTGTTGTAAAGAGAACAATGAAAGCTATTTTCAAGTTTATGGACAGTTTAGGTTGCGATTTTGTGTTAATGAAATGCTGAAATAGAAGAATATTACGAGCAACTTATAAGTTTACAACATTATAATGAAGACACTATTTTCTAGATTATTCTATTTACTAGCAACTCACTCTCGCCGAGCTCGGATTCATCCCTTCTCTTCTCTAGAGAATTTCTCAGAGATGAGATATTACCCGTAGTAAAAAGTATCCTATATGTATAACCGAATAACCAGCTATCATCATACTGAATTTCATCAAAATCTGGTCAGTGGTTTTCTCATAATGCGTTTCTAGACAGAAAGACAGACAGACAGACAAAAATTCTAAAACCTATAGATTCGGCCTCTGTATCGATAATAATGACTATTTCAATAAAATTTTCCAAAAAATATTTCATGTACAGATTTGACTTAGTAAGAATTTTATTATATGTACAGATTTAATTATTATTATTAAGTCTAAGTATTTCTCTAATGGGAGAATTAATGAATTAATAATATATTAATTATAATAACTTCTGGATGAACTGACCAAAAAAAAGATGACTAAAATGTGTAAAACCATATATTATACACCAAAAGTTCACAGATTGACAAATGAATATCAGATTTCTATACATATAATAAAATAGTAACTTAGCGAACTCTGTACATGAAATATTTTTTAAAAACAATAATTGTAACGTATTGTGTACAGAATATATAACCCCAAAACAATAGTTATTAATTTTTTTGCTTGTTTGTCTGTTTATCTGTTTGTGTACGCGTTTCACGCAAAAAGTACTAAACGAATTTTCACTAAATTGTGTAGTTATTATATTCCTCGGGTCAACATTTAGGATACCTTTTACTAGCAAAACCTTAAATTTCTTCAGGATAACATCATAACTGATTTTGTCGAGTCGTCCTTAGAAATGTACATGGCTAACGCTGGCTAAACCTTAAGATATGTATGTATTCAGCCCTTTTTAACGTCCCACTGCTGGGCACGGGCCTCCCTCAATACGAGGGGAATCAGGCCATAGTCCACCACGCTGGCCAAGTGCGGATTGGCGGACTTCACATGTCTTTCGAAAACTTGCTAGGTTTTCTCAGACATGCAGGTTTCCTCACGATGTTTTCCTTCACCGTAAGGCAAGTGGTAATCATGTTAGAAATGATTCGCACATGAAAATATCAGAGGTGCGAGACCCGGGATTTGAACCCGCTTCACTCGGTTGTCCAAGCGAGCGCGTTACCACTGGGCTACCACTGCCTTTTAAATGCCATTCAGATGGAACCCTCGGTTCATGTTTCGATTCCCGGCACGCAAGGTCAATAAAACCTTAAGATATACATCAAAACAATGCACTAGAAAATTGTAGGTCTTAAAAAGGCTTACAGAAAAACCTGTACTAGCATAAGTCTTTCTCCTAAGATACACGCAATAACTATTTATATCTACTTAAAACGGATATAGAGACCCGAGCAAAGTGAGGATAAGTCGCTAGTGTTAAACAGATATTATCACTGATTTCAGTACCTTTTTTCTAGTATTAAACCATAAGGTTTTTATAAAAACGAGCATTTCCAAATCAATTCAAATGACCACCGAATTATCTAAGGTTGAAAGGTCCAGGCTGTTAGCATTTTCGCACCATCACAGGGTTACTTAGGGTTAAAGCGAAACATTACGTGGGAACGATAGAAGCGATCTTATTCTCACGAAATTTAATTCAGCATATCAAATTGGATCAGACGAAAATAGTTCTTAAGGATTGATCTAAAATATCAAAATTGCATATCAGTTTTTGCTTAGCAATGTTTGGTGGAGAGCTGTATAAAGTGGAGATTCATTTGCATTTGGCCAAAGAACAATAATATCGGACAATCTTCTTTGAAATGCGCAATACGATGTCGCCTCAGCGGAGGTTATAATGAATCCCGAAAGGATAAAATATTCATTTATGTTGTGATTTCTAGTATATAAAAGTTTATTGCTAAGCTTTGGTTTTCAAATGGAACTTGCTAACGGAACTTGTTATACTATTTGATATTTATTATCTATACTAATGTTATAAAGAGGAAGGATTTGATTGTTTATTTGCACTGAATAGGCTCCAAAACTACTGAACCAATTAAGATGAAATTTGGTAAGAAGATAATTTGAGACCCTGGGAAGGATATAGGATTTTTATTCCAAAAATCATCCCTTAAGGGAGTGAACATGGGGATGAAAGTTTGTATGAGGAATCAACCTGGGGACGAACCCGAAGGCAGCGAGGGTGAATCACTAGTTTATAAATAAAACATTTAGCTGGCTTAAACTAAATATCGTTCTAGATTCATGGAAATTTTATAGATTGTATTGAAATATATATTACTAGCAAAACCCGCGGTTTCGCTCGCGCTAAAACTACAACAAAAAAACTTTAAAAAGGTAGGTTTCATACAAATTTTCATCCCTTATTTTATCTCCTTATGGGATGAATTTCAAAAAACGCTATAACACGTATTTATTTAATTGTATCATAAATATTTTTGGGAAAAGATAAGCTCCCGCGGTAAAAAGTATCCTATACGTTGACTCGGATATCCAGCTATCATCATACTAAATTTCATCAAAATCCCTCTTGTGGTTTTTTTGTGATGCGGTAATAGACAGACAGACAGACAGACAAAAATTCTAAAAACTATACATTCGGCCTCTGTATCGATAATAATGTCTATTTTAATAACATTTTCCAAAAAATATTTAAGGTACAGATTCGACTTAGTTAGAATTTTATTATATGTATAGATATGTATATGTATAATATAATACAAATGCCCTAATGTGTAATTAGTAATAACAATCATAATTGATTTTATAATTAAAGCCACTATCTTACCAATATTATAAATGTGAAAGTTTGTGAGTATGTATGTATGGATGTTTGTAACTCTTTCACACCAGAACGGCTGAACGGATCTAAATGAAATATGGCACAAAGATAGATTATAGTCTGGAATAACACATAGGTCACTTTTTATCCTGGAAAAATGTACAGTTCCCGTGGGATAGGTTTGTTACTCTTTCACGTCAGAACGGCTGGACGGATCTAAATGAAATTTGGCGCAAAGATAGATTATAGTCTGACATAACATATAAGCTACTTTTATCGCGAAAAAATTAACGATTCCCGTGGGATAAATTTGTTACTCTTTCACGCCAGAACAGCTGGACGGATCTGGATGAAATTTAGCATCGATGTCGATTATAGTGTGGAATAGCACATAGGTTACTTTTTATCCCAGAAAAATTACCAGTTTTTGTTTTTCTAGAGATGAACCCGAGCGAAGCGAGGGTGAGCCGTTAGTATATTATATTTTTTTTTTGAATCTTCCCTTAGTCCTAAAGTGGAGCAATATATTAGAAACAGTTTAAGCAGCGGCAAAGTAAGAAATTATTATATTTCCTCTCGAATGTCCCTAAAAATTGTATAAGACTACAAGTCCGTTCCTGAGACCCAATAAACCTTTGAATGATTTAACAAGTATATGATACTTAGGTACATCGATAGACATCTGATAACGCTTAGAATACTTTTCTGAAGCTTTTATTACCTTGAATTGTAACAAACTGTTAATGGTGGTTAACTAAAGTTGATAGTAGAACTCTCCAACGGCTTCTAGTAATCTTTTGGCTCTAAGCTACAATTTCGAATTTTGGTCGAGGATTCGAGTCTCGCTGGGGGTATTCATTTGTGTGACGAGCACAAATGTTTGTACTCCAGTCATGGATTATATTTGTATTATTAATGTATTTTTTTTTATGAGATTCAGTGACAAACGAGCAGAAAGACCACCTGATGGAAAGCAGTACCTGTCGCCCATAACACCTACGGTTCATGCACTTAGGTTTTAAGTAACAAAAATGCAGAACCACAGGTGCGTTGTCACTGTGAGGACTAAGATGATATGCCTCTTGCCTGTAATTGCGCTGAATTGTAATTTAAATGTATTTAAAGTTAGTACCTGGGCGACCGAGCTTTGCTCGGAGTTCTTTTTTGTTATATCGATTTTTTAGATAAAAAAAACTTGAATAAATACAAAAAAAAACAAAAGTAAAATCGGATCGAGATTCGAACTCGGATACCTGTGATTGTTAATCTTGTAACTTGGTCGCTTGACCACGATGCTTATGTCTATGTGTAAGAAATTATCAACCATATTCTGCGTGGAATAATGTGAAAGAAAACCGCATGGAAACTCGAAAACACGCGTTTTCCCACACATAAGACTCATCTAGATCGATAATTCGCCCCTGGAAACCAACACATACCAAATTTCAGCGAAATCGCTAGAACCGTTTCTGAGATCGCCGATATAAATAAATAAATAAATATACCTACAAGAATTGCGCATTTAAAGGTCAGATAAGCTCCAGAGAATTTTCTTAAAATCAGAAAGCTATAGAACTTTATGGCCATAAAGTTCAGTCTTATATTATAAAAAACAATTTTCAAATAATATTTTAAAAGAACATAACAAAATTGTTTTTATTATCAACCAATAAACGTATTTTTCACACAATGTAGCATTTATTTACGAGATACGCCGTAAGAAAACGTGATATAAATTTGCTGAAGAAATTAGGCAGAAAAATGCTCACGCCCAAAACTCCCTAAGAACAAAATAGAAAAAAAGGGTTGTAAATATGTAGGGATAAATAAATATGTTGGGACATAAACACACAGCACCATCTAGTTCCATTGTAAGCTACGAAGCTTGTGTTATGGATACCAGATAGTCGATACACTACACATATATAAATTTAAATACATACATATTATAAATATAAACACCCATGACTGGAGTACAAACATTCTTGCTCATCACACAATTGAATGCCTCCAGTGGGACTCAAACCCGCGACTGCTGGTACAGCAGTTAGGCTCACTACAAACTGAGCTAAACGTGTAGATCGCAATAAGCTTTCACGAAAAAGATTCAAGTAAAAAACGGCGATACGTCAATACTGAAAATAAATTAAATAAAAGATAAAAAGAGCCAAATGTCTTTAACAATAAATGCTATATTCGTAAAGCAATTATGGTTATAACTCAGTCTCGACTTCATATTCCGTATTTGTCTCACATCTCGACAGAGGCTGCGTAGGTACCGGCAATTTAAGCTAGTATTTTATTTCCATTGTCCTAACATTTTTGCTTTGTGCGAAAACGGTTTTATCGTACTATCTATATCATAAATCATACTAAGTTAAATTATATGATATGGGTGCAAAATGGCAGCTTTATCACCGATTTTAAAAAGAAAGAGTTCGATTCGACAATTCGACTGTATTTTGGCAGGTATAATATAATATATACAATGTCTTCGCATAATGTTATTGAATTTTCATATATCTTTTTGAAATAAAACTTCTTTACGCCTGCTTGACTTGGGGGGTAAGCTGGTGAATGCGTTACAATAATTTTAAAATAACTAAACTAGCTAAAACCGTTATTATAATTAAAAAAAATTATAATAACGGTTTTAGCGACCCCAGAAAAGTGCACTTAAATGGAGTTAGCCTACATATGAATTAAGGTATCGAATTTCAAAATGTATTCTGCCCACTAAGAATCAATTTAGAAAATTTTGTACTTTATTTAAAAGCCAAAAAAGAATACCTCATACACGTACTTGTACTGACTTTAATAGACTTTAATATATTTTTACTAAAAAAAATCCCTCCCTTATTAAAAATTGAAGTAAAAAAGTAACCTTTCAAAATTTTAATTAATAAATAAGGATTAGTACGTTCTGGCTGAACTAATTTGTTAAAATCCCAATCCCATAATAATGATTTCATATCACCATCATTTTTACCATAAACCACCATAAACGTATAGTGCTAGTTATTTCTTCACTCTCATCACGTACACTGTCTTTGGTGACCGTCCCCAGCCGTGTGGATCAGTGCGTTGATAAGCAGTGACATCTTGATATCTCACCCCAAATACTACTGACATATTTTTACGTGACTATTTTTAACGTTGTCGCCGTATTTCGTAAAAATAGGTTCATAAAATCAGTTTTGAGTTTGTTTTATTCATGAACTTGACAACTACATGACCCTCACTTTTTTCGGCTTTTATTTCTAGTAGAAACCTATGTTCTATTCCAGATCTAGTCTATATAATAAATTTCATCCAAATCTCTCCAGCAATTTCAGAGTGAAGGACTGCGAGTGTAGGAGTCCACACATATGGGTGTACAATTTCATATCAATATATCTCATAAACATTTACACTTAAAGTAGTATGTTGGGACATTAACACACAGCACCATCTAGTTCTATGGTAAGCTACGAGGCTTGTGCTATGAATACCAGATAATTGATAAAGAATCGATGCCCCCAGCGGGTCTCGAACCCGCAACCGCTGGTACAAACAAACGTGTCGTCAAATAAAGTATCAAAAGTAGCGGTCGAATCAAAGCAAATCAAGTGTTAATAAACAAACTGTAGTATATACATTTACTATCAACTGTATACGTGGTGACCTAATTACCTTTTTTAGGTCGCGTCCCTTGGCTGGCACTTTCGCTGGCCGATTAACCCTGCAACCTTTCACTGATTAATATTCTTCCTTCACCCAAAGGATTTCTCCACAATATTTTCTAGGCAGACGTACCACAAGATTGTGTTTATTAAGTGAATTATTATAGCCTTAGTGATTTAGATATTAAATTAAATACTGGCTTTATTGAAATTGTAATTAAACAGTATTTATTTTGATTAGAATAAGCAATTACTACTAATATTATGTATAAGAATTGCATAAAATTTTTGTTAAGAATTACTCGAATATTTGACGTTTTAAATAAAACTATCTCTTCGGATTATTTCGCAGATTAATTTAGATTTTTGAAAATCACTTATCTTACCATCTTAGACATTACTTAATTAATGGGGCCAAAATCTAGTCTCCTTAGAAATATATAAAATTTGTTTATTATTCCTATATTATTTCCCATCTATATTAATATTATAAAGAGGCAAAGTTTGTTTGTTTGAACGCGCTTATCTCAGGAACTACTAATCCGATCTGAAAAATTCTTTTGCATTAGATAGCCCGTTTATTGAGGAAGGCTATAAGTTATATATCATATAACATATAGTATATTTATTCTATACTAACCGTTAAAGCGTACCTAGGAACGAACCCGAGCGAAGCGACGGTGAGTTGCTAGTATACATATATGGGGCACCTTTGGAACTCCATCCAATTTTGTTTTTCGCTAAGAAAAAGTAAGTAAATTAGAACTGCAAATGTAAAGAATATTATAATTTGATAGCAAAGTTGTTCAAAAAACGGATATCTACATTAAGGGTAACAGGTTCGAATCCCGCACGTGATAAATATCTTTATTTAAGCGATGGCTGCATTCTTCACTATCGTCTGCATACTTCTTTCATCGGTTATAATGTTTAGGAAGTGTTAGTTAAACTGTGGTTTAGGTACGACTCTTAAAACATATGATATTCTTTTACCATTCTTAATTTAAAGTGTTGTACAGTGTTTCTTTTTGTAAAAAGATAAATAATTGAAACGTAATTATGTATATCAGACACATTCTGATGGCCATGATTACACCTATTACATAAAATATTATATATCGACCGTTATGTGACCTTAGAATAATAGCTGCAGCAGAAATAGTATCAGTTTTGAAATGTTCAAAGTTACCCAAAGGAAATATGAGCTTGAATAATAAATATTTTGATCCCTGCATTTCTTTCTTGAAAAGCTTATTTAAATTAGTCTAATTGTTTTGTTAAAGTTGTTCAACGATACATTTGGCTCTGTTTGTAGTAATCCCACTTCCTGTGCCAGCGGTCGCTGGTTCGAGTCCTGCTGGGGGTATATATTTGTTTGATCAGTACGAATGTTAGTACTTCAGTAATGGGTGTTTATAATATGTATGTACTATGTATGTATGTATTTAAAGTTATATATGTGTGGTATCCATAACACAGCCTCGTAGCTTACCTCATGGTAGATATGACATGGCACCTAGATAGTGCTGTATGTTAATGTTCCAACATATAAATTAAAAAAAAGGTCTTAAAAAGTTCCATTTGCACATTATATTATTCGTACTTTGACCATTTGGCATAACGATATATAACACAGAATATATCAGCTGATTATGTAGTGTCTGCAACTTACAGCATAACATTAGTATAATTTAGACATAAACATATCATGCCTCCTTGTTTTATAAAAGTATTTTCCTATGTCCTTTATTTTTAGTCGATTTCCATGATTGTAACACCACAACATCGATATCTGCGATAAAATTAAAACGTGTATGACTATATCATGTGCATACATTTCACCTACTTATTAAAGGTAGTATAAGAATCCTACTAATATTAGAAATGCGAAAGTTTGTAAGGATGTCTGTATGGATGTTTGTTACTCTTTCTCGCAAAAACCAGTGAATGGATTTTAATGAAACTTTACAAGAATGTAGTTCATACATCAGAATAATACATAGGCTATTTTTTATCCGAGAAAAATGTACGGTTTCCGTGGGATAATTTGTTTTTTTTTCAGAGAACCGATAATTTTATATAAAACCAACATTTTATTTAAATACCAAAGTACCATTTCCATGCTCTACTCTTCTCTTTAAACGATGTCCAGAAATAAAAACCACGGTCACAAATTCATTACAAACCCAACATGATTCCAATTTAATTCACAGCTGGGTCATAACAAGGGTTTTTATGTATATATAAAAAATCGTTGTGTCCCGCTGTGAACCGAAAAGGTCTTTGGAGGCTAAAATATTTACTAATAGCACTTAATAAAATTCCTCTTAGAGTGTAATTTACTGTTCAATTTTTAATAACGATATATGGATTGACCAATTCTAGTATTTATTATATTTGTATTGACGCCTCAACCCATCATATATTTTTTTATAACTAGAGTTCGCCCGATAATCAAAATATTTAAAATTTTTATGAAAACATATAATATGTACAATAAAATTTATCTATCTACTAGCGACTTATGCGCTTCGCTTTGAGTTCGTCTCTAGACAAAAACAAATTATCCCACGGGACCTGTACACTTTTTCGGGATGATATATAGCCTATAGCCTTCCTCAGTTAACGGGCTATCAAATGCAAAAAGAATTTTTCAAATCGGATCAGTAGTTCCTGAGATTAGCGCGTTCAACCAAACAAACAAACAAACAAACAAACAAACTCTTCAGCTTTATAATATTAGTATAGATATAAAAAACATTAAGTCCAAATTTTTTATTGATAACTCTATATAATTAAGATAACTAAGCACGTCAACAGCTGCTAAATGAAAAAAAGGTAATCCGTTAACAAACAGTGGAGAAAAAGATACTGAACTATTTTGTCATCGTATAGCCTAAATCCTTGGTTACAGCGATATTCAATTTTGCAAAAGAGTTAGTTATAGGACATTTTTGAATATTCATAATAATTTAAATAAGAGGTGAAGGTTGCTTTAATGGTCGAAAATGTTTTTAAGAAATGAATCTTCCTTTTCGCAGATAAAGAACTTTATCGACTGTTACTGGATTAAAATTTTAATTTAAAATTTAATTGTAGCTTACAAACTCAAGTTTTTGTTTTAATCTTAAAAATAAATACAATAACAACATATAAGTATTACAATAGATTTCAAAGTTTATTTTAATAAATACTAGCGACTCAATCTCGCTTCCCTCGGGATCATCCCTAAGTACATTTTAACGATTAGTATGAAATACAAAACGTTGGATTTCTCAACTTTTTTTGTAGTATAATATGCACGTATTATACATATAAACCTTCCTCTTGAATCACTCTATCTATTAAAAAAACCGCATCAATATCTGTTGCGTAGTTTTAAAGATCTAAGCATACATAGGGACAGACAGACAGCGGGAAGCGACTTTGTTTTATACTATGTAGTGAAGCCTAATACATATATGTATATCAACTATTTAAAATTAGCATTATCACCTAACTACAGTGCGTACATACCATCGCTTTCAATGTTTCCATATTGATTTTCTTCATCTGTGTTTGTAGAGGGATCTGTCTTGACCATCTTCTCAAGCAATTTTTTTCGATACTATCAGTATGGGAATGTATTGACTGTATCGAAAAAAAAACTGTTATCATTTTCGTACAGGTAGCTAAGCCATTGCTTCTTCACCAAAATATTCAAATTAATTTTTTAAATCTCCAAAAATAATGAACCAATATTGTAACGTTATACAAAGATACATTTTTATTTCGACAATAACATAAATAACTTCGTAATATGAATAATATCCTTCCACGCATGTATCTGTTCACACGTGCTGTTAATTAGTTGTTCCTTATGAAAAAACAGGGACGACCACGTACACTTTCAACTTCATTCACGCTTGTACTGTTGACATAAAGCTCTCTGAGATACAAAGTTATACAATTACAACAAATAATTAATTTTCTCTTATTGATCAATTTTAAGGATTCCTTTACATTTTTTTTTGAAGATAAGCTATGTGATTTTTATAATTCTTTATACATTGATTATGTTATACCTCAAAAATGGCCTTATATTAAATTTAAAAAATACATATTCCTAAGTATATCAGGTAATTGCTTATTTAAAGTAATTTATAAAGTAATTTTAAAGTAATTTATCTTTGAGTTCCTAGACTCTTTCCATATTAAACACTTCTTTTACTCCTTAAGGGTCTAAATTAAAAAAAAAACTCTTCAGTGACTACTTATATTATTATAGAAATAGCTTCTCGTTGTTCCGGTATGTGTATTGAATAGATCAGTCAGGATAAGATGTACATATGAATAGCGAAAAAAAACTTAAAACAAGACAGAAAAAATAATATTTGAATTAATAATATAATTCATTTAAAAGAAATAGTGGTTAGTTCGCATTATTTGTACTCTAACAGTTCAGTAGCAACACGCCCAGTACTTGTCAGGTCTCAAATTAGATACAAACAAGGAGACTTTCGACCAATTAACGAATTGAATGTACTACAAAGTTATTTTTTATGGTGTATATTTATAGTATATCATTTAATTATTACTTATTCCTGTTGGGATGGAAGTCTTGGTTGCAGGCATTTTTATTTCATTTACCATAACATTATAGTGTTTCCTAGCGACTTACCCTTGCTTCGCTCAGGTGTGTCCTTAGGCTTGCATAATTTAGGAATGCATAAGAGACAAACTTCCATAGAAAAAAAACTTTTTTTTTTTGCCAGGAGCCTTCGCAGACTTATACAGAATAACCCAAAAAAGTAAGTAAATATTTATAAAAAAAATGCTAGATTAAATACCAAAACTAATGAGGAATACCTTCCCCAGCCACTGACATTCTTACACCACATCTGATCATAGTCAAGAAGACATAGTCATAGAAAAAAAAAATATATATTTTTTTTAAAAACTACTCCTTAATAAATTCTTAGTTGTTATTTGTTCGATATTTTTGGGATCTATCTAAATTTTGAATACTTAAAACCAAAAATAGGGTAAAAAATACCCCCCTACACTATAAAGGTATTATCTAACAATACAGGCCAGTTATTTATTCTACCTCTATTCTATATACCTTTTCTGAGAACAATGACATCGCTTGTCTGCTATTCGCATATATCTGTCGTATAAATCACATAAATATTGCGTTCCGGACATTCTGCAGTTGAATTAATTCTTGAGATTTATAGCCACGTATGTTCATGGATCATATTAAGGATATCGTTCCAATAAAATAAATAATGTTATCTAATCAAAAAATCAGTGGTAGCCCAGTGGTAACAGTGGTAGCCCAGTGGTAACGCGTTCGCTTGGGAAACCGAGTGAAGCGGGTTCAAATCCCGGATCTCGCACCTCTGATATTTTCATGTGCCAATCATTTCTAACGTGATTACCATTTGCCTAACGGTGAAAACCTAGCAAGTTTTCGAAAGACATGTGAAGTCCGCCAATCCGCACTTGGCCAGCTTGGTGGACTATGGCCTGATTCCCCTCGTATTGAAGGGAGGGCCGTGCCCAGCACTGGGACGTTAAAAAGGGCTATATATAATCAAAAAATGCTTAAGAAATTTAAATGTATACAATATCTCAGGAAAAGCCAGCATCGTAATTCAAAACTTACCTATATATTTAAACTAGATTTAGTTACAATTTATTAGAAAACACTTATTCTTAACAATTTCTTTTTGTTTGTTTTTTTGCTCTAGTTAAAAATTACAGATCCTTGTCAACTCCGCGCCGACCAATCCTTTCATTGGTTTATTTCTTCTTTCAATTTTTGATTGTATTTTTTCGGCCTGAACAATCTCATCATTTCACACATCGTCAGTGTGTAGTACAATCAACTAATAACTGTTTTATTATACATTAAAATAGCAAAACCTTACAGATAAAAAAGAAACCTGCATACACACATATCTATGGCTTTACTGGGAAAGTGATCAAAGTGTATATTTAACCCCAAAAATATTGCCCATATAAACTCACATTCATATATGAAATCAAACTCCTTATGTTGTAACTAAATCTTCTGATATTTTTCTGCTTCTATTATACAAATACATCATCACATTAACCAGAATAACAAATTTGTGTCTAAAAATAACAAGTGTATAAGGAAAAATTTAAGCATTATTAAGCACTAGCGACTCGCCCTCGCTTCGCTTCGGGTTCGTCTCTAGACAAATACAAATCTACCCCACAGGAACCGTACATTTTACCGGGATAAAAAGTAATCTATGTGCTATGCGAAACTATAATCAATCTTTGCATATCAAGATTTTATTCTTCTTTTGGCACGTTTGGAAAAAATATGAGGCAAAAATTTTTACAATGCGCGCTCACACCGACAGTCAAAAAAAGACATGATGAAGTTAGCTGCATTCCTTTTACAAACAGACAGTTGTGGCATACGGGTTGAAATCTTTCGCTATTTTTGTTCTGTTACGCCAAAGAAGTATAACTTCTTACGAGCCTACATAAGTACACACACACGCGTTTTTTTTCTTATTATATTAGTATAATATATAAATTCTAACAATTTTTATTTAAAAAGTATATTTGAAAAGCAAGAAAGGCTTACTGAAAATACAGTAGCAGTTAAGTTAAAAATTAAATATGAATGATAAATTGGGCAATACATCAATGTATTTATTGTGTGAAGCTTTGGTCGTTGACTGCAATAAATTATGATAATTTTCGATCGTTTTAATCGTTTTATATATATTTTATACTTTTTAATCGCTGCTGTAATAAGGAATTCAAAGTATCACACAGTATCTTTACATCTATACATATATGTAAATAAAATTGAAGTTACCAAAATAACTATATTTTTATATTTAACTATATTTTTGGAAATCACAAGTTTCAAGTAATCAAAAATTAATCCGTGAAAAAATCTGAAGAGATAGTTTTATTTAAAACTCACCCTCGCTTTGCTCGGGCTTGTCTCTACGAACGTTTTAACGTTTAGTAAAGATTTCTCAGAGATGAGATATTTTACCGGAGTAAAAAGTATCCTATATGTTGACCCGGATGACCAGCTATTGTTTTACGGTTATACCAAATTTCATCAAAATCTGTCCAGTGGTTTTCTCGTGGCTCATTCCAGACAAACAGGCGGACAGACAAAAATTCTAAAAATTATAGATTCAGCTTCTGTATCGATATCAATGAATATTTCAATAAGATCTTTCAAAAAATATTTAATGTACAGATATCCAATATTTGCGTAAATCTAACAAAGTATTATCATACATACATACATACATTTTTGCTGTCATCATTAGAATATATTATATTAATAAATGAATCATGCAATCAGATGTTATGCTGAATTGTTTATGGTAATAATTAAATGCCAGAATTTACCTCAGGCATATTAATTTACAAGATTATAAGTAAACAGGATACGTTAAACAATTAAATTCAAATAATTTAACAGAAATCGGTCTTGGAACATAAATTTACTTACGTGGCCGTTTTTGAAGTAAAACTTCTTTACGCACGGTTAACTTGGGGGGGTAAGCTGTGAATGCGTTACGAAAAAATGTACGTACGTTTGTTGCCATGGTAACCGTTGTTATTGTCTGACAAATGACATATACTATTATATTCTTTCCTTTAATGATATTCTATAAATATATGATTGTAATATGCCTAATATGCGTTATGGGAAATATGGGAATGTCTAGATAGAAAAACTCATAAACTCTGGGAATTCGAACCCAGAACTTCCGGATCTGCAGCCGTATATGATAGCCACTACACACTACAGCCAACGATAGGATGTAGGTCGTAGACTATACGTTATAAATAAAAACACGTATATATTTTCTCAAATACGTTACACGTAACACTTACCTATACGTTATATGTAAATATGTTATTAAAAAAAAGAACCGTTAACGGTCTATAGTGTGGATCAGGCCTTAAAGTAACGCGACACTAACAAAAAGCTTAAGTATCGATTTCAATGATGTACAGTCAATTAAATCCCATAACTGATTTTAAATAAGATTGGAGGTAAAAATATTGTCAAAGGTATATTTTAACTTCATATCTAACCGATTTGGTAAAAGGATGTTAACAATTTTCAAAAATAGCAGATAGAATGTACCTTAAATAATATTTAAACAACATCAAAAAAAAGGTAATTCGATGTTCGTTTTGTTTATGAACCAAATTAAATGATTGTATTAAACGAACCAAATGAAATTATTACATATAATAAAATTGTAACCGAGTTGAATCTGTATATTAAATATTTTTTGAAAAATCTTATTGAAATAGTCATTATTATCAATACAGAGGCCGAATGTATAGTTTTTAAAAAAATTGTCATCCTGTCTATTGGGAACGCATCACGAGAAACTGCACAGATTTTGATGAAGTTTGGTATATAGCTGGTTATCCGGAACAACATATATTATACTTTTTACTGTGGGAAAATATCTCACCTCTGAGAAATCTATACTAAACCTAAACTAAATAAGTTTTCATAAAAAGTTTTCAGTAAGAAATTCATTATTTAAACTTTTTTTGTTACTTTTTCCATTTCTAACGCAGAAACAAAGTGAATAAAGATAATTTACGAACAAGAGTGTGAACTTTGATACCTATTTTTACGATACCTACATCAAGTTCCTTGCGATATTTTGTATATTAATATCTTATAATATTCAATCCTTGTTTACATATGTATAAAATTGCGTGTTTTTCACTGCGTGATTCTCTTTTAAAGTATGTCTATTAATACTATAAATATAGGCAGTGGTAGCCCAATGGTAACTCGCTTGCTTCAGTATCCGAGTGAAGCGGGTTCAAATCCCGGATCTTGCACCTCTGATATTTTCATGTGCGATTCATTTCTAACATGATTACCACTTGCCTCACGGTGAAGGAAAACATCGTGAGGAAACCTGCATGTCTGAGAGAACCTAACAAGTTTTCGAAAGACATATGAAGTCCGCCAACCCGCACTTGGCCAGCGTGGTGGACTATGGCCTGATCCCCCTCGTATTGAAGGGAGGCCCGTGTCCAGCAGTGGGACGTTAAAAAGGGCTGAATACATACATACTATAAATATGAAAGTTTAGATGTTTGGATCGTTGGATGTTAGTTAGTTAATCACGCCAGAACGGCTTAACGGATCTGGATAAATTTGGCACATTGGAATTTTTAGATACATTATAGTCTTTAATAGCACATTTATTTAGTTACTTTTTATCCCGGAAAAATATACGGTTCCCGTAAGATAGATTTGTTTTTGTTCTTCTACAGGCAAACCCAAGCGAAACGAGGGCGAGAGACTAGTCTTATATATAAGTGCCTTTTCTGAAAAAACGTAATTTTGATATCTTTTCCGAAAAACTAGCATTTTCCAAAAAAAAATCGCCAAACGCAGCTCCGTCGCTCAGGTACAGTTGCTATAAAGTGACAAACGAGGACAAATTGGTAGTTTGAAACATGCAGGACTTAATAATTTAAAAATATATCGAAATATGTTTTACTTTCAAAAATAGAGTATTTTTGATGCATACTTTATTTTATTAATTGGTTTGAAGTATGTTATTGCACAAAGTTATAATGTATAAAGGCCGATTCCACGATTTTGATTCACACAAAGCGTTGTTTGAGTTTTAAAGGTAATTAATTGTTTTAATTAAATTATTATTGGTAATATTTAAAATGTTTGTGAAACCCATTATCTTGTAATTGCTTATAAATTATTATATGTTGCAGTTAAAGGAATAAAACTATAACAGTAAGTATATCTTTTTTTTAATAAAGTGGTTTTTAAGGTAACACGTTTGATTCTCGATTGATGTTTTCTCATTGGACAATACAGTACACGCATGCAATTTTCAATCGTTTTGAAGTTTTTTAAAATAATTTGTGCTTTGACAGATTTGTTTTGACATTCACAACTACTCTCTACGACTTGACATGTCTTTCGACCGTATTAGCAAATTTAATTTAATAAATCAACCATGTATATAAGAATTATATAACACACTTTTATCTAGACTAATATTATAAAGAGGAAGGATTTGATTGTTTGTTTGTTTGCACCGAATAAGCTCCGAAACTACTGAACCAATTAAGATGAAATTTGGTAAAAAGATAGTTTGAGACCCTGGGAAGGATAAAAGATAGTTTTTATCCCGGAAATCATCCCTTAAGGAAGTGAAAATGGGGATGAAAATTTGTATGGGGAATCAACCTAGGGACGAACCCGAGCGAAGCGAGGGTGAATCGCTAGTATTTTATAAAATTGATAAAGAAAATAAAATCAAATACGAAAGCTGCTACAGAATACAAAACATAGCAATATTAATCACGCAAAGGATGCTGCGGACAATAGTAAAACTCGTTTGTAAAAATTTAAAATCCAGATTGCTCACGTGCTTTGTGAAAAGTTTCGGGCTTTCAGGCAATCTTCAGGTTGAAATTGTCAGCTTGGAATTCGCTAAGCGTGCCCCGGATACAGCGCTGTAGATTAACCTGCTCAAAGTACACTATGTTCCTGTTTGTGTTTCGTTTTTTTACAATATACGTAATTTATGTAGGATTTACTTATTTTTTATAATAAAAAAATGTATACATATAATAAAATTCTGTACATTAAATTTTTTTTGGAAAATCTTATTGAAATATTCATTATTTTCGATACAGAGGCTGAATCTACAGTTTTTGAAATTTTTGTCTCTCTATTTGTCTGTCTGTGACCGCATCACGAGGAAACCACTGTACAGATTTTGATGAAATTTGGTATGATGATAGCTGGTTATCCAGGTCAACATATAGGATACTTTTTACTGCGGGAAACGAGCGAAAACTCGACTGCATAAAAACTAAATAAAAAAATGAAAACAAGTTGAGGAAGGAATAAAGTATTAGGCAGTCGGTGACATACACGTTTCATATTTGCACATATGCAACAAACAAACAAACGTACACACATACATACATAAACTGATAAACACATTACCCTTCTTTGCGTCGAGCAGTCGGATAGAAAAGGATTTATTGTTAAGATATTTTTAGTATTTTACCAACAGATGACGAAAGAGGGAGGTACTCGATTTCACCGAGAAAAGACTACAGATGGTAGTTTTTTATGAAAAGTTATGAACCGATTATCATGATTTTTAATGAATAGGTCATCTCGTTATACGTATATATTTAAAAAAAAAGTCCACTCCAAAGTGGAAAATAAATGATTTTGAAGTCATTAAATCTTTTTTTAGGAAAAATTAGATCGAAAGTGAAATCTGTATGAAAATCAAAAAACATTTCACGTGGTAACAGTAACGCTATATTTTCAAAATATGAAACAGCAACGTTGATATTCTCACTCTTCTAAGCAGAATTGGGAACCGGAACTGGAAGCTTTTTCACAGACTGATGAAACTTACATGTTAAATTGACGATTAAATAGTATCAATCTGACCTCCAATAAATCGAAAACTTGTATGTGAGTGTGTATGTTTGTTACATCTTCACTCAAAAAGAAGGAAATTTAGTAGGTATATAAACAGATTAGATTTGAAGTAGCACATAAACTACCAGGCATCCTAGTGACGCACCCGAGGAAAGCGGGGGTAAGTCAATAGTAAAAAATATCTTATATATACACTACTATTATAAAGAGGGAAAAATTTGTATTATGTGTTTGTAACAAATAAACTCAAAAACTACTGGACTGATTTAGATGAAATTTGGTAAGATAGTTTAAGATCCTGGAAAGGACTTAGAATATATTTTATTCCGGAAATCATCTCTTAAGGGGGTGAAAATAGGGATGAAAATTTGTATGGGAAATTAAACTAGGGACGAACCATAACGAAGCGAGGGTGAGTCGCTAATGAATTACAAACTAAAAAAAAACTCAAGAAATTTACAAAAATATCCGCTATAATAAAACCTTTGTAGTTTATACTATCATAATTTATACGTAAGATCATTTCATGTCCTCCAAATATCTCAAACAGTAAAACATGTAAATCGACACTAAACAATGGGGTCGCGTCGTGTACAGATCTAACCATATATTTTAAGGGTAATAAAATTAAAATTCTTCCAACCCTGACACTACGTGACCCCGTTGAATTTATAATATCACTGTTCTTTAGAGCGTGATAGCGACTATTATAGATAACTAGTAAAACTCGCGGCTACGCCCGTGTTCAATCTACAAAAAATAAACTCTTTGGCTTTATATTATACAGCGACTTACCCTGTTGGGACATTAACACACAGCACCATCTAGATCCATGGTAAGCTACGAGGCTTGTGTTATGGATACCAGATAGTTGATACACTACACATATATAACTTTAAATACACAGTACATACATATTATAAATATAAACACCCATTACTTGAATACAAACATTCGTGCTTATCACACAAATGAATACCCCCAGCGGGACTCGAACCCGCGACCGCTGGCACAGCAAATAGGGTCTACAAACTGAACCAAACGTGTCATCAAAATGTAATGGTGATATTTCATGTAAAATTCAATCTACGCTATATAAGCTTAAGGGTCAATATTGATATTTCTACCTACTGGAATATAATTTGTTTTGTACTCACTAAATGATAATGATTTCTAAATAAAATGAAACTTTTGGCTTAAAAATCTTTTAGTCTAAACAATATATCAATGAATTTAAACCAAAAATTTTACCGATGAAATATTATATTCAGTACCGTTTCCATCTAAAGAAATAGTTCGATAAAAAAAAAAGCTTTTTTTTTGCGTAAAATTATGGTGTAAACATATATACATATGTTAATTTTCATTAGTAATCTGTTTAATAGAGCTGGGTCGTTATGAGATTTTAGTAAAACGAAACGAAACGGTTTTTTTACTGCGAAAAACAGTTTCATGAAACAGTTTTTTTTTAAAACGCTTTTTTGTTCATTAGTTTTACTTTTTACTGCAATTATTTTTCTTAACCTTTAAAGAATAGAGTTTATTATTGTATAAACAATATCGACTTATTGTTACCACCATTCATTTCTCAATTTCTTAGAAAACGCTTTTTTCTTAACGCCATATGATTATCGATTTTATTGCGCGAGACATAAAAACTTGTTTCGCCTGCATTACTATTAAGATTCAATAAAACTGTTTTTCATTTTTAAGGAATCCAGTGATTGTCATTCATTTATTTTTTAATACCCTTTTTAGTTTATCAGTTTTAATAATAAAATGAACTTCCCTTCATATTTTAACCAGGCTTAAGATTGTCTAAAAAATCATTTTTATTTCAAGCGTATTTAAAAGTTCATTTTATGCACATTTCACTTATGACCACATTTACATAAATTTACATTATTTTTACAATTATTTACAAACGCAATCGGTTTTAAGCTCGTCTATCAGATATTATGAGGTCTGTTTTGCTGAATAGTCTTTCGCATAGGACAGATTTCGCGACTATATTGCAGCAATTTCTATAACAGTTTTTTTTAAAACGCTTTTTTATTCATTATTTTTACGTTTTACTGCTATTATTTTTCTTAGCCTTTAAAAAATAGAGTTCATTATTGTATAAACAGTATCGACTTATTATTATTACTACCATTCGTTTCTCACTTTCTTAGAAAACGCTTTTTTCTAAACGCCATATGATTATGGATTTTATTCAGCAAACTATAAAAACTTCTTTCGCCTGCATTACTGTTAAGATTCAATAGAACTGTTTCCATTTTTAAGGATAAATATATCTATACATATAATAAAATTCTGAGTCGAATCTGTACCTTGAATATTTTTTGAAAAATCTTATTGAAATAGACTTTATTATCGATACAGAAACCGAATCTATAGTTTTTAGAATTTTTGTCTGTCTGTCTGTCTGTTACCGCATCCGGGTCAACATATAGGATATTTTTACCGCGGGAGATTATCTCATTCCCACGGGAATACACGTTATAACACAACCCAAGAAATATTTATGATCAGAATTTCTTGAAACTTGGTATTAATGCTCTTCAATACAATTAAATAAATACGTGTTTTAGCCTTAAATAATAAGAAGATAAAATAAGGGATGAAAATTTGGATGAAACCTACCTTTTTAAAGTTTTTTTATTGTAGTTTTAACGCGAGCGAAGCCGCGGGTTTTGCTAGTTTTAATAATAAAACGAACTTCCCTTCATACTTTAACCAGGCTTAGGACTGTCTGAGAAATCATTTTTATTTCAGGCGTATTTAAAAGTTCATTTTATGTACATTTTACTTATGACCATATTTACATATATTTACAGTATTTTTACAATTATCTACAAACGGAATCGGTTTTCGTCCATATTTACATGTAGGAACATCAGCTGCCTAACCTTCTCAGTTTTAAGACTGGCTCGTCTATCAGAAATTATCAGTCCTGTTTTGCTGAATAGTCTTTCGCATGGGACAGATGTCGCGACTATATTGCAGCAGTTTCTATATATTTTGGCTAAGTTTGGATATATATTGCGGTGAGCTTGCCACCATTTTCTTGGACAGTTATGTGCACCAGAACTATCTATCCTCGGCAAGATATCATCATCGGCATACATTTGTACTTCTTTTATGGCCTTTGATAATGGTGTCCCCTGCTGCGAAGAGATCTTCTCTGCCATAAATTTGTCAAATATAGACCAAGCTCCTGCCGCAGACGCAGACGTATTAGGTGAAGAAGCCGAAGGTCTCTCAGAACTCATTAGCCGCTGCGTCGCAAACATGTCTTGGACTTTATCCTGTACTCTGCGTTTTATTTTTATGGCTTCGGTCTGGTCAGAAAAAGCAGCCATTTTATAGCGCGGATCTAAGAAGGTACACAAAGAAAACGTACCACTTCTTTCAATGTTCCCTAGTCTTTTCTCTAAATCACCCTGCAGGATATCAATAAAACTTTTGATTTTTTCGTTTACATCCTGATCAAAAGCTTGGCATGCTGATTTTAAAATCCTTGACATCACAATGACGTCTCCTCCCGTCACATATTTTTCACTACTCATTATTGTTGTCACCTCTTCGAAAGGCTTCAAAATGTGACATAATTGTGAAAACGCCAACCATTCTTCTTCTGATAGTATTGGCAATTGTTTATTGAGAATTGCCAATGTCACCTTTATTTCATCCTTTAATTCTGTAAAGCGATTTAGCATATAAAAAGTGGAATTCCACCGAGTCTCTACCTCTTGAATCAGCCGTTTCGGCGTCTTATTGTTTAAAATTTGCTGTTGAGTGAGCTTTTCTGTAGCAACAGTACTTTTCTTAAAGAAAGCTACAATTTTTTTAACTTTTCCAATGCTGTCTTCAAATGACCGCAATGCCTCCTGTAATATTAAGTTGAGCTTGTGGGCAAAACAGCCATAATGTTTCCACTTCAGGTGCTCAGTTACGGCTTTCGTTACATTTGCCGCATTATCAGTAACCGTGAAATTTACTTTATGAGTTAGATTCCACTCATCTGTTATTTCCCGAATTTTTGTGGCTATATTTTCTGCAGTGTGATACTCTGAAAAACTACAGCAGTCTAAGAGAACAGTTTTAAATTCGAAATCTTTATTGAGATAATGTCCAGTCACTGCTATGTAAGATTCGGTTTTACGCGAAGTCCACATGTCAAATGTTATGCAGATGGAGTCGCAACCAGCAGCTACTTCAGGTTGAATTTTCTCTTTCGTAGCATTGTAAATCAATGTTAATTGGTTGTTCGATAATTTTTTTCGAGATGGCAAATTGTATCCCGGAATCCACGACATTAGTTTTTTAAATGATCGTTCTTCGACTATGCTGAATGGGTGAAACGAATCAATGCACAAGTTCAAAACATCTTGGTCTATTAATAGTTTTTGCTCCTTGGATATTTTTTTTGGAACATAGCTATCCATAACATTTTGCCTTCTTCGTTTTGTTGCCAGGACAGGTAATGCTGCTACTGATGTCCCTGGTATTACTAGTCCCCCAGACTCGGTAGCACTTCTTACAGGCTCTGAGGTTCTAAATGTTGATGGCTGCACTTCTTCTACTTTTTCCAAAGTCAACAAGGCTGCAGCAGCCGTAGTTGGACGGACGGTAGTTATGGATTCGTATGATTGGGTATTGGTCATGTCAGATTTCTCTAATACGGAGGAAAGAGAAGTGTATGTCGAGATATGTTTGCGCCTCATATGGGCTTTCAAATTTGCTATTGTGGACTTATAACTAAACTCATCTTTGCATGTTTTGCAAATCGCCTTATTATTTTGAGATTTTTCAAAATAGTGCCATATTTCACTACAGTTCTTTCGCTGTGACATTATTTTATTACCTACGTAGTAGGTAAAAATGTTTGTATGTATATTTACAACACCCCGTAACACTTGGAGTAAATTTGTTAACAGTTCTCCACTAACTACCTAGACTATTTTATATACACTTGTATCTATTTACACGTATAAACTATACCTACTGAGTAGTACCTAACAAAACTATAATATTTACAAATCTATTTAAACAAAAGCAAAGTATTCTTACGGAAGAAACTACCATAATAATATTCGCAATTCGAAAAGCATACACTACACACGGAATGCGCGCGAAAAGTGTAACCTAATTATAATAAAAACAAACTTTGACTTGAATTTCAAATCTCGGTCGTTTAATACGTGTATTTTATAATTACTGCTATTATTTTTCTTAGCCTTTAAAGAAAAGAACTCATTATTGTATAAACAATATCGATTTATTATTATTACCTCGTTTCAAATTTCGGTCGTGTAATACGTATATTTTATAGACAATTACTGCTAATTTTTTTCTTAGCCTTTAAAGAAAAGAACTCATTATTGTATAAACAATATCGACTTATTATTATATTACCACAATTCGTTTCTTAATTTCTTAGAAAACGCTTTTTTTTAAACGCCATATGATTATGGATTTTATTACGTAAGGCATAAAAGTCTGTTTCGCTTGCATTACTGTTAAGATTCAATAAAACGGTTTGCATTTTTCAGAAGTCCAGTCAGTGGTTGTCAAATGTCATTTGACATTAACAGTTATTCGTTTTGTTCGGTGACGTACGTTCCACAGTTTCGTTTCTCAAAATAAGTGTTATTTCTAATAACTGGTTTTTGAACAAACAAGAAAGCGTTTTTTCGTTTCATCGAGAAAAACTGTTGCGTAAAACTGTTTTAGAAAAAAACGCCCAGTACTACTGTTTAATACAAAGTTATTCTAAATATTGTTCATTATATTACCATACTAATCATATTTTTTTGATCCACCAAAAAAGTCAAATCGGATGTACACATACATATTATATTGTTTGTGTCTAATGAGTAATTTTTAATTTTAATATCCCAACCCTACGATAAGAATTAATCTTTTAAGTTGGTACCTTTTTAGTTCAAAAGTAATACTTTAACATTATTATATTTTTATAAATGTACATTTACATATTAAAAATATTACACACTAGCGACTCGCCGTCGCTCCGCTCGGGTTCGTCCCTAGTTATTTTTTAAAGTTTAGTGTAGATTTGTCAGAAATAAGTAATTTTTTTTGTTAGTAAAAAGTATCCTATATGTTGACCAGAATAACCAGCTATCACTATACCAAACATTAAAATCTGTCCAGTGATTTTCTCGCAATGCCTTCCCAAACAGACACAAAAATTCTAAAAACTATAATTTCGGCCACTGTATCGATAATAATGATAATGACTATTTCAATAAGATTTTCTAAAAAATATTTAATGTATAGAAGATAAAATAAATGCAAATGTACGAGAGTTACATGTATTAGTAAGTAGATACTTATCCCAGTCTAGTTTTAAAACCGATACAAATAGATATCCCATGGGAGCAATTCTTCACAGAGAAACGTTACGTATACCGAGATGAGGTCAGAGACTCCTGATTCAAATAGAATGTACCTAAAAATAAGCACATATTCCTTATAAAAGTTGCTACAACATAATATTATGTTAGTCAAAGTTCTACACTAAGTTAAACTTGAGTTAAGTGAAACTAAGAAAAAATAGTGTAAAACTAAATATACAAATAAAAAATGCCTTTTTAGGGTTCCGTACCGAAAGGGTAACACGGGACCCTATTACGAAGACTTCGCAGACCGTCCGTTTGTCACCAGGATGTATTTCATGAACCGTGATAGTTAGACAGTTTAAATTTTTACAGATGATATATTTCTGTTGCCGCTATAACAACAAATACTAAAAACACAGAATAAAATAAATATTTAAGGGGGCTTACATATAACAAACGTGATTTTTTTGCTCGTTTTTTCTCGATATTTATGACGGCATCAGCTGGACGCTTAAAATATTCACAAAATATTTAGTTTTATATTCACTTTAAAATAAATAATTAAAAATAAAACGAATATTTAAGTGGCGCTGCGCGAGTCCGACTCGCACTTGGCCGGTTTTTTTAATAACTTCTAAATAACGCTTTATTATCATCTTGAGAAAGCTGAATAAATTTTGATACACCTATGATGATTTGAATATATAACTGATTTATATTAAGGTAGGTACACCCAGTCGAAGTTCAACAAAAATTTTTTATTGATGAAACTAAAGCTCGTCAATAGCTACTAAGCACAAAAACACAAAATCGATTGAAAAACGGAAGAGAAAAATGGACTTAACTGTTTTGTTTTGTCTATTTATATACATATCTATAGATACATATGTTGTCATAGACTAGGTTTTTTGTGTAATCTATACTAATATTAAATGTGAAAGTTTAGATGGATGTTTGGATGTTTGTTACTCAATCAGAACGGCTGAACGAATCTGGATGAAATTTAGCACAAAGATAGATTAGAATTTGGTATAGATCCCTACTATTTTTGGGGGATAGATTTGTTTTGTTTTTTCAGAGATGAACCCGATCGAGGTGAGGGTGAGCCGCTTGTTATACCTAAAAACGAAATTAACCGCATTTTTGATTAATTATTATAATTTATTACACAAAAAAAAATATTATCGTAAAATTTCCCTTTACGCGAATTCGCCCTAAACTTACAATTCAGTCCTTTATCGTCCTACTGCGGGGCACGAGCCCTCCATCAAAGACTACCACGCTGGCCATTGCGGGTTAAAAACTTTCATCTGTCCTTTTAGACCTAGTTAAGCTCTCTCAGATAATATTCTTTTTCATAATTTTTCCATAATATTAGCAAATGTCAATCATGTTGAAAATGATTCATACATTAAACTCTAAGAGTTACAGGACTCGGATTTGAACCCGCTATACTTGCTTTGGTTACACATGATCATATAATACAATAAAAAATCCAAAATTTAATGAAACAAACATACAAAAAAGAATTCTTGTTTTTGCTACATAGCTATTATTTGTTTTCACATCCTACTAAATTCATTGAAGACGTTGTAAAACTAAGCAATTGTCTTGACTGGTACAATTAAAGTTTTTGCACCCCGCCTCCATGTTACACGGAGCACTCGAGTTTTTACGGCGTTGATTAATATCGGAGGAAGGACCACTTTGTTATATTGTCACTTCTTAACACACTTATATCATCTTTTGTAATTCAATTGTAAGCAATGGTTGATTGATCTTATCCATACATTCATAGGCCATACTAATATTGTAAATGAAAAGTAACTGTCTGTTACCTTTTCACGCTTAAATCGCTGAACACATTTCAATGAAATTTAGTAAGGGCATAGATTTCATCCTAGGATCGGACGGTAATCCATGGTAATTGAACCCCGCTTATCCCTCGCTCGAATTAGCGTAATAACTAGTATTATAATATAACACTTTCTTAAGTTTACGCGAATATTTGACATTTTAAATAAAACTATCTTTTCAGGGGAGCTAAAAATCAAAATAAATCCGCGGCAAAATCTGAAAAGATAGTTTTATTTAAAATAGTATTATAATATTATGTTTGAACATAATCAACAATTATGTTTTTAGAATCCATCCTATTGTATGCTTATATATCATACGGCTTTCTTACAGTACACATAAATATGTAGGTACCATAATCTATACTAATAATATTATTATAAAGAGATAAAGTTTGTGAGTTTGTGACGTTGTAGGGAGTAATCTCTGGATCTACAGAACCGATTTAGATGAAATTTGGTAAGAAGAAAGTTTGAAAACCTGGAAAGGACATAGGATACTTTTTATTCCAGAAATCACGAGACTTAAGGGGGTGAAAATGGGGTTGAAAGTTTGTATGGGGAATCAAGCAAGCGACGAACCCGAGCGATAACATAAAGGAACACCAACTTCAAAACCATATTAAAAGTAATTATGTCATCTTTAGATACGTATTTTTTTCTTTAAATTTATATTAAAAAAATTACATTAAAAAACAGATTTTAAGACGACTTCTTTAAATAATTAGAAAATTATCATGAAATTCAGCTTACATGAGGCAAAGATATCCTGAAAGGTTATAAAGGATCCCAAAAAATATAAACATATTATGTACCTATATGATTATACTCGAACTGAAACTCCTTTTTCTATAGTTCCGTAGCCAAAAAAGGAAAACCGTTATAATTTCATCATGTCCGTATGTCAAAGACATTTGAATTGGAGAGTTATTTACCCGATTTTTCGAATTCCCTCAAAACAATTGAAACTTAAATATTTATTAGGAGATCCATTAAAAAAGCAACAGAAAAATTAAACATTTCACTAAAAACGTTTTTATTTCAATGAAGAACAATTAAAATTTACACCACAAGTTAAAACAATAAAAACTTCTTTACATCCAGTTCTGCTCTTTCATTCGCTATAACGATTGTTAAACTCTCCCCACAGAAAACAAAAACAGAATATACGACGAAGTGTAATTAAATAAATTAAAGTCAACGCGACCGCTGACGGCCGCTACCGATCTTTTTGTTTTAAGATCCTATTTCTTTTAATTGTCGGGGTCCGTTTGACCCCAAGCCCGGATGGTTAATACGGTAATTTTAAATGCTTTCATTTTAAAACAATGTTTGTTTATGACTGTATATATTTAATAATTTTGTTGGGTTTTAGTCTTTAGAATATAAATTGTACGAACAGGTTTCCTCAAGATATTTAGGAAAAAGGTTAGCATTTCCTCTTGCGTGATCATAACTTCTAACGTTTCCGCTATTATGGAGACATGTTAGACTAGATATAGTTAAATGTAATATAAATAAAAATATTTTTTCTCCGCCATTCTTTCTTTCTTATATAATTCAAAACGTCTTGTATAAGTTTAATTAAATAATTTACTTAAAATTATATTAAATCAATTCATTCTATTACTAGAAATTATCTCGAAAAAAAAATATTATTCTGTAAATAAAAATGTAAACCAAATTCAAAATCAGAAGTTCAATTAAAAGTAGGTTTGAATACACTTAAAATAAATACAGTGATTAAAATACAATAAAATTAGTTTAAAAACGTAGACTTATGTCTAAGAAATCTCTTCCAGATAGCCTATGATAGTGAGAAATTATTATCAGTAACTTCTGCAAGAGTTAAAGTATCTAAAAATATCTGAAGAATAACTTTATGTCTTACTATTAATATGTATGTCTTACATTCTTGTTTGCGTTTTAGAATTCAATAATAAATACCTATTTAATTAATCTACATAGATACTTTTCTTCGGTTAGTAACCGAACTGAACTTTTTCGGCTCAGTCAACAAACAGCACCATAAAAATTAAACTATTTCATTATTTTTTCAAGGGATAAATGATCCATAACACTTATTATGTCGACAAAAAATGTTGCTAAAAATAAGACAGCTCATTCGAAACTCGTTTTTCAATTTTCAATTGATAAATAAATATCTCCACCAAAAGGATATTCCAAAAGCCAGACACATGACGCAGATTTAATTTCGTATTCTTCGCTCAACATCTGCTGTAGCAAAAAATGTCTTCAGAGCACATTTTGTTACACTTTTTAACCATTTTGAGTTTAGCCAGCGATGAAACGAGTTGTTTCCTGCGAGTGTTTCCATTACAATGTCATAGTAAAAAAATGTAAAAAGTATGATGTCACTTTACATTCAATTAACAGAGGAGGTTTTGTAATTATTTACAATCTTCTAAATGACACTTTGTGTGTGAGAAAGTTATTTTGGGATATACACAAGTAAGCTAAATCTATCACAATTAAAGGTATTATTTTTAACACCCTTTTGTTAGCTTCTCTTGTAATCAATTCTTGAAAGTCGATAATAGTTCCAACTAGAGATGTACCAACTAGTGACCGTTTAGTCGGGAAATCCGACTATCCGGCCATATTTATATTCGGCGACTAGTCGGCACAAATACTGACTAGTCGGGCCATTCTACATACTTTATTCATATTATTATTCTTAAAATAGGATGATTGAAATGATGGAATTCCGTCATTATTATTAACAAGCGATTCACCCACGCTTCGCTCGGGGTCGTCCCTAGGTTGATTCTCCATACAAACTTTCATCCCCATTTTCACCCCCTTAAGAGATGATTTCCGAGATAAAATGTATCCCATGTCCTTGCCAGGGTCTCAAACTATCTTCTTATCAAATTTCATCTAAATCGGTTCAGTAGATCGAGAAATTACTACCTACAACCTTACAAACTCACAAACATTACCTCTTTATAATAGTAGTATAGATTCAATCTACAAAAAGAAACCCTTTAGCTTTATATTATACAAAAATATGTATTTATATAATACTATTCATACAAAAAAACTAAAATGATGATTAAAGGGGGGGGGGGGGGTGGAGGTAGGAGGGTGAAAAACTTCTACAACTTATTCTCATACCTACCAAATATCAAAAAAAAACATCAAAATCGGTCGAGCTGTTTCGGAGTGCGACCGCAAACACCGTGACACGAGTTTTATATGATACATTATTTATATTTTAGCATCAGTCTTACAACTGGCAATATAATCTAGGGATAGGAACGAAGGAAGGAATAGAAGATACTTATATGATTAAGATAAAAAAAAATGTTTGCACGCAATTTTCTACAACTCTGAACAAAGAACATAATTATAATTATTTGATAAGTTTTCAATCGTGGCGGAATATGGGCTATATCCCTCATTTTGAAGGTAGGCCCATATCTAGTAGTTTCTTTATCTTAAATATCAAAACAGCACTATTAACAGTGCCTTGTGATAGATCTCTGTTAACCAACCCTGAAATATCAACATCTGTAAGACTACTTTCTTACTGGTGTAGTGTCATATTATGAAAGTCATGAGTTTGAGCTCCAGATTTGGTCAATTAAGTTATTGTGTTTTTTAAAGAAATTTTTAATGACAACTTTAGTTGGGAAATTTGTGGTCTCTTGATTGATATTACACTGGTCGTGTCGGGGGTTTGAGAGTAAAAAAAATTGCGAGTGTATTCATACACGTACGTTCTATAATGTCTCCTGAGTACAGATTAGTTTCACTAAGATAAATCTTGGTGGAAATAGCTCAGTAGTTCATTATTATTATCACAGACATTGAACCTACAACCAATGCATACCCACTGAAATATAAACACCTAATTTTTGTAAAGCATTAGTCTTAGTAGACATCGGGTAGCAAATGTCACCTAATGTCCATGTACCAGCAAATGGACATCTAAGAGAATGCTTCTACAAACTGCACTGGAAGCCATATTCAAACACGACTGTTGATTCTGTAATAAGATTTCCAATACTTATTTAAAACTTTACAACGTAAATAAAGCTATAAATATATATAGAATAAACTTTAGGGCATCAATCATATAATTGATTTAAACGAGAATCGAATTTATTACCACTAATTTTATATGCGGCATATATTATGTTAAATAATTGTAACACTGAAAATTCAAATAGCTACATTGTTATTCAATTATGTAGTTTAAATCAATGGATATCGTCATTACAATAACAGTGACAAATTATTAGTTTCATCTGATATAATTATGTTTGTTTAGGTGAAATTTTGAAGCTCAGTGGTTGTCATTGAAATTTCAATACCAGATATTTTCATTTGGAGCTAGAATTTGAAAGTGTTTTGTGCTTGAATATAATTTATATCCAAGCAGAATACTAAGAGAGGTAAACCCTAAATTATTTCTAACACTGTATAGTTTAATTAATACGACCACTGAGAATAATCTGTTTAAGCAAATAAACTAACTTACGGTTCATAGTTTCAGTATTGAAGTAATATAATATAAGTAACTGCTTTGGTGATGTAGTGGCTAGCATGTGCGGCAGCATATCCGAAGGTCCTGGGTTCGAGTCACGGGTCGGTTCATGTTTAGTTATTGAGTCTTTCTGTTAAGTAAGCCTCAGTAACAGCCCGGAGTTGGAAAGTTGGCGGTGTTTTACCACCGTGTCTCAGAAAATACGTAAAGCCGTCGGTCCTGCGCCTTAACTCGCACTGATCGTGTCGAGCAGTCGTCTCACCAGAGAATGAGAGTGACAGGAATAGAAAGTCCACTTGTGTTTGCGCGTGTACTTGTGCACTATAATATCTCCTGCGCATATGGCTAGTCTCAAGAAGATTGGCCGCTGTAGCCGAAATCGGTCGGACATTGTATTATTGAAGTAAGTACATAGAAACAAAGATAGATCGATAATTGCATTTTTTCTATATGGAAATAAAACTTAAACCTTTAATTTAGTAAAATAATGGCTTTAATATAATTTAATTGCTAGCTACTAATGTCGTTTGTGGCCTTATTACGAGAAATAGTGATATACAGCTGTGAATATGATTGAAAAGCTTTATTTAATGATAAAAGAATTTTAGATATTATGTAAAGATGATGAACACAAAAAAAAACATGGCAAAGGCTGTATATTCGAGTATTCATTTTACGCATAATGCAAGTCTAAGCTATGGCCGGTAAAGCCACACTCAACCACTAGTATGTACAGGAATATTAAACATTTCTAAGCACGGTAAGCCCTTAAACCGCGTTGTAAATGGAATGCGACCGCCGAGCGATCTGTTCACCTCCAGGGTCGGAAGGACCCTCAAAGGACACGTTCAAAGAAAATATAACTGACAAATAGATGAAATCGTTGTTTGGTTTTATTAAAAGATGCTATACACTATTTATAATACTATTTTTTATATAATTTAATCTTATTTAATACTATCAGAATGCTCCGGCTTTGTCTAGCTCTTTATATATGTAATTATTTTTATATTCTTACTTTCTTAGGGGTTGGATTTTGAAAATTGCGAAGATTATGCACTTTATACACAAAATGGTACCAAAGCAAAAAAATTCATGTTTTGAGTGAAGGCTAGTAACACATTATTTTCCATTTAGGTACATAAACAATACCTCAGATAATCGTATTTTTAGAGATTAATCTATACTAATATTATAAAGCTGAAGAGTTTGTTTGTTTGTAATCACAGGAAATACTAATCCGATTTGAAAGGATAGAAAGAAGGATAAGTTATATATCATCCCGGAAAAATATACGGTTCCCGTGGGATAGATATGCTTTTGTCTAGAGACGAACTTGAAGCGAACTAGGGTAAGTCGATAGTTTTTATTATAATTATAAGAATAAACTGTCAAAATTTTATTTTATTTTGTTCAATCATGAAAAATTTCGCAATATATTTTTATATAAAAATAAATTTATTTTACAAATAATAATATCGTTATACAATAATCAGTTATTGAGCCCTTCAATGCCTATACGCAATCGCCCTGAATGAAATGGGGCCTGCAAGGCCGATTTATACCTGCTAGGAGGAAAGACCCCCGAGGGGAGCTTATAAATAATATATAAAGCCAATGAACAGTTGATAATTTTTTATTATTCGATACCTTTCATTGCTATCTTTATACTTATAGTAGTGTACGCTTATAATTTTGCAGGCGAATACACTTTACTAAAAAACTACTACTCTTAAAAAAACTACCTATATCTATATATGTACCTGAGAGAACCTAACTAGGTCTCGAATAATGTGCTAAGACCACCAAGCCACAACTAACAGTAGACCTTGCCTATCCTCTCTTTCCCTTATATTGAGGGACAACTACAAAACTTATTAAACTACTAGCGACTCACCCTCGCTCCGCTCTGGTTCGTTCCTTGGTACGTTTTAACGGTTAGTATAGATTTCTCAGAGATGAGATATTTTTCCCGCGGTAAAAAGTATCCTATATATTGACGCGGATAACCAGCTATCATCATACCAAATTTTATTAAAATCCCTCTGGTGGTTTTTCCTTGATGCGAGCAGAACAGACAGACAGACAAACAAAAATTCTAAAAACTATAGATTCGGCCTGTGTATTGATAATAATAACTATTTCAATAATATTTTCCAAAAAATATTTAATGTACAGATTCGACTCAGAATTTTATTATATGTATAGACGAAACTTATTACAATTATAAGTTGTTAAAAATTAGAATTAACAAATATTGTAAGGTACTTTGGTACCATTTTTGTATTTTTGAAAATCATTGTATAATTTTGTGGGCAGGTGCTATCTGTAACAACTACCTTTGCGACGTCAAAAACCATAGTTTTTCCCGTGACCATGATTGCGGTAAAAAAAAACCGAAAAGATGGCCTTATTGAAAATGTCAAATATTCGCGTGAATCTAAGAATGTATTAAGAATAATTTTAATAGTAAAAAGTACTAAGGATAAGTAAACTTGAAAGTCCACAGTAAATAACTAAATAATATAATTTAATGTCTTGTAACACTAATCGCGGTAGACCTTTCGACCGTTCAGTGAATGTAATGGGGCCGTAGAGAACGATCTCTTCTCTTACATACAGCTTGAAGTTTAAACAATATATTACTTGGGTTACTGTTATTGTTTGTGGAAGATCTGTTGGAAGGTTTACGATCGGACTATTAAGGGAGTGTGATAAATTACAGATGAAAGTATACTACACCTAATAACTAATATTAGGTTTAAAATTAGGTTACAAATTTTAATAAGGTCATTTTCTCATATAATCATTTGTGTCAGAATACTAATGTATGTCTCCAAAATCTACTTTTTCCCCTTTAGTCATTGAGATGGCTGTTTGAAGTACTTATTGTAATAAATTTTGTCATAATTTTTAACTAAAAAGGCGACTTAAATCTACAAAATCAGTTTAAGTATAAATATTTCATGCTTTATGTGACACGCTTTTTTGAAATTTGTTAAGCATAAACCTAAGTAATATCTCATTAATAAAAAAATGACAAATAAGTTGTGTAATACACAAACAAAAAAATAATAAAATAAGTTAAATTGACTATCTTAATTTCCTCTTCTTTGAAATCCTTCAAAAATATGTATATAGGACGTGACTTATGTACGCACGTAAAATTTTATAAATCTTTGGCGTAACAGAACAAAAATAGCTAAAGATTTCATCCCGTATATCACAACTTTCTGTTTGTAAAAAAATGCAGCTAACTTCATTATGTCGCTTTTCAGCTGTCAATGTGCGCGAGCATCGTAAGAATTTTACTCTCATAATTTTTTCCAAACGTGCCAAAAGAAGTATAACTTCAAAAAGTAAACCATACTATAAAATAACATACATCATTTATAAAAAAATCCGTAATTCATTTCAATCAGTTAAAAACAAACGAGAGGAAGACAAATCGACGTCATAATTCGAATTTCAAACGTCGATAAAAAAACAAAATGGCCGCGTTCCGCATTTATTAACCCAACCGTAATCCCTTGTCCAGTGGTGAAAAATACCCGCTGCCTCGACCTTCGGACGGCGCAGACTTGAGACAATATTTATAGGTTTTATGAAGTTTAACACCTCCTGGATAATTTCTAAGAAATTAATTGTTAACTGACACCCTGGTGTCAGAGCGCCTTTCAACAGTTTAAATAGAAATTTCATAAGAAATCTATAATATTGAATAATGCCACTCTTAAATTTCACCTTCTTTTTTTCAGTATACTCTGTATTTTTTTGACCACCACCATGTATTTTTATCTAACACTTATTTCCCCTTTGACTCATCCAAAGTCTCTTTAACGATACTTCTGATACACTGCCATTTCACTCCATCATTCATTCATATTCCGGTCTTTCATATCTCCTATTTCTAAATGTCATTCCTATCATTTTATCGACCACTCTTAATTTTTCTGCACACTCATTCTTCTCTTACGCATACCATTTTATATAAGAAGGGGGATGTCCTTTCTATTTAAATTAATATGTTATAAAAGTCTCAATGATCCTTTTCATCGTTATTGCAATAAAAAAACCAACAAAGGATTAAGTCTACGCCACCCCAACACTAGGGGATCGTTATGGCATTCAAATAACTTTTAAACGGTTGCTAAGCTATAAATTATAACCCTATACGATTTAATTCGGGTAAGCTCCAACGATAACATTTTGTGATAAGGTATCTTCTGTCAATTTGTCTTTTAATCAAGACAAGAATGCATAATAATTTTTCAAGCGAAGTCAAAATAAAATGCTATTCACCAATTATAATTTATAGAATTCGTGAAAACCAATAAAACGAGTCTAAATTCAAGGGGTAGTAAATTACAGTAATGAATTCAATTTTCCACTTAGAATTATTTTTGAAAAAAAAAAACGGCTCAACGACTTGAGAGAAAAGTAAGAAACACTTTCTAGAGAGTCATCATGGTGACGGCTAAATTTTTGCACAACATACAGTGAAGAATTCAAAACGTTAAGATTAATAAAAGGGACAAAGAATTCAAAAAAGTGAAAAAGAAGAATGGTGAAACTAGTAAAAATAGTGTTAAACATTTAGCCCGCACATAGACTATTTTATCGCGGATCATAATCGTTAACAAATTACATTGCTATATGCAATACCGAATATTTATCAGTGATCAACCATTATGTACAGTTAGTTGTACAGGTTAGAAAGAGTGATTACTAGCAAAGAGGTATCTTCTTCTTCTTCTTTTTCACACGGCTTTTTCCGTACTTAGGCTGCAATTATCCATTGTTGAGCTTGTACTAGCAAATACAAATTTGCAAGTGATCCTTTTCAAATTCAATTCCAGCTTCCATAACATTCTAAAAAACATTGAATATGACAATTTGTTCTAATTATCTAATATTACAAATATAAATTACCCTCTACTGACCTCATTATAGTATTTTAATAATTCGCAGTGAGCGCTAAGCTGTGATTTATGTAACACTTTGATATGCATAACGTGGTTAATCTCGTAACTTTTTATGACAAGGAACGTGTTGTGACGTTATCTTGAGTAAAAGGGTAGAATCTTTGAGCAATTTGTGAGAGCTTGGCATGTTATTTATAGGGTTTTTGGGTATATTTATCTCATTTGAATTTTAAAATAAATTGTTTTATGTGAGAAATACTTTCTTGTTCTATTAAAAATGTTTTCTAATTCTTAGTATTTGAATAGTGTGTAGTGATTTAATTTGATTCTGACTTATTTGGTTCATCTAATTGAGTCTTAAAATAAAATGACACTATAATATTAATACGATTTTATTTTTAAAACTTAACACGAACTTAATAAAAAAATTTAAGACTGTTTATGTCTATTTTAGTTATTAATACTATTAAGTTATTATAAATTTGGTATGTATGCTTATTAGTATACTTTCGTGTTATGCCCTTAGATATTAGATAGAGATTCACATTGCATTTGCGTTAGGTTAAAAAAGCTAATAATTATACCGCGAAAAAAAAAACAAACTAAATCTGCGGAGTATAAAAATATAGAAAATGAAAAGCCTTGCAAATGATACTATCAGCAGGTACAACCTAGTATTTTTAAGAACAGTTTAAATTTTAAGAAGTAATAAAATGATGTATCTCTTAAAACTATTTGTTTATCATTTTTTTTTTAAACTTATGTTTTTTTTTTATTTCTTACGTTCACTGCATAGATAATACATATAAGTAAAACGTCATTATTCAAATGATAGGCTTTAACCATTTAGCCAAATCTTCCACGACATTATTTAAAAAAAAAACGTGTGTCATATTTTTTTTAAGTTTAAAACAATACACACAGACAAACATTAGCAAATTTTAAAAAGCTAGTTATAATAATCCTTATTACATAATTTAGAATAAAGTGTCACATAATTCGCCTCTTAAATAGTAAAATACTATATGAAATATGTCAGAGCACCCTTAGAATATGTAATTCTTAGACGTTAAAGCAGGCCTCAGGCGACATCGTCCTAATCCGTCACTTGTCTCAGACCGGTATAATGTACCGTACGAATATTTCTACTATTTTGAAAAAGGTTGACTTAGAATATGCGATGATATTTTATTTTATACGGCTTTGATGTATATAAAGCTTCAGTTTTCAACATGTTTTTCATCTTCCATTTTCTATAGTTTGTATAATATAATATTATTTTCTAGTAAGAAGCTTAAAATTCTGTATACAATTTATTGAATATAGTAATGTAACTTCATTTTATTTACTAAAAAACATGTTTATTAAAATATATTATACCTTTATGTGAAAAATCAGCGTATTGTTGAATACGTTTGTCGTAAGTTCGATTCTCTGAGGATGTGAAAGTTTTTCATATATAATATATCACTATCAACTACACTACCATACATAATATTTGAGTTTTACCTTTTATCTATTCGTATACTATTTTATGAAGAAAAAAAATGTTTTTTTGTTTGAGACCCTGGAAAGGACATAGGATAATTTTTATCTCAGAAATCATCCCTTAAGGGAGTGAAAAGGGGATAAAATAAAAGTTTGTATAGGGAGTCCATCATTTCTCAAGGTATCTGGTATATATATATAAAACTTATCACACCTGTGTATGTATTTGTGCATATATACTAATACATATATAGTCTGTCTTTCCATACTAATTTTTAAAACGTACCTAGGGACGAACGAACAAAGCGAGGGTCAGTTGTTAGTAGGAAATAAATAAGACTTAAACGTTAAATATTTTTAACTTATGAAAACATTTGAATTTTATCCTTTTGTAAAAATATGTAAAGTATTCTGGTTATATAAGGGTAGGCTTTGGGCGAGATAAGCCTAATACGTAGGTATCATAATCAGGTACGGAGGATATATTTCACAGAAAAGCTAAAAACGACCGCAATATGGGCTGTGGCACGTGTCTACTTTCTAACTGGCGTCTGGCACTAAGTAGTAGTAGATTTAAGGTTTTATATGTATATTCGTTGACATATATACGTATGTATATGTTGTACATGGGTTTTGACATGGCTTTTTACAAAGCTAGCGTTTTTAGAAAATCTATAGGAATGATTAAATAACACTTTTAAGAATAATTTAATATGAGTTATGTCAAATGGCTATAAAACCATTTGACATAATATATGTATATTTTTTAGTTTTCTATTAAGTCAAATCAATATTTTTTTTGCATGGAGAGATAAAGAGAGAAAGCAGGTGTGCAAACAATTTTAAAGAGATCTACAAATGAATACATGCATATACAAACAAATATACATACAAATACACACACACATATAAATATATATATATATATATATATATATATATATATATATATATATATATATATATATATATATATATATATATATATATATATATATATTAATATTACTAATATTGATTGTAGAAAATCAACATATTGTCTCTATAATTTAAAGAAAAGATCAGAGTGTGGAGTCGCTTTGATCTTCCCTTCGATATCAAATGGAAAAAGCCAGTAACATGACCTATAAAAAATCAAATAGGTATATATATAAGGCTTTATAAATTCAATAGACACATATTATTTCATATAATAGATATTTAATATAAAGCCATTTTGCCAGGCTGAGATAGTAAAATAGCATGAGAGCTAGTTTATCTTAATAAGTAATAACTGCCTCGGTGGTGTAGTTGTTAGCATGTACGGTTACCCATCCGGAGGTCCTGGTTTCTAGTTCCGGGTCGGGCCAAGTTATGTTTCTTTCTGTTTAGTAAGTCTTAGTAACAGCCCGGAGTTGGGAAGTTGGCGGATATTTCACCCCCGTGCAACGCACGTTGTGGGGGGGGGGGGGGATGAAATATCTGGTATCATATGGTAATGGTATTGGTACATGGTACATGGTAATCATTTAAGGAAAGAATATAATATATCATTTGTCAGACAATAACAACGGTTACCATGGCAAAAAACGTTCGCCTCGTAACGTTACACTTTTCGTAACGCATTCACCAGCTTACTCCCCAAGTTAAGCGTGCGTAAAGAAGTTTTACTTCAATAATGATTATTACAAATATAAAAATATGTTTTTTTAAATTAAAACCTGCGTGTGTGTACCTATGTACGCACGTAAGAAGTTATACTTCTTTAGCGTAACAGCACCAAAATATTTATAGAATATCATTTAAGGAAAGAATATAATATTATATATGATTTGTCAACGGCATGGCAACAAATAGCAGGACTTGCACCACTCTCTCTTGCCCCTACGAAACGTAACTCTCTCTTTCATTCTTCACTTACCCGATCACACTTTTTGTAACGCTCTCGTCACGCATTCGCCAGCTTACTCCCCAAGTCAAGCGTGCGTAAAGAAGTTTTACTTCAAAAATCTAAATAGCAGCCACAAATAATCATTTGGAAGTTGGGAGTGTTACACTAAGTTACACTAAGTTAAGAGGATCGCTTTAAGCTAATTTCTATAGTAATTTCAATGTCTACTTTACAAATTGGAGAAGACAGATTATATCTGCGTTCACTGTGTGATTTTGCTGCAACTCGACCCTAAAAAGTGATGTAATGCCTACATTTCTGCACCATTCAATCCTGGACTACGAAAACTGATACAAATTGATATATGAATACGAATATACAATTTTGCTGTATCTTGCTCCTAAATTGGACAACTCTGCACTAACTAACAACGAGTTATGAGGTAATAGTTTGATGTGATACTAGCTCACATATTTCTAGATTCTGTAAATATATTTTAATATTAATATATATCCCTAATTATATTATCAGAAAATAAGCTCTATTATATCAACAAAACATATTTCCACCGAACAAAACTTAACTACACCTCTCTTGGGTCGTCATTCGACTCATGGCCTACGGCTCACACAAGAACTATTCTCCTATTCTCAAAATAAACTTGTTATCTAAATATATATTATGTATTGTAATATTGCTTGTATTAGTGACAAACGAGATAGTTCTTTTGCTTCTGATTGTAAGTCAGGCAAAAAATTTTTTTGAGCTTTGTATCTATTTAACATTACTAGTTTGCCAGTGGTCGAAAATCGATCATCATCATCATTAGGAGGAAACATATATGAATAGAATTTACCTATCTATATAAAAAAAATTGTTTTCAGTTTTTCTATTATTTATAACACTAAAGCTCGTCAATGACTGTAATAAAATAATAACTGAGTAATAAATAGTAAACTGAGATTAGCTATCTGTGCAGGGGATATTATTGTGCTGCGCGTATATACGCAGACACAAGTGCACTCTCTTTTCCTGTCACTCTCAAAGTGTGATGGGACGATATTTTGGCACGACCGGTGAGAAATCAGGCGCAGGACAAACAGCTTTACTTACTGTTCGAGGCACGGGGATGAAATACCGCTAACTTCACAACTTCCAGCTGTTAGTAGAACTTCCTTAAATAATCAATAATCAAACTTGGCCCGACCCGGAAATCGAACCCAGGACCTCCAAATAGCCACTACGCCACTGAGGCAGTTAAATTAGTATAAATAAAATATTATATAAGGACATCTAAATCCAGCATAACGTTGATACAGCACTCGTATATTTGTAAAGGGGACGTTAAATGCATTTCTCATGGGACATCACTCGCCTCGTTGCCGGCGGCTCAGACGCGTAAACATCCTTCCGTATAATTAACCCATACATCACTATAGCAGTTCGTTTTTAACATCAAAGTAGTGAGGGAGAGATTAATGTGCGTATTATATCGATAAATATTGCGTGGTCAGTCATTTAGTATGTCGTTTCAGTCTTACCAGTCTGATACTTATTTTGTTTTTTTTTTTAGTATCTCATTGTAATGGTTTATTTGTTGATATTTAAGTAGAAATCTATACTAATATTATAAAGCTGAAGAGTTTGTTGTTTGTTTGTTTGTTTGTTTGGTTGAACGCGCTAATCTCAGGAACTACTGATTCGATTTGAAAAATTCTTTTTGCATTTGATATCCCATTAACTGAGGAAGGTTATAGGCTATATATCATCCCGGAAAAGTGTACGGGTCCCGTGGGATAGATTTGTTTTTGTCTAGGGACGAACCCGAAGCGAAGCGAGGGTGAGTCGCTAGTAAAACTTATATTATTGACAATACGTATTTATTGTTACATATATTTTAGACAACAGTGACAACCGACAGGCAAAGGTATAATAATAAAATTGAAAAAAGTGTCTAACCTTAAATACTATTTTAGAATTTTTATTTTTCTTTTTTACCAATACAAGAATAACGTTTGCGTTCCTAATACTTAACAATATTTCTAATGTCAATAAAGTTCCTTGTAAATTGTATATATACAGTTTAAACAAAGGCTTCCCTAGAAGCCACGAAACAAAAGAGTTGAATTGAATTGAACTAAGTTTTTGAAGTAAGGGGTGCAAAAAAATACATTACTAAATTGCTTTTTTTTTTACATTCTAAACATCAATTGAATATAAGATTTTCATCACATCACACTTTTTTATTATATGTATACGTATGCAAAGAGCTCGTTGTTATCTCCGATCAGCACTATGAGTAGAAGCTTATTTTGTAACTTATAAAATTATGAACTTTCACACATACTAACTGTACTATATACATACTAATCTATTTTACAAAATTTATCTAGTTTTCAAAAACACTTTTTAGTTCATATTAGGAGCTTTTGTGCTACATTTCTTTTTGATTTGTTGATTCTTTTAGATTTAGAGTTCATTTTGTTTGTCAGTGAGAATTTAAGATTTTTATGGAGTAGCCAAGTACAAAACAGTAGCTTAGAACTTGATTGATACAATGCATGTACAACGTACATACACTATAATAGTGTTTTCATTAAATCTGAGAGAGACACATATATGTATAATGTATATTAATTATGTATAATGAAAGTGTAATGCCTCAAAGTTGTAGATAAAATATTTAATAAATGTTTAAAAACATATGAAAGATAAATTTCCTTAGACGTATTGCATTCTTAGGAGTCGATTTCTTTTAATAAATAATTTATTACAGACTAGCGACTAACCTTCGCTTCGCTCGGGTGCATCCCTACGTACGTTTAAATTTTTTACAGCGAAACCCTAATTCTTTTCCTAAAATAAAAGTAGCCTAAGTTACTCCTTATAACATCAGCTATCTGCCAGTGAAAGTCCCGTTAAAACTGGTCCAGCTATTTTGAAAATTAGCCGGAACAAACAGATAGGCAGACAGACAGACAGACAAAAATTTTAAAAATTGTGTTTTTCTTATAAATACCGTATATAATTCCATATGCATTTAGTATAAAGCTGCTATTTTGACATTACAAACAGACACTTCAATTTTATTTATCTATATGTATAGATAAAACTAGCAACGATATCATACATACAAAAAATCGATCACCCAAAGTACTTCCCCTTTTTGAAATTTGGTTCAAAAATCCTAAATCGATATTTACAGCACAGGAAATGTATTACAAGTGAAAATTTATTTAATATAACTTAGCTGTAATAAATCCTTTCTCGCCCACGTCTCATTTACTTTAAAATTACAACTTAGATATGTTTCTATTATTAGAACCCTTAGTGGGTGGTAACAAAGAGTAACAATAAAACTGTCGTTCAAGCAATGTCTTGATTTACGTAAGATAATTAATCACAGCTCGTAAGTACGCTATTAATATGCCGTTTCAAGAATTACCGCTTTTGTTTAAATGGTGTTTGAGTAAGTTTTGCATCTATTTTAAAATGAAATAATTTAAATATTAAGCTTTTTGTAATAGATGTGAAGATTTAATTTTTTTTTAGATTTATTGTCTTTCTCAATTGCCACCACTATCTGTCCTGTCTTGTGGCGGTGGTAGCCCAGTGGTAACGCGCTCGCTTGGGAAACCGAGTGAAGCGGGTTCAAATCCCGGGTCTCGCACCTGTAATATATTGATGTGCGAATCATTTCTAACATGATTACCACTTGCCTTACGGTGAAGGAAAACATCGTGAGGAAACCTGCATGTCTGAGAGAACCTTGCAAGTTTTCCAAAGACATGTGAAGTCCGCCAATCCGCACTTGGCCAGCGTGGTGGACTATGGCCTGATCCCCCTCGTATAGAAGGGAGGCCCGTGCCCAGCAGTGTGACGTTAAAAAGGGCTGAATACATCTGTCCTATAATTTTTTATATGTAAAAATCCCTTCAAATTCATTGTCCGATTTTGTGTGACGTACAGAAAAACAAACCCACTATTACTTACATATGTATGTACTATTATTTATTTATTTATTATTAGTAAGGAGTAGGTAAATATTTTAGACTAGACCTTTTGTGAATTCTCATAATAACCATAAATTTAATAATATGTTATTCTGTTCTTTGGAGAATAGAAAAGTTGAAAATTGCTTTGAAATAATAAAAATAGTTATGTAATTGAATCGTAATATGTCTCTTCTTGTATTTTTTAGGTTTTTATTCTTTAACGATTGTAGACATGTCTATTATCTAAGTCCTCTTATTTAAAGATTCGGACAATATATTATACATGATCATATTACATGAATTTTGTGGTGACTATTTTTAGAAAATTGGATAAAAAATTAAAATTCCGCAGCACACTGAAGAGATGATTTTTATTAAAGAAAAAAGCTCCGAAAAGCTCTGAAACGCCCTGCGGGAGGCTTTTATAAGCGAACAATAAATCAAGGGCGGGGAAATATTTAAAAACTTGCGTACCAAGATTCTTGGGTTTGCTACACTCTGTACTTAGAAATTGTTATAAATTTTAATTTTTACTAAACCTTAAAAAGTAATTTTTATTTTATATATCAGAACTTCATTAATTGTTGTGGCGAAAATAATTCTTATCGCATATTTTATCTCGAGTTCTTTCGAAAATATTTCTTGAAACTTTAAAGTAAAGTCATAAAAATTGATTTTTAACAAGGAATTTTTTTGACAAAGCGGTAATTAAAGTTAAAATTATGCAGGCTTCCCACAAGGTGGACCGGAAATTTGGGCAAAGTCGCTTGAATCCACTGGAATTGGATGGCACAAGACCGGCCGTCACGGAAATCTTTGGAAAAGGCCTATATCCAGCAATGGAAGTCTTTTGGCTGAGGCGAGGAAATAGATATGGTCTTAAAAGGAACATTTCAAGTTCTATGCACAGTATGGAGCTCGTTTCCTCTGCATAAAATATACTTGCTTTAATATGGCGCAGTGTTGTACGTGAAAGATTTTCTTATTCGCCTTTGCTTATCATGTTGAAAAAACTTATAGATATTAATTAAGAAGCCATCTTGAGCCAGTAATACTATTGAAAGGTCCGCTCTGTGTGCAAAACTGATGGATTGTCCTTGATTTGTTTAAATTTCAGCAGGTATTCGGTATTACGAATATGGCTTATTACTGGGGCTCCAGCTTTTGTTATTTATATTTTTCGCTTATGTAAAAAAAAATCTATACAAAATTAACATATTAAAAGAAATTTTATTTGAAGGTGATAATTACAAATCAAGTAACACTTACGAAACCCACGAATGAAAAGAATTAAGGTGGATTAAGTATAAAAGAATCTATGAATATTTTACTCTAGTGAATCCAGTCTTAATTTACCTATGCGAAAATCGAACCTCAATCTCAACCAAAATAACCTAGTACGCTCCTACTCCATCATCATACTTTAAATAAAACCATCTTTTCGGGTTATTTCGCGGATTTCTTTAGATTTTTGGTTCCCGACGTTTCGAATGCTATACAGCAATCATGGTCACGGGAGAGACTAATGCTTTAGACGTTTCAAAGGGGTTATATACTTGTTACAGATAGTCTGAAAAGATGGTTTTATTTAAAATGTCAAACATTCGCATAAATCTAAGAAAGTATTACATCATACTTTACTTAAGCATTACCAGCAATACAAAAGATATTTTATTTTAGGCAAACGTAGGCAAATGTACATGCAATAAGTATTTTATATTTTACGAGAGCTTTCATCGCGTTTTGCCTCTTTCATATATAAAACGTATTTCATTTCTCTCATATCAAAAGTATCTACAATTCTTGACGGAGTTTCGCAAATACCGACTGACTTTATGTAGAATGCAGAGACGTTTTAATCTAAAAGTTTAGTTTTATTAGTACGGCGATAATACAACGCGTAATTTGTAGCTGACTGCAACAAAGATAAACAATCCGCAACTTAAATGTAAAATCACTTAAAGCAAGGAACTGTAATTAACGAGATTCAACAGGATAATAGTCGGTCCCGGCCATAACGAAACTTCTATGAAGTTATCCGTACTCCGGGAAACTCGGCTTAAGGATACGAAAGGAAATCCCAAACATAAAAATAAACTTTTCAGTTATGAACTTTCGCACTTGTTACAAAGTATTTGTGTCAGTAGCCGGGTGAGATATAAAAAGTCGGGATTTGAAAATAACCGGTTAATATTATTCGTATTTAGACAATAGTAATTGAACACTTCTTTAGTCTATGATATTAGTAAAATGGACTGAATCAATAATAATTTTTTAATTTCTATCTGTTGCTTTTCTATGGAAATCGTCACTCTAACAGTTGATTAATAATGGAAACTTTTCTTCATTCTTAGTTTTACTTTGTTGTCAAAACGTAAAATGATTATACATAAAACCAAACATCGTGTTAGTCTGCACTTTTGGGCAATATCAGTCATTTGAATCACCACACTACAATCTTATAAAAACAAATGTAAACGCCTTTGCATATCAGTTTCTACCAAAAGACAATAGAACGATAATGAAATATTATTAAAATTTAAATAATCTTACATGTTGAAATAAAATATCAGACCTAAATATGGAGTCTGTTAATACTCCATACGTTACTTCAGTTAAAAATAACGGCTGTTCGTTTCACTTTATGTTGTTTTCTCTAAAACTGTGGATTCGGAAACGGAATTAAAAAAAAAGACTTTAAAAATCCGAAATTTATTTAGTCATTGCAATAGTGTCGGGCCGAGAGCTCGCCAACTCGATACGCGATCAATTCGAGGTTCCATCCGAATTACTCCTTTGATTCCATTTTGCAACGCTCACGGGCTTAACCGGTACGTTTTTGGTTTTTAATTAATAATAGAAGCGGCCTGCGGACAGCGTTTGTTAGTGACAGTGCTCCGCAAAAAGTTTCCATTTGAGCGAGTGTCGTTTAAATAAAAGTAATTCAATTTTATGGCGTCGAACTTCGACAGCGGACAATTGGAATGATGGCTGCCAAATTGCGTAATGGTGTTAACGACTTAATTGACCTGTATGTACTGTGAATGAAAACTTTGTTATTCACTCCGTTTTATTATGGAATCTCACACAAAGGCTGACTTAAAGTGTATTGTGGCAATCCAACGCCAGTCCGAATCGGCCATAAGCATATTTTCAATCAAACCACAGAGGTTTCGAGAAATACATCCTCGACTCTTAATAAAATGCGTCGGTAAATTCTGACTGTATCGCCATACTACTGTATGTACGAGATGGGCTCAACCAAAATCGGACTCTAGTATATTAACATGAAAGTTAAGATCTTTTAGTGTAGGGTCGTGCTTGGGCTCTTTATGGGATATATTAAGAAAACAGGATCGCAGCATCTAGTGGGGAACAGTGGTGTATAAATAACGTTGCACAATATACTTGAGCTAAATCAAGGAGTATTGTTGGCCCCTCCTTGTTGGTTGTTCGGTACGAGACCGCTGATTTTTTATTTGATATCTCAATAAGCCGTTTGGCCCTGAACTGGTTTATACCTGATTTTTATTTTATTCTAAGGCATTCTTTCCTCTGATCGATTTGATTTATAATTTTATTTGCTTTGTTAGGGCGGGTTAGTTGTTAAGATAGTTTATTATTCTGTGGATGCAATACGATGTGTACATTTGTTATATAAATAAAGCTTCGGTTGATTAATAACTAACTTATAAAATTTAGAGGAGTATATTAAATTGATGTAGTACAGGTTATATTTATTTGATGCTTTATACATATATACTACGTTTTTAACTTTAAGCAATTTGACCAGTAATAGTTTTTTAGGTTTACGCGATTATTTGACATTTTAAATAAAACTCTTTTAAAATCTTCCGCGGATTTATTTTGATTTTGAGGTCCCGCCGTTTCGAATAATTTACAGTAATCATGGCCAAAGACTAAGGTTTTAGATCTCTCAAAGGTGTCTAAAATTATATGATTAAAAATATTAATTTGATTTAAAAATTAAATATATTCAAAATTAATATTGAAACATCAAAATAAATTCGCGAAAAAAACCGAAAACATACTTTTATTCAGTATTCGACCAGTCTTTTGATCTTTAAATGTAGAATAGATATCTCAATTCTAAAAAAATAAAGGTATGCTTGTGTTTTTGTTTCCAAATACTTTTTTGTCACAGATACAATCATTTGTATAAAAAATACAATATAAGCGTTTATCTGTTGGTATTAACGAATTTGCCTAACCCTTTAAAAGCTGGATGAAAAATTAAATAAATTTTTCTGTTGGTACGTCGGATTTAGGATTCTTTATGTTTAAATAAATGTGTGAAATATGAATCACGGCGATTAATCGTGTGGATTTAAGAAGAGCTGTAAAATACGGTTAATTAAATATTCCATAACCGACTTTTTCAAAAGAAAGTAATGTATTCAATATAATATTCCCTAGCAAATGTAAAAGTTTGTATATATGGATGTTGTATGTATGTTTGTTCACGTTGATTTTCCTGGACATATTTAGATGAAATTTAGTATACAAATAGACTATATAGACTATACATATACAGACCATATATATAGTTTATATAGAATAGGCATGTAGTATCACGTGTCAGAGGCTGTTAGGTATCCGGACGAAGTATGGGTAAATAGCTAGTACCTACGTAAACATTGAGCGTCTGTGAATAAAAAAAGAGACCTATAACAATATTTAATAAAAGCTATGATAAGCTAATTTTAATAACTTTATAGAGTTGAAGAGATTTACAGTTTTTGTTTTTTTATTTTTATTTTACAATATACTCCAAATTATACTGATTTAGTCAATAGCCTATAGGGCTTCTATATCTATTTATATGCAAATGATTTATGGCTAAAAACAGTCTCTGGCTTATAGGACACGTTTAAAGTTTTTTGATCAGTAATATATCAATTACAACAGTAATCATTAAAATCGATTTACAATTACAGAAAATATCGCGTAACATATATAAAAAAATCATCCGAATTGTGTACCACCTTTTCGAATTCAGTGAAAAATTATGTTCATATTTCATTGTTTAAAAGAAGGACACAGTAATATGTCTACAAACGTATTATTGTATATATATAAGTACATCATTTGTATTCAGCCCTTTTTAACGTCCCACTGCTGGCCACTGGCCTCCCTTCAATACGTGGAGGATCAGACCTTAGTCCACCAAGCTGGCAAGTGCAGGTTGGTGGACTACACATGTCTTTTGAAAATTTACTAAGTTCTCTCAGACATGCTAGTTTCCTCACGATGTTTTCCTTCATCGTTAAGACAAGTGGTAATCATGTTGGAAATGATTTGCACATGAAAATATCCGAGGTGCGAGATCCGGGATTTAAACCTGCTTCACTCAGTTTCCCAAGCGAGCGCGTTGCCACTTGACTACCACTGCCTTGATTGATATATATCATTTATATACCTATAAATAGAAAAAGATAAAAGAGTTCAGTTTTATCCTCTATTTATCAACCGATTTTCTTTTTTTTTGTTTGTTTAGAAAGATCAATAAAAAATTTTTTGGAAACAATTTTTTTTTTCGTTACATTGATAGGAAAATCCTATAGGTTTCCCTAAATTCAATAATGATTAAGTATGGTGAAATTATGACCACTGGGCGAAGACTAGCTAAAAAAAACCTTTTCTTTTTAATTCAATATTACCCACTATTGATTTCCGAACTAGGTCACCTTTGATTTATTTAATTTATCTTATAAAGATCGAGTAACATCAACTAAATACATTACTACTTTTTCACAATAAATAAATAAATAAATAAACCAATTAGCACCTGTCAACATATCGATGCCTCCAAGAAGTCTTAGAATAGTACAAGGAACTGTTCCCATTCACCTATCACTCAGTAGTGTGAGGCCATTAGAGAACTTTGCAAAACATTAAGTTAATTAAAAGTTACACGGCAGCTTAGAGAGTTTTCGCTATATATAAAAACTAGTTTAGTCCGCGGCTCTGCTCGCTTAGGTTTTTTTATTATATACTAGGGACTCACTCTAGCTTCGCTCGGGTTCATCACTAGTGAAAAACAAAAGCAAATCTATCCCACGGAAACCGTTTATTTTTCCGGGATAAAAAGTAATCTATGTGCTATTCCAGACTATAATCTATCTGTGTGATCGCTCATCCAGATCTATTCAGCTGTTCTGGCGTGAATGAGTAACAAACATTCATCCATCCAAACTTTCGCATTCATAATATTAATTAATAGGATAATTTACCCATTCCTAAAAGACATGTGAAATTTGATAACCAATATATACAAAACTAAATCTATATTAGAAATAACCGCTTTCAAATAAACTGAAAATAATTCTTATATTTGGCTTTAAAAATTGTTATAGTAACTTCAAAATCACTTAAAAACGCGCTTGAGATGAATTTTTTTTTGATATTTATGTAATAGAAGAAGATATCTATACTTAATATTATAAAGCTGAAGAGTTTGTTTGAAAAGTGATTCAATAATAAATGAACAACTTCTACTCGTTAAATATAATCACAATTTGAGACTTTTATCGGATTTACAGTCCATAATATCTTGGTCTTATTCTAGTTCTACGTCGGAAAGTCCTTAATAAAAAAGTTTATAAGCTCTCTAAATGCATAAGCAGAATATTTTTTTATTTAGTCGGTTAAAATACAACGTCCATACCAACGTATCGTTTTAAACTTTCTCAAGAATCTAAAAAAAAAACCTAGCTTAAAAATGTATCGCTTAGAAAAATTCCAAAATCGAATCTTTCCTTGGTTGGATATTAAATTCCTCGCTGGAGCGTCATATCTGTGCAGTGTCGTGGCTCTCGTAGATTTATATTGCTCACCGGTTATACAAAATTCTAAACGAATGCATTTTGAAGGACTATTTTTAAAAACTCTCCGGCTATTTTTACTCAACTGTAAACCAAAAAGAGGATTACGAATCTTTTCATTATGTAAGTATGTACTCTTATGTTTTAACTTCCCTCATAACTATTAAATAGATAGACCAACTGTATTTTAATACCGATAACAAAAATACACAAGTATGTATGTATACTTTAGTATAGAGCTCATATATATTTCTTATTCCTGTTTTATTAATCTATCTGAAGTAGCGTTTTAGGGTTTCGTAGCTAAATGACTAAAACGAAACCTTTACAATTTCGCCATGTCCGTCTGTCTGTATGTCACAGCCATTTTACTTGAAGACTATTAGATCTATACTACGAAAATTTGTAGGTAGGTGTCTTACTTAAATCGCTATCTATACAATTCTGTATTAAAATCATCTATACAGATAAATAAAATTGATGTGACTGTTTGTAATGTCAAAATAACAGATTTATAACATCAGCGACATACCCTCGCTGCGCTCGGATGCGTCCCTAGGTACGTTTTAATTTTTTTAAGCAAAACCCTATTTCTTTTTCTAAAATAAAAGTAGCCTAAGTTACTCCTTACAATATCAGATATCTACCAGTGAAAGTCCCATTAATATTGGTCCAGCCGTTTCGGAGATTAGCCGGATCAAACAGACAGACAGACAGACCGACAAAAATAAAAAAAATATATGTTTTTCATAAGAAAAACTTACTTACTTACTACTAACTACTTATAAAAGTACCGTATATAAATAATTCTATATGCATTTAGTATAAAGCTGCTATTTTGACATTACAAACAGACACTTCAATTTTATTTATCTATATAGATTAATGACAAAATTTCTATATGAAAAATAAATAAACTATAAAATAATATAGTAAGAAAATTTTCAATTTCAAACAGGTATGTAGAATCTTAAGGATTTAAAAGTAACTTGTCAGACTTATAACTTCAGTAAAATTGTGTGTTCTTAATTTACTTGCAGGCAGTGGTAACCCAGTGGTAACGCGCTCGCTTGGGAAACCGACTGAAGCGGGTTTACATCCTGGGTCTAACACCTCTGCTATTTTCATGTGTGATCATTTACAACAAGATTACCACTACTTTACCGTTGAAAGAAACATCGTCATAAAACCAACATTTCTAAGAGAACTTAGCAAGTTTTCGAAAGACATGTGAAGTCCACTAACCCGCACTTGTCCAGCGTGGTGGACTATAGCATGATCTCTTTGTATTTAAAAGGGAGTGCCCTGCAGTTGGACGTTAAAAAGTGTTATGTAAGGTAAGTTAATTGTTCAATTTACTTACTTTAGATAAGTAGAGATATAAAATTAAGCGAAACAAATACCATATCTATACATATAATAAAATTGTAACTGAGCCGAATCTGTACATTATACATTTTTTGGAAAATCTTATTGAAATAGACATTATTATCGATGCAGAGACCGAATCTAGAGTTTTTAGAATTTTTGTCTGTCTGCCTGTCACCGCATCACGAGAAAACCACTGGACAGTGTATTGTGAAATTTGGTATTATAATAGTTGGTTATCCGTGTCAACATATAGGATTCTTTTTAATATCTCATCTCTAAAAAATCTATACTAAACGTTAAAACGTAAGTAGGGATTCGAGCGGAGCGAGGGTCAGTCGCTAGTTTATAATAAATATCTGCTATTTATTAACCAATTAATTATTATTATACTATTTTCATATAATAAATAATTTATAAGTTTACAAACAACAAATTTAATGTTGAAAACACGGTTTGTTTACTCTTGAAACAGTTATTATTTACTCACACTTTAAAATTTAATGAAAATTTTATAATGAATTGGATTCAAAGCAAAATTGCATTTATCATCTATTTATTATTATTAAATTAAAACAACTTATTTAGTATTATTAAAGCTTTTTCAGGATCTTTTCCCTTCTTCTATTATCCTGGGATTTTCAAACAGAGCGTGAAAAATCATTGGTAGGCTGACGAGATGAGGTTGATCGGTGCCTAGATTTCTCCCTGGAATCGATGGATCTTATTTCTGGATTTAACTGTTGCTAAACATCAGGCGGCATTGAGTCATCATGTCGAATGCCATTAAAAACAACTTCATAAAATATGTGTTAATACCTTTTGATAAACATTATAAAATAAATACTTTCCGTTTTGAAAAAAAAATTGGGTAAAAGCTTAGTTTTGGTAAACACTAAGCCATGAAATCTTTTACTTTACTAGGTTTTTTATATTAAGATCTATCATAAGTTGAAGGAAATAAATTCAAGTAGGAAATGGTTATAGTCAGTCAAAGAAATACAAAGTTAAAATGCCGTTGGGATAAGTTGAAAATGGGCATTGGAACTGTCTAACTCACAAGTGAATACTACAAAGATGCCATATTGTGTTTTTTTCCAACAAAATGATGAGATTTTTCTATGTAACTATAAACATATAATACGAAGATTAGAACAAGCCTTGCCAGGGATGGACCTAAAGGAATAAATGTAGAGCATAGCAAGTTATTCACTAAACAGTTATAATAACGCTTTTGAGATTAATATTTTTCGAGAAAGGTTTAAAAATATTCATTTAACTAGTAATTAGTAAATACTACACCCTAAGGCAGTGGTAGCCCAGTGGTAACGCGGTCGCTTGGGAAACCGAGTGAAACAGATTCAAATCCCGGGTCACCTTTGATATTTTCATGTGCAAATCATTTCCTGCATGATTACCACTTGTCTTATGGTGAAAAAAAACATCGTGAGGAAATCTGCATATCTGAGAGAACCTAGCAAATTTTCGAAAGACATGTGAAATCCACCAACCCGCACTTGACCAGCATGGTGGACTATAGCCTGATGCTCCTCATATGAAAGAGAGGTCCGTTCCCAGCAGTGGAACGTTAAAAAGGACAAAATACATAGTACACCGTACATAGAAATATATCAAATAAGTGAAAACAATACAAAAACATGGGAAAGTGGGTCGACGAATCGTACATTAGTCACCGAAATCGTTAACAACAGATGTATATCACAAACTTTTTCACAATTCCTGCCTTTTTTTCATTCCCCTTTTGAGTACCGTGACAGCCTGCTAATGGAACTCGCTGAAGTGATTCGCTTTCTTCACGATGTAGATGGAGAAATGAAATAGCGTTGAATGCCGCTGTGTTGTTCTTTTGTTAGATGTACTTACGGTTGCTACAATCCTTAACGCTTAATCGAAAGAGACTTGAGATTGACCATTGGATTTTTAATCTTATTACTTTAACGTAAAGTTTAAATTTAAATGATTTTTGTTAGTTTTGATAAGTCAGTGTGCGATTAAACTATTGAATGTTAGTTTTAGTTATTGTTGTCAAAATGTAGATCGATTATAGGATGTAGGGGAATACAAGGATTGTTATCTTTTGATTAGAGATGATGATATAAATAATTGCAATTTATTGCCAATGTATGCATTATAGTAGAAACAGCTCATTCAAGCATTTTTGTGTATGGATTTCATATGTTTAAAGCTAGTTTAGGTAACCTATGTGTAAAGTGATAGTTCAGTGGTAACGCGCTTGCTTGGAAAAGCAAGTGAAGTTGATTCAAAGCCTGATCTACCACCTCTGATATATAACATATGTGAATCATTTTCAACAACACCACTCGCCTTCTATCTGAATGTCTAAGAAAACTTAACATTTTTTCGAAAGCCATGTAAAATCCGCACTTGGCCAGGGTTACGGATTACGGTCTGATCCCTTTTGCGTTAGAGGGAGACACGTGCCACGCAATGAACCGCACTAATTCATACAATTTGACCAAATTATATGATTAGTATATTAACAATCATAGAACATTCCGCTGTAATTTATATAATGAATACAACTAGAGTTGGCCCACATATCGTTATTAGACCACAATTATTAATTAATTTATTGAAAAAATTGAGAAATATGTACATTTGACTGAACTACTGTTCGGATTTTAGCTAAAGCTAACTAATTTTATTCATTAAAAATGCACCCGAGCGAAGCGATGGTTAATCACTGATTAAATATAATATATTTGATAATTTCTACTATGGGTGATGAAGATTTAATCGTGTAATTTATTGCAAACTAGCGACTCTCCCTCGTTTCGCTCGGGTTCGTCCCGGGGTTGATTCCCCATATAAACTCTTATCCCCAATTTCATCCCCTTAAGGGATGATTTCCGGGATAAAAAGTATCCTATGTCCTTCCCGAGGTCTCAAACTATCTTCTTACCAAATTTACACAGTAGATCCAGAGATTACCCCCTACAATCTCACAAACTTTAACTCTTTATAATATTAGTATAGACGTAACGTCTACGAATTATATATTTATCAGAAACAATGGTATAATGAAAGAGCTAATTATAATACTATTATAAGCTTTATTCAACAGCCTCTGCACGCTCCACCTACCCTTTACTTCTAGTCTGAAGCAATGACAGGTATACTATGATAACATATTAGTTCACAACACGAGATAATTCAAAGATAATATAAGAGCAAAAATGAAGGACTGCAATTTTCAGTTTGCCTTTTTTACTCTAATATAATGAACCATTTATTTAAAAACGAACAAAGTTATAAATAAATGTATTCATGATAAAAATAATTTGCATTTTATAACTTTAAATAAGATACAACACGTTTATCTTCCTTTATTAAAACAAATTGTAAAAAAGTTAAACGTTTAAAAAATAGGTCAGTTATATAAGTCCGAGAATAGCATTAAAAGCTATAAAAAGCTGTTTGCAAAACTCCGAGCTTTGTGACTACAAAGTTGGTAACACCACAACTTTCATAACTCTTTATCCCTAATTCAAACGTACAGTTTACGATGCTTTAAATGTACGAAGAAACTAATTGTTGTACATGTTTCCATTTTTATGGTAATATTTTATTTTTATAGATTATGCCTGTAGCTTTGCTTATGGTGTTTTCTTTAAATACAGATAAATAAAATTAAAGTGTCTGTTTGTTATGTCAAAATAATAGCTTTTTACTTAATGTATATAATATGACAAAAAAAAATCATTTTTAAAATTTTTGACTGTCTATCTATCTGTTTGATCCGGCTAATCTCCAAAACGGCTGGACCAATTTTGACGGGACTTCACTGGCAGATAGCTGATCTTATAAGGAGTAAATTAGGCTTTTTTTATTGTAAAAAGGATAAGAATTTTACGCAAAACAATTAAGCCCTATGAAATTGTGAACAAAATCTTACCTAGAGACGCACTCGAAATATGAGTGTTGGTTGTCTGTACAAAATGATTTCTGAAACTACTTAACCAATCATAATAATATATTTCCCAGAATACATCATTTTAATAAGTCACGAGCAAAAAGTAGTGATTTTTTTTTGTATTTACTAAATGAAAAAAGGCAGCGGGATCCGAACCCGTGACTGCTAGCACAGTAAGTTAAGTCACTACAAACTGAGCCAACATGCCGTCAAAAATGACAAAAAGAACTCCAGAATAAGCGAAGCAAGTATAAGTCCCTAGTTTAAAATAAACAAATAATGAGGACAACATATTTTCAAAAATATCATATCATAAAAGCTACCTGACGCCTTACAAAGGTTTATTAAGCAACCCTTATCAAGATCACGATAAGCTTTAATAAACATAATGCTTTCATAGTTAGTGCTTTTTTAATATACTGGCTGAATAGAGTTTCATTTGAGGATGACTAGCCATTTCTAACGCCTTTGATCACTCCGTCACCTGTCATAACGCTGGATTACCTACTACAGCATACATTAGATTTTTCTGTATGTATTTATATTATTTACTAGCGACTCGGCCTTGCTTTACTCGGGTTCATCCCTAGGTACGTTTTAACAGTTAGTATGGAATAGATAGACTATATACTATATATCTAATGCAAAAAGATTTTTTTCAAATCTGATTATTAGTTCCTGAGATTAGAGCGTTCAAACAAACGAACGAACAAACAAACTCTGCCTCTTTATAATATTAGTAGTTCTTTTTTTCAAATATGTGAATTTATTTAAATAACATATTATATACTTACTTAATTATATATAAACAAAACAAATGTACACGTAATACTGCTAGAAATAACGTTAGCTGCATGGCAATGTTGATTCATTAGACGAAAACGACGAGCCGGCTCTCTTAACAATAGAAGCGATAAGACGAAGTGTTGTGCCTATTTAACCCCCGACGCAAAAAGAGGGTAGCTATAAGTTTAACGTGTGTAATGTGTATATCTGTGGCATCGTAGCGTCCAAACGAATTAACCGATTTTAATTTAGTTTTTTTTGTTTGAAAGATGACTTGATCAAGAGTGTTTTTAGTTACAAAACAAGAAAATCTATTCAGCCGTTTGCACTTTGAAAGCTGTCAGCTCTTTTCTAGACTGTAAAAGGATATGAACAACTTCCATAGATCTAATCGATTCGAAACTTTGTATCCCGTTACTTTAATGACATTGATATGGTAACCTTGGCCTGATGCTGCAGCATCACCTGGAATCTGCAAGATACTCAACTCTTTACTGGAATACTGCAGAAATATTGAAATGGCCTCAATTAAAATGTTATTTAAATTTTAAATTAAATGAATGTAAATAAATATTCAAAAGCAGATGCTATTTGAATAAAAACCGTAAATAATTTCAATAATATATGTCATATTCAAGAATAGTAACTGAGCCGAATCTGTACATTAAATATTTTTTAGAAAATCTTATTGAAATAGACGTTATTATCGAGAGGCCGAATCCATAGTTTTTAGAATTTTTGTCTGTCTGTCTGTCTGTCTGTTACCGCATCATGGAAAATCCACTGGAGGGATTTTGATGAAATTTGGTATGATGATAGCTGGTTATCCGGGTCAACATATAGGATACTTTTTATTGCGGGGTAATATCTCATCTCTGAGAAATCTAAACTAAACGTTAAAACGTAACTAGGGATGAACCCGAGCGGAGCGAGGTCGAGTCGCGAGTATATACATATATTAAAATACAATATTATTTAAAGTGACATAGAAAATTGTTCCTTCAAATGCAATATAAAAATCGAATATTCAACTTTTTCGTTTTATCGTATGCAACCAATTCGTTTCGTCAATACAAACACCACATCACATCTATACGTATAAAATACTTGAATCAAAAAAAAACCCGGTTATAGCCGACTGCAGGGTAGGTCATCGTGAACTAGATGAGATTTTTTATATGAAGTACATTTACTATAGCGGCTTACATAGTTGGTTGGTTGCAATGTTTATTCTGGGAAGCAATTGCACGACTATTATAAAATATATCAAAATGACTTTATGTTTGTTTGTTCTTCACAAACTAATGGCTGAACGGATATGAGTATAATTAAAATGATAATCTATAAAAGTATTATAAAGAGGAAAGATTTTTTTGTTTGTTTGTTTGTTTCCGAAAGTACTGGATCGATTTTAACCATTTTTTAACGAACCAAAAAATTTTTATCAGGAAGTATGTATAATTTATTTTCAAAAAAATTAGAGATCCGTAAGAAAATTGCAATAATATAACCCAAAGTAGCAAAATGTTGCCTATAAAATTTATTATTTGGCGTGCGCTGAGATAACTATTGATGATACATAAAAATATATAATCTATCTATTTAATACTAAGCGTTTAAACGTACCTAGGGACGAACCCTAAGGAAGCGAGGGTGAGCCGCATTCGTACCTCTCCATTCTACGGGACATTATCGAAGTATGTAATCTATGCTCAACTGGCAAACTTGAATTGAATTACAACAGAAGACAAGCCGCGGGCAACAACTAGTAACCAATATAGTATCTTAATATGTAGACGTCGTATATCATCGGAAAGTTCCTCAACTTCTGCTCGTGTAAGATTTCATCATCTCAGTGCTTATTCGTTGAAGCGACCAAATTACCGAAAAAGTTTTTAATATAGAATTATTGACTATATATTGGTATTAAATACATATTAAGCCGAAATATTGTATTTTATCTATATACTAGCGGCTCACCCTCGCTTCGCTCGGGTTCACCTCTAAGCAAACAAAAACAAATCTATCCCACGGGAACCGTACATTTTTTCGGAATAAAAAGTAGTTTATTTCTTATTCTAATATATAACCTATATTATTGTAAAGTTTCATTAAAATACAATCAGTAGTTTTCGTGTACTAAGCTGTAGGTATAAGTTACTATAGTGTATTAACTATCCCACGAGAACTCTTTTTTCCGGGATAAAAATTATCTAAAATGTTGACCGGGGATATAAGGTGCCACCATGAAAAAAAATCATTTAAATTAGTCCTACAGTTTCGGAGATTAGCCCGTACAAACATACAAACAGGAAAACAGAGAAACAAAAAAATTGAAAAAATCTGGATTTGTTCTATTTCTCTTCTTTCATCCCCCTGACTCGGTTTTTCTACAGATATACGTTCTATGTACAGATAGATATTTGACTACTACAGTTTTATTATATGTATAGATGTATATAAATTTTAGAAATAAAGGATTGCTTAAAATACAGGGAAAAAACTCTACTGTAAAGTATAAGAAGATTGAAAAAATAATCACTAAAGGGACGAGTTTTAGAATGTGTTTAAAAAAATAATATAGAGAAAAATTCTATTATTTATTCCGTGAAAAACTTTGCGGGCTAAAAAGAGGCCACTGGCTATTTATAAAATTTAAACCATCTCTTTACCTTTCACCAATAATCTATTTCGTCGCAAAATATAATAAAATATTTAAAGACCTATTTTCACAATAATAATACTTGCTAAGATATATACTACTTATATATATATATATATATATATATATATATATATATATATATATATATATATACTCAGTAATACTAATACATATACTCAGTAAAACTCTGGTAATTCGTTTGTTTAAGATCATTCTAATCTCACTTAAGCTAATTTAATAAGAAAAATCGCAAATTCAATCTAAAAATGCTGCAGAATTATTCCAATCAACATTTCCTACATTTCATAAAACAACTAACAGTGCCGTGGTAGTGACGTGTTCATCCGAGAAGTGAATGTCGGTGTGGAAAGTGAATTTCAAGAGATCAATCATTGGCGTTGTGCCTGGCTTGAAATTGGGTTACTGAGTTAAGCCAGCTCTAGAAGTGCTAACTTCAGAACATTCAAATATGCCTCTTACACAAAAAATACTAATCCTGTATAAGCATTTAATAGTTTTGTATACTTTATTTATACATTTTCACTGATCTTTGTATCGGCGGTCGGGTGTTCGATTTGCGAAGCTTTTCAATGTAGTTTTTACAATTTTTTACCGGTGGTAGGACTCTGTCAAGCCTGAGGAGTCCGACTGGATGGGTACCACCCCCTTATCTATTTCTGCCGCCAAGCAACAATGATTGCATTGTTGTGTTCCGGTTTGAAGGATAAGGTAGCCAAAAAAAAAAAAAAAAAAAAAAAAAAAAAAAAAAAAAAAAAAAAAAAAAAAAAAAAAAAAAAAAAAAAAAAAAAAAAAAAAAAAAAAAAAATTATATGGTTTTGTAGTACGGTAACAGAGGCATTCGATTATTATTTTTTTTTTTATGAGATTCAGTGACAAACGAGCAGACAGACCACCTGATGGAAAGCAGTACCTGTCGCCCATAACACCTACGGTTCATGCACTTAGGTTTTAAGTAACAAAAATGTAGAACCACAGGTGCGTTGTCACTGTGAGGACTAAGATGATATGCCTCTCGCCTGTAATTGCGCTGGCTACCTTATCCTTTCAACCGGAAATAGATAAGGGGGTGGTACCCATCCAGTCGGACTCCTTAGGCTTGACAGAGTCCTACCACCGGTGAATTTAATATTAATTATTATGTAAAACAAAGTAAAGTATTATTATTATATGAGTATTCGCATATACCATAATATATGTTTACTTCTATACGGTTAAGTATAGACTACGATGGGCTCTTCTCTCTATGAAACTCGAACCCTTTGAAGTTATGCATTTTAACAGCCACGGTATTATGATTTATTATTTTAACACAAAACGGAGAATTGTGTGAGAAATGATAGATCTTTCATATCTTTACCATAAGAAATAATTCAGCTGTAAACTACGACAAATAAAACTATATTCCCATTTCTATATTACACCAAAGTGAAAAATCAAGTGCAGGCTTGCACCTCTGAAGTTTTTTGAGAGCTGTTCGTTTTAAGAGACTGCTGAATAAATAAAAGCAAAAAATATTTTGTTTATATGAGTATGTTTCCAAAAGTTAAAGATTATTCGCATTTGCATTGTGATTTTATTATATTAAAATTAATATGAAGAAGAAAATATTTGATTATTTTATTAAATAGTATGAATATGAATACAATAATATTAATAAATATTAATTACAATAAATATAAATATTAATTGTCCTACCGTCATACAGTTTAACTAGTGCGGAGACCAGCGTTTCAACGTATTTTGCTAGCTTAGCCTTAGTTTTAGAGTTCATTTTGCATTATATAATATACTAGCGACTCACCCTCGCTTCGCTTCGGGTTCATCCCTAGACAAAAACAAATCTATCCCACGGGACCCGTACACTTTTCCGGGATGATATATAGCCTATAGCCTTCCTCAGTTAACGGGCTATCAAATGCAAAAAGAATTTTTCAAATCGGATCAGTAGTTCCTGAGATTAGCGCGTTCAACCAAACAAACAAACAAACAAACAAACTCTTGAGCTTTTATAATATTAGTATAGATTATAGCTTGCTAAATGTATCTTACTATATATTGTAACATTACAAATTAAGTAGTTTAAGCTGTTCATGTATTTTGTAATAAATAAATAAAAATAATGCTTCCTTAAATGCAATTCACTTACACATGTTTTGATGGAACTACTCTAAACTATAGTAGTTCATGATTTTCATGAGGCTCAGATGACATGTTTATCTTATTTCCATGAAAGCAATAAAAACTCGATTTTAATCTACTTTTAAAACGCTTTGAAACTTTTAAATATAATACATATACACAAAAATAAGTCCTTCGCTTCAAACAGTATATATGGGCAATACAGGGTACATGAAAGCTCATCTAGCCTGATCTATAATTTCTTATATAATAACAATAATTATATAATAATATAATAATAATAATTTCTTATATAATTATAATCTATAATTAATTTACAAAACGGATAACAGAAATATATCTAACTGCCTCGGTGGTGTAGTGGCTAGCATGTACGGCTGCACATCCTGAGGTCCTGGGTTCAAGTCCCGGGTCGGGCCAAGTTTAGTTATTGAGTCTTTCTGTATAGTAAGCCTCAGTAACAGCCCGGAGTTGGGAAGTTGACGGTGTTTCACCCCCGTGCCTCGGAGAGCACGTAAAGCCGTCGGTCCTGCGCCTTAACTCTCACCGGTCGTGTCGAGTAGTCGTCCCACTGGAGTATGAGAGTGACAGGAATAGAGAGTGCACTTGTGTCTGCGCGTACACTTGTGCACTATAATATCTCCTGCGCAGTTGGCTAGTCTCAATGAGATTGGCCGCCGTGGCCGGAATCGGTCAGGAGAACATCATCAATTATAATTTCTTATATAATTATAATCTATAATTAATTTACAAAACGGATAACAGAAATATATCTAACTGAAACTTTTTTTTAAAACAGGACTAAGAAAGTGGAACTCTTCAGTAGCTGCTGTACAAATGAATCTCTCGATTGAGCTCAATACTTTAGTCTCCCCAAGTCCTATACTTTATCGGTAATAGGTCTCTAGATGAATGAAGGAAAATGTTTCATACGATTATATTTTAATAAATTAACATAAACTGTAATATCTCTATCTATAGTTAAAATAGCTTTTTATATACAGTATTTAATAAAAACAAAATCTTTTTTCTGTGTGTTCCAGCCAATCTCTAAAATGACTGGACCGATTCACCACTATTAGGAGTAACTTAGGCTACTTTTATTTTAGAAAAATTAAGAATTTCGCGGAAAAAAATTAAAACTCATGAAATTATGAACAATTATAACAATTATAACACCCTCGCTTCGCTCGGGTTTGCCTCTAGAGAAACAAAACCATACCTATCCCTTTGTGAATTGTATATTTTTCCGGGAAAAAAGTAGCCTATGTGTTATTCTAGAATATAATCTATCTCTGTGCCAAATTTCATCCAAATCAGTTCAACCGTTCTGGCGTAAAAGAATAACAAACACCCATACTCACAAACTTTCACATTTATTATATTAGTACGGACAAGGGACGAAGGTAAGCGGAGCTTACTCTACAACTTATCGCTAAAATACATACATATAATATACATACATATATCATCTCTCTACGCGGATTTAAACTTGTTACACCACCTTAGTAGTAAATTAAGAATATTTCGTAAAATATGAAGCCTTACAGGCTATTTAATGACGCCTGAGCAAGCTATTTTTGATAAAATAGTCGCTTCTGTTAGCTCAAACTTTAATTAATACCATAGATATTAAAACAAAAGGCAAGTCTCAGCTTGTACTAACAGAGACAACGGCTAAGTAAACTACTTCTTAAGATCCAAGAACTTATTTAGGTCGTTGTTATATCAAAAATTATTAAAGTCTTCAGTTCTGTTATGAAGAGTATATGAATTTTTATTAGATAATGCTTATGCAACCTTATATTATACTAGCGCCTCACCCTCGCTTCGCTCGGGTTCGTCCCTAGGTTGCTTCCCAAAACAAAATTAATTAATTAATTTGGTTTTAAATTTTTTTCATGAGAGCCCATTTTTTTTCTAAAATTAAAGTAATAAAAAATATATTAATAATAATAATAAATAAGGAGTAACTTAGGCTAAATTACTCCTTATTTCATCAGCTATCTTCTAGTAAAAGTCCCGTCAAAATCGGTCTAGCCATTTTAGAGATTAGTCGGAACAAACAACAGACAGACAGATAAAAATTGCAAAAAATGTTGTTTTGGTATATGTACCGTGTATACATCTATATGCAATTAGTAAAAAGCGATTATTTTTAATATCCAAACAGACACTCCAATTTTATTTATCTGTATAGATAAGACAGGATAATAAGTTTGATTTCATACAACCACATTTTTACTCAATATCAATTTTTAACTTTTTAGGGAAACGTTTATGGAAGTTTTATAAAGAAATTAACATTATTGGCACATCAAGACTTACTTATTATGATTACTTTAATAAGTTAGCAAATTCTGGAACCTAATGCATACATGCATGTAAAAATGCATGTCCAAAATTCACATTGCCGGATACTCAAACAAGCCACCCATGTCGAATATTCCCGGATAATTTCAAAAATACCACATCAGATTTTATTTTTATTGGCCATATTTGTAGGAAAAGCGATCGTACATTTCCGATTTGTATACAATTTTCCGCGAACAAAACTGACTTTACTCTTTATATGTTATGTTGTTTGATGTTGCACGATTTGATATGAATTTATTCTAATATTTTATATCCGTATGTAGGATTTGGATAGATTTTGATCAAGTTGTTATTTATTTAAAATTATATAAATGTTACAGTCAAAACTATTTTTTAGTCTAAACTACTTTTGACTAAAGAGGTTCCTTAAAAGTAGTTTTGACTGCGGGTGTTGGTTTATAGCGGTTTTGACTGTCAAATCGGAAAAACTGTTAAAAAATATGAAGTTTTAGCCATTTATGGCACTCTCCAGCCGCTACCGCGGCACACCCGCTTCGATCGCTCGACTCGTGCGTTGTGGTCACTGTTCTAACGTAACCTAACCTAAAAAGAAAGAAAGGGTTCTTCCGAGTAACCTCCAACCTACTTACCTCCTTAACTTTTTAAGAGTTTTTACCTATATGACAGTCAAAACTGCTATTGGCAAAGGCCTGCAGTCAAAACTACTTTTGACCAATCTCTTTAGTCAAAAGTAGTTTTGGCAAAAAATAGTTTTGACTGTAACATATATATCTTATGTATTACTATAAACTAGAATATAAAGACATTTGGTATAGCAATGATAGCTCAGTGGTAACACGCTCACTTGGGAAATTATGTAAAGTAAGTTCAAACCAAATCAGGCAACTCTGACTGGTTTCATGCTCGAATCATTGCTAATATTATTGCTATATGCTTTACAATAATAGAAAACGTCGTGAGAAAACTTGCATGTCGCAAAGAACTTAACCAGTTTTCGAAAGATATGTGAGGTCTTAAACCCACACTTAACCAACGTGGCCTGATCCAAGGCTGGTATAGCAGCAGCCGTATAGTATTATTATAAGGATGTTCTAATTTAAATCATAAGGCCAGCCGTTGGATCTTCGGTCACCTCTAGACGTATCTCCAGACTTATTTTTAATTAAAACATATTTTTATAAATTAATTATCTTCAAAGATTAAAGCAAGAAAGATTAAAATTTGGGATCTACTTTCAAGCATATGCACGAATATACAGAGCTTGATGAAAATTCAAACCAATAATAAAAAATAACAATTTTATAATAGAATGTAGAGATAGGTATTACACGCGTTATTAAATCACTTTAGCAGGAAATTATTCTTGTGAACCACGTATACTAGTCAAAGCCAAGCTACTCGAGGCACAATAAAACGAACTAAAGTAGGTAGTTCGAACACAAGGTGCGCGATAATTTATCACAGTGTATGGGTTTCGACGTACAGACATATGGATGTTTTAAAATATATTATCTTCTATCGCGGATACAATTTTAAACTTTAAAATCGTTTTAACATAGTAAAATTGTTAATAAATCTAAAGAATATGCAAATTATGATAAATAGTTTACACAATATGAGGTTCCGGTACCCGGACACAAATATTTTTTTGATAGATACCGAGAAATCATGCCCAATATATTTTTCAAAATTAACACTCGCTCGCAATTTTTTGCTCGTTATTAGATACTAAATTTAAAAAAAATGGTTGACAAACAGAGGAAAAAAGGTACTGAACTGTTTTGTATTTGCTTATTTAATATTTATATATAGACTAGCGGCTCACCTTCGCTACGCTCGGGTTCGCCTCTAGACATACAAAAAGAAATCTATCCCATGGAAACCGTGCATTTTTCTGGGATAAAAAGTAGCACATTTGTTATTCCAATGTATGAACTATTTTATTGTAAAGTTTCATTAAAATCCAATCTATAGTTTTAGTGTACTAAGTTGTATAAGTTACTATAGTTTTTTAACTATCCCACGTGAACTGTTCAATTTTCTGAAATGAAAAGTATTTAAAATGTTGACCGGGGATATAAGGTAAAACCATACAAAATTTCATTTAAATTGGTCCAACAGTTTCGGAGATTAGCCCGTACAAACATACAAACACACAAAGAAACAAAAAAATTTAAAAAAGTTGAATTTGTCTTCTTACATCCCCCTGACTCGGTTTTTAGCTTTTTTTTTCTATGTACAGACATTCGACCTCTACAGTTTTATTATATATATAGATACGACTTTACAATAACTCTTCTACTGTATAAATAGATTATTACCAATTAGTTATTGTTTTATTTATTTCCAAATTTTCGGCAACTAATGCCGAAAATATACCAATAAATGGAAAAAAATGTGTAGAATAAAAGTTGTAAAAATTTCATAGTAGTATACAATACTCTAATGTTTCCCCGAATAGTGCGCTGAATTAGTGAATTCGAACGCAAGCTGTGTGATGATTTATCGCGCACCCTGTATTGGACGCGACCCACTTACAGGAATTACTATATGTACTTAGAAAATATAGTATTTTATTTCATGTCTAAATAAAATTGAACGGAAAAGTAGTTAAAAATGCAAACTGTGACTTAAAACTAATAATAAGGAAATATTTTATCAGTCATTAAAAACAAGTGGTTTGTTTTTTTTTTGATAAGCGTATAAAAATCATTGTACGTGGAATTCATTTAAACACAGAAGTGAAAACTTAAAACTATAAACAAACAGTTGTTATTTTTGGATATTCAAATTAATTGTTCGATCTTAAATTATAATTTGTAAATTAAAATTGTTTACATTTATCTGGTTTTGACATCTATCTGCACTCTGAGTGTTAAAGTTGACACGTCACGTGACCATGTCGATGATGACTTACATAAAACTCCCCATCCAAACCTGCCTATAGAAGTTTTCACTTCAAAAATTGTTTTAAAGACGCTTTTATTAGCTTTACTAACTAAATGGTATATACTTAAATGTTGTAAATCAAATAAGTTACCTCTGTCATATCATAATGGATAGTAGAAATCTGATACTCGTATCAATCAATATCTTAAATTTTGGGCTGATTTAATTGATTTTGACAAGATATATGACGTGCAAAGACACAAACAATTTAAAACTATAAGAACAAATTCAAATATTTTATATATTACATATAATCCAACATATAATAAAATTCTGAGTTGAATCTATACATTTTTTTTTTCGAAAATCCTATTGAAACAGTCATTATTATCGATACAGAGGCCGTTTTAGAATTTTTGTCTGTCTGGTCTGGGAACGCATCACGAGAAAACCACTGGACAGATTTTGATGAAATTTGGTATGATGATAGCTGGTCATCCGGAGTCAACATGTAGGATATTTTTTACTGCGGGAAAATATCTCATCTCTGAGAAATCTGTATACTAACTGTTAAAACGTTCCTAGGGACGAACCCGAGCGAAGCAAAGGTGAGTCACTAGTTAGTCATATAACTTTATACAAGTAAATCCGCGACGTATTTTCAAACCAATGACAGATTACTTTAAAATGACTCGAACAAAAACTCCGGCATTCAATTATTTTAGTCTCCGTGTTAACATGCAAATTGGTCCACTCAAAATTTGCCTCTGCCTTAATAGGAAATGGGCCTTTTCCGTTATTATTCCCCGTCCGGTCCCTTTGTTTTGACATTAGATTCGGATACTCGGACCCTTTTAATCGTCAACTTGCCGAGTGTTAAGTGGTGTGTGTTTTGTTACCGGAACGCAAACATAATGTGTAGACCGCTTTAATATTTGATCGAGATTGTGGATTGAGTTGTAAGGAATTTTAGTGTAATATATTAATTATTAACCGACTTTAGAAGAAGTAAGGTAGAATGTATATATATATATATATATATATATATATATATATATATATATATATATATATATATATATATATATATATATATATATATATATATATATATATATATATGTTGGGACATTAACACACAACGCCATCTAGTTCCATGGTAAGCTACGAGGTCTGTGTTATGGATACCAGGTAGTTGATACACTACACATATATAACTTTAAATACATACATATTATAATTATAAACACCCATGACTAAAGTACAAACATTCGTGCTCATCGCACAAACGAATGCCCCCAGTGGGACTCGAACCCGCGACTGCTGGCACAGCAAATAGGTTCACTACAAACTGATCCAAACGTGTAGTTGTTGTTTACGTGCTGATATAGTGGACTTTTTAGTCAAATCAAATTACACTCATTGTATTCTTAAAGACTTTTACATGGTCTTTTTAAACGTTAGTTTATAAGTTCAAGAGGTACCACTGTTGCAAAGAACTATCAAGAAACTCAACAATACAGAAGTCCCTGTAAAATAATAATGATTTAGTAGTTTTCACATCTAACGGACTGAAAGCAGTAATCATGGCTTACGTCATTGCAAAACGGGCTGTTTGAAATGGATTTTCTTCTTTTGCATCCCATATGACCCTGCCCATCATAACCAAAGATAAAGTATACCTGACTATTGTCAGATCAACCAATATGGCACTGACTGCTGTGAAGAAGCGTAAAAAGCAACGCCATATTGCAGGAAAAAACTTCAATGTAAAATTATGTACATGGAATAAGGTTATCTTGTACATAATGTACATACATTGTAGATCATTGACAATCATTATTTTATAAAAAATAATGAATCTCAATGTTTTTAAAACTTTCAAGTATAAAATGAAGTAATTCATCACAAGCAAATTAATAACAATAATTGTATTTAGCCTTTTTTAACATCCCACTTCTGGGTACGTAGTCCACCACGCTGGCTAAGTGCGGCGGACTTCACATGTCTTTGGAGAACTTACCAGATTCTCTCAGACACGTAGGTTTCCTCACGTTGTTTTCCTTCATCGTAAAGCTAGTGGTAATCATGTTAGAAATGATTCGATCATGAAAACAGACCCGGGATTTAAACCAGCTTCACTCGGTTTCCCAAGCGAGCGCGTTACCACTGAGCTACCACTGTCTTTACAAGAAATAATATTCAAGACAAAAACGCGACGAGTCACGTGTCATGTATGAATATTATTTTGTAAGAAATACCTACCTAGTTAGTCTAATATCACGGTTATCTACAATTAACTCCTCTATACATATATTTTCCAATTAATTTAACAAAAACTCAATCAAATCACTGTTCATTTTTCGTAACAAAGGGGAACGATACTATTTTACACTTTAAGCAAGTATTTGATAAGTAATATTGAATTCTATTACATAGAAATAAGGTTAAGTTTGGAACAATTATATTGAGCTTTACAAATTTTTTGTTAAATGAGATATGCTGTTTTCCCCCGTTTGGATTTTAAGAGATTTTGATTAAAATCTACAACGTTAGAATCACCTTAGTTGTAAATGAATGAATGATAAAAAAACTTCATTTATATTAAAAAGTAAAATAGGAGGAGGCGGTGAAGGAAAACATCGTGAGGAAACCTGCATGTCTGAGAGAACCTAGCAAGTTTTCGAAAGACATGTGAAGTCCGCCAATCCGCACTTGGCCAGCGTGGTGGACTATGGCCTGATTCCCCTCGTATTGAAGGGAGGCCCGTGCCCAGCAGTGGGACGTTAAAAAAAAGGGCTGAATACATACATACAAAATAGGAGCTCGTAAATTTAATAAAAGACCAGCAAAAAAATTTTATATAACACGAGCGACTCACTCTCGCTTCGCTCGGATACGTCCTTACCTTTTAACGGTTAGTATCGATTTCTCAGAGATGAGATATTTTCCCGCAGTATAAAGTATCCTATATGTTGAATCGGATAACCAGCTATCATCATACCTTATATAATTTCATCAAAATCTAGCTAGTGGTTTTCTCGTGATGCTCTTACAGACAGACGAAAATTTTAAAAACTATAGATTCGGCCTCTGCATCTATAATAATGAATATTTCAATAAGATTTTTCAAAAAATATTTAATGTACTGATTCGACTTAGAATTCTATTATAGGTATTTATATATAGATTAGCAAACCCGGCCACGCGTAACTGTGGCACATTTATAACTTTGTAAGTTAATTATTTAAGACAAATTATGTTGGAATTAGAAATAAATAAAATGTAAAATTGAACATTTTATATTAGTTTGGACTTAATTTGAACTCTCAACCCTTTTTTCAGCTTGTAGCTTAAAGTAGCCGTTTCTCAGGTTCTCTCTCCGGAATCTCTCCAGATATGAAAATCGCAATAATTTTGCAAAAAATATTGGGATAAAAAGTATCTTATCCTTTAAGTTGTAACAAATCACATATTTAGAAAAAAAACACGTTAAGATCGAATTAGTAATTCATCGCGGACCAACATCATGACACAGGAATTTTATGTAATATACAATATATAAAGACATAAGTATGTGTTTAAAAGCAAAATTATATTTAAATATGCCTAATTTATCGAAAATCAGGATATCAACTCAAAATTCAAAGGAGAACGTAAATTTTTTATCTTCATGATTAAAAGCACTACCTACCCATTTTATTATGAGTTTATTTATGCGGGCGGGACGAGTTAATGGAAACCCAAAAATCCAACGTTAATTTTTACATGAAAAACGGGTGAAGCGTAAATTATCTAGCCTCGTGTTTCCGCGGTGAAAGTTCAGTTATTAAATACCTAAATATTAAGCTCGGTTTGGAGTAAAAATTTCTCATTTTTTAGAAAGATATTTTTAGTACCTTAAATAGCTAAGTTAATGAATAACTACATATTATAAGTAGTTTGAAATTTGAAATTTATTTATTTAGTAACAAGTGTATACACACACATTAAAACAATGGCTATGATGATACTGCAAAAGTAAAGTGCTAATAAATAAAAATTTCGTTCAATTTTCATTAAAAATATATAGCTAGTAGCCCTTTTTACGGCTTTTCCTTCGCTTTAAAGTACTTTTATACTGTTCATGCCCATCTATCTATACATATAACAAAAGTGTAATTCATCGCTATAAGATATTTGAAAAAACAGTCTGTCTGAAGCCTTTATTAACGTAATACAACCCAAAATATTTTTTTTTTATTTTTTGTCTGTTTGTCAGTGCGTTTGTGTGCACTAATCTGAGAAACGGCTTAACCGATTTGGGTGCGGTTTTCACTAATGTAATATGACAAGCTTCACTTAACATTAGTGTATGTTTTATTTCAATGGGCTCATCAATACGAAAGTCATCTCAATTTAAAAAATCTTTGTATTCAGCCCTTTTTCATGTCCCACTGCTGGGCACGGGCCTCCCTTCAATACGAGGCCATAGTCCACCACGCTGGCCAAGTGCGGATTGGCGGACTTCACATGTCTTTCGAAAACTTGCTAGGTTTTCTCAGACATGCAGGTTTCCTCACGATGTTTTCCTTCACCGTAAGGCAAGTGGTAATCATGATAGAAATGATTCGCACATGAAAATATCAGAGGTGCGAGACCCGGGATTTGAACCCGCTTCACTCGGTTTCCCAAGCGAGCGCGTTGCCACTGGGCTACCACTGCCTAAAAAAAAAAAAAACTTTAGTTATTACTAAATCTATGATAAGCCTTAACCAAAAATTCAAATGCATTACGAATTTTCCTAATAAAAACTTCTCTTTCAGGGTAAATATGAAAAGCTTTTTAAAACCTAGCTTAACACTACCATCTGGCCAATACGAATTTTCCGAGCATTGCAGGAATAGAACTCGCCGCAAAAACTTCGTCATACACTAACATAAACAAAACATTTTGAATATAGATACTAACGTCACGATGGTGTGAAACAAAAAATTACTTCTAATATTATGAACAAATACTTTATACTTTACAGAAATCGAACCCACGACCTATCAGTACTAATATTATAAGCGCAAGCGTATACTGACGTATTGACTTGATTTCAGTCAACGTAAATTGATATAATAAGATTTCTTTTGCAAAACTCGTGTAAGATACATGTATTAATATTTTTAAGAATATTTTAAAAAGTAAGTAGTACTCGAATAAAAACTCAAGAGAAGTGGTAATCACGTTGCAAATGATTCGCACGTGAAAATATCAGAGGTGCAAGGCCCGAGATTGGAACCCGCTCCACTCAGTTTCCCAAGCGAGCGTCTTACTACTGCGCTATCACGGCCTTAATTTTCATATTAGATTTAAAAAAAGGTACATACAAAAATTATCTCAACACGGTTTAAAAACACCAACATTAAAGAAAAACCCGCTTATTCTTCCTGCAATTACATTCGCAGCTGAACTAATTAACCACTTTGTTAAAGCTAGTGTCGCGTACAGTAGAATAATTTTACTTTTAAAGTTCTGAAAATGAAATGTAAAAAGAAATACTGTAACAGATTGCACGTATTCTCGCGGCTACCGAGCTTAATCAGAGATTGTGTGTATCATTTGATATGTTGTTTCACATATTTATATGTATCATTGAATATTTTTATACTATAAACTGGCATACAAAATTAAATGTTTATGTACTCGATCAAACCCTATATTATTAACTAGCGAGGTTGCTTCCGCATACAAACTTATATCTCCATTTTAACACCCTTAAGGGATGATTTCCAGAATAAAAACTATTCTATGTCCTTCGCAGAATCTTAAACTATTGTCTTACCAAATTTCATCTAAATCGGTTAAGTAGTTTCGGAGCTTATTCGGTACAAACAAACAAAAAAGTCTTTCCTCTTTATAATATTATACCTAGTATAGATTCACATTATTATATGTTTTATTTTGGTATCGAAAAAATCGAAAAAATGTTATTTCTTGGCTACCTACTTTCACCCAGAGAAGTTAATTTTTTTCTTAAAAGTTATTTCTATCTATCTATCTATATATATAAAACAAAGTCGTATTAGTAACACCATTTATAACTCAGAACGGCGAGACCAATTTTTATGATATTTGATTTTTTGGATTTCTCTTAGTCTGGAATAGGATACTACGTATTAAAACATCAGAAAAATAAAAAATAAAAATTATATTGCTAACGCTGGCAAATAACTATTTTAAATATATATGTAAAAAGTACCAACGATGAACCCGAGCGAAGCGAGGGTGAGCCGCTAGTCTCTTTATAACACACTGTTAATATCTTAGCCTACTACATCGTTCTAGCGTTTCGTACTGGGATATGTCAAACACTTTTACATGCATATTGTACAAATTATTTGTAACTGTTAAAGGAAGTGTATCGATAAGACCTCATTTTCAACGAAAACCCCAGTTAAACGAAAGTTTGGTGTCTCTTAAATAGTATTAATTGTAGTTTTTTTTTTCTCTCATATATTTTCTTATCGACTTTACAAGCCTCGTAGCCACATTGGAAGTAGATGGTGCTGTGTGTTAATGTCCCAACATATTTATTTATTTATCAGGCAAAGTCTTCCAGAATATGTACACAAAAGACCAAATTGTATGACATAATTTTTTTTTTTGTTATTTTGGGGTGAAAATAAGGCCTTATAAATAACCTTCCTTTAGTTTTACATTGGTCATACAGATGCACATATCAGTTTATTCACAAACTTAAATATGTATCCTTTTAACAAAGGAGGATATACTTAATTTGAGTTCATATTTTTTAACGTATAACCGCTTCTTCATTCAATTTTGATGTCAATTATGAACCAATTTTTGTGTTTTTTAATTTATGAATTAGCTTTTATGTACCTACGTAAATATATATTTTTTAACATTGACTTTACGCATACGTAGAGGTAGTTTTATGGGATTCACTGGTCTGAAAAGATAATATCACCCACTAACTGAACAAAATCATAATGGGGCGTTGCAAGGTTTTTTTAATAAAGTTTATGTATACTAATATTATAAAGAAGAAAGATTTGTTTGTTTGTTTGTAACGAATAAGCTCCGAAACTACAGAATCGATTTAAATGAAACTTGGTATAAAGATAGTTTGAGATCCTAGGAATGACATAAGGCAGTTTTTATCCCGAAAATCGTCTCTTAAGGGGGTGAAAATGAGAATGAAAGTTCGCATGGGGAAACAACCTAATTTATAACACAGGTTACTTATAACACATCGCTATTATAAGGTCTTATAATGAATTAGTGCTTAATATTTATGAGCAAAGCAAGAGACAACAACTAGTTCAAATTAAACCTAAAATGAAACCAAAACAAAACAACCAGCCATTCCATTGTTAACTTTTAACCTTATCTAGAGGTGCCTCATAAACCACCTTTATCCAGAAGAATATCCGAGAATTTAATGACTTCAATTATAATAACTTCACGAAATAAATTAGCTGAAATAAAAACGTCTGCTAAGCGAAATAGCGGCCATAAATTTTAACAAAACGCTTAATATCGTGCAAAAAATCCAATCTCCGCGCGCTTCATTTAATAGAATCTAAGATTTGGGGACAAATTAAGTGACGGAAAACTTGATTCGATATTGAAAGTTCCAATTTTATCACTTTTCTTTTTTATTTTTATGCTGACTTTGAACTACTTTTACTCAATTTAATCACAAAATAACTTTGGAAAGGACAGAAAATGTTTATTTTGATTGAATATCGATAAATTAAAGCTTTTTTAAAAGCTCATATTAATAATTTAATCATTTAGTGCAAAGCTAAATCTAATAACGGGACAGGATATGTCGACTTTTTTTCACATAATAATTTATTTTTGATCGATTTCAAAGAAAACAGGAACAAAATCCAAAAAGAGAGTTTTATTTAATGTCAAATTTTTGCGCAAATCTAAGAAAGCTTTATATACCTAAAAAAGAAAGAAAGTCCTTATTGTTTCAGCGGCTTAATACAGTTTACCCACAAATAGAAACAGTGTCGAAATCTAGTTTCATAATAAATACAATTGTTTTTCCTGCAAATAGAAATGAAAAATAGAAAGCACATCTGCAGCTTTACGGTACACTCTGAAACGGTATTATCCCAACGGTGTACTATATCACAGTGATTCTCATTAGCATTTAAATTATTATTTTTCATTCAAATATTATTATCATATTTATCTTGTACGTCTTATTTTTATAGTTGCCCAGATTAATTCTTCTATTTAAATGGGCCAGTGTTGAAGAAGAATTTTCTTCCAGTGATCGAAATTCGATCGTAATCATTATTGAACATTTGTAAATATTAATATACTGATTTTTTTTTCTTTACGTATGTATAGAAAAAACTTTTTCCAATTTTTTTATTGATAACACTAAAGCTCGTCAATAGTTACTAAACAAAAAAAAATCAGCTGACCAACAGAGGAGAAAAACATACTGAACTGCTTTGGCTTTGCCCATTTATATATAATAGATATGTTTTTTTTTTAAATAACATAAATAAATATTGAATAAATCATAAATAACTTAATTCTAATACTTTTAATCCTCCAAATAAGCAAAACTCGACTAAAATGAAATCCAACAGAAGACAGGGGCCTTAATGAGGCGTCGCAAGATCACTTATGCATTCAACTACGACGCCCCGACGGCAGGTCTGCCGAAGCAGACCACAACAACCATGAGGTTGCTCCCACAGTCCAGAGAAAAAATAAGAGAAAGAAAGAAGTGCTATCAGAGAAGTACCAGGAGCAACCCGCATGGTACACCGCCCCTCGAGGTGGGCTGCCACCCAGTTCGTTTCTTGGCTTCGCACCCGGTTGGATTGCCACAATTTGAACTCATGTTGGGGAAGGGGGGAAGGGGGATGAGGGGGGTGGGGTGAGGGGGTGGGGGTTGAGGGGAGGAATGTATCTTCAGCTATCTTAATGGCAAAATTACCAACTTACACATTTTTATATATACCAATACAGTTAAGATAAATTACCACTTTGTTTCTATAATATTATAAAAATGAAAACTATGAATAATTGCTCTTCTTAAGAACTATTTTTCAATTATACAGATACTAAACACTTTGTATGGTTCTATTTCATATATCTGTCTTTTCATAACGTAAGAATGGATGAATTGATTTCAAAAGTATTCTCACTGTACAACTATAATAGAATTAAAGGCATTATTAAATTTCAATATAATCAAGAGTTGATTGATAAACAAAGCTTTAAGCTATACTACGAGCTTTTATATAAATCGAGGGTCATACTTAGAGGTGGACTAAAGCTACCGCCAAAGCTGCGTAGTAGTTAGAAGTCAATATTTCTTCCGCACCATCGAGCTTATTGAAAGCTCTTACTAGCTTTTAAAAATACATGCTTTTATTATGAACTATACCGCCTTTGTTAATGTCAGTTTCTTTAAAGCCAGTTAAGAGATTGTCCGTATTTTATAAGAAATTTTCCTGCTCTCGTATCTGTCTAACAGTCTTGATATAATAAAAAGTTTGAACTCTTCATAGTTTATCCAAGAAGTTAGTTTTGTTTCATTAAAATTGTTGTAGTTCAAGCGATCATGAGAGGCAGCTGTTGATTTTCAATATTGTTTTATACTGAGGTTTGGTCAGATTGTGTGGTTTTTAGTTAGGAAGAAGCTAAGAATAAAGTTCTAAGCAATGTTAACACTATAGTTGACTATGGTGCGGGTGCTGTAGTTGGTTAGCACTATTTAATGTATCGGAAGTAGTGGGCTTGTATTTTCTTAATCAAGTTTAAGAACTTTATATGTGAATATTCACATACTAAATAATCCATACTAATATTCTAAATGCGAAAATAACTCTGTTTGTCTGTCTGTCTGTCTCATTTTCACGCTTTAATTCGCTAAACCGATTTAGATGAAATTTCATATGGAGATAGTTTGAGACCCTGGGAAGGACATAGGATATTTTTTATTCCAAAAATCATCTTTTAAAGGGGTGAAAATGGGGATGAAAGTTTGTATGGGGAATCAACCTAGGGACGAACCCGAGCGAAGCGAGGATAAGTCGATAGTATAAAAATAAGTGAGTAAGAAAAGTTTCACTTCATTTTTTTATGTATTTTTTTTTTTTCATTTTTTCTTCTTGGACTTACTTTTATAATATATTCGTGCTTTCTACAATTTAATATATATTTTTTTATTTTATAATAATAAAGTTTATTTTCGAAAATTAATTTTATTCTTTTTAAAGAGTACCTATAGGGACTCTTTATCGCGATATTTTTAAATTAAATAGAAGACTCTAGGGCTGCTACCATAAAAGCATGTATGTATATAAATTGTACATCGTGGTAATAGCATTGTTTGCTGTGTAGCAATAACAGTGTCCTCCTGACCTGTCAATCTCACTGAGACGAGCCATGGGCACAGGGGTTATAGTGCACAAGTATTTGCGCAAACATAAGCACCCTCTTTGTTTCTTTGATTTTACTCCAGTGTAATACTTTCTTAGGTTTACGCGAATATTAGACATTTAAATAAAACTATCTTTTCGGATTTTTTCGCGGATTTATTTTGATTTTTGTTTCCCGACGTTTCGATTGCTTTACAGCAATCATGGTCACGGGAGAGACTCACCCGAAAAAATCCGAAAAGATAGTTTTATTTACTCCAGTGTAATAACAATTCGACATGACCAGAGCAGTCACAGGTCCAACAGTCAATTTTGCGGGCTATTACTGAGAATTTACTGACAGGAAACTTACTTGGCCATACTCAAGGCTTAAATCCATGACCTCTGATATTGCAACCGTACAAGCTACTACATTAAGGCAGTTTTCTAAACTAATTTTCTAATTCTAATTTTTACAATTAGTAAGTAAAAATCGTAATATTCTATTTTATGGATATCGAAACTTATTTTAATTTACTACCTACGTACAACAATAGTCAATTAATTTGATAAATCGATATACAATTTCTATGAAACACTAAACTTTCCTGCATTTCTTAGATAATAGGGCAAAGACAGATCAAACGGCACTCAAATCGGCATGGTAATAGCTTGAGATACCATCAGTAGTACGGAATACATATAATAACTACTGTGCACCTGCGAGAGAATATCGTTGAAAACCTTATATACAACGTAGATTACCAGTTTGATTAGAAAAATGTATAATATGTTTGAATAAAAACAGCAATGTATGTTGCATTGTAGATGAAGTGACAAGAATCGGTCATCCTCATTAGGTAGATGTGAGTACGTAATTGGCTGGTGTAAACTCCTAATACCCTTTATTTGACTGCCATAATTGGCTACCAATGTTGTTTTAGTAGTATTATTGATCAGAAATTATTACTATTTAAATTAATAATAATAATAACTCTTTATTGTGTAACCAAAAAGAGAAAAGAAAACATACAAAATATAGGAGACTAGCGACTCACCCTCGCTTCGCTCGGGTTCGTCCCTGGGTACGTTATGACGGTTAGTACGAAATACAAATCTTTGAAATTCTCGGCTTTTCTGCACTATAATATGCATATATTATACATATAAATCTTCCTCTTGAATCACTCTATCTATCAAAAAACCGCATCAAAATCCGTTGCGTAGTTTTAAAGATCTAAGCATACATAGGGACAGACAAACAGCGCGAAGTGACTTTGTTTTATACTATGTAGTGAAGGTACAAGAGGCGGCCTTATCGCCAAAAAAGAGCGATTTCTTCCAGATAACCTTTAGGTGTAAGAAATAGTACTAAAATAGAAGGGGCGCGAATAATACATAAAGAGTCAGTAGGATAGATATTTATAGATATACATATCATACAAATATATAATAAATCTATACATATAATAAAATTCTAACCAAGCTGCATGTGTGCATTAAATATTTTTTTGGAAAATCTTATTGATATAGACATTATTAACGATGCAGAGGCCGAATCTATAGTTTTTAGAATTTTTATCTGTTTGTCTGTTACCGCACCACAGAAAAACCACTGGAGGAATTTTGATGAAATTTGGTATGATGAAAGCTGGTACAAGTATATAATTAATCAGACTGCCTCGGTGGTGGTGGTGGTGCTAGCGTGTACGGCTGCACAACCGGAAGTCCTGGGTTCTAGTCCCGGGTCGGGCCAAGTTTAGTTATTGAGTCTTTCTGTATAGTAAGCCTCAGTAACAGCCCGAATTTGGAAAGTTGGCGGTTTATCACCACCGTGCCTCGGAGAGCACGTAAAGCCACTGCGCCTTAACTCTCATCGGTTGTGTCGAGTAGTCGTCCCACCGGAGTATGAGAGTGACAGGAATAGAAAATGATCTGATCTTGTGTCTGCGCGTACACTTGTGTACTATAATATCTCCTGCGCAGTTGGCTAGACTCAATGAAATTGGCCGCCGTGGCCGAAATCGGTCAGGAGGACATTATTATGTATTATAATTAATTAATCAATAAATAAGTACTATAACTACATACACAAATACTATATTATACATATATAAATAAATATAAAATATAAAGCAAGTTTAACTAAGAATTATACTAAAGTTTATAAGTATAATAATAATACATACTAATAACAATACATTCAACAAATTAATGTTTACCAATATTGAGTTGATTTAGAAAAGCAAAAGGCAAACTGCTAGGAAAACAAATATTGTTGGATCCTCATCTCATCCTGAAACTATTTTTCTATACAAAAACAGTGATATATAGCTGCTTTACTTTCTGACTACAATAGTAGTTTAAATACAATAGTTTATATATACTCGTACATAAGTATGTACGTTTGTTACCCCTTAACTCTAATGGCTGGACTTTGAATGAAATTAGTTCACAGATAGACTACTTACTACTTGGAGTAATATATAGGACTGTTAAACCCCTTGGGATACCCAAGCAAAGCAAAGCATACTTACCTATTGCATAACTGTTAAAATATAATTAAAAACTATTTTAATAGTTATGTAATACTAATGATTTGCTATAATTAGGTTTTTACAGATGGAGTACAGGCCAATGGACTTACATAGGATGACGCGAAAGACTGTGCAAAGTGGAGGAGGCTTTGCAGGAAGGCAGACCCTGGCAATAGCCGGGATTAATAAATGCCAGGCAGAAGAAGAAGAAGAGATGGAGTACAGATAAGTATGATACAGGTATAATATAAACCAATAATATTTTAAAATAGAAATTTGAAATTTAATGTCAGGCCTTTAAAATTTTATATAAAAAGAAAACTCATAAAATAAAAAGTTTTAGTACTTCACAGTCTCAAGTCATTCAACGCACGCTCATTTGAAAGTCACAGGCATGCCTGAGAATATTTTTATCTCAAACACTCAATTAAGCCACTGAATTAACAAGATAGAGCTGTATAAAGGAGTGCAATCTTGTTTTTCATTGTTGCTTGTTAAGGAGTTCCCTGATTAAAAACGGAATTTATTCCTGCAAGAAATATGGGGTTGGAAATGAATTTTTAACTAGGTTGTCTCTTTATTATATGATTTTATAAAAGGAAATTCTAAACGTTTCAGCTGAATAGTAGCCATGGGTGTGCGGTTCGATGCTTGCTCTAAACAAATATTTCTTAGCAACATGACTGCTTATCTCTTAGTAGGTACTTGTATAGCCAATAAGAAGTAGACTATAGTCATAGTAATAAGATGTATGTTACATAATATTTTAAATAAAATTATCTTTCCGATTTCCGACGTTTCGAATGATTTACAGCAATCATGATCACGGGAGAGACTAAGGTTCTACGTTTCAAAGGTCATTCTTTTACAGTTGTCACAGACAGCACTTACACATAAAATTATAAAACGATTTCCAAAAATACAAAACTGGCACCAAAGTACCTTACAATATTTCTCATTTTTATATTTTATTATATATCTATTATCAGTAAACAAAGTAAAATTATAAATAATGTTTAAAATTAAATAAATATTTTTTTGGAAAATCTCATTGAAATAGACTTTATTATCGATATAGAGACCGAATCTATAGTTTTTAGAATTTTTATCTGTTACCGCATCACAGAAAAACCACTGGAGGGATTTTGATAAAAATTGGTATGATGATAGCTGGATATCCATATCCGGGTTAACATATAAGATACTTTTTACTGCGGGAGATTATCTCATTTCCACGAGAATACACGTTATAACACAACCCAAAAAATATTTATGATCAGAATTTCTTGAAACTTGGTATTAATGCTCTTCAATACAATTAAATAAATACCTATGTGTTTTAGCGTTTTTCGAAATTCATTCCATAAGGAGATAAAATAAGGAAAATTTGTATGAAACCTACCTTTTTTAAGTTTTTTTGTTGTAGTTTTAGCGCGAGCGAAGCCGCGGGTTTTGCTACTATAATATATAAAATTCTCGTGTCGTGAGGTTTGGTGGGGCTGCTCCGGGTACTTCTCTGTTTTGCAGAGAGGACTTTGGAGCAGCCTCATTGGTTTGGTGGCCGTCAGGCCTGCCGCCGGGGCGTCGCGTCGCGGAAGTTATGCGCAAGCGTTCCCGCGGCGTTCCACTATGGCGGAGGGGAAGGGAAAGTTGGGGTTTAGTGGGTAGTACCGGCTCTTCTAGTCGGTGAGCCCCTCAAATCCACCTGGGGGTACAGGTGGTATGCGTAAATAATGCATTCCCCAAATATAAAAAAAAAACATTACGATTTGACTACACGTTTGGCTCAGTTTGTAGTGACCCTACTTGCTGTGTCAGCAGTCGCGGGTTCGTCGGGTTCCCGCTGGGGGCATTCATTTGTGTATCGAGCAGGAATGCTTGTACTCCAGTCATGGGTGTTTATATTTATAATATGTATGTTTTTAAAGTTATATATATGCTGTGTATCAACTATCTGGTATCCATAGCACAAGCTTCGTAGCTTACCATGGAACTAGATGGTGCTACGGTTAATGTCCCAACATATTTATTTTTACATCAAACCATAAAATTGGCTTTCTTACGTGTAAATACAAGTCAAATCTTCTGTCTTCATTTTTTACCTCATATTATGATTTATAAAAGACTATGTAAATGCAATCTAATATATATAATACTATGTTATAGGTAAAATACTATTGCAAAAATACCTAATCGATAACCTTCCATTACATCAATGGGTAATTACTACAAATATTTATTTACCAGAACACTGTAATGTCTTATTAGAATATGTAAATTGCAAACTAAACATAATTGATTAAATTTTCACCACAATTTGCTCAGCCTCTTACAAATGCAAACATACGTACGCTTTAGGATATGTTCATGAATCTTCAAGTGCTTTACACGATCTTAATGTATAGTAAAGGTACATTGAATTAGTATCACCTTTATCTATACAAATAAATAAAATTGAAGTGTCTCCGAAAGAGATGGACCGATTTTGACAATACTATCTTATAATATTAATAGTGACATCGGTTAGTATTTTTAATACTAACTAGCGACTCACCCTCGCTTCGCTCGGGTTCGTCCTTACTTGCGTTTAAACGTTTAGTATAGATTTCTCAAAGATAAGATACTTTCCCGCAGTAAAAAGTATCCTATATGTTGACCCAGATAACCAGCTATCATCATACCAAATTTCATCAAAATCTGTCCAGTGATTTTCCCGTGATGCGGTAACAGACAGGCAGACAAATATTCTAAAATGTATAGTTTTGGCTTTTGTATCGATAATAAAGTCTATTTCAATAAGATTTTCCAAAAAATATTTAATGTACAGATTCGGCTTAGTTAAAAAATTTTTTATATGTATAGATTAGCAACTCACCCCGCTCCGCTCGGGTTCGTCCTTAGTTACGTTTTAACGTTTAGTTCAGAGATGAGGTAATTTCCCGCAGTAAAAAGTATCCTATATGTTGACCCAGATAACAAGCTATCATCACACCCATCAAAATCTGTCCAGTGGTTTTTCCGTAATGCGGTAACAGACAGACAGACAGACAGACAAATATTCTAAAAACTATAGATTTGGCTTCTGTATCGATAATAAAGTCTATTTCAATAAGATTTTCCAAAAAATATTCGGCTTAGTTACAATTTTATTATATTATGTATAGATTATTCAACTATCAACAATTTTATAAAAGCAACTAATTAACATAATCTAACGTTGAATTGAAAACAAAATTAATATGTTTAATACTGAAAACATCATTAAAACGTTTCGACAAATTTAAAAGGATACTTAGTAAATAAATCCTCATTTGAACCAAAGACCAATGCACCTCTTTAAAAACGGTTTTATTTATGAGTTACTTTTAAAGAGCTAAAGTATAATAATAAAGTTTATTAATAATGACTAAATTGCAGTCTTATGAAACTCAACAAACACTATTCCAGTTTGTTAACCCCATTCGGATGTCATCTGTTATGCGACTATTTGTTCAAATCTTTACAAAATTAAGTTTTCTCAACACACAATTGAATTAAAACTCTATTTCTATAGTAATACAGTTGAAATTGTACACATCCAAGTAGTCGCAATAAGCGTCTGCCAAGGAGGAAATCGTGAACTAAAATTAGGTTTGGTTTGAAGACGCAGTCGAGTGTAGCTCAGCTCGTACGAAATTCTTAATGTGTAATGTATGTTTTCGATAACTTCGTGAAATCAACATGGAAATGGGTAAATAAATGGATAAACATCCTAAATATAGATATTTTTGAGGGTTCTGGAAAAGGAAAAAAGGTATTCCTTATAGGATCACTTCATTGTCCGTCTGTCTATCTGTCAGTCAAGGTCCTTTTTCTCAGGAACACGGGGTGGTATCAAGTTGAAATTAATATCAAATACTAAAGCCTGCAATCCCTTGGAGCTATAACAAAATCAAACCGTTTATGCCGCATATTTTGACACTCGAAAGGGAATCAAAGCCTATAGGGGACGGGAAGTACCTGTTGACCTAGAATCATACAATTTTTTAGTACAAATAAAGGGAAAAACCCGAAAAACGTCAATTTATAGTTAGATCACAATAAATTTCTTTTCTTTCTTTTGCATATTTTATTAATTAAATAGTTTACAAAAATCCAAGGCAAAATTTAATAATTCTTAAGAGCTACATGATACAAGAACCAATATTAATTGTTGTATTGAGATAATATAAAGATATAAATTAATTTCTCATATACGTTGAGAGTCAATTAAAAATTGTAAATTTATTAAGTTACAAAGCTTTTTCTTGCAAGCATCAAGATATGAAAATTATTAAATAAAATTATTTTTCAATATGTTGTAGGTATAGGAACAAAAAGTAAAAAAGTGGAAAGTCCTATTTGACCTAACCGATAGACATATTTCTTATAAATCAGATTAACCCATTACATGGGTCATATATTTCTTATATACACAGGCACTATCTTCGCCGAAAGCGATGTACTATACTAGATAACGCTCACAACTTTTAAATCGATGTTATTTCAGTTTTTTTTAAATTATTAAGTAGACCTTTTGAAACTTATAAAACAACTAGCGGCTCACCCTCGCTTTGCTCTGGTTCGCCTCTAGAAAAACAAAAATAAATCTATCCCACGGGAACCGTACGTTTTTCCGGGATAAAAGTAGCCTATTTGTTATTCTGATGTATGAACTATATTATTGTAAAGTTTCATTTAACAGACAAAGAATCAAAAAATTAAAAAAAAACTGGATTTGTTCTATTTCTCTTCTTACATCACTCTGACTCGGTTTTTAGCATTTTATTTTCTATGTACAGACATTCGACCTCTATAGTTTTATTATATGTATAGATTGTTATACTATCGTATTAACAACTTCATATTATATCCCATGTGATGTGACATTATTTATCTGAAGATAGAGTCAAATAGTAGAAGATCCCGATCTATGTGGTGGACCACTCAAACTTTTTCCAGGCGAAATATATGTTTTAAACAATAAAACATATTAACAAACACGACCCAGCGGGATTGTCTCCAAAAATTTGCTCCAGGCTATCCTTAATTTAAAAAAAAATAATAGTTTTTTTTTTAAGTACAAGAACTCTTTTTCTGTGACAACTTACTTTCAATCGAAAGTAAAAGACTTGTAGAAAATGTCATTATACGGTTGGTGCCCATTTTTCGAATCCATATTACCTAACATCCAAGTATAAGCAGGTAAATTGAAGTAGTTAATTGCTCGTACCGGATCGTATTTTCCGGAACCAACCAAGTTTCAAAATGTAGGTAATTTATTAAAATGATAGAGGATTGTTATACTAAAACATCTCCTGACTAGAAAGAAGTTCTTAAAAAAATAGCCTGTGGTAAATTTTTGGTGACAACCCCCCTCTTTTTTTAAAGTTGAGAAATACATTTAGGCACGAGGTGTTAGACTTACCGGCAAAGCCAGTTACCCACTAAAACCCAACGGAATCCCTCCTGTTTTAATGGGGTGTCGCAGGATCGCTTACGCTCTTAACCACGATGCCCCGACGGTAGGCCTGCCGAAACAGACCACAACAGCCATGGGGTTGCTCCAATGGTTCACTCTGCTATCAGAGAAGTACCAGGAGCAACCACCCACCGAGGTGGACCACCTCCCTGTGCATTCCTAGGCTTTACGCCCGGCTGGATTGCCGGGCACTACTGAGCCCCCTCACCACGACAAGGTGAAAGTGGTGACTACCTCCCTGGATCGTATTTATTAATATGTTTTATGGTTTAAAAAATATATTTCGCCTGGAAAAAGAGTGAGGGGTCCATTTAGACTTAAATATTTAAGCCCCCTATTCAGTTTGAAATTCCACTGCTACTCGCACACCATCATGGATGGATATTATAATTATTACCAAGAATTTATATCCAAACAAAAATTTACATAACCATTACCATTATATTGATTAAAATCAGAACAACACACGAATAGCATAATATATAATTAAAGCAAAAATAAAACGAAATGCGAAAATGCTATCGTAAATAACATTTCGAAGGAAGCAATGCAAATATCAACCATATTATTTGCGAAATAACCGATACCCTCAGTAAAAGGCATTAAGAAAGTCACGTAATCTTTCAAATAATAACGTCGGTTTGTTCGTAAATATTCAATGAGGCATGACCTTTGATTGCCGAGCCGTACCGTACAATGGAAGCGGAAAGTAGCCGGGCCAGAGGTGCGCAACAATTATTGTGGGGTGTAAGTGACAAGTTTTTGGTAAATTAAATTATATAAAAGCAGCAGATTTTTAAATAAAAATTTGATATGTACACTTTAAATAAAATCTTTTTAGATTTTTTCACACATTTATTTTGATTTTTGGTTCAAGACGTTTCGAATTAGTCTCTCCCCTGACCCGTGATTGATATAAAGCATTTGAAACCTCGGAAATTTTTTATCTAAAATGTCAAATATTCGCGTAAATTTAAGAAAATTATAATATGCTGTTTTATAGTATTCTCATTGCTCAAGTCATGACAAAAAAAAATTATCTCTGTTTTTATTAAGAAACTTTTATCGTTTTAGGATATGTCATCTCATTCTATCTTAAACCTAAGTATAGCATCACAAAGACTAAAAAATTCTATAAAAATCTATAAATTTTATTAGACCTAAAATGACCTCTAAAAAAGAATATTTACGAAATAATATTTTTTTTCTATTCTTTCTGTGGTGTATAAGATCTTCCTGACCTCAAATCTCATTTTTGATATTGCTCTTTATTTAAAACATATTAATTTATATTTAGAGGTCCCTCGAAAGCAATATAGGTAAGTACATTAATTATTAAGTTAAAAATAATATGAGCGACGTTTAGGAATTAAGTTTTATCAAGGAGGCTCTTAAAACATGAAAACTAACATATTTCCACACGACACATGAAAAAAATTTTTTTTTTTTGGACCACCCTAATACATATGTATATTTTTAAATATAGATTTGATTTCACTTCTGTTTCTCTACTGATCATAGACAGATTATACGCCTTAACTCATTTCTATTACTATTTTGAATAATAAAATTAATTTTGTACCACACGCTCTCTACAGCCCAAGATAACCATTTAGCGGTTGCAACAAACCTGCCTATTACTGTACCGGGACCATTGTTCTCGCTAAAATAATAACCGATAAAAATTACCCTTCCAGCCAGAGGGAGAATATGAATGTAAGGATTTATAATTGCATTTTCGTTACAATAATTATAAATTAGTTATTTTGATTAAATATACCATTAATTAATTTGTGTAAAATTAATTTTATAAAAAGCTTCATTAAAAAGCATTTTTACTTAAAAAAGCTCGATGAATTGTGGTAAAAATATCATTAAATTGTAGGTTAAATGTTATTTAAATATGTTAATGTTACAATAATTTATATTGACCATACAATTTTCCGTTTTCTTTTTGCCTCGAGTAAATCGGCATAAATTTTTGTTCACCATTTTTGTTGTAGGTAAAATAATTATTTTTAACTATAAAGTGCCCTTTTAAATGATAAATAATTATTCTTAAAATACAATATAAATAAAGTTACATACTTAAAAGGATGTAGTTTTTTTTTTTAATAATTATATAAGATGTATTAATTTAAAAAACAATTATCCAAATCGGTTCGTGATACAAACACAAAATACACAAAAAAGTTATTTAAGATATAGTCGTATTAATTAAAGGAATACTACAATCAGTGCATTTCAAAGGGTTTCTTAAGCTAACAACATAATTCTATCAGTTCAGTTCTCTTGTTAATGGCTTCAAAGCGTGCCAGTTGAGCACAGATTATTTCGCCAATGTCACGTAGAAAGGAGAAGTCACGAAGGAGATTGGTCGGTATTAAATGACATTATTAAACTATATATATTAATAAAAAAGTGAACAAAAAGGGAAGAAACTCCATGGACCTTGTATCTAGAACAAAAGACAACACAATTACTATATACATAAAAACCTAAATTAAAAATAGTAATAAATTAGTAAGTTAGTTCTAGTTATTTTACAATAATGTTAGTCTATAATCTAATTCTATTACACTTAATATATTTACATAAAAATTTACATAAAGGACTAAATACAAACATTAATAAACAATTAACATCAATAGGACGGGGGACTTTGAGGGGGAGAACATCATAAATAGGATGGAGGAGTCTAGGACAACTAAAGAGGATATGAGAGGGAGTACCTTCATCAAAGCCACATTCACATAAGGAATGATCCCTGATCCTAATCTTCGCTAGGTGAACAGGTGTGCATGCATGTCCAAGGCGCAAGCGACAAATGGTAGTTATTACCCAACGTTCCGCAAGTTTTAGGCGGTGAAACCAAGGGCGTCTCGGGATCTCGGCCTGAAGGGCTGCATAGTGCTTACCTTTAAAAGTTTTTGATATGTTCCAGTTATTACTCCAAGCTTTTTCTAAATGATTTTTGGCAAGAGATACCAGATCCTGAACTGAATTATTAAAATGCTCAAGCGTACCACAGATAACAGCAGATTTTGCACAAGAATCTGCAGTTTCATTACCTGGAATACCAGAATGGCCTGGGATCCAGACCAAGCAGACCGACAAGCCCTTCTGATGACATAAGAACAGAGCTTCACGAATCCTTAAAATAATAGAACATCTTAATTTGCTACGAAACGGATTCTCCTTAATAGCCAGTAAACAACTGAGAGAGTCTGTCAGTATAACTATCTGTTTAAAGTCATGGGAGAGGGTGAACAGGATTGCTTCTAGTAGAGCAACAGCTTCGCCTGTAAACACCGATGATTCTGGAGGACATTTAAATTGTAAGATAATTTTGAATTTAGGAATCCAGCAAGCTGCACCAACACAGCCATCATGTGATAGTTTAGATGCATCTGTAAATATAAGGAGGTGATTCGACCAATTTTGATGAACTAGACTCTGAAATTTTATGCTGGTGTCAGGAGCTCCCTTGATCAAACCAAGATCCAAGATAATAGAGGGGGAGAAAATGAGAGCATTATAAGGAGTACAAAAAAGGGGGTTTAAACGAAAACGGGATAAGGGGTGAGGAAGCTTGGTGAACTTGAGGAAACTTTCTAAGAGAAAGGATAAGGGTCTTTGAGAGGAATTAAAGTCAGCAAGCCGACTTAACCTGGACCAAAGAGGGTGGGACGATAACTGTAACGACTTACCGACAAATCGATCGGATAGGTATTGGCGACGTAATGGAAACGGAGGGTCAACACATTCAACTTGAAGAGCATTGGTAGGAGTAGACTTCATTGCACCTAGTACTATTCGCAGGCATTTATGTTGTATTCGATTGAGTTTTTCTGAGGGAACCTTATTAAAGGGGTCTAAAACAAATGTACCGTAATCAATATGACTACGCACAAGGGAATTGTACAGCAATTTCTGAGTATATGGGTGTGCACCCCACCACACACCGGACACCGCTCGTAGAGCGTTGATGTTCTTTTCACATTTTTTAGTTATATACTCAACATGTGCAATTCCATTCAGCCGTTTGTCAAGAACGATGCCTAAAAATTTTGCCTTTTCTACTAGACTGATAGTATGATTATCATACACGAATTGGAAATTTGGGATTGTCCTCTTTCTAGTGAATACAACTGCCTGACACTTAGCCACTGATAATGACAAGCCATTTTCAGAAAGCCATCGACCTAGATATTGCAAAGCAGAATTTATCCGGAAATTAATGTCCTCTACGGATTTTGAACTGCAATAGAGGACGATATCATCAGCATATTGAAGTACATTGCAAAAACTATTTACAGACAATTCGAGGTCATGAGTATATATATTATACAGAAGAGGGCTGAGGACCGAGCCCTGAGGGAGACCTTTCCAGACAAGTCTGGGAGGTACAGTAAGTAATTGATGTTTAACAGATATGGTTCTACCGGTCAGCAGATGGCTTATGAAATGTGTCAACCTCAGTGGAATATTCAGATAATGCATTTTCTGCCTGAGCATCGGAAGAAGAACATTATCATAAGCAGAAGCAATATCAAGAAAAACACCAACCAGATACTCTCCTTGGGCATAAGCTAAACGAATGTCTGTAGTGAAAATACTGAGACTATCTATTGTACTCAGCCCCTTTCTAAAGCCAAACTGAGAGGGAGCTAAGATATTTCTGCTTTCCACTATCCATTCGAGGCGAGTTTTCAAAATCCGTTCAGTTATCTTCGCTAGAGTAGATGATAGTGCAATGGGTCTGTAAGAATTTGGATCAGATGGACATTTGCCCGGTTTGAGAATAGGTATTACTATTTGGGATTTCCATGATTCTGGGACAATACCTGACACGAATAAAGCATTTATTAAGTTTAGGAAATACTTTTTGGATCTATTGTTCAACCTTCCAATAAAGGAATACGGAATACCATCCTCCCCTGGACTAGTATCCTTTAAATCCGTTAAGGAGCTCTCAAGTTCTTCAAATGTAAAAGGGCGGTCCATTTCGCTAATTGCAGAGGGTGTCACAGGGTGCGGAAAAGAATCATGTGGGGGCACAAATGGAGGGGCTAATTTATCAGCAAAGTCATTAAGCCATACGGAAGGGTTATTGGAGTTAGGACTAGGGACAGAGTTAAGAGAACGACGAAATCTCTTAACATTAGTCCACACTAGGGATGAGGGCGACCGAGGATCAAGAGATTCACAAAAGTTAATCCAACCAAGTTTTTTCTTTTTATGAGCCAGTCTTCTAAACTTTGCATCATTGCGCTGATAGGTATTAAAATTCTCCACTGTCATAGAAGCTGCATATGACATCTCGGCAGATTTACGCCGATTAACAGAATCAGTGCATTCCTGATCCCACCAAGGATTGGAAGGCAATTGATTCTGTGTGGAGCGCTTCTTCGGTATATGAAGATCTGCAGAAGAAATGATAGCAGAGACAAACCGATCATAGCAAAAAATGACGTTCTCACTATCAATAGATTCAGGAAGGGAGTCCAACATGTGATCAACAGAACAAGCGAAATCGAACCAATTGGTTTTATTTAAATTATGTTTAAGAAGGGAATTGGAATTTGAAGAGGAAGGTATATATCCAGTGACTAAAGAAATCAAGATAGGAAAATGGTCACTACCATAGGAAGAGGAGAGGACGTTCCATGACAGTTGTGCAGCGAGAGAAGGAGAAGAGAGGCAAAGGTCAACAGCTGATCTAGGATTTTGATTGGGATAGACCCTTCTAGTCGGAGAGCCATCATTGAGGATACACAAATTAGTATCATCAATCATGTCAACCAAGTGAGGAGAGAATCTATCACAAAAATAACAACCCCACAGTGTGTGATGGATGTTAAAGTCTCCCATAATCAGTACAGGACTAGGAAGCGAAGAGATAATAGACAAAAGTTCAGGAAAAATCGTAGGAGAAGGATGAGGAATATATACAGAGAGGAATGATATGTTAAAGGCCCTCACAGCAACAACATTAAACTGTTGACTGTGAGGTGGGATAGGGATAAGGGAATAAGGAGTGGAGTACCGGATAAGAATGGCACTACCAGCATACCCATCACTTCTGTCCTCCCTTAAACAGGCAAAACCTGGAACTCGGAAACGGGAACCAGGGGTTAACCATGTCTCCGAGAGGGCAATAATGACAGGATTGTGTGAGGAAATAAGATGAATTAATTCATGCTTTTTTGGATGAATGCTTTTACAATTCCACTGAAGGAAGTTCAGTGGGGCCATTTTTAACTATATTGAAAATTTGCATTAATTTTTGGGCAACGTTGGACGGTAAAGGGACATCATCACAGGAAGATATAATAGAAATGAGGGTTTCAATGAGAGCTAGAAGGAGATCCTTTTTAGGACTGGGAGGATTATCATTATTATTAAGGGCACAGCCATTAGGGAGAGGGGAAGAACAATTGCTAACAATTGCTTGATGAGCTTGTCTATCATATCCTTTCGCTAAAGGAGCTTGGGGACGTGGAGAACGGTAAACTGTTTGGCGATATGATCTGGAGGAAGAGGGTTGAGGTTGAATTGGACAAGAGGGAGTATTAGTGTAAGTGGGTAGGGAGAACATCTCCTTAGCAACATCTGCATATGAGCGCTGTACAGAAGGAAAACGGGAGGATGCTTCCATATAGGAGACATTCTCTTGTGACATTACCATCTTAATTGACTGTTGTCTAAGGAATTCAGGGCAATCTTTGTCTGTGGCAAAATGTTTGCTAGTGCAATGTATACATGTAGAATTCTCCTTAGTAATATTACATGCATCCCCAGTATGTGGTTGGGAACACCTGTAACACCTTGGCTTAGATCTGCATTGAGATTTAATGTGACCAAAGCGGCAACAATTAAGGCACTGTATAGTGGGAAGTTTATATGTCTCAACAGGGAGGGAAGTGTGGTAAGAGTACACTTTCTCTGGTAGCATTTGTCCCCTGAATGTCATAGCGACCGACTGAGTCGGTATCCAGGTAACAATGCCTTCGTTTACATTCTTACGATTCAAACGTCTAGCTTTCATGACCTTACCACAGCCAGGAGGGAGTTCTAATGACTCGATGAATTCATCCATAGCCCAGTCAACAGGGACTCCTTTGATAAGACCCATACGAGTAATATTAAATGTGGGAATAACTGCTACATATTTGCATCTACTGAGAACTGGATTTATTAAAAAGTTATTAGCAGCCTCAGCAGAAGAGAATTGGACAGCGATTTTGTTGCGACCGACATTTTTAACTCCATCGTTGATTATATTAGGTATTTTATTATTATGCAAAAATTGACCGAACTTGATGGCTCTTATGGTTGTTCCCGCTGCAGGGTCAGGAGTTTCCCTGGAGACATAGACTATAAATGGACCCTTGTCATCGTCATTATAGGAAGGAGGACCTTCGGTCATAGAGGGATTTATATATACATTTTGGATTGACGGGGTGGCAGTATCAGGATTGTGAATAGTTTTTTTAATTGCCGAATTAGTATCAGGAGTTGAGACTTCCCCTTGACGCTTACGAGAAACACCCTCAGAACTTAACAAAGTGGAGCCTCCGGGATCCGGGGGCTCCGACGGTGGATCACCATCCATGCTTAAACCTAACCTACCTTTATTAAAACACACACAAATAAGTATATAAACCAATCACCAATAAACCACTTAATTCACTACGAGAGTTAACACCTTCGACACTTAATTATATCAAAAACTTAAAAGAAAGATGAGAATTTATATTAAAAAAAATACCGATCTCACTAACACGTGCGTAAGCCTAAACAACGTGACATCGACTCAACATAATTCTAAAAGCGCCGAACAATCTAAGTTACAAGTTTCAACTCCGCTAACTATTTCCGACTTAAGCAACAGAATGCAAGAAAATATTGTATATAATTGTATTGTATGTGTATTTTAATAATTCATTTCCTCTAACGGCTTCATAGATTTTGATGATTTTTTTTATATATGGGGCACCAAGGCGGTTCTAAGCTATATTTGGACGTGGTAGATATGTTGTTATCGAGATATTTTTAATGCAATATTTTATCTGTTTCATATTTTAATAAAAAAAAAAAAATATCTATGGCATTGGTTATATGCATCGATATGTATGTATATATAGTGCCCTCCAAAAGTTAGTTGAAATCATCAATAATGTAAGAAATGTAAGAAAACTATAATATAACCAAATAAAATCGTGGATTTAATAACTATTTATTAAAATATAATCAATTTAGAATATTTCTATTAATAAAACAATCATAAATATTTTAATAATTACAATTTATGTAAATAAACAGTAAAGTTACGATGCCAAAAGTTAGTTGAAATTGTTGAAAAAATATTATACGGATTATGTCTTTACCAATATCTTAATTTTTAATATTTCGTATGACCACCATTATTTTGCAGTACTGTTTTGAGTCATCTAGGCACTGATTCTACAAGATTTTGTAATGTTTTGTCTGGTATAGTCGACCATGTTTCAAGAACTTTATTTTAAAATAAATTTCTGTTGCGCCTTACGGAAATAGGGATGCTGCGGTATAATTCATCCCACAAATGTTTAATGAGGTTAAGATCAGGTGACATTGAAGGCCATTCCAGTAAGATCGCTTTGTTATATTCAAAATACTCTCTAGTTATCCTTGCTGTATACTTCGGTTCGTTGTCTTGTTGGACCTCGAAAGTCCGACCTAACCCCATTGTTTCAGCAGATTGTTTTAAATTGTCACTCAAAATATTACAATAGATCTGTGCTATCATTCTGCCTTTAATTATTTGCAGTCGGCTTACACCATACCGAGAAAAACACCCCCAATGACATCACACTCCCACCGCCGTGTTTGACAGTATGCTGCAAGTATTTGTCGTTGTAAGAATTATAATTGCTACTGCGCCATACAGTTTGCCGACGTCGATTTCCATGTAGTTGGAACTCTGATTCATCGCTAAAGGGAACTTTCTTCCAAAAATCTATTGGCTTATCCGAATACTTGAGGGCAGACACCAATCTTCGTTTTTTGGATCGATGTTATTAAAGGTTCTTTTTGGCAACCTGACCTCGTAAATAAGCATCATGCAGGCGTCGCCTGATAGTAGTTTCAGATACCGAGGTTCCTGCTTCCTGTAACTGATCTTTGATCTTTCGTATCATAATCCTGGGATTGATTTGACACTGCCGCACTATTTGTCGATCATCAATAGAAGTAGTAGCCCTAGGACGCCCCGACCGTAGCCTATCTGCAAGACTAAGATATTTTAATGTCTTTTTTATTATTTTTCGCACCTTTTAGTACTAACTTAAATAATTTTCCCCACGGTACTAAAGTTTTTAATTTTTTTGTATTCACACACAATCTTTGTTCTCTCTTCTGTAGTTAGTTTTCGCCTCGAAGCCATTATTTATTCGTACTCAGTTAAATCACCTTATAATATCTAATTATTTAATGAAAACTACTTACACTGCTCTAACAATATTAATAAATAAGTTTAAAATCGCGAGTGTATCGTAAACTGGTGATAGATTCCTACTTCAACTGACTTTTGACACACTTAATTCAAGTAGTGAGCAAATAAACATGTATTATGGAAGACAACAAAATGAATTTCGGTGAATTCCCAACTGTATGTATTAGAATAGTGTATATGAACATAAATAGTAAACAGTTCAATAATTGAAACCGCATATTTTAGAAAATATATGACAACATTGATGAGGCCAATAAATTTCAACTAACTTTTGGAGGGCACGTATTTCAATAATCTATACATTTAATAGAATTGTAGCTAAGCCAAATTTATACATTAAATATTTTTTGGAATAACTTATTGAAATAGACTTTATTATCAATACAGAAGCCAAATCTATAGTTTTTAGAATTTTTGTCTGGTTGTCTGTCTGTTATCGCATCACGGGAAAACCACTAGACAGATTTTGATGAAATTTGGTATGATGATTGTTTACCCGGGTCAACATACAGGATACTTTTTACTGCGGGAAAATATCTCATCTCTGAGCAAAACGTTAAAACGTAACGAGGGACGAACCCAAGCGGAGCGAGGGTGGGTTGCTATAGTACTGAATAAAAGATGATATTTCAAAAAATAGATTTCACTAATGAGGTCTGCAGGACAAGGTTCGCCAGTTATTTATTAAATTACGTACTTCTTTCAAGCTACCTTCACTCTGAGCACCTATTTGTAATTTTTGCAACATTTATATAAGTAACTTCTTGCTAGCTTTGAAGAGTTTTAGAGGATCTAGAATTATGGTATCCTCTGGCCCAAAATGTATGTATATTGTGACCGTACGTAAACTAAGCGACAAGATTTCGATGTTTGTTCGAAAATATTAAGGTATTTAGGCAGTAAATTAATACATAATATACTTAAAAAACGTAAGCCATGCACAGTCGAGTAAAATCTGGACACTATTAAATACACTTTTTTTTATCTTGTGATTTGATTTGTATCGGCTGGAACCTACTTCGAAAATATCCGATAAGGTACCTATAGTAAAAAAAAACTACCAATCAGTATTTTTTTTACTTTTTAGTGTTTTTTTTTCTTTGTAGTCGTTTTTTTTTTAGCAAAGTAAGAAGAAAGTATTTTATTTCAAAATTCAGTAGGCGAAAAGTCAATCATCCCCTGTTTTCTTCACCTAAGGGTGGATTTTTTTTTTTCAAATTTAAATGGTACTAACTTTGAGGTATACCAATAAAAAAAAGAATCATCAAAATCCGACTGCACAGTAAAAAGTTATACGTGGTCAAACATAAAAACAAAACAAATATACCTATTGAATTAAGAACTCCTTTCTTTTCTTCATCGGTTAAAAAATTGATAATTTCTTTCATAAAATTAGTATGTAAAGGCTAATAATTAAATTATTTATAAAATACTCTTTAAATCACTTTATAATTAAAGTACTGAACTAACATCTATAGAAATTTGGGAACGTTAAGAATGGTTAGACTCACCGTTGAAACTAATCGCAAGGCAAAGGGGAAGTTTTAATCGGGCGTTCTAGACTACGGTGTAAGTCTACCAAGATCTGCCTTTGAGAGTTCTATATATTTAGTTTAGGTTGATTTACTATTGAGTGTTTTACTGTACTACATAGAATGTTGCAAATCTATTACTAGCGAATTATCCTTGCTCCGCTCGGATTCGTCCCTAGGTACGTTTTAAGGTTTACTATAGATTATCTATAGTAATCCTTAAAACGTACCTAGGGACGTATATTATAACCGTACCAAATTTCATCAAAATCTGTCCAATGCTCTGTATCGATAATAATGAATATTTCAATAAGATTTTCCAAAAAATATTTAATGTACACATGTACAGATTCGACTCAGAATTTTATTATATATATATATATATATATATATATATATATATATATATATATATATATATATATATATATATGTGTGTGTGTGTGTGTGTGTGTGTGCGTGCGTGCGTGCGTGCGCTGGCTGGATAGATAAGGATATAGTATGATTGTAATTATGTGATATGGTGATTATGTGATTATGGAACCTTCTCCGTCATAATCACTTATGTCACTCAACCACGATGCACCGACAGCTGGCCGCCAACCTTCATAAGAACCTCTCACAGCCCATTCTACTATCGGAGAAATACCAAGAACAACCATCCGCCTTTCGGTTACCGGTTGCTATTGGAATACTTGATAAATTAAGCATACATACAAAACGTTCAAAAAACTTTCATCTAAGATGAAATAACTTAATCTAGCAAACGCTTTAAAAAATGTTAAAGAACTTTCATTTTCTAAAGAATATTACACTATAAACAATTTTCTAGAAGATAACAAACACACCTTGGGAATCTTATGAAAACTGTATTAAAATTTGTAATTTTTTATATTTAATATAAAATATACTCTAAGTTCGCATATTTTTCCCGTACTGCTAGAAGCGGTAAAAAACCTTGGAATTTTCCAGCATTTTTTCGCTAGTGCTTATTTTTAAAATGGCAATGAAGAAATTTTAATTAGAAATTTATATGTAGGTATATAACTGTACAATAATGACAACTTTATTGAAAAAAAACTTATGTCGATTACAAGGCACTTAAAAGTAAAAAATTAAATATAATCAGGATTTTTTCTTTATATTTAGTACTTAAACAGATATTTTCCGAGTCGATGCCAGTCAAGGCAAGTAATAGTCATTCCATAACAGGGGAGAATAGAAATTTCAATGAGAACACCTGTTCTCTCTTCATTTCCTTCGTCTTTCGCCTCTGCGTACGTGCAAGGAAAAAAACTTTGCATATATGACTGAAATTTAAAAATTAAAATTCATAAGAAGTTTTAATAATCTATGTAAATATCATTGTCATATACCAGCATTTGCATTTACCATTCGTCTCAGACTGCTAACACAAACATCGTTAATAAACCTGCATATCTTGGAGGAACTTTGGAGGTATACCCACTCCTAAACTTGCAATCCTTGTCACTAATTAGAATTGACAAAGTTGAATACGATGCCTTATTAAATAGTTAATAATACTAAAAAGTTCCTGTATAGGGAGAATAATTAAATTGGTAAACGCTCAATAATTGAAACTCATATTATTAATATGTATTCAGCCCTTTTTAAGGCAGTGGTAGCCCAGTGGTAACGCGCTCGCTTGGGAAACCGAGTGAAGCGGGTTCAAATCCCGATTCTCGCACCTCTGATATTTTCATGTGCGAATCATTTCTAACATGATTACCACTTGCCTTACGGTGAAGGAAAACATCGTGAGAAAACCTGCATGTCTAAGAAAACTTAGCAAGTTTTCGAAAGACATGTGAAATCCGCCAATCCGCACTTAGCCAGCGTGGTGGACTATGGCCTGATTCCCCTCGTATTGAAGGGAGGCCCGAGCCCAGCAGTGGGACGTTAAAAAGGGCTGAATACATTATTAATATAACAATATCCTTTTAGGTTAATATAAATAAGTATGGTATAAAATACAAGATTTTTTTTAATCTGACTAGTATTTATGGAAATTAGCCAGTTCAAATATACAAATAGCAAAAAAAAACTTCGGTTAAAAGATTTGTGTAGAGGAAATCAATAGAAGATCGCAAATGCTACGCCTGAGTCCTGCATGAAAACATTTACCTTTAAAGGTAATAAGAACTTCTTGATATATAAGATTTCGATGTACATGTATTCGTAATTTTTCTTCTATATATTGTTTTTTTTTTTATTATTTCTCACATACAGAAATGGGCGTTCTAGAACTGGGACAGAAAAAGGTCTTCTTAAATAAGATTAATGTACAGTGAGAGCTTCTATCACTTCCATGTATAATAGAAATTCATTTTCTTGAAAGGAAAATATATTTTATTCATTATGAAATGATACATTTTTAGAGTTCCGTACGCCAACGGAACCCTATTACTAAGCCTCCGCTGTCCGCCCGTCCATATATCAAATGGCTGTATCTCATGAACCGTAATAGGTAGAAAGTTGAAATTTTCATAGAATATAGTTTTATTGCCACAATAACAACAAATTATAAAAAACCAAGACTACGAATTTCAAAAAGGTTGCCATGCAAATTAAAAAGGAATTACGTTATTGAACCCTTCGTATGCGAATCCGACTCACACTTGACCGTTTTTTTTTTTTAATTAAGTTGTTGTGAAATTAGGGTCTGGACGACACAATGGCGCGTTTAAAATATATTAAAAACTAAAAACTCTTCAAGCAACATTGTTAATACAATGTAGTAACAATCATAACTCTTCACAGAACCACGTGTCGCCATAAATCTGACCAAATGAAATACGACACCGCGCAGTAATCTCTCATCTTAACGCCTGTCTTGGAATCCAACCGTGTAATTCATGCTTGACACACGTTAAAATTTTTGAAGTTATTTCAAATGTATTCCTTAGAAAATTAGAATTTATTTATTATGATATGTTAAATAAGAGGTTAATGTTTTTTTTATATGTGTAAAATGAGTTCTAAAACTACTGAATAGATTCTGAGCATTACGTCCATAATTGAAAATTGTTACGAACAACCTAAGAGTGAAGTTGTTCTATTTAAAACTAGCGGCTCACCCTCGCTTCGTTCGGGTTCGTCATTAGGTACGTTTTACATAGATATTTAAAATAGTTAATTGCCAGCGTTAGCCATATAAATTTGAATACTTTTTTTTAATTTTTCTGATGTTTTAATACTTATTAGACTAAGAGAAATTCAAAAAATCAAATATTATAAAAATTGATCCAGCCGTTCTAGAATTATAAATCGTGTAACTTACACGACTTTGTTATATATATAATATTTATAATATGTATATATTTAAAAATATATATGTATAGTCTATCTATCAGGTATCCATAACACAAGTCTCGTAGCTTACCGTGGAACTAGATGATATATAATAATATAATTACGACAGTCCCATTATAGGTATATGTAGATACTAATGTAAATCTAAATCAAGGAAGCAAACTGCTCTCTGTTGATTTGAACTTCAATTTAATTCTTTATATATTGTCTGTAGAATACTTAATAGAGATCAACGTAGAGTTCCGTTTTCTAGAAGAAATATTGAGGTTTTTTCTTAGAATAAAACGTATTAATTTGCTTTACATGTTTTAAGACCGGATTGGAACCAATAGATAGAAGGACATAAATTATTTTGTGTGAAAAAAAAGCTTTACGAAAATCTGTTCAGTCATTAGTAATAAGTGTAGCTTCTATTATTTATAACTAAATAGTCTCTAATTTCGAAACTACCTTAAATGCAGATGTTAAAAATTAAGTATATCTTCCTTTTGAAAACTGTTTTAAATATGAATAAAATTGAAATACATAATATAGCACAATATTTTTGACTTTTACATATATTTTTCTAGTTTTTAAAGTATATACAAAAATAAGTTCATCTTTATAAGCTTATAGTCATTTTAAGACGACGTCTTAAAGCTCTTCCGGTCACTTTAAGATAAGTCTGTGTCTCTCAAGCAGGATCTCGAGTAAATTTGATTTGTTGATTCAGTTTGCACTTTAATTCTTACGATTGGCAAAATCCTAATGGACTATAACAAAGGTCTACAAATATTATACAATCTATTATTATTAAATTATTGCCTCACTGGGTTAGTTGCTAGCATGTACGGCCGTAGATCCGGAAGTCCTGGGTTCAAATCCCGGCTTGAGCTAAGTTTAATTATAGAGTTTTTCTTTTCAGAAAGTCTCAGTAATAAGCCCGAAGTTGGAAAGTTGGCGATGTTACACCCCCATCCCTCGGAGAGCACGTTAAGTCATCGGTCCTACACCTGATCTCTTACCGGTCATATCGAAGTATCATTCCATCAGACTTTGAGAGTGAAAAGGAATAGAGAGTGTACTGGTATCTATGTGTACACTTGTGCACTATAATATCTCCTGCACAGTTTGCTAGTCTCAGTGAGATTGGCCGCCGTGGTCCGAATTGATTAGGAGGACATCATCTTTAAATTATATTATTATAGGCCATAGTCCACCACGCTCGCCAAGTGCGGGTTGGCGGACTTCACATGTCTTTCGAAAACTTGCTAGGTTCTCTCAGACGTGCAGGTTTCCTCACGATGTTTTCCTTCACCATTAAGACAACTGGCAGTAATGTCGGAAATGGTTCGCACATGAAAATATTAGAGGTACGAGACCCTGGATTTCAACCCGCTTCACTCGGTTTCCCAAGCGAGCGCGTTACCACTGGACTACTATTGCCTTATATTTTTCTACTTATATATTTCTTTAAAGGAAAGAAATAAAACCTATTCGATTTACGCTCAATTTTCACATAAAGAGAATTTGTGTCTCAGCCAATCTCTTTCTGCAAACACCGTTGTTTACGCAGTTTACATGCAGCCTTTTAAGATACAATATCCGCTATACTCCGTAAGCTGCTATCTCAATGTGGCATCTACTTACTATATTCTGCTGAAATTGTTCTATAAAACTATATATCATATCTATACATATAATAAAATTCTAACTAAAACGAATCTATACATTAAATATTTTTTGAAAAATCTTATTGAAATAGTCATTATTATAATAATAATTATCGATAATTATCGATACGGAGGCCAAATCTATTATTGTTTTTAGATTTTTTGTCTGTCTGTCTAGGAACGCATCACGAGAAAACTACTGGACATATTTTGATGAAATTTGGTATGATGATAGCTGATCCAGTCAACATATTATTGTAGTGTACTTTTTACTGCAGGAAACTATCTCATTTCTGAAAAATCTATACTAAACGTTTAAAAGGCACTAGGGACGAACCCGAGCGGAGCGAGAGCGAGTCGTTAGTTAAGAATATAAGATACGAAATTTAAATATGACAATTATACTATCCATCAAGCATGAAATATGCTAGTCGGGCTTGATGATATTGAGTATCCCGCAGTAAAAAGTATCCTTTACAACATATGATGATAATGGGTCTGGGTCAACACCCAGACCCATTATCATCATACCAAACTTCATTAAAATCTGTCCATTGGCTTTCTCGTGATGCGTTCCCAGACAGACAGACAAACAAAAATTCTAAAAACTATAGATTCGGCCTCTGTATCAATATTAATGACTATTTAAATAAGATTTTCCAAAAAATATTCAATGTACAAATTTGACTCAGTTAAAATCTTTACTAATATTATAAAGCTGAAGAGTTTGTTTGTTTGTTTGTTTGGTTGAACGCGCTAATCTCAGGAACTACTAATCCGATTTGAAAAATTCTTTTTGCATTAGATAGCCCGTTAACTGAGGAAGGCTATAGGCTATATATCATCCCGGAAAAATGTACGGTTCCCGTGGGATAGATTTGTTTTTGTCTAGGGACGAACCCGAAGCGAAGCGAGGGTGAGTCGCTAGTTTTATTATAAGTATAGATTACTTACTATAAATACATATAAAAATAAAATTAGATAATAACTGTTAGTTACTAGTCAAATACAAAATAAATATATATTCTTGCCAACAAACTCGTTTCTCTTAAGACCTCTCCGATTCCCATTAATATAGGCGTGATAATTAAACAATTTATGATGCAATAACACCGAAATGTACCGGCAAATAAAATAAAGGCGGTATATCAAAATGAATATTATTCCCGCAGCTTTAGACGAGTTAATTAATTATTTTCTTTATTATATCTTAATTAAAATGTTAGAAACGTCAAGATGTAGATTGGCCGATAGATTACTTTGAATTAATTTGTTTGAAGCAATTTGTTATGACTTTGTAAGTTCAAATTTCTAGTACTTTAAATTAAATGTAGAGCTTTGTTAATGGAGGTTATTAAATTTTAAAATATTTGTTACAAACAGGTCAAAATTATTATTGTTATTTATTATCTCCACTGGCTTTGAGTTTTTACTATTAAAATTAAGGACAATGGTAGTCCAGGGTTACGCGCTCGCTAGGGAAGCGGGTTCGAATTCCGAGTCTCGCTTGATATTTTCATGTGCGAATCATTTCCAACATGATTACCACTTGTCATACGGTAAAGGAAAATATCGTGAGGAAACCTGCGTGTCTGAGACAACCTAACCCGCACTTGGCCAGCGTGGGAGGTCCGTGCCCGATAGTGAGACGTTAAAAAAAAGGCTGAATACACTATAAAATACGAAAGTAAAAAAATATTTGCAGGTGTGTATTTTTGTTACTTCTTCACGCTATAGTAGTTCGAATTAATTGAAATTCGAAATAAAGATAGTTTATATCTAGAAAAAATACACATAAGCTACTTTTTATCGACGTACCATGCAAGCGAAGCCGCGGGTAGCAACTAGTATTTAATGCATAATTTGATAGATATATAGTTATGTAATAATTATATAGATGAAGTGAAAATGTAGCATGGTTTGCGGTCTTTCTAATGGAAATTTTTATTCAAGAATGGCAAAAGTTTTATAATTTGCTTATCTTTCTCTTATTCATTTGTTAGAGTTCTTTGTAAACAATAGAAAATGACTTTCTCACATTTTAAGTAGTTTTCTTGCGAATTAAGGTCTTGTTGAAGTAATGGATACAAAGTTATGATAGAAAAGTATAAGTTATATTATTTTACTTAACATTATAAGATTTATCTATACTAATATTATAAATATGAAAGTTTAGATGTTTGGATGTTTGTTACTCAATCACGCCAGAACGGCTGAACGGATCTGGATGTAATTTGGGACAGAGATAGATTATACTTAGGAATAGCATATAGGCTTTTTATCCCGGAAAAATGTATGGTTCCCGTGGGATAGATTTGATTTGTTTTTCTAGAAGTACATATAATTAGAAATCTTTCGAAGATAATAATAAATAATTTCAAATATTTTTTAAATAAATGTTTAAGCCCCAACTTATACCAATAATATAAATGTCTTTGTTTGTCTGTATGTTGATTTTTCAGGTATAAATCGCTGAATAAATTTCGATGAAATTTGACAAAAGCATAGATTGTATTCTGGAGACACTATTTTTATCCAGAAATATAACATTTCTATGCTACAATTTAGGCCAAAAAAGTACCATGAGATTATTTACACAGTGAATCACAGACTACTACTATCATAAACACATAGTTTATATGTATGAACGTATATTTGTTACCCTTTTATGTTGCAACGGCTGGAATAATTTGGATGGAATTTATGTAGACAGACCAATACTATGATCTACTGTAATAAATATGATGATGTCCTCCTGACCGATTCCGGCCACGGCGGCCAATCTCATTGAGACTAGCCAACTGCGCAGGAGATATTATAGTGCACAAGTGTACGCGCAGACACAAGTGCACTCTCTATTCCTGTCACTCTCATACTCCGGTGGGACGACTACTCGACACGACCGGTGAGAGTTAAGGCGCAGGACCGACGGCTTTACGTGCTCTCCGAGGCACGGGGGTGAAACACCGCCAACTTCCAAACTCCGGGCTGTTACTGAGGCTTACTATACAGAAAGACTCAATAACTAAACTTGGCCCGACCCGGGACTCGAACCCAGGACCTCAGGATGTGCAGCCGTACATGCTAGCCACTACACCACCGAGGCAGTTAAAATATAACTTATATAAATATACATTTGTTGGGACATTAACACACAGCACCATCTAGTTCCATGATAAGCTACGAGGCCTGTGTTATGGATACCAGATAGTTGATACACTACAAATTACATAATTTTAAATGCATACATATTATAAATACAAACACCCACGGTTTGAGTACAAACATTCGTGCACATCACACAAATGAATGCCCCCAGCGGGACTCGAACCCGCGACCGCTGGCACAGCAAGTAGGGTCACTATAAACTGAGCCAAACGTATAGTCCGTCGTAAATACACTACTGTTAGTAATAAAATTAGCCAAAAGATGGCGCTGTCTGCATATATTATTTAAATAAAACTTCCTTCTTTTTAATTATGTGACTGGCCCGACTTGGATAACGTAGGATGAGAAGGCTAAGACGGGAGCGAAGCGTAGTGTTAAGTCTTTTTTTGTATTTCAAATCCACAATGTCCAATGAGTGCTATAACCAACATTTACCAACAATCGTTAGTAAAACTTAACATGTACTAAACTTTGATGGTAAAAGCCCGAAACATCCATCTACTTTTTATAAAATCTTTACATTTACCAACTCGTATTGGTAAATTCTAAAATTTACTCGTAAAACCTAAGTTACCACTATACGGGCTATTGCAGCAACATACATATATGTATGTATATTATTATAAATAAAATAGATATCTAGGGACGCGTGAGGCGAGAGTCTCTAGTTTTTCTTTAATACTGTGGCTTATTTTGATAATGCAATACGAGTATACACCTTATAATAAAAGTTTTATTAGCCAGTAAGGCTTAAATAAAGTTGCCATATACCACAAGTTGACCGCGAAAACATGTATTATACTGTAACACACTCGTTCACGCATGTTAGCACGCAGCTTTCCCTGTGGCTACAAAATAACCATATAACAATACAATATTTAGAAAACTCAACTCTATGATATGATATTATGGTTGATATTTGAATAATTATACCTTTATAGTTTGAACTGAATTGTATTTATAAGAACTCCCTCTGTCTGGAGGCGAAATTGCGCGTCCGAGCGTGCCGTTGGACGATGCGATGTAAATTACATGGTCGATATCTGATTCAGTATTATTATGGTGAATTTATTTTTTTGCATTCTTAACTTAGCTTTTTTTATGAAATGTAAGTTTTAAGCGTTTATTGATGTGAAGCTTTTAAGCTTTGGGTGCTTTGTTTGTTAGCTCAAAACTTTGAAGAAAGGTGTAGAAATATTCTATAGCTAACACAGCCTTCTTATCAACGCTGGTCAAGTGCAGGTCATCGGCCTTCACGTTTTCGATAGCTATGTTCCCTCGAACGGCAAAGGTAAGGAAATTCCTTTGTCGTAAGACGAGTGGTTATTGAAAATGTTTTGGATAGGAGGCTATCAGAGATCTAAAATCTGGAATTTAAATCGGCTTTGCTTTGGTTTTCCAAGCGAGCGCATTACCTGGGCTACCACTGCCAATTAAAGCTGATACATTTTAATGTCCTCCTGAGCGATATTGGCCACATAGACCAATTTCACTAAAACTAGCCAACGGCGCAGGAGATATTATAGTGCACAAGTGTACGCGCAGACACAATTGCACTCTTTATTCCTGTCGGACACATATTTCGGTGGAATAAAAATTCGACAAATGGAAGAAATACCGCCAACTTACCAACTCCGGGCTGTTACTGAGACTTTCTTATCAAAAAGACTCAATAACTAAACTTGTACCGACCAGGGACTCAAACCCAGGTAATCCGGATCTGCAGCCACATTTGTAGCCACTACACCACCGAGACAGTTAATTTAATTTTGAAACTGTCGCTGCCCTCTTTGATACTCCGTATACGAACTGTATGGGAACTATTGATATAATATAATTTCCATACATCTATAAGTTTTCCTTTATCGATAGCGATTGTATAATATTAATTTATCTATGCTTGCAAAGCGAATTTACATCTAGCACCCAATAAATCAAAATGAAGGATATAGCGTATTGTTTAACAATAGCAAGTTTCAAGTTACATGCAAGTGACAGAACAAGTAGTAGTGCTGAACTAATGGCGTCCTCACTAGCTCTGTCACCGCCTCGGCCCGTAAGCTTTATTGCAATTAAGCTCTTTGTCTTAAAGCACATTTATACATATGTATGTACATACTATATGAATATTTTATATATACAGAATATACTTAATACTTATATAAAGATACTTTTTAGGGTATATTTGTATTAAACTGTTTTTACGCGATATGATCAAACAAAGAGTCCTAAAATTAGGTTTGGTTGAAAAAATCATTTCTCTCGAAACTGTTATATCACATCAAAATATACTTTATTCAAATAAACTTTTAGAAGCATTTTTGAATCGTCAATTTTACATTTTAAATTAAATGAAATGTCAATGTAGTCAGTCCGTGGGACTACCACCGGCTCGGAAGACAGTTTTGCTGAGAAGAACCGGCGAGAAACTCAACAGTTGCTTTTTTAAAATAATAATTATTTACAATATTGTAATACAATAATTATCTACTTATCCTATATGAGACCCAACCAGACATTAGTTCTACACATTGAATCAAAAAAATCTTATCTAACATTTTAAAGACCCCAAATGAAACAAAATGGCTGTAAAATAAAATAGATGATTTAATAGCAACATTATAACATAGGATTGCTTATAGTGAATACATTTTAGATTTTTCACGTTAAGTAATAAATATATATGTTCGGACATTAATATATAGCACTATCTATTTCCATGGTAAGCTACGAGGCTTATGTTATGGATACCAGATAATTAATATACTACACATATATAACTATAAACGCATACATATTATAAATATAAACACCCATGACTGGAGTACAAGCATTCATGCTCATCACACAAATGAATGCCCCGAGCGGGACTCAAACCCGTGACCGCTGACACAGCAAGTAGGGTCACTACAAACTGAACCAAACGTGTCGTCAAACGTTAAACAACCAGTATTCCCAGTAAACCCAAAACATTCCATAAGTACTTTTCAAAACCAATATTTAAAAAAATGCTAAAATGGTAACCGGAAATAACTACGAAATAGTTGAACTTAAGATAAAATAATCAAACGACTGACTCGAATTGGCCGACTGAAGCCTAACCCACGCATGACTGCCTTCCCTTTGTTAATATGAACGTATCGCACCTCGTCCGTGCGATAAACCAGACATGACACATTACTGCCTGTAGGGTAAACCGATTATTTTACTAGATTACTCCTCCCAGTGAAGTTAGAGGATTTGGATTCTTACTAAAATTATAAATGTACTAGCGACTTACCCTCGATTTGCTCGGTTTTTTTAGCGCAGAAGCTTCTTCTCTATACTATAATTAAGCAGTAACTTAGCGAAATCAGTACATGAAATATTTTTTATAAACAATGACTGTAACGTATTATGTACACAATAAAGGCCCCAAAACAATAGTTATTTAAAAAAGTCTGTCTGTCTGTATGTCTGTAAAAAGTACTGAACCAATTTTAACGAAATTTGGTGAAGTGATAACTTATTACTCGGGACAACATTTAGGATACCTTTTACTTCAAGATTTTTTTTTTCCACGGGAAAACAGAATAACTGGTTTTATCGATTCATCTTTAGAAACCTTCCGCTGGCTAAACCTTAAGAGGTACATCAAAACAATGTACTAGAAAATAGTAGGTCTTATAAAGGCCTTCAGAAAAGTTGTTTATCTCCTAAAGCACACTCGCAATAACTATTTTTTATTATGTATTAAAGGCAATGTCGCGACTCATAGACTTATTAACGTTCAGGTCAAGCTGATGATGACAGACTAGCTTTATATATCCATACTTATATTAAATGCTAAAGTAACTCTGTCTATATGTCTGTCTGTCTGTCCGTCACCTTTTCACGCTTAATCCGTTGAACCGATTTAGATGAAATTTGATGGGATTGTCATCCCGGAAAACATATCATATTATCAAAGGGTGAAAAGGGGGGTGGAAGTTTAAATGAGGAATCAGTCATTTCTTAAGTAAGGAAGAGATTTTTTAAAATTAATTATTATTAATTTTAATAATATACCGCTAAAACATATCTAGGGACGAACTCGAGCGGAGCGAGCTTAAGTCGCTAGTAGCACAATAAAAAACTATAAGCAAGCACAAAATTCCTACGAAATTTAACGCCCCACTTTTCGTATTTAAACTATCTTTGTAATGCAAGATTGCAAGAATACAAAGCAGAGGATATTTGTAGAAACTTGGAATAATGAAGACATTTCACCATCAAAATTTCTGAATATCTTTCTTCGTAGCATTCGCTGGACAAGAGAGAATTTAAATCGATTAAGTATTATTGAGTTGAAACAAAGGGAGTACTGCAAACAATTCGGCAGACGCCACAAACGAGCCAAAACAAGGAATTCAATTGAACGCCCAATAATGTTTCAACCGGATTGTTCAGGCATGCACGGTACTCTTGCGAGTATGCTACACCGCCTCTATGTTGTAAGAAATAAGAGCTACATGAAATCTATACTTAGCAGGTATGTGAGACGGCTGGAAGGCAAACACGGGTGCAGACAAAAGACAATTTACTTTAGATACTGCAGTAATGACAACATTTATTTGAGTAGAGCTCTTTAAATTAGTGTAAGGTGGTGTTTTTGTATAATATTAATTTTGTAAGTCGGTTTTAAACTTAAATAACGATAGAGTTATCATGTATATATAGGCAATAACAGTTCAGTGTTTCGTAACTGTTTGTCAATCAATTTTCTTTTTTTCCATTTCGTAGCTATTGACGAGCTTTATGTTATATATAAAAATTTTGGGAAACAGTTTATTTTTATATGGATACGTAAATTTTATTCATATATGTTTTTCACAAAGAAAAATGGCAAGTTTTTACCTGAAAATTTTAAAACGTTTTAGATTAGGACATACAAATACAAAACTGAATTATTTAATTTATGCTTTTTTTTACTTCGTTAGATTTACATGGCAAAGCCACGAAGCAATGTTTACAAAATAAGCTACTTGATTTTTATTATGTACTTCCGGCTTCGCCTTTCGTAAAAGATTATATAAAAATGTTGCCACAGAAGAAAATAAAATGTCGTATTTATTTTAAATATTTTTATTAAAAGTGTTATGTACATAATTGAATAATGAACTATGTTTTGTTCATTAATCTTACAGCTTTACATATAATGGTTATGGTCGAATTTTAACCATTTGTATTGGGAAATGCATGTATGCAAACCATTACTACAAAAACCAGTACTACACACTAAAACCTCAATAAAATATCCCCCATCTTAATAGGGCGTCGCACTGGGCCAATATTAATACCTGGATAAAAAATTAAAATCAAATAATCAGGGCTATTAATTACTGATTTTGAATGACAAAAACAACAGGACGTAAGAAGAATATTAGCGAAGATATTCCCTGGACAGAATTATATTGTGACATTACGTGGCAAGTTACTTGAAATATATCTTTGTCGCAAACAAAACTGTGTCGAGTGTTAGTGACTTCATTATAATATTGATATTATAAAAATAAAATATAGGTACAAAAATATAAATAGTTATGTATAATATCTTTCTTTGCTTATTATTCTTATGCTTCGTATATAATAAAACTCAAAATCTGTCCGTGTATTGATTTACATGTCTTTAGTACTAAAATATTTTATTATTTACATACTATACTACGAAATATTATATTCATAAAAAAAAATATTTGGACACATAAGCTACTGTTAGAAATACACCCAAACACAACTTAGTCGTTAGTAATAAAAAAATAACAAAATGATATGAAAATGAAATGAAAAATCTATTTCAATTGAGTAAATCAATTGAAATAGATTTTTCAAGTATCTTTGAATCGTCAAGTAAAAATGAGCCAGCTTTGAGCCAGCTTAATTCACTTATAGTGGAAACAATCACAGGCTAAAGTGCAGCCCAAGAAAAACTCAATATTTCTTCATTTAAAAGTTGACTTACAGATTTTTTTATACATTAAAATTTTGTTTTCATCTATAAGAAATTCTTGAATATAGTATGTTCTTTAATAATACATTTTTATATTTTATCTAAAAATTATTTTAAAAACAAGCACTTACATAAAATATTTTAACAATAAATTAGACGACACGTTTGGCTCAGTCTGTAGTGACCCTACTTGCTGTGCCAGCGGTCGAGGGTTCGAGTCCCGTTGGGGGAATTCATTTGTGTGATGTGCACGAATGTTTGTATTCCAGTCATTAGTATTTATATTTATAATATGGATCTATTTAAAGTTATATGTGTGTAGTGTATCAACTATCTGGTATCCATAGAACAAGCCATGTAGCTTACCATGGAATTAATGTCTCAATATATTTATCTCTTGTCTCTTATGAATTAAAAATTCCTGCCAACACTAATAACTCCATGAATTATAATTCGATGAAGGAAGATATCAGAGGCACCATACCATCGTTTCATCGCTATACTAATAAAATATTAAAACTCTCAGCCTAGTTTATAGTTCCGAAAATGATATTAAGTTGACACCTTGTCAAAGCAAGCCCCGAAACGAGAGCTAACGAGCAAACTTTTTAACTTGTGAATAAATTACGTTAGCTTGCGACGGCCCTTAATGAACATTAACAATCTACTGTTAATTTTGAAGATAAATTCCAATGCATCTGTACTTGATGTAAATTAACTAGTTTTTAATGGAACTTTTTACAGCAGACTAACATCCCACGGAAACGCAACTTACTTGCAATAGAAGTACCCTATTTTGTTATTCTCCAATACACAAGTTGCTATGGTAACCTAAGATTTCATTTAGGTCTAGTACTAAAATAATAACAATAATGACCTCTGCACGAGGGTGAAATATCGCCAAATTATTTTTTAACAGAAGAAATTACTGAATAAACAGACCCGGACTTGAACCCAGGACCTCCTGATCTACAGCGGTGCATGCTAAGCACTGGACCGCGAAGACCACGATGCCAGGCCTCAGACCTCAGACTCAATTCGGCTCCATGACTCTAGGTGATCTAGACATTATATTGCGGTGTATGTTACACATTACATTTGCTATGCATTTTTAGTATGTGAAATTTCATCAATTGGATTTTGCGCTTGGCTATCGAATAGCGTACCAGTAAACCTTCATCAGACTTACCCATTATATATTCAGAGAGCGGTAAGTATGATTATATACTCTGTACCATTCACAAGACTGTTCTATATTTAAAAGGTAACTCAATTATTGAATTTAAAAGTACCTACATCTAATCTCTCTATAATAAATATATAAATAATGATTTTTTTGTACATTTGGTAGGTATGAGAAATGGTCGTAAAGTATTTTTCACCCTCCTAACCCCCCCCCCCCCCCTCCCTCTTCCCCACCATTTTTTAATCGCGATTTAAGTATTTTTTTAAGAACATAATCCAAATAATTTAATATTATATAAATACACTAGCGACTCACCCTCGCTCCGCTCGGGCTCGTCCTTTCTTACGTTTTAACGTTTAGTATAGATTTCTCAAAAATGAGATATTTTCCTGAGGTAAAAAGCACCCTATATGTTGACCCGGATAACCAGCTATCACCATACAGAATTTCATGGAAATCCCTCCAGTGGTTTTTCTGTGATGCGGTAACAGACAGACAGACTAATCTAAAAACAATAGATTCGGGATCTGTTTCGATAATAATATCTATTTCAATCACATTTTTCAAAAAATATTTAATGTACAGATTTGGCTTAGTTACAATTTTATTATATATAAATACATAGGGATGAACCCAAGCGAATCGAGGGTGAGTAGCTGTATAACATAAAGCAAAAGAGTTTTTTTTTTAGATTGAACGCGGGCGAAGCCATGGGTTATGCTAGTATTATATAATAGATAACATTTTCTGTAACATATCCCGTAATAATCTAGGTCATAAGTCGTGATAATGCCTGTAATTTTAAGCTCGTGGTTTTCTTACGCTGTTACAGAAGTAATTCTTGCTTGTATGGCCACTTGACAATTGTCTAATGTCTTAATACTAGTACCGGAGAATGCTTTGAGGAGATATAATTTACTTTATCTGTTATTTAAAATACTCTAAATCTAATTACATTAAAAACTAGCGACTCACCCCGCTTCACTCGGGTTCGTCCCTAGGTACATACGTTATAACGGTAAGTACAATGAATAGGTACGGTACGTATAATACATAGGTATAGAAAATAAGGCAGGTTATTTTATATTTTTTCTCTTTATTAAAACTTTCTGCGTACCTTAAGGAACATACAGAAAAAATAAACATCTAGATAGAAAAAATAGACATAAACAGAATCAATAGAGCCGTTCTCGAGTTTTGTGCTTACCAACATTCATTTTTATTTATATAGTAGATAGAAACTGCTACTTTGTAACTTGGTTTGTGTTTACTTCTAAACTCAATTCAATTCTTTTATTTGGTGGCTTCTAGAAACTGCAAAACTCAACGAATTGTCTAAAATTCGGAATAGATGTTTATGTATTTCTATATATTTTCTATAGATATTCGAAGCGAGTAAAGTCGCGAAAAATAATCATGTTTATATTAACTTATATAGCGTTTAATAATCATAGCGCATACTGTTCAAAACAGTGTCGTAAATTTTTAATAACAAAATGAAGTTCAGAAACTTTGCTAGGCTTATCGCTTTAAAGTTTTCGAGCATCGCTAAAACTTTAACACCTAATTTATCAAGAGGCACCTGCAATGGACTTCGGTCCAACTTTCCGATCGCAACGCGCCAATCGATGGGAACTTTATCAAGAATTATAACATAACATTTTGTTTTAAACTTTGTTTAACTGAAGTAATGAATCTATATATAATGTTGTGATGATTTAATTAATTGGTTTATAATTATTGTATTCAGCCCTTTTTAACGTCCCACTGCTGGGTACGGGTCACCCTTCAATGCGACCCTTAGTCTAGTTTATAGTTGCCTTTTAACTTCCCTCTGGACACAGGTCTCCAATGAATGCGAAAGGGATCAGAATGGACTATGGAGTCCACCACGCTAGTCAGATGCGGGCTTGTGGACTTTATACGTCTTTCAAAAACTAGGTTGCAGTTTTTTAGTCAGGCATTCTTACACGTGCAGGTTTTTTTCACGATTTTCCATCTCTCTATTGCAAGTGTTATGTAACTGTTAATCACTAGTATTATCTATACATATAATAAAATTCTGAGTCGAATCTATACATTAAATATTTTTTGAAAAATCTTATTGAAATACTCATTTTTATCGATACAGAGGCGAAATCTATAGTTTTTAGAATTTTTTGTTTGTCTATCTGTCTGTGACCGTATCACAAGGAAACCACTCGATAAATTTTGATGAACTTTCAAGGGTCAACATATAGGATACTTTTTACTGCGTGAAAATATGTTATCTCTGAGAAATCTATACTAAACGTTAAAACGTAACTAGGGACGAACCCGAGTGGAGCGAGGATGAGTCGCTAGTCTTCTAAGATAAATAGTGGAATTTTAGATTTTATCAAAACTTATATTATTATGATAGCATTTAATATTCAAAACAATGCAAAGTGTTGAAAAATATGTACATATGTCCGATCTTTTAATGTTTATATAAATATTCCTTTATATACATTTTTATAACACTGTCTAAACAATCCAAGTAAAATTTACGATGGCATTCTAGTCTACATTATAACCTAGAAAACCCATCTCAGGCAATCCCTAGACACCTTAACACCGCAGTATGATATATTTGTGATATCATATACTAACAAGATGTCCAGTTTCCTAAGACCTCTGTCAGTGAATATTTTCGTACCTGTCATTTTATGTTGAGAGATCAATGTACAGTGGTCAAGATCAGGTATGATACAATAACCATAAATCAAAAGGTCAACTGCCGAAAGTAAAGAATGATCTATGCATAATTCCTCGAGGACTTAAAATGTGAATAATTCGTAATCGGTTTTATATAAAACAAAATCGCTGTTTACCTCTATCTGTTTCTTTGCTTAGTTCTTCTAAACCACGCGAAGGGTTTTGATGCGGTTTTAGAACCATAAATGTTCCTTGTGTATATAATTTGTAAAAATTTTGTACAAAATGACTGAACTATGACAACGTTTTGTCAAAAACGGAAACTGATTTTAGGGTAAACGTTAATTATAAATAAAGGTTCTTATTTTGGCTATAATCATCAGTCATCATCAAATATATTTTTTTATTGATAACAATAAACATCGTCAATAGCAACTAAGCAAAAAAAAAGGAGAATCGGTTGACAAAAAAAGAGAAAAAGTTACTGATCTGTTTTGTCTTTATTAAATTATATTATACAGATGTGTATTTTGCTTTAAATTGAAATATATTTCAACTAGTAGGAGATTCCGATCTATGTGATAGACCCTTCACTCTTTTTCCAGGCGAAATATATTTTTTAAAGAATAAAACATGTTAACAAACATGACCCAAGAGGGTTGTCATTAAAAATTTGCTCCAGACTGTTTTTAATTAAAAAACCTTTAGTCTGGAGGTGTTTTGGTACAACAACCTTATATCATTTAATCCAAACTAATATTATAGATGCGAAAGTAACTCTGTTTGTTTGTTACCTTTTTATTAGTAAACGGCTAAACCAATTTAGATAAAAATTGGTATGGAGATAATTTGAGACTTTGGGAAGGGCATAGGATAGTTTTTACTCTAAAAATCATCCCTTAAGGAGGTGAAAAGGGGAGTGGAACTTTGTACTGGGAATCAATATTATTCCATACTAACCATCTATAATAATAATCCATACTAATTAGTTTGTTATAAAAGGATCATAGACAAAACGTTGTTTTGACGGTTGCAAATATTTAAAGCGCATAGACGTAATCTAAAATTCCACCAGTTAATACCCTATTTTATATAAGCAGCAATTTTATTTTATACATATACACTTACTCGTTTAGCTTCCTTATATCTGAGTACACGTCAAAAATATTTTTAAATTCTACATACACAATTTATAGGTATCGTTTAATATCCTTCGCGTTTCTAAAAGATCAATGTAATCTGGACTCAACTACGAAATACTATGGAAATACGAGGAAAATCCAGAAAATCCAGAATACAAAGAGCTGAGCTATTAAACTGTATACCTGCATATTTATTTTCTAAAGTATCTACTTTAAACATAAACATCATACACTCCTTCAAACTACAGTTACTTGTACAAACGCAAAACGTGCTTTCTATGAGCGCTGTAAACTTTTATCTCACATCTTCAAACTTTCGTGGTTATTTTCTAACCGATTATTCAAAAGTAAGGTAATGTTTCCAAGTGCATTTTTATTAATGTCTAACATTTAGCAAGCTCTGTATTCTAAAGAGCTTTTCAGATTTTAACATATAAGGTATAAAATAGAGAAGATATAAGAAAAAATATTTTGTCATAGTAACTGTAGAGGAATACCCATTTAGTTATTTAAAATTTTAATTACGCTTCCATTTTGACACAAAATGCAAATGAAATATTTAAAAAAAAAACGTAAACCAACTTTTTAATTAAAGCCTAAATAAACAACTTGAATATTTCCTTAAATTTAATCTAGAACGTGAATGACTTCAAATTATTATTCCATATTTAAATTAACTAGTGTTCCCATTTAACATTTAAATTAACTAGCCTAGTGATTTTATTTTGTTGAATGATTTAATAATTTGAGGAGATCTATCAACGAATTTACAAAAAAATTTAGGGTTCCGTACCCGAAGGGTGCAAACGGAGCCTTATTACTAAGCCTACGTTGTAGTGTCCGTCTGTCAGAGGGCTGTATCTCATGAAACGGATTAGGTAGAGAGTTGAAATTTTCACAGAGTATGTATTTCTGTTGACGCTATATCAATAAATAATAAAAATAAAAAATATCCTATGTCCTTTCCAGGGTCTCAAATTATATTCTTAACAAATTTCATCTAAATCGGTCTCGTAGTTTTTGAGTTTATTCGTTACAAACATACAAAAATAAATATCTTTCCTCTTTATAATAGTAGTGCAGAAGTGTAGATTACCATAGTTATTAGCGCTTGACACTTTTACAATATAGGCTTCTTCAGAAGAACGTCCCTACGATATATAATAACAACACATATTGAAAAATGCGCGTAGTGTTCTTATAAACAAAGCAAAGTCAGGTAAATACGCTACTTTAATTTAAAATATTTAACAGACATAAATGTTTACATTTATATATAAATAGTCTTATCGTAATTGTGGAGCACGCAACCTGGCTATATTTTTCAATACGGCTAGGCCGTGCTATACACATAAATCTTGCCCGGCTGCGGGAGATAGCGTCGAACTGCTAAATTAATCTATCTCGAACACAATGCACAATATTTATCGTAAATTTATTAGGACACTGGATCTCCACACATTCAGATCTTATTGTGGTTTGTAATCCTTGAATATACAATAGATGGTAAAATATATTTGTGTGTATGTTTGTAACAAGGCATCTTCACGTCAGGCAAAAGTAATGTAGTTTTTACCTACGTAGCCAATTGTATTCATTCTATCTTTCAGCTGGAAAAAGCTTTTCATGCCCATTAAAAGCTTCGTGTAGTAAAAATTATATAGAGAAAGGTGCTCTTGTATGGACACCATTTTTCATCGATCACAACAATGTTTACTGAAATCTATACGAAATCTATACATACGAGTATAATAAAATTTAACTGAGTCGAATCTGTACATTAAATGGTTTTTGGAAAATCTTATTGAAATAGTCATTATTATCGATAAGGAAGCCGAATCTATAGTGTTTACAATTTTTGTCAGTCTGTCTATCTGTCTGTCTGTGTGTCTGTCTGGATTTTGATGAAATTTGGTATGATAGCTGGTTATCCGGGACAACATTTAGGATACTTTTTACCGCGGAAAAATATCTCATCTCTGAGAAATCTATACTAACCATTAAAACGTACCAAGGTACGAAGTCGAGCGGAGCGGGTAAGTCGCTAGTAATCATATAAATACGGCCAACGGTTTACGAAAGTAGCGTTCAGATTACATAATACCTGTTTTGCAGATTACAGACACAGTAGTCATATGAAGTCTTATAATATTAACTTATTTATATCATTACAATTTAACCAAAAAAAACTATATAATTAAATAATTTAGGCATTTTATTGACAGCTATATTTATTTATAAAAGATGACATTACATTTGTTATAGATTGTTTTACCATTTAACTAACCTGTTGCTTCATGTCTTAGTATCATTACCTGCTATGCTACTATTACCTGCAATAGTTTGATTTACAGCATCTGTTATGTTTCCTTCATCTACCGATAACGTGGAATTATCTACACTGGTCTCAGTTGTGTTAAAAATATCAGGTTCAGTAGTAATTGTCTCATTTTCAAACGTAATAGTAGTTTTAGATAAGTCTGGTTCCTTAAAGGCGTGGTAATCTGAAGACTCAGCTCTGGCTGTAAATATACACGTGGCTACACATTCGTATTCATTCTTGAACATGTTCATATTTGGGAAACACCCTCGCCATACTCCAACTTCGCATCTCGATCCTGGTTTCCAATAGTAGAGAACTTTAACAGGTGGTCTGCCACAATCTTCCCACCTAAAATTGGCGAAGCATGCTTCTGGAGGCACTAGATGAATAAACTTTTAATTAGTTTCGAATAACTTCATTATGAAAAAAATTTTGGGAATATAATGTAATAATAATAATTATCATTTATTTGTATCAAAAGATTAGGTTACATAAAAATACTCTTTACACAACTGTTTCGCTTAAGACATAATATAAAATTATCCAGAAAGAGTGTTTAGAGCTCGTACTAGGAAAGCCTATATTACGATTACCGTTACCGTCCTCTAGATTTACAATATAAAGACCAAGTAGTTAACAGTTACTGAAGTTAGTAGATTATAATGCTAGAAGATACAATAATCAAAAATAAAAGAAATTGTTCGTGCGTGCGTGCGTGCGTGCGTGCGTGCGTGCGTGCATTTTTATGGTCAAATGCATTAAAATTATAAATTCCTTAAAAAAATTGCAGCTCTATTATTTCTATACCTAACTCAGGTAAACATCTTGGTAATTAACTATTATATGTAAGTAATAATTCTCTTTGGGAATATTATGGGAGTAAATGTGAACATAAAGGAAGATATAAACCATCAGTAATTTCTACAGTTGTTTATAGTTTCTCGATTCCATCGCATGAATTTCTCTCGACTATTATCATAGCTTTCTACATTATAAGTGAAATTTTATATTTAACCATAAGTTTACAGTTAACAACAATCGCCAACTTTGTTGCTGACGCTGAAACGTTATTACCACATTAAAACCAGGTCCAGTGTAGGGCATTTGAAATTTATTTTCTCTTTACGATACCTACATTGTCGCTTCTAAGCTCTCGTTAAAAGCTTGTGAGAATCATAAGCTACTGTGTTGACGTCAAGACTAAATTGCGAGTTTAAACGTGTTGTACTATTAGTTTTTTTTACGTTATAATTATATATTTCTTCACTTAATGCGGGATTTGAACCTAAAACCTCGGGTGTGGCTGTCTAATATGTAATGCGACTATTTACATTTAAAGCATATTTTATTATATTATTTTTTTCAATAACTTTTCTGGGTCAAGCTATATGTTCTATAGTAAACGGATTATTCGGAAAAACATAAGAAAGCATCACTAGCGTAGGTATTATAACTATATAATAAACTATGTCAAGAAAAAAATACATATTTTATAAATCATATTATAATTCTCTCAATAATCTTGCCAGGGGTCAAATTTATGTGAACTCAACGTACCTACATACATACATACGTACTTATATATGTATATGTAATAATATAAATAAACTAGATAAAATATAGCGTGAACGTGAATGGGTTTCACGTAATTTAATAAAAATAACTCGCTGTAAAAAATAATCTCTATGACTTTTTTTTTATAAAAAAGAAAATATTGAAGAAATACCTGCATTTATTTTTAAATACATTGCCAACATAAATATGGCCTGAAGATATGACATGGCCTCGAACACAATTTGCAATCTTTTAACAGCCTTATTTCACTTAATTATAAAACTGTTGTAAACTTTTAATTGTACGTAAATTCATTAAGATAGTGAATAATGGTCTCTTATCTTCGATGCGTACACTGCAGAGACGGGAATTTATCACTTTAAAAGTGTTTTCGAAAGTGTAGAGGCTAGCATTATGGCTGCAAATCATAAGGGTTTAAAAGGGTAAGGGTTTTTAAGGGTTTGAACCCTGGCTAGTTACTACTGCTGTTGGTCTTTTCGGTCAATCAATCGAAGAAGATGACAACTGATTCTGACTGACAGTCTGTAGTTGAGAGGTGTGTTACATTCCAATGACCTGTATCCAAGCAAATTATACCTTATATAACCATTGATTCATTTGCTGAGGTTTCCCCTAGTAACAAGATCAGGATATTTTAAATAAATCTATCTTTTCGGGTTCTTTCTCAGATTTATTTTAATTTTAGGTTCCCGAGCTTTTGAATGCTTTACGACAATCATGATCACGGAAGAGACTAAGGTTTTAAACTTCCTAAAAGTCATTATATACCTGCTTTTTTCAGACAGAGCTTACTAATGTTTTCTTGAAATCATTTTGTAAATTTGTGGGTAGGCAGTAGCCACTGTCTGTAAAGTATAATGACTTTTGAGACGGCTAAAACATTAGTCTCTCCCGTGACCATGATTGTTTTAAAGCATTCGGAACGTCAGGACCCAGAAATCAAAATAAATCCACGAAAAAATCCGAAAGGTAATTAATCATAAGTAATAAAAAAATGTTTTACTTATATTGTCAAATACTCACATAAATCTAAGGAAAATATTATAGGATCAGGATAGCGTAAAGACTGTACTTGTCTTTGTTCATACTTGTGCATTGATAAAATTCACTTAGAAGGAAAATATAATTTCAAGATTAACTTCTTATAGATACTTTATTTTTGCCAGAGATCTCGTTATAAACTTGTAAAGTTTCTGTTTGTAATGGGAACAGATGAGTTTTTCAGGTCATAAGCATTTATTAAAAACTTTTTAGCGGTTTGTTTGTCTGAATTAGTCTAGTCTTGGAGTTTGTAACCATGTGCCAATACTTTGTTTCTATGCGAGAGGCTAAACAATAACGTTATCTACAGTACACCAATCTACACTAATATTATAAAGAGGTAAAGTTTGTAAGTGTGCGAGTTTGTTTGTAATGGATAAACTAAAAATCCGCTAATTCGATTTAGATGAAATTTGGTAAGAAGATAGTTTGAGATCCTGGAAAAGACATAGGACTTTTTATCCCAAAAATCATCCTTTAAGGGGATGAAAAGGGGGATGAAATTTTGTATGCCGAATAAATCATTTCTCAAGTTCAGTCGCTATTGAATAACAAACATCCAAACTTTCACATGTATAATATTAGTAAGATTATCAAAACGAAATTTACCTTTAAAATTTGCTTTCACAAAACATAACAAATAGTTAAAAATAACAGTTTAAAAATACATGTATACAATATATTCCAAAGTAATTTAATTTATTAAACGCTCTCACAAAGCTCATGCATTATTTAATCGATAAATATAATTAAAGTACGTCACTAAAATTAATTCTGTTATAGTGGACGAAGACTGTTTTAAATTTAAAGTCAATTAGCGCAACCACATTCATTCATTCGACTTTTGATACGACTATTTAATATGTTTTTCAGTAAAATTCAAACAGTTTTCCTTTGTTTTCATACATGTACTCGTATAACGTATTGAGCCGCAATAACGTCTAGTACTTTGTTTAATTGAATTCCTCACTTAGAAAGTGAGGAATTCAATTCACATTGATGAATGAAATATACTTTATTGTATGATTGATAAAATAAAATTGTAATATAGACACATAAATATAGAGTTGGAATATTGTTTTTATTTTATTTAGATTCAAGATTGTTTGAATGTACGTATTGTAAGGGTTTTGTAGATTTTTACTTAAACTAAAAAAAACGAAGGAAAAATTGATTTAGTTGTTTAGTTTATTTGACGAAGAAACATAGGATCAAACATACATACAGGTCAAACACATAACCCTCCTTTGGGCTTAGTCGCAGTCGAGCAAAAATATACTGACTGTGATACCTAATTTGATGTTTTTTTTTTCTTATTTATATGAGACCACCCTTGAAGTATCATAATTAAAAAAAGAATAATGAAAACCAGTTTTTATAACATCATGATATTTATCTTTTAACTCTTACTATCTTTAAAAATAAGGAACCTGATGTATTAACTATGTCTTAAGAAGTATAAAATAACATATTTTTATTGTTAACACTTAAGTATACCGTAATAAATTAAATTGCATTAGAATTGGTCCATCCAACTGAAAAATTGAATTCAATTGACAAATACGTTTCCACACACAGGTATTGTACTAGAAACTCTTTTCTTTTTGCATCTGGAATATAAAATCAAACTACATACTTATTATGTTTTATAAATTATCTAGGTATATGTAAAAAGTCATGTTGCGAGCTTAAAAGCACAAAAACACACACAATAACGTTTTTTTTAAATATTATCAAAGAAAATGTATCCAATAATATCCTGAGTTTATTACACAGGATACATTTTATTGTTGTCAGAAATAAAAGCATGTACTACAGCAAGCATTACGCAACTACTGTAGATAGGCCATAAAGTTTTTCATCTAAGACGCGCATCAGTCATGCCCATAAAACGTTTGCGGTCATCTTGATCTCAACATGCCACGTTCACTATAAAATATATCAAAGAAAATAACAAAATGCAGGTCATAATTTACTTAAAATTAAGTATAAATGGTCTTAAGTATGAACTAATGATAAAATATTAGTATATTGTCTTTTTAAACGTACAAAAGAATATAGCACACCTTATATTTTTATTTACTGAATAGTTCATACCAAAGGTGGTTACAAATATGGAAAAAAACATACAACTTTTAAAGTAATTTGCAATCTCAATACCCTTTTACGAACGTTTCACGAACGCGCGTCGTCTACGCTTGTATTCAGCCCTTTTTAACGTCCCACTGCTGGGCACGGGCCTCCCTTCAAGACGAGGGGAATCAGGCCATAGTCCACCACGCTGGCCAAGTGCGGATTGGCGGACTTCACATGTCTTTCGAAAACTTGCTAGGTTCTCTCAGACTTGCAGGTTTCCTCACGATGTTTTCCTTCACCGTAAGGCAAGTGGTAATCAAGTTAGAAAATGATTCGCACATGAAAATATCAGAGGTGCGAGACCCGGGATTTGAACCCGCTTCACTCGGTTTCCCAAGCAAGCGCGTTACCACTGGGCTACCACTGCCTCTTACCACTGGGCTACCACTGCCTCGTCGTCTACGCTTATTCTGCGCTTATTATAATCATAAAGAATCATGTGCATTGGCCCTTAGGTAAAAAGTAACTATATACGATTCAAAATAAGTATAAACAATCATTCAATCCGCATAATGACAAGTAAGCGGTATTTTATTTTTTTGTTGGGAAATGCATTTAAGCATACAACCTATACACATACAGGTTATGTGGAACTCACCGTCTAAAGAAGGCAGTACTTACTACCTACTAAAACCCAACAAAACTTCTCTTGTTTTATTGGGGCGTCCCACGATCGCTTGCGCGCTCAACCAGGACGCCATAACGGCAAATCTTTTAAAGCAGACCACAACAACAATGGGGTTGCTCCAACAGTCCACTCTGCTGTTAGAGAAGTACCAGGAGCAACCCACATAGCACACAGCTCACCGAAGTGGACCACCTCCCTTTGCGTTTCTTAGCTTTGCACCTGGCTGAGTCCCCCACCACGAGGAGGTTGGGGAAGAAGCGGTAATCTAAGCTTATGTACACCAAAAACGTCACTTCTACTTTACGAATTGTCGATGCAGGAAAAGAATATAAAGAATAGAAATGATAAAGGTGAAGAAAATAGAGACTTTCTTCATTGAGTTTTTCCTTTTTACATTGTCAAATATAGTGTTGACAGCTGAAAAACCTTTTATTTATCAGTATCCATCGCGATTTCTTTCCTATATCACTGTTTCTTATAATACATGATATCATTTTTATAATGTTATCTACATTACCTACTATCTTATATTTATATAGTATCTGTTTATGAAAATTCTAATTCTAACAGACTACATATAAGAATTGAATCAAAATATGGACTTCATATTTCTTGTTTATTAAATTGATGAAAGTATGAACTAAAAAAGAATAGAAAGCTAAGCTATTCCGTGTCAAATAAGCGATAATGTACGATTTATCGATACGAGATATCGATAATGTACCGTGTAAGCGGAACGGTCAAGCTAACAAAATTATAATTTTATTCCCAATCATAGTAGCTGTAGCCCAGTGGTAATGCGCTTGATTAGAAACCAAAGTGCAGTGGGTTCATACCCGCACTCTCGTACCTCTGAAATTTCATATGTGAATCATTTTCAACATGACTTTTCGACAATGAAAAACTTTGTAGAGAAGTCTACATGTCTAAAAAAACCTAAATAGCTTTCAAAGTGGTGGACTACAGCCTTATCTCCCTCACATCGATAGAAAGCCCGTTAGACATTAAAAAGGGCTTAATATTCACAGTCATTCTACCAGAAACTTTCGTAATTTGGTACATTGGTCCCTCTTATCTTAACTAACTATTAAAATTTCAATTACAAACAGTCGTACGTGCGGCGGGCGTCATCTCCGGACGTACTAATGCAATATTCTAATCGAGTGATTCAATGCGATTAAAAATCAATTATTTCCTCGTAGCGCCCCACCGTGAGTTATATTGGAATAACATTGGTTGGGAGAGTGGAATTAAATACATTGTATGCACTTGTTAGTATTTTCTTATATTTTCTATTACTAACTCTTGCATACGACTCTGTATGTGCGTATGTTCATTTAGCTTATAACTACTAAACCCTGGTTTTTATATGGAACAAAAAAGCGAAACCTATACCTACATATTTTTCATAAATTAAAATTATGAAAATAATATTTTCTACGCTCTAAGCTACCTCAACCAATTAACCCAACGACCAAGCGAAAATATAAACTAACTACTGACTCACCCTCGCCCCGCACGGGTTCATCCCTACTTACGTTTTAAGGTTGAGTATAGATATCTCAGAGATGAGATATTTTCCCGCTATAAAAGTATCCTATATGTTGACCTGGGTAATCAGCTATCGTCATGGCAAATTTCATCAAAAACACTCCAGTCGTTTTACCGTGATGCGGTCACAAACAGACAGACAGACAGACAAAAATTCTAAAAACTATTCTAAAAAATAATAATGTCTATTTCAATAAGATTTCCCAAAAAATATTTAATGTACAGATTCGACTCAGAGTTTAATTAGGTATATGTAATCTATACATATAAAATATATGTACTGTTTACATGTTCACTCTATACCTTTCTATACTTCATCATCTTCTTCCATACATTTTAAGTTACACATTTTTGTCTGTACAACATGATGCTATGGCGTAGTGATAAATGTATATTGGAAAAGGCATACAGTTCGTTGTCTGTCTGTCATTGAGATATTTGAATCGTTTTAAAAGTTAAAAAATGTGATAATGTATATATAAATGGTGATAAATATTTTAAGTAGACCAATAAGTGGCCATAGAGAAATTCGTTTGTGCAAATGTAAAACCTACATGTCTAAGAGAACCTAGCAAGTTTCAAAAAACATGTGAAATCCAACCCGCACTTGACGTGTAGGACTTTTTGAAAATCAAAATATGCTTTATTCAAATAAACTTTTACAAGCACTTTTAAATCGTTAATTTTATATTCAAACTTTAAATGTTAGTATGTATGTACGTCCCTGAGGAATCTATCACCGGCTCAGAAGACAGCGACATTTTTTTTACTATATGTAAATAAGACGATACAGCCGTATCAGCGATAACGAACAAATTCGCTAGTACAGCTAGTATGACAAAATTACAATAAACTGATTATTTTTCAATACAAAAACTCTTTTGAATATCTTAAAAAATATTTTCACCCTTTATTGAAGCCCTTCATTTAACTTTCTTTTACGAAATTATAACATTTCATCCCTTTTCCGTAGGGAAAAGACGTCGCGGGTTTATTTTTTGATAATTGAGTCTTCGATACGATTTTGTCTTATAATTGTACAGCAATGAACTCTAATGAATCTATCTCCTGTTACTTTATACCATTTGTTGTTTTATTTATTTTAGGTTATTTTCAAAATTACTCAATTAGTTGAATATTCATTCGAATCATTATATTGAAAATGTATTGTTGATTTAAAAAAGATATTTAAAAAACGTGTGCGTGTACTTATGTACGCACGAAGTTATCTTCTCTATAGTACGTGGCATTGGCGAAGTAACCTGTGCTCAACTGGCGCTCTTTGAAGCCATTCACAAGAAAAATTTTACACTAATCGGGTTTATAGGTTATTCTATGTCTGAAACGTGGCTGAAATTGAATCGAACCCAGACCTCAGATATAATGCAAAATAGTCTAATAATAAAATATTCCCTATGGTGACAATGGGGCGAAATAATAGTCAAAGATACCCAATCCTTTATAGCAAAATCCGAGAATCCTATAATAAGAAATAAGTTTTTTAAACATTAGGCATAAAATGTATTATTTTTAATTTATTTTATCGTTTTAGTATTTTTTGCAAATGCTAAAATGCATTTAACATACAATGTTGAACATTTAATTATAATCAATGTATACTAATATTATAAAGAGGCATTGTTTGTTTGAACGTGCTCATCTCAGAAACTACAAATCCGATTTGAAAAATTCTTTCTGCATTAGATAGCCCATTTATTGAGAAAGGCTGTAGGCTATATATCATCATGCTATAGCCCAAGGGAGCGGAGCAGTAATCATAAATGTCAACAAATCGGGCAGACTTCCATACATTATTGTAAAACTGATGTTTAAGTTCCATAAGCTCAGAATATATAATATATAGTCTATTTATTCCATACTAACCATTAAAACGTACCTAGGAGCGAACCCTCGCTTCACTCGATAAGCTGCTAGATATTGATAATTAACGTAAAAAGCTAAAAACGATGGCAAAAATAATCAGTATATGTAGATATTGAATCCAAAAAATTATAATATTTTCTAAAATACAACGTTTTACGTACATACAGATTTGTATATCAACGTTAAAGTATCCAAAATCACGGGAAGTCAGTCCTGCAAATTATTACGCTAACTAACAACTTAATTCTGAATCGTGTTCCGCTTATTAGTTGGTCGACAAAGTTTTCATTGTTCGGCCGTTTCGAGTTAGCCCGTATAGCTAAATTTTAGCACCTAGGACTGGTATTATAATTTATGACTTCGATTTCGGAAATTCGCCTACTCCATATTATAATTGCTTCCTATTTAATAATTTAGTTCAAATACTTTTTTTTATTAATAATTATATTTTGGATTATTTATATATCACTAGTGGCTTACCCTCGATTCGCTCGAGTTCACCTCTAGAAAAACAAAAACAGATCTATCCCACGGGAACCGTAATTTTTCCGGGATAAAAAGTAACCTATGTGCTATTCCAGGCTATAATCTATCTCTGTGCCTTTCATCCAGATCCGTCCAGCTGTTCTGGGGTGAAAGAGTAACAAACCTATTCCACGGAAACCGTACATTTTCCGGGATAAAAAGTAGCCTTTGTGTTATTCCAGACTATAATCTATCTCTGTGCCAAATTTTATTCAGATCCATTCAGCCGTTCTGGTATGACATTTACAATATTAGTATGGATGTTTTGGACTTAATAATAATTTAACAACAAAACATTAGAAGTTTTATAAAGTTTCAAATAAATGCGTGCACAGTTGTGTACTTCTAATTATTATTGTATATGAGTAATATGATTTCCTTTCCTTGGCGACAGGTCTGCTTCTCTTCTTCGAATCCGTCGAGCTGTGCGGATGCTATAACTGATGTGGTGCATCAAGCGATGGAATATTTTATCCCGTTCTCTGATGTACCCGTTGGTGGCAAAGCTCGCCCATGGTTTAATGCCGAATGCACCTCTGCTGAAAAGCGTAAGCAATCGGCTTACCTTGCCTGGGTTGATGCTCGAGACCGCAAAGCTCCGGATGTAAGATCCAAGAAGAGAGCCTTTAACTTAGCCGCCAAGTCCTATAAAAAGACATTAAAGAAGGCTGGTCTTGACCGAATTACACATTTTGGCGCAAAGCTCTCTGCCCAACCATCTGGCAGCAGAGCTTTTTGGTCCCTTGCCAAAGCGGTCGAGACGAACTTCTCTCGGCCCTCACTACCACCGCTGGTAAAATCTGACGGATCCCTTGCTCATACGGCAAAAGAAAAGGCAACTTTGCTTGCCTCTCTTTTTGCCCAAAATTCATGTCTAGACACTGGCAATGCTACTCCACCACATCTACCTCACTGCGGGATTACAATGCCTGAAATTTCTATAACTAACAAGGAGGTAAGGAGAGTATTGTGTCGTCTAGATGTGAATAAAGCCAGTGGTCCCGATGGTATACCAGCGATAGTACTTAAAACATGTGCTCCCGAGCTGTCTCCGATACTGACACGTCTGTACCGCCTTTCTCTTAAGACTGGAATAGTACCTAAATCCTGGAAGCTTGCCAACGTGCAACCAGTGCCCAAGAAAGGAAGCCGTGCTGACCCTGCCAATTATCGTCCGATCTCGATCACCTCCATACTCTGCAAGATTATGGAGCGAGTATTGAACACCCGTCTTATGGCATACCTAGAACAGAACGATCTCCTCAGTGATCGACAATATGGGTTTCGCCGGAATAGGTCGACTGGGGACCTTCTAGTGTATGCCAATCACATCTTAGGTGAAGCTCTTGAGCGAAGCGGGGAGGCGATTGCCGTCTCTCTCGATGTCTCAAAGGCCTTTGACAGGGTCTGGCACGCTAGCCTTATAAGCAAGCTTTCAGCCTATGGCATATCTCCTGGCCTGATCGGCTGGATTAAAGACTTCCTGAGCGACCGATCACTCAGAGTTGTGGTTGAGGGTTGTTCATCACAACCCTTAAAGACCAACTCAGGAGTTCCACAGGGGTCTGTTCTCTCTGCAACCTTGTTCCTGCTGCATATCAACGATCTGCTTGTACCCGGTATCTATGGGTACGCAGACGACAGCACTGTTGTAGAGAGATACCTGCCGAATCCTCGGGCCAGTAGAGATCAAATTCAGTCCGAAAGAGAGGCCATGGTAGAGCGGTTGAATCTTCAGCGGTTGAACTCAGGACCGTCTCCACTTGGGGCAATGCCAATCTTGTGAGTTTCAACGCCACCAAAACGCAGACGTGCCTGTTCACCGCAAAAAGGAGTCCTTTTACCTTGACTCCTACTTTCCGAAATGTGCCTCTGGAATACATTGACCGTCTGCAGTTGTTGGGGATGGACATTAGCCCCAACATGAACTACGGGCGGTTCATCGAGTCTAAGGCTAATATCGCAGCGAGGAAAGTTGGCATCCTTGCTAAGGTCCGACAGTATTTCACACCGGGACAGCTTCTTGTTTTATATAAAGCTCAAGTCCGGTCGTGTGTGGAATACTGTAGTCACATATGGGCTGGTGCTGCGAAATGCCATCTGTCAGCCTTGGACTCGATTGAGAGGCGTGCTCAAAAGCTTATTGGTGACCCTGCGCTGGTAAAAGCTAATCTACAAAGCCTCGATCACCGACGTAGGGTTGCCAGCCTTTGTGTATTTTATAGGTTACATTTCGGAGAGTGTGCGCAGGAACTACACGACTTAATTCCCCCATCCCCTTTCCATCATCGGACAACCTGACGAACGGCTGGTCTCCATCCTTATGTCGTGGACATTCCACCCGTCCGGACGAAGCGTTTCGCTTCGTCATTTATTATACGTGCGGCTAAGGATTGGAACAACCTGCCTGCGTCGGTGTTTCCGTCCGATTACAATATGGGTGTCTTCAAGGCAAGAGTGAATAGGTGGCTACTGAATTAGTGCGACTTACCATCTACGACTGCGTTAGCACTTACCATCAGGTGGAACGTAGTCAAGCACTAATTCAGAATACTATAAAAAAAAAAAAAAAAAAATATTCTATGACATCCTTACTAATATTATAAATTCGAAAGTAACTCTGTCTGTCTGTCTGTTACCTTTTCACGCTTAATCCTCTGTATCAATTTAGATGAAATTTAGTATTGATATAGGTTGAAACCCTAGGAAGGACATAGGGTTTTTATCTTGGAAATCATTTTTTAAGGGGGTTAAAAGGACGGTGGAAGTTTGTATACGGAATCAATTATTTCGCAAGTAAGAGTAAATATATATATATATATATATATATATATATATATATATATATATATATATATATATATATTCTGTTTATTCCATACTGAGCGTCAGAAGCGAGGATGAGTCACTATTATAATATAATTGAATGTGATATTTTTCTATTTTTCTTTATCCATTTATTAACTATTATTTTTCTTATATACACAACCTTTTATTTATAATAAGACGCTTGAATTCAAGAAAAATATTTTTTTTAGACAAAACATATCTGTCAATACCTTACCTTACCTAAAACCGCAATAAAAAAACCATGTAAAAGTTAAAATTGTATTTAAAATGAATTGCTTAATAGTGTAATAAAAAAATCTGAATCATACACTTAACAGTCATAAAGATATCAAATTAATTGCATACATCATATGAAAATGTCTTGAAACATATGAATTACAAGGTGTTTTACGCTTTTTAACTTTACCCACTTTTGATACTAAGAAGTGAAGCAATCTTAATTGGTATTTAAGCGGTAGATTAATCAAATAATTGCCTTAATGTCGACATTTGGAAACCTGTCCAAATTGGGTTACTTTGGCATTTCATTCATAAATTTTTTGGAGCAATTTTTATTAATAAGTTCTTGGGAGAAAGTAGTAATCACTCATGTCACTGGTTGCAAAACTCGTGCTTTTGCAATAATATGTAAATTTTTATATTTTTTTATGTATTTTTTATAATTACTATATAATATTATAAATAAAGATACCTATATATTCCCTTGAGAGTCGTGGGCACACCGGTGTGTCATTTAACAATTGATTTCTTAGAAATTATCCAGGAGCTTTTTTTTCTATACTTATACTGACATAATATATGTATGTACATTGTTTGATGTATTTCTCATATTCCTTGGAAACTTAATGCTTTCCGTTTTTTTTTTTTTTTTGTGTGTGCAAATATTTTCATCTCCCTATTCAGATATATATGAAATTTTTAATATAATAAGTACTTTATGGCAGGGGTAGCCCAGTGATAGCGCGCCTGCTTGGGAAACCGAAAGAAGCGTGTTCAAATCCCGTGTCTCGCACCTCTGATATTTTCATGAGCGAAACCTTTCCAGCATATTTACCACTAGTATTACGGTGAAGGAAAATGTAAATCTGCATATCTGACGGAACCTAGCAAGTTTCCGAATGACATGTGAAATCTGCCAACCCGCACTTGGCCAGCGTGGTGGGCTATGGCCTGATCCCCCTCGTATTGAACGGAAGCCCGTGCCCTGCAGTGGGATGGTAAAAAGGGCTGAATACAATGTACAATAATAATACAATAATATTTTATTTCAGCCCTTTGGTCCACATTACATTTTTTTTTATCAAAATGCATAGCTTATATTATTCTACTAAAAAAATATATATTTAAAAACACATTTCTTAACTATATTGTAGTGAATGTCTATACGTCGAACACTTTCCAGCGATGCACTTACATAGGGATAAACGGTATCTCGCTACACTAGAATGTTCACAAGAATAAATCTCACTTACCCACATCTTAAACTGTTTGCTCTAATATCATAAACGTGAAGATACAGTTAGTTGCACTGTCGTTTTATAAAAGATAGTTTAAAATTCGATATATTTATTTTAGTTAGATGTACATTATTTTTCTTAACAAGTTACTTGTTTGTTAGTTTATTGTAATTTGCCCTTTGAAAGTATAATTTCCTAAAAATATTTAACCATTCGAGGACCGCATACACGCCGGCGTGTACGATAACAGTTGTATTCTCGGAAATTCGCACGGATTTCTTAGAAATTATCCTGGAGAGATTAAATACGATTCAGCACTATTTTCCCTACGAGGTTGAATTTAAGGAATCAAACTTATGCTATTGTTTTACACGCCATTGTGAAATTGTTCTTCATACTAGCAAAAAAAAAATTAAATATGGTTAGCTCTTCCTCTTTATTAATGTTCTGAAGACACTTTAGAGATACTGAATACTTAAAAAACTTATATTTCATTGACATTTATTTCTAAACGAGAATGAAACTCCCGACTTAATAAATAAATAAAAGCCTGATGACCAGAAAATCCTAAACTATCTATGTAGGTATGCTGAAATTACATAATACTGTCTTAGATTTAGTCGAATATCTTACTACTATATAAATTCAAAAATTTGGATGGATGTTTGTTACTCAATCCCGCCAGAATGGCTGAACAGCTCTAGATAAAATTTTGCACAGAGATTATAGTCTGGAATAGTCTAATTTATCCCGGAAAATGTGCGGTTCCCGTGGGATAAATTTGTTATTGTTTAGGGATGAACCCAAGCGAAGGAAGGGTGAGCCGCTAGTTTTAAATATAACATATATTTATTTTTTTTAGATTTTTGTCTCTCACGTGACCATGGTTGCTCATCATCAAATCAACAAAAAAAGTCCAAAAAGATAGTTTTATTCAGAAATTACGTAATTTTTTATGAAAATTGGTACACATCTAAAGCAGAACAATTCATAGGAAGCATAGACGAGATTAAAATTTCTTCGTACACTGTTTCATAAGCGTACGCCATCTGTGCCTTGACAAGGGTCCCGGTCAGCGCGGACTGACGGGTTCCGTATGGAAATAAATGTAGCTTAAATATTTATAAACAACTGTTGTTATTATTTTGTATTGTGCTTAATTTTGAATTATTATTGTCCTTTAAAATTATATTTGAGGAAAACTGTGGAAGTGTACAAGTCATATAACAGTTTATAACCGATTTTCCAAAAAGGACGTACGTTTTAATTAATTTGTTATATTTATGATATGTATGTATTTAAAGTTATATATGTGTAGTGTATCAACTATTTGGTATTCATAACACAAGCCTCGTAGCTTACCATGGAACTAGATGGTGCTGTGTGTTAATGTTCCAACATATTTATATTTATTTATTTATATTTTGGCCAATTACAAACCAATTTATATTTTTTAATGAATATGTTATCTATATATTAAATAGGCAAAGACAAAACTCCAGTACCTAGTGGAGAAAAAGATAAGGTTTTTCTTCTCTCTTTGTCAGCCGATTTCCTTCGATGTTTTTTTTACGTTTAATAACCGATATGAACATTAGTGCTATTAATAAAAAAGGGTATGGAAATAGTTGGCTTTTTATATGGAAAGTTAAATTCTATTTACCTATTTATATTAAAAAAATTAAAGAGTGCGTGTATGAATGTGTACACGCGCAAAAAGTAAAACTTCTGTATGTTATCGGCACTCTTTATGAAATTAAGACGAGATAGAGTACTTATAGATAAAAATAACGCATATTAGGCATATTACAATCATTTGTCAGACAAAAACAACGGTTACCATGACAACAAACGTACATACATTTTTTTGAAACGCATTCACCAGCTTGCCCCCCAAGTCAAGCGTGCGTAAAGAAGTTTTACTACAAAAATCAATAGTAATTATACACGAATTTCGATAACTAAGCGAACACTAGTACACATAAATTGCATTGAAAAATACCGCTATGAATAAAAGAATTACATACAGACATACATACATATATACAAATAATTATTAAAGAAACATTGTAGAAATGTTAATAATTAAAGCCGTTTAGACTGTTTTTTTAACTATTATGCCCTAAGATAAACCCGACAAATCGTTAGCTTGTAACCATTCACGCATGATTTGATTTCAATTGAGCAATAGATATATTAGTTCAATATGATTTACTTCAATAAGTTAATTATAGTATACATAAGTCTTCACAGTGTATGTATTCAGAAGTCATGGTACAGTGAGTGCATTAATGGCACTACCTACAACGACAAGGGTTGCAGGTTCGATTTCTACAATAAGTTCTAGTTTAGAGTAAAGGAAGAAAGGTCATGGGTACCATCTTCAAAATTCGAATATCTCGGGTATAATTCGAATAGAAGAATCAATCATGAACAGTTATGAAATAATTTTAGTGTCAAAGTTGATAAAATATTTGCTTATTGAAAATTAATACTTATTATCAGTTTAAAAAGTGTTGCAATTTAAAAAAATAACTCACTACAATAAGCTGCTATTTGAATTTCCAAGACCTTGACCGACTAAAAAGGAAAAGGTATGTGATTCGTCAATATTTTTGTGGACCTTCTTTGCTATTTGTAAATTGACTGACAAAGTCAATTTATTTTCATAATATTAGATAGAAACTACGTCAAAAGTGATTCCAAATAAAAAAAAAATATTACTAGGCAAAGACAAAAAAGTTCTTTTTTTTATTTAGTACCTATTAATGATGTTTAATTTTATCAATAAAAAATGTTTATGGTTGAATTTCGACTACTGAGCGAACACTAGTTAAAAACCCCACCCTTACAACTGGAATGATGGAGTGCTTTTTAAGTGATTTCAAGTGAATTAACCTCTTTCGCTAAATATTAACCATTTTTTAATATTAGGTTTAGTTATTAACTTAACATTTTAAGATCATCCATAAATATAAACAGATATAGATAGAAATTAATTTCAGTAATATCATATACAAATGTGCTCGTTTAGTTTGGTTTGGCGCCATTGAAGGCAAGTCACTCGCGATTTGATCCTTTGAGCTTCGCTGAGCTTTAGTCTTCGGATTACAAGGCGGCTATGACCATTCTCGATTATAATATCCGTAGATGACAGGAGTATTATAAATGCTTAAGTGAATTTATTTGTACTGTGGAGATATCAAAATGTGTTTTGTTTGGGAGTAAACAGTGAATACACATAGAACTTACACGTAGAACATAGAAATTTTCTTCTCCATTTTCACCCCCTTAAGGGATGATTTCCGGAATAAAAACTATCACATAGGATATAGAACATAATAACAGGGTCTCAAACTATCTTCTAAAATCGGTTCAGTAGTTTCAGAGCCTATTCGGTACAAACAAACAAACAAAAATAAACAAACGAACAAACAAAAAATCTTTCCTCTATTAGTAGTATAGATATAGAACAAATAAAAGTTGCACTCAGGTTAGAAATTATTTTTAATAGTGAACGTCCTAGAACTAAATCTAGTAATTAAAAGAAGAATCATTAAAATAAACTATCACTGGAAGAAAGACCATAAAACAACAAACATACTTTCCCATATATAATACTAGCGACTCCCCCTGGTTTAGCTTCGGGTTAGTTCATAGACGAACAAAACAAATCTTTCCCACGTGAACCGTACATTTTTCCAGATTCTTATCCCGGTTATATATTATACATATATTACTTTTTAGTAACCTATGTGCTATTCCAGGCTATAGGTATTCTATCTCTGTACCAAATTTCATCCAGATCCGTTTAGCCGTTCTGGCGTGAAAGAGTAACAAACATCCATACATACTCACAAACTTTCACATTTATAATATTAGTATGGATTAGCAAAAGTACCATAAAACATTAATAACTTATGTATACAAGTAATATTTTTTATTTTTATAAAACGTTATTGAGTTAAATACACCATAACTATTAAGAAAAATAGTGCTGATTGCATTTCATCAATTTAAATTAAATGGTTGGATTTTTAATTTATGTTAAAAATGGCTGAGCTTTATTTCAAGAGTGCATTTATGGTTACCTACGCGTAAACACGCTGCTTCGTTTTAATATATTTAAATAATTTTATTAGAATTCTGTATTTGAAATGTACACTTCCCCTCTATTATAATATTAAGTTAAAGTTTGTAAGTTTGTATGTCAGGGATAATTTCTTAAACTACTGTTCCGATCCTAGAACTTCTTTCACTTATAGAAAACATGAACCCTGAGTGTTATTTTTAATTCCAGTAAAACTCTATTTAGGTTTAAAGGCATTTATTTCCAAAGAACAACATAGTTCACTTAATATTAGGAAAATTATATAATAAAAAACTTATGCAACTAATCATGCAGTAGTGCTGCTTAATCGGATCTTTCGAAAGTATGTGGTTCTTTAACTTTTTTTTCTTAAATACATATATGAATAGATTTTGCATCTTCTACATCTTTAGCTAACGAATTGTGTAGCTGTGCTCCTTCAAAGAGAATTGTTTTTATAACATATTTAGTTCTAGTTTTTGGTAACTCTAATTTATACTCTGTGAGTGTAAGTCATCTGTTATTATTTTTCGAACAGTTGCGTTCGAAATCATTATAATTTTATATCTGAAAAATCTGGCTGTTGCATTACTAATTCGGCGTACGCTGTCTAAGCAGTTTAAAGCAATACAGTGATTGACAAAATATGTCTAAGGACGCATCCAAACGAAGCGCAGTGGCAAATAAAAAACGTTGTGTAACAAAATATACTGTCTGCCTTTTTTTAAATCATTTTGATTATAATGACGTATAGGTCCTTTGCATATCGCCCTTTCAAATGTAATCTGGTGTTCTAACTTCAGTAAATATCTCTTACATGCAAAAATATCGAATATATAAATATCTCGTATTACGGTGCATGTGGTCGCACTCTTCCAAAACGGCTAGACCGTTTTTTTTTTTTTGAAGTAAAACTTCTTTACGCGCGCTTGACTTGGGGGGTAAACTGGTGAATGCGTTACGAAAAAAATTACGTACGTTTGTTGCCATGGTAACCGTTGTTATTGTCTGACAAATGATGTATGATATTATATTCTTTCCTTAAATGATATTCTATAAATATATTATTGCAATATGCCTAATATGTTTAGTATCTCACCTATCCTAATTATTTAAAACATAAATTGAAAATCATGCAGAGTACCGATAACCTACAGTTTTACTTCTTGCGCATGTACACATTCATACACGCACTCTCTAATTTTTTGTAAAATTGGTGGCTATGAGAATAGGTTGCAAAATTTTTACCCTCCTACCACCACCCCGAATTTTTAATCGCGATTTTAGTATTTTTGTATGAACAATATTATATAAATACATAGCGACGAACCCGAGCGGAGTGAGGGTGAGTTAATAATTTATCCTAATATAATATCCTAATATAATATTTTTTAACGTCCCACTGCTGGGCACGGGCCTCCCTTCAAGACGAGGGGAATCAGGCCATAGTCCACTACGCTGGCCAAGTGCGGATTGGCGGACTTCACATGTCTTTCGAAAACTTGCTAGGTTCTCTCAGACATGCAGGTTTCCTCACGAAGTTTTCCTTCACCGTAAGGCAAGTGGTAATCAAGTTAGAAAATGATTCGCACATGAGAATATCAGAGGTGCGAGACCCGGGATTTGAACCCACTTCACTCGGTTTCCCAAGCGAGCGCGTTACCACTGGGCTACCACTGCCTAATATAATAATATATCCTAATATAATCATAATATGCCCTAGATTTTTGTTTGTAGATTGAACGCGGGCGAAGCCGCGGGTTCTTCTAGTATTATAATAATAAATTACGTAATTATAATTGAAGCTCATACATTTAATTCCAAAGTAGACGCCCAAAAATTTACAGTGCGCAATAAAATTACCCTTTTATTATTTCTTTGTCATTACCATCGTTTATGAGTGCTTGCATTGAAATTGTTGACAAAAGCTCAATAGGTGGTACCATTTGGTTTTATTACAATAACTTATTTCAAGGGGCGATTGTATAAATTGGAGATGTTTGAAGCTTTTTTGCATGAACATTTTGTCTTGCTTAATGACGGTTTGGGTGGACTCATTTTGATTAAATTTGCGCATGTTGCTAGTTAGTTATTCCTGATGTTGGATTTTATGGCTATAGACTGGCGAATGGGGGAATAGTTTATGAGATGAAAAAGAGAGGGGATATATGAGGTTCAAAATATTAAAATATAGTGATTTTGCCTGCGGTTTCGCTTGCACGTTTATTTACTTACCAAAAATTGAAATCTGATCAACAGTTCAAGCGTGAAAAGGTAGTATGTACTTCATTTGATTCTTCGCATTCCAGCATTTTAAACCAATTTTTGAAGTTAAATTTCTTTTGGAAGGTTGGGAAAAAATTATAAGAGTAAAATTTTTACCATGCGCGCGCACACTGACAGTCAAAAAGCGACTTGATGAAGTTAGCTGAAAGCGACATGATAAAGTTAGCTGCATTCCTTTTACAAACAGAGAATTGTGACATACGGGATGAAATCTTTAGCTATTTTTGTTCTGTTACGCCAAAGAAGTATAACTTCTTACGTGCGTACATAAGTACACACACGTGTTTTTTTCTTGTAACAATTGAAAAAAGCCGAGGTAGAATACTAGAATAATAAAAAAGCATTAACCACTGTACATGAATGTTTACAAAATCTTCCATTACTCTAAAAATTTGCATTTACGGTACACCGAACCTAAAACGTATCGTATGCCATCAACATTTTTTTTTTATTTTTCCGAAAATCCGGCTTTTCATGACGATGCCGACACGTTCAGTAGTCATTCACATCTCTATGGGGGTAGAGTGGTGTGAAAAAACCTTTAACGGCGCCCGCCCACATAAAAGCTACGCTCTGTAGAAATTGTTTTCTTTGTTAGGTAATAAATAGTATTAGTAAAAGTGTTACTTTACGTGTCTGTCTGTTTGTGCACTTAGTTCTTTTAATCTACGCGGCGGATTTTGATTTAGTTTTTTAAATAAAACTATATTTTCGGATTTTTTCGCGGATTTATTTTGATTTTTGGTTCCCGACGTTTCGATTGCTTTACAGCAATCATGGTCACGGGAGAGAAGCGAAGTGAAGCGGAAGAGAGCTGTAAAGCAATCGAAACGTCGGGAACCAAAAATCAAAATAAATCCGCGAAAAAATCCGAAAAGATATTTTTATTTAAATGTCTAATATTCGCGTAAATCTAAGAAAGTATTATGATTTAGTTTTGTTGAAAAGTCTTATGTGTAATACATAATATGTACATATTTTAATCATAGGAAGTAAAGAAAAGTCGATGTTTTGTAATAAAGTGGTTAAGTGAAGCGAGTGTATATAATACCTTTAGTTAATCTATATATATCTACACATATGATAAAACTGTAGAGGTCGAATGTCTGTACATAGAAAAAAAAATGCTAAAAACCGAGTCATGGAGATGTAAGAAGAGAAATAGAACCAATCCAGATTTTTTTCAATTTTTTTGTTTCTCTGTCTGTTTGTCTGTTTGTACAGGCTAATCTCAGAAACTCTTAGATCGATTTAAATAAAATTTTGCGTGGTGGTACCTTATATTCAACATTTTAGATACCTTTCATCCCGGAAATTTAAAGAGTTCCCGTAGAATAGTTAATAAAAATATAGTAACGTATACAGCTTAGTACACTAAAACTACTGATTGGATTTTAATAAACCTTTACAATAATATAGTCCATCAATTTTAAGTAGCACTTATTCGTGTTTTCCTCACAATACGTGACACTGGCAGAATGCATTGCGTCTGTTAACTCAACTGTAAGCCACAAACGTAAAAAAATATATTTACATACATACATACAAAAGTTTAGATTAATTATCTCTATACATACAATATAGCTTAGCTTAGCATAGTATTGGATGAATAGTTTTAAGCCATTGCGATGGCCGCGGGGTAACAACGGGTGTGTTTACACGAATCGCCACTTTCACGAAGAGGGCATTGTCGGTTAGAATGCCCTTTCCTCCCAAAAAGTGTCGGTCACTATATTTGCGAAACTCTTTGACCACTTGCAAATTCTTACAGAGTACTTTATGTTAATGTCTGAAGAGTTCATTTTTAGTTTATTTGCTGAAATTTCACTAGATTTTAAATGTGACTAACTTAACTGTGTCCTTTGCGCTAAATAATTAAGAAGCGTTTGAAGAGAAATTGAAGTACATTTAGCTTAAACGCTTTAACTGAATTCTTGTTTAGTTCATTTTACAACTTTTTTTATTATTTTCTTTATTATACTTAAAAAAGAAATTGTATAAAAAGCAAAGAAATAAAGTGGACGACCTAACCAATGTCTATAAAAAAACCTCTTCTCAACACATTAGAAAAATGTGAAATAGCGGTTATGATATCGCAAAGTTTCTAATTAGTTTTTATTTGATATTTAACCATTAAGCTAGTATGTATTAATGTCCTTAATCTTACACAACATTAAACTAAACGAACCCGTGACCACCAGCATAGAGCGTCATTCCATCCTAACAGGATCTCTTGAGGTCAATATACAATGTGCATACGAGAAACTACACTTTATCAAATTTTAATTTAGACAAAACTGATATTAATAAGAATTTGCTTACTGCTTTAGTTTACAGCATACATATAATAAAATTCTAACTGAGTCGAATCTGTACATTAAATATTTTTTGGAAAATCTTATTGAAATTGTCATTATTATCGATACAGACGCCGAATCTATAACTTTTAGAATTATTGTCTGTCTGTCTGTTACCGTATCACGATAAAACCACTGGACAGATTTTAATGAAATTTGGTATGATTATAGCTGGTTATCCGGGTCAACATATAGGATACTTTTAACTGCGCAAAAATATCTTATCTCTGAGAAATCTATACTAAATATAACAAGTAAGGACGAACCGAAGCGAAGCGAGGGTGAGTCGCTTTTACACATAAAAACACTAATTCAATATTCAAACATTGAGAAAACGAAACCTAGTTTATAATAAACATAACATAACAACCAGCAATGAAGTTCAAAGTACACATTTCATTCAAAAAACCTTTTAGGACTATCTAAAAGTTTTAAAAAAGTCTACCTAATAGAAGCTTGCATTAGCAGCAGGCACAAATGACCTCCTTTAAACCGTCCTCACTTACATATGAAAACTGTTAGAACATGTTACAGGTTGCTGAGTGTATAAAAGCATTTACAATTTGCTCGGTGACCATACACCCTACCTTCTAAGTTGTACCAATAACAAGCAAAATTGACACTTAACATCATATAAATACGATATATAAAAACCGTATAAAAAACTTTTTGGAAAGATGTACCTGTCCCAAATACGCGACTTTTGCTACGACTGAATACTCTCGTTAACTGTAGGGATTTCGCGACTAGTTTTTCTCTTCTGTAAGTGAATTTGGAAAGTGGTTTCGCCACTTTGGTTTGAGACTGCTAAGTTAGGAGTTGATTTATTTACGTTGTCTTGATGCCGCATATGTGTGTACATACATATATATGTGTACACTTTTTTGAGCTCTAATCTCTTGAACTACCAGTCAGATTTGGAATATTTTTGCATTCTATAGTCTTTTTATTGAGAACGATCAAGGGCTATCTAACATTTGAATCTGGCCCTTTAAATATTTTTTTAAAACCGACACATTTTTGCATAATGATATGAATTAGTATGATTTGCAAAGCTATATTTATATAATTATTAAAATATGCGAGTATATTATGTATTTTAGTTCAAACTTGCATATGAATAATTAAAATTATAAGAGACAAGGTTAAAAAAAGACTGGTCGACTTAGTGTAATAAAAATGACTCAAAATATTTCAAATTTAAAATGAAAACACATAGGATTTTTTAAAACTTTTATAAGTTGAAAATTATTTTTTTCTTTTCATTCTTTTAACTGTTTGACGATAATCAATACAAGACTTTTGAAAGCTCATCAAGTTTTAAAAGCCTGTTCCTATAATGATATAAAAAACCACTAAAAAGATTATTTGAAATTCAATTTCTAAGAAAGTTACTAGTCACGTTTAAAAGTATTAGAGTCATTTACTATAAGTTTAAGGTATACCTAACAAAATTGAAAATAAAGTGCCTTTAAGAAAAACTGACGAATTTAGCGAACTTTATATTATGTTAGACAGTTAGAAGTAACACAACGTTTTTATCCATTTTACTATTTATTCAATGCGACTCTGGATCAGATTAAGATGTACTTCGTATAGAGCTCGGACCCGTACATACTAGCATACAATATAATCATCACTTCTGTGCCAATGGCAATACATTATTTACGCTTTACAATCAAAACCTTCTACAAAAACTTTTAATCAACAAAATTCATAACCAAAAACACGCCCAACTCGTTATTTCACTCAATTCTTGTTTTATTTTATAAAATATCAATATTTTATTGAAAAATACGTAATATCATAGGTCAGCCATACCGCTATAAATCTATCGGATCGGATCGTGATCGTGTCGTGCACATAAATTGGCCCAAGTGTTTTATGTGAGGACCAACCGATAAAGCGTTTATGCTAATTTAGACACTTTATGTTTCTGAATGGGGAATTTATTAGCCGTTCGAAAAATTCACAACAAAGTATAGGTGAAGATGTGGACGAGAAGTATGAATCACATGGGAATACAAAAATGTGGGGATACACATACTTTTCCTGTAAATGGTTTTCGTCTTGATTTATGGTGTTTAGCCTATCTTTTCCTTTATTTCGACTGTATTTTTACCATTCACGGTTTTTTTTTTTGTAATATCCTTGGGCTAAATAGAATTTCTGAGTTGTTTATAAAAATATTCGTCTTTAATGTTGCGAATGAATTTTAGTTGATTTTTAATATAATTTAAAGAATTTGTTTGAGGGATTTTTGATATTACAATATTTAAATATATAGTATAGAAATATTTATGTATAAATTGCTTGAAGATATGGCAAAAGGAAACATAATAATAATAACAGTATGTATTACGTTTTTACATTTACGCAAATATTTGACATTTTAAATAAAACTATCTTTTGGAATTTTTTCGCGGATTTAATTTGATTATTGGTTCCCGAAATTTCGAATGTTTTCGTCTAAAACCTTACTCTCTCCCGTGACCATGATTGCCGTAAAGCATTCGAAACGTCGGGAACCAAAAATCAAAATAAATCCGCGAAATAATCTGAAAAGATATGTAGTTTTTTTTTAAATAGTATGGAGTAGGAAGTACCAAAAAATACACCTACGATAATTCTACAGGTATACATGCAAATATACTTTTATATTAAAAGACATTAAAAACATACGTATAATATACATATCATATATATGTTACTTAAATATTATAACACTAAAATTAAGTTATTTCTTTTTTTTATTTCACGTGTTAATTTTATTATACGTCACATTTAATTACATTAATAATATAATATATAGGTAATAAAAATACATGGCATAAGAAGTATTTAATAAAATATTTGGATTCCTGTATTAGTTCTAAAAGTAGGTCATAAGGCTGTAATCTAGACATACTCGTATCTACGCGAGTTGATTACTACCAGAGCTTAATCAAGCCAAACTATCGCTCATAAGACGTTTCCTGTAATACACGTTACGTATTGAGTTGCAGGTTCGTAACATTAATTTTGTAATTTAATCATATAAAAATATTTTCCAGTTAAATAAATAAGAAGTTCATAATAATAATATAAGGCAGCGGTAGCCCAGTAGTAATGCGTTAGCTTAGGAAACCGACTGAAGCGCGTTCAAATCCCGGGTCTCGCACCTCTGATATTTTCATGTGCGAATCATTTCCAACATGATTACCACTTGTTTTACGGTGAAGTAAAACATCGTAAAAAACCAACATGTCTTAGAGAACGTTACAAGTTTTCCAAAGTGATATGCATGTGAAGACCGCCAAACCGCACTCGGCATGCGTGGTGGACTATGGCCTGATCCCCCTCGTATTGAAGGGAGACCCGTGCCCAGCAGTGGCACTTCAAAAAGGTCTAAATACTGTACTCCTGACCGATTTCAGTCACGGCAACCAAAATTACTGAGAAAAACCACTGTGCAGGATAATATAGTATGTGCATAAAGACAAGTGTACTCTCTGTTCCTTTCACTCTTATATTTCGATAAATTATTTATTTTTAAATAGATTATTAATATTTATCTTTAAATAGATCATTAATACTTGGTAAATGTCAACTGAATAGCTTGGAAAACCCTACTAGGTTTAATATGAAATAATTGTACTGAAAAGGAATCGAACCCGCATAACCTTCCTAAAGTTATACTGATCACAACGTCAAAAAAGCATCAAAATAATATTATTGATATTATGAATAAAACAAAGCTACAATACACTCATTAATGTTAAATCTCATTAAGAGACTGCATCAAATATTTTAGTTCAAACAATCATTTATAAATGTTTATCATTTTAAGGTAATTTTTAATTATCAGATAAAAGTTTTTACTAAAAAGTATACTTTTTTATTATAATATATCAAAATTTCATAAAAATTATTCTTTTTAGAGTATGTATGTATACAGTTAAAAAATGATTATTTTATTTCCATAATCCTTTCATAAATAGCACTATCTATTGTAACATTATATAGAGGAAAAATTTGTTTTTTGTTTGTCTGTATCGAATACGCTCCGAAATTACTACCTATTTAGATAAAATTTGGTAAGAAGATAGTTTGAGACCCTGGGAAGGACATAGAATAATTTTTATCCCGTAAATTATCCCTTTAGGGGAAGAATTTGGGGATGAAAGTTTGTATGGGGAATCAACCTAGGGACAAACCCGAGTGAAGCGAGGGTGAGTCGCTAGTATTTTTATATTGTTATCCAAATTTCGCATACTAATAAAATATGAAATCGATACGACTGTTAAATTATTTTAATATTGACTTCCAACATTTGGTTGCATAGTTATAACTAAAGCTTATAAATAAAACCTTTGAAAAAAAAACTCACGTTGGCATTTATATTATTAACGATGCGGAAAGATAACATTTTGCAGACCACTATTGAGCTTAACACGTTAAACTTTATGACTCTGAAAGGCAAGGCCTATGATTTACGCGTGTAATTAATAGCAACCTAGGTATGCATTAAAAGCTCCCCATAAAGAAGCTTACTCATCGATAATGCGTGAGGTACGAGCAAAGATCAAAACAATTTAAGATGTATTAGCAGCTATAAATCTAAAAGACAAGTTACGAGTTCCGACGAATTTGGAATTTTTACGCAATGACTTGTATGGGGATTTGAATATAACTTATTAGGATACTTTGTTCTTTTAAAAGTAGTGACACGCCTTCTCTTCACATACTCAAGAAATATTTTGCAAATATGAAATATGATTTCCATGAATAATAGAATATTATAGTATTTGCGACATACTCTCGCTTCACTCAGGTCGTCATCAAACCCCTCACCGATGTATCGTGGTGGAGATGGGCACCTTGGTGGGCGTTGTATCATACGGGTTGTTCTTGGTAATTCTCTGATAGCAGAGTGTACCTAGGGAGCAACCCCATGGTTGTTGTGGTCTATTTCGCCAGGTCTGCCGTCGGGACGTCATGATTGAGCGTGTAAGCGATCCTGACGCCACATTAAGACCTGGGAGGTCCCTTGAGTTTTAATGGGTAGTCATGGCTTTTCTAGTTGATGAGTCCAATATAACCATAATTTCCCAACGTTAATTAAAAATAAATAAAAAAAATTGTAATTAGGCTTTTTTGTATTGTATTGTAATTGCTGAAAACCCCTCCTTTGTGTGTACTCAGACTATCTACATTTCATCCAAATCAAAAATACATACATACTTGTACAAACTTTCAAAATACCAGTAGGTATGGTAGGTATGAGTAGAACTGCCTCGGTGGTGTAGTGGCTAGCATATACGGCTGCACATCCTGAGGTCCTGGGTTCGAGTCCCGGGTCGGGCCAAGTTTAGTTATTGAGTCTTTCTGTATAGTAAGCCTCAGTAACAGCCCGGAGTTGGGAAGTTGGCGGTGTTTCACCCCCGTGCCTCCTGCACCATCCTGCGCCTCGCCTGCTCACCATACTGCGCGTCCTGCGCCTTAACTCTCACCGGTCGTGTCGAGTAGTCGTCCCACCGGAGTGTGAGAGTGACAGGAATAGAGAGTGCACTTGTGTCTGCGCGTACACTTGTGCACTATAATATCTCCTGCGCAGTTGGCTAGTCTCAATGAGATTGGCCGCCGTGGCCGGAATCGGTCAGGAGAACATCATGAGTAATATTTTATCAACGACGGAGGTAATAGAGCTCTATTGCAATTAAAATGTGTATGAACTTTTTGAATGAAAACCTAATAAAAAAATATATAAGTGATATATATTTTTTCAAGACACTTAGGAAGCTATAATTTATTATTGATACGTAGCTGGAAAGAAAAATGACACGTCTCAGCACTAAAGGAAATTACTAGCTGTCTGGAACTCGTCTAGTTAATAATTATTTCATACTGTAGCTTGACGCAGCTATTTTTAGAGCTTGCCTTTGTTCTATTTTATATTACCATGTAGGATTTCTTTTAATAATGACCCCTTATGTTACTGTATGCATATGATTTCTGAAACAAACAACTTAGGATAAAGCTTCATGGACTTTAGACTTGGATAATTTTAGTCACCGAAATTCAAGGTTAAGCTTAATTCAACAAAGCTTAGTGTTAGCTTTTTAGAAAGACACAAATATTACCTATAATCACGTTACACTAACACCGATTTATATAGGATTGAAACTATTACTACACAATGAAACAATTTGTTCACCCGAATATTCGACGATGATTTCTCCTTCATTAATGTCAAAAACATTAAAGTAAAAATAATGTTTTGCATATTATACATTTAAAAATATAATAAAGTTAGGTCTAATCGAAACTAAATTAATCGAATAGTTGTGGAAATCGAACTCAGTATATATGTATATGTGTACATATTTTGATAGATTGCTACGTCCACTTACCAGTCAGAGAACTGAAAAGTCTTGTAGTGACCGCCTCACATCAAAGTATCATATTAGTAATTTAACTAACATGATCAATATGATTCCATTTTTCAATTTTTATTTTTTACAGATTTCTGAAATTTGTTTTTTTTTTTTGTGAATTTTTGATATTTTCTAATATTGAACTGCATTTCTTAAACGTTACGTTTGGCTCAGTTTGTAGTGAACCTACTAGCTGTGCCAGCAGTCCCGGGTTCGAGTCCCGCTGGGGGCATTCATTTATGTGAAGAGCACGAATGTTTGTACTCCAGTCATGGGTGTTTATATTTATAATATGTATTTATTTAAAGTTATAATATATGTGTAGTGTATTAACTATCTGGTAACTATAACAAAGGCCTTCTAGCTTACTGGGGAACTAGATAGGTGCTGTGTATTAATGTCCCAACATATTCATTTATTTATTAAACACATAGTAGAAAATTTTATGGTCACAGTACATTTACTAAGGTGTGAAATTAAATTCATTTTTCTATAAGAAGTCGAGGCTAAGCCCTTCCAAAGTAGCAATTATAGAAAAAATAACGATTTAAGTCCTTATAATACTAGACAGACTATATCATTGAAAAAAATTGCAAGCTAAGGAAAAGCAACTCTAGACGGGCGCTAGTTAGTAAATATTTAATGCTGAAACCTGACATGTCTATTTCAATAGACCACTTTACATTTTCTTTTATTTCATTTAATATTATCCCTATGAATTTTAAACATTTAACTACTTTTATTTTTCTATGTTGTACGTTATTTCACGTCCTTACTTTAAAATGTATGCATGTAGTATGTACTATTGCACTTTCCATCACATCAATACGTTGGTTCATGACAACGTGGTCAAAAGGACAAACCATTAAGGAAAACAACAGAACCGTGTGCATATGACTGACTTATCTACAATGTAGATAAATATATAGAAATAGATAGCATTAATAAAAAACTTAAAAAATAAAGTATTGATATATTCGCAATATGTTACAGATCGCTAATATACGTCATTGTCATCTACAGTTTCGTGTTTTATATAAGCGATAGCGATTGTTAAATGTCAGTTTTTCTAGCTACGTTCTTGTTATCAAGCATTGATTAATCAGGTTTGTTTCTTCTTTAATTAATAAAATCAATTAAAAATAACTATTTTTGTAAGTATTATGTACTTACGTATGTACTATTGTTGTACTTAAACTTACTTAGCCACATTTGTTTTCTATTTATACATAGTATAGCGACTCACCCTCGCTTCGCTTCGGGTTCGTCCCTAGACAAAAACAAATCTATCCCACGGGAACCGTACATTTTGCCGGGATGCTATATAGCCTATAGCCTTCCTCAGTTAACGGGCTATCTAATGCAAAAAGAATTTTTCAAATCGGATCAGTAGTTCCTGAGATTAGCGCGTTCAACCAAACAAACAAACAAACTCTTCAGCTTTATAATATTAAGTATAGATAAGACAAATTCGCTGTGTGCGTGCGTCGGTATGTTTCTCCGCTTATTTCTTCTAAACCATGCAATGGATTTCAATATAGTTTTCACTAATAGAAAGAGCGATAAACAAGAAAGGTTTTTATATATAATTTGTAAATATTATTATGTTAATATTTTATTTATTAGCATGCCACTAAAACACTTAGTATTATGTAACATTCCAAGAAGCTTCGTTTAAAGGTTAAGGGAATAAGACGATCCTTTGGATATGAAAATCTAAAAAGTCAGAGCCGACTAACAAATTTACTTGTATTTATTAATCAAAATATTTAATTAAGCATCATAAATTTAGAATAAGCTTATCCCGTGAAACATTACCAAAGAACGTAACTCAAGGTTAAGGCGAGGCAAGAATTTAAATGGAGATAAAGCTCTCGCTATAAAATCCGCTAATTTAGAACGCTTACCTTTTATTTAAATAAAATAAATAACAATAAACAAAAACAGTTTAATTTGCTGTTTCAAATAAAATGAGTTTGTATTTATGAGTCGATGAAGTTTGAGGATTTACTTGTAAGATACGTTAGTGAATATCACACGAATTAAGTTGCCTATTTATTATGAACTAGCACCTGAATGACCGAACTTCGCTTGGTGTTTTATAAAGTGATGTTTTTTTTTTTTGAAAATGATGTGAAAATTGAGTTTTATTCAGAAAATATATCCTATATAGATGAGAACACGTTTGGTTCTGTTTGAATTGACCCTACTTGCTGTGCCAGTGGTCGCGGTTTCGAGTCCCGTTGGGGGCATCTATCTGTGTGATGAGCACGAATGTTTGTACTCCAGTCATGGGTGTTTATATTTATAATATGTATGTATTTAAAAGTTGTATATGTGTAGTGTATCAAATATCTGGTATTCATAACACAGACCTTGTAGCTTACCATGGAACTAGATGGTGCTGTGTTAATATCCCAACACATTTATTTATTATTTATATTATAGATATACTAAATAAATGATACATGCTTGTTTTACTTTGGAGAATCAATTCACACACTTATAGAAACTGCCCAAAACGATTTAAATATCTTAAACGAATGGCTGCAATATAATTTACTTAATATGAATGTTTCGAAAACATCGTATATGATATTTTCAGCAAAAAACAAACCTATACCGTCTTATCAAGAACTTAAAGTTAACAATGAAAGCATCCGGCTATCAAACGCTGAAAAATATTTAGGTTTGATCTTAGATAAAAACTTGACATGGCGCCCTCACATAGACTCCATACATTCAAAAATAATTTCATTAACTGGAGCTCTTCGAAGATCGGTGAGATACATTCCGTTTAGAGTCAGAAATATTATCTATAATACGTTAGCTAAACCTAGTCTAGAATATCTTATAGAAATATGGGGTAGCGCAGCAAAAACTAATATAAGAAATATTCAGATTTCTCAAAATAAACTTCTCAAAATTTTATTTCACATGGATTATCGTACACCTACAAAACTCGTCTATGAAAAGACAAAAATATTGTCAATAAAACAAATGTACCAATATAAAATATGTATTCTAATTCGAAAAATAATAACAAATACCTTACACTCACAGCTTTCGTTTAAAACCAAATCTCACTCACATCACACTAGAAATAGAAATAAATTAGAGTTACCAAAAACTAGAACTAAATATGGTATAAAAACAATTCTCTTTGAAGGAGCACAGCTATACAATTCGTTACCTAAAGATGTAGAAGATGCAAAATCTATTAAAATATTTAAGAAAAAATTAAAGAACCACATACTTTCGATAGATCCGATTAAGCAGCACTACTGCATGATTAGTTGCATAAGTTTTTTATTATATAATTTTCCTAATATAAGTGAACTATGTTCTTTGGAAATAAATGTCTTTAAACCCAAATGTACATACATATTGTATACAAAAATTGCTCATTTAATATCATTTGATCACTCTTTGCTTCTTGAAGGTATTATAAAATTACAAAAATTACGCTACAACAGTACCGATCTTCGTTCACCTCATGTCCCTAATATCATCCTGACATTTATTCCATACGAGCAACTCATCCTCGCTTCGCTCGGGTTCTACTTTAGGAAAACAAAAACAAATCTATCCCACGGGAACCATTTTTCCGGTATAAGGTATTATTAGCTTGCCAAATTTTACTAAATAGGTACATAAGTTGTTGTGTACTAAGCTGTATAAGTTACTATAGTTTTTTAACTATCCCATGAGAACTCTTTAATTTTCCGGGATGAAAAGTATCTAAAATGTTGACCGGTGATATAAGGTATCACCATGCAAAGTTTCATTTAAATCATTCCAACAGATTTGGAGATTAGCCCGTACAAACAGACAAACAAACAAACAGACAGAGAAACAAAAAATTTGAAAAAAATCTGACACGGTTTTTTGCATTTTTTTATGTACAGATATTTGGCGCCACATGCGAGTAAGTATTTGTTAGTGCGAAAAGGACAATAAAAATAATCACTAGCAACTCACCCTCGCTCCGCTCGGGCTCGTCCCTACTTACGTTTTAACGTTTAGTATAGATGAGATATTTTCCCGCAATAAAAAGAATCCTGTATGTTGAACCGGATAACTATCTATCACCATACCAAATTTCATAAAAATCCCGACAGTGTTTTTTTGTGATACGGTAACTGACAGACAGACGAAAATTCTTAATACTATAGATTCAGCCCCTGTATCGATAATAATGTCTATTTCAATAAGATTTTCCAAAAAATTTAATGTACAGATTCGGCTTACTTACAATTTCATTATATGTATAGATAATTGATTGCGCGAAAACAATTCCGTCAGTATTTTAAATTATAATTAATAATAACCAAAGGAATAAAATATTGACTTTTTCTTAACTCTTCCTTGAAATAACATTCATTGAGCCGTACCGTGTCTGCCATAATTAATCAGGAATGGCACAATGTTTACAATAATCATGAATAATTAATAAAATCCGCGGCGGAGATGGCAAAACTTCTTAAGTTACGTAAATACGCCTCTCTTAGTCAAAATTATCTTTTTCTTCCATTTGCTGTAGAAACCCTTGGTCCATGGAGACAAAGTGCTAAGCACTTCTTAAAAGACATAACACCTCGTCTTATCACCTCTACTGGTCTAGAGCTGGCGCATTTTTCGCCCAAAGAATCGGCATTGCCATTCAACGGAGGAATGCGGCTAGCGTTCTTGCCACTATTCCATGCGGACATGACTTGTACAGTAATCACTAAGTGTACATTTGTTCTGTATAAATAATTAAGTATATTGTAACTTTCTTTATTGTAAATAAAATGATTCCAAGGCTTACAAATAAAAAAAACCGCGATGAAAAGCTGGCAAACAGTAAATATTCAGTGACATTTAACATTTCTAGAGACCTTATTCTACACTAACGCCTCTCGCGGGGAATTCAAGGGCAGTAGCCCTCATTCATTTGTCGTGATTAATCAGGCTTATGCTTTAGAGCGTGCCCAAATAATATACATCAATATGACATCCTACATAGGCCGTTTAGAAAAGTCTTGATTTGACCATAGAAGCAAATTGACAACTTCTAATAATAACATAGACATAGAGAGTTGACTATTTCTTTGCCCAGCCGTCAACTGAAAATGGCGGAAAAGCGACAGAGACAAAACGAATGTGCAGCCAGAAGTTTTCTGTATTAATTGAAATACTATTAATAAAGATAAATATTTATAATATTTTATATTCCATTATAATATTATAATTTTCAATAATATTATATATTTTTTACATTCCGTTTACAGATTCAAATTGCAATAAAAGACAGGTATTGGCCGCACGTTCGCTTTGTCTCTTTCTAAAGAGTGATCAATTTCATGACAGTATTCCTCAGTCTATGTGTATGAATGAGTAAAAAATTAAAATATTAAAATGTAATCATTTAATAGAAACGCTTGCGGTAAAACCGCTGTTAACGACGGATTTCGTGACCAAAAAAAATATCAAAATGAAACGTATGGGAAAATGAGAATGTGGAAATAATACGTGAAATCCGCCAGTTGGCCACGACGTTTGTGGTTGATTTTTGATATCTTTTGTACTTTCGGATGTTGCAGTTTACTAAACAAGTAGTTAATTGAGAGCAGTTTAAAATCCCTTACAACTATAACGGCAGTTGCGGTGAACGTATAAATGAAAATGTTACATTCATTTACAGTTATTACTTGTAGTAAAAAAATAATATAATCATTATTTTGCAATAACATAAAGAAAACATAAAAAAAGAGAAAAAGGTACTGAATTATTTAATTTTATTTATATGTACGTAGATTTAAGGCAGTGATAGCCCAGTGGTAACGCGCTCGCTTGGGAAACCGAGAAAAGCCGGTTCATATCAACTGATATTTTCATATGCGAATCATTTCCAACATGATTACCACTTGTCTTACGGTGAAGAAAAACATCGTGAGGTTACATGTATATCTGAGAGAACCTAGCAAGTTTTTAAAAGATAGTGTGCAGTCCGCTAACCCTCACTTGGCCAGCGTGGTGGTCAGCTATGACTTGACCTCCCTCATATTTAAAGGAGGCTCTGGCTCAGCAGTGGGACGTTAAAAAGTACCGAATACGATACACGACTTAGATTTCACCTAGACTAGTACAACCGTCAATGTTATACTTTGGACTAACATTTAAGCTACTTTTTGTAACTTCACTGCTGATTTATAGTATAGCTACATAGTCTAATATCTAACTACAGTATATTTACATAGAATTACAAAATATTTTCTTAACCAAAACAATATATCACAACATTAAAACTTATGAATAAGCGCGTCCTAAGTAAGAAACTATGTTTTAAAACAGCACATTTGTTTTCGATAAACTTAGCTCAAACTAGCGGAGGTCTAATTTATTACGGTGGTAATTTAAAGTGGTTTTTCACATTTGAATAATAAAACAAAGAGTTTCAGTCAGTTGCTTTTCTTGGAGGAGTTTCTATTTCCATTAAAATAGCTTTCACCGATACTAATTTATTTACTGGGCGTGTTAAAAGCATTTGTTGATGAATGTCCGTACTTGTTATTCACACGGTATTGCGTTTTTAGATAGATTTTGCTATATTTTCTCATATATTAATATAATGATATGTTGTTATAGTTTTGCTGTTTTTATTTTTAATTAATTAAAAATTACTATGCCTTAGACTGCGTTATTGAGATGAAACACGAAGGAATACAATTCATGTCTGTCTTTTTATCTATAATAACTATTAACAACCTTAGAGTTCAGCTAAAGAGTTTAGATTCAATAATCGATTGATTTACCGGTGGTAGGACTCTGTCAAGCCTGAGGAGTCCGACTGGATGGGTACCACCCCCTTATCTATTTCTGCCGCCAAGCAACAATGATTGCATTGTTGTGTTCCGGTACGAAGGATAAGGTAGCCAGCGCAATTACAGGCAAGAGGCAAATCATCTTGGTCCTCATAGTGACAACGCACCTGTGGTTCTGCATTTTTATTACTTAAAACCTAAGTGCATGAACCGTAGGTGTTATAGGCGACAGGTACTGCTTTCCATCAGGTGGTCTGGCTGCTCGTTTGTCACTGAATCGCATAAAAAAAATCGATATCGTTAATAGAAAATTAAAACTTATATTAGAATGACAATTTTGATAACTTTAATATATTTTTAACTACAAAATATACTTTAAATTATTATTAAGCTCATTAGCTTCCAACAATCCAACCGGACATAAAAGAAAGAAATTCATTTGGGTGGTGGCACATGTCTACGGACCTCAGGAAGGGTGAGTTGCTCCTGATAGCAGTGATAGAGTGAACCATGAGAGAAGCCTTAGAGGTCTTTATTAACGCAATAGTATCCAAAACAATGATTTTTTTAGAATATTCATCTAGTTATCTGTGTGTATGTACGCGCTAATCTCAGAAACAGTTAACCCGATTTGGGTGAAGTTTTAACTAATGTATTGTGGTAAGCTTCACTTAACAATTAGTGCTTGTTTTATTTCAATCGGTTCACAAATGAAAAAGTTATGGTAATTTAAAGAATAGCCTAGGTTCGAACCCGAACGAAGTGAGGGCGAGTCGCTAGTCCGTATTAATATTATAAATATGAAAGTTTGTGAGTATGGATGTTTGTTACTCTTTCACGCCAGAACGGCTAAACGGATCTGGATGAAATTTGACACAAAGATAGATTATAGTCTGAAATAACATATAGGCTACTTTTTATTCCGGAAAAATGTACGGTTCCCGTGGGATAGGTTTGTTTTTGTTTTCCTAGAGGCGAACCCAAGCGAAGCGAGGGTGAGCCGCTAGTTTATAATATTTTCATTTAACATTAAAATAAGATTATTCTGAAAAGAATCAAAAACGGTTTTCTCTTTCGTTTTCAAGAGAATAATGCTGCAGATGTTTCGAACGTAGTTTTTATTCAAGAAAGCCTGCCAAGCTACACGACCAGAAGATTTGTTACCTTTTCATCTACTATTCTATTTTCTCTTCACTTTTGATATCGATTTCAAGGTTCAATGCATTAAAATTTATCTTCACAAACTAAAAATATACGAAAATATTATATGTACGCTTATAACTAATGTTTATGGGTCTGTCTTTGGGTCTATTTATGACATCATAGGCCATAGCTCTGAAAAACTTTGTTTTCGGATTTTTTCGTAGATTTATTTTGTTTTTGGTTCCCGACGTTTCGATTGCTTTACAGCTATCAGGGTCACGGGAGAGACTAAGGTTTTAGATATCTCAAAAGCATTATATAGTTGTTACAGATAGCCTGCCCACAAAATAACAATATGAATTCAAAAAATTTTAAAATAACACCAAAGTACCTTACAATTATGTTAATTTTAATTTTAAACATTTTTATAATTTTAATTACTTTTATAATTGAATTTTTTAGTTATTATATTCAAATAAGTAAACGTGTAAGCAATGAAGAAATATGTTTGTTCAAATAATACCTTTCAGCTATTCACATATCATACCGATTAAGCATACCTACTTGAAATGTAGAAGTAGAAAACAGTGTACTCACCTGGGTCAAGTGGTTCTGTACACCCAACATCTCCCACATAGCCTAGTCATTAAACAATCCTGTTCTAGTAGGGTGACCAGAAAAAAGGAAGTTACTATTTAAATGCAATTTTATAATGAAACTAGCAACTCACACTTGCTTCGCTCGGGTTCGTCCCTAGTTACGTTTTAACGTTTAGCTCAGAGATGATATATTTTCCCGCAGTAAAAAGTATCCTATATGTTGACCCAGATAACCAGCTATCACCATACCAAATTTCATCAATATCTGTCCAGTTGTTTTCCCGTGATGCGTTAACAGACAGACAGACAGACAGACAAAAATTTTAAATCTGCAGATTTGGCTTCTGTATCGACAATAAAGTATATTTCAATAATATTTTCCAAAAAATATTTAGTGAACAGTTTCGGCTTAGTTACAATTTTATTAAATGTATAGATGAGGTTTTTATATTACAGTCTTTAGAGCAACAAGTGTTAAAAATTAGCTTAAAGAGAACAGTTGTTTTTACGTATTTACTTAATTAATTTACACAAGATATCTTTCCGTCCTTTTCTTTATTTTTTGTATAAATAAGCAAAGACAAAACACTTCAGCACCTTATTATTAATTAAATAAATCATAATTAACTCAATTGATTTGAATTACTGTCAGACAACGCATAGCTTTAATCGATGCGTCTAGAAGCATTATATTAATAAGAAATATAACGAATGTAGATTCTGAAGAATGATTTTAATAACACATACCCATTTTAATGGGTAAATATTCAGCCCTTTTTAACGTCCCACTGCTGGGCACGGGCCTCCCTTCAATACGAGGGGAATCAGGCCATAGTCCACCACGCTGGCCAAGTGCGGATTGGCGGACTTCACATGTCTTTCGAAAACTTGCTAGGTTCTCTCAGACATGCAGGTTTCCTCACGATGTTTTCCTTCACCGTAAGGCAAGTGGTAATCATGTTAGAAATGATTCGCACATGAAAATATCAGAGGTGCGAGACCCGGGATTTGAACCTGCTTCACTCGGTTACCCAAGCGAGCGAGTTACCATTGGACTACCACTGCCCTTACCATTGGACTACCACTGCCCCTACCACTTTAATGGGTAAATAGGAAATAAAGGTTTGCTTAGAAATTCATCATTTTTGACATTAAAAACATGGAAATTAATGAAAAACTTTTTGTTTATTTGCCGGAAAAAGCTACATCGGTACTAAGCTCTACTTATTATTTAAACTTCCATTATATCGGGTTCAATAAAAAATATATAAATCTCTCCCTTTCTTTCTCTTTCTCTCTTTTTCTCTATCTTTCTGCCTCTTTCCCTTTCTCTGTCTGTCTCTTTTATCTTTATTAAACTGTTATTTTATTTTATTAAAGTGCCACTTTTACGGTACAGTCTTCATTTTTTGAAAATTTAACGTCACCATACTTACCTACTTGCGAACCCTTTGAAGACCGCTCGAATACACCAAATACCTAGACTTAGCTAAACTCCTCCCACGCTTTATTACTACAGTTATCAACTTTAAAGGAAATAGAGTCTACAAATTGATGTTCCAAGTAAATTATTCAAAACACTTAGTTTTAAGTAAACAGTTGTTAGATTTACAATGTTTTAAAGTAAAAAGTAAAAGCGTGTAATTAAAAGATTAATATTTAATAGCTCAGCACTAAGTTTAGTTGTGAGCATATTTTTCGAATTTTATGCCTTTTTAGGAATAAATGGAGAATAGGTGATTTTCAGTCTAGGCCTTTTGCTTCGTTAGATATTACCAAGTACCTTGACTTATACAAAATGGCGTTACTAGTTAAAAAAATTGGGAAACGTAAAAAACCTAAAGTTCAAAACATATATTATCATATCACTTATTATATTATTACAAGTAGAGTCAACGGAAACTCCTCATCAGCAATACATCAGAAGTTAAAGATTTTTTCCAGTAAAACCCTACGTTTGAAGGTGTTTCAAATTTCAAAGGTTTTACTTTAAGATATATGATTTTTTGTACATTTATATTTGATACATTTTATACATGATTTGATAAGGTATATGATTCATAACAATAATAGTTTTCCCCTACTACATTGGAGCTCTAAGCTTCGTTACTCAAGTAGCACTGGAGCTAAAGATTTCAGCAAAATGTGAAAATATTAACGGGTATAAAGTATAAAAGGGTTAAAAGAAAAATCCGCTTTGAGTATTTTCATATAATGCTAAATTCATGAAAACGATTTTTTTATCATTTTTAACTAAAAATATTATCAGCTTCATTAACGTTACTAATGCCAGTCGCGCAAAAACCACGCCAAAAATAAAGTTGAAGTAAGCATATCCCTTCTTACCTATTATTAAGTATACTAAAAAATCCATATTTAATATTATATATATAAAAGTAACTCTGTCTGATGACACGTTTGGCTCAGTTTGTGTGACCCCCCTTACTGTGTCAGCGGTCGTGGGTTTTGTACTCCAGTCATGGGTGTTTATATTTATAATATGTATGTATTTCAAGTTATAAATGTGTAGTATATCAACTATCTGGTATCCATAACACAAACCTCATAGCTTACCATGGAACTAGATGGTGCTGTGTCAATGTCCCAACATATTTATTTATTATTTATTTATACGTTTTCACCTATAAACCGCTGAACCAATTTGATGAATTGAGATTTGAGAAAATTTGAAAGGTGTGAAACAAATGTATGTCTTTTGTTTTTGCTATTAGAGATATAAAGATGAATTATATATTCTTGTATATTATATTTAAAGACAAAAAGAGAGATATTTTATAATATAATCAGGTCAGGATCAGGATCAAGGAAACGATTGTGCAAAAAATGAAACAGACAGCCAGTAATATATATTATGTATTAAAATATAGTAATAATAATATAATACATATAATGACAGTATAACGAAGAAGACATTATGTAATTTACATGAATAAAAAAATGAATTACTTCCTTTACACCTGTCTGAAAATCCACAAGAACTTGCAGGTGGATAGAGAATAAAAGCAAATGATAAGTAGACGCTTCAAGCTTCAGCGTGCATTAATTATTAACTAGACCAGATCTATGCAGCCGGCAATTTCCTTCAGTACAAAACTTAGTATTTTTCCATCAAATTTAGTATTCATAACTTATGAACGGTTGGAGTTTGAATTAAAAAAATTATTCACGAAAAAGAGCTTTTTCATTTACCAATTTTTGTTGTTTTTTGACTATACTTTGTCTACGTTGGAACTACGATTTGTTTTTGAGAACATTTTTCTTTGTCTAGCAAAAAAATGGTTTATAGAAATGGCTAACAAATGCTATCAAAACGAAGGAAGATGTTTGATTTTTAACCTTCTTATTACAGTAAATGTTGTTTTTACATATTCCATATAGAATTAATCGCACATTAAGGGAGGTAAAACACGCGCCAAGTTCTCTCAATTGGTAATTATTATTCAATTACCAACGAAGAAAAAATTTAAGCGGAAGCTCTTAATGGCGACCAATTTTCCACTTCTGTGCTTCCAAAACCATTTTCAACTAGAACGTTGTTAGCTCTCATTAAATAGGAATGAAACAAAATATTATTATGACGATTTTTGTTTTGACTGTTAATTAAATTAACCTATTTGTTACATAAACATATTTTTTTTTAACGAAAATTAATTCTGAAATGATTAGTCTCTTTTAAGCTTATGAAATAACTTAGTTTTATTATATATTGGTATAGCGTAGCGTAGCAACACTACGCTTCGCTCCTGCCTTAGCCTACTCAAAGCTTCTCAAGCCTTCTCAACCTAGGTTATCCAAGTCGGATCTATCATCTAATCGAAAATTAAAAATTACTAATAAATAATATTCTCAAATTTAAAAAATTGTCTACTTAGATTATACTTATTATTTATTATATATATTAGACATATGAAAATCTTAACACGGGTTGTAGTACTTTCTTAGCTCGATGTCGAAATTACGTTTTTGGTTTTAAAGACGTTTTAATTGGTCAATTCACTATGATCATTGAATCGACCAATCAAAACGGACCGAGGCTTCCCACTACACCCTGTTATTGCTACTATTGACAATTTAACTAGGGTAGTTACAATTTCACTGAATGTGCTTAGGGAAATTATAATATACCTAAAAATGCCCCGTGACAGTACTCCGGGTAATTATAATTTCACTAGTGAAATGATAATCTAACGGATCTTACAATTTTCCTGTGGCATATATATCTCTATTAATCTGTAATATTGTGCAAATTGGCAAATCTTGATAAAACTAATAACTTAACCTCGCTTCGCTCAAGTGCATACCTCTATACCTATCTATAGCCTAAGTGTTATTCTAAATCGTAATCTATCTGTGTAGTAAATTTCTTCCAAATCTATCCAACCGTTTTAGCCTTAAAGGAATTACAGACACACATATATATGTACATATACAACTTTCACATTTATTTCACTTTATATTTATCTTTATTTAGTAGTCTGATTAACTTCATTGAGTGGTTATAAATGGCACGTATTGGTTTTGATAAATAATAACTTGACCAAATTTTACATTAAAATATACCACATACAAACGACCTAAAATATAGCTTGCAGTATGAATATACAGAATATGTGACATTCAAAAAGATTTTTGAAACACTATTTTACCCAACTTACTCATAGTGTATTTTTTTTAAAAATATCAGCAGAATTATGAATAAAAATAAACAGATCTTGACTTTTCTCCTCTAATTTTAAACGTTTATGTGTTTGAATATCCTTAAAGCCAATTAGCAAACAAGTGTCCTCAAATGGGAGTATCGCACAAAATGCAAATTTCCATATGTCTGGCATGGAACAGAGCCGTAGGCAGTTTCCAACGAAAGCACTCCGTTATTTAAATTGTAATAATTATTTTACCATACCATAACCACTTAACTGTCATAGAGCTTTCAAATATAGCTTTAACATAAACACATAATATATTTATTTATGAGGAAATTTAGACCATTACTCAGCTATTTTAAAAAATGAATTTATTATAAAGTCTTGTCACCACTTTACTTGTTTCTTTTTTAAAGACACCGAAAAATAATTTACTCCAATAAAATTTTATCGTTACTGCCATTTAGGGCGAAATTATAAAAAAATCTTACATAAAACATCATTAATATAAGTTTAAAGTTGATAAGATTGATCCCTAATAATTAATTAAAATTAAACAAAAAACTTTACAACAAGTAACCATTTCTAAACGCTATATATATTACAGCTATTTACGAGTAATTACCCGTTGAAGAAGTTTCGGAAAATTATACAATCTTTCGCAGCATCTAGTTAGTAGTAGTCTAGTATTTGTTGTATAAACTTAACTAATTTAGGACTTTATATGTTTCCCCAAACTTGAAGTCAAAAGCTCTAAACAAAAACATAACTGACCAATCCTGTGCCAAAACTGTGACTGAAGTTTCTCATTAGAACAAAACACTAGGAACAAATAGAGAGACGAGTGTGTTTGCTCCACATTCGCGTTGATTTGCAAAACTTCGCCACGTCTTACGACGAAACAACTTTGACAGAGTGTGTACTGCCTTTTCTTCCTGCAAATAAGGCTATTCAGCTGGCTTCTGCAAATAAAAATGCAAGATAAGATGCGTCCTTTGTAGAATTTCATCACGATATGAAATTTACTATCCTTTACCAGTGACATTATTACGGGCCTTATATTTTTTCTTTTAGCATAGAAAAATCGACAAATAAATATAAAATGTTAGCACAAATGTACTTTTTTTTTTAAATATTTGATAGTTTAATTCAGTTTTTAACCTATTAAATTTTTCATCGAATATTTTGAATAAAACTACATATATTTTTGGATTTTTTCCTCACAGGAGACCCCGATCCCGTTACCATGATTCCTGTAAAGTATTCTAGTCAGGTATCGAAAATCAAAATAAATCTGCGAAACAGTCTGAAAACATAGTTATATTTAAAATGTCAAATATTCGCGTAAATCTAAGAAAGTATTCATTAATTTTCAAGTTGAACTGTTTAATCATTAAACGGTACATGTATAGGCGAGCTTTGGTGTAATAAACAAAACGTATTTTAATTCTTAATTTATCCATATTAAAGACATATACAGAATATATGTGACAAATATCAACCATTTGACACGTAACAAATTAGAAATGACTCCTACTATGAATTATTTGTGGTTGCTTATTCTATACATTTTTCATAGATTTTTTTTTTGAAAATTTGTTCTACTATGTTAGACTTCAAAATTTTTTAATAATTTATTACTTTTTGAAGTTTTATACCTTTTTTGGCATATTTGGAAAAAAATATGAGAGTAAAATTTTTACGATGCGCGCGCACACCGACAGCCAAAAAGCGACATGATTAAGTTAGCTGAAAGCGACATTATCAAGTTAGCTGCATTCTTTTTGCAGAGAGTTGTATATGAGTAACGGGATGAAATCTTTAGTTATTTTTATTCTATTACGCCATAGAAGTATGAATTTTTACGTGCATACATAAGTACACACACACGTTTTCTTTTAAATTACTAGAAATGGAATAATGACTATTAAAAATTTGAGAAAAACATATATCAATTGAATTTACTTATCTATGTAAGAACACTAAGTGTTTCAAAAAAATAATTATTGATAACATCAAAGCTACTAAACAAAAAAAAAAGAAATTCGGTTGAGAAAAAGAGGAGAGAAAAAGACTAAACTGTTTTGTTTGTATATTTAAATATATTTTTTATATTATATTTATCAATAACAAAGAGTAGGGGTAGCTCAATGTGTAACAAACTCATAATTTCGTCTGCAAAGCAGTTAAGAGCTTTTTCGTGCAGCACTTGTGTTCCCCACGAAGAAACGTTTCTCGACTATATTTAATATAATTACATGATATTTCTCCAAATATTCCTACATGTTTGAAGCGAGTATTGTGTTTGGAATTCCTTGTTCTTATAATTCGCAATTGCAAAGACATTGACTATACTTTATTCTTACGGCATCTTGTTCCCATCTTTTGCAAGCTTTTATTTTTTTATGAGTTTTTTTATTTAACTTGCAATGTTTGTATGTTTGTTCGAGTCAAACCTTGCAACTGAATTATAGAGCAGTTATTCTAAGCCGATTAAGTTGAAATTTTGCATACACACTCAGTTTGAATGACAATGCATGGTCCAATTCAATTCTTTAGTTTCGTGGCTTCTAGGAGTGCCTTTGGGCACAACACTGCATGGTTAGCTAAGTGAAGTCATTCTTAATCCAACATGGTGAAGTCCCAAAGATGGCGGGCTATGTTTTTTTATACGCCCCCATGATATGGATATCAAATGAAAGGGTTTGTTGTAAAGAATAAAATAAAAAACTAAAAAATATATTTTTTTTTTTTGTAAAAGAACATGTTTAAAAACAAACTTTTATTAGTTTGTTTCAAACGAATTCTATAAAGGAGGAGGTACTTTGACGGCTGTATATATTTTTTTTAAATCTTTAATAGCTTCTCCGATTTTGTCTATTTTAAATTGTTACGCAAACGTGTTGTGTGTTGTTTTATATGAAATAACTTAACAAACTACACATGAACTTATATTTCATTACATATTTGGTAAAAGGACTTATTATACATATAGAATCACCTTTATAATAACGGGTATCTAACTAAGGCTTTGTCCTGGTGGTACATAAACTTAAATTCCTTAATTTTTCTTATTTTCACTGGTTGATTCATTTAAATTACTAACCATTCTGGTCTTGGGCAACGCGCATTTATAAGGATAGTGATAAAATCTTGTAATACGATTAAAAATCGACTACCTATCTTAATTATAAATATGGACGAACAACACAAACATTTAAAATACCATTGTGGTTTGTATGTTATAAAAATATTCAGTAAAAAGCCTTTTTGTAAAGCTTTCCGAGCTTTATAAAATGAGATATAAAAGCTTCAAAAATTTCGAAAATACGAACTATTAATTGACTTTCATCCCACATAGTGTAGTGTAGTTGGCAATCGCAATTTTTACGTAGCCTAAGCTGACTACAAACAACTGTTGCCGGTCTTTGTGAAGACAAGGATTTTTAATAAACCTAAAATATTATTACGTTCTGTTCCAAGTTTTTATATGCTTTCTTCAATATGAGAACTGAGTTCATCAGTCAAACGGTTTGATTTGATGAATTTTATAAATTTTCCAGAATTCTTTGTTAGAGAAAATTCTTTTACTTAATATGCCTAGGTAAAAATTATTAACTTCTTATAAAAAACCGTTATGGGAGATAAGGTATAAACTGTTAATCTTGCTAATATTATTAATGTAAAGGTTAATATGTTTTGATGGATGTTTGTTACTCAATCACGCCAGAACGGCTGAACAAATCTGAATGAAATTTGGCACAGAGATGGATTATAGTCTAGAATAGTACATAGGTTACTTTTTATCTCGGAAAAATGTACGGTTCCCGTGGGATAGATTTGTTTTTATTTTCCTAAAGGCGAACCCGAGTGAAGCAAGAGTGAGCTGCTAGTTATAGAATAACAATGAAAATCGATTTGCAATTGTCAATGATGACGCGTAACATATGAATTAATAACATCCTTGTTTCTTCAAATCGATAAAAATAAGATGTTATCTAGTATTATAAAGAGGAAATACTATATACTAATATTATAAAGAGGAAAGTTTGTGAGTTCGTGGGGTTGTAGGGGGTAATCTCTGGTTCTACTAAACCGATTTAGATGAAATTTGATAAAAAGATAATTTGAGACCCTGGGAAGGTCAAAGGATTTTTTTTCCGGAAATGAACTTAAGGGGGTGAAAATGTGGATGAAAGTATGTACGGGGATTCAACCTAGGAACGAACCCGAGCGAAGCGAGGGTGAGTCGTTAGTACTGAATAAAGGTACGTGCAAAACCTTTTTCAGAGCAAAAATTGCAAACCTGTTGTAAATGACAGTCGTGTGTGCTAGAAGATTAAAACAAAAATGAAAGAACCCTTATTAACATATATGTATTTCTAATGTATTTTTTTCTTTTCACTACAAATATGAAGGCATCTGACAAACGGGACACATTAACACATCAAAGCCTTTTTAGGGTTACGCCTTTTCAAAAAAGATTTTCTTTGCACCACTTTTATAGGAGAATTTTTATTATTTTTTAATACTATGTAATGAAAATGTATGTATGTATTCAGCCCTTTTTAACGTCTCACTGCTGGACATGGGCCTCTCTTCAGTACGAGGGGAATCAGGCCATAGTCCACCACGTTGGCCAAGTGCGGGTTGGCGGGCTTCACAGGTCTTTTGAAAACTTTGCTAGGTTCTCTCAGACATGCAGGTTTCCTCACGATGTTTTCCTTCACCGTTAAGACAGGTGGTAATCAAGTTAGAAATGATTCGCCCATGAAAATATCAGAGGTGCGAGACCCGAAATTTGAACCCGCTTCACTCGGTTTCCCAAGCGAGCGCGTTACCACTGACCTACCGCTACCACTGCCTAGTGAAAATACTAAAATATATAAAGAAAATTGTAAATTGCATCATACAATATTTAAATTTCTTTTCATTTCTAGGGTTCTGTACCTGAAGAGTACCAATGGAACCCTATTACTAAGCCTCTGCTATCCGTCCGTCCGTCCCGTCCGTCTGTCCCTTCCGTCCGTTATCAGAGGGCTATACCTCGTGAACAGAGAAAAGAGAATGAGGTAGAGAGTTAAAATTTTCACGGAGTATTTATTTTTTTGCCGCTAGAACAACAAATAATAAAAATAAACAAACATAAAAATGTACAAGATTTTTTTTTAACGTTCGTAATGATGCGACCATAGAAATTAATATACTACATACATAGAGTAAAAGTTATATTAATAAAAAGTACATGTACGATGGTACGGAACCCTTCGTGTGCGAATTAGACTTTTGGCTCTTGACTTCAATGATAATTTAATTGCTAAAATTCTATGAAAGCAAAATGTATGCTAATTGAGAATATTGTTAATCAAATTCACTGCCTTTATCCCTCATTAACGAAACTACTGAACAAAGTGTTCTGACAAAAAGTACGTAATATTACTAATCTTTCCATATTCTTCAATTCTTAACCTAATTCCTAACCCGATAATTTCTGAACAATCCAAGTTCAGATAAGTCCAATTTGCACCAAACGAATTTTTATTTACGTTTTAACGTTTACTACAGATTTCTCAGAGATGAGATATTTTCCCGCAGTAAAAAGTATCCTATATGTTGCAATCGGATAACCAGCTATCATCAGACTAAATTTCATCAAAATCTATCCAGTGGTTTTCTCGTGATTCGTTCACAGACAAATAAACAGACAGACAAAAATTCTAAAAACTATAGATTCGGCCTCTGTATCGATAATAATGACTATTTCAATAAGATTTTCAAAACAATATTTAATGTACAGATTCGAGTCGACTCGAATTTTATTATATTATGTATAGAGAGTTAAAAGCTTTTTAGGATTCCAAAACAGCTTAATCTCCACTGAATTTAAAATTTCCCTCTAAGTTTATTTTCATTGAAAGTATTCTATAAAGATAACTGGTTATATAAACAGAGTTCACAACTTTATTAGAGATGCTCAGGTACGGATCTGAGCATAAAGTTTTAAGACTACACAACATAAACTTGAAATTTACGTGCTTTAAATTTTTTAACTAGACACTTCTGTTGGTTTGATTTTACGAATTTTTAAAATTTCAACTAAAATTACTTCACTTCATAATCTTTAATGCATGTTCCGCCGATCGCGGGTTCTATTCCTGTGTGAGAAATAACTGGGATCTATTAAATCTTATCTAATCCTAAAATCCTAAAACTAGAGGCAGTGGTAACCCAGTGGTAAGGCGCTCTCTTGAAAAACCGAGTGAAGTGGGTTCAAACCACGGTCTCCCACCTCTGATATTTTCATATGCGAATCATTTCCAACATCCAATTCCACTTGTATTGCGATGAAGGAAAACATCGTGAGGAAACGTGTCAGAGAGAACTTATCAAGTTTTTGAAAGATATGTAAAGTACATCAACTCGCACTTGGCCAGCGTGGTGGATTATGAATTGATCTCTCTTGTATTAAAGAGAGGCCCGTGCCCAGTAGTGGGAAGTTAAAAAGGGCTAAGTGCAATCCCCCATAATTAGTTAATTATTCATAGTTTCTGAGAAAGAATCTTGATAGACAGATGGACGGACAATAAAGCAATCTAATAACAGAACATAAATATATAATAACTAGTTTTTGTCCGCGGCTTTACCCACGTAGTAACTGGGCCAAAGATCAAAAGTAGCCATGTCTATCCAGGATACAATTTACGTGCTTACTAAATTTCATCAAAATCTGTTCAGTGGTTTAAGCTTTAAAAGGTAACAGACAGAATTACATTCACATTTATAAAATTAGTATTGTTATATAAACTCTTTTTCAGATACATAACTCTGAAAATGAGAAAAATAAAAAGTATTTATAAATAACTCTCCAAACAGTCGTTTAGCACAAAGTCAAAACTGTATTTTGCAAGTTTTTGAAGAGATAAGGCCAATGTCTATATGTTACGCGACATAACTCGTAAATAAGTTAGTGCACAACTTTTTGATGCTAACCATAGAGTATATTGATACAGAAATGATCTGTATATCTATATCAATACATATAATAAAATTCTAACTGAGTCGAATCTGTACATTAAATATTTTTTGGTAAATCTTATTCAAATAGCGATTATTATCGATACAGAGGCCAAATCTATAGTTTTTAGAATTATTGTCTGTCTGTTTGTCTGGGAACGCATCACGAGAAAACCACTGGTTAGATTTTGATGAAATTTGGTATAATGATAGCTGGTTATCTGGGTCAACATACATACTTTTTACTGCAGGAAAATGTCTCATCTCTGAAAAATCTATACTAACGAACCCGAGCGGAGCGAGCGTAAATCGCTAGTGCACTATACTTAAATTAATTAAATTAGAATCCTAAGTAATTAGATAAAGCTTAACAAATAGCAGTTTTAAAACTAAGTATAAGATATATCAAATGTATATATATATGTAAGTAAGAATTCAATTTTATAGTGCAATAATTGTTTTTTAAACATTTTCAGGGGTTGTAAAATAAAATAATGTAGTAAATTATTTTATTTTATTATAGTAAATATAATTTAAATTTTTTAACAGCTAATACCAGAGAATAATTAAAGATAGCGAAAGTTTGCAAAAAAGGGTGATTTAATCTCAATCTCGACGGTGGTGTTAGTCCACTCATAATCGAATAAACAGTGGCAAATATTTAGAAGATGACAAAAGTAACAAGTATTATATAACACTTCTAATGTGTTCACAGCTCTAAGATGCAAACGTATTCGTGGCCGTGTGAAACTGACAAAGTTTTTGATTTATTGCCTGGGAGCGACCAAAAATAAACTAGAAAGGTAATAAATGAATAGAAAGTAGAAACATAATCTTATGCTAAATAATAAAATGATTTTAACATACTACCGACTCGCCCACGTTTTACATAAGCCCTGCATGCGTGCTTGCTTGCTTGCTTTAGGAAACAGAAAACTAGGAATAGAAATGGTATAAGCAAGTTCACTACTGTTCATTGTTTTCTTCTCAATGGCCAACTCTACATCCAAAATAACTTTTAAATCGAGCATCCCTTTTTTTCGATTAAATCGGCTAAAAATAGCAATGCTTAGTATCTATGCACACTAAATAATACAACAAAAAACATTAAAAAATTACAATTATACCTAATAATAAAACGGTTGATTCGATTAACCCTTATTTTTATTTTATTTTTTTGTTATTTACACTTATTTTATTTTAGTTGACGATAGTTTGTAGTGCCCTACTTGTTGAGTCCCACTGGGGGCATTCGTTTGTGTGATGAGCACGAATGTTGGTACTCCAGTCATGAGTGTATATCTATATATATAATATTTTAAATTATATATGTGTAGTATACCAACTTTCTGGTATCCATAACACAAGCCTCGCAGCTTACCATGGAATTAGAAGGTGCTGTGTGTTAATGTCCCAACATATTTATTTTAGTTGAAAGATATATATACATATTTTCAGGATTTTAATAACTGTCCCAAAGAAACAGAATTAAATGTGTTTTACACTTTGACTTGTAACTAATTGCAAAATGAAACCATCAAATATAAATCGAACCAAAAATCAAAATAAACCCGCAAAAAGCTGGAAAAGATAGTTTTATTTAAACTGTAAGTTGATTTAAGCCTACTTCTCAGTATCGTATCGTAACTTTGTAAATAATATGTACATATATATAAAATTCGGATGACTTTTATTAAAATATAAAAAATCACTTTATTTCACTACATATACCTACATAAAGTACCTACGTAAAATTCTGAGTCGAATCTGTACATTAAATATTTTTTGGAAAACCTTATTTAAATAGTCATTATTATCGATACAGAGGCCGAATCTATAGTTTTTATTTTAGTCTGTCGGTTTGGGAATGCATCACGAGAAAGCCACTTGACAGATTTTGATGAAATTAGGATACTTTTTACTACGGAAAAATATCTTCTCTCTGAGAAATCTTTACAATACGTTAAAACGTACCAAGGGACGAACCCAAGCGATGCAAGGGTGAGCCGCTAGTATATAAATAAATCGAAAAAGAGGAACAGACATAATTTTATGTCCGTGGTGTTAAGTACACTCAGTTTTTACATTTTTTTTATAACTATCGAGTTAATGTGATCAAGACAGGGGATAGATAATGAAACTAATGCTGCTAATAAAATCTTCAAGTTTTACTTTATTTGACTCATTTTGACGCGACCCATAGAATTGGCCATTTCCAAGTAATTTTACTTTTTTAAAACTATAATTGCTTTCTTCAAATGTTATACTGTGCATTACAAGTTGTCTCTCCGGCATTGTGACAGCTGAGTAATCTTGCTGAAAACTGCCGTGACACACTTTACAAACAAAACGTATTACCTACTAACCCGTTTTTATTGTATGTACTTTATACTAAAGCTTAGGGAAACTAGGCTAAACTATACTTTCATATAAAATAGAATATTTTAAGATGCAATGTCCACTTTCTGAGCCGGAAGCAAATATTTTTTTCATAGTATAAAGGCATTGGGTGCTTAATTTTGTATCAAATTTTAAAGTCCTACACGAGCTTTTAATGGCTATATCTTTACACATACTCCTACGTCATGCTACGTATCTTTAGAATATCATGTCACTATTTTTCTTTAAGAACTTAAATTTAATTTTATTTATTTAGGTACAGAAACAGAAAACAAATTAAAAAAAATACAACTAAGTATTAAAAGCTAAAATATAATTTTAAATTTGTTGTCCAATTATGTAATTATATGAATTCAAATAAATACATATAATTATATAAACAAACTTAACCAAAAATAGAATATTACAGTGCATGTATTCTACCCTTTTTAACGTCCCACTGCTGGGCACGGGCCTCCCTTCAATACAAGGGGGATCAGGCCATAGTCCACCACGCTGGCTTAGTGTAGTAGTAGTTGTTCTCTCAGACATGCAGGTTTCCTCACAATGTTTTCCCTCGCCGTAAAGCAAGTGGTAATCATGTTAGAAATGATTCACGCATGAAAATATCAGAGGTAAGAGACCCGGGATTTGAATCCACTTTACTCGGTTTCCCAAGCGAGCACATTACTACTGGGCTACCGCCTACCATTGCCTTTAACATATTATTTGAATATTACAGATGTGCATTTAAATTCAGATATTTAAAAAAATTACATTTCATTAAAAAAAAAAGCAACAAGCTATCTATATATATAAATATATTTTGTCCATAACTATTGGTTAAAGTTGCGTAAGCAAATTATTGTAATAAGTAAATATTACTTATTTTATAAAAATGCCATAAGAAAAAATAGACCTAACTATAAAAATGCCTAGTTATAAAAAAGCTTGTAAAATACGTACATTTTAAATATCAAAAAAAAACCTTAAACGTCCATGTCAATAGACATTAAATACTATGAATTAGAACCTTTGTCTCTGTGTGTACAGAAAAAAAATAAGCGGCAAATGTAAAGTTATCTTTTCGTGTTGGTTCCGTAATATTTTAAAGCTTTTTAATGATTTCTATTAAAAAAAAGCGTGTGCGTGTGCAATTCACTAAATAATAAAAGTAATCTACGAGAGAATGAGATGAATATCGAATATCAGGAATAGGATAATTATAAAGTTTATTATTTTTAACCGACTTCCAAAAAAAGGAGGAGGTTCTCAATTCGACCGTATATAAATATATATTGATTGATGTTCTCCTGACCGATTCCGGCCACGGCGGCCAATCTCATTGAGACTAGCCAACTGCGCAGGAGATATTATAGTGCACAAGTGTACGCGCAGACACAAGTGCACTCTCTATTCCTGTCACTCTCATACTCCAGTGGGACGACTACTCGACACGACCGGTGAGAGTTAAGGCGCAGGACCGACGGCTTTACGTGCTCTCCGAGGCACGGGGGTGAAACACCGCCAACTTCCCAACTCCGGGCTGTTACTGAGGCTTACTATACAGAAAGACTCAATAACTAAACTTGGCCCGACCCGGGACTCGAACCCAGGACATGCTAGCCACTACACCACCGAGGCAGTTATATATATATATATATATATATATATATATATATATATATATATATATGTTGGTTCGGGCATTTTTTCGTCGTTTATGAACCGATTTTGATAATTCTTCTTTTGTTGGAAAGGAGATATTTCAAGAGTGGTACCATGATAAGGAAACCAGGATCTGATGATGGGATCCCAGAGAAATCGAGGGCAACTTTCGAAAATTGTAGCGGCGACTAGTGCGTTTGTTAACATTTTCATTAGGTATTTTAAAGCACTACTATTTAATGAAGGTCTGGAGTCGACCTGATGATGGGCCCGAAAGATAGTCGAGGGAACTCCTCAACGATTTACAGCAATTACCTGGTGTTTGGGCTTGATTAATTTGTATTGATGATACGTCTACACTAAAAATGGAAAAATAAAAACTTTAAAAAAAAAAAACCGACTTCCAGGCACTGAAAAGTAAAAAATAACTAAACGGGGGTTTTCATTTAGAATAGATACTTAATCAGATTTTTTCGAAGTCGGTGCCAGCCAATACAAATCAAAGCACACCGACTTCGAAAAAATCTGATTAAGTATATATTCTAAATGAAAACCCCCGTTTAGTTATTTTTTACTTTTCAGTGCCTGGAAGTCGGATTTTATTTTTTTTTAAAAAGTTTTTATTTTATAATATTTTTACCAAGTTTAAAAGTCATTTTACATTTTATTTGACATAAATATACATTTGTCAGACAGTAACAACGGTTACCATGGCAACATGACAATGTATCCTTTCTCATTCTCTCGCCGGCTTAATCCTATATATTTTTGTTTTTGTCTCTTTCTAGTGTTGCATTTCCGTTTCATCGAGTTTCACATCACAACGATTCTAAAGAAGTTTCACTTCAAAAAACAAGTTTTTTCATAGTAATATTTAATTTACAACTACAAAGAATAGCATTGTAACTGAGTGTCGACTATTCAAGTATGTAATATAAAATAAGAATTAATTGCACACATATTATAAAAAGGCGATAATTTGTATATACATATTATGTGTATGTATGTATGTTTGTTACTCCTTCACACTGTAACGACCAGACAAACTATGACTTCATAACACAAAGACTACTGTTAGTAATAAAATTCGCCAAATGCTGGCGCCACTTGTGTACAATATTATAAATACAAAACACACATAAGATTAGACACTAGAGTATCATATATTTAGAGTTCAAATTAGCTATAATTGTAAATTACAATTTTGTTCCTATATATTATACTGGTTTTTTTTTCACATTGCAAGTCGTAATTTGTGGCTTATAAATAGTCACAAATAGTCACCGGACAGTCACAAATATACTTTAAAAAAAAGTTAAATATAGTTTTAAAAAAAATATAGTTTTAAAAAAGTTAGCTAGATGTGCTACTCCATGCTTTCTATAATCTATATGGTCTATATGGATCTATATAGTGGTGTTTCTAAGTGGCAATACTATTGGGAATTTAAAAAATAAATGAATGAAAATATCTCGCCATGAAGACTCCAAAACAATTTTAAGCGCGCGGTGAACATCTAATATTAATTTAAAACAAACTCGTACCCGTACCTGCTCAGGTAGCGGCGCCTCGCTCGACAAAAAACATAACCGTCGGCGCGGTTGATATGTCGGAAGAAATTACTAATTAAGTGGAATGAATCGGACAAAATTGTATTGTAAGAGAAACCTATTTGTGGTAACAATTATAACGTAGAAGAGCATCTCCAACATCTTTTGTTTGCTTTCATTTCTATCAAAAATTATATTACTAGCTGTATAAAAAAATAATAAATATGTTGGGACATTAACACAGCACCATCTAGTTCTTGTGTTATGGATACCGGATAGTTGATACACTACATATATGTAGTGTATCAAAGTGTGTAGTATGTATAACTTTAAATAATACATATTATAATTATCTATATAAATAAAAGATCCATGACTGGAGAACAAAATATCGATATAAATAGCGATTACAATATAATTTGTACATAATACAAGCTTTTGCCAACGACTTTGCTTGTATAAATTGACACGAAAATGTTCTCGTTCTTAAATTAAATACAAGTACAACTTTCATAGCGATCGGTTGAATGATGTAGAGTTGATGAAACGCATTTAGGTAGTTTAGTGGTAAGTTATATCTAAATGTGATATTTTGACAAATACTATATTGTAATATATTTATGTATATAATAATATGTATTAAATGTATTTATCAAAATTTAAAAGTAACGGTGAAATAGAGTTTTTAAATTTACAAATTTACTTACAAAGATATTATTATTACTAATGTTATAAAAGTGCAATTAATGGCGTCAAAATGTATGAAAAAAATAAACTACCCTACACTCACACAATTAAGCTTACCCTATTGAAATTAAAAATATAATAAGCTTAAAAAAAGAAGACACGTAACGTAAGACGGCGCCAGCGCAGTGACATTTTTTACAAAAAAGTTAAAGAGTTGTATAACATATACATTAGATCTTCCACAGATAAGCATAAATCAAATGAAATATGAATGTGGCATCAGATTTTAATTAGATAGTTTTAAAGATATAATTTATTTGTTAATATAATTTAAAAAAATAAAGTAAAAAAACTGAGGGGATAGAGGTCTAATTCTCACTCATTTTTCACGCTATTCGCATGTTAAAAAATACTAACGATACACCCTCCCTTCTCTTAGGGTTTGTCCCTAGACAAACAAATAAATCCCACGGGAATTGTACATATTTCCAGGATAAAAAGCAACCTATGTACTATTCCAGAATATAATTAATCTATTTTTGTGCTATATTTTATCCAGATCTGTTCAGGCGTTCGGGCGTGAAAGAGTAACAAACATCCATCCTCACAAACTTTCACATTTATAATAGGAGTATAGATTACTAGGATATCTACGATCAGTGCAAGAGGAGTTATAAAATAACACAAGTTATACATAACTTTTAAATAAAAAAAACAACACTATTTTGTTGAGATTTTTATTATCTATACTATCTATACTAATATTATAAAAAGAGTTTTTTTGTTTAATTTGTTTATTTGTTTGTTCTACTAATTAGTTAAAACTAGATAGCCCGTTTATTAAAAAAGGTTATAATATATCATATAATATATAGTCTATCTACTCCATACTTCCTTTATAACGTACCTAGTTCTTATAATATAATTTTTAATTCATTTTAAAACCTATTTATTGAGGCCATTGAAAGAGCCTAAACACGATATATCTGCAATATTTTAGTAGAGAGTTGAGTATCTTGCAAATTCCAGGCCAAGGTTACCACATCATTGCACTGTCATTAAAGTAACGGGATACCAAGTTTCGTATCTAATAATTCTGTGTAAGTTGTTCATATCCTTTTACCGTCTAAAAAAGAAATTATAGCCTGCAAACGGCTCAATAGATTTTCTTAATTTATAGCTCAAAACATTCCATATCAAGTCACCTTTCAAACGAAAGAAACTAAATTAAAATCGGTTCATCCATTTAGGCGATATGATGCTACAGACAGATACACAAATTAAACTTATAACTTCCCTCTTTTGCGTCGGGGATTAAAAATCCCCCATGAAATAAAAATTGCTGACTTAACGTTATTTTCCAACCACATAGCAATAAAAACGCCGTTATAACTTAAGATAATATTAAACAAACTCAAATATAAAATACTTTTAAGTGTTATTCGATTGTACTATCAGAAGACGACTTGCTGTTGGCTGTGAACCAAATTTTCTTAAGTCAAAAAAAAACTTTAAAGAAACGAACGATATTTTAAAAATCACAATCTCGACTGTCTTATACTAATATTCAGGGATACCTGAAGATTGGCTTAACGATGGAAATTTAGAAGTTTAATGGTGTCATTTTTCGTCACCACGCTTTATCGAGCATGCGCTATCGCATAAATACGACGCGCTCGCGGTAGGTTATTACTTTGGATAGCGTATTTTAAAGTGAATAACGTGCGACATTTTCGTTTTTCAGTAAGTAAGGGTCCTACTATTGTTTGTCTCTTTATTTTTAACTAGCGACTCACCCCCGCTTCGCTTAGGTTCGTCCCTATGTACGTTTTGACGCTTAGTATGGAATCGATATTTTTTTTCGTATTTTTTTTAGTGAATTTTTCCGATGTTTCAATAGTTATCCTGCTATTCGGGATGAAGACAAATCAAACAAAACAAAGATTATAAAAATCGGTCCAGCAGTTCTCAGGTTATAAGTGTTGTAACAAACCCGACTTGGTTTTATATATATTTAACATAATTTATATGTCAATGTGTTGTAACTATTTCCAATATTTATCGTTTATTAAATAAACAACTTACGTGATATATTTTTATTGTAGGTATTTAATACATATTCACAGTAATGTTAGAGGATAGCCATGGTCGTATACACATAGCCTATAAACCAGTGGACGATCAAGACACTTCAAACGATACCTCATTTGTCACTTTATGATGAGTAGTTTAGAAGTTAGAAGGGAACAGACGTACATACATACATACATATATATATATATATATATATACCGGTTAAAATAATAACTCTCCTTTTGCTTCGCCGTAGTCGAGTACAAAATGTAAAAATATAATGGAAAGATTATACGTATAGAATTTCTTGTAACATCAATAAAACGTATTCCTTTTTTCTGCCAAACTTAGCCTATTTATATTATTTCATGTTACTTTTCCTTTCATACGATGCTAACAATCCAACCGAACGAAGATCAAAATTACTTTGAATAACGTCTACTCTATTATCGTTTGTATGAATTTATCATCAGAAAGTTTGAGAGAAACTAACATAATACCAAATATTTTTATAAATTCGAATACCCTAAATGAGCTATAATTTATTTTATAACAATATTTATGGCAAAATGACGTCTGGCCTTAGCAAAAAAAACTGAATCAGTAACGGTACAATTAAAATATAATAATATCTACAGCTAGGTATTCCTAACGCCACTACTGAACCTAGATAGCTAAAACTTAAAGTTATATTGGTTTTTCTAGATTTTTTTCTATAAACAAATATTTCAGGTAAAAAAAATCAACAGTCCGTATTATATTAGGTGGCCGAGTTGATCTAATAAAAAATTGATTGTTGATATTCATTACCGCTCTTATGTCATATAAGTGTAGTTACTAAAATCTAAACAACAGCAAATTCCTCTAAGGGTTGACAAAGCGACAGGGAGGAGGCAATGAAGGGTGCTAAACAAAAAGTTCTTAAATTTTATTTATGGAGCAACCTTATTCGCTTTGTTTCTTATCTTGCGAATACCCATAACCAGTAATAACAGAGAAAATGATCACAACTTAGCTGTATTACGAGGTGTTTGAAGCTAACAGCTACCCAAGTTTTTATGAGGCCGACTAAGTAGCTATCAAAGAATTATTTATTTCCTACATCATAATCATGCTATTATTAACAAAAATTATTAGTTATATACTTACTATATGTGTATGTTTGTTTATGATATTATATTATACAACATATGTATGTATTCAGCCCTTTTTAACGTCCCACTGCTGGGCACGGGGCTCTCTTCAATACGAGGGGGATCAGGCCATAGTCCACCACGCTGGCCAAGTGCGGGTTGGCGGACGTCGACATACGACGTATACTTAGGTATAGCAAAATTGTAAAAGGGTATAAAATATTATATATTTTAGCAATGTTTTTCATATACTAGAAGTCAAATCTTCCATGTAGGCCGAGTCCTCACTATAATACCGATCACGGTTCGTTTTCTGTTCGATATCGGTCTGGTAAAGTATTTTTATACAACAACCAATGAGTGCCGCAACAAACATACAAACATTTTAATAATTGTTCATGAAAATATTCATTAGGTAAGTACACTGGCCTACAGAAAAATCTGCGAGATCTCTCCTCGCAATTACTAATTTTATCTATTAGAAGACGTACCTAGGGACGCACGTAAGTCGCTAGTCATATGTATGTATATATAAAATACTAGCGACTTACCCTGGCTCCGCTCGGGTTAGTCCCTACATTTTAAGGTTAGTATAGATTTCTCAGAGATGAGATATTTTGCCGCAGTAAAAAGTATCCTATATGTCGACTCGGATAACCAGCTATCATCATGCCAAATTTCAACAAAATCTGTCCAGTGGTTCTTTCGTGATGCGTTCCCAGACAGACAGACCGACAAAAATTCAAAAACTATAGATTCGGTCTCTGTGTCGATAATAATGACTATTTCAATACGACTTTCCAAAAAATATTTAATGTACAGATTCGACTCAGAATTTTCTTATATGTATAGATAATAGACTTTTTATACCATTATAAAATAGCAAAAACAAGCCAAGATTTCATTTAGAAATTCTAAATAAAAATCAAGTATAGAGAAAAAGATTTCATATGTTCAATAATTATTATACAAAAAAGAACTGTGGAAGCACTAACAAGATATAGATTGAAATAGGTCAACGGGTTAAAAGCATCGTTTTAGTGAAATTTTACGTCTTATAATCCTCTTTATCTGAACATTAACAGTCTCTGTTTTGGTATCTTGGGATAAATTTCTAAAATAATAACATTTCATTAGAATAACACTAAAAAGGATGTGGGGTTTATCAGACCCTTCCTTTCCATATATTAAAATAATAGTGACCAACCCTCGCTGAGGATATACATATATAATAAATATAAGTACGTGCATAATAATATACTTCTTTCCGATTTCGGCCACTACGGCCAATCATTGTGACTGGCCAACAGTACTGGAGTTATTATAAGTATAGTTGTATTCATAGATGTCTTAGAGGCATTGCATAGTTATTACAGACAGTCTATCCACAAAATAACAACATAAAAAATATATAAAAATGTTTAAAATTAAAAATAAAATTGACGGCACGTTTGGCTCAGTTTGTAGTGACCCTACTTTCTGCGTCAGTGGTCGCGGGTTCGAGTCCCGCTGGGGGCATTCATTTGTGTGATGAGAACGAATGTTTGTACTCCAGTCATGGGCGTTTATATTTATTATATGTATGTATTTAAAGTTATATATGTATAGTGTATCAACTATCTGGTATCCATAACACAGGCTTCGTAGCTTACCATGGAACTAGATGGTGCTGTGTGTTAATGTCCCAACATATTTATTTATTTATTTATTTATAAGGGTATTGTATATACAAATATTGTAGCTACTTAATAACTTTGTAATTTTTGAATTCATTTTGTTATTTTGTGGGTAGGCTGTCTGTAACAAATATATATGCAATACCTTTGAGACATCTAACACCTCAGTCTTTCCCGTGATCATGATTGCTGTAAAGCATTCAAAACGTCGGGAACCAAAAATCAAAATAAATCCGCGAAAAAATCCGAAAAGATAATTTTATTTAAAACACAAGTGCGCTCTCTATTCTGTCAATCTTAAAGTCTGATGGGATGAAAATCCTATACGATCTATGAAAAATTACGCTCAGAACTAACGACTCTGCGCGCTTTCTGAGGCACTGGGGTGTAACACCGCTGACTTCCCATTTTCAGGATGTTATTAAGAAAACCATACTTGGGACTCGAACCCAGAACCTCTGAACGTGTAATGCAGACCAACAAAGCAATTAAATTACATATAAAATATACATTTATGTATATGCCTAGTTCTATCCCAATCTTTTTAATGTTGTAGGAGTGATTTAAAAATATGTACTTAAATATCCAAATATTTAAGCCTTTACATTAACAATACAGTAATTAATGTCACGTTGCTGGGTAGGGGTAGGATAGGGGTATCTAGTCAATGCGAGGAGAAATAAAAATTATACGTCTACAACACGCACAAAAAGTATACGACAATCAACAATGAATATACCATTAATTTTTTTTCAAGAAAACACTATAAATTAGTAAAAAGTACCCGGACGACTGAGCTTCGCTCGGAGTTTTTTGGTCGAAAGTACAGTTTTCTTTTTAATTTGGCTTAAAAACAAAAAAAAAAACATAAGTAAAAACATTGTTTCCGACCGAGATTCGAACCCGGACACCTATAACAGTTAATCTTGCACCTTGGGCACTTGACCACGATATTTATGCCCGAGCGTGCAAAGTTATTAACGTATTTTGCGTGAGATAATGCAAAAAAAAAACAGCATGAAAACTCGAAAATACGCATTTTGCCAGACATAAGACTAATCTAGATCGACTTTTCTCCCCCGAAAATCCCCACATACCAAATTTCAGCGAAATCGTTAGAGCCATTTAGATATAGCCGATTAGATTAGATATAAAGTCTTAAGCTTAGCACAGCTTATATAGTAAAATGATAATAATACCCTTTCGATACGAACCCATAACCACCATTATTATTAGACCAGTGGTTCTCAAAGTATAAAACCATAAGCGCACACATCCGCCAATACTAAGAGTAATATTTTACTGAATATAAGGATCCTTTGAATACACGTATACGTGGTAAGTAATAAATAAAATTACTTAACCTAATAGCGTTATCGACATGAAACGTGGCACAATCGAATTGCGAGCTCATTACCTATATGGATACAGGTTTACAGCCTTCATTACTAACGTCACTATAGACCCGTCATAACCGTTACATCTTAACGACGGGTATAAATGACCGGCGACGCGTAAAACATTTAACTAATCGAAGGTCGCAGTGGCCATGTCTTCTTGTCACGCTAAGTATGAAAGTTTTAATTTCTTTCCATAATATACATGCATAGCTTCAAAATATTACTATGAAAGGAAATTAGTTTTTTTTTGTTCGTAACGAATGTCCTCTGGATCTTTTAAAAAAGTCTTACACTAATAGTAATAGTACAGTGTTATATGATCGGTGCTAATAGCTACACTATTATTGAATGATACTGGCTGTTCTTATAGAAACAACACGTAGACAAAGATACAGATCTAAGAGTAGATATATGTAAGTTTAACTTCACTCAAATAAAATCTAATATCTAAATATCTCGTGTTTGTGGTCGCACTCCTCCGAAACGGCTCGACCGATTTTAATGTTTTTTTTTTGTATATTTGATAGGTATGAGAAGGAGTCGTAAAGTCTTTTTCTCCTCCGAACCATCTCATTTGCTCATAGTCTGAAAGACTGATTGCAAGATTTAACCGAAAAAAAAGGTCTCAGACATGCAGGTTTCCTCACGATATTTTCCTTCACCGTAAGTACCTTCAAGGCAAGAGTGAATAGGCATTATTAGGCAAGCGCGCTCCAACCTAGACCTCATCAGTGCTTCCCAGCGTTGATAGTCGTCAAGCGCAAGCCTATCTAACAATACAAAAAAAGACAAGTGGTAATCATAATATTGAAAATGATTCGCACATGAAATTATCAGAGGTGCGTGACCCGGAAATTGAACCCGCTTCACTCGGTTTTCCAAGCGAGAACGTTACCACTGGGCTTCCACCGCCCTCGCTACTGTAATACCTAATAATAGACAAAAGACATTATTACTCGATAATTATTAATTTACATTATTTACCAAAATAATCATTGGAACTGTTCGTTTCGATGTAATTAATACACCTGTTCAATGATAAAATAATATGTGGGGACCGTCATTAAAGATATAAATGTTTTCATCGGGCTTTACGAAATATAAAACAACACAGGGTATTTAAACCTTTCTTGTTTTATATTAGGTATGAAATTTGCTTGCTACAATATGTTTGATAAAGATAACATTGTAGACTGTATAGGCTCATAAGTGTACAATAAAGTATCAGTTTATTGGTCATTAAACTTTCTCATAATGGGTTAAATGTGATAACTTTTATGTTAAATCATGTTAATATTGTATTTTTTTTAACAAAATGATTGATGAATCCTATTGTTATACTTTCAGAGATACACGATAATTTACATTTCTACTTGCAATAAAATATGTAGATTGTTTATGTATAAAAAAATAGTTTTTTGTTTGTTTGTTTGTATCGAATAGACTCCGAAACTACTGAACCAATTTAGATGAAATTTGGTAAGAAGATAGTTTGAAACTCTGGGAAGGACTTAGAATAGTTTTATCCCGGAAATCATCGCTTAAGGGAGTGAAAATTGGAGTGAAAGTTTGAATAGGGAAGCAACCTATAGACGAATCCGCGAAATGTGGGTGAGTAAATTATATTATTATACGTTTATGGATGGCATAAATTTCGCATAATGTTGTTCTTGAAGCAAAAAATAATACATCATAAAATTTTAAAAATATACACGAAATAAATTAAACGCTAAAATTACATACCGTGTAGCGGATGGTAATTAATGAATAACGAGTGTCGTAGTCCAATGGTGCGCCGTCCGTCTGAAGCTATCAAGCCAAAGTTCGATTCCCTGTATAAGCTAAAATTGTTTAGCATTAGTTATTAGAGTTAAAAAAGAAGAGATACTCAATTCCGACGTTTTTGTGACCAACTTCAAAAAAGAGCGCGTAACCAGTTTGGATGTATGTTTGATTGTGCGTGTTGCGCGATATTGTGAACCAATTTTCTAAATTATATTTTTTTTTGTATTGACAAGTAATTCATGACTTTATATTTAACATTATATCTAAAATCTATTAATTATTATAATACACTGGTTATTATTGATTTTATTTATAATACTTTTCAAATTGTTTGAATTAAAATGTATACTTTATTAACGCAATAAATAAAATCCTTTTTTTGACCCGCACTTGGCTGGCGTGGTGGACTATGGCCAGATACCTTTTGTTTTAAAGGGAGGCCCGTGCCCAGCAGTGGGACGTTATAAAGGGCTGAATATAACCTTATAAAAACGACTAGGTACCATATTTTAATGAAAAATTATTTCAAAGTTAATTCTTCAAACACTGAACTGCCTTCCTAAAGATCGATAAATCATGAAATAAGCATATTTATCGAATTTGAAAATATATAGTTATAAATTCTTACTTTGTACTGTATTCTATAAAAATACTTTAACTAAGGCGATTAAAATAAGCGAAACGTTTATTTCATAAAAACAAATGTTTTTCTATATGCAGTAAAAGATTAACCTACTCTGCTGTTCTACTTCTTTTTATAGTAATAGAAAATAAAATACAGTAGTTATATCTTGAGCAAGACTAATTATAGCCAGAATTGAAAAAAGTAACGCTGTACTTTATCTTAAAATTTGTTTTCATGTATAATACTTACTTATATGGTACTACGACTTACCCTCGCTTCGCTCGGGTGCGTACCTAACGCGGATTTTGTTCACAATTTCAAGAACATCACAATAAAAATCTATATCTATACATATAATAAAATTCTAACTAAGCCGAATCTGTATATTAAATATTTTTTGGAAAATCTTATTGAAATAGACATTATTATCGATACAGAGACCAAATCTATAGTTTTTAGAATTGCTGTCTGTGACCGCATTACGAAGAAACCACTTAACAGATTTTAATGAAATTTGGTATAATGATAGCTAGCTATAAGGGTCAACATGTAGGATACTTTTTACTGCGGGAAAATATCTCATCTCTGAGCTAAACGATAAAACGTAACCGATGAACCTAAACATAAGCAGAGCGAGGGTGAGTCGCTAGTTTTTAATAAGTCGCAAATTATAGAACACCTAGCGACTCACCCCGCTCCGCTCGGGTTCGTCCCTGCTTACGTTTTAACGTTTAATATAGATTTCTCAGAGATGAGATATTTCCCCGCAGTAAAAAATATCCTATATGTTGACCTGGATAGCCAGCTATCGTCATACCAAATTTCATCAAAACTCCTCCAGTGGTTTTTCCGTGAGGCGGTTACAGGTACGCAGACAGACAGACAAGAATTCTATAAACTATAGATTCGGCCTCTGTATCGATAATAATGACTACTTCAATAAGATTTTCCTAAAAATATTGAGTGTACAGATTCGACTTAGTTACAATTTAATTATATGTATAGATAGATGTTACAAAAGTCACACATTCTTACTGTATATTATATCAATATTGGTACTAAAAAAATAAATACATGTATTTAATCACTGTTCAATACTACAAAACCTGTTTTGTTTAATACTACAAAGGATTTATTGACGAGCTTTATTAGTGTGATTATTTATTTTTTTTATATACATATTTCTAGATAAATTCTATTCATCTCTATATTTTCTTTAAAACAATAATGGTTATGGTCGAAAGACGAAACGTTTAGCTCAGTTTGTAGTGGCACTTATTGTCACTTATTGTGCCAGTAGTCGCAGGTTCGAGTCCCGCTGGGAGCATTCGTGTGTGCATTCATCATTCATCAACTACCTGGTGTCCATAATACAAACCTCGTAGCTTACCATGGAACTAGATGGTGCTATGTGTCCCAACATATTTATTTTTTTATTATTGGCGCATATAGTGTGTGCGCCCAGTGCTCGAAATTCAATTAGTAGATTGTAGATTCGATTAGTATTAACTACTAATGGGACTTAAAAAGCCACAAATAGCAAAGAGTTACTATAAATTCTCCGTCTTCTCCACAAAAGGGAGAAAGAGAGTGAACCAGAGAATATAATGATAAGTCATTATATTCTCTGTAATGATAAGCCACTACTTACTTTTGAAATATTTGGCCTACAATTTTAATGCCTCGCAAATCTATTTATAGATTGTTTTATTCAATACGCTTATGCACTTAGCGGGTTTCAAACAGGTATTAGGCTTATTCAGGTAATCTGGGTTTGTTTTGATAAACCTATTACGAGACATGACACTTGTTACCATCATATATGTAGTCTATCTAGATAATATAATTTAATCGGAAGAATATTATAAATTCGTAAGTCTGTATATGTGTATTTCATGAAAAAAATGTTGGATGAAAATGGATGAAATATAATACACAAATAGAGTATTTATGTTTTTTATCATTGGGAAATGAAAACATTTACGCATGCCACCAGTGCACAGGTGATTATGTGGCACTCGCTTGTTAAAAAACCCAGTACCTATCACCCAATAAAACCTATTGGAATCATCACCACAACAAACATGGGGTTGCTCCCACAGTCCACTCTGCTATCTGCTACCGAAATTACGCCTACCGCTTTGGGCCGCCTTCTTGGCTTGACGCCCGCCCTGCTGGATTGCCCTACCGGCAATGAGCGTGAGAAAGCTTATATGAACTTATGTAAACCTATTATATACATATATATGTATATATATATATGTGTGTGTGTATGTATATATATATATATATATATATATATATATATATATATATATATATATATATATATATATATATATGTATATATGTATATATATATATATATATTTATCAAGCAAATAGTACTTTAGAGAGATTCTAAATTCTAAATAAAGGAAGGAACCTGCGACCACTTTATATTAGTAACAACACAACAACATAATAAATTTTTACATATAAAATTAGAAAAAAAATATGAGATTTTTATTAAAAATTTCAAAATTCATAAACCAGCCAAGGGAAATTCAAATAGACTATTTTAGTTTGTAGGGTTAAACTTTTTCCATTACCCTAGCTGTATTAGAACTTCTACCTCATTTCAAGTTACATCATTAAATAAGCCTTGTTTTATATACTTTTAATGAAAAAAAAATGAACTAGATGCTCTAAAATTTATAATTGTACCATACAATATTAAATCTGTTATTAAATATTGTTAGTAAATCACATCAAACATCTAAACTACTTTTCAAAGGAAGCTTTTGGACTAAACCTGAAACTTAAATGACTGCATATTATTGCTATCGTAAGTAAATAACTGGAGACTACTAAACTACTAATGATCGCCCAGTGGTTGAAAATCAACCATAATTCATTAAGTTTGATCGATGTTGAAGTTCTTTTTTTAAAGTTATATAGATAGCCTATAAAATCCAAAAGAATTTTGAACGGGCCCATAGATTCAGAGATTTGTACGTACAAACAAATTTTTCATCTTTATATATATCATGTAAGTACTGGTATAATACTGATTAAGGTTGTCTAACATCATGCTGTATCTTTTGATTCGCGGGTAAAAGAAAGTCAATAAATTTTGGCTTTCTGCAGTCCTTCTATGCATATAATAAAATTGTAACTGAGCCGAATCTATACATTGAATATTTTTTTGAAAATCTTATTGAAATAGACATTATTATACAGAGGCCGAATCTATAGTTTTTAGAATTTTTGTCTGTCTGTCCGTCTGTCTGTCTGTTTGTCTGTCTGTTACCGCATCACTACATTCAAAACCCATGACTGGAGTACAAACATGCGTGCATATCACACAAATGAATGCCCCCAGCGGTACTCGAACCCGCGACTGCTAGCATTTGGGACGTGCACTAAATTTAATCGAAAGTTATCCAGCCGTATGAGTAATAACGTATATGGCCGTTACAGCAATATTCGATTGAATAATCTATTTTATTAAAAATAGAAAATAAGAAATCGTGCTTAATATTGTATGCCTTTTTAATGTCAATACTTTTCTGTTCTCTTTTTTATTCCAATCTGTCACAAAATGTAATTTATAAAAAGTAAATGAAAAAGGTCTTAATTAAAAATATAAAAGTATAAAAAGGATGTCTGTGCATGTTTGTGTGTATATATATTTGTGCCTACACGTACATAGACAAACTATCCCATTGATAATAAATTTTCACATTAAATATCGAGGACATATTATTCCTACAAAAGTCCATACATATTACAGTAAGAACAATCTATATACATATAATAAAATTCTAACTAAGCCGAATCTGTACATTGAATATTTATAGATAGGCTGAATCTACAATTTTAAGACTCTTTGTCTATCTGTCTGTTACCGCATCACAGAAAAACTAAACAACTGGTTATCCGGGTCAACATATACATATAGGATACTTTTTACTACGGGAAAATATCTCATCTCTGAGGAATCTATACTAAACCTTAAAACATAAGTAGAAACGAACCCGTGTGGAGTTAGGGTGAGTCGCTAGTTTAAAATAAATTACATCGAGCGATGAACCTAAACATTTATACAACATTAAACATCAAAGGACCAATCTTACTCTATAATAGGTTAGGTATAAAGGTTGTTGCAAAGTAGTGCTTTCTTTACTAATTGAAAGTAACCTACTACAAACGAATATTAAAATTTTCACAAATTCTGTTCCAAGAGTCCTATATGAGTATAGAGTTCATCTATATATATAATAAAATTCTGAGTCTTTGTACATTAAATATTTTTTGAAAAATCTTATTAAAATATTCATTATAATCGTCACAGCGGCGTAATCTATAGTTTTTAAAAATTTTGTCTGTCTGTCTGTCTGGGAATGCAACACGAAAAAATCACTGGACAGATTTTGATGAAATTTGGTATGATGACAGCTAGTTATCCTGGTCAACATATAGGATAATTTTTACTGTAGAAAAATATCACATCTCTAAGAAATCTATACTAAACGTTGAAACGTACTTATTTACTTATATGTATAAATGGCAACGAATCGCTTGACACCTCATTCATCAAAATTGAATGAGTAATTTAAGCGTTAAGATAAAACATATGTAAATACAAACATATATATATATATATATATATATATATATATATATATATATATATATATATATATATAGACTGCTAAAACATAACACTTCCTTCCAGGTGTAGTCGGATAACAAAACATAAAACTTATGTACGACGTAGTACCTCACATATACACATAACTCTACCCCATAAAGCGCCGCACGTCCCATTTTGATAGCGCGGACGATCTCGAGAGCATTATGCTGTAAATTCCAACATTAATCGATTTTCCAACCACCGTAGCATCCTGAGTGAAGTTTACAAGCGATTTCTTGATTTTTAGTCATTTAATTTAATGTCATATAATATATATCTTCTTATTTTTCAATATCTTCTAATACTTAAAAATATAATTTTGTTTAGTAAAATATTTACTTTTTACAAAAGAGTTACATTGCATTACCTTCAAAATCATTTTAAAAGTAATTAATTATGCTACCCTTAGAGTTTAAGATTTAACCTTTAATATTAGAAGTGACAAAAACATTTGATCTGAGGCCGTCATTCAATTACAGCTTAAATATGTAAATATAAATATGTTGGGACATTAACTCACAGCACAATCTAGTTTCATGGTAAGCCACGAGGCTTGTGTTATGGATACCAGATAGTTAATACACTACACATATACATATAACTTTAAATACATACATATTATAAATATAAACCCCATGACTGGAGTACAAACATTCATGCTCCTCAAACAAATGTGCCCAGCGGGACTCGAACCCGCGACTGCTGGCACACCAAGTACACAAACATAGCCCTACAAACTGAGCCAAACGTGTCGTCAAAAAGCTTATATCTTTAAAAAAGGTAATCGTCTTAAAAATATAATATATGTAGTAGGTATTTAGTATTTTAATGAAATATAAAATATCATAAAAATGATAATGATAAGTAATAATGATAATGATAAATTGATATAAGATAATGATAATAATAAATTGAAATTGATAACAATATGTTAAGCTTGTATGTATACATTCAACCCTTTTTAACGTCCCACTGCTGGACATAGGCCTGCCTGGAGAACCGTGCCCAGCAGCAAACGTTGAAAAGGGCTGAATACAAACATACATATATGTAATGTTCAACTTAAAAAACATATAATTGGACACTTATTGTTAACAAAAAAAATAGTACAGCAATTTTTTACTTTATAGTACTTTGTAGTCGATTTCAGCTTTATTTAGCCATTTCAACTGACTTACTAATCGAATTAAGACCATGATTCATTTAGAAACTAATTTAGTCGCTAATATATGTGATTTAATTTACCAACTTAAAACTAAGAAAATCCCGAGTTCTATGGAAGCTAATTTCCCGGGCCGATAGGTAATTTGCTCGGGGTAAACGAATTATTTTCGCTTATTCGCCACCAGACTGACTCTGAACAGGAGAATATAATAAGAGGCATATGTGTATTGAAACAAATTAGTAAAAACCTCAAAAAATGTTGATGTTATATAGCAGACTAACAACTCACCCTGGCTTCACTTGGATTCACCTGTAGAAGAACAAAAAAATCTATTCCACGGGAATTTTACATTTTTCCAGGATAAAAATAGTCTGTGTGTTATTCTGATGTACGACCTAGATATTGTTGTAAAGTTTCATTTAAATCCTTTCAGTAGTTTTTGAGTGAAAGAGTAACAAACATCCATACATCTATGCCAGACAGCCATATATGCCATACATCTTTACAAACTTTCGCATTTATAATATAAAGTATAGATTTTGTTTCAATGGGATGACTAATGCAATTTTTCGATATTAATTATGGAAATATTAGTTATGGAAATAAATGATTAAAAAAAATTATTGCTTATGAAATAGTATGAGCACATATTAATATAGATATCGCCTTAAAAGTGATTTATCTAACAATAGGTGACAAAAAACATACAACCAAAATGAGAGCAAATTTCCTTTTTCGAAGTTGATCAAAAATAGAATTTTGGCTCACTGAATCAAATACATATGATCGAGTAAAACGCAAAATACTATATACAAAACGTATCTAAATTATTAAGATAATATTTCTATTCTAATATACACATATCACCTATATAATTCTTATTAGTTTACTAGCGGCTAACCCTCGCTTCGCTCGGGTTTTTCGCTCGGTACGTTTTACATAGATGTTTAAAATAGCTATTTGCCAACGTTAGCCATATATATTTTTTTTAATTTTTCTGATGTTTTAATACTTATTATCCTATTCCGGACTAAGAGAAATCCAAAAAAATCAAATATCATACAAATTGGTTCAGCCGTTCTTGTACTTTGTTTTATATATATATATATATATATATATATATATATATATATATATATATATATATATATATATATATATATATATATATATGTCGGAGACGGTCATGAATACAGTCGCTAAACGAAGCGCGAGTGATGGCAGCACCGTCGGCAACATCGTCGACACTCGGCGAACTTCGTGCTACAACGGAGCCGAGTTTATGGAGGCATGCTATGAGGGCCGGTGACTTATCTTCGAGCCGAGCTGAGATCAAGACCGCTCCACTAGGAACTGTCCAACGTTTCGTTTGAGATAAGTATTGTGAAATCAATTAAATCAGTTGACTAAATCAGAACAGTGACCAGTTTAGCGAGGCTCGGGGTGACTATAAGGGGAGGTTGGTTGGCCACTAGCGAGGGACCAGTCCCTCGTACTTTAAATCAGTTATGTTCATTACTAGCAATCAGTAAATCACATGTTTAACAGTTACATTATAATGATGTTCTCCTGACCGATTCCGGCCACGGCGGCCAATCTCATTGAGACTAGCCAACTGCGCAGGAGATATTATAGTGCACAAGTGTACGCGCAGACACAAGTGCACTCTCTATTCCTGTCACTCTCATACTCCAGTGGGACGACTACTCGACACGACCGGTGAGAGTTAAGGCGCAGGACCGACGGCTTTACGTGCTCTCCGAGGCACGGGGGTGAAGCACCGCCAACTTCCCAACTCCGGGCTGTTACTGGGGCTTACTATACAGAAAGACTCAATAACTAAACTTGGCCCGACCCGGGACTCGAACCCAGGACCTCAGGATGTGCAGCCGTACATGCTAGCCACTACACCACCGAGGTAGTTACATTATAATAATTATGATATGTGCTGTCAGTACGTGTCATGTTGTATTCGTCTAATACCAAAGAACAGGGTATTTGGCGACACATACCGCTGTATTCTCTGTGTTCGAATTATTCTACTATTTGCCCACAAGATGACCGATGATAGTACTAAATACGTTACGCATTCGACATATATATATATATATATGTATATATACATATATATATATATATATATATATATATATATATATATATATATATATATATATATATATATATATATATATGCGTTTGTATATGTCTACTTAGCACGCAGTATCAAAGAGCATAAACTAAAAAATGTAAAAAATTGGTTAGTCTCCCAACCTAGTGGTATCAAATTAAATCAAAATACTTTTATTACCACTGATTACACTTCTACATATAAATCACTTGTTCTGAGAACACATAGATATGCCTATTTTGTAAGGTCGGGTCACGTACCACCACATTGCTACTTTATTCAAATACTGAAATGGTTTTAACATTTCATAAGCTTTTTTCATATAAAAACATTCACAAAAATAATAGTGCGAATTCAAAAAAGCACATTCATATCTCACAACTTATTTTGCCATATATTACAATGTAAAACAAATCCAGCAGTACAATTCTAATTTTTTGAATATGGTTATAATTTTCTGTTGAATAAGGAGCTTGGTAATAATGACAGAGGTCGTCAGTTCATTCAGTAATTTATGTAAGGCAAAAACAAAAAAGAAGTTTTTTCTTTTATTTATTTACTTTATGATATCACACATTAAAGAAAATGCTAGTTCATTGCGAAATGCATTTAGACCCTAAAAAGATTTTCAAAATAATAAGAAATGTATGAAAACTAAAGTGTCTGTTTGTAATGTCAAAATAACAGCTTTATACTAAATGCATATGGAATTATATACGGTACTTATAAGAAAAACACAATTTTTAAAATTTTTGTCTGTCTGTCTGTCTGTTTGTTTGTTCCGGCTAATCTCCGAAAGTGCTGATCCGATTTTAACGGGACTTTCACTGGCAGATAGCTGATATTATAAGGAGTAACTTAGGCTACTTTTATTTTAGAAAAAGAATTAGGGTTTCGCTCAAATAAATTAAAGAGTGAAGCGATGGTGAGTCGCTAGTATAAAATAAATATTAAGAAATTGAATACGAATTTTCTCTATTTATTTTACTCCGGCAAAATTGAATGTGACAGCTGCTTTAAAATCACAATACAGCAATCTATGGCTAGATTCAGAATAAAATCCCGAATCTCATATCGCGGGACGTCGTTGGATCATCTGAGTTTTTATGAGCGTCCACGTATAGGAAAAATCCGGAAATATTTCGGTATAATCTGGAATTACGACCAATAACAGATGAATTAAACGAATCCGGTCAACGCAACTTCGTTCCGACGCGAGATTTTAGCTTTGTTCGCTCTTTGTCTATTACTGAATATAGGAAGAAATAAACTTTTAATTCCACACTAACTTTATTATTTAGACAGCTCGATTAAAGGGTATATATTTAACCCTTTTTAACGTCCCTCTACTGGGCACGGGCCTTCCTTCAATACGAGGGGGATCAAGCCATAGTCCACCACGCTGGCCAAGTGCGGGTTGGCAAACTTCACATGTTTTTAGAAAACTTGCAAGGTTCTCTCATACTTGAAGGTTTCCTTATAATGTTTTCCTTCACCGTAAGACAAGTAATCATGTTGAAAATGATTTGCACATGAAAATATCAAAAATGCGTGACTCGGATACGAACCGACTTCACTCGATTTCTCAAGCGAGCGCTTTACTACTGAGTTAAAGGATGAAATCTTTATGCTTATACAATAAAATAAAATGTGAATTTATTTAGTTTAGATGATATATTTTTGTTTATTCTTAGTGCTACGTTTTTAATAAGAATTTCATCAATTAATTTGTACTTGACCTTTTTACATCCACGCATTTGATATGTGAATTAGAACATTTTAACATAATTATCTTATTTCTACAATAAATAATAATATTTATACGATGCTTAACTGTTAGACATCTTGACGTGTCTCAGTGCTTTAATCTCGAAAGGCTTGATTAATGTACGGCAAATACTAAACAAAGCAATTTGTACTAAGATTTTATCTAAACTTATGTGTTGTGGCTTTTGTAGATACATTTTCAGACCATAAGTCTATCATAGTTTATTCATAAACCTATTACATAGTAAAGTATTTTAGTACGTATACAATTGTTTCCAGAAAAGTTGCTATTTTATATTAGAGAAGTGATTATTCGTTAACGTTTCCATTAACTAAAGCCCGCGATTAGTAATTCGGGTGTAATAGGTTGCGAAAGTCGATTGTAAGCTTATATCGATTAGTTAATCTTAGGGATATTTGGTAAGGAAGGCAAAAAATAACAAAAAAAGAGATTCTTCTTATATTAATAAGGGAAAAGAAAAAAAAATTGGCCGTCACGGGACGCACGGCAGTCGTGAAACGTCTATGTTAATATTAAAATTCATAATTATAAAAACCTACAGCGAAATATGGAGTAAAATTTCGTTAATAAAATCAATTTATTTTTCTTACTATTTTAATTATAATATATATATATATATATATATATATATACTATATATATAAGTATATTATACGCGCGCGCGCACACAAAGGAGTCCAAAGCGGTGGCGTATATGGGGCATTATACCATGACAGCGTCACGCCGCCGTTTGCCGTCACACCACGAGTCGGTTTTACTGTCAAGGCGCGCAAATACATGTTACACATAAAAGATAGAAAAAAGAACGAATAAGATTCTCACATCGACGATTTTTTCAAGCCTTCGGGGTGCTTTAATTGGCCGTCCAAAAATAAAAATCAAGAACTACGTGCTAAAAGCGGTGAAAGTATTAATCTAGAAGCGTCGTTGAGTGACAGTTTCTTTAGACCGAGTCGCATATTTTGGTCCCACTACTTTTTAGTGCATTTTATATTACGGAAGCAAATTGTAATTGAATCATTCAATCAATCAATCAATCAAATAATAATATAAATATGAAAGTTACTCTGTCTGTTCTCTTTTCACGCTTAAACCGCTGACCAGATATCGATAAAATTTGGCAAGGACATAGATTGCATATGCGAAGTCGCGGATAAAAGTAGTATTATATTAATTTATTTTTTAGTAAAAAAATATATTAATGAAATTCTTTTTGCTTGCGTAACAAAATAATCGACAACCGTAATTTTATCATATCACCGTACAGTCACTTAATCGGCAACGACATGTAGGAAGAGAAGTTGTTCGACCGAATTGTAGCAAAATGCTATGTATGTGTACGTTCATCAATTGTGCTTCAGAATATTCCAAAGGCTCAACATCCAATTTGTCCAAAGTTATCTTTGGAACAAATAACAATATCGTGCGGTTTTAATATTTTATCAAGTTGACTAGACAGATCTCCCGAATGCAAGGTGCGCTCTTAGAACAACAATGAGATACACTCCTCAATGACAGCATCGGGCAATCAACTGCAAGGAGGATGTTCATTTGTTCCCCTTTAACTCCCGCCCACCCCCAGAGTGCACCGCTTATCGAAACATTCTAAAAAAACAATGTTAAAAATACAATCCCTGTGTCACTGCTAGGTAAACACTTTTGTCATTAAAAGATTAAAAATATTTTGTTTGCTAAATACGCGAACAAATTATTAAGTATAAAAATGTTTTATCCACCCAAATTAAAAAAGACAATATTGTTCAAATTGCGGGTAGAAAGTGATGAAAGGGTATATCTTCTAGCGTAAAATCTATGAAATAACTACGAAACCCATGAATCAAAAAAATACTAGATTCTTGCATGGAATTGTGTATCTAGTACTTTTTGATCGGTGCCGATATCCGCTCATGAGCCGTTTTGTGATAGTAAGAAAACTCAGCGTCCTTCACAGAGCACACCGATTATGCAGCCGAAGTCATTTATTGGGTGAAGATAGCCAGGAGGGGAGTCAATATCCGTCAAATATTTAATGTGAGACAGCGCACGTCCAAAAATCTTAATCAATAATCCTTTTTTTAAACCAAACATTTTTTACTTTATTAAATATCTTTTAAGCCAAAATTTATCTTAGAGCAATTCTTTTTGGCTTTCCGTAGCCGTCCCTTGTTGCCTTGTGATGTTATTAATGTGGCGATTTAATTGTTATGCTGATATACTTTAAAGCTTGTGATTTATTTTTATTACAAGAAGAACCCTAAATATTGTTTTTTTTAATGAGTGGATCCTATTTTATTAAAAACTAAATATTTAAGACATACTCAAAACAAAAATCAATAGCTTCAAGTATTTTTGCTTAAGTATTTATTTAATCACTCATCACTCGAGAACAGCTAGGCAGATGGTATTGGGACTTTCACATGTACATATAAAGACAATAATGATATTAGTCTCAGTTAACAACATATCTAGTTATTTTGAATCGGTCGAGTTAATCAGATAAATCAAAAATAAGTCTCAAAAATCCTTTCTGTAAACATTTCATCAGAGCTCTTATTTATTGGTTTCAGGCCAAATGTCAGTCTCAAGCAAAAAAATTTGTTTAAATTTCTATACTAATACTATATAAACTATACTATACTAATTATATAAAATCCTTTGTATGTATGTTTCATCGGATTTAACTAAAAAACTATCCAGCAGATTTCAATGAAACTTTTTTTCAAATATTCGTTAACGATTTCATAAGTGCTATAGGCTATATTATATTTGATTTTTGAAATAAAATTTAGAAGTGGAAGCAGCAGAGCTTTGTCTTTTATGCTGCCGGTCACACGGGACAACTTGGGTGAACGGGCATTATTTTATTATTATTAACTAATTTTTTTAACTAACTCTAGCTGTATATAATATATAAAAATCGATATGTGTATGTTCCCTATGGACTCTAAAACTGCTGGAGCGATTTTGATGAAATTTCCAGGCAATCTTTAGATTAGACCAGCAGGTGATCCTATGAAGTTTGGTATCGATCGGAAGTTTTAAGCCGCGAAGCCGCGGGTACTACTAGTGTTATAATAATTTTAAATTTCCAGTACAACTACTTCGAAAAACTTAAAAGCTTCTCAAATACAAGTAACATATCTCAGAAAATAAGCCAACTAATGCTGGTCCAATGATTTAAAAGTTAGAAACTGCAACCAAAAACCGATCAAGCGACTCCGGCTAAGCTCAGACGTAGCTTCTCAAAGATAAAAGCAACTAACAGGCAATTTAAGTTTTTCAACAACTCTCTCTGCGATTCAGAAATGTGTGGTTTGAAACGTTCCAACAAGTACTAACGTTGTCTCCTTTCTATTATATTTAGAAGTCTATTACGAATAATCTGCATTTATAGTGCCATTTTTTCATAAAAATAGAATTTACATGAAGTTATAAACTAGTTTTGAGCTGATAAATTCTCTTGTTATGAATATTAGGAAGCTTTACTGCTATAATGCATTATTATATTTAAAAACAAATTCCCTACCGGCAAATCACAGAACTTACTTTTACCGATAAACTATATTTATATACTAACGACACACCCTCGCTTCGCTCGGGTCGTCTCTAGATGCTTTTTTAAATTGACACAACTTTTTTATTTATGAACTGATGGGATTAAAAGAAATACTAAATATTAAGTGAAGCTTACCACAATACATTCGGTTAGGCAATTTCTGAGATTAGCGTGCACAAACGCACAGACAAACAGACAAAAATTCTAAAAATCATTGTTTGGGTTCTATTGCGTTAAGAAAGACCCCCAAGTAATAGTTTTCGTCAAATATCTTTCATGTACAGACAGCGATCAGTTACACTTTTATTATATGTATAGATTACATTTTTAATCAATATTTTATAATATATTTGAATTATTATAGCTATAAATACTTTAACACACTAATCTCTGCAAGTACGAGTCCGATTTGAAAAATTCATTTTGCGTTCAGGATAACCTGAATTACTTAATTCTAAAAATTTATTAGACTGTAAAACAAATATATCATATACTAGCGACACACCCTCGCTCCGCTCGGGTAAGTCCCTACTTGCGTTTAAGCATTTAGTATAGATTTCTCAGATATTTTCCCACAGTAAAAAGTACCCTATATGTTGAACCGGATAACCAGCTATCATCATACCAAATTTCATCAAAAACCCTCCAGTAGTTTTTCCGTGATGCGGTAACAGACAGACAGACAAAAATTCTAAAAACTATAGATTCGGTCTCTGCATCAATAATAATGTCTATTACAATAAGATTTTCCAAAAAATATTTAATATACAGATTCGGCTTAGATACAATTTTATTATATGTATAGATCTACAGTAAAGAAAAAAGTGAAATATCTAGAATTTTTAAAGCAAAATTAGTACGTTTTAAAATATAAGTTTGCACGTTGTTCAACATTTAATATTTTATACTCTAAGAATAACCTAACTTACTCGTATATTTAGTTTCTAATTAACTTCAGATTTTATGTAGCTTCGTACTCATTGGAAAAGTTACGTAAAAGATAAAATTGTTTTTACAACTTTTGATATTATTATGCTTTTTTTTTATTTTAAGCTTTATTTTCTACTTATGTTCTAGGAAAAGTAAGTGAACATCTAAAGTAAATGCTTACTGTATTTCTCATTACTCTTTTTCTACTGTTTTATATACCCTCTATATATCAGAAAGGTCTAGTGGCTAATATATACGGCTGCGACGACAGATGATCCAGAAATCTTGGGTTCGAGTCCCAGTTCGGAAAAACTAAGTACAGTTATTGATTTTTGTCAATAAATCTCAATAACGAAAAAATATATTGGACCTAATCTTTTTGTATAAGCTTTTCTATTATGAAGTCGATAGTAGGAAAATTAAAATAAATGTACCAGGGAAACCACCTCGAAATCTATGTCCATTTCTCAAAACGAATAGAAGCAGAAGTAATTTAGGAAAATGTCACCCATTAACCCGAATGTCGCGACTATTTAATGCAATACCAACAGCAGACTCGGGTTTCAACACGTTTAATACATTTAAAAAGAAATATTACGTTTTCTATTCATGATGTAAATATTTCTCATAACAAAATTATTTTATTTCATTTCATTATATCTTAATAATTTTCTAATTTGGATTTTGTTAATCAGTTTAGTCAGATTTAGTTTCACCTATAAACTTTAAGTAATGTGTAATATCAACAGTGTTTTAGTGCATGTTGTGTTCTCCAGTAATTGGGGGTACATTTTAAACACTGTCCAAAGAGCTATTTCTTTTTTGTATTTTCATATGTACTTCTGTTGGAGATCCTTAATAAAAAAATAAATTAATAAACGAACGAACGAACATACAAACAAACAAACCAATAAACAAATAAATAAATAAATAACTGGTGGTAGGACGTTGGCTGATTACTCCCGTGCCTTAAACAATATATTCGTAAATCTACGTCTGATCTTATTGGTCATGCTGTGTTGTTCTTATATCGGATTTTCAAATGATTTCAGAATTCAGCATAGTTAACATCTAAATACGTATTATTCTGTAGAATAAAAAATTAAAGAACAAAAGGAAAACAAATAGCTTGCAAGTGTAGCACAGAGCTAGCAGGCAGGCTGGCTGTTTATCCGTGAGTGCAGAGTAAACACAAGCGTTTCTTAAACTGGGTTAATTCAACGCGCTGTTTAATTAATACTTACTAAAGACGAGGAATTTATATCGTCTCTTGAATAAAGTTAGTTCGAATTGATTTTATAGAGAGAAACCTATAACGTAAACCGTATAATTTTGTCATGTCCATATGTCCGTATGTTTATACTTAACAACAATTTTGCTAAGAGATTGTCTATTCTATCTATATGTATAATAAAATTCTGAGTCGAATCTGTACAATAAATAGTTTTTTGGAAAATCTTATTGAATTAGTCATTATTATTGATACAGAGGCCGAATCTACAGTTTTTAGAATTTTTGTTTGACTGTCTGTCTATCTGTCTTGGAACGCATCACGATAAAACCACTGACGACATTTTGATGAAATTTGATACGATAATAGCTGGTTATCCGGGTCAATATATAAAATACTTTTCAATGCGCTGAAATCCATACTAAAAGGTAAAACGTAAGTAGGAACGAACCCGAGCTGAGCCAGGGTGAGTCGCCAGTTGCTAATCTTAAAGTATCTTATGTACACTGTAAGACAATGAACAGTAGCAAAATAAAAACGTAAATTTGAAACATAAAATAATGGGATAGCAATCCATACATGTAAGGAATGAAAAAAAATTATAACTTAAGGTTATGCCCGTAGCTTCAGATTGATCTTAAAATTGACAAAAAATACAACATAATACGAATCTTAAAAGAGTTCAAACTCTTGAAATAAGACATTCTTCATATAAAATATATATAAATATGTTGTTGGGACATTAACACAGCACCATCTAGTTCCATGGATATGTATATATATAACTTTAAATACATACATATTATAAACTAACGGCTTACCCTCGCTTTGATCGGTTTTACCTCTAGAAAAACAATTCTATCCCACGGGAATCGTAATTTTTCCTGGATAAAAAGTAACCTATGTGCTATTCCAGACTATAATCTATCTCTGTGCCAAATTTCATCCAGATCCGTCCAGCCGTTCTGGCGTGATTGAGTAACAAACATCTATACATACAAACAAACTCTCACATTTATAATATCAGTATGGATATATATACCAAATAAAAGAATTAATATTTGCCTAGTAGTCAAAATGTGGCCATAATAAGTTTTGAAAATTTGAGGAAAACCTAAATGAAGGTTCGCAATTTTTATTATTGATAAAACTAAAGCTCATCAATAGTTACTAATCAAAATTGTTTTGTCTTTGCCTATTTATATAAAGATTACGAGATAACTCCACTAATTGGGAACTGATTGAGAAAATTCCACCACTAAGAGTTAAATAATTACTTCTAAAGTGATTTTTAAGTATACATAAATTTTTTAAATGTTTTGTAAACCAGAAAGTGTGTTTGACGGTATTACTGTTGATTTTTTCTTTTTCAGGCAGCGACGTAGCGATCGATCAATGTAATGTATTGCATATAAATACTTAGGGCTTCAATTTATAGTTTTTTATCGAGACACTTTATTTGGCTCTAGAATATTGGTATATTTAAAATAGTTACTACTTCTAGAAAAGCTCTAATAGAAAATAAGCTTTTGGAGTGTAGTGTAGGTATAAATGAAACAAGCTTAGAATACTATATATAACTGTGCTTTAAAATATAAGAAAATTAATGTACGAAACTGGAAGAAGCTTCATAAAAAATTAAAGAGTGCGTGTATGAATGTGTACACGCGCAAGAAGTAAAACTTCTGTAGGTTATCGGTACTCTGTATGAAATGTGAATATGTTTTAAATAATTAGGATAGGTGAGATACTAAAAATAACGCATATTAGGCATATTACAATCATATATTTATAGAATATCAATTATCATTTTAGGAAAGAATATAATCTATACTAATATTATAAAGCTGAAGAGTTTGTTTGTTTGTTTGGTTGAACGCGCTCATCTCAGGAACTACTAATCTGATTTGAAAAATTCTTTTTGCATTAGATAGCCCGTTAGCTGAAGAAGGCTATAGGCTATATATCATTCTGGAAAACGTACGGTTCCCGTGGGATAGATTTGTTTCTAAGGACGAAGCCGAAGCGAAGCGAGGGTGAGTCACTATAGTCTATTCACGGAGACCAGTTAGTATAGCGCCTTCTCTATTGCACATTATCATACAAATGACAAAGACAAAAAAATCTTTTTTAGGGTCAGTGGACGTTAACAATACCTTAGAAATGTAAATGTGCGTTCACACTGCGCTTCTTAAAAGTTCGCTTAGTTTATTCCTGCGGCTTCGTCCGTCGTATAAATTGAGAGACATTTAGTTGATAGAATTTTTTTATGGGTATGGCTTTTTTATATACCTGATGGATATGAAGGAAAGAAATAAAATCGAGAGTTAATGATTAAATTTTCTTTATTATATTATAATATACCTATACAAGTTTATAACACATACTCATCATCATCATCACTCTCCGTACTATCACTACTGTCGTCGTTTCCTACATTAATTATGAATACACGAGCCGGTTCACAAGTTGAGCATACACAAGTAAGAGCACGTCTGCACAGTATGGGAAGTATGAGTAGACTAAAAAGTACTCGTACTGTGTACACCGCCTTAGCGTTTATCACTGACCAATTGCAGTTAAAAAATTGTGTGAGTGAGATAGCGCTCTACTAACTCGTCTCCGTGAACGGATTATAGTATTATATATCATTTGTTAGACAATAACAATGGTTACCATGGCAACAAACGCTTGCCTCGCCCGATCACACTTTTCGTAACGCATTCACCAGCTTACTCCCCATGTCAAGCGTGCGTATAGAAGTTTTACTTCAAAAATATCACACTGTTACTATATATGCAAAAGATTTTGAGTTCTTGTTACTTATTCAAGCTGTAACAGCTTAATCGATTTGAGATCATATCTTAAGCTAACTTAGAATCTACTTTATATCGACGCAACTAAGTGCGGTGTGCCATGTGGGTTGTTCTTGGTACTTCTCACATAGTAGAGGAAACCGTGGGACCGTTAATACGAGGGAGGTTTGGTTGGGTTTTAGTGGGCAGTACTGGCTTTTCTAGCTGGTGAGTCCCACATAAACCACCTCTATATTTAGTATGCAAGTGATATATGTAAATGTATTTTCCAATTTAAAAAAAAAGATAGTGAATGGACTGAGAACGAACGAATAATTTTTTTTTTTAACGAATGTTCGATTTGTTTTTTTGCATAAAGAAGTAAATTACCTTTGATGTACATACAAATGTTATATCTATATAAATAAAAATGAATAGCTAAATGTGTTACTAAGCGCAAAACTGGAGAACGGCTGGATCAATTCGGCAATTTCTTTTTCAAATAAATGTTGAAGTCCGAAGAAGGTTCTTATAAAGAGAAAAATTGAAAAAAAAAACACGGAAAAATGTAAAAATCTCATTTTTTTCCTTACTACTACTTTATCATATAAAGGCAACGTCAAAATTAATATAAACCACTTGAATGCATTTGTAGATTTAACGATATACGCTTTGACTTTGACAGGTTTTCAGTTATTCTTGGTCGTTTTTAAATCTTTGCTTTTCAATCGACAAACAAGATCCCCAATTTAATTGGTTGATTTATTTCGTGTATTTTTATTTTTATACTGATACCGCTTAAAAGACGCGGGCAGAGTAATTTGGGTCTAAGAACTCGAAATGTATATAATATAGTCTATCTATACCGTAATAACCGTTAAAACGTACCTAGGAACGAACACGAGCGAAGCAAGGGCTGAATCGCTAGTATAATAATTATTTATCATGAAAATCATGCAATTATGTTGATCGATCTCATTGACCATCTCAAAAAATGAGAAATAATTGAAATGAAATTATTATTAATGTCACAAACTGGACGTTGAATATATGAGTCCATAATGGAAAGCATTTAAATTCGAACCGCAGTACTCGGTTTCATATAGGATTATATTATTAACCACTTTATTTATATATATATATATATATATATATATATATATATATATATATTTGCAATATACTCGATTAACTTAGCATTCTTTCATTTGGAACTTATTAATTAGTAGCGCCTTTGTTTGTATTTTAAGTTTTTGGTTATATCACCTTACTAAGAATCTTTATATCAATATCCATGTTTCTTGCTTTAAAAACGACGAAATCTACAATTTTATACCAACCCCTATTTTTCATCCCCAGAGGATGTACTGCGTAATATGATATATTTAGGTCTTTTATTTAATTATCAGTGGATAGCTAGGGTGATAAGTCAAAAGGCTACACAGATGTCACCCCCAAAGAGATCCATATTTAAATTCTTAATTTCATTTATAAGCAATTCAGTTGCTGCTACTTCTTTACACTAGAATGCATATGTACGGTGTGTATGGGAATAGAAGAAAGCTTTTATTCTAAACTCTCTAGCGGTTCACCCTCGCTTGTTCGGGTTCGCTTCTAGATAAATAAAAACAAATCTATCCCACGGGAAATGTACATTGCTCCGAGATAAAAAGTAGCCTATTTGTTATTTCGATGTATGAACTATATTATTGTAAAGTTTCATTAAAATCCAATTAGTAGTTTTTGTGTACTAAGCTGTATAAGTTACTATAGTTTTTTAACTATCCCACAAGAATCCTTAAATTTTCCGGAATAAAAAGTATCTAAAATGTTGACCAGGGATATAAAGTACCACTACACAGAATTTCATTCAAATCGGTCCAACAGTTTCGGAAATTAATACGTACAAACAGACAAACAAACAGACAGAGAAACAAAAAAATTGAGAAAAAAAAACTGGATTTGTTCTATTTTTCTTCTTCCATCCCCTTGACTAGGTTTTTAGCTATTTTTTTTCTATGTACAGACATTCGACCTCCACAGTTTTAATTAATGTATAGATTATAAGAAAGGCTACTTTATATCAATAGGGTAAAGAATATAATATTATAATTATAATTTACCAGACAATAACAACGGTTGCCATGGCAACATTTACATTTTTTTCGTAACGCATTCACCAGCTTACCCCCCAAGTCAAGCGTGCATAAAGAAGTTTTATTTCAACAATAGTCAAAAGTTCTTCAGTCTCTTCATACGTAATGTTAAACATTCTGACTTACAACGATAAGATGTGAGTGGATATATATTCAATAATTTATTGATACTATTGTAAAATAAGGGTCTCAGATATGGGTAGTGACGTTTCACGACCGCGGTTCTTGCAGAATTAATTTGACTTATAGTATGGGATTTACATTAAGTATATCACATACTAGGGTTATAAGGTACAGTATATTTTGTAATTTTAACTAATTTAAAATATTACGGTTTAACTTTTCATTCTTTATTTCATAGTTTGAAAAGTTTAGTCGACTTTTTACCAACCATAAAAGTTTTAATTTGTCAGTATGGTTCTATGCATCGCGGTGACACATTTATAATTAGCTCGTATCGAAGCGTCTAATACTATTTTAAATTCTGCAAATTAGAACGCAATAGTTTAAAATGCTCTCTTTTTATAAAATTTAATTAAAAATTCACTTTAGTTTGAAAATATATAATGTGAATATGTGAAATCGGTCAGAAGGACCTAACTTCTTATTATCTCACAGGTGATATAGTACACAAGTATGTATGCAGATAAAAATACACTCGATCCTTTTTCATACTCAGAATCCGATGGAACAACAACTCGTCACGACTGGTGAGTGATCAGAACCGACAGCTTTACGTACTCTCCGAAGTCCTTTCTCGGGAATCAAACCCAAGACTTATGAATCTGCAGCCGTATATCCTACGCTAAACCAACGAGTTACCGAGTACCAGATGTATACAGATATTAACAATATACAATCATATGAAAATAATAAATAATAATAAGTAATAAATATGTTGGGACATTAACACACAGCATTATTTAGTTCCATGGTAAGCTACGAGGCCTGTGTTATGGATACCAGATAGTTGATACACTAAACATATATAACTTTTAAATACATACGTATTATAAATATAAACACCCATGACTGGAGTACAAACATTCGTGCTTACAAATGAATGCCCCCAGCGGAACTCGAACCCGCGACCTCTGGCACAGCAAGTAGGGTCACTACAAACTGAGCCAAACGTGTCGTCGAATAATAATAGTTCCCATATGAAATCTATGGAATATTTGATTGATCAACACAAATATTTTGGTCCCAACATTTTCACTTGAAACATCACATATATCCTGGAGTTAGATTACCACCGTAATAGATTTATTCTTCCGTCATCTCGACTCCGATTACCTAATTTCATGCATATCCAAACCCGACACGACGTGATTAAATTTCGAGCTGAAATGCAATAAATTCCATATGCATGGAGACAGGCGACATGTAAAGTAAACGTCTGCACCTTCATTATTGCCTAATCTGGGTTCGAGTGGAATATTCGCGGAGCTTTACTGGACTGTTTTTAGACTTGGTACAGGTAAGCTAAGGCTCTGCTTTAAAATAATTAAATTTTAATGTATAATTTTGATTTCACGATATTAATGTTTGTGGTCTATAATATTATGTTAAATATTTTGATGACGTATGTATGTAACGATAATTTATCACAATTTTATTGTAAATTTTAATTTAAACTACCAACTCACCCTCGTGATTCTTTAAATTGACTTTTTCATTTATGAACTGATTGATTGGTATTCCATCTAAATATTGAATGAGGCTTACTACATACATAAGGAAAAACCACACTCAAATCGGTTAAGCCGTTTCTGAGATTAGCGCGTCAAACGCACAGACAAATTGGCAGACAAAAATATATTCTAAAAATCATTGTTTTGGGTTCTATTACGTTAATAAAGACCCCCCAGTAATAATTTTTCTTAAATATTTTCCATGTACAGACAGCGATCAGTTACAATTTTGTTATATGTATAGATATACATAATCAATATAAAATAAAAAGATATTTGTTTAACCACCTCCACATGCACCCTGTTACACGTCTGCTTCACTAAACCTTCGTTATTGCTTAATCCGGACCGGAATCGTAGAAGATTGAAGCTGCTTTAGACCAAGTAGAATTTTACGACACAATAACCGTTTATTTTGTAGATTTCACGTCCCACACTTATATTGGTTGTTGAAACATTATCTTATTGCGAATGTTACTTCAAGACTGGTTAAAAAGCGATTTTTAGCGATAAATATTACAAAAAGTAGGGTTTACTTAAGAAATAGATTTTCTTACTAAAATTATTAGGCATAGACAATTAAAATTGGCAACGCCGATTTTGATGTAGTTTGATGTATATTAATATTTTAGTATAGTAATATTTTTACTAGCTTTGCTTGCGGCTCCGCTCGCATATTCAATTCATGTATAATTATTTCGATCCTAAAAGTACGACTTCTGTATGTGATGTTACGAGAAAATAACCTATAATCTTTCTCAAAAATTGGTGTATCAAATGCAATAAAGGTTTATTAAAGTGCAACTGGAAATTTCAGAGATTAGCGCGTTCAGTTAAAAAATAACATATTTTACTATATCAGTAAAGATTAATTTTAATCTGCTTTATACATTAAAGAACCTTTGTAGTTTGTACGTACTTTTTCAGCCAAGTATTCATTTTATAGTATATATTGCTAATTGTAGTGGTAGCCCAGTGGCAACGCGCTCGCTTGGGAAACCGAGTGAAGCGGGTTCAAATCCCGGGTCTCGCATCTCTGTTATTTTCATGTGCGAATCATTTTCTAACTTGATTACCACTTGCCTTACGGTGAAGGAAAACATCGTGAGGAAACCTGCATGTCTGAGAGAACCTAGCAAGTTTTCGAAAGACATGTGAAGTCCGCCAATCCGCACTTGGCCAGCGTGGTGGACTATGGCCTGATTCCCCTCGTCTTGAAGGGAGGCCCGTGCCCAGCAGTGGGACGTTAAAATGGGCTGAATACATACATTGCTAATAGAAATTTAATGTATAGAGCCATCGATCAAAAAAGTACTAGATACACAATCAGCGACAAAAAAATGTCCTCACAGAATGAGCGCTCATTTAAACATTTAAACGCGCTTTTAATATAAAAAAAATGTTAAAACAACTTTAATCATTGCATATAAGGTTCAATTTATACTGTTATATATTTATTTCAACTAGAATGATTACCTAAACACAATTGCTGGCAGTTATAAGAGAACTTTTACATAGATTATGTATTTAGTACTTTTTAATCGATGTTTAGAACCGATATCTTTTCTATTGTTATAGTAGATATACGCAGACACATAAACATACAGACACACACGGAAAACGTCAAAATAGCTAGGTTTAAAATTTTAAATAGTCATATATTTTACAATACCATATAAACTGAATGTAAAAAGATGTTAAATATTAAAGAAATAACGTGCGAAGTTTTAGATTGAGTGGCTGAACTACTGTTCAAAAGTTTGACAGGTTTATAAATTCTGAAATACCCCGGTTAAATCTAGTTTCCTCATATTAGCATATTCTTGTTTCTATTAGTATATTTCATACTAGACAGATAATTTTAAGATGTTTTAATGTGTTCTTTTTGAATGATTTGAACATATCTCAATATGATGATTTTTATAATAATAATCTTTTCGGATTTTTTAATGGATTTCCCGATACTTTAGAACAAACAAGTAATTAAATATTAATATTGCGTTACATTAATAATGCGTAAATCTTACTAAATATTATCTATAATATATATATGTATATGTATATATATATATATATATATATATATATATATATATATATATATATATATATATATATATATATATATATATATATATATTTATATATATATGAATCGGTATGTAGTTTAAGACATTTGTTTCTCAAAAGATTTACAAAATTCACTTACAGAGAAATTATACATATTCAATATACATATATAACAAATATCGTGTCATTGGACAAATCATTTCATTACTTATTCACTACTCACCTTCGCTTCGCTCGGGTTCGTCCCTAGTTTAAGTTTTAGCGTTCAGTATACATATATTTCTCAGAGATGAGATATTTCCTATATGTTGACCTGGATAACCAGCTATCATCATACTAACTTTCAACATTATCTATATGCGGTAACAGACAGACAGACAAAAATTCTAAAAACTATAGATTTGGCCTCTGTATCGATAATAAAGTCTATTTCAATAAGATTTTCCAAAAAATATTTATTGTACAGATTCAACTCTGTTAGAATTTCATTATAATATGTATAGATTGAGTTATTAGTCCGGTCAAATTAGACATAAAAATTGTGATCAAATAGCAAAAACTTCGACAGAGCCGACTTTTGGTAGATACCTTGAGTACACCAGTAGGTACTTTGGTGCCAATTTTCAAAATTTGAATTCATTTTGTTATTTGTGGGTAGGCTGTCTGTAACAACTGTATAATGCCTTTGAGACATCTAACACCTTAGTCTCTCCCGTGACCATGATTGCTGTAAAGCAATTGAAACGTCGGGAACCAAAAATCAAAATAAATCCGCGAAAAAATCCGAAAAGATTTTATTTAAATACACCAGAAGGATTAAACTATTATTGAACATTAATAAGGAAATGGATCAAGGCTAAAGATACCATTAAATTTCTAAGCACAATCTTGTAGCATATTAACTGTATAAAATATATTCAAAGCGTTATAAGTTTAATTAACTATTAGTACTAAGGGCTTTCAATCAGCATAATGTATGTAAATTTTTGAGTAAATAATTTATATAATTTTCATTGACTTTAAACTTTTATATATGAAAATGAGTAAATTATTAAGTATTCGAAACTGATTTTTATTATTATATCTTAACATAAGTTTCTTATTTTGTTAGTTTGTCCTTATATGCTGTAACTAAGCAACATAATATAAACATGATTTTTATATACTTTATTATATATGGCCATAGATAATTTATGGTCGTTAGATTAGTCATGGTTGGTATTTAATAAGTTTTACTTTATTTAACACTTTCCCAAACAATATAAGAAGCAAAAGAGGTGCGTAGAGATTCAGAGTGTACATATACATATATAGAAATATTTTTAAGCTTTCTGTCTATAAAAACATAAGTATGTAATTCATTATAATTTAAAACATACACCGTTCATCTAATATGATGTATAAAATTACCGAAATAAGCTTTCTAAAGTTTATAGATACTAGAAGCTATTGAAGAGTTCTTCTACTCATCTTCTGACTCCATCATGAGATTAGTTCAGACTTATGTCATGTAAGCGTCAGTGCTTTCAAAAAGCTGTGTGTTACTATTTCAAGTCCCAAAAGTAATTTTTGCCAAATATTGGATTAAAAATGACTAGTGTATGCCTAATAGAAGAAATCTGACCATATTTTTTTTTTATTGAGGAAATCATATATGAATAAAATTTACATAATATGTAAAAAACCAGTTGTAAATTTTTTTTCATTGATAACACTAAAGCTCGTAAACAAAAAAACTGAACTGTTTTGTCCTAACTTATATAAATACTTATGTATATATAGATTATATATTAATCTATACATATATAATAAAATTGTAACTAAGCCGAATATGTACATTATTATCGATACAGATGTTTTTAGAAGTCTGTTTGTGTGTCTGATACCGCATCACGGAAAAACCACTGGAGGGGTTTTGATGAAATTTGGTATGATGATTGAGCTCGTTATCCGGATCAACTATCTCATATCTGAGTAATCTATACTAAACGTTAAAACGGAAGTAGGGACGAACCCGAGCGGAGCAAGGGTAAGTGGCTAGTTAGGTTATATTCGCTTCTTTAGTTACTAAACCAAAAAACAAGTCTATTCCACAGAAACCATACATTTTTCCGGGATAAAAAGTATGTAGGTACTATTCCAGACTATAATCTATCCCTTTACGAAATTTCATCCAGATCCGTTCAGCCGTTCAGGAGTGATTGAGTAACAGACATTCAAACATCTATCTAAACTTTCACATTTGTCATAAAGCAGTTCAAGTAAAACGAATGAAAGCGTGTTAAAAATATTTTTATCGATTAACTAATTCCAGTTTAATAACATTTTTAGTACAAATTAGTTTAAATTTTCCTTTTTGTCGTACTATAAGAATTTTATATGCGCTTTTAGTTAGTGTCGACGGCCCTATAAAAGCACTATAATTTCAAGCCACTTGTGATATCGCTAAAGTTTGATTTAATATTACTTTGATAAGGATAATTTTAATGCTTGTGGCTAGTCGTAAAGTCTGTAGGGTGCTCTTTCACTACTAACGTGAAGTGTCTGCGCGCTTTATGTTTTTGTTTGACTATTAAAGTAGCTGATTATTAAGAAAGATAAACAGTAATAGCTCATATAATATAAAATGTAAATATAATACATATAATAAAAATATTCATACTTATTAATATTATAAATGCGAAAGTAACTCTGTCTGTTATGTTTTTACACCTAAACCGCTGAATCAATCTTGATGAAGTTTGGTATAGAGAGGGATGGAATCTTAAAGAAGGACATAGGGTACTTTTAAAAAATGAAACTTGAAACGGGTGAAATAGGGGTTGAAAGTTTGTATTAGGAACAAATCATTTCTCAAATTAAAGACAAAAAAATCATTAGGTATACCTTATATTTTGCCAAGATATAAAGAATATTTCGGCGTTTATTACCAAATTAAAATAGGGCATGATTTCAAGAATTTTTAAAATACTTACCTATGTATAAATAGTCTGTCTATTCCATACTAACCGTTAAAACGTAGGTACTTAGGACCGAATCCGAGCGAAACAAGAGTGAGTTGCTAGTATAATAATAAAAATGAAATTAATTAAAAAAAATTACATATTATATAAATACTCCTATATCTTGACCAAAGCCAAAAGCCAAATTATTGATCACACAGTCGTTTAACGAAGACAAGGGTAGAGCATTGCAAGGCATGCAAGGGAGTAATTCCCGACTGTCATACATAATTTTGTATATCACTCGGGCCACAGCACAGCTTTAGGGTTGATAGTGTAAATATAACTGAAACTTGCCACGATTTGTTACTATTGCGCTTTTACTTCTAAGCTTTTTGCTATAAAATTACATAAATTAGCATTTTTCATAATCTTTTAGCGAGATTTCTTTTGAAATTTATAACAAAAGTTTATTTTTATGTGAATCTTTATATTATGGTTTAACTATGGGGATATATGTACATATGTACCATGAGAATATGTAAGATCTAATCTAAGATTTTCACCCATTAGGCAATGAAACTATTGATTTAAACAAATCATATGTATTCAGCCCTTTTTTTACGTCCCACTGCTGGGTACTGACCTCCCTTCAATACGAGGGGGATCAGGCCATAGTCCAAATCATATACCCAAACAAATCCTTCTTAAAATAAAAATAACTAAATACAAATTTTTTTTATTACCATAACAGTACCAAAAGTAAACTAATATTAATGTCTGGGACATTAAATATAAATGTTCAGAAACAATATATATATTATAAAGTGCGAAATCTCAGAACTCATAAAAGCAACATGTGTAAAACCATCGTTTATGATGAATCGTTAACTGTGAATTATAAATAAATCAAGCTAACAATAAGCTTTGGTTGGCTTTATGCGTATAAAATATTTGTTAATATTTTTTTATTTATTAGTGACACTAAGAGTATATACAGACTGAGTTTTAATAATTTTGATACAAATAGGCAAAGTCGAAATAGTTCATTACCTTTATCTCTTTTGTTTGTAAAAGTTTTTTTTTTGTCGAGAAAATTTTTTTTTTGCAAACAAATAAAAAATTTTTTGGTCAAATTTCACAACTAGGCGAACACTAGTAAGTATATTAAAGCCCTTTTAGCAAGGTTCCCAGATCATCGCCCACCACGATGGCCACGTTGGCGGAATTTAGATACGTGCCTTTTTTAAACTATTTAGGTTTTTTTAGACATGTTGTTTTCTTTACCGTAAAGCATGTGATAATCATATTAAAAATAATTCGCACATGGAAATATCCGGTGTGAGATTTGGTGCAGACTAGCTGATCACTGCCTTTGGTTTAAATCAGTCATATAATTATAGTTTTAAAAAAACTAATTTACAAGACGACTAACCCTCGCTTGGCTTCGGGTCCGTTCCTGAACAAAACAAATGTATCCCACGGGATCCACATTTTTCCCAGATAAAAAGTGCCATTCCAGACTAAACACTGCCTCTGTGCCTTTCATCCAGATCCGTTCAGCCGTTCTAGCGTGAAAGAGTAACAAACATCCATCCTCACACATTTTCACATTTATAATATTAATATGGATTCTGACCATTTATAAAGGAAATGTGTTAAAACTTGTCAAAACAAATCAAATGACCATCATAAAAAACTTTTTAAATATTGAAGACTATATTTTTAAATATGTATTTAGAAAATTCCAATCGAAAATTCATAAGGAGAAATGGGGCTAATAAAAATGTAATAAGTGGGATAGGATTTCCCTCGTATTGAAGGGAGACCCGTGCCCAGCAGTGGGACGTTTTTTTGTAAAAAAAAATGGCTGAATACATACATACATATAAGTGGGATAGATTCTAAAACTGCGTTAAAAAATAAGAAAATAATATTAATTCTTCTAAATATCATAAGATATATGTATACCGTATAGGATAGCTCTAGTCAATTGTCGAGGTTATATTTGCATATGCCCTGTAGCAAGCGTGTCTCGACGGGGGCCGCCGGCAGTGCGACGATACCCTACGACACTGTCTCCATTACGTGACAGCATCAGGAACATATGAATATTTTATATTATATTCAAGACTAGCGACTCGAACCTAATTATGTTTTAACGCTTCGTATAGATTTCTCAGAGATGAGATATTTTCAAACAGTAAAAAGTATCCTATAGGTTGACCCGAATAATTAATAACTTCATTAAAATGTGTCCAGTGATTTTCTCGTGATGTGTTCCCTATCAGAAAGACAGATAATAATCCTAAAAACTATAGATTCGGCCTTTGTATTGATAATAATTACTATTTCAACAAGATTTTCCAAAAAAAAAAAAAATTGTACAGATTCAACTCAGTTAGAATTTTATTATATATAATATATAGATATGACTCTTGATTTAAGTATAATAAAATTTGTTAAAATAATATAATAACCATTAACAAGGTTTTGTAAATGTGTTAATTATTAACATTAATATTATAAAGAGGTAAAGTTTGTAAGTCTGTAAGTTTGGTTGTTGAGGGTACCTAATCTGTGAAAGCTCTGAAGCGATTCAGAAAATTCTACCACTTATAGAAGGCTGGACAGCTACCAAGCTATCGCCAAGTACTATATTTATTCCGTACGTAGGCTATATTTATTCCGAAAAAAATTATTATCACAAATCTTTCAAACTTTAATTGAAATCGGAAAAAAAATTCTGTTGATTTTTTTATTAAATATAATATATTAATTAAATATAACAAAAAAAATATTTTACATGATATATATATATATATATATATATATATATATATATATATATATATATATATATATATATATATATATATATATATATATATATATATATATATATATATATATAAGGTGGGTGGACCATTTAAGGCCATGACAATAACTAGGATTTTTTGATAATCGGCCTTACGGCCGATTATCAAAAAATCCTAGTTATTGTCATGCGATGACAAATTCCTTCTACTCAGACTAGCACCTATCGAACTTAAGAACAAAGACGCGGCGGCGAGTCGCTAGCTCTGCTGGTTTGTAAATGGGGTCCCTCGCTTTGTTGACTTCTTTCGTCGACGTTAAAATTCTAATACGCGCTCACAGGAAAAGGCTAATTTTCAAGTAAATAAACTATTATTTTCTTTAATTGTTTTTGATCTAAATTCATAAATAAGGATTTGCTATTGTACTAAAGAAAAACTATATGATTTTATTTCAATTTTTGTAAAAATATCGGTAGTGTTCCCAGGAAAGCCAATGGTTCCTTGTAAGGCCGAAAAAAGATCATCAAAAAAATTGACAGTTGGCCTTGCTAGGGCACAAGGACCTTGTTAGGAACATTTAGGAATCACGAAAATATTAATACTTAGTTTTTAGTTGTAAATCTTATTGGGAAAGGAAAAACAAAGTATAATTTCATTAAATTATTGCTTATAATCATGCTTTTTAATTTTATTTTAAAACTCCATTTGGCCTTGCAAGGAACATACCCACAAGAAGGCCACTTAAGTCTGTTTTAATTTTTTTTTTATTCCATTATAAAGAATATTGGCAAGTTATTTGATATCAATATAATACTTATTAAAATTATTTTTAATACATTTTCACGAATACATTCTTAGTTTTACGATAGTGTTCAAGTAATTTTTGTTGACTATTTTCTTAGTGAATATATTATGATATGTATTTAATGTTTCATTTTAATGAAAGACCTATGTATAAAGATTTAGGATAACCAGATATTTTGAAAGTTTCACCGTTAGTTTTAAGTTAAACGACGGATTTATTATATCGGCCTTGTATGGAGCTCTGTTTCTTGCAAGGCCATTTTGGAAGGGTTCAATAAAACTTAAATTTAATAAATAAGCATTAACACTGCAGAAAAAAAATATGTTTTATTAGTTACATTATAGAACAAAGTGTTACTTAATAGTTTGTTTATTTTATTTATCCAATAAATAAAAGAATTATAACTGTTTATTTGTTAAGGTGGCCTTCCATGGTCCACCCACCTTATATATATATATATATATATATATATATATATATATATATATATATATATATATATATATATACATTTGTGCACATATTTATAACACTACATATCAAAAACAATACAAATATTTAGTATATGTATTAAATAAAACAAATCGTAAGACAATGGACCCTGCATTTGCCTTTCTTCCCGGCGGCGATCGTGGAAAGGACGCCACGGAGCCATCCAGCATCCACGACATGGGTACAGTTATAAATTTCCGACATTATATTCTGAACCTGTACCCTCATAAAACTGCAAATAGCTGTAAAGAAGCTAGTATTAATAGATGAAAGCTAAGATAAGTCGTAAGTATAAAATAAATTTCATAGACTTGTTTATTGTACTGTTTTTAATTTTTAATCACTATAAGTCTTGATCTGTTAACAACTGCATGATATAGTGCAGTCAAATTATAATGTAACTAGTGACTTACCCTCGCTTTTCTCGGGTTTGTCCCTAGATTGATTCCCCATACAAACTTTTATCCATTTTTACTCCCTTGATTTTTGGGATAAAAACTATCCTATATCCTTCCCAGGGTCTCAAACAGTCTTCTTACCAAATTTCATCTTAATCGGTTCAGTAGTTTCGGAGCCTATTTGGAGCAAACAAACAAACAAACAATCAAATCCTTCCTCTTTATAATATTAGTATAGATTATTAGTATAGATTAATAAATAAATAATGTTTGTATAATTTTTGCGAGACACCATCTGTAATAGTGATTTTTGATATGTCTCGATCTTGGTCTCTCTTATTGTAAAGAATATTATAATAGTAAAAGTTATAAGATATTTTAGACCTTTCAAAATTTAAAGCTCATAGCCCTAATAAATAAAAAAGTAATTAATAAAATAATGAAAGTGTTGGTCTGTTTTTATGTTTATAAATATTTTTCCTTATGCTTTTGCTCTATCTTGAATGCGGTAATACTGTAAATAAACATTAAACTTAATGCGACTAAAACAATACTTACTCTAAAGTGTAAAAATAATATTAACCACGGCATTTCATTAAATATTTCACACAATGTTCTATATAAAGCCATATTTTAAGTAAGCAAATTGTATACTTGTGCAGAACCTTCAGTGAGTGAAAGCTATCGCACTTAATCGATTTTCATTACTTCCTACACTAGCAATCAGTAAAATAAAATGTCCGTTTCGAGCCAGTAAGAAAATGTACAAAAAATGACAAAATACTTCATTCACCATTCATTATCAGAAAGAAACACCACATTGAAAAGCGACCCTTTGTCTTCAATTCAATCCAACATCTGTGAGGACCACTTTGTAGATTTTATAATTCTTCATAAACATTATCCGACGACACGTTTGGTTCAGTTTGTAGTGACACTACTTGCTATACCAACGGTCGCGAGTTTGAGTCCCGCTGGGGGAATTCATTTGTGTGATAAGCACGAATACTTGTACTCCAGTCATGGGTGTTTATATGTATGTATTTAAAAAGTTATTTATGTGTAGTGTATCAACTATCTGGTATCCATAACATAAGCCTCGTAGCTTACCATGGAACTAGATAGTGCTGTATGTGTGAATTAATCTGTGTCGCTATTGGCAAAGCACAAAGAACACTTTGGAAAGTGTATGCAGAACAATAGGTGATCAACGGAAGGGGCATATGCGATGGGGTGTAAAGTTGTAAAGCTATTGAGTAATAATGATAATATGAAAACTTTCATACAGTTCACATTCTATGGATTAATTTGGTAGCTAACTATAATTATACTTAGACGATGTAATAGTTATACTTAATTGTTAAGTAATATATCATCTTTGCTTAGAGCTTTTAAAATAACCATATCATTATTAAATTTATAGTTTTTTTTTGTTTAAGTGCTCTTATGTCTGAAATTACCAGTAATTTTTTATTACTATGCAGATGTAAATAAAAGTATGTAATTTTACTAATCTTACTACTATTATAAATGTAAAAGTTTGTGAGTATGGATGTTTGTTACTGAAAGTTGATCTGAATGAAATTTGGCCCACAGGGAGATTATAGTCTGGAATAGCACATAGATTACTTTTTATCCCGGAAAAATATACGGTTACCGTGGGATTGATTTCATTTTGTTTTTCGTGAAGTTTTTTTATAAATTAGACCTTATAACTTATAGTCACAGATTTACATTCTATCTAATTTTCTTTTGAATTCTAAGCAACTTTTTCATAATTTTGATTTTAACGTAAAAAATGTATTTAACAGTTATAATAATTTACCCAAATACAACCAAATTCATAAGCAAAAACTAGTATTGATTTGACAAATACTATCGAAAAAATATTCGCTCCGGTAAAATCCCTCATCTTTTGAATTTCAATCTAAGTTCCCGGCTACCTGACTACCTGTACATTCAATACGTTTCCGCCAAACAAAACGGCCTTACAATTTACGCCAGATGTATTCATTTGAGTCCTAATAGTTCCTTATCTTAATATCCTCACAATAGATTTTTGGCAAAAGATAAATTTTTAACACTTTTTATCTACAATTCATGTTATTTAAATTACGATAAGCTAACTTGTTACTGACTGACTTCTTATTGACTAGCGACTCTGCCTCGTTTCGCTCGGCTTCGTCCTTTTAAGTACGTTTTGACGGTTAGTATGGAATAGATAGACTATATATATACATTTTCCGTCACTCTGTTTTGAGGTGAAAAAAGGACAAACAAACACAAACACAAACAATCAAAGTTAAACAGTATATCTTAGAAATACAGTGTCAAATCTACAAATACATTCACGTAGTTTGTATTAATTTTAAAATTGCGTTCGTAATTATACAGTAGTAGTAAGGAAAAATTTTTTTTTTTTTCAGAAAAACGTAATAATCACGTTTTTTCCAAAAATATTTCCAAATTTTCTCTTCATAAAAACCTTTCTCGGACTTAAAAATTAGCCGAATTGGTCCAACCATTCCCAAGATTTGCGCTTACCAACACATTTAGCTTTTATTCATTTATTTTATGTAGAGCCCAAACATGTCGTCTACTACACGTAATATTTCATTGCTACATTTACTAAATATTTTTATTTATTTAAAATGCTAAAATTTATATACACCATGTGGTAGTTGTGAAGTCATGCGTTGTTTTGAAGCTTGTCGCCCCTCGTAACCGCTAGAGACCTACAAATCAACGACTTATAAAAGAATTCAGAAAAAATATTTTATATTACTAAAAAAACTGCTACGTAGTAACGTGAAATATAAGTTTTAGCGAAATAAAAAATGCTCTTTTTATAGGTCAAACGTAGGTTTTAAATTTATGTATGACTAACGATTTGGCCCTGGATTCTTCGTTTTTAGGGTTCTGTACCCGAGTTGTGCCAACAGAACCCTGTTTCTATACCTCCGCTGTCCGTCTGTCCTATGTATACTAATGAATAGACAGTTGAAATTTTCATAAAGTATGTATTTCTATTGAAGGCAGTGGTAGCCCAGTGGTAATGCACTCGCTTGGGAAACCGAGTGAAGCGGGTTCAAATCTCGGGTCTCGCACCTCTGATATTTTCATGTGCGAATTATTTCTAACTTGATTACCACCATCGTGAGGAAACCTGCATGTCTAAGAAAACCTAGCAAGTTTTCGAAAGACATGTGAAATCCGCCAATCCGCACTTGGCCAGCATAGTGGATCTCCCTCGCATTGAAGGGAGGCCCGTGCCCAGCAGTGGGACATCAAAAAGGGCTGAATACTTATATTCTATTGCCGCTATAACAACAAATAATAACAATAAATTGAAATATAAGAAACATTTTTTAACGTTCGTAATGATACTACCATAGAAGTTAATATACTACATACATAGAGTAAAATTCATATTAATAAAAAGTACATGTATGATGGTACGGAACACTTCGTGTGCGAGTTCGACTCGCACTTGACCGATTTTTATTTATAATTCGAATCTCAATGAAATACTTGTATCAAATATTGCGTTGAAGAATATTAAAACCAATTGTAAAATAGTCTTGGCCATAAAGGCAATGTTTCCCATATTTTCTAACGACTTAAATATAAACATTAGCATTTATTTATAACTAGCGACTCAACTTCGCTCCGCTCGGATTCGTCCATAGTTACGTTTTAACGTTTAGTATAGGTTTCTCAGACATGAGATATTTTCCCCAATAAAAAGTGTCCATATCCATATTGGATAACCAGCTATTATCATACCAAATTTCATTAAAGTCTCTCCAATGATTTTCTCGTGATGCGGTCACAGACAGACAGACAGACAAAAATTCTAAAACTATTGATTCGGCCTCCGTATCGATAATAATGACTATTTCAATAAGTTTTTGCAAAAAATATTTAACGCACAGATTCGACTCAGAATCTTATTATATGTATAGATAGCATGTACCAAAAACGAAGTGTGTAAGACTGCCCGAAGCGCGTGTATAAAGAGCATGCTAGGTATAGTGAAGAAGCCAAAGAAGTATAGAAATCTTAATGCTTTGCACTGTTTCCTGACAATTCCGCAAGAGATATCGCGTGATGTACATACATTCATGTATAACAATTATTATTCGTATTTTTCATCCCCCTTTAAGCGTTGAATTTCTTTTTTTTTGATAGTAACAGCTTTATTGTTACAGTTCCTTACCAACTTCCAAAGAAACTACACCACTGTTTCACATATAAGAACATTCATCTCAATGTCAGACGTGTATCTGGAGACCAAGCAGATCTAAGCCACTCGGTCAAACTCGGTATGTCAATAAATATACAAAGCGAAACTGTTAACGAGTTTTAATGAACATGTTCAGGTGTTGCTCGTTAGTACCGCTTTGTGCAATCTACTTTGCGGTAACGCTCATTGGATTCACTAATAAATCTGTTCGTAAATTTTTGCATTATTTGATTCAATTCAAATGAAATTGTTGTGAAAAATATGGTTTTACGTTGCACTATCTACTTTTAAGTTTTTGCCTTTGTTTTTTTCCATACCCATTTAATTCTAAACGGAACTATTGGTCTGAGTTATCCGTCCGTCTGTCAGAGCCATTACCATTTAGTCAGCTGAAATATATTATATGTATCTGTGGTGTCGGTGAAAAACATGATAACTCCAATTTGGTCGAATTTTAGTTAGGTACTACAATGACATTAAAATTTTCTAAATTTTAATTAAGTCTAACCCTGGTAAGTCTAACTTACATAGAAGCGGTAGAATTGTGTTGGAAAATTCTGGTATCTCTACATTTTACTGATAGATTTTTGTCCAAGTATGATAAACAAACTATCGGTGGTACCCATCCAGTCGGACTCCTCAGGCTTGACAGAGTCCTACCACCGGTAAAATTATATATTACGGTGAATTACTAACATAATAAAAACAGTAATACACACAAACGATAAACTTGTTGTTAGTGATAGAAACACGCAAAGAACTAATCCATCTTGCACTTAACCGATCTTAAAAATAATTTTAATCTAAAATAGTCTAAAGATTGACGTTTTTCTTGTATATCTATACTAATATTATAAAGCTGAAGAGTTTATTTGTTTGTTTGTTTGGGTGAACGCGCTAATCTCTGGAACTTCTTATCTGATTTTAATTTTTTTTTTTGCATTAGATAGCCTATTAACTGAGGAAGGCTATAGGCTATATATCATCCCGGAAAAATTTACGGTTCCTGTGGGATAGATTTGTTCTTGTCTAGGGACGAGACGAACCCGAAGCGAAGCGAGGGTGAGTCGCTAGTTTTATATATAGGTATATAGCTATGTATTTTGTTTATAGAGAATCTTTTCTCGGCTTTTTAATAAAAAGATATCCCGTACACAAATATATTGTGTATATATAACATACAGCACCAGACCCAAATATAAACTATGTTAAAGAGCACTAAACGTGACCCCTGCTTTATATAGTGCATACAATTTCAAATTGTATCTTTGCGTTCATTCGATGAATTGAAATAAAAGCTAGATCTTTTTTATAGGATATTTTATTACTGTACAGTAAAAAACTTTCATTGAAATACATCCAATTCTCGCGGGTGATGCAAATAATTATAATAATCTGTCTATACATAAAATAAAATTCTAACTGACTCGGTGGTGTAGTGGCTAGCAAGTACGGCTGAACATCGAGAGGTCCTGGGTTCGAGTCCCAGGTCGGGCTAAGTTTAGTTATTGAGTCTTTCTGTTTAGTAAGCCTCAGTGATAGCCCGGAGTTGGGAAGTTAGCGGTGTTTCCCCTCCGTTCCTCGGAGAGCACGTAAAGCCGTCGGTCCTGCTCCTTAACTTTCACCGGTCGTATCGAATAGTTGTCCCACCGGAGTATGAGAGTGACAGGAATAGAGAGTGCACTTGTGTCGGCGCGCACACGCGCTGCACTATAATATCTCCTGCCCAGATGGCTGGTCTCAATGAAACTGGCTGCCGTGGCCGAAGAAAAAAAAAAAAAAGAAAAGAAAAATTTTTAGAATTTTCGTCTGTCTATCTGACTGTCTGGGAACGCATCACGAGAGAACCACTTTTTTTTATGAAATTTGGTATGATCATAGTTGGTTATCCGGGTCAACATATAGGATACTTTTTACTGCGGGAAAATATTTCATCTATACTAAACGTTAAAACGTAACTAGAGACAAATCCGAGCGGAGCGAGGGTGAGTCTTTAGTTAATTATATAGTAATTATTTAAGATGGAAAGTTAGCTAAGGAAGTTTTTCTTAACAAAATACCTGATGAATGTATGTATATGTATGAGAATTGTTTTTTGATTCAAAAATTTAAACTATGATCTAGCGTAACAAGCGTCAATGAAAAAATATAAACATGAAGATGAAATAAAATTATTTGTTTAACAAACTATTTCGAGTTATGTGCAGTTGAACGAACAAGCTCGAGCGCCGATTTCAATGCTCATTGTCTAAAAAACTGTTCTCAAGACTTGGAGACACTCACTTTTAAGTCCAAAAAAGACGAATTAATAGCACTAAAGATGCGCTCAAACTTTACTGGACAAAACTTAAAGTCGCTTTCAAAGTCAGAATTGCTCTGAAAGAAATTTTCGCAAGGGAACGGGATTAGAATAGAATTACAAGATGTTTTATAAGAAAAAATTGTCTCGTTTCCTCTTATTTTTGATGGACATCTCAAATTTCATACACAAATAAATCAATGAAATGTTAAATAAAAAATGGTACTACATCTTTTTGGTAACTTGATATAAGGTACCTTTATCCCACAAGTAGGAAATTTCCTTTTTAAAATGTACTACCGAAACATCAAATTAGGTACTATACATGCAATTTATATATATATATATATATATATATATATATATATATATATATATATATATATATATATATATATATATATATATATGGCTATTTTACTATATATTAAATTTGATAGGTATTTTAAACAAAGCTATCTTTTAGGATTATTTCGCGCATTTATTTTGATATTTGGTTCTCGGCGTTTCAAATGCTTTACAGCTATCATGGTCACGGGAGAGACTGAGTTTTAAACATCTCAAAGGCGTTATATACTTGTTACAGTCAGTGCGTACCCACAATTTTACAGAAATGATTTTAAAAATGATAATTTTAAAATTGATAGCTATCTCATAGTACCATACACCCCATGACTCTTGAATAGTATTTTTCTCTAAGCTCACCTTGGAAATAACTGAATTGGCTTTTTTAATTAAATATCATCTTATACAGGAAACACTAACAACAAGTTATTCAACATTCATATCGATACAATAAAACGCTTAGATTCAAATACTAAACGTATTAAATCTGGCTTAATACTCTGTTCATACCTGAATTAAAACTAAACTCCACGAAATATTATTTAATCAATCTGTTCATAATTATAGAATAACCAACTTTAATTTAACTATTTGTACTATCCCAAAACAAATAATTATATTCGCTTACTATTGGAGTTAAATATAAAATTAGCCAATACCATATCTGCGCTCTTAAACAATTGCTTCTGTCTAAAGCTTTAAATATTCCGCAATCTTTTGCACTGCCGTCAAGTATGCATAAGTAAGTAAGCGGGCTTTCTATCGTGGCTCTTCTATAGTCTACATTTCGATATTCATCTCTTTTTATGCAGCTTCTGTTTCTATTTTACGACCGTCCGGTGCGTCAATGAGAAAGGCATAAACCGACTAAAGCCCTTCAAAATGTATTGTTATCAGATTTTGTGCCTTATATCTTTAGTTTTATGATGTAAAATGTTTTGAGGTTGTGAAATTTTCGATTTTTCATACAATGAGTCTTGTTTTGCATTACACGGGGATATCTCAAAAGGTAAATGCCTTTGTTTCTACATCCGGCACACGTGGATTGCGGCGAAGCGTCGGTTCGTATTGAAATAATCGTGGAGATTTGGAAGAATAAAATTAATATCGTCTGCCCGATTCGTTGTTTTAGAATTTCTTTAGTCTCTAACTACGAGGGTCGAACTCCTTTTATTATCTAATATTAATGGAATATCTGCTCTACGTGAATCTTAATGCATTTCACTTAAACAAATTGCATTATATATTTTGAATCTCTTCATTACGATTTCATTAGTAATATTTTCTGAAATATATATATAATAAAATTTAAAGGTTTAAAAAGTACTTCTATTAAGCAATAGAAGTTAAAAGATAGAAATAAAAATAATAGAAAATTCGATAGATTACATATAGATTATTTATAGATAGGTCTACAGTAAGAAATAATGTACTATAGTATAATAAAATACGTACATACGTATTACGTAACGTATGCACATCCATGCTAATTTATTTTTCTATCGCTTTTGAAGTAAAACTTCTTTACGCACGCTTGACTTGGGGGGTAAGCTGGTGAATGCGTTACGAAAAAATGTACGTACGTTTGTTGCCATGGTAACCGTTGTATTGTCTGACAAATTATATATAATATTATATACTTTTCTTAAATGATATTCTATAAATATATGATTGTAATATACCTAATATGCGTTATTTTTAATATCTCACCTATCATAACTATTTAAAACATAAATTGAATTTCATCAAGAGTACCGATAACCTACAGAAGTTTTACTCCTTGCGCGTGTACACATTCATATACGCACTCTTAAATTTTTTTTTTTTCATAGATTTGTCATTGCGTTTCTACAGCATTTGTTTTCTTACTATTCTTGTTAAATTTTGTATTGGTTTAGTTAAAACTAAAAGACGATTCGCAGAACTGTACCTATGCCAGAAATCGGTAAACTGATTGATGGGTTACTTTAGTATTGCCTCAACATTACAATATGCCCACGACTCAGTTCGCGAGTTACGTCGAAGATAAGCCTATATATTGATCCAAGAAGATCCAAGAAGCTATCTACATTTCGAATTTCACGCAAATCCTTTGGAACCGTTATAGCGTGAATAACGAATAAACTTACGCACTCACAAATTTTTGCATCACTACATAGTATAAAACAAAATAGCGTCCCGCTGTATGTCCCTATATATACTTAGATCTTTGAATATACGCAACGAATTTTTTTTAATAGACAGAGTGATTCAAGAGGAAGGTTTATATGTATTTAATACATGCCTAATATAGTAGAGAAACACTGATGATTATCAGTGTTTCTTAAATTATAATTTAAGAGGTTTCTAATGTGATGTCGTAAATAAACACATTTTTTTGCGTTTACATTGCAAACGCTGGCTGAACCCTACGAGATAGATCAAAATAATGTACTACAGTATTGTACACCTTAACAAGGTGTCAACAATAACAACAACAATAACAAAAAGTCAACAATGGCATATGTCTATCTCTTAAGGATAACATACTATATCCATTTTACTATATCCAAGCTAGGGACGAACCCGAACGAAACGAGGGTGAATCGCAAGTTAATAATAAATAATATTAGTATAATAGAGAATATGCGTGTGATTTAAATAAAGGTGAAATATTTTTTTTTATAATATTTATTGCATTTGAATTAAGCCTGTATCAATATTTTTAATGTAATTTCTTTTTGATTAAGAAAATAATTATTAAAAAGTGCAATAAAATCATGTATATTCCCTATTACACAGTTTAAAAAAAAGTTTTAATATCTTACATTACAATACTTGGTGAATTGTTGTATTATTATCGATCTTTATCTTGGACTCCATATATAATTCGGCATGCATTATTTATGTTCAGAGGGGTTTCGTTTATTGAAATCACACGAACAAATAGTGTGTGTTCTTATTTATTTTGTTCAAACGAACATAGTCTTTATGCCTTTAGCGTTCAATAGAAATTCCTTTACAATTGTTTTGGTGTTTACTTTAGTCGAACATTGTATCGGGCCTCGTGTATATCTAGGTAACAGATCTTGACTCGGCATTCGAGTAATGCTCCCCAAAATGTTTGTTAGATTGTCGGATACGGGTATCTATTTGTATTTCATTAATTTGTTACGATATTTCTTATTTAATTATATCATGATTAGTTGATTAGACAATGTTTAGAAGTTTATTTACAACACATATTTCATATTGTTACATAATATATTTCATACCAGCGGCTCACCTTAGTTTCACTCGTGTTCGCTTCTAGAAAAACAAAACCAAATCTATCCCTCGGGAACCGTATATTTTTCCGGGATAAAAAGTAACCTATGTGTTATTCCAGACTATAATCTATCTATGAGCCAAATTTCATCTAGAACCCTTCAGCCGTTCTGGCGTGAAAGAGTAATAAACATCCATACTCACAAACTTTCACATTTATAATATTAGTATAGATAATCTTATTACATGTAATCATAGATCAGTAAACTTAAATATGAGTGGACTGGCCAATGTTACCACAAAGTGGTAAGATAGAAGTGACATAGCGACAGACCACAAACTAGGTGGCGAGATGAACTGGACAAATTCTACCCAAATGGACCTACTTTTGCGCAAGTACGCAAAACCTGGAAACGTATAAGAAGGCATTTGCCCAGCAATGGGATAATGTGGGATAACTGTATGTGGAGAATTTTTTTTTTTAACCTCAGATAATCTTTCATTAGGGCATATTAAGGTATAATATATTTTCAGTATTTTTTCAGTAGGATTGTAACCTGGTATTTGCGTTTACCAGTTAAATTTGATATACTAAAATATTTTATTCGCATTCGCAAACACTGTTTTCATGTTAAATGGTCAGTTGGCTATAGTTACACGTGCGTAACCGGAGCGTACATTAATTTAATTTGTTTTTTCCATTACTTCATAGTCGTCAGAATTTGAATATATGAAAAACGTAATTAAATCGCTTTTATTGATTACTAAAAGTTCAAACAGTTCAAGCATCACTGTGGACATTACATGGCAGTAAGTTATATTATGTAACGTTTAGTATAGATTTCTCAGAGATGAGCTATTTTACCGCAGTAAAAAGTATCCTATATATTGACCCGGATAACCAGATATCATCATACCAAATTTCATCAAAATCTGTCCAGTAGTTTCCTCGTGCGGTCACAGACAGACAGACAAAAATTTTAAAAACTATAGATTCGGCCTCTTTATCGATAATAATAACTATTTCAATAAGATTTTCCAAAAAATATTTAATGTACAGATTCGACTCAGAATTTTATTATATGTATAGATGTTTATATTTAATGTGGCCTTTAACTACAAACGTTTGATTAGTATTGGCAGTGCTACTAGATGGGTACATTTTCAAAATCTTAAAACTAATGAACGAATCAAAGATAATATGTACTTCCTTAGATTCATGCGAATATTAGACATTTAAATAAAACTATCTTTTCGGAATTTTTCGCGGATTTATTTTGAGTTTTGTTTCCCGACGTTTCGATTGCTTTACAGCTATCATGGTCACGGGAGAGACTAAGGTGTTAGATGTCTCAAAGGCATTATATAGTTGTTACAGACAGCCTACCCACAAATAACAAAAATGAATTCAAAATTTTGAAAATTGGCATCAAAGTACCTTACAATATTTGTTAATTTTAATTTTTGAACATTTTTATAATTTTAATTATTTTATACTTGAAATATGGAATATTATTTATATAATTTTAGCTTTTATTATTATAATTATTACAATTATATAATGCTTTGAAACCGCGCGAAACGCACCCGAGCGAAACGAGGATAAGTCGCTTGTTAATAATACTATTATGATGAAACTAGTTAATCTATTGTATTTTCACGACTACGAAGGTTTCTGAGATGGTCCTACCATCAACATACAAAGTACTTAATGTATCTAACAATAAGTCATTTTATACATAAGCGAAGCCAGTGCAGGTCACTAGTTCAAAATAAAAAAAATATATATTACCTGGTAAAACCAAGTATTGGGAGATTTGAACGTCGAAAAGAATACATTTTCTTCATGCTCAGTAAGGCTCTAATAGCTCGCTTCAAAGTAGAGATTTAGTTTCAGATAAGAGCGCGGATAAAGGCGGAATTCCTAACTATGCTATAAATATGTGATTACATCCTGCAAGCATCTTTTGGTTAAGACCTCGCTATTTTTAAACTGCTCCTGCTTTTAAATTTACTGTTAAACAGTATTAGATTTTTACTTTTATGAATAATGCAAATGATAAAAGATCGCTTTAAAATTTTTTTTTTATAAATATGTCGAGACATTAACACACACAAACAACTAGTCCCATGACAAGCTACGAGGCTTGGGTTATGGATACCAGATAGTTGATACACAACACTGAACACATATATATTATAAATACCCATAACCGGAGTACAAACATTCGTGCTCATCACACAAATGAATGCCCCAGCGGGACTCCAACCCGCCACCGCTGGCACAGCAAGTAGGGTCACTACAAACTGAGCCAAACGTGTCGTCGAAAAAGTTGAATCTATATTTTTTTATCTTCTCTGAAACTGATTAATTGATAGATAACCTAAGCCTAATCTACTGTGTTTAGAAGAATGAAATTTTGCTTAAGAGCTATTTATTTAAGAAAATTTAAGTTGAAGTTGAATAAAAAGTATTGTTTAGACTAATACATAGAATGTTTAAGACTCATAAATCCTCTTTAATCTTTAATCAAGTATTGTATACGCTCCTTTATAGATTAATCTGGATACCTGTCTGCCTGAAAGCCTCCAAAGAGTCTAGTCGTTACTACCCAAAGACATATAAATATTTCTTCTTATTGCGTTTAAAAGTTCTCTGAAAAATCATTATAATAAAACCTTTTTACCAATATTGTGACACTCATGTAAACATTTGTTTTTAATTTAACTTCGCGAAGAGCTCACGAGCTATAATTAATTGGTATTTGTATATCCGAAGTTGATTTAGTGAATGGTCTCACATTATGTTTATATACTAAATTCTTTTATATGACACTAAATAATATATTTTTAACTCTATATTATTTCGAGAAGTTTCCCTCCAAGCACTTAGATTTTTTAAAACGAAACCAACTAAAAATGACCTGACACGATGAATATGGATAAATACCCTGTGCAGGAATCAAGTTCAGGATTTTTGATTCAATGAAAAAGTTTTTTTTTCTGCAAAATATAACACAGGAATCATTTTTATTCTATTTTACGAAGTATTTTTTCAGTAGCCATTATTTTAAATATATGTATTTTGTAACTGTATTCATTAAAAACAGTATAATATAGTCAGTGATCGAATTTCATACTGTTACGAGCGTAACCAAAATGTTTTATTTAGTTGATTAATGAGTTTGCCATGAGGTGTCAAGTGTGTACGTATATTGTATTAACCTGCCTTATGGATAATAAAAAAACATGTATTTATTATCTATACTAAGATTATAAATGTGAAAGTTTGTGAGTATGGATGTTTATTACTCTTTCACGCCAGAACGGCTGAACGCATCTAGATGATATTGGCCCAGAGATTATAGTCTGGAATAACACATTACTACTTTTTACCCCGGAAAAATGATCGGTTCCCGTGGGACAGGTTTGTAATTGTTTTTCTAGAGGCGAACCCGAGTGAAACGAGGGTGAGCCGCTAATATTTTATAATATTAATTATTACTCATGCTAATTTTTGCACCCGACTCCTCTTACATAATGAACAAGTCGGAGTAAAAGGTAGTCTATGTTGTATCTTCATCATGCAATCTATGTCCTTGCCAAATTTCATTGAAATTCGTTCGTTGTTGTAAATTTACGCGTTAAATTAACAATCTGGTGTTTTTTTTACATTTATAATATTAGAATGGATTCTATTTGGTAAGCTAATTGCATCAACGTCATTACCTTCAAACAAAATAAAAAAAAATATGTCAAGGGGAAAAAGTAAGCATTATAAAATAATATTTCAAACGGTTTTTAATAATTCCCGAGTAATAGAAGAATATACACATAAAATATTATGAGATATATCAAAGGGTAATAGATGAGCTAAACTTAAAAGTATAATAAAGCGAGCTGCAATACGAAATAAAGTTTCAAGTTCTCGGTTCTCTTAAACAGGGAATTTTAGTATCTTCACTGAATTCGTCCTCACTTACCATACTTCCCTTATAATATATTCTAGTAACTTGGTAAGTCTTTATACATATTATATCTAGACTAACTTGCGTAAGTGTTGGTAAGTATATTTTACTTTTATCATATTTCATGTTAAATCTAAATTCTCACTACATGAGTATGCAATTAGTATTTTGTATTAACATATATCGCTTCGCTATGGTTCGTCCCTAGGTTGATTCCCAATACAAACTTTCATCCCAATTTTCACCCCTTTAAGGGATGATTTCCGCAATAAAAATATCCTATATTTTTCCCCGGGTCTCAAACTATCTTTTTACCAAATTTCATTTAAATCGGTCTAGTCGTTTTTGAGCTTATTCGTTACAAATCTTTCCTCTTTATAATATTCGTGTAGATTAATTAAAGCGTAGTATTGACATCCTAAATATGAAATCTAGCAAAACTTGTATTTATTTGTGATTTTCCTTAGTATCAATTGAGACTTTATATAATTTGTACGGTGCTTATGTTAAATTTCTATCTCTAGTAAGGAAACCTTTGGATACATAGGTTATTGAGAGCCGCCGTAATTCAACGTTGGAATCAGCTATAAAAAAAGACATACGAAGAGTTTGGAAAAATAAATGTAGCCAAACGAAACGAAGTGACAAAAAGTTTTTAAATTATTATGATGAGATTTTAATTTTTTTAGTATGGTATAATTTTTTTTTTCATTTTGCTTCATAATGCACATGCGGTGGTCACAGCGGGATTGTATATTTAATGATTTTATAAGACTATAGGCTAATTATAAAACTATTTTAAGCTTCAATTACCTACTCTTTTGCGCTCTATATAAGTTTAGTTGTAGTTTTTTTAAGAAATTAATAAAATGTAAGCCTAATACAAATGTGCCACTTCCTTTACAAACAAGGGATAAAGGGATGTTCACACTTTATCTAATTTACCTGAATGCCTGTGGTCTTTGTCAAATGTGCTCTATTGTGATGTCAGTACGCCCGCGTCATTACGCGACTTGACAAATTGTCACTTTCTATTTTATCTGTGCTTTAAAATTAGAGCGCAATTTTGACGTTATCTTAAAGTTATATATTAAAGGTCGGGACACTTAACCCATAAACATTTGAAACTAAAGTATTGTTCATTTTAAATATAAGTACCAGGGCGATGGAGCTTCGCTCGGCGTTTTTTCGGAATAGATATAAAAATTGCGTTTTTTAAAAAAAGACACCTATTTTATATATTAAACTTAAAAACATTTAAATACAAAATTTGATATAAATCGTTTCCCAGATACACGAAATAAATATTAATATACAAGAATTGCTCATTTAATATTATAGAGACATACCTGCTACATTGAATTAATATCTATAATAAATACTAGCGGCATACCCTCGCTTCGCTCGGGTTCGCCTCTAGAAAACCAAAAACAAATCTATCCCACGGGAACTGTACATTTTTCCGGAATAAAAAGTAGGCTATGTGTTATTCTGATGTATAAGCTATATTTTTGTACGGTTTATTAAAATCCATTCAGTAGTTGTTGCGTGAAAGAGTAACAAACATCCATACATCTATACATATGTACATCCTAACAAACTTTCGCATTTATAATATTAGTAGGATATTTTTAACTTTATACAATATCATAAGAACATGTTAATTGTATATTACTTGAGTATGGTAATTATATTTATACATAAAACTATATTGGCTGAAGGTTAAGAGCATTCACAGTTAAAAAAGATCACTAATTTCATATGTCTAGTAGTATACGTTTCGTAAATCATAGGTTTCAGCTCGCAGGCACGGTAAATGTTCGCCATAAAACCTGAATCCGTTTATTTACGATATATGGGTACGTCCATCAAAGGGTCACTTAACTCTGTACACACCGTATTTGAATTCTTCCCGCATAGTTCTTAGTAGATTAAAAATATTGGCTGGGAGAGATTCTATGTCCAGTATCCGTCTAAATCTAACAGCGCCTGTATTTCTCAAATAAGACGAATCTATACTAATAATATAAAGAGGTAAAGTTTGTGAGTTTGGGAGTTTGTGAGTTTGCGAGGTTTTAGGGGGTAATCTCTGAATCTACTGAATTGATTTAGATGAAATTTGGTAAGAAGATAATTTGAGACCCTGGGAAGGATATAAGATACTTTTTATTCTGGAAATCATCCCTTAAGGGGGCGAAAATAGGGATGAAAGTTTTATGGGGAATTAACCTAGGGACGAACCCGAGCGAAGCGAGGTTGAATCGATAGTATGCAAATACTTCTTTCAAATCCTTAACTAGTTACAGATTTTTAAGAATTTAATGTTTATCAATATGAGATATTAAGATATTTTATTTACATTACATACCAAAATAATAAATCACGTCAAAATAAAATAATACGTAGCCTTTTCTTTAAAGCGTCATAATACATTCGCTGTAAGTTTTATTTAACCATTAAGTTGAAGGACTTTTTAAAAGCTTTGGTACAGAAAAGGATGATACTAGAAACTTTTAACGGTAAATAAACTTACGAAAAGGAATTGTTAAAAAAATCGTAACATTAAGTATATATTGCTTTCATAAAAAAGTTTCAAACTCATTATAGAGTTACTTTAATAGTTTGTAGAGATTAGATTTTTACAATTTAATCAAGATCTTACACTTGATTTTATGATCTGTCCGTGTATGTAGTCCGACTTAGATTAAAAGGTATTATAGTGTATTTTATGTATTGTCAAAACCTAAAGAGGTGTGTTAAGGGTATGTGAAAGTAACTATATCTGTTATATTTCTTATATTTTCTATATACATATATTTAATAAAGTTCTGAGTCAAATCGGTACATTAAATCTTTTTTTGGAAATTCCTAATAAAATAGTCATTATTATCGATACAGAGGCCGAATCTATCGTTTTTACAATTTCTGTCTGTCTGTTGTCTGTCTGGGAACACATCACGAGAAAATCACTGAACAGATTTTGATGAAATTTGGTACGATGATAATTAGTGATCCAGGTTAACATATAGGATACTTTTTATGAGAAATCTATACTAAACTAGTCGCTAGTATATTTATATGAACATAATTACACTTTTAACACGTACCTCAAATACATATATAGGTAAATGTGGGCATAAATACTTCTAGAAAAGATAATCAAAGCTTATTTTGAAAATAAACAAGCTTTGAGGCTCAGTTATGTATTGACTGACTTGCATTGACAAAGGTCATGGGTTTGATATACCTACCTATGTTCTAACTTTTTAAGATAAAATTGCATTGTTAAGGAATATTCAGTAAAGAATCTTTCACCCCAAGCAATATTATAATAAAACAAAAGAAAAGTGAGTACTGATTTAATATTTTAGTATATTTAGTAAGTATATTTTATTCATCTTTAATTATATTTACATACAATTACGCATGTAATACAAAGAAATTAGACTTTTCTTCGGGCTATTTTGTTGTCCGAACAAACTATAGGTATGCGACGCTACGCCAAACACACTCAACTATTTTAATTTAGAGCCATTTTTACAAATTTTTCTTTTAACTTTAAGATGATTTTCTAAAAAAATATAATATAATATTTTACAATATCCACTTTATAATAATTAAAAATTGATACATATAAAAACATTTTATTAGTTCACCTGTTAGATGTTTTTTAAATGTACAGTTTTAATAAAAATTGGTAAAAACTACAAACTGTTACTTAAGGTTTTTATTTTAAATATTATGAAATAATAATGTAAGAAGAAGAATGTAAGAATATAGCTCCAGCAAAGTCTAAAAAGTCTAAAATGTCATTTAGCTAACAGTTTGTAACATAAATCAATCACGTATGATAAATTTTTAAAAGAGTGTTGTTAGTTTTAAAATCAACTTTTTTATTTATTTATATATCTTGTGACGAAACTTTGCAGAGCCTATAGCAATCTATATCTACACTAATATTAAAATGTGAAAGTGTGTGTGTGTATGTTTGTTTGTCCTTCTTTCACGTTGGAACAGAGTGACGTATGGCGTGGATTTTTTATGGAGGAGAGTTGGAGGGCTGGCATAGGCTACATTTTTCCGCGGATATTATCTTATTCCCACGAGAAAACTATAAACCCAAAAATATATTTATGATCAGAATTACCTGAAACTTGGTATTAATGCTTTTCAACACAATTAAATAAGTACGTGTCTTAGCATTTTTCGCAATTCATCCCATAGGGGGTATAACAGGGAATAAAAGTTTATATGAAACCTACCTTTTTTTGTAGTTTTAACGCGAGCAAAGCCGCGGGTTCTGCTGGTATGATTATAAAATAACATAATATCTATTATCTACACATAAAATACATACCTACTTACGTACAAAAATTTCGCTAAAATAATTTAAATAATTTCGTATTAAAAAAACACAAGTTACCCTTAAGCATTTAATTAATTAAATCCTTGCTCTATTTCGTAATTTTTACGCTGCACAGTTCGCGAGTTTACGCACGCGGCCAGATGCGCCGAATGTTTCACTCCCATAACCATTCGTTCCCCTCAGTCATTCGACAGAGCGCGTCGAGTACGGACGTGTTGCTACGCGTCGCTACCGACGAATTAAAAAACTCCGTTCACGTGGAATCTATTCAATATTATAGTTTTTGAACTGTCTATATATATTGTTTTGCAGTGATATATTATATATGTGATGTGCCCCGTGCGCTTGTGAAGCGAAGTGAACTACTGTGGTTTTTTTTTTTGGAAACAATTTTAATGGTTTTGCTATAATCTGGATCTTATTCAAGGTATGTCAATTTCTTGAATATAAACTCTAGTTTCAATAACGTTAATACTCAGCTAGTAAAATCTTCAAGGTTGTTATAGTGATTGTTGATATAATCTAGGTACTAAGATTAGTTTCAAACGGAGTCGATGCGATCGCAATTTTGTACTAACATTTTACATTAAACTTTATTAATGCCTCAATAAATACTTCCGTTTTAAAACAACAAAAATAAAACAAGTCCAACTTGTAAATCTTTCGTTAACGTCTATTGTTTCTTGAAAGTAATTTGGCTTTAAACATTGCAAATTATGAAGTACTTTATTGTTTTTGTTAATAAAAATGTTAGGTATCAAACAAAGCAGCTATTAACGGCGTTGATGTAATACTATTTTTAACATAATCACTAACCTTGAAGTCTCAATGATTCATACTTACCTAAGTCTTAGACAACGTTGAGTAAACATTCATATTGCCGAGTAATAATGAATTGCATTCACACGTATTTGTAGCAATTTTACTCTAGAAAATTCTAAATGAAAAAAACTTGGTTAATAATTTTGCAACTTATCATATGCTTATCACATTTTAAAACATATTCTGCATAAAACCTCTTTAGGTACTATCTATAGGTACTTTACTGATTTAAATATATTTTATAAATGATTTCAAACTTTTTTTATATCATATTTTACTTGTTTATCACGGTTATTGTAAAGATGAACGGTTTTTAAATCAAGACTGCCTTTTAGATTATAAAATTGTGATAATTTACGATGTTGACAAAATAAAGAACGTAATAAATGACGTAATATGAATGGTGCGAATTCGATTACAGTACTACGTGACAAAGTTTATTTAGTTAATTAATTTTAGCTTATTAAATAATATAACATAATATTTAAGATATTGATAAAATCAATCAATTACCGAATCAATGAATAAAATAATAACTTGCCTTATGACACTTTCTTTGATTTGACACGAAACATTTGATATTTTAAAAATGAAAATATCTTTTTGTACTAGACCCGCTCTCCCGTGACCATGATTGCTGTAATATAAATATGTATGTACAAATACAATACTAAACGTCGGGAACGAAAAATTGAAATAAATCCGCGAAAAAATCCAAAAAGATAATTTTGTTTTATGACGAAGAAAATTAAAAGCTATAAAACTATAGGCATTGTTTTTTTTATTTTAATAATCTTTTAATGTAATAGTTATAATATTATATACATATAGGTACATACATATTTTAAACCAAACCAAGTATTTTAAAAAAATATATACAAAAAGATGAGAAAGTAGATAAAATATCCAATCAACAAGACCTTAATTTTAGATTTTAATCTTAAATATTTCATTTGTTACACTTTTTCAATTCTCATTTTCCTCGACCCACTAAAATCTCAAATGAATGGAAACATCGCTTTCACAAAACCAATCTTTGAGTCATCTCTCGAATTGAACAATGTACAAATTATAACAAACCATTCACGAACTATTTCTTTTGATGGTCAATTAAATGTGGGGCTGTTGACTGCAAAACTGGGCTAATTATTAAAAAAAAAAAAAACATTTTTGGCCCAAAATTTTTAACGCGTCTATTATCTTTACTTGTTACTAATAAAACAATTTCTTTTTGTTGTATCGATGAGAAACTTTGCAAGTACTGGATGGCAATAATATAAATTGATATCGTCGAGCTGTTCGATGGTTGAGACAGAAGATGTAGTTGCTACTTTTCAATGGCTACGAGTAAAACTATGATGCTTGGCTTATTTAATTCGTTTTGCCGAAACCCATGAATAAATAAGATTCGGTATGATTCTATTATTTTTCTCGAAACTATAATTAATGTATAATATTTAGAAAAATCGCGATGTATATGTTTGTATAATTCTTCTTATCTAACTAATTGCGGGCTTCTTTAAATAATTTTCGACAATATAAAAAACCCCGGCCGATAAAATATTTTTATGTACCTAAAACAAGCGACACGATGTTTTTTTGATGCTGTGTGAAAGAAAGACAAAATACCAAACAAACTTCCACAGATATTGTAAGACTCGATAATAATCAAATACAATAAATAAATCCAAAATAACTCTTCGATGGTATCCCTTTTTTTTAACGTTGGGAAATGTATTTAGGCACGAGGTGTGGGACTCACCGGCAAAGCCAGTACTACCCACTAAAACCCAACAGAACCTTCCCCGTCTTAATGGGGTGTCGCAGAATCGCTTACGCACTCAACCACGATGCCCCGATGGCGGGTCTGCCGAAGCGGACCAAAACAACCATGGGGTTGCTCCAACAGTCCACTCTGCTGAAAGAACAGAGAAGTACCACGAGCAAGCCGCATAATACACCGCCCACCGAAGTATGCCGCCACCTTTCTGTGCGTTTCTTAGCTTCGCGCCTGGCTGAACTGCTGGACGCTAATGAGCCCCCCCACTACGACAAGGTGAACACACGTTGGGGGGGTTAGATGGTAACCCTACAATTATAACGGTCATTCGGTCAATAAAGGATAAAATAAAATAAATAAATATACGCATTCGTTCTTTTCCGTAACTTGATTATTTTGGCGAATGTCCAGAACTTTGTGGGCTCCAATAGTAATTTGACTGAGAATATTTTGACGTATCGCGTCTTTAATTTTGCTTACGTATATACAATGGTTGGATTTTTGGCCGAGTACAATTGTTATTATATGATAACCTAAAAATCATTTTATTTAAATATTTTGTTTTGGCAAAATAAGTAAAATCGGTCAAATGCGAGTCGAATTCGCACACAAAGGGTTCCGTACCATCGTTCATGTACTTTTTATTAATGACTTTTATTCTATGTATTTATTATTAACTTCGATGATCGATTGCGAACGTAAAAAATGTTTCTTGTATACTTGTTTTTATTTATTTTTATTATTTGTTGTTATAGCGGCAATAGAAATACTCCTACATACTCTATGAAAATTTCAAATTTCTATCTATTACGGTTCATGAGTTACAGCCCTCTCAGACGGACGGATGGACAGAGGAAGCGTAGTAATAGGGTTCCGTTGGCTCCCTTCGGGTACGGAACCCTAAAAATGCCAGTGCTAGCCCAGTGGAAACATGCTTTCAAATCAAAGTGGGCGGTTTTCGAATACAGGGTCTTGCACGTCTGATATTTTTATATGCAAAACATTTTGAACGTGAAGGGAATTATCGTAAGGAAACCTGCATGAATAAGAGAACCTAGCGTGATTTCGAAAGACGTGTGGTCTAACAACCCAGTCCAGCGTGTTGGGCTACTTTTTCCTCTATGCTCAGTACAACCGACTCACAGCAGTGGGATTTACATCCGTAACGTAACGATCCCCTTAAAATAAGATGAGGAAAACAAACACCTAATTTTATTTCTGACCATGATGAATAACATCTTAACATAATAGCCATGATGTCTAAGTAGCATTGTTCTAAATCCAGCAACACTTCACAGCATGTTATTTCCATAGTCATAGAGAAATGAGAACTAAGTTTTTCTATGGCATTTAAGGGAAGGCCCGTATAGTGCGTACTAAAACAGTTAATAGTTAGTAATAAATACTTTTAATTAAAGACTTTAAAAAGTATAATGGTTTAATTATACCGGCAAGAGGTTATCAGACATGCCGAAGTTTGTAAACATTCTCGATTTTAACCTACGTGAGACCATTGAAACCGTTTCTTGGAAGTGTCCACTTACAATATGGGTGTGTATGATATGAATTTGACACGTTATTTTATTAATTGTAGCCATATTTAATATAATAGAGCATTGTGCGACTTTGTTTGAGGACTTTGACATATTTTTAAGCTATTTTTACTATAATAACTGTTTTAATTGATTTGATTTAGATTTTATACTGAAAAAGCAGTACATGTAGACGTTTTCAATGTTTACGGCTTTCATAAAGATTTGTTTTTCTGGGGCTCAGTAATAAACGAGCAGACAGCCCACGTGATGGAAACGTAGCCCAGTTGAAGTACCTGTCGCCCATAATACCTACGGTTCATGCACTTAGGTTTTCTGTAAAAAAAAATGCAGAACCGCTGGTGCGTTGTCACTGTGAGGACTAAGATGATATGCCTCTTGCCTGTAATTGCGCTGGCTACCTTATCATTCAAACTGAAACAGAACAATACAATCATTGTTGCTTGGCGGGAGAAATAGATAAGGGAGTGAGATACCACGTCAAGCTTGAAGAGTCCTCAGACTTGACGGAGTCCTACCACCGGTGATATGCACTCACACAATACATATGAGACAGTTAATATTTGCTAACATAAAAAAACACTCTGTTAAGTGCTGTCTGTTAAACTACATTTCTGAAGAGTGTAGTTAAAAGCAATTTGAAGTTCTTTAAAAGAAACTTTTACAAGGTCACATTAATAAATAAAGCTTCAAGCGATAACAGACTTAGTCTTTTGATACATAAATTCTAAGAAGCTATTTCATCTTGCAATGATATACATTATATATATTATGTGTTATATAATAATTATATTATGTGTTATACATATTCCCGGAATCGACGCTTATAGAATATTACTCGCTCTGCTAACATTGTAAGTTAATGTTTATCCCTACACATATAAAAAAAGTTGCCAGCGAGCGTCTGTTTGTAGGTACGTTTGTGCGCGTCAATCTCAATAATTACCTGCTGAACTAATTTAAATGCGATTCTTGCTGTTATCATCTGCATTTCTTCAGAAAGAATGTGGTGCATTTAAAATTACTACTACAGTGCTAGTGAGTAGAGTCAGCAAAAAAAGTACTGACTGGTTGCTTTACCGACATGTTTATAAATGATTGTATATTAATGAAAAAATGTAGGTATAGTAATTATGTCGACGTTTTAAAGTCTAAATCATATACTTAGTCTAAATAAATGTATATATTTTTAAATATAGCATATTATATTTTATATAAGTAACAGCATTTACGTAATGTTCAGGTGCCTTTTTGTAAAAATATTATAAATCCTTTTAAAAATAAATAACTTTATCTTACCCATTCAATATATCTACTTTTTTTATCTTTCTTGTCTTTTTACCTCTTTTTTAACAGTGAAAATTTTAAATAGATTAATGTATTCAGCTCTTTTTAACGTCCCACTGCTGGGCACGGGCCCCCCTTCAATACGAGAGGCCATAGTTCACGCTGGTCAATTGCGAGTTGGCGGACTTCATATGTCTTTCGAAAACTTGCTATGTTCTCTTAGACATTCAGATTTCCTCAAGATGTTTTTCTTTCACCGTAAGGCAAGTGGTAATCATGTTAGAAATGATTCGCACATGAAAATATCAGAGGTGCGAGTACCGGGATTTGAACCCGCTTTACTCGATTTCCCAAGCGAGCGCGTTACCACTGAGCTCCACTGTAATAGATTAATATATATTGACAAAAAACATATACAAAATAGAAGTTTTATCACGTAAAGCTTGTATGGGCTTTTGTAGCTTTGCCTCATAGTTGTCTAATTTGATTAGCATATTAAAGACGGATCTGCACGCTTAGTCTTTGTATGTAGGATTCTAGTCCCTTTCCCAAAACAGTTACCTAACTTTGCGGGAAATCAAATATTGTCTTTACGTTAGTTCAGGACACGTGGTTGATGATAAATGGCTATTCACGCCTTATCTCTTGGTCAAGAGTTTCTTTAAAAAAAAACTATATTTTTATTGTATTTTGACATTATGCCGACATGTTTGGCTCAGTTTGTAGTGACCCTACTTGCTGTGCCAGCGGTCGCGGGTTCGAGTCTCAGTGATGAGCAGGAATGTGTGTACTCCAGTCATGGGTGTTTATATTTATAATATGTATGTCTTTAAAGTTATATATGTGTAGTGAATCAACTATCTAGTATCCGCAAGCCTTGTAGCTTACCATGGAACTAGATGGTGCTGTGTGTTAATGTCCCAACATATTTATTTAGTTATTATATCATTTTTATGTAACATTTCATTGATACTATGATGAGATATTCTATATACATATAGAATATTATAATAATAATATTCTATATACATGTATATGCTTAGTATGCATGCTAAAAAATATTGGCATTTATTTTTAACTGACTCAACAGTCACATAGATTATCTTTAAATAATACTTATTAAATGTATGTAAATTTGTATTCTATAAAATATTATATTATTGAAGAGTTTGTTTAAAACTGTGATTTGGTTTTTTTTGCTTTTACAGCTCATAGACAGCCTAAATTATAGTAGGAACAAAGTAAATTATAGTAAAAAAATAAATTATACGGCAACCAAAGCCGCCGACAAAAACTAGTGTTTTATAGGTAGATAAATATTTTATTGTACATACAAAAGAAGAGTAGAGAAGATGAAAAGAAAAATAACTAAAAGGCATGCAAAGCTGGTCTTATGAGCAATCTCTTACTGACAGTAGACGGGACGGTACAATTAATACTAAATATGTATGTATATATATATATATATATATATATATATATATATATATATATATATATATATATAATAAGATTTAATTGATATGTTCTACGACTATCTCTTAGGGTTAATGCAAGTTGTTTTCCATTAAACAAACGTACATTAAGATTTTATTACAATGTTTATTCACTATTATATCCTAGGTACCCTAATTTACACCTAATACTTACTTTTACTTATCTCCAGGCTATAAATTGCTCTTAACAAAGCTGTTAATATTCGTTTTTGATGTTTTAATGCCGAATTTTCTTATGAAGTTTTAATCTATACATAATAAAATTCTAACCGAGTCGAATCTGTACATAAAATATTTCTTGGAAAATCATAATTTCAAGGCCAAAATCAAATTTAAAGGCCGGCAACGTAATCACTTTCCATCAGGTGAGCCTCCTGCTCGTTTGCCCCCTTGATGACATAAAAAAAATAATAATGAAATAGTAATTAATTATTATAGATACACAGGCCGAATCTATACTTTGTAGGATTTTTGTCTGTCTGGGAACGCATCACGCGAAAACCACTGGATAGATTTTGATCAAACTTGGTATGATGATAGCTGATTATCCGGGTCATATAGGATACTTTTTACTGCGAAAAATATCCCGTCTCTGAGAAATTATATTAAACGTTAAAACGTAACTAGGGAAAAACGCGCACGTAGCGAGGGTGAGTTGCTAGTACAAATTAATTATTTTAAGTTATGTTTAAATTTGTTAAATAAAATTAACTAAGTTTGTATCATATTTTGTATATAATACCATGCTTAAATATCTGAGCCCTAACAAACATTACAATATATAAAACCTCAGGGAAAAACATGTACATATTAAATATATTTTTTTTCACTTACTTTAATGTCGGCAACATTTTTTAGTAATATCCACCCTCGAGACAATAAAACAACTAACATAAAATATTCTCATAAATATTTCTCGTTATTTGTTTTCCCAAAGATAATTGAACCATATAATTTTGGTAACAGTACAATAAAGGTTTTCGTTATAAGAGGATGGTATTAATAGTGTAAATGAAAGTAATATCTTAGGAAATATGAATTATGTATTTCTTACTGATTTCTATTAGAGACGTGTATTTATGTTGCCTTGAAATTCGTTTATTTACCTATATAATACCTATATACATACGTTTGGCTCAGTTTGTAGTGACCCTACTTGATGTGCCAGCGGTCGCGGGTTCGAGTCCCGCTGGGCATTCATTTGTGTGATGAGCAAGGATATTTGTATTCCAATCATGGGTGTTTATATTTATATAATGTGTTTATTTAAACTTATATATGTGTAGTGTATCAACTATCTGGTATCCATAACACAAGCCTTAAAGCTTATCATGAAACTAGATGGAGCTGTGTGTTAAAAAAACATTAAAAAAAAGAGAAAAAGATAAATATATACCAAAAACAATTCATTACAAGATATAATAATAATCAATCACCTACTGTAGTAAATGAACCTGAGCTCTATATTTAGAATATATATTATCTATATTTTAGCTCTATATTTAGAATATGTCTTATGAATACATAGGTATTATGTCTGCAGAATTACTAGTCAATGTAAAAACTAAAAATGTATATATAAATTTAATAATTTGTTCTTAAAACAACCGTTACGTAAAACATAATATGAATAAGCTACGCTTAGTAGCTTATGTGTCTTTGTACCTAAGAACTCTAAGCAATCTCTACACAAAAATAGTCAATCTGTTACACTATTGATGTGGGAAAGAAGAAAAAACAAACATACACACGTTCACATTGATATTATTAATTAGTACTAACGTCTATTTCATTGAAGTCTAGACTTTTTTCTTATACCGTCTAATACGATTTCATTAATGATACAATGAAAAATATCTTATTTGTTTTTCATTTTGCAAGAGCTTTTTCGTAATAACGCTACATCTCATTTAGACCTCAAGAATAACAGAAAGATATGGAATGAATACTTCAATATAAAAAATTACGTAGGTACTATTTTATTGATTATATTATTCAAGCTTTAATACTAGCCGTAATGCCCGGTATTGTCCGCTTGTATTTTCTTAAAAGTTACTGTAAAAAATTTTACTAATTGCGAAATAATAGTAATTTCAAACATTGTAAATTTTTCATCAAAAACTTTCGAAAGCTTTAATACATTATTATAACTAATTTCGATAAACTTTTAAAGCATTTCAGCCTTTTAGTGGTAGGCAGTGGTAGCCCAATGGCAACTCGCTCGCTTCGGTATCCGAGTGAAGCGGGTTCAAATCCCGGGTCTTGCACCTCTGATATTTTCATGTGCGAATCATTTCTATCATGATTACCACTTGCCTTACGGTGAAGGAAAACATCGTGAGGAAACCTGCATGTCTGAGAGAACCTAGCAAGTTTTCGAAAGACATGTGAAGTCCGCCAACCCGCACTTGGCCAGCGTGGTGGACTATGGCCTGATCCCCCTCGTATTGAAGGGAGGCCCGTGCCCAGCAGTGGGACGTTAAAAAGGGCTAGATACATACACAGCCTTTTAGTAAAGTTATGGAGTACTAGCGACTCACCCTCGTTTCGCTTGGGTCCGTGCCTGGATACGTTTTAACATTTAGTATGGATATCCCACGGGAACCGTAGATTTTTCCGGGATGAAAAAGTAAACTTTGTGTTATTCCAGACTAATCTATCTCTGTGCCAAATTTCATCCAAATCCGTTCAGCCGTTCTGGCGTGATTGTGTAACAAACATCCATTCATCCAAACTTTCGTATTTATAATATTTATGGAATGAATAATACCTACTTTTAAATCTATTTATATTAATATAAAAATAGTATTTGAGTAACGGCGGTGCTCGCACCGTACACCCATATCTAGATGCAGTCTTTGATGCACTATTAGCTGCAAGCTCTGAAACGATTTTATATGGTAATGAATACTTAAATAAATTATTATACTTTGAGGTGTAAAACTTTATCTATACTAATATTATAAAGAGGTGAATTTTGTTAGGCTGTTTGTTTGTTTGTTTGTTTGTTTGTTTGTTTGTTTGTTTGAACGTGCTAATCTCAGGAACCACTAATCCGATTTAAAAAATTGTTTTTGCATTAGCTAGCCCGTTTATCGAGGAAAGATATAGGCTCATCATCAATAATCATAAATGTCAACGAACCGGGCAGACTTCCATATATTATTGTAAAACTGATTTTTATAATCAAAAAAAATTAACGCGAGTCAAACCGCGGGGCACAGCTAGTTATTAAATAAAGTAACTAATATCTCATGCAGACCACGCAGTCTTAAAATATTATACCCGACATAGAATACTAGTTACTAAAATGCTTTCATAACGTTTTATTATGCATACCTATTACCTATATAATAGAACTGGTCCCCATTCAAAGCCATAACTCCTAAAATTTACAACTCAATTAAAACGTAATAATTAGGTAGGTACCCTTTAAAACTACGTTACGTAACAGAATTTCCTTCACATGTATAAAAAGCACATAAAATCTCTTAAATACCAGAAATTTTATTTTTATTTAAGTTAGAGTAATGCTTTTGTTAATGGGGTTTTACTTAACTACGGCTGTAACGTTTTTATCGATCGAGAAGCAAGTAGCCGTCTGGCGGCAGGTGGTTCGGTTTGAAAGCTATTAAAAAATAAAAAAACCATAGGGCAAACAAATTGAAGTAACCATGACTTTTCAATGTATTTTTTATGAGGCTTTTTCTGGTCCCACAAACACGTGCTACCGGTGAAGTAAATATTGACGTAACGCACATGCTCAAATGTCACGATCTATTATTTATTACGTACCAATTTAAATTAAACCGTCGAATTAAATGGATGGTTAAAAGTAATTGATTATTGTGTTATTATAGATGAGATATTTTCCCGCAGTAAAAAGTATCTTATGTGTTGACCCGGATAACCAGCCATCATCATACCAAATATCATCAAAATCTGTCCTTTTGAAAAGTCTTTTGAAAAGTACAAAATCAGTGGTATTCTCGTGATGCGTTCCCCGTCAGACAGAAAAAATTGTAAAAATTATAGATTCTGCATCTGTATCCATAATAATGACTATTTCAATAAGATTTTCCAAAAAATATTTAAGAAACAGAGGAAAAAAAACAAACTGTTTGTTTCTGCCTATTAATATATATATACATATATATATATATATATATATATATATATATATATATATATATATATATATATATATATATATATATATGTTTGATATATATAATACCTTACAAAGTTTAAAATATTATCCAGAAAATGTTTTTCATAACGCATAAAATAGTGTAAATTATTATTTTTGACGGTTCATTTGCTCTTATACTGCATAATGGCCGCCGGACAGCTGTCATGGCGGTCGGGACTAAATTTAAAATAAACATTTCATTTTTATTAGGCTTATGACACGGACCTTGTTATACAAAGCGAAACTAATCGTGTAACGTTTTTAACTAACTCACAGTTAATAGGTAAATTCACAGATAACTAAATTAAATTGAAATAGCATGAAGATAATTTTGTTTCTTTATTAAGAGTTTTGCTTTAGAGGATTACAATTTTAATTTATGAATTTAATGTTTAGTATACATTTCTCAGAAACGAGATATTTTCACGCAGTAAAAAGTAAACTAAGTATATGTTGACCTTGGTAACCGGCTATCACCATACCAAATTTCATCAAAATCTATCCTGTGGTTTTCTAGTGATGCGTTCCCAGACAGACAAAAATTCTAAAAACTATAGATTCGGCCTCTGTATCGATAATGTAGTTATTATTATAGATTCAATAAGATTTTCCAAAAAAATATTTAATGTACAGATTCTAGTCAGTCAGAATTTTATTACATGTGTAGATTCTCTTCAAACTTCAAAAAGGAAGTACCTACTCAATTCGGTTTTTTTATTGTGTATGTGATTTATTCTTGAATTATAAATAAAATTTCACAATTATTTTTAATGGAACACTAGCGTTTTCCCGCGGCTCTGCACGCGTAGTTCACTTAGGTATTAATCTTTAAAAATTATAACCCATGTATTACTCTCATGTACAAGCTATAAGTATAACTGTTTAATGTCTCATTAAAATCTGTTCAGTAGTTTTTGCGCGAAAGAGTAAGAAACACCCATTCAGCCATCCTCACAAACTTTCGCGTTTATAATGTGTTATAGATATGTGACATTATAAGTAAAACTATCTTTTCGGGTTTTTTCACGGATTTATTTTAATCAAACAGAAAATAACGTTAAAGTATGCACGATTCTTTTAATAAAATAAGTTTTTTTATTTATTTTAAAACAAATATATCCCACGGGAAAGATTTTTCCGGGATAAAATGAATATATGCTATTCCAGACTATAATGACCATTCAGATCCGTTCAGCCGTTATGGCGTGATTGAGTAACAAACATCCAAACATTCACATTTATACCTAATCAAAAATATCTAAACCATAAAATATTTATAACATTTTTACATTCTAAATGACATGTTAATACTGTGGCAGATGGTTTGAAAACGTGCGTTTTGAATGATGCCTCGCCCATGAATTTAATTAAACTGAAGCTGTTAAAGCAGTTAAACGAAGGCGTGTTAGGGGGAAGCTTAGCCATCTTTAATATTTGTTGCTACAAATGAAACCGTAATTTGCATCTTTCGAATATAGAATTTATGATACCCGTTTTCTAACTTATATTTTTAGCCTGCTTAAATGTGATGATAATATAAAAAGAACCTCTGTAGTAGAAAATCACTACGTATTATAAAAGTCCCCCGCCGCGTCTGTCTGTCTGTATGAACGCGATAAACTCAAAAACTACCGATCAGATTTTCGTACGGTTTTAACTAATGGACGAAGTGATTCATGAGAATGGTTTAGGTGTTTAGCTTTAACTCATTAAGGTTTTGTAAATTGGCTGAAATATGAAGATTATTGTTAAAGATTTTGGAAAAAATCATGCTGACTGGAAGCTCTATTGGTGTGCGCCACGTTAACTAATAAAGTTATATGATAACTATGTATTACAAAATTATTCCTCTTAAAAAGATCTTCCTATGAAACTGTAGCAATGCTTTGTGCACGTACCTAGGGACGCACCCGAGCGAAGCCAGGATAAGACATTAGTGTTTTATAAATAACAATTTGTATTTTGTATCAAAGGGACTAGGAATGTGATAATTATTAGTTCATAGTCGCTGGAGCCCATTGGATGTGGATGGCACAAGACCGGTTGTCGTGGAAATCTTTGAGTTAGACCGATGTCCACCAGTGGACGTGTTTGGGCTAAGACGACGACGAAATACCTCTACGTATAATATTGTTATTCCTATATTCATTTAAGCTGAATAAGTAGAAATTATAGTTTGTGTAATAACAGAACGTGGATAATAAACATCTTTAACTTACACCATTACTTCTAAGAAATTAACTCTGTTTTGTTAAATGATTAATGCTCACCTAATAATGAGTAACGGAGTCGTCAAAAGTCCCACTTCGATAATTAGCTTATATCATAAATTATTTCAAATGAATATATACTGTAAATTCATGTAATAAGGTTGGAATTCAAGTATTTCATTGTAAGACGATAATTTTCGATGATCGCAACGCACCTGCACCGACTATTCAATACTCGATATCGCCATCCCTGTCTAACATAGCGTGTGAGACAGAGTAAGTGTGCTTAGTCTTTGTAGGTGCTAATAATTCTTAGAATCTGTACACAGGACTTATTTATTTACTGTTCGTACGTAAAATGTTTGGTAATGCGAGAATTTTACAGACTTTTTCGAGTTGTCTTTGAATACAAAAATCTAACATATATATATATATATAGAATAAAATTCTAAGTCGAATCTGTACATTAAATATTTTTTTGGAAAATCTTATTGAAATAATTATTATATTGATACAGAAGCCGAATCTGTAGTTTTTAGAATTTTTGTCTGTCTGTGAACGCATCACGAGAAAACTACTGGATAGATTTTGATGAAATTTGGTATGATGATAGTTGATTATCCGGGTCAACATATAGAATACTTATTACTGCGGGAAAATATCTCATCTCTAAGAAATCTATACTTACCGAAATGTGACGAAACCGCGCGGAGCGAGGATGAGTCGCTAGTATATATAAAATATTATACATATTACATATTTAATTAGTAAGATGATATTAAATTATATTAATTAGAAGAATTATGTAGTTAATAATATTTGTTTATTAATATGACTCCTTGATTTTTAACACTAAGCCTTAAGTAATTAAATTTTAAATATCTTTATTATTACTTTATATCTTTTATCTTTATCTATTATATATTTTAAATTTCTGGCTCCTTGGCTTAAAGGAGTCTAGTGCTTTGGAAGCTATTGCGTGGGAACATGTGCGACAAGGAACTACATAGATTGAGATAGTTTATCAAGATCCCTATCTATAGTACCGGGTTAAAAAACAGGTTTCTTGGATAAGACCAGACATCTGGCGGACGTTAATTTGCCTACTACTAGGGATCCTTTTGCATGTTAAGCTATGGGTGCCGAGATGTGCTATAGCCTATAGGTTCTTTTGAACATAGCGAGAGAGGGCGGGGTTTCTCATTAAATAGAAACTTATTTCTCTTCTGTTCACAGATCAGTAATAATATATATATTGCATATGCGCAAAATATTATACCTTATATATTTAAACGAGCAATTCTTGTATATTTATATCTTTATATCTTTATTTATTTATACCAGCGATCTCGGAAACGACTCTAACGATTTCGCTGAAATTTGGTGTATGGAGGCTTTTGGGGACATAAAATCGATCTAGATTAGACTTATGTCTGGGAAAACGCGAAATTTTCGAGTTTTCTTGCGGTTTTCTTTTGCATTATTCTACGCAGAATATGGTCAGTAATTTATTACACTCGAATGTAAGCATCGTGGTCAAGCGGTCAAGACGCAAGTTAGACAACACATATGCCCGGGATCGAGTCTCGGTCGGAATAAAAAGTTTTTTATCTAAAAAATAAGATATAACAAAAAAGAACTTCGAGCGAAGCTCGGTCGCTCAGGTATTTGTCATTAAAGGTGTCAAAACATAATAATATTTTAAACAATTAATATTACATGAGAGTTGTGAGTATTTAAATTCAAAATGTCAAGTCGACCTCAATTTAATATCTTAATTTCAAGATAATATAAACTTGTTAAAGTTAAGTTTGTGTTAGTTAAAACATTTGTTTTATCATTAAACAAATTAACTTACTTAAAACGAGTTCGATTCCCGATCATTGCAAATTGATTTTGACTTACGCATTTGTTATTTTTTAATAAAATAATATTATCTATGTTTAGAGTAACATAATTTTATAAGTATAAGAAAAAATGCGAGCATATTTCCATCAAGTGACTAAGCCAGTCTAATCGAGTGGCAGTAAAGCGAGAATGCGCACGTACCACCCACATATCAATGCGGCGTGAGGTGCACATGAAATACGCTCTTATCGAGTCTTACTAAAAATGTGTAAAATAATAAAAATTTAGAATTGCAGGTTACTATTTTATTGCAGTGACGCAATTTAAATATTCATCACACCACAACACCCAAAAATCTAAATATTTTTTTATTTTTCTGTTAATATAAAAAAATGAATGCCCCCAGCGGGACTTGAACCCGCAACCGCTGGAACGGTTGAATAGATTTTCTTGATTTGTAACTCAAAACATTCGATCTAATCACCTTTCAAACAAAAAAAAACTATATTAAAATCGGTACATCCATTTTGGCACTACGATGCCACAGACAGATACATGGATACACAGATTAAACTTATGCGTCCCCCCCCCCCCCCCCCCCTTATGCGTCAGGCGTTGAAAAGAAAATATATTAAAGGCATGTTATGTTACATTATACATTCGTTTCTTGATTTCAATATACCAAATTAGACGTTAAATATTCAGAAACGTTTATATAGCCCTTCTTAAAACCAATACAAATCGATACAAGAACATACATATGTAATTTTTCTTCTAAGTAGACAATGAATAATTAATTTACCGATCGCAAACAAGGGTTATTCTAAATACTATTCACAAAAAGTTGGCTATTGTATAGAAAAGTGGATGTAAACTGGAATAGAAGTAATAAAGGCTTTCAATTTGTTTTTGTAAGCATTCATACGTCAAATATGAGTTATTATAATGTAGTTTTTACTCACAAGTTGAAAATATTACATTATTTTGATAGAAACTATTATATTTCGTACATAATATCCAATAATAATAACCTATTGTAGTTTGCAGAGAAATGTAAAGTTAAATATTTAGAGGTACATATCTATACATATAATAAAATTCTAACTGAGTCGAATCTGTACATTAAATATTTTTTGGAAAATTTTATTGAAATATACATTTTTATCGATACAGAGGCCGAATCTATAGTTTTTAGAATTTTGTCTGTCTGTCTGTGGCCGCATCACGGATAAACCACTGAAGGGATTTTGATAAAATTTTGATTTTTGATAAAATAGGATAATTTTTACTGTAAGAAAATATCTCTTTTCTGAAAAATCTATACTAAACGTTAAAGCGTAAGGACGAATCCGAGCGGAGCCAGTGTAAGTCGATAGTAATTCATAAAACTTTCAAGATCTGTGACCTCTACGTGAACTATAAACATAAAGAATGTCTATCCCAATTTAATTATTGTTATATTATTTTATTGTTATAGTTAATTAGCGTAATAAATATTAACAACAATAAATAAATACGGTACAATGATCTCTATATCACAATTTGTTATTAAAGGTCAAGGCATTAAATATAACCTTCGACATTTTAAATGTAAATATGCCATTGTGATAAAACCAAATTGAAAGCTTATTATATATTTTTTCAAATGGACTAATTAAGACGATGCGAAGATGAAAACTTTACATTTTTCCAAGTCAGATCAATGACGAGGAAGACCCTTTGACTGAGATGCCCTTTACAAGATAAACAAGTATGTTTAATTCTTAATTTTAAGAGGATTGTGAAGTGTCGATACGCGGCGCGAGTAGGTTTTAAAAAAAATGCTATCTGTGTCATACCGTTCGCTTTGCTAACCCTTATGGTGCGATAGAGAGAGTTGCAAATCTTAAGAGGCAATTACCTACATTTCCTGTTTGAAATATTGTTTCGGGCGATAACGTTTTTACCCCCCTAAACATTTACAAAATGAGACAATTTTTGTCTCATTAGATTCATTACACCTTAATCTAGGTCTCTACGTTTTCCTTTTTTAGTAATTCAGTTTATTTTAATTAAAAAAAAATAAAAACACACTTCTATCATACGCAATATTTAAAATAAAAACGTACAGACCTAGTTTTTCATTATATCTACAACATTTCCAAAAATTATGAAAATTAGACTATTTTAATGGGGGGAAAAACGTTATCGCTTTTTGTATGAAAATTTACTTTATTATTTAGCTTTACAATCCTCTTAACACAACATCCTTCTAGCAATATGTATGAGAACAGAGTAACATTTAGTCTATATACGAGTAAATCGATGTAATGCCAAGCAATAATCTGCGTAGAATTAAGAGGGCAGTCAAGGGGGCCGCATTTACATAAGGATTCAGTATTAAATATTCATTAGATAAGTTTACAAAGAAGTTGCGCGGTCTTATTAAAGTCGGGGAATGAATGGGATGACTTTATTTCTTTAGGTTTTGCGTTCGAAGTATGTTTCTTAATTGTCACTGTAATGGTTCAAGATGCTAATAACATTAGATGGACTAAACTTTCTCTTTGTGGCTTTGAGATAACTTTAAATAATTTTTAGGGCCGTAATATTGCTTGCCTTGAAATTATAACACATATGTTTTAACGGTTAGTATGGATATCCCATATTTGAGAAATGATTGATTCCCCATACAAACTTTCAGCCCCGTTTTCACCTCCTTAAGGGAGGATTTCTGGGATTAAAACTATCTATTACCAGGGTCTCCAACTATCTTCATACCAAATTTCATCTTAATCGGTTCAACGAATTTTTTGTTTATCCATCACAAATAAATTCACAAACTTACAAACTTTACCTCATTATAATATTAAGTATACAAGTATGATATATAATGATAGAAACTACGATTTTTGCGTCGTCAGAAATATAAAGACTTTCTTAGAATTAAAAGAGCTTTCTAACACGATTTTCTGAAAAATCCAACAACGTTATTCCTGTCATACAAAAACTTTGCCTTACTTTCTGAGCGGAACTAACATTTTTACATCATAGATATATGTATGTACAAATAAAGAAAAACGTTAAGTGTTTATTTTAATTACAACTTACACAAGATGATGGATAAATGATTAATGACTGGCATACGTTCTAATTAGTATTAACATAATAAATTTTATAGGCGGCCGTCGTAAAGTGGTCATTATGGGAGATAGCCTGTTTGATTGCACGGGATGTAAGGAAAGCTTGTGGTTTGACCGACTTTGAAAGAAGTTATGTTATTCATGTTACGTGTGTGTGTAGGTACATTACGAAATAATATAATAAAATTCTGAGTCGAATGTGTACATTGAATAATTTTTGGAAAATTTTATTGAAATAGTCATCATTATCGATACAGAGGTCGAATCTATAGTTTTTAGAATTTTTGTCTGTCTGTCTTTGACCGCATCACGAGAAAACCACTAGACAGATTTTAATGAAATTTGGCATAATAATAGCTGGTTATCCGAGATATCTTGAGAAATATACTAAAAATTAAAACGTAACTAGAGACTAACCCGAGCAGAGCGAGGGTGAGTCGCTCGTACATTATATAATCTGTTATGTTCTTAAAATGTTTTGAAAATTTGTTATTCAGTACATATTTAATATGATCTTCTAGCAATAGATATACAGCTTATAAAAAAATAATTTTAATATTCGTTTAATCGTTATCAGTAAGCATTGTGAAAAACATTATTTTGAAATAATAAACATGTTAGCATCTACCCATAAATATTATAAAGAATAAAAGAAATTTTTGAAAAGAAATTTACCCGTTGTTTTGTCTGACAAATATACATATAATATTATATTCTTTCCGTATATGATATTCTATAAATATATGATTGTAATATGTCTAATATGCCTTATTTAATTATTGATTTGTTTTAATTTAAGTGCGATATTTGCCAAAGAAGTTTTACTTCAACCGCGCGTAAAGGTTACACGCATCCATTTTTTTTTTTTTCATATGGCTCCTTTCGGAACTCGGTAAAAATACACTTGTAACCTTGAATAGGTCTCTTAACTCGACTAATATGTGTTATTCTATACAAGTAACTTTCATGTCCTTTGTTATATGATTTGGCCTCCAAACTATTCTATTGTAAACTGTAGAGTACTCGATTGTAGATTTTGAATAATTAACCTGAACAGAAAGTGACAATATCAATAACTGAAAATTTTATAAGCTTGGTGTAAAAGTTAAACTTGCTACTATCAAGTCAGGAGTGATATTGAATAATTTATTGTGTTTCTGCTTTAAACGCTTGCTCCAACTTTTAAATATGTATTTAATTGACATTAAACTCGTTAGAAAGTGTTTTAAAATAGGATTTTTAGTTATATAGGTGAAATTATAGCGCCTCCTAGTATTGGTTATTAATAAGAGAAGCCGACTACTATATTATTAATGTGAAAGTTTGTATGTGTTTGACGACAACGTATTGACAATACATTTGGCTCACTTTGTAGTGACCATACTTGCTGTGCCAGCGGTCGCGGGTTCGAGTCCCGCAGAGGGCATTCATTTGTATGATGAGCACGAATGTTTGTATTCCAGTCATGGGTGTTTATATTTATAATATGTATGTATTTAACGTTATATATGTGTATGTATTCAGCCCTTTTTAACCTCCCACTGCTGGGCACCGGCCTCAGTACGAGGGGATCAAGCAATAGTCCACCACGCCGGTCAAGTGCGGGCGGACTTCACATATCTTTTGAGAACTTGCTAGGTTATCTGAGACATGCAGGTTTCTTCACGATGTTCTCCTTCACCATTAGGAAATAGGTAATCAGGTTGGAAATGATTCGCACACGAAAATATCAGAGGTGTGATACCCGAGATTCGAACCTGCTTCACTCGGTTTCCCGAGTGAGCGCGTTACCACTGGGCTATTACTGCCTTAAGTTATATATGTATAGTGTATCAACTATCTGGTATCCATAACACCAAGTATCGCAGCTTGCCACGGAACTAAATGGTGAAGTGTCTTAATGTCCCAACATATTTACATTTACATGTGTTTGTTGATTACTCCATCACGTTGAAACGACTGGGCGTATTTGGATGTTGAATATACAGATAGACTATGACCTGAAGTTAAACATAGGTTAATGTTAGTATTCTAGGGACGAACTAGAACATTTTTTTTTAATTGTTAAATAGGCTTGCGCTATTATAGCAAGGTAATAGTGGTAAAAAATATCTATTTTTGTTATTATCAAAACTCACTCTACTATCTCAATTTACTTTTTTAATAAATAACCACATAATATCACCCATGGGAACCATTTGACGTTTCGAGACAGAAAAACCATGTCAAGTTATTGCTTAGTTACTGCGTGAGTAAAGAACTGACAAACACATTCATTTTTAGAGAACACAAATTTAAGATTAATTGCCTTGCCAATGCCTGCATACTATGCCAAGAAGATATAATGTATATATATATATATATATATATATATATATATATATATATATATATATATATATATATATATATATATATATATATATATATATGTGTTGCGTTGGTTTAATTCAGAGAAATTGCAGCTATGAGTATCACCGTATGGTGATTGAAGGTACTTGTAAATTGTAGTATCTAAGAAACTTTTGTATATAGTATGTACTTTTTGTGCACGCTACAGAAAGGCGTAGTCGTTTTAATGATTAAAGCTTTTTAATCATTAAAACGACTTTTTTTGTTTGTTTGGTTGAACGCGCTAATCTCAGGAACTAACTAATCCGATTTGAAAAATTCTTATTGCATTAGATAGCCCGTTAAATGAGAAAGGCTAGGCTATATATCATCCCGGAAAAATGTACAGTTCCCGTGGGATAAATTTGTTTTTGTCTAAGGACGAACCCGAAGCGAAGCGAGGGTGAGTTGCTAGTTTTATATAACAGTAAAATAATAAGTACATATTTGTTTATATAAAATGTTGGCTGATTAAATTACGGCAAACATATTATGCCCATACAATATTTAATGTTATTCAGGGTTACATAAATCACGATTAGTCTATGAATGAATGCGTATTTCCAGACCGATGACACAAGGATTAAATTAATCTTTGAATCAATCTCAATTGTATAACTTGTTTCATAAAATGAATAAATAAGGAAATATCTACTACAAAACATGAACTCACACTTATGAACCGACTTTATGAAAAGAAGGTAAAATTGATTATTGGAGTTGACCCATACTTTATTTTATTTGTTACGCGATTTTCGCAAATTGTAAGCTGATAAATAAAAATGAATTCCATATAAATTTCCTAAAAGTCTTGTAGTCCGTGTATCTTTTTACTTAAAAATAATAGTTAAAAGTTTGAAGAATGGGGAATTCAAAGTACTTTTTAAGATATAGGTATTCGGTCGATTTAAAAGAAGTGATTTAGATTTTAGGCTATTACAACAAATTCTATTCTAAACATCTGTTTTGCAGAGTGCTCGTAAAGCAACAGTCTAGATTTGATTTCCATTACTTATCAAGTAAGTACTTGTGTACCTACTTCTTAAATTTTTTTTTTGCCGCTTTAACATACAAAATTTAAATTTTCACTACCGATTTACCTCACTTCGCTTAGTGTGGGCGTCCTTGGGTTCCTTTTTTATTATAATACACAAGCTTCGCCAGCTTTTGGCAAATTCTATCTACTTGTGTACTTTTCATCCAAATCTGCTTAGCCATTTCAGCTAGTGTTGCCCAAATTCAGTCTTGGTCTTGCAGTCTTGGTCTTGGTCTTGCATTTTTGCAAGACCAAGACCAAGAACAAGACCGCGTATTTTTAGCAAGACCAAGACCAAGACTGACCATGCAAGACTTGAGCAAGAACAAGACTAATCCCGCAAGACTCTTGCGTCTTGCAGCTAGGACTTAGCGCTATTTCACGGAGTAGTTAGGAATAACAGTTCGGTGTATAGGTACGCTTAGGAATTCTATGAGACGCAAAAAACTGTATCAAAGAATATGAAAAACTGGACCTATTCGCATTACGACCAATACCTACCATAAGCATACATAGCGAATAAAAAAATATCCATTAAAATCAAACAGAGTGCATGCATAGTTTTGTTTTTACATCGGCACTTTGATAATGCGGCATCAAAGGTTTTGTACTGACGTCTCAAAGAAATTTGTCGCTTTTCGGAAGTACATGGGGATGATACACGTGGCGGCGGCTTCTTTTGAATTCACATACAACAATCGGTGCCGCCGCGCCGAAATCACAACATTTGACACTAATTGATTGCCGCCATAGAACCTAGGTATAGTTTTAAGGGCACAGGTGTTCCAAAGAATAAATAAGTTTCAGTGTGCTTATAATGGAAACGAATACATACATTATACTGATCACGCAAGTAGTATTATGATTAGATAATGGTAAGGATAGGTAGTAGATGTCATAATAATTTATTCTAGTAAGTATATAGTATAATATCTTCTTATCTATAATAATAAAGCTGAAGAGTTTGTTTGTTTGTTTGAACGCGCTAATCTCAGGAACTACTGGCCAGAATTGAAAAATTCTTTTTATGTTGGTTAGTCCACTTACCGAAGAAGGCCATAGGCTATATAACATCACGCTACGACCAATAGGAGCCGAGCAGTAATAAAAAATGTTGTAAAAACGGGATAGTTTATAAAAGTTTGTATGAAACTCGGCAAGGACGAATAAGCCACGGGGACGAAGTCGCGAGTGACTGCTAGTTGATTATATGGGTTTAAACTAAATACTTAGGTACTATTATTGTACATTTAGTCAAAATATTTTTTAAATTTCTTAATTTTTTACAAGAAAAAATAGCAAAAATGTGGTCAAATATCACCCGTTTGATAAATATTGTAGCCACTTTTAAACATACTTGAAACGTGTAAAAAAATTCTACAAAACTAATAAAATAATATAAAAAGCGTACCTACCTACTTTTAAAATAAAAAGCCTGCAATACGATTTTTGTATTGCTTATGAGCCCGAATATCTCTGAGGGAGATGATGAGAGTAAGTATTTACTAGCAGTGCCCGCGACTTCGTCCACGAGGAATAGTAACTTTGGAGGTATAGTGACGTTCAGGATTTATTTAGTTATTTTAAAACTTCTGTCATCAAACATACAAACAAACTTTTCAGCTTTATAATATTAGTATAGATGTACGACAAAACATTCATTTATATGTAAAGAATAGTGATTGGACAATGTCACGCATCTATACAAGTAGGTATTTAATCTGTGTTTGAACGCCGCACGCGGCGTCGTTTGATTTACGGCGGCATCCTTTTAATAGAGTTGGCACGTGCCGTGGCCGCGCGGTAGAAAGCAAGGAAATGTACTATATAATAAGGAATTATTTTAATTCCAGTCATTTTTAATTGAGCTGTGCTTCGAGTCTAACGTAATAATAGTTTTTACTAATTCTTGTTGTTTACGGAAAACGTATCACGTCTACAATTTAATATGAGGGACGAAGATTCAAATTGTTCTAGTCCGAGTAATGAGAGTTACAGATCTAAAAGACACAAAAGCAAATTTGAGGAGTTTTTCGAAATAATTCATGCATCCCAATCCCAAACTGCCTTGTGTAAATTGTGCCAACATAAAAAAGTTGAAATAAAAATGAAAAACAGAAACACTTCAGGCTTAAGGAAACATCTAATATCTTTCCACAAAAAGGAATCACAAATATTTCTTCCTGTTAAACCAAAATTAAGCGGAGATATCGCAAGCTTTTTCGTAACTGCTGGAAGAAGTGGACAGGTAAGAATAAATTTACTTATCTCACAACTGACGGGCCTGTGGTCTAGTGGTTAGTGACCCTGACTGCTACGCCAGAGGTCGTGGGTTCGATCCCCACCCAGGATAAATCTTTGTGTGATGAGCACGATGATGTATTCTGTGTCTGGGTGTTATTTATCTATAATATGTATGTATTTAGAATTTATATGTATGTTTATCAGTTGTCTGATTTCCATAGTACAAGCTCTGCTTAGTTTGGGATCAGGTGGCCGTGTGTGAGATGTCCGAATATATTTATTTATTTAATTACATAACACCATATTAAGTATGTAATTATCGTGTTAAATATTTTTTATAAAACACTCATATTTTCATTTGTTTTCATAATCGCCCTGTAAACAACTAAGTACTTTATTTTGGTAAATTACAGTACAGTGCAACCTTAATATAACAAACCTCAATTTAACAACAACAAACCTCCTCCTCCTAAACGCTCAAACCTAGTATGTTTTAAATAATAACACAGATTTATTGTTTTATTTCAGTCGGAAAACAGGAATGATAACATCACGATAGCTACAGTTGATTGGGTGGTGAAAAAATATCTTCCCTTCTCATTTTTCGATGACGAAGCTACACAAGTATATTTTCGACGTATTTGCCCGAATATGGTGTTTCCTAAAAGGTCCACACTTAGAAGGAAAGTCAAAGAGCGATTTGAAGAGCTCCAATTGAATCTCAAGGAACGACTTCAACAATTATCATCTAAAATGTCGTTTACTATTGATGGGTGGACGTCAATTGCTGGTAGGAGTTACTACGGGGTTACTATGCATTATATAGACAACGAATGGAAGTATCGATCTGTAGTTCTTGATTTTATACCATCACGCGGTCGACATACTGGGGAAGATATTGCAACGATTTTCCACGAATGTTTATTGGAATATGACATAATTGATAAAATACAAGGTATCACGGTCGACAACGCAACTGCAAATACCAAATTTATGTATGAACTAGGCAAACAGCTGCCACCACACTTTGATTCAGACAATCAACATTTCCGGTGCTTTGCTTACATTTTAAACCTTGGTGTACAAGATTTATTAAAGACCTTAGCATTACACTGTGAGACTGACACTAACGCGGAAGATCAGCAGTATGAAGACTATGCAGACGAAACTGAGGATGATGAAGAAGATGAAGAATATGCACCAAATATTGCTGATTCGCGTACATCTGTAACAAAGCTGCGCAGTATTTCCAGTAAAATAAAAAGAAGTGAAATAGTGAAGAAGAAGTTTCAGTCTGCTTGTGAAGCAGCTGGCGTGCCATCAAATCTGAATCCCATTCTTGACTGTACAACGAGATGGAATTCCACACATGATATGATTGGATTTGGTTTAAAAGTGAGAGCGGGCATTAACATATTGTGCAGTTCTGTCACCGAATTGAATGATTTTCAAATCACAGCTAGTGAATGGCAAATACTCGAAAAAATACATAAGTTTCTAATAAACTTTAAACTTTTAAGTACAAAACTTGGTGGAGAAAAATATGTTACATTACCGCTAGTCATTGTATCATTCAATCTCTTGCTCGATAAAATTGAATCCATGGTAAAACAGTTAGATGAGAAACCTAATCGATCTGAAGTGGATGAAAGGCTCATTCTGGCTTTCCAAGCAGCTCGAGACAAAATGCTTTAATTTTAGACCCAAGGCATAAGGCTCAGATTTTTGACCTGACAGTATGGGGGAAGCAACTTAAAACAGAAAGCCTGCGCAAGTTCAATGAACTTTATGAAGAATACTACAGTCTACACTCACTGAACAAGTCTCTGGAATTACCAAGAAAAGAAAATAAGGTATCTGATGAAGATGAAGACGTAATAGACTTTGATAAACTGTATGATTGTCCCTCGACGTCATCTGGATCTTGTCTTCAAGGCTTAGTGATAAACGAGTTGGAGGAGTACCTGAGAAAACCAAGAGCTGGCAGCTCGGAAGACATTTTAGATTGGTGGAGGACGCATGAGACAGAGTATCCGACTTTATCGAAGATGGCCCGTGATTTTCTCTCAATACCTGCAACTTCAGTACCTGCTGAGAGATTATTTTCTAAAGCATCATTAGTAATTAGAAAACATAGAAATAGGTTAAGTGATGAGTCAGCCAGATGGTTACTTTGTATTAATTCTTGGTCAAAAGAATTGATATAAAGTAACAGAACCTAATGACAAAGCTGTTGTGTACTGTTATGTTATTTGATTTGTGTTGTATTTTTTTTTTTATTGAAATAAATGATAAATCGTAAAACTCTTTTATTAAATTTCATATAAGTTGAGGGTTCAATCTCTTTCTAGAGAGATTCTTTAAAATACAGTCAATTTATTGTAAATAAATAAATATCCTGGGACATCTCACACACGGCCATCTGATCCCAACTGATAAACATACATATATAATTTTAAATACATACATATTATAGACAAATAACACCCAGACACAGAATAAATCGTAGTGCTCATCACACAAAGATTTATCCTGGGTGGGGATCGAACCCACGACCTCACGCTTCGCAGTCGGCTCATCACCCACTACGCCACGGAGGCTTGATAATTTGTTTTTTACATGTTTTAGCACATCATCATCATCATCATCATCCCAGCGTTAATCCCAGTCGCGACCAAAGCCAGCGCTCTGGCGCCCGGGGTCCGCTATGTTTTAGCACATGTAAGCTTATAAAGCGTAAATGTTTATTAAGAAACAGTTACTCCCATGGAAAACGGCATATAGCTCAGTTGATAACCATGTGGCGGTTATCAAATTTTTTATCAAATCTTCAGACATTTATTAATCTGATTGTTCTTTGCTTTGGCTATGTTAATTCTAAAGATCTAAAGTAAACTTTAGTAAATAGCAATAGTCTAATAGGTAATTGCAAGACTTGCAAGACTCTTGCTGCAAGACCAAGACCAAGACCAAGACTGGGAGCGCAAGACCAAGACCAAGACCAAGACCAGGTGTATTGGCGCAAGACCAAGACCAAGACTGGCCAAGTCTCGTCTTGTTCTTGCATTTGGGCAACACTAATTTCAGCGTTTAGGAGTAACAAACGCACAAAAATACATACAAATGTTTGCAGTAGTATTAGTAGTCTGATGGTTGCTATAAAAACAATTACTACTGATAAATTTAGATAGACCGTGGATAATACCTACTGCCGTTAGTGAAACAATACATTTTTAACCTGTCCGTAAGAGCGCTGTCATTCAAAGCGGCCGAGATCTCGTAATTGTTGGGTGTTCGCCGCGTAATAATAGCGTGCTTGATGTTGCGGTCTTAATGGATGTAGAATAGCGTACATACAGACATGATTTACGAATGAAAAAATTTTATATAAATGGAAAATTTTTTCACCTATGAAAAAATTACCACATTGAAATAAATATGGTATACTAGCGACTCACCCTAGTTCCGTTCGGGGTCGTCCCTTGGTACGTTTTAACGGTTAGTATAGATTTCTCAGAGATGAGATATTTTCCCTTAGTAAAAAGTATCCTAGATGTTGACCCGGACAACCATCTATCATACCAAATTTCATCAAAATATGTCCAGTGATGCGTTCGAATCTGTAAATGAAATATTTTTTGGAAAATCTTCATGAAATAGTCATTATTATCGATACAGAGGTCGGTCGAATCTATAGTTTTTAGAATTTTTGTCTTTCTGTTTGTCTGTCTGTCTGGGAACGCATCACGAGAAAACCACTTAACAGATTTTAATTAAATTTCATACATTCAGGAAACAATTTCAACATATAGGAACTTTTTACTGCGGGAAAATATTTCATCTCTGAGAAATCTATATTAACCTTTAAAACGTACCTAGGAGCGAAACCGAGGCGAGCGAGGGTGAGTCACTATTTCACTATCAATAAGAATGCAATAATTTCAGTGGTGTATTCTTCACGGACTTAATTACCTACTGATATTTTATTTAAATTTAGAAAAAATTAAGACTGACAATCCAAAAGTGCTTGTAAAAGTCCATTATAATAAAGTAGGTACGTTTTACTTTAATTTCATTTAAATAGACGACAAATAGACAGACATATACGTACTTAAGTACGTTAATATCAAACATAACCGCATTAAAAATAACTTATTACGATCAAAATAACTATAACATACTAATTTTCTTGTAGCTTCTTTAGAACTAATCTATGACAATAACAAAGAAGCATGATAATGAATACTGTTGGGTATTAATCGGTGCGCGCAATGCCGCAGCGCGGCGGCAAGCGAGTGAATATTTAATTAAACGGGGTCAATGATCGGCGAATGACCAAACAACCCGACTGATACATATGTAAATGTAAGAGAAAAAATACTGGTTACGCGAACAAATCACACCTCACGTTGTAACTGCTCAATCGATGTGAGTGAAATTTTGGAATGGAGATAGTTTAAATCTCGAGTTAATACTACTGAATAATTATCGATTTACCTATCACGAGCGAAGCCGCCGGAAAATATTTGTCGATCTACTATTATAAGTGCGAAAGTTCTGTGTGTATGTTTGATAAATAATAGTAAATATGTACCAGCATTTTTTTTGTTGGGTTATTAACACACAACACTATCTAGTTCCATGGTAATCTACGAGGCTTGTGTTATGGATACCAGATATTTGATACATATGTAACTTTAAATAAATAAATATAAATATTAACACCCATGACTGGAGTACAAACATTCGTGCTCATCATACAAATGAATGCCCCCAGCGGGACTCGAACCCGCGACTGCTGGCATAGCAAGTAGGTTCACTACAAACTGAGCCAAACGTGTCGTCAACTACTAATGTTTGTTTCTCTTTCTCGCTGAAACGACTGGACTGGTTTAGATAAAATTTAGTAGGTATATAGATAGATAGACTTGACCTGGAGTATGACCTGAAGTAAAACATAGGCCTCTGTTAGACAAATATGGTCGCTAAGTAAGTAGGCACTATGCAAATCTGTGATAGAAATCAACGTAAAAAGTATTAAAGACAATACCAAAAACACCATAAGGGTCTGACACTTTGTCAAAATTAAAAAAATATTTTCACCCAAGAGCTTAACCTCGAATTTCGTTTTACCAATTATCGCATGCACATTTTAGGGTGAGTTATTGTACAACGGGTGTTATTGAACCTGGGACCCCTTAAATAATCCCCCATTGTTGACTTTCAAACGGCATTATTACTTTTTACGGTTTAGCAAGCTCGTATTTTACTTATCTCATGTGAATAGTAATTGTATTATTCTTTTGTAAGGGCATCGGTGAGGGTTGCCATTTATTGTATCCCCTTAAGATCCGATGCGGTTTTTAAATACTTTTATCGTTTGGAAGGAAAATATATATATTATCTCGTATTTTTCATTTTAACTTAACAAATTATATAATAAAATGAGATTTATGAAGAATAATATAATTAATAGGTACGTTTTAACGGTTAGTACGAAATAGATAGATATAGATTAAAAAAAAATAAAAACCGACTTCCAGGCACTGAAAAGTAAAAAATAAGTAAACGGGGGTTTTCATTTAGAATAGATACTTAATCAAATTTTTTCGAAGTCGGAGTGCTTTGATTTGTATTGGCACCGACTTCGAAAAAATCTGATTAAGTATCTATTCTAAATGAAAACCCCCGTTTACTTATTTTTTACTTTTCAGTGCCTGGAAGTCGGTTTTTTTTTTAAAGTTTTTATTTTTCCATTTTTAGTGTAGACGTATCATCAATACAAATTAATCAAGCCCAAACACCAGGTAATTGCTGTAAATCGTTGAGGAGTTCCCTCGACTATCTTTTGGTTCCATCATCAGATCGACTCCAGACCTTCATTAAATAGTAGTGCTTTAAAATACCTAATAAAAATGTAAACAAACGCACTAGTCGCCGCTACAATTTTCGAAAGTTCCCCTCGATTTCTCTGGGATCCCATCATCAGATCCTGGTTTCCGTATCATGGTACCACTCTTGGGGTATCTCCTTTCCAACAAAAAAAGAATTGTCAAAATCGGTTCATAAACGACGAAAAAATGCCCGAACAAACATAAAAAAAAAACATAAGTATATACGGTCGAATTGAGAACCTCCTCCTTTTTTTGGAAGTCGGTTAAAAAGTAGGAAAAATAAAAAAAAAACATATTTTCTTACTTGAAAAATGATTGATTCCCCATACAAACTTGAAACATCCACCTCTCTTTTCACTTAACGGATGATTTCCGGGATAAAAACTATCCTATATCCTTTCCAGGGTCTCAAACTATCTCCATACCAAATTTTTATCTAAATCGGTTCAGCGAATTAAGCATGAAAAGGACAACACTACACAACAATTAGGCAGACAGAGTTACATTTTTATATGTAACATTTGCATATATATATATATATATATATATATGTACATAGATATGTTAGTGTAAAAACTTTACGTTAATATTTATATTAAGATTACAATTATGATCCTTCTTCTATTGTCATCGTCCTCTTTAAACACTCATGTCGGAAAACTCAAGGAATTACCTTTAACTTGATCTTTTTTAACAAGCTTTTATTAGCTGTTTTCGTTTTTATAATCAAATTTGAAAACCGATTTTTACGTATATTTAATTGTATCGATTTTTAATTTAAAAAATATGTAGGTATATGTTAAATCCATAAGACTGTACAATAATATAAATATTTTTCTTCAATTCCCTTTCTGTAGTATATTTTAAAATTTTTGGTAATGTTATAAAAGGTACGCTGTAGCTTTTTCGGACCAGGATTAACAACTATAATATTTATTACATTACACTAAAATTACAAACTAGATTACAGCAAGGTTTATAAAATATTGCATGATTAATGAACAAATTAACGGGAAGCATAAGATTATAAGGTAGGATATTAAGTTAACTAAAAGCGAATTTAACGTGGGAACACTAAAACCTGAGTCATGGTGTAACGGTATCTCGATACGTTCACCGTGAAGGCGACGTAATGAAATTATAACAATTATTCTTTCTCAAGACCTCAGAATATGTTATCTGGCTTTCATAATAATTTATAAAGTCGTGGAAAGTTGATAAAGAATGTATGCTGTTTGATACTTCTTTCTACTCACACTACTTCGACAAATATGACAATATGTAATATCTAAATATGTATATGTAAATAGGCAAAGGCATAATAGTTCAGTTGGCCTGATCCCCCTCGTATTGAAGGGAGGCCCGTGCCCAGCAGTGGGACGTTAAAAAGGGCTGGATACATAATAGTTCAGTCCTTTTTGTCCTTTGTTTGTCAACCGACTTTCTTTTATTTTTTGTTTAATAGCTATTGACGAGCTTTATTGTTATCAATTAAAAAAAAATTAGCTTAGTATTTTTTTAATTTACATAGGTAAATTTCTGTTATATTACTCTTTGATCTACTAAAACATAGACAATAATTCCATAAGTCTAAAAAATAAAGATTACAACAATTTCATTTACATATTATGTTTTCCTCAAATTTTCTATAATGTTCAATCGAGTTTCGACCACTGGACAAACACTGAGCAGATATAATCTATATCTATGCATACAATAAAATTCTAAGTCGAATCTGTCATTATTCGATGCAGAGGCCGAAGCTATAGCTTTTAGATTGTCTGTCTAATTTGTCTATCTAGGAACGCATCACGAGAAAACCACTGGACAGATTTTGATGAAATTTGGTATGATGATGCTAATTATCCGGGTCAATACATATAGGTACTTTTTATTGCGGAAAAATGTCTCATCTTTGAGAAATCTATACTAAACGTTAAAAATTAAAAACCTGAGCGGAGTGAGAGTGAGTCGCTAGTGTATAATGAATATAAGGCTTATTACTACTTTATTATTCCAATAGTTTTTATGACATTGCTATGTTATTTTATCATTTAAATTAGTTTTCCATAAAGGATAATACATGTTAACATACTTAACTGCTGTGACACAGAGCGGCATGTGCTTGATTAGCAATGTCCAATACCCCAGACGCGGTTTGCGTCGTGGCAATCTACTATAATATTGTAATGTTTCAGTAACTACTATTAAGAGGTCAGAGGAGAACAATATATCACACGATACGTTAGTTTGACCTTACATAATCAATTTTTAACTTAACTAGTTAACTAAGAGTAAGTACTTTATATTTAGTTGAATTTCTTCTTTAAAGTGTAGGTGGTTGAGGTTCTTCACAGCTATTCATTAAATAGTGACAATCAGTTCGCAATTGGCAAAAATATCGCATTGTATATCACTTTTTTGAAGTCGGTCATTTCTTAGTAAAAATATGAATATTTTTTTTCAGTACAAGTTACAACCCGGCTAAAAACACAGCACCCGTTTTACCAGACAAATGTATAAAAACAGAATACATTTGCAATCTATTAGAGTTAAAAACAGCAGTCCTCATTCTTTGTGTTTTTGCTTCGTTATCTCTTTTATCTGATCTGCCCTAGAATTATAACCTATATTTTTTTAATCACATCTTGTTCGCAATGCAAGTTGTTTTTTTTTTTATCTTAGTACTATACTTATCTTCTGGTATTCATAATAATCATTATGTCAGTTCAAAGTCATCTCTAGCTCTTCAGAGATGGTTTCATCTTTTAAGGCGATTTCACAGACTCGTATTTACATATTCATTTTGATTAATCAGGGTAAAAGTACATAACCTGTATATAACTTGAAAATCGATGTGTCCTATGGACTCCAAAAAGGCTGGAGTGATTTTGATGAAACTTTCAGGCAATCTATAGATTAGCGAGCAAAGCCGCGGGTATTGCTTGTACTATATAAAAGTGTAAAGACACTCATCGACTCACTGACTAACTAAACACGAAATCGAGAAACTACTTGATCTACATACATACATATGTATGTGCTACTTTTGCAACAGAGCCGAATTGAGGGGGCCTAAAAGCTATAGTAAGCTTATATAAAAGTCCTGCTTTTAGCACGAGATACATAAATATAAGCTATTTTGTTTACACATAAATCAACTACAACTGCTGTACTGTTTTGTACAAAATTTTAAATGAAATTGTCAATATCCCATTATTTTTAATAGCCAACGTATCACAATTATTAATAAAATAAAATTAATTGTTTTTGTTTATAAAGTTTACTGTCGCGTAATTGTATGTAAATTGAAAGATAATCAACAAGACATTACAATAATGGATTGCAAATGAAATCGATTGGGCTTCAGTTTGAACATCAGATACAGAACAAATCGCTTTTCTTTTTGGGTTCCCTTGTTCGTTTCAGTAATCCGAATAGTAGTTAAAATGGATATGGAAATTGGATTTTGGGTTTAGTTTTTATTTCACTTTTTTTAAATGGCTGGAAAGTTAGGATGTATAGAAGTAAGCTTAAAAATTTCTTACTTATTAATTATTATATTTATGGCATTCCTAATAATGAGATGTCTGTGGTATCGGGTTCGGTGATTGTCATAGGGTAAATGTAGTACATTAATCATAATATAGATATATTTTTCTAACACTACTTAGATGAGACCTGGACCAAAGGAGAGCGCAATTTATTTTTTTTTATTAATCTACTATTTACCGACCAATCTCCTTCGTGTCTTATCCATTCTACCTCACATTGGCGAAATAATCTGTACTGTATTGCTACGTTTCAAGCCATCAACAAGATAATTGAATTGAATTGTTTTTTTTTTTTGATTTGAAACAAACAACAAGTAAAGTTTAAAACTTAGTTGAATGAGCTAGCTTAAACAAAATCAACTAAACTTAAATGCACTTTAAGTCGTCATGCATATTATTGACCCATCAGATTGACTGCACACATTACTTAATGTGTCAACATCATTGATGACTGCGTGGGTTTTGAAGATCAAACATTTATGTATAGTTTGGATGCGAACAATATTAGTCGTTGGGATTTTTAAAGTTCCCACAGTTAAATTACTTTTCTAACACTACTTAGATAAGTAAACTGTGTTACGTAAGACATAGTGGTCACTTGTTATGGGTTCGCAAGCAAAGTATACAGACATATATGTATATTTTATGTATTAAGTTCATATGAAATTTCAAAAAACTTTAAGCTTAATTTAAGTCATGATATATTGGATTTATTTGTACGTATATTACAACATATTATGAATTATTTGTTTGCAGACCCTAAACTTAGTGTTTCAATGCATCAAACGGTCCTGTTTTCTACAGAATATTTGACTTATAGTCTACCTCTACTATTACCAAATCAAAAAACAAATCATCATTATATATAACCCACGTCTCAATCAGTAATAAAGCTGTCATAATAAAACTATTGAAAAACATCAATCAACAATATAGTTTTATTCGCGTCGTCAGTGCGGGTGACCACGTTTAAACAACAATTTTCACCTACAAAGGCCAATTACGTCGATACAGTGTCTATCAAACTGCTGTGAAAAATGTTTGTTCGCTGACCGGCAAAAAGGTTCGACAAAAAATAGCCCATGATCGCCATACCGTCATGGCAAGGAAAAATCACGGGTATAAATACCTCTATCGAATAACGTTGATGGCAATTTTTTGGACCTTTTTATATGGGTGATTTATATTGGATCCTTATGTTACAGCTACGGATTATGATAAATCGATCGCATTGTCGTTCGATCGTGGCACGGAGTTAAGTTAGTTCGGTCATGAGTTCGAGCGATGTTCGAATGTTATTGAATGAGATTTAGCGTAAAAAATATCTAGATTTTGCTGTTTATGGATTGTCTAAATATCCATTAATATTAAACTTGGCTACTTTTACGCTAACTCGCAATTAAATTTTTAATTTTATTATTTTAGGTTTAACTAGCGACTCACCCACGCTTTGCTCGGGTTCCTAGCTACGTTTTAATTTTTTTGAGCGAAACCCTAATTCTTTTTCTAAAATAAAAGTAGCCTAAGTTACTCCTTATAATATCAGCTATCTGCCAGTGAAAATCCCATTAAAATTGGTCCAACCCTTTCGGAGATTAGTCGGAATAAACAGACAGACACAATTTTTAGAAATTGTGTTCTTATGTACCGTATATAATTCCATACGCATTTAGTAAAAAGATGTTATTTTGACACATATTTGAAACAGACACTTCAATTTTATTTATCTGTATAGATATATTCCTATTTAGTTGTTTAATTGTGTTACAGTTAATTAAATTCAGTTAATAAAATACTTAAGCTTTAACATTTAATGCCATATTATATAAATCGGGTATTACATACATTTTAACTAGTTTTAGTACGTAAATAATGAATGCGGTCTTAATTAAAATTATACTTTGTTACACTTTGCAGTAGAAACCCCGTATAAAAAGAGTTGTAATATTAAAAAGTTTTAATACCTATATTATCTTATCGCCTCTACCGCGCCGGTGAGAAAGAGGGGCCCACCCATTGCAATTCATCGGAGGAATGCAGCTAGCATTCTTGCTACTATTCCACGCGAAAATGATTTGTACATTTTTTTATATTAAAAATAAAAACTAATAAGTATATTTGTTTGTTACCTTTTAGTTACTGATACAGGATAGAGATGAACATATTGATAAAAAGTAGTATTTTAGATGTCTTCCTGACTGATTTCGGCCACAGCGGCCAATCTCAGTAAGACTAATCATATTTGCGCAGGAGATATTACAGTGCACAGTGAAATCTCTATTCCAGTCATTCTCAAAGTATGATTGGACGATACTTCGATACGACCAGTGCGGGTTAAGGAATCTGCCCACTACACCGTGTCATACCATGACGGTCATGGTATGAGACGGTGTAGTAAGCAGACTCCTTTAAGATGCAGGACCGACGGCTTTATGTGTTCTCCGAGACACGGGTATGAAACACCGCGAACTTCCCAACTCCGGGCTGTTATTGAGAATTTCTTGACAGAAATACTCAATAACTGAACGTGGCCCAACCCGGGACTCGAACCAAGGACCTCCGGATCTGCGGCCGTACATGCTGGCCACTAGACAACCGAGGCAGTTTGATATACATACGTACCTTTAATGCTATTTTTAATCTCGATCTGAAAGTAATTAATACAACTGGAGTCTAAGCAAAAAATTCAAAAATACGATGTATTTAAGAAAATAATTAATCTTCTACAAATAAAAACGTTACAACTTTACACAAAAGCATGTTTACTAAAGAGACTTGTTAAATTAATTCGTGTAATGCGGATAGGTTTCACAGAAACAAGAACAACCCTCGGCCCGCATTATCAAGAATTTTGCCTTTATGTAGACTTGTAGCTTTCCTAGAACTTTAGAACTAAAATATTAATACAAAACTATCTTAAAAACAATTCAGGTTTGTTAAAAATTCTTTTTACGAACAAGGAATTTTATTAGAAGCTACTGTTATTCTACAATTATACCTTCTTATATATATGTATTCTACGCTTTTTAACGTCTCACTGCTGGGCACGGGCATCCCTACGAGGGGGATCAGGCCATAGTACACCACGCTAGCCAAGTACGAGTTGGCAGACTTCACATGTCTTTCGAAAACTTGCTGTGTTCTCCTTAATATACAGATTTCCTCACGATTTCCTTCACAGTAAGACAAATGGTAATCATGTTGAAATTGATTAACTCATGAAAATATTAGAGATACTAATATTATAAAGCTGAAGAGTTTGTTTGTTTGTTTGTTTGTTTGTTTGTTTGGTTGAACGCGCTAATCTCAGGAACTACTGGTTGGAATTGAAAAATTCTTTTTGTGTTGGATAGTCCATTTATCGAGGAAGGCTTTAGGCTATAGAACATCACGCTACGACCAATAGGAGCGGAGCATAAATGAAAAATGTTGCAAAAACGGGAAAAAATCATTCCTTTTTTAGAGCTTCCGTTGCGTGCGCTGCGTAAGCGGTTGAAGTTACGCAAAAATCGTGTATGACGGAATTGTTCTCCTTTAAAAGTTCTAAAGTCCGCGACAGCATATGTCTATCTTTTAAGGTTGACTCAAAATAACCCTTTTTATGGCAATCAAATTTGTTCTAAAATAATGCATTACTTCCGAAGGTGTTTTTACAAACATGATATTAATCCTTATCCAAATAAATACGTTATTCATCACAAGTATTTAATTTTGAACAAAATTGCCCTTGACATCATTTGATTTCAATGAATATCTTAGGAGATATCATAGTTTTAAAATATACATATTTAACTTTACGCGGTCTATGGGTGAGCGCGCTCTCAGCCCGATGCAAGGCGAGGGCGGGGCGGTCGTGAGAGGGGAGGGCGCTGGCCGCCGCGCCCGCGCCGGTAGCTCTGCGAGCAAAGTCACTATTCCACGCGGACGAAGTCGCGGGCAAAAGCTAGTTAGAGATACAAGGCCGGGAATGTGAACCCACTTCAATTTCTCCAGTGAGCTCGTTACCACTGGGCTACCACTGCCTACGCCTCTTATATCGATATCTTATTAATTTCAACAATATAATTACTTAGTCGGTGCAATCAAAGTTAGGCACACAAAAAAATCTAACTGAATCGAATCTGTACATTACTTAAATATTTTTTTGAAAATCTTATTGAAATAGTCATTATTATATTACATACGATACAGAGACCGGATCTATAATTTTTGGAATTTTTGTCTATCTGTCGGTCTGGGAACACATCACGAGGAAACCATTAGACAGATTTTGATGAAATCCGGATCAACATATAGAATACTTTTTACTAATGGAAAATATCTCATCTCTGAGAAATAAACATTAAAACATAACTAGAGACGAACCCGAGCGGAGCGAGTGTGAGTCGCTACTACATATATATAATACAAAACAACTAAATAATATAATAAGCGCAATACACATGAGTTCTTAATTACCAATTCTATAACGATAGTTATCCGAACAATTGTACAGCGCCTAGCCAACCACAATTAAATTAGAAATGTACGACAATGCGCTCGAAATTATATTACTTCAGAAACTAATATCTTTGAACATATACTGTTTTCATAGATTAGTATTCCCATTTAGACCAATTCAAGAAATTAGAATCATTTACATATTTTAGAAATTAGGTGTTCGAATAAAACGAACTTAACGCTTAATTGTTTTAATGGGCCTCTACATAATAATTAATAGGAGAAATTGTGATAATTTACATCTTGCGTGTTACTAGTAAGGCGTACTCTCCTATAAGTTGAATTTATTTGTGGATGGATTAAAAGCTCTGAATTAAGACTGGATATGAGCTTAATTATTTGAAAAAGGAAGCGGAAGAGGTACTTAATTGGAAGGTTTTTTTATGTTACGTGATATCTTTGCAAATTGCAAAGCGAGCTTTTTAAATTTCTTCATCTTCATCGGATTTTTTGTTTAATAAAAGACATTCAAGGCTACATATTCCATATAAATTACATGGAATTTCTTAAGGGGAAAAAATCTTAATGGTAGAATAATTAACGTTTTTTAAATATCTTTGGTTAAACATTGATTAATTAGGGTTTAAGGTTTCACCTGTGTATATTCACTTTGTCGTTGGGGCTAATTAGCGCCCGGCAACCCAACCGGGCGCGAAGCCAAGAGAGACACAGGGAGGTTGTCAACTTCGTTGGGCGGTGTACCATGCGGGTTATCTGCCATCTGCCATTGGAGCATCGTGGTTGAGTGATCCTGATCCGACTTTTAGGAGGGGGTTCTATTAGGTATTAGTGGGTAGTACTGGCCTTGCTAGCCAGTGAGTGTGTAAATACATTTTCCAACATTAAAAAAGGTCTAAATTCACTTACATTTACTATATCAAATAACATCATCTTGCCATAAATAATAAAAAAATCTTGATATTAAAAACACTAAAATCTATTCTACACCCTCCAGCATTAGGCAAGTCCCTACACTGCGTCTTTAACAATCGACCAATAAAACTTTTACAAGCAAATCTGTATAACTTCTCGTATTATTACATACCTAACACGGTACTAAACATTCATATATTCGGATTTATCAGTTAGTAGTATCATGCATCTCATTATTTCAATCTGCTGAAGAATGTATTGTCAAGAAGATACATATATTGCGATAGTTTATTATACAATTAATAGATACACATACACTCTTTTGTGAATTAATATCTATTCTGAAGTCGCTTTCTATTACAAAACTATTTTCATATTAATTACAGTATAATTAAGTTAGATCTATACCTGAAAATGAAACAAACAGACATATTCATACATTTTTTATATATAATGCGATGATATTTAAATAGGTACATTTATAAAACTGTGTTTAAAACGCAGTAGATACCATTTGGTAATTTCCACTAAACTGTAAGTCGATAAAAACTATATGGCAGCTCTCGTTGCTTCGTCATTTATCGCCATACGATCACTACGCAGGATCTCATTATTGCCGATTGGTCCGGCCATCTGTCGCTCGAACAAATAATCGATCGATTCACTTACATTCGGCGTTATAATACTTTCTGTTACATTTATCCCGTTATTAGTAGAGAAGTTCACTGAATAGGTACTTTTTCCTTTCATATATTCTAAGGGAATACCCTTAAAAGAGTACTTAATAAGCTTATTTGTGAGAGCTTGGATCATTATGATATTGAAATATATCTATTCTGAAATTTAAAAATTATTTTTCTGTACCCCTTCATTTTGATTAATGAATGCGGTTGTACAATCAACAAAAAAAAAACAAAAACCAAATTATACAATTTTTAAAAAAACAAAATCAAACATTAAATTTTATTAATTTGTTTTAATTTATCTAACACAAATTGTCACGCCTAAAAACCAACAGTTTAAAAAGCCGAAATAACAAATTCTCCAAAAGCTCTTTATTCTATTACACAAAATTAAGATTTTTTCTTCGTAAATATATGATACTTACCTAACTATAAATGTATAAAGTAGAGACAAATTTCGCTATTTGTCATTGAATATCGCGTAGGTACAACGACAGTGCTCTAAGGAAGTAAGTGGGACAGGTTCATAAAAATTCAAGCATGAATGTTTATTGAGATGGCGAAACGATTCTGTATCTGACATCACCCTAAAAGCTTTGGATATTTAGGCAAATATCTCTGTATACTAGTTGTACCATTTACTTTCACTATATTGAAATATCAGGTATTTTTTTTTTCAAAAGTTTTCTTTTTAAATTGTTGAAAATTTGTAATATTGTTCAACTATTGATTATATCAGAAAATATAAACAACTAGCGACTCACCCTCGCTTCGCTTCGGGTTCGTCCCTAGACAAAAACAAATCTATTCCACGGGAACCGTACATTTTTCCGGGATGGTATATAGCCTATAGCCTTCCTCAGTTAACTGGCTATCTAACGCAAAAAGAATTTTTCAAATCGGATTAGTAGTTCCTGAGATTAGCGCGTTCAACCAAACAAACAAACAAACTCTTCAGCTTTATAATATTAGTATAGATATAGTATTTCTTTTATTATTATCATTCATCATTCTGATTCTCTTTAGTCCGCAATCACTTAACACGAGCCTCGCCTCAACGTTAAGTATCGCTCAGAACAAGATTTCGAACTGTTCCTTTGAATTTTACGTTTTGACCAAAAGTGTCATTGAAATCCATCAAGTTATTCTCTTTAGAAACACGATTTTTCTTACAGAAATGTTTCTAAGAAATGAATTATAAAAATGTATTGCTATTTATTAAGATATCGCGTGTCTTACCTAAAAAATCACTTTTTTGGAATTGAGGAGAACCTCTATTCCGAAGTAATTCATCTATCTACAATTAAGTACAAACTAGTGTTCGCCCAGTAGTTAAAATTCGATTACAATATATATATATATTTTAATGGATTTGCTCGTCAATAGCTACTAAAACAAACAAAAAAAGTTGACAAACAGTAGAAAAAGTACTAATCTATCTATTTTGTCTTCGCCTATTTACATATATAGATGTATACCAATTATAAACATCCTCCAAGAACCCATAATTTTTCCAAAAATATTCAATGCACAACTTTGACCTGGTTACAATTTTATTACATATATATAACATAAACCCCACTCGTTATGTCGGACAATAATCCAGTTATGTCTAGTTATAACCGGTTATGAACGGTTACGGGATATAGCTCGTAAATTTCACGTAGCCAATATCGCGAGCGTGTTTAAGGAAGCTCCGTATTTGTACGTGTACGCTTTAATTGAACATCGGCCTGATCAACATTCACTAAAAGTAACATGGTTTTATGTAAAATATATTTTTTTGCAGAATTTTCCAAATTGTAAATAAATAAATATGTTGGGACATTAACACACATCACCATCTAGTTTCATAGTAAGCTACGTGGCTTGTGTTATGGATACCAGATATTTGATACACTACACATATATAACTTTAAATACCTACATACATATTAAAAATATAAAAACCCATGACTACAGTACAAAATTCGTGCTCATCATACAAATGAATGCCTCAGCGGGACCTGAGCCCACGCCCGCTGGTACAGACGGATGGTCACTACAAACTGAGCCAAACGTGTCATCAAAATTAATGGTATAATTGGAGTTATTATTCAATATTGTTATTATATAGCTTATTATACCTTTTATTAAGGCGTTGAATTAACTATAATACTAATTAATTAGATATTTTGACAGTATCAAATATTATAATCCATTATAGTTGCAAATTGCCTTATTGGTGACTATTGTATGGCTCTATAGCCATCGTATAGATAATGAAGTGGGCTCGAGACAAGTATCAAAAAGTTACTGGGTGTTCAGGTTACAATTGCAACCCGTAGTTATTATGATGGTCGTGTTTATAGTTTATGCCTCCGTTTTCCTAACATGTTATGCTATCACTGTCGTACTTAAACTATGCCTAATGTCTTTCACACATTTGTCTAATCTCAGGGAGATTTGCCACCGCACCCTGAAATCGATTAGGAGGTAATCCATATTGTAATAGACATTATTATCGAGACACAGGCCCAATCTATAGTTTTTAGAATTTATATTTGTCTGTCTGTCTGTGGTTACGGAAAAACCCCGAGAGGAATTTTGATGAAATTTGGTACGATGATAGCTTGTTATCCGGGTCAACATATAGGATACTTTTTATTGCGGAAATATCTCATTTCTGAGAAATCTATACTAAACGTCAAAATGTAACGTAACGCTAGTGTTTTTGTAAAAGTTAACTTTAAACTAAAAAAAAAACTATGTACATTACTAAGTTTTATCACAAGTGATAAAACAAAAGCACAAATATAAAAAAAAACTATTCATCTGTTAATTACGTTACAAATAACTTACAAACAATATTATGTATAGACATTGAATTTGGTTAAAAACTTACCACTCTTTTAGTGGTCGCTCTACAACACACATCTTGTTTACAATACCTACGATTACATATGAAATGGGTTGAGCGAGGCATGTTTAATTAACGTTGTCTAATGTGTTACTAGTGTACTTAACCGTTAATAGGATGCGGAATACTGACTTGAGGTAATTGCTTAGTGTAGATCTGATAAATCCATATACGACATACGTATATGTTCAGGAATGACCAGGACTTAGGATCCCCTAAGCAAATTATATTTAATTTTGTCGTATTATAATTAGACAAATAATCCACCCCGACTTTGTTTCCTAAGACGAATATTAATTTTATTATTTTCTTATTTTAATTCCATTACATATTTTGCCCTACAAATTCTTTCTCTGAAGGGTTGATTTTTGACACGCTTTTTTATTAGTTTTTATAGGGCGACTATGTAATCGAGACTTGATAGTCCGATTTTAAAATATTCCTTATATTCGCATCGCTTTGAAACATTGTAAATCGAAATGATCTGATGATGGATCCAGGAGTTAGATAGTGTATATTAATGTCTTAAATGGCTATTACTATTACTTTATATTTTGAACTCATTTGATTCGTTTTAACGAGTTCCATACGTTGTAATCGGTCAAGAGGTGTATTTTTAATTTTTTAAAAATGAAATTATTTCAAAATAGTACATAATAGCCTTTCTCAAGATTCAAGATTCTATTTGTAATAGAGTAAACTAGCTCAAAGCTTAAAACTTAGCCTCTTAAAACAAAAAGCTTGTAAAATTCAAAGGGCGAAGTCGAAGCAAGTCACGAGTTCGCTTATAACATATCGAAATCCCGATATGTATTAAGAATAAATTGTAACCTAGCCTCGCGTACAACGTATCGTTATAATAAACAATGTCTCTACCATTTTGAATAAATATTCATCGGTGGCAGATGAGTCGCAATAAAGGACAATTTTTTCATCTTCACATACTTTATTCACAACGTTATATTGCGAGAATAAGATGGTGACATATTCAAATGCTCGCAACTCTCAACACTAAACTGGATAAGATGTTTTTACAGACAAATTTGTAAATTACCAACTTGAAAATATGAAGTTCATATTTTATTGAGCGTTTTAGTTATACACTATACACGGTACACTAAGTGTAGGTACACCGAGTGCCTCTGAATGAACGCGAGTGTCTCTAATTGTGAATTATAGTGTAGGTACTAGCGACTCTTACTCACTCCGCTCGGATTCACCCCTAGTTACGTTTTAATATAATTTTATTTTAATATATTATAATTTATGTTTAGTATAGATTTCTCAGAGATGATATATTTTTCTGCAGTGAAAAGTATCCTATATGTTGAGCTATCATCATACCTCATCAAAATCTGTGCAGTGGTTTTCTTGTGATACAGTCACGGACAGACGGACAAAATTTTTAAAAACTATAAATTCGGCCTCTGTTTCAATAATAATGACTATTTTAATAAGATATTCTAAAAATATTTAATATAAAGATTCGACTCAGAATTTTATTATACAATGTACAGATAGTGTCTTAGTCTAAAATGGCCATAGATTGTTAAATTGAAGATAACGCTTTCAAAATAACCTATGTGAGATTTCAGACAACAAGTAAAATGACCATTCCATAAAATAATTAAACTTATTAATTATTATAATAATTATTTATAATTTGCACGAAATATGTTTGAAAATACACCAAATCTACTGTTTTAGAGGCTTATTAGAGGTATGCAGATCTAATATATTTTTTTATCATATTCAACAATAACCCAATTAAGTTTAGGCAAAAATCCAACACAGTATTAAGAAAACAATGTTTTAAAAATATGTAAAGGTACATGAAGCGAAATTATAATAACACTCGTATATTAGACTCCCTTAGATTGTTTGCAGCAAGGTAGCCAATATAAATATTTATGCGCTTGAATTAAATCCGCGGTCTTCGTTTACTTAAGATAATTTATGAAAATACGAGGAAAATGCAAAAAGATCCAAACATTTCTAGCTCGTTGACAAACATTTTATCAAGTGAATACGATGTTCTTTTATGCATACTCTGTCATATGTAAAAATTACCGACCCGACAAAGAAGATTCATATTTTATTTTATTGTTGATGTTACCTACAATAGCTATGTGGATAGAATTTATTTACTCGTTACAGTGTATACATTGTCTTTGGCGACACGTTTGTCTCAGTTTGTAGTGACCCTATTTGCTGTGCCAGCGGTCGCGGGTTCGAGTCCCGCTGGGGGCATTCATTTGTGTGATGAGCACGAACGTTAACGTGCAAACTTAGTACATTATGACCTCTACCGCGCGTATAATGAAATAAGTCACAAATACATTATTATTATAACTAACATTCACTCGCGGCTCCGTTCGTAAACCTTCCTTAATAAATCTATATATACTCGTATAATAAAATTCTAACTGAGTCGAATTTGTACATTAAATATTTTTTGCTAAATCTTATTGAAATAGTCATTATTATCGATACAGAAGCTGAATCTATAGTTTTTAAAATTTTTGTCTGACTGTCTGTTTGTTTGTGACCGCATCACGAGAAAATCACTGGACAGATTTTGATGAAATTTGGTATGATGATAGCTGGTAATCCTATATGTTGTATAGGATACCATTTGATGCGGGAAAATATCTCATCTCTAAGAAATCTATACTAAAACCTAACTAGGGCAAACCCGAGCGGAGTGAAGGTCAGTTGTTAGAAGGATAAGAAAGCAAGATTTTTTTTCAAATCATATTAGTGTAGGTACCTACTACAGAGATTAGCGCTTGCCTTCAAACAAAAACTTCATCAGCTTTATACAACAGTATAGATTAGTAAAAAAAAATATATATATATACGGTCGAATTGAGAACCTCCTCCTTTTTTTGGAAGTCGGTTAAAAACGTCTCTAAATTTTCAGAATGTTTTTTTTTAAGTAAAACCTATAGGTTATTCGGCTTAACCATTGATATTATATAAAAAATATATATCAATAAGTTAACATACTCTATCTAGTTATCAATACATTATATTCATGCAAAAGTAAGCAATGTGACTCCTTTCCTTGTTATTTGCATTTATTTTACGGCTAACCTCGTTTGATAAGGAAATTTATCTACTGTTTATTTTGATAACGTATTCATTAATAGGGCTGTGTATTCAAATTGATATGTATTCAGCCCTTTTTAAATTCCCACTGCTGGGCACGGGCCTCCCTTCAATACGAGGGGAATCAGGCCATAGTCCACCACGCTGGCCAAGTGCGGATTGGCGGACTTCACATGTCTTTCGAAAACTTGCTAGGTTTTCTCAGACATGCAGGTTTCCTCACGATGTTTTCCTTCACCGTAAGGCAAGTGGTAATCAAGTTGGAAAATGATTCGCACATGAAAATATCAGAGGTGCGAGACCCGAGATTTGAACCACTCGGTTTCCCAAGCGAACGCGTTACCACTAGGTTACCACTGCCTCAAATTGATATACATAGTTGAAACATATTTATTTTCGTAACATATCCTTATTCTTTAACTTGAATGATATGAATAAAATTTTAAAGGTACTCGTATCTTGATTTACTTTTTACTTGAAGTTTATCATACTTTTTTTCTTTTTTTTTAATATGTTGGATCATTAAACACACAGCACCTAGTTCCATGGTAAGCTACGAGGCTTGTGTTATGGATACTGTACTGCAGTACAAACATTCATGCTCATCACACAAATGAATGCCCAGTGGGACTCGAACCCGCGACCGCTGGCACAGCAAGTAGGGTCACTAATAACTGAGCCAAACGTGTCCTCTTTGTATACTAGTAAGATATTCTTGCGTTCATCATATTAGACTTATTTTTAAGGAATTCAATTCAATTTATTTTAAGGAACTTAGCTGGTTAGATGAAATTAGGTAAAATTTTATAACTATCTAACTTTTATTGAATTTTCACTTTAAATATGAACACGATTCAATAAAACCCCACAAATAATAAAAGCAATATATAAAAACATCAAAGAGCTATGACAATGTTTGTGCACAAACATCGGTATCTGACACAGAAATCGTTACACGCGTCGTCGACCGATAAAACGCCGATAGTGTGCCGATGGTACAACGATAAGCTAGCCAGTATTGCGAAATGGGGCATGAGTAATTTTTAAACTTAATATTTAACTAATTTTAACCTCTTACTGGTCTTGCTGTTGATAAAGAATCGAATCTAAGTGTTAATCTATACTAATATTATAAAGCTGAAGAGTTTGTTTGTTTGTTTCTTTGTTTGTTTGTTTGGTTGAACGAGCTAATCTCGGGAACTACTAATTCGATTTGAAAAATTCTTTTTGCATTAGATAGCCCGTTAACTGATAAAGGCTATAGGCTATATATCATCCCGGGAAAATGTACAGTTCCCGTGGGATAGATTTGTTTTTGTCTAGGGACGAACTCGAAGCGAAGCGAGGGTGAGTCGCTAGTCTATGTTATAAGTAAGGTATCTGTATCCGGAATGTTACTCATATCCATTAGACTACTATCACAATAGTAAGATCACTGCAATTCACTATTGTTCTGAATATATTCTAATATTTAAACTAATTTCAAATATGTTATTTTGTTACAGGTAAAATTACCAAAATGGTTTAACTCATCTGCAATCAATATATGTATGTAAATAAATAGGTAAAGTATCGCTATAGTAGTAAGTAATTGTGTTAGTATTCCATTCCTTCTTTTTACTTGGTCAAAGAACAGCACTTGTATCACAACATGGCATTGTTATGGCAAATAGTGGATGACAGATGGAAAAATACTCCATAAGAACTATTGAACACGTGACCTCTGGCTTAATGGTAATACTGTATCAGATTTGACTTGATTTTGTATACGAAGAAATTTTATCATAAGAAAAAATAAGTAAAGAAGTATGTTTAACGCTTGTCCTTCGCGGGGAAAAGAGATTCCATGTCCTTTTGACTGAGTCTCTACCGTTTAGCGAAAGTCCCTTGAAAATCAGTACTGGCTAGGGTTTTTTTCTAGGTACGTTTTAAGGATTAGTATAGATTTCTCAGAAATGAGATATTTCCCCGCAGTAAAAAGTATTTAAAGACTAATAGTACTTTAGTTGACCCGAATAATAATCTTCATACCACATTTCATCAAAATCTGTCCAGTGGTTTTCTCGTGATGCGTTCCTAGACACACAGACAGACAAAAAATCTAAAAATCATAAATTCGTCATCGATAATAATGACTGTTTCAATAAGATTCTCCAAAAGGTATTTAATGTACAGATTAGACTCAGTTGAAATTTTATTATATGAATAGCTTATAAATAGATATCAAAATACACGTCTTTTAAAGACTTATACAAGGATGCTTTTGATTAAAAAATGTAAATAATTTTGATTACAATTCGTCATTTAAGTACATTTCTGTTGAATGTTGTCGTACCGGTTTTCTAAATGTGAAAACGAGGGCACAAAGTAAAGCGTTAAACAGTAACGTCTCGGTGGTCATCTCGCGCTTGCTACTGAATATAATTTTAGTTTGCAAAGTTATCTTTAGTGTATTTAATTATTCTGAAAAAGCAGGAACTTGAAATATTTTGAATGAATTATTCCATACTTCGTAGTAGGTTGAAAAAATATTATTCTCATTAGGTAGGTAGTAGGTACTTAGTCTTAGCTAATAATAGATAGTAGTTAGATAATAAATATGGTTGTAAATTACAAGCATACTTCATCTACTATCGACTCACCCTCTCTTCGCACGCGTGCGTCCCTAGGTAAATTTAAAAAAAAATCTGCAGAAAAAAATTATTTTTCCAAAATAAAAGCAGCCTAAATTGCCCCTTATAACAGCAGCTATAAGTAAAATTCCCGTCAAAATTAGTCCAGCCGTTTCGGAGAACAGACAGACATACAGAGACAAAAATGTAAAAAATTGTGGTTTTTCTTATAAGTACCGTATATAATTTCATATGGATTTACTAGCTCGGTTCGCACTAATAAATATGACTATATAGAGCATGTGATTCTAAATCAAAAATCTTACGAAATTTCAAAACATTGTACCTACTCAGTCATAAAATCTTTTTCTCAACATTTCTTTATACAAGTACTACTAGAACAGGTGTATGCGTCCGGAAATACCAACACAACAGTGACTACCTTAAACATTTTATTCGTGCATAAATTAAGCATTTTCGAAACATATTTTAACATTCTCACCGCGTTCCACTCACGCGGTCATTATTTGTACTACGCTGCAAGGTTATACGTAGCTTGGAATGTTGGTACTTTGGCAATCATTTGACACCAACAAATGACTTGACCTGTTAAATCTTTGTAATATATATTAAAGTTAAGAAATATTAATATGGATTTGTTATGATAATTATATGATTTTATCTTTAAAAGACTTCAAAAGGCAGTGGTAGTCCAGTGGTAAGTTGTAACGCGCTCGCACGGGCAACCAAGTGAAGCGTGTTCAAATTCCGGTTCGCGCACTGCCTTTTTCATGTGAGAGTTCTTTTCAACATATTTACCACTTGTCTTGCGGTGAAGGAAAACATCGTGAGGAAATCTGCATGTCGGAGAGAATCTAGCAAGTCTTCGAAAGACATGTGAAGTCCATCAACTCACACATGGCTAGCGTGGTCCCCCTGACCCACCTCGTATTGAAGGGTGACCCGTGCATAGAAGTAGGACGCAGCTGTAATAAGTACTGAAAACATGACTTGATTTATTATATTAGTAGGTATTTATATATTAGTAATACCTATAAAGACGATTTTTAGCAAGTTTATTTGTACTAGATAAACTAAATAAAACTTAATTGTTCTTTCTCCATTATAAAACTGTACAATCCAAAATTTCACCTCGCATAGTCCGCTATAAAAGCTATATACTTAAAATAAAATAATATATATGTACATAAATAATATATTATTGCAAGTAAAAATATTGAATCTCTGCTATCAGTTCCAGGAAAATGTTTAATATATACTTAAGAAGAACTGATATTTTCCAAAGAGCTTTTGGTCATGTTTATGCAATATACTTAATGGAACACTGATGTATCTGTATGTTTAATATTATATAATTGAATTTGAAATTTGAATTTTAATCACCATTTTCCGTACGTAACTTATCTGTCTGTGCTTTTCATTAGTAGCGATAAAAGTTTGACTTAATTTGTATGTAACTATATATATATATATATATATATATATATATATATATATATATATATATATATATATATATATAATTATAAGAAATAATATACCTATATAGTTCTAAATATATCCTCAATTTTACTTAATACCATTTTAACATTTTATACCATATACTAGCGGCTCAACCTCGCATTGCTCGGGTTCGCCTCTGCAAAAATAAAAATCTATCCCTCGGGAATCGTACATTTTTCCAGAGTAAAAAGTAGCCTATGTGCTATTCCAGACTATAATCTATCTCTGTGCCAATTTTCATCCAAATCCATCCAGCCGTTCTGGCGTGGTTGAGTAACAAACATCCAAACATCTAAACTTTCACATTTATAATACCTATTAGTAAGTATAGTATGGACTAGCTACTAATATCCCACGGGAAATATTTAATAGACTGAAATAAAAAGTAACTTTTTGTCCTTCTCCACGTCATTGACTACGTGCGTAGTAAATTTCATTACAATAAGTTGAGGCGTTTCGATGTAACAATCCAAAAAGAAAACAAACTGACTTTTTATATGTACTGGTATTCACAGTGGCCGTAAGTCGACCATAATCATTATTGAATCTTATTAAATGTGTAAAAAAAGCTTCTTTTAAAAAAAAAAGCTAACAATAAAGCTTGTCAATAGCTACTAAACAAAAAACCGTTTGACAAACAGAGGAGAAAAAATATTGAACTGTTTTGTCTTTACCTATTTATATATAGATTTAGAATATTACCAGTAAATATGAGAAGACGATGAGAAAATAAATAAAACAATAATATGTTAATTTCACAAAATTATGTCATTTTTGTCACAACATTGTATGCTAATGGTTACAATGTTATGTTTAAACAAGTTATCGTTCAAATGTCATCGAGAGAAGTCGGACGTGAGAAAACTTTAAATGAAATATTTATAATATTTACGAGTACGTGTCGCTTGTGCTCTGTCATTATTATTAATTTGAAGATAGTTTGTTCATTTGTGTTCTAGGATTACGATACCACATCTAAAACTGTGAATTAAGTAAATAACTTTTATTAATTGACAACGCACTTTTGTCCCAAATTTTCTGCGCACATTACTTTTGTAATCATGATGTAATATTTATATTTATAACTAGCGAATCACCTTCGCTCTAGTTACGTTTTAACGTTTAGTATAGATTTCTCAAAGATATTTTCCCGTAGTAAAAAGTATCCTATATGTTGACCCGGGTAACCAGCTATTATAATACCAAGTTTCATCAAAATCTGTCTAGTGGATTTCTCGTGACGCGTCCCCAGACAGACAGACAGACAGACAAAAATTCTAAAAACTATAGATTCGATCTCAGATACAGATAATGACTTATATTGTATCTACTAATAGGAAAAACTCAATTTTTAATATTTTTGTCTGCGTGTTTGCTACTTTTATTTTAGAAAAAGAATTAGGGTTTCGCTTAAAAAAAATAAAACGTAGGTACCTAGGGACGAATCCAAGCGAAGCGAGGGTGAGTCGCTAGTTTATAAAAGAAAAATACATTTTGTTGTGTCTAAGCAATCATAAAATTACATATGAGGTAAGTCAAAATTACTTATTATTAAACATTCAAAATTGGTATTATTTAATTATTCCGCACTTGACATTTAACCATTCATTAAAAAAAGCATTTTATTGTTGATTTTTAATTGTATTCAGCCCTTTTTAACGTCCCACTGCTGCGCACGGGCCTCCCTTCAATACGAGGGGGGATTAGGCCATAGTCTTTCGAAAACTTGCTAGGTTCTTTTAGACATGCAGGTTTCCTCACGATGTTTACCTTCACCGTAAGGCAAGTGGTAATCAAGTTAGAAATGATTCGCCCATGAAAATATCAGAGGTGTGAGACCCGGGATTTGAGCCCGCTTCACTCGGTTTCCCAAGCGAGCGCGTTACCACTGAGCTACCACTGCCGCGATTGATTGATTTTTAATTTAAAAAGTAAAATACAGCCGAATTGAAGTCGGTCAGTACATTTTTAGCGAAAAGGTTCTCTCTATATTCAACTCATAAAGTATTGACACACCGCTTGCACCCCTGTGAAAGGGTCGCACTGACGAGTAGCTTGGGCTTACGCGCCTTGCATGTGTCTAAAGTTAGCGTCGATAACTAAGCTACCTTTAGGACTACTGGTTTTGTTTCCAAGTAACCGCATCTAAAATTTAACTAACACCGACGGTTTTACTCGTTTTATAGAATAATAAAAAACCTGTTTGTTACTCATATACAGTACAGCTTTCTAATGGCATAATCATTTTTATAATGGTCTTACAAAAGTTTTTCCCGTAATAATAACAAAAACTTTTACCTCTTCATAGAAGTATAATAAGTAGTACTAGTAATAAGATGTCTCCCCGTGACCATAATTGCATTACAAACATACCTCTGCTGCTCCCAGTTCCAAATTTTATTTAAGAAATCAAATATAATATAGCCTATAGCACTTCTACACGTAAGAAATATTTAAAAAAAAGTTGTTGTTGAACATTTAAAAACAAAATGAAATATTTGAACTAAACTACTAAAACATTTTCACTTTCTAGGCAAAACATCCTGTGTTCATATAACCCGGTATCCTGTATAACAAAGTCCGTTATTCTGAGCTTCATTGTAACTGAGGGCTCACATGAGGAGCGCCACTGTACATTCCTTTATCTCAAACTGCTCGATAACTCGGGTAAACATGGCTTCATAGCCTGCACCATGTTTTAAAGGACATAAATCACTTTCGGCTGAATATATTCTAAGAATATCCCTCTACCGTCTTAAAACCTAATATTTCCTAAAATAAACATATTAAATAAGTATGGATATATGTATATCCATACTTATTATTATAAATATGAAAGTAACCCAGTCTGTTACCTTTTCACATTAAACCGCTGAACTAATTTCGATATAATTTCGAAAAAACATAGATTGGCATCTTGGGATAGAAAATAAGCTTCTTTAGCCATAGGCAAAAGGATATAGAATGCATACTGGGGATAACTTCTTTTGATCCCCGCTCCTGTTATCTCGCGAGCGAAGATGCGGTCAAAGACTAGTTTATTATAAACAAAGAGATATTATATAATAAATATTCGTCATCTATACTAATATTATAAAGCTGAAGAGTTTGTTTGTTTGCTTTTTTGGTTGAACGCGCTAATCTCAGGAAGTAATAATCATATTTGAAAAATTATTTTTTCATTAGATAGCCTGTTAAGTGAGGAAGGCTATAGGCTATATATCATCCCGGAAAAATGTACGGTTCCCGTGGGATAGATTTGTTTTTGTCTAGAGACGAACACGAAGCGAAGCGAGGGTGAGTCGCTAGTATTTGATATTACAATTAGAACTAAGGTGTCAGATGTACAGAAAATCTTTTAAGTCCAAAATATACACGCCCTTATCTCCAAACAACTCGATAACTCAAGCAAACGTGTACACAACACCCGATTGCTTAGCAGTTAAACTTTTGATTGTTCACTGAAGGATTTTAGAATTAAAACTTCTTTAAAAGTAAATTACAGTAGCCTTTGTTTATTTAGGACTCTCCTGTATATAAAATAACATTAATTATTACACTTATATTATACGTTAGGTTAGTATAATCAAGATATTCTATGAAAATTTTGAGGTGCTTGTATTAAACGTGCGACAGCGTGTTGTTTTTCAATTTGGTTTTAGAAACCAAAACGATTGTTTTACTTTAATTTTCTTTATCAATATCTTTAAAAAAACATATTGTGTGTGTGTACTTATGTACGCACATAAGAAGTTATACCTCCTTCTTTGGCGTAACAGAACAAAAATAGCTAAAGATTTCATCCCGTATGTCACAACTCTCTGTTTGTAAAAGGAATACAGCTAACTTCATCATGTCGCTTTTTGGCTGTCGGTGTGCGCGCGCATCGTAAAAATTTTACCCTCATAATTTTTTCCATACTTGCCAAAAGTGTAATTTCAAAAACTAGGGGATGAAGCTTTTTTAAATATATTTTTTTTTTTAAAGCAATATACTTAATGTTTTATTTTATCGTTTGAACACAAATAAAAAGTAACAGCGTCATAATGCGATCGTGTATTAAGTATTATCATAGATTATATTTCATGATTAGAATGATTAAGACTTTATATTACGTATAAAAAACTTATAAAATCGTTAAAATAACCAAACCAAGGTAGTACAAAAGTACCCTTCACCATCTTTAGTAATGTACATTTATACCTAAATACTATATCCAAAATTGAAATTTTCAAATAAAATATTTTGTATTACTTAGTCTTTTAAATCTCTATTTCTACTCTCTTACGTACTAATGTACGTAAAGAGAGAAGACCATGTATTATAAATTGGGAACTATCATAGTCTATTTCGGCCAGTCTACTCATTCCTTTGGGAGTACCCAAAAGTACACCATCTAAAATCCATCCTTAAAAATGGACTTTAGAGAACTCGACAAGCTGGTATAATTAATTATTGAGTAGCATAAATTCTATATTCATGAAAACGAAGAGAAAGTTGATATTTTATCTTATTTTCTAATTAGAAAGCTTAAAAAATAATTAACATGCCCTTACAATATTGTTTTCAATATCTAATATTTTGTGTAGTTTATTTAACTTGAAGAAAAGCTTTATTTACATTAAGTATCAATTTTCCTTCTAAGATATTAAAAAAATCTTCAACTATACGGATATTTTCATTTGCCTATAAAATATGGCAGGATATTCTTATGTGATGCAGAAATAGAATTCAGTTCATTGATTTATGGCTTTCAGACGTGTCAGATGGTCACAGTTTACTTGGACAATATCGCGTAGAGAAATAGGATTTAGTACTCGAGGGACATCAACATACCTGTCAGTTTGCCTCTAGTATTTAGATTGACAAATTGACCCCAAGCTCGCCTCACGTACCCGAGAGACTGCCCGTAAAGAATTGTTTGCTTATTTTTTTTTCATGATTTTTTCCTAAATAAGTAATGAGTCCGCTGAGTGTGATCCATTATCTTATTTTTGCGTTTAGAATATTTTTAATATAAACCCTTACATGGCTTGAGAATAATTTAAACAATTTTAAAAAAAAATATTTGCTAATCCATTACTTCTACAAGTTTAAGCCCGCGGCTCTACTCGCGTTTGATATGTCGACTTAATTGTCATTTTTTTTTTCTATGCCTGTTGATAATCTTTATTTTATTAATGTATTTAAAAATATGTATCACTAATGAAGTTTTCTTAAAAATTAATTGATTAATCATTTGGATGACACGTTTGGCTCAGTTTGTAGTGACCCTACTTGCTGTGCCAGCGGTCGCGAGTTCGAGTCCCGCTAGGACTCATTTATGTGTTGAGCGCGAATGTTTGTCCTCCAGTCATGGGTGTTTATATTTATAATATGTATGTATTTAAAGTTATATATGTGTAGTGTATCTACTATCTGGTATCCATAACTCAAGCCTCGTAGCTTACCATGGAACTAGATGGTGCTGTGTGTTAATGTCCCAACATATCTTACAATAAACATCGATTAATATTAAGTGACACATGAAATAAATTATCACAAATAGCATCAAAAATGTCCCCTACTTAGAAATTATATTTTTTGGTGAACCGGAACGGAACTGACTTGAATTATATCCATATGTTAAATAATTCATTCCCGCTCCTTGTGGTTTATTGTTAATCAGGCGTCTGTTGGAATACGTGTCACGGCTCCATGATGAAACAGTCCCATGACATGGTATTTTAAATGTTGTTATATATTTTGATTATAACTCCGAAGACGGAAAATCTGCTTAAGATAAATATGTAGATTTATTATGATATTTTTGACACTCAAAGTTTGTTAAAATATTTGACCGAATTACAAAAGGACAATTCTACGGTTTTTGTGTATATTATATGTGTACTATGTACAACTCTTTACCAATTGTAGGTACATCGATTTTTATTATTCGGCTTTTTTTAAATAAATTTTAGTCACTGTACTTTTAAAATTTAAAAGTATAAATAAAATTAAAACCCCTAAACCACTCAAAAATGAAAGTGTAGTTACTAGTAATAATCAGCAGATTTAGTTTCAAAAGTAAAAACTGACAAAACAGGCGACAGACACAAAAAAACGTGTGTGTGTACTTATTCATGCTCGTAAGAAGTTATTCTTCTGTGGAGTAAAAGAACAAAAATAGCTAAATATTTATTTCCGTATGTCACAACTCTCTATTTGTAAAAGGAATGCAGCTAACTTCATCGTGTAGCTTTCAGCTAACTTCATCATGTCACTTTTTGGCTGTCGGTGTGCGCGCGCATCGTAAAACTTTATTTTCATATTTTTTTCCAAAAGTCCCAAAAGAATAATAACTTCAAAAACGCACAGATTTAAAGTAAATTCAAAGTTGTACTTCAATTCAGTTCGGTTCATATTATTATGGACAAGCAAATATGACCTAACTTCCAATTTATTATGAATATGTATACTCCGGATAGTCCTCTGGTTTGAAAACCGTATAGAATTAGGATGATCGCGTTTGTTAATAGGCTGTCGCGTTAATTTCGTTATTGGCTTTCAGTATTATAGGGGTTTCAGAATAACCCTACTAGTTAGAAATAATTTGAACTATTAATTTCTCTTTCAAATGATATTGTAGCGCGAGCGCTTTCGTTGATAATTAGGTTCAGCTTACATTTAGATATCTAAATACAAATTACATATATATGTAATTTTTACATACGTTTGCTAACTTGTTTGATGAAATACATTCATCAAACTAAATCGTAGAACTAACATTTAACATTTTATAAGTAATATTTCACTCGATACAAATCTAAAACATTAATGCGAGTCCCAAATGACTTTTCCAATAGGTACACTATATATTTGTTTCAAATGTTAATGAATATTATATAAAGCAGTGTTTATTCGTGTTATTATTTATTAAGAATGACAAGTTACGTTTTAGGTCTGTTCTACAGCAAAAAGGTTCAAAATAAAAGCTTAAAGTTAATTATTTTTTGCCATATTATGGTTTCTTGCGACATGGTATTAATTCATACTATCCTTATTAAAAATAATTTATAGATTGTAGTGATATAAATATAAAACACGTATTGTTAGATACTACTCGTATTATTACAATTTTTTTTTTATGTTTGGACATTGGACAACACACAGCACCATCTATTTCCATGGTAAGCTACGAGGCTCGTGTTATGGATACCAGATAGTTGATACACTACACATATATAACTTTAAATACATTCATATTATAAATATAAACATCCATGACTGGAGTACAAACAATCGTGCTCATCACACAAATGAATACCTCCAGCGGCACTCGAACCCGTGACCGCTGGCACAGCAAGTAGGGTCACTACAAACTGAGCCAAACGTGTCATCTTATTCATATATTGTACCACTATACGAGTACAAGTCTAACTTAACCGCCTCATTGTATCTCCATTTCCTAATTCACTGGGCGCATTGTCACTGAATTTAGATCTCGTGTTAGACTTGTATTGAAGTAGCAAAGCTCCTTTAGAACTAGTTTTTGAACTGGCTTCCGAAATTGCGCTTAAGAGAAACGAGCTTGAGTGTGAATTTTGAAATAAAGTAGATGTATTTATTTTAATAATAATTTCATGTATATTATTATTTATTATTAACAATGCTAATATTTCATTTATTAAAACGATTAATACCAATATATAAATGCGAAAATAACTCTGTCTGTCTGTTACCTTTTCACGCTTGATCCGCTGAACGGATTTAGACGAAATTTGGTATGGACATATTTGAGACCCTGGGAAGGACATAGGATAGTTTTTACCCCGGAAATAATCCTTAAGGGAATGAAAAAGCGGGGTGGAACTTTGTATAGATAATCAATCATTTCTCAAGTAAGGGATATAAAAATCATCATATAATATAATAAATTCTGGTAAAAGGTATATAAATAAGGTTATGGCAATGTTAGTTAATATAAGTGCATAAAATACTAAACGAAGTAGGTACCCTAGGTAGCATCAAGAATTCAAAAAGAAAGTAATTTACTTCGAAATTATCAGTTAAACACTACATTTGCTAACTTCATCTTTAATTTGCCTCTACATACTGATAGTATAACTAGTGAAAGTAATAAAGCTCAAAATTATATATCGGCAGCTCTACATAGCTATACAAGTTGCTCAAAAGTAGGTTAATATGTCTTAGGCAGGCTTCTAATTCTCGGTGCAGCGGGTACTCGTGCTACCTATCTAGTAGGACCTAGACGTGGTTAAAGCATAATCGTTTTAGGATTAAAGGAAGCTTACTGATGAGAGAGCTTTAAAAACGTGTAAAACCATCAAAGGATATTTACTTTATATAATGTATGATATTAAAATGACATTTAAATTCAACATTACTAAACAAAAGGAAATTTTATATTTTACACTAGCGACTCACGCTCGCTTCGCTCGCGTTCGTCCCTAGGTACGTTTTCACGGTTAGCTATGTTTAAATATACATAAATAGTAGCTTGCTACTCCTAAGATATTCGTCGTCGTCTCGTCTCAGCCCAAACACGTCCACTGCTGGACATAGGCCTCCCCCAGAGATTTCCACGACAACCGGTCTTGTGCCATCCGCATCCAGTGGGCTCCAGCGACTTTGACCACTACTACTACTACTACTACTTTGACCTAAGATATTCATGTAAATTATATAGTGATTTACCCTCGTTTTGCTCGGGTGCGTACGCCGTATGCGGATTTTGTTCACAATTTCATGGGTTTTAATTTTGTTTTGCGAAACCCTGATTATTTTTCTAAAATAAAAGAACTTACTCCTTATAACATCAGCTATCTGCCAGTGAAAGTCCCGTCAAAATTGGTCCAGCCGTTTCGGAGATTAGCCGGAACAAACAGACAGACAGACAAAAATTGTAAAAAAAATATTGTTTTCGTATATGTACCGCGTATACATAAATATGCATTTAGTAAAAAGCGGTTATTTTAATATTACAAACAGACACTACAATTTTATTTATCTGTATAGATATATTTATTAATCCGTTATAATAATTTAATTTTAATTGTGCAATCTACAAAAATTCTGCAGAATACCCAAAAAATACATCAACTATTCAGACACTTTTCGTAATTCATGCATATTAAATAACATACTTGGCCTAAAATTAAACGCTTATCTAAAAAATCTTTCTTAAATAAAATGGTGTCAGGGGTTAAAAAAAGCTACCATTAACGTCGTAGGTCACGTAACAAATTGACAGATTCACTGAGACAATCATCTCGGCACTGGGCGCGTGTGGAACGTGATTTAAAAATGTTCTATTGTTTATATTTATTTATATGGAATCTAGAAATTTTATGGCTTACTAGAAGTATTTTAACATTATATTTTTCTACTGTTTTTATGGCAATAATAAATAAATAAATATGTTGGGACATTAACACAACTCCATCTAGTTCCATGGTAAGCTTGTGTTATAAATACCAGATAATTGACACACTGCCTATATAGGCACTTTAAATACATACATACATATTATAAATATAAGCACCCTTGACTAGAGTGCAAACATTCGTGCTCATCACACAATTAAATGCCCCCAGCGGGACTTGAACCCGCTACCGCTGGCACAGCAAGTAGGGTCGCTACAAACTGTTACAAACTAATATTAGATTATTCCTTATGTTTGTTTATCAAAAAATATTCAATAGAAATTTGTTTGTATGGCATTGTTAAGTTACGGATTATGGCTAATATAATTTATCTCTACACGACGTTCTTATCAACGCAAGAACGATGTTGAAATAAAACATCAAAAGAATCTCAGTTCATATCTCGACACATCCCATAACTTTGAATGGCGTCTGATTGTACGATGATGGGCTATTAATGTGATAGAAAACCCACTAATTGGGGAAATTTAACGAATGTACTTCCTCGCCTCTGTAATGTTATCTTTATGACATGATAAATTTTGAACTTATTGCTTAGAGTGTTTGATCAAATGGACTATTATGCATTAGATCTTAGAACTCAAGACGAAACTACTATAACATATCAATAGCTGTTTGAATAAGCTAATAATATGTTATCATTTGATTTATATTTGCATATAATCTGTAATAATATTTAGATTAAAGTGGTTAATTTAAGTTTATATTACTTAAAGTAATTGTAATTAATGAGTAAACTACGGCCTCACCCTGGCTTCGCTCGGATTCGCCTCTAGGAAAACAAAAGCAAACCTATCCCACGGGAACGTTACATTTTTGCGAGATAAAAAGTGCATATGTGTTATTCCCGACTATATTCTATCTCTGTGCCAAATTTCATCCAGATCCGTTTAGCAGTGGCGTGATTGAGTAACAAACATCCATACTCACAAACTTTCACATTTATAATGTTAGTACCTATAGATGTATGACGTACGTACATTCATACATATTGAACTCATTAGTATGGAATTAACTATAATAAATTCTAACTTTATTTATTGTATAATTACTTGTTTGGAACAAAGGAAATTTAAATTAACATGAAAACATTCGCTATAAATACATACACACGTTTGCTAATTTGTTTGATGAAATATATTCGTCAAACTAAATCGTAGAACTAACATTTAACAACTTATAAGTAATACTACACTCGATATACATCTAAAACATAAATGTGAGTCCCAAATGACTTTTCCAATAGTTAATATAACATATCGATACGGTCCCGCTCTCGAAGCTGGGTGAAAACAAATTAACATAAAAATACAGCTCAAATTAATTATTGAATTAATAAGTGATAGTACTTTAGTCTCTTTTTAATTGAATAATTATAGTTTTAATGAATTTGCTACGTTTGCGTTTAACATTCAATTTGAACACAATAAAAATTCCTTTTATAATATTCGTTTATATTCGTTTATAAAACAAACAATTAAGTCATACAATTAATTTCATTCGTAATTTAATTTGGTTTTACTTAATTTTGCCATTACGTTTAGTAAAGATTTCTCAGAGATGAGATATTTTCTCGCAGTAAAAAGTATCCTATATGTTGATCCGGATAACCAGCTAACAGCATACCAAATCTCATCAAAATCCCTCTAGTAATTTTTCCGTGATGCACATGCACATGCAGATAGACAGACAGACCGATGGACAAATTGTAAAAACTATAGATTCGGCCTCTGTATCAATAATAATGTCTATTTCAATAAGATTTTCCAAAAAATATCTAATGTACAGATTCGGCTTAGTTACAATTTTATTATAGTAGGTATATTATGTATATAGATGTGAAAGTTTGTGAGGATGGATGGGTGTTTGTTATTCTTTTACGCCAGAACGTCTGAACGGATCTGGATAAAATTTGGCACAGAGATAAATTATCGTCTTGAATAACACAGAGGCTACTTTTTATCCCGGAATACAGTACGGTTCCCATGTGATAATAGTTTTTGTCTAGAAACGAACCCGAAGCGAAGCGAGCAAAAATCAAATTCTACGTCCACTGAAAAAAGAATTGATTATCACAAGCTCCCGTACATAATACGTGTAGTATAAAAATCGTAGATTTTCACTTAGGTATGTCCTTTGGGGACCCTTTTTCAATATAAAACCTGTCTGAATCCAGACAATAATTTCTTTTAAATTTTCCTTTATCCAGTAGTAATCTTAACGAACAGAAAGACACAAATTTTATTTTATAAGTTACCTGCCTTGACTTTGCCTAGTCATTTTTGTTTATTTGAGACCTAAAAATATTGTTTTCCATATAAACCTTCACACCTTTTCAAGTCTTTGTTAAGATATAAATGACATAATAATGACAACGATAACACACTTGCTTGGAGACCGATTGAAGCGGGTTCAAATCCCAGGTCAGGCATCTCTGATAATTTTATGTGTAAATTATTTTCATCTAAATTACCACTTATCTTACGGTGAAGGAAACATTATTAGTATTTGTAATAGACATGTAATTTCGCCACCCGTAATTGGCCAGATTGCACTCATATTGAAGGGATACATACCTATGCTGCCAACATTTCAGGTTATCATTTTAATTTGGACCTTGATGTATTTGTTAGGAAAAGTAACTCTATATAACACTAGCGACTCGCCCTCTCTCCGCTCGGGTTCGTCCCTTGGTGCGTTTTGACGGTTAGTATAGATTTCTCAGAGATAAGATAATTTCCCGCAGTAAAAAGTATACAAAATGGTGACCCAGACCAGCTATCATACCAAATTTCATCAAAATCTGTCCAGTGGTTTTCTCGTGATGCGTTCCCAAACAGACAGATAAAAAATCTAAAAACTGTAGATTTGGCCTCTATATCGATAATAATGTTTATTTCAATGAGATTTTCCAAAAAAATATTTAATGTACAGATTAGATTATGCATAATATACAACATAAAACCATGTATATATATGCAATAATAAATAAAGCAAGTCACTTATAACGAGTAACAGTGTTCTATTCAAGGGAGCATCAAAAATTTCCATCTCATTTGACTCCATACAAATGTTCATATTTTGCGATAATTTATTTCTATTCATCGGGAAACTATGCTAAAAGGGAAAGCGGTGCGACATGTTTCCACGTTCTTTATTGTGTCGTTTACTTCGTCAGATGCTATCGTTCGATGTAGCAAATAAAAATTGTGTATTTTGTTACGAAAACGTGTGTTTATTTTGAAAGGGCTATAAATTATGGCAATGTTGCCTAAGACTCGATAGGTAGAAAATTTAAATGAATAACATAGCAAGCCAACACAGATTTTTACCTTTTGTAGATATAGTACCTACATGTTTTGGGTGTAAATGTGTTTGAAGATAACATATGGCAAGTTATTTTCTATAGAATTTTTACTTTTTTTATGCATCTTATGTATAGTTTTTAATATGTATTAACATATACTTTCAGTATTTTTTAATTATTCACTCCCTAAAAACCGGAGAGCGATACAATGAATATAAAAGATTGAGTAGTTAATAAAATCATCAACTTTTTATATCGACAACACGTTTGGTTCAGTTTGTAGTGTCAGCGGTCACGGGTTTGAGTCCCGCTCGGGGCATTCATTTGTGTGATGAGCACGAATATTTGTACTCTAATCATGAGTGTTTATATTTATAATATGTATGTATATAAAGTTATATATGTGTAGTGTATCAACTATGTGGTATCCATAATACAAGCCTCGTAGCTTACCATGGAACTAGATGGTGTTGTGCATTAATGTCCCAATATATTTATTTATTTATCAAAGACATATTATTATCGGTTACGATGTTATCCTAAAATAATTTATCAATTATAAATCGACCGAAAATTGTTAAAAATCAAATAAAACCTTTTAAATTACATATTTAATATTCCATATATGAGGCTAACATGCAATAAAAATTAAAATATAAAAAAATCGACCAGGTAAAGCGCAGATGCGTTCCACCGCTTTATGATGATTGCCGTCAACGAACAATAGCCACTTATTGTTTTATAGCGGCCATTGACGGTAACAAAGACCTGCTCGCTGGTAGGGCATTTAACTATATAAAACGGGAAGTCTCAGCAACCATAATGTGATGTTTTACCAAACGATATGGTATTTAGATCAAAACTTACTTTTATGGGATTATTATATATTTTTTTTCTATAATACAATATCTATTATAAAATAATAATTAAAATTAATCTATACATAAATATGTATAAGTAGGAGCTCTAGAAAGGCGAAAACAAATCTATCTTAGGAAAAGTGTATATTTTTCGAGGATAAAAAGTAGCCTATATGCTATTCTAGACTGTAATCTATCTCTGTGCCAAATTTCATCCAGATCCGTTCAGCCGTTCTGGCGTAATTGAGTAACAAACATCCATACAAATATCCAAACATCTAAACACTCACATTTATAATATTAGTAAGATACACATATACATTATATGCAAAAATATAAGTTTCTCAATTCAAAGATATATATTTCGTCTCTAGTACTGAATGAGTAACATAATAAGATATACCTAACTTATTCGTCTTTTAACTTTTTCAAAGAAAGTATTTATAAGTATTTATTACAATTTTTTTTTATTCGTTTTCTATACATACATAAGGTTGTTTTCTAAATATAAACCTATCATCTATCAATAATTCCCCGCATCATTGATATGTCCTTCCAGACTTATATCGAACAGTAAATGTATTCAATCTCATTTATGACGATATCATATGATGGCATGTGAGTCACATAATACCTCTATCCGTAATACTAAAATGACAATATCAATGATGGTAATATTTATGGGATAACATCGTAACAAATTTAAACTCAAAAAAGTATTTTTTTTACCTATTGTTTAGTTTATCTTTGTTTTACGTCTGATCAAAGATGTGATTGAAGTTATGTATGATACTAGCGACTCACCCTCGTCTAGTATAGATTCCCTCAGAGATGATTTATTTTCCCGCAGTAAAAAGTATCCTATATGTTGATCCGGATAACCAGCTATCATCATACCAAATTTCATCAAAATCTGTCCAGTGAATTTCTCTTGATGCGTTCCCAGACAGATAGACAGACAGACAAAAATCTTAAAAATATAGATTCAGCCTCTATATCGTACTAATGACTATTTCAATAAGATTTTCCATAAAATATTTAATGTACAGATCCGACTCAGTTAAAATTTTATTATATTTATAGTAGAAATAGCATTAATTTTGCAAAATAAAATTTGAATATGTTTATATAACGAGAAATTATTGTTATTTTATTTGAATTTATAATAAAATCAACGTTTCTATCCATGTTTATGAAAAAGTTAAAAGCTCTTAAAACGCTTCTGTTTAATAAAACTATGTCAAAATACCTATTCATTTTTATATTTTCCCATACAGAACTTTAATATACCTGCTTCTAATAAAAAATACATTAACGTATATTGGAAAGCGATACAAAGTATCAAAAACATGAATACACGATATTTTGCAACACTATATCAACGAATTCATCGTCAATCGTAACTGCATTTAGCTTCAAACGAAACTGGAATATTGCGATCTAAATTTCAACGTGCCACTAATGCGAGATGTGTTCGCATTCAATTTGCCAAAGCTACAAGCTCTTATGAAGATCAGTTGAATTTATCAACAAGATGCGAGATAATTTTTATTCGTGTCACGGATGCCCTCGTATTGACGCAGGGAGCTACGTCTCAACTTCCCAAGGAAAAAGCCCTAGAGCGTATGAAATCTGCGGCGAATGTAACACTACACTTATCAGAGATGTGGAATGCAGAGTCGATTTAAACTTTAACTTGTTTTTCATTTGGGCGTTAATATATCAGTGGCAATAAAATAGTTTTTGTTTGTTTGTTTGTACCGAATAAGCTCCGAAACTAGTGAACCTATTTAGATGAAATTTGGTAAGAAGATAGTTTGAGACTCTGAGAAGGAAAAAGGATAGTTTTTATCTTGGAAATCAGCTCTTACGGGGGTGAAAATGGGGTTGAATTTTAGTACGGGGAAGCAACCTAGGGACTAAAGCCTGAGCGAAGCGAGGGTGAGTCGCTAGTATTACATATGGGAGTGTATAAACATGATAGTTTTGGATCTTTTAATCTTAATTGTGAATTAATGATGCGTATTTCTTGTAAATCGTTATCGTTTACTAACATTTTTGTAGTTTCAACTGCACACTTTATGCTAAGTATAAAATATAAGTAGTATGTTATTAATAATGGGCATTTTTTTAACTAAACATCGTCTACTCTTTGCCCTATTCGATGTGAAAGCAGAGCCTCGGCGCCACAACGTCGTCTCCAGACTAGCCAGTCTGTATTATGTTACGCGAAATATGTGACACAAACAACCACTTTCCACTTGAAAATAGAAATTATCTTTTTAGAAATAATAATATTGTTGTATGAGCTCAATTAATGTGGTTGACATATCGCTTCATCCTAATTGTTATCTTAAAAAAGTAAAAAAAAAATCTAACACACAAGAGCCTCACATTCTATACATGTAATAAAATTCTGAGTCCAATAGTCATTGTTATAGATACAGAGGCCGTATCCATAATTTTTAGAATTTTTGTTTGTCCGTCTGTGTCTGTCTAGGAATACATCACGAGAAAACTACTGGACAGATTTTGATCAAATTTGGTATGATGATAGCTAATTATCCGGGTCAACATATAAGATACTTTTTATTGCGGGAAAATATCTCAACTCTGAGAAATCTATACAAAGTGTTAAAACGTAACTAGGGACGAACCCGAGGGGCGCGAGGGTGAATCGCTAGTGTCATTATAACAGCCTAACATCTTAACAAAATCCCAATATTATAAATATGTATGTAAATACATCGGTCTGACTATTATTTACCTTTTCGCACTTACCGATTCTGTACAGGCTTTGAGACATACATACATATATAGATTACATGGGAACTGATAAAGCTACATTTTACCCCAATTTTACACTTACTAAGCGAGCTAAATTGCGGAGAAAAAAAAAAATTAAGAAGAATTTCTAATCTGTTTTCTTTCTTTAGAAGAAATAATAATCTTCTAAGAAAATCCACTTTATACTATTGACGATGAAAAAATTAAATCCTTAAACTTAATTCCAGTTTCCTCTAAACATCCATTATTACTAGTGTTGCCCAAATGCAAGAACAAGACGAGACTTGGCCAGTCTTGGTCTTGGTCTTGCGCCAATACACCTGGTCTTGGTCTTGGTCTTGGTCTTGCGCTCCCAGTCTTGGTCTTGGTCTTGGTCTTGCAGCAAGAGTCTTGCAAGTCTTGCAATTACCTATTAGACTATTGCTATTTACTAAAGTTTACTTTAGATCTTTAGAATTAACATAGCCAAAGCAAAGAACAATCAGATTAATAAATGTCTGAAGATTTGATAAAAAATTTGATAACCGCCACATGGTTATCAACTGAGCTATATGCCGTTTTCCATGGGAGTAACTGTTTCTTAATAAACATTTACGCTTTATAAGCTTACATGTGCTAAAACATAGCGGACCCCGGGCGCCAGAGCGCTGGCTTTGGTCGCGACTGGGATTAACGCTGGGATGATGATGATGATGATGATGTGCTAAAACATGTAAAAAACAAATTATCAAGCCTCCGTGGCGTAGTGGGTGATGAGCCGACTGCGAAGCGTGAGGTCGTGGGTTCGATCCCCACCCAGGATAAATCTTTGTGTGATGAGCACTACGATTTATTCTGTGTCTGGGTGTTATTTGTCTATAATATGTATGTATTTAAAATTATATATGTATGTTTATCAGTTGGGATCAGATGGCCGTGTGTGAGATGTCCCAGGATATTTATTTATTTACAATAAATTGACTGTATTTTAAAGAATCTCTCTAGAAAGAGATTGAACCCTCAACTTATATGAAATTTAATAAAAGAGTTTTACGATTTATCATTTATTTCAATAAAAAAAAAAATACAACACAAATCAAATAACATAACAGTACACAACAGCTTTGTCATTAGGTTCTGTTACTTTATATCAATTCTTTTGACCAAGAATTAATACAAAGTAACCATCTGGCTGACTCATCACTTAACCTATTTCTATGTTTTCTAATTACTAATGATGCTTTAGAAAATAATCTCTCAGCAGGTACTGAAGTTGCAGGTATTGAGAGAAAATCACGGGCCATCTTCGATAAAGTCGGATACTCTGTCTCATGCGTCCTCCACCAATCTAAAATGTCTTCCGAGCTGCCAGCTCTTGGTTTTCTCAGGTACTCCTCCAACTCGTTTATCACTAAGCCTTGAAGACAAGATCCAGATGACGTCGAGGGACAATCATACAGTTTATCAAAGTCTATTACGTCTTCATCTTCATCAGATACCTTATTTTCTTTTCTTGGTAATTCCAGAGACTTGTTCAGTGAGTGTAGACTGTAGTATTCTTCATAAAGTTCATTGAACTTGCGCAGGCTTTCTGTTTTAAGTTGCTTCCCCCATACTGTCAGGTCAAAAATCTGAGCCTTATGCCTTGGGTCTAAAATTAAAGCATTTTGTCTCGAGCTGCTTGGAAAGCCAGAATGAGCCTTTCATCCACTTCAGATCGATTAGGTTTCTCATCTAACTGTTTTACCATGGATTCAATTTTATCGAGCAAGAGATTGAATGATACAATGACTAGCGGTAATGTAACATATTTTTCTCCACCAAGTTTTGTACTTAAAAGTTTAAAGTTTATTAGAAACTTATGTATTTTTTCGAGTATTTGCCATTCACTAGCTGTGATTTGAAAATCATTCAATTCGGTGACAGAACTGCACAATATGTTAATGCCCGCTCTCACTTTTAAACCAAATCCAATCATATCATGTGTGGAATTCCATCTCGTTGTACAGTCAAGAATGGGATTCAGATTTGATGGCACGCCAGCTGCTTCACAAGCAGACTGAAACTTCTTCTTCACTATTTCACTTCTTTTTATTTTACTGGAAATACTGCGCAGCTTTGTTACAGATGTACGCGAATCAGCAATATTTGGTGCATATTCTTCATCTTCTTCATCATCCTCAGTTTCGTCTGCATAGTCTTCATACTGCTGATCTTCCGCGTTAGTGTCAGTCTCACAGTGTAATGCTAAGGTCTTTAATAAATCTTGTACACCAAGGTTTAAAATGTAAGCAAAGCACCGGAAATGTTGATTGTCTGAATCAAAGTGTGGTGGCAGCTGTTTGCCTAGTTCATACATAAATTTGGTATTTGCAGTTGCGTTGTCGACCGTGATACCTTGTATTTTATCAATTATGTCATATTCCAATAAACATTCGTGGAAAATCGTTGCAATATCTTCCCCAGTATGTCGACCGCGTGATGGTATAAAATCAAGAACTACAGATCGATACTTCCATTCGTTGTCTATATAATGCATAGTAACCCCGTAGTAACTCCTACCAGCAATTGACGTCCACCCATCAATAGTAAACGACATTTTAGATGATAATTGTTGAAGTCGTTCCTTGAGATTCAATTGGAGCTCTTCAAATCGCTCTTTGACTTTCCTTCTAAGTGTGGACCTTTTAGGAAACACCATATTCGGGCAAATACGTCGAAAATATACTTGTGTAGCTTCGTCATCGAAAAATGAGAAGGGAAGATATTTTTTCACCACCCAATCAACTGTAGCTATCGTGATGTTATCATTCCTGTTTTCCGACTGAAATAAAACAATAAATCTGTGTTATTATTTAAAACATACTAGGTTTGAGCGTTTAGGAGGAGGAGGTTTGTTGTTGTTAAATTGAGGTTTGTTATATTAAGGTTGCACTGTACTGTAATTTACCAAAATAAAGTACTTAGTTGTTTACAGGGCGATTATGAAAACAAATGAAAATATGAGTGTTTTATAAAAAATATTTAACACGATAATTACATACTTAATATGGTGTTATGTAATTAAATAAATAAATATATTCGGACATCTCACACACGGCCACCTGATCCCAAACTAAGCAGAGCTTGTACTATGGAAATCAGACAACTGATAAACATACATATAAATTCTAAATACATACATATTATAGATAAATAACACCCAGACACAGAATACATCATCGTGCTCATCACACAAAGATTTATCCTGGGTGGGGATCGAACCCACGACCTCTGGCGTAGCAGTCAGGGTCACTAACCACTAGACCACAGGCCCGTCAGTTGTGAGATAAGTAAATTTATTCTTACCTGTCCACTTCTTCCAGCAGTTACGAAAAAGCTTGCGATATCTCCGCTTAATTTTGGTTTAACAGGAAGAAATATTTGTGATTCCTTTTTGTGGAAAGATATTAGATGTTTCCTTAAGCCTGAAGTGTTTCTGTTTTTCATTTTTATTTCAACTTTTTTATGTTGGCACAATTTACACAAGGCAGTTTGGGATTGGGATGCATGAATTATTTCGAAAAACTCCTCAAATTTGCTTTTGTGTCTTTTAGATCTGTAACTCTCATTACTCGGACTAGAACAATTTGAATCTTCGTCCCTCATATTAAATTGTAGACGTGATACGTTTTCCGTAAACAACAAGAATTAGTAAAAACTATTATTACGTTAGACTCGAAGCACAGCTCAATTAAAAATGACTGGAATTAAAATAATTCCTTATTATATAGTACATTTCCTTGCTTTCTACCGCGCGGCCACGGCACGTGCCAACTCTATTAAAAGGATGCCGCCGTAAATCAAACGACGCCGCGTGCGGCGTTCAAACACAGATTAAATACCTACTTGTATAGATGCGTGACATTGTCCAATCACTATTCTTTACATATAAATGAATGTTTTGTCGTACATCTATACTAATATTATAAAGCTGAAAAGTTTGTTTGTATGTTTGATGACAGAAGTTTTAAAATAACTAAATAAATCCTGAACGTCACTATACCTCCAAAGTTACTATTCCTCGTGGACGAAGTCGCGGGCACTGCTAGTAAATACTTACTCTCATCATCTCCCTCAGAGATATTCGGGCTCATAAGCAATACAAAAATCGTATTGCAGGCTTTTTATTTTAAAAGTAGGTAGGTACGCTTTTTATATTATTTTATTAGTTTTGTAGAATTTTTTTACACGTTTCAAGTATGTTTAAAAGTGGCTACAATATTTATCAAACGGGTGATATTTGACCACATTTTTGCTATTTTTTCTTGTAAAAAATTAAGAAATTTAAAAAATATTTTGACTAAATGTACAATAATAGTACCTAAGTATTTAGTTTAAACCCATATAATCAACTAGCAGTCACTCGCGACTTCGTCCCCGTGGCTTATTCGTCCTTGCCGAGTTTCATACAAACTTTTATAAACTATCCCGTTTTTACAACATTTTTTATTACTGCTCGGCTCCTATTGGTCGTAGCGTGATGTTATATAGCCTATGGCCTTCTTCGGTAAGTGGACTAACCAACATAAAAAGAATTTTTCAATTCTGGCCAGTAGTTCCTGAGATTAGCGCGTTCAAACAAACAAACAAACTCTTCAGCTTTATTATTATAGATAAGAAGATATTATACTATATACTTACTAGAATAAATTATTATGACATCTACTACCTATCCTTACCATTATCTAATCATAATACTACTTGCGTGATCAGTATAATGTATGTATTCGTTTCCATTATAAGCACACTGAAACTTATTTATTCTTTGGAACACCTGTGCCCTTAAAACTATACCTAGGTTCTATGGCGGCAATCAATTAGTGTCAAATGTTGTGATTTCGGCGCGGCGGCACCGATTGTTGTATGTGAATTCAAAAGAAGCCGCCGCCACGTGTATCATCCCCATGTACTTCCGAAAAGCGACAAATTTCTTTGAGACGTCAGTACAAAACCTTTGATGCCGCATTATCAAAGTGCCGATGTAAAAACAAAACTATGCATGCACTCTGTTTGATTTTAATGGATATTTTTTTATTCGCTATGTATGCTTATGGTAGGTATTGGTCGTAATGCGAATAGGTCCAGTTTTTCATATTCTTTGATACAGTTTTTTGCGTCTCATAGAATTCCTAAGCGTACCTATACACCGAACTGTTATTCCTAACTACTCCGTGAAATAGCGCTAAGTCCTAGCTGCAAGACGCAAGAGTCTTGCGGGATTAGTCTTGTTCTTGCTCAAGTCTTGCATGGTCAGTCTTGGTCTTGGTCTTGCTAAAAATACGCGGTCTTGTTCTTGGTCTTGGTCTTGCAAAAATGCAAGACCAAGACCAAGACTGCAAGACCAAGACTGAATTTGGGCAACACTAATTATTACACACTCTTTAATTTAAAAACCACTTTGTACTTTATTTAATATTTTTATGATCGAAAATATGACTCGGTATAATAAAGATTAGCGTGACAAGTACCAAATTTCTATCTACAAAATGAGATCGTGTTCAAATCGAAAATTCGAGACGACATTTTACAAAACTAAAAATAGCCCGTTTTACCGTAAATTCGATTTAACCCAGGAATAGATTGTCAATCCTCTGCATACTTCAATGCCTGTACCGTGATTCTCCTATCTATTATGTCCTGGAGTGGCGAATGTCTGCAGTACTTAAGGTCGATAGTTATGATGGTCTAATACTGTTAAAACGTCACACAACGATGAGACTGTTCCAGAGTTTGACCTCACTGAAACCATTTTTTCCATTTAATATCCACCGAATTATCTTGTCATTTCCATCAATCACGATTTCGAAGATCTCTTTTGCAATAGCCATAATTGACTGGGTATTATGTAAAGCTATTTAAACGAGAATTGGCAACTACTCGTATATCTTGAACATTATTAAAGTATCTACGGACATACAATAACAATATTGTAAGGAATTCAAAGTTAATCATGAAATATAGGTATTTGTTACTTGTTAGTTACTTGTTCTTTGTCTGTTGATTTTAATCTTGTATCCCTTATTGAGTACGGTATATATTTCAATAGGATACAGAGTTAAATTTCATTTCAATTCACTAATAGATCGAATGATACAATTTGAAATTCCCATATAAAGCGATGGTTATTTTTTGTGGTTAAGGAGTTATCATACACAAAGCAAACTGGTAGCCTTCGCTCGCGTAAGGTACCTTCGTCGATCAAAAGTAACCTTAATGTTAATCAATGATATAATGTAAGTTATATTTAATTCGAATTTCACTCATATTCGTTGGACCTTTTACACTGTGCAGAAATCACAAACACTTGCACTCACACCCGCTTCGTTTTTTTTTATTGGTTATATTAGTGTCATCAGATACAAAAGTATTTAGAGCCTGTTTTAAAAAACCTGCTGCTATAAGTGACCTGTATTAATTAACCAGTGCGCAGATTTTGTCCACTCAATCTTGTGCATGTATATGCTAACCTGCTGTCACCGTGTCGACTCGCTATCCATTACGTGGAGTGCCGACGTGTCTGAGCTGCACCCGAAGATCGATAGTTATGACGGTTTGATAGCCCGCACTTGAATATACGACCGTGAAGATATTTTCAGTGAATGGACAGTAATAAATCAACATGGGAATTTCAAAGGGGACAATTTTTCCTTTTATAATATAATCTGCAGAGTATAGTTAAATATATAAAACTAGCGACTTACCCTGTCCTCGCTTCGCTCGGATGCGTTTTATTTTTTTTTTTTTTTGAACGGATTTATTTTTATAAATTATAAAATAAAAGTAACTTAAGTTACTTCTTATAAAGTCCCGTTAAAATCGGTCCCGCTGTTTTGGATATTAGCCGGAACAGACAGACAGATAAAAAATTTAAAAACTATATTTCTTTATTAAGTATATTATATATTATAATTTCATATCCATGTAGTAAAAAGTTGTTATTTTGACATTACAAACAGACATTTCAATTTTATTTATCTGTATAGATTGAAGTTTCTATACAGATAAATAAAATGTATATGTGCAAAAGTAACAGTCCAGTATGACATCAGAGTGTTTCTTGCAATGTGTTATAGTCCAAAAATTTTTTTTATAAATTCTACATTTCATTCCCTCTGGATTTATTTTCGAACTAAACTTATGCTATCTAGCTTTTTTTCGTTGAAAATATGCATAAATGATAGCACATATTTAAAATATTTAGATGATGGATATATGTTTATAAGTCACACTCACTTTGAAAACCTTAAAAATAAGAACTCAGAGGAGTAGTAGATGACACTTTCGTTTCACATTTTATTTCTTGGAATTATATTCAGTAATAACTAACAGTATTAGCAGTAAGGAAATAATTAGTTAATTTTCAAAAGATAACATTTTTTTCAGTAGGTATAATTTAGTTAAACGAAGTTATAAAATTTGCTCTCGTAAAACTTGCATTTGAATAGCTTCCATCGTCAATAGTCGTGCCCTGTGAGCATTAAGGGTCATTTAAACAGAGACCTATTTTTAGTTACCTAGATTTTATTTCATATAAAGTAAAGTAAAAAAAACTTCACGTATACTATATAGTAAATGTTGACTTAATCTTGGCTATAAGAAAGCTGCCATTTTCAACATCAAGCATTGCAGGAGCGCACTTGAGTTTTCATAATATGTTTAAGCACTCTTAGTACTCTTACATTTTAAATAATTTCTTATGCCCTTAGATTCTAAGCGTTTCAAAATATATTCAGACAGACTTTACTGTCGACTCTAATAAACTTTGAGTCATGGTAATATTTTATGGGATTTTGATTTATCAGAATAAAGTAATATACTCTCAGGAGACATGGTTAGCCTAAAAATTATGTCTATACTAAAAATAATGTATACGCTCGTTACTCTACTGTTATAAGGAAGAAAAATAAACCGACAAACTTTTTCGCATGTACTATAATAGTTAAAATTGACATAGAGTTAGACATTCACTGAAGCTTCTGTTATTTTCCCTATTCACGATTCGATATAATTTCCTTTGCAAATCCACTCTTCGCGCTTGTCATCCATAACCTTGCACATTCATACGTGGTATTTTTGAAAGGCTTCTCTTACGTATAAGGAGGCTTTACAACTTTTTTGATATACACAAAGAAATGAGATTCTATGAAAAACCTACTTAACGTACGCTAAGAGAGGACTGCTTTTACATAACATATAAATATGTATTTGTTCACAGGTGAGCCTTTTATTATGTGATCTTCATTTCAGTAAGTATTCCACTTTAAAAATATTTTTTTTACTTTTCCCGCATCTCTCGGATTAACATTTGCATTCATGCTGCGTGAATAAATTTAAGATTCCCCGAAAACACGAATCCATAGTATAAAGTTCATTTCGATAATGGTGTACTTTTGTAGCGAGTGAGATTTTGTTTGGTTTATTTATCATCATATTTCGATTTAACTGAAGCTATTTTTTGAAATAAAAATATTATTGTAGCCTTAGAATATACGATATTTTTAAAAAAAAACTAAAATAGAACAAACATCTACAAGCTTAATAAGCTGAAATCGAACCTGCTCAAACGGAAAATACTGGCATACCGCTACTAGTCAACGTCAACCATCACAAAACGTTTACTTTTAGTAAATATTTCAAAGCAGTTGTGTTTATATCACAATGTTTATCGTAAAATATTCTAGTATCATTGTATTTCGTAACCGTATAAATCACTTAAAGGCTCAAGGCAGACAATTACACGTACATTTCTCAGGAACAGCACGAATAATGTATGATATAAAACAACAAGAGAATATGTTATGTTCAGAGGCTATTTTCAAAGACTTTATGTATACTAGCGACTCACCCTCGCTTCGCTTCGAATTCGTCCCTAGACAAAAACAAATCTATCCCACGGGAACCGTACATTTTTCCGGGATGATATATAGCCTATAGCCTTCCTAAGTTAATGGGCTATCTAATGCAAAAAGAATCTTCAAATAGTAGTTCCTGAGATTAGCGCGTTCAACCAACCAAACAAACAAACTCTTCAGCTTTATAATATTAGTAAAATTACACCAAAACCTTCGGTTAATTTTACTGTAAATTCATGATTTAATTTAAACATAAATAAGTGTTAATAAAATCTTGAATTAATGTTATATGCCCGTCTGTATGATCGTCTGTCTGTAACAACGGCTGCGCTAGAATACTAGCATTGCGGGTTCGATTACCGTGTAAGATAAAACCTTAAAAGCTTGTGTATGGTGTGTTGTGGGATTCATAATATAAGGTTTTATGTTACAATATTCTTAAGCAAAATTACTGACTATTTAAAGTGGATTTATAAATAGAAAGGCATACTCATATTTAGCATATGATTTTCATGATAGATAACAGTGCTTTTTATTAACTACATACATATTTACCCATATCTACCCGTATAATAAATAAATGTTCTTAACAAAAAGCTAAAATGATAATGTTAACCTCACTTAATGCCTCAGCATCCGTCTTCATCAATCAGACAAATTATAACTGTGATTAATAATACTATGGCAACCAATGCTTTAATGTACGAATTCGGCTTAGAATTTTCTTTGAGCTAAATTAATGTTCACAGATGTTTTAAGGAATAACACTCAAAATTATAAATAATCAAAAGTTATATTTGTTCTAACGATCAGTCTCCAGTTTGTAGTTTGTCATAATATCTTGGGACATTAACACAGCCTCATCTAGTTCCATGGTAAGCTTCGAGGCTTGTGTTATGGATATCAGATAGTCGATACACTACACATATATAATTTTAAATACACACACATGATAACATGATGACACCCATGACTGGAATACAAACATTCGTGCTAATCATACAAATGAATGCCCCCAGCGGAACTCGAACTCGCGACCGCTGGCACAGCAAGTAGGGTCATTATAAACTGAGCCAAACGTGTCAAAGCAGTCGTTAGGTAAGTTTTTACAACAAGCTACTGAGTGATCCCACGGCAATTACTTGTCAGTCTTAATTTTGTTACTTCTTAACTAAAAAAGATACAGTAACTTCAAAAATCACTTTAAAAGTAATTATTCTACTTTTAGTAGTGATTTTTCCCAACAAACATTACCAATTATTGAAATAAAATCATAAAAATCTGTTCAAATTTTTAGATATCGTGAAACATACAACCGAAATGAGTTCCTTCTTTTTTAACATCGGTTAATAGACTAACTATATATGCAAAACGTGACGTCAATCAAAAGCTATATTGCTGAATGACAGATCGACTAACATATTAACGTATTTATAATAATACTTAAGAATTTTAAATAATAAATTCTCAATCGCCGTGATTTTTTTTTAATAATGTCGTATAATGAAAAAACGTACAGCCGTTTCGGAGATTAGCCGAAACAAACAGACAGACAGACAAAAAATTTAAAAATGGTTGTTTTCCTATAAGTACCGTACCTAATGAAAGTATATAATTCCATGCGCATTTAGTATAAAGCTATTATTTTGATATTACAAACAGACACTTCAAGTTTATTTATCTGTATAGATATGTATATATATAAAAATACATTTATTTATAAGTATAAAAATAAATAAAAATCTTTAACGAATGTCACTTTTTATAACAATTTTATAAACCTGTAGAATTTGTTCAATGTAGACAGACATTTAATTAAGGATATTTTACAAGTTCGGAATCGATTCAATCATTTATTTATTAATCACTTAAATCTCATCAAAAAGTCGAAGTTGTCCAAGATTTAGTTTAATGTTAAACAGCAGTCTGCAATGTCTGCATACTTAAAACGAGTTCTCATATTCAATTAACTTTAATACAAACAAATGTTTTAAGGTTTTTGGCCGGAAATATTAATTAAATATTTGGTTTCCGTTCCACCGTAATGTTCTTATTCAATATTATTTATACATCCTTATTAAACCAAACCCGCAATACTAGGCCCGAACCAAAAAACACGGGCATGCGCTAATTGTCGGATTTGCGTAAAACTTTAAAATCCAGCAGCTGAACTTTCACAATTCAACTTTGGTATTAAATGTGCAAAATTATTAATGGACGAGCTTTTCCGATGTGAACTTTACGAACTTGTTATAAGTGTGAAGACGAGTGTACTTATAAATTGGTTAAATGAAATCCTTGTTTTGACAACTCATTATCGTAGCGTCCCTAATTGGCCCGTTCGTTTGATCGCTTCGGATTCGCTCGCGTTCGGAGATTCGTTCTATTTGTTCGACGGTCGTTTACACAACTGATTGCGTGAGATGAGGTCGCGTTAAGTATTCAAAATATGAACGTGCACAGACTTTACTTAGCCTTTCTTTCTTAGGCTCATGTGTTCAGGTATATACATAAATCTAGCGCTTTTAAATAAACCTAGGATATGTAAATAATAAATATGTTGGGATATTAATATACAGCACTTTTAGTTCCATGGCAAGCTACAAGGCTTGTGTTATGGATACCAGATAGTTGATACAATATAAACATCCATGACAGAGTGCAAACATTCGTGCTCATCACACAAATAAATTGCGGCGGACACCCAACAAGACTCAAACCCGCGAACCCTGGCACAGCAAGGGTCACTACAAACGAAGCCAAACGTGTCGCCAGTACTATGCCTTACAAACGATTCTAAGATAGTAGAGGGTCATTCAAATTTTATTTCTTCACTAACATTTAAGTAACAAATTGAACTAAAAATATAAATTACTAAAATATCGTTTTCACATTTACCCCAATTGTTCTGATATTAGAAATTCGAAATCCCTTTAATACGAAATCTAAACGATAGTCTGAGCCGCGGGCGATACAACCAATCAGTTTGTACCCAAATTAAATCTGTAATTTTGAAAATTGCTATTAAATATACATAATAGCTATTGGTATAAATTCGGACAGACTAACAATGGTTTTGATATATACCCCCAGTGGAAATAATAAATAATAAATATATATAAATATGTAAGTATGTTGGGACATTAACACACAGCACCATCTAGTTCCATGGTAAGCTACGAAGCTTGTGTTATAAATACCAGATAGTTGATACACTACACATATATAACTTTAATATAAACACCCATGACTGGAGTACAAACATTCGTGCACATCACACAAACGAATGCCCCCAGCGGGACTCGAACCCGCGACCGCTAGCACAGTAAGTAGGGTCACTACAAACTGAGCCAAACGTATCGTCAAATAGATACGCGGAGGGAATCATTATTAGGCTAAGACGGCACCTGTTAGTGTTATTTATGTAACGTTTATTTCTTTTATTCAATAAATGATTTTCAATATCAGCCTCTTTGTTTTCTATATTATTTTAGGTACATTTATTGTTATGAATATTATTTATTCTATCTTCTATATATTATTATATCATCCATCTATACATATAATAAAATTCTTACTGAGTCGAATTTGTACATTCAATGTTTTTTTGTAAGTCATTATTATAGATACAGAGGCCGAATATAGGTATATAGTTTTTAGAAATTTTGTTTGTCTGTCTGTCTGGGAACGCATCACGAGAAAACTATTAAGCAAATTTTGATGAAATTTGGTATGATGATAGCTGGTTATCCGGGTCAATATGTAGGATACTTTTTACTGCGGGGAAATATCTCATACAATATACCTATCATAAGTTTGCTTATAAGTTTTTTGTTTTATATGTTTAATGTTATAGGTTTTAGTATTATAAGCAAAACGTAATCTAACAAAACGAAATTTATCTTTTTTTTCCTATAAACTAAAAGTACTATTTTTTTTTTGTTTAAAATTAAAACCAGTGTTCTTAAGATTTGTAGAAGATAATAGCTACCATGAGAGTCTGTATAGTAGAATGATGAATAAGATACCTCTATATCCCAACAAAATGTTCCTCTCTTCCTTGTTGAATATATCTCGTTTGTGCAAAGCAAGCCATGATTTGTGTAATCCAATTTAACTTCGCAATCAGCGGGCACAAATGAACTAACACGAAGGCAAACACAATCGATTATTTAAAACGATTCAATTTTGATGGCCGAATCGTTTCGGTGGAGTCGATTTAATGACTGTTATTCTGGCATCGCACTCGTTGATAAAAATATACTACGGGATTAATTTGATATAAGGTTAAGATTGGTGTGATGAATTCATAAGGGTTTTTTTAGCATTTATATCATGATTTTTTAATTATTAATGCCTGAATATAGTGAGTAGGCTGTACGGCTACAGATCTCGAGGTCGTGGGTTCAAGTTGCAAGTCGCATCCTTGAGTTAGAAAGTTGATGATGTCACATATGTGTAAAGCGCAAGAACATAATAATTTTCAATAGCGAGAATAATTTTTAATTAGACGACACGTTTGGCTCAGTTTGTAGTGACCCTACTTGGTGTGCCAGCGGTCGCGAGTTCGAGTCCCGTTGGGGGCATTCATTTATGTGATAAACACGAATGTTTGTACTCCACCCATGGGTGTTTATGTATTTAAAGTGATATATGTGTAGTGTATCAACTATCTGGTATCCATAACACAGGCCTCGTAGTTACCATGGAACTAGATGGTGTTGTGTCTAAATGTCCCAACACATTTATTTATTTAAGTAGCTAGTAAACAAAACAAAAAGAAAAGCGATTGACAAACAAAATCAGTTGTCTTTCCCTATTCATAGAGGTACAAATGTACAAATATATAGCTACGCCCTGCATTAGAGGTATTTAGAGCGCTTATCCCATATATGTATTTTATTCTTCAAGTACACTAGTAATATCAATGAAGTTGGCCGCAATTACCGAAATTATACATTCGAATTATTAATAAACTACAGATACAGATTTAAGCCAATTATAATTTAAAGGGTATATCGATTATATTCTTAAAATATATGTACATAGGTACATATACTAGGTACTATAATATTTCCTGCACACGGTTTGTCTTCCGTGACCGAAATTGATTAAAATTAATTTATTTAGTACTAGCTTACTTCCCCATACAAACTTTCATCATTTCACCCCCTTAAGGGATGATTTCCGGGATAAAACTATCCTATATCCTTCCCGGGATCTCAAACTATATTCTTACCAAATTTCACAATAATCAGTTCAGTAGTTTCGGAGCCTATTCAATGCAAACAAACAATCAAATCTTTCCTCTTTTTAATATTAGTATAGACGATACACTAAAGGTAATCTGAATAGAGAATATGTGTGTGATTTAAATAAAGGTGAACTATTTTTCTCATAATCTTTATTGCTTTAGAATTAAGCTTGTATCAATATTTTTTAATATAATTTCTTTTTGATTAAGAAAGTAATTATTAAAAAAGTGCAAATATAGGTGGGAAATTCAAAGTAGTTGACACGCACGCCATTGGTCAGACCGAATATGACATTGAAGTATTATCATAACTGAGCGATTAGCGATTATGTCGCTAAGAAGTCGTCATTTTTCTGTCTGTGTGTGTTCATCATATTATACTGTGACGTCACACGAGGCGCGCGAATGGTGGGCGTTTAAAGTATCCGTATTGGTATGATATTTTTAATTTTATTTTACACTAAATTTTAGGTTTTTGAAGCTGGATATTTTTTTTACAATTATAAAAGGATGTTAGCTTATCTCTACAGATAAATAAAATTGGAGTGTCTGTTTGTAATATTAAAATAACCGCTTTTTACTAAATGCATATGGATGTATACACGCTACATATACAAAACAACATTTTTGACAATTTTTGTCTGTCGGTCTGTCTGTCTGTTTGTTCCGGCTAATCTCCGAAACGGCTGGACCGATTTTGACGGGACTCTCACTGGCAGATAGCTGATGTTATGGGGAGTAACTTAATGAGACGCTAGTGTATAATAAATTTAAAAAAAAATTACGCATATTCTCTATTATGATAAAATTCAAAACGTCTTTTAAAATTGCAATGATTTACTGTAAAACGGCTATTAACAATATGAATATTCGATTTTGCTATTTTTATCGGGAAAACCATTAACGAATGTTTTCATACAGAATTACTGTATGTCAATGTAGCGTCGAGTCGCGTCGCGTCGAACAGGCTGGCTCGTAACAACTTCTCTCATTATATCCATGTTATTAATTTTATATACACATACATATATGTCTTTGTAAACAAAATCAGTTTACTTATGCTTATAAGAATGTTGAAGAAATAGGAATATTGCTAGTGTTACAGCGTGAAGAAATAATACTAAATATAATAGTTTTTTAGGTTAATACGCGAATATTTGATATTTTAAATAAAATTTTCTTTTCTGTAAAGATTGCTGTAAAGCATTCGGAACGTCGGAAACTAAAAATCAGGATAAATCCGCGAAACAATCCAAAAAGACTTTATTTAAAATCTATCTATCTATAGTCTATACATAAAATAAAATTCTAACTGTGTCGAATCTGTACATTAAACATTTTTGGAAAATCTTATTGAAATAGTCAATAATATCAATACATAAGCCGAATCTATAGTTTTTAGATTTTTTGTCTGTCTGTGACCGCATCACGAGAAAGCACTGGACAGATTTTTATAAAATTTGGTACAATAATAGCTGGCTATGCGGGTCAATATATAGAATAATTTTACTGTAGAAAAATATTTAATTTCTGAGAAATCTATACTAAACCTTAAAACGTAACTAGGGACGAAACTGAGCGGAGCGAGGGCGAGTCGATAGTACTAAATAAATCATTTATTCACGTACTTTTGTAATAATAGTGTAATTTAAATAATAAATTATGGAACAGAAAAAGCTTCAAAATATAAAATATTAGCTTATTTTCAACCTCTTTATATTCACGACACTGATTAAGACTACCTTGGAGACGCTTGGAATAATGGTAATTAAAAGAGGAAAATTAACTGTTACAATGCAATTATAATAGCCGGCTAGCGCCACATTTCACGTCAGCCACTTAAGTTATTGCGTATAATGCATTGTAATATTGTAGGTACGGTAGTTTAGAATCTAGACAAATTGTATAATTAAAATCTAGTGTACCAGCAAAGTATTAAGATTTTCATGGAAATGTTAACTAAAGGAATTCAGTCTGTGAGAAACCTCTGTTAATGATATGGTACTATTATTTTTTTATTATTTTTTTTTATTTTTTTTTTTATTTTTTTTTTATTTTTTTTACCAGTATTGTTTTTGGAGATTCTATTCGAAATTGTGTTAATCATGGAACCTCGAATTATCTTAATGCTTTCATTTACGTAATTGTTCAAAGTTTTTAGTATAAAGATATCATGTGTATTTTTATTTTTAAACTCATATGTAAAGCTGGCGATAAAAGAAGAAGATACAGAGTGAGTAAGCGAATCGTTACGTTCTCTATCTGAAAAAGAGAAATAAATCATAGTATATAATAATTTATACTAATATTATAAAGAAGCAGAGGTTGTTTGTTTGTTTGAATACGTTAATCTCAGAAACTACTAATTTGATTCGAAAATTTCTTTGTGCATTAGATAACCAATTTATTTAGGAAGGCTATAAGGCTATATATCATATAATATATAGTCTATCTATTCCTTATTAACCGTTAATACGTACCTAGGGACGACCACGTACGAAGCGAAAAGTCGCTAGTGTAAAAAGGAGAAGAAGTAAAAAGAAAAGAAATGTTTCATATAGTTTCTGCAGTAAAAAAGGTACAATAAAACGATATATATAATAAAAAATAATTAAAGGTTAAAACTATTAGAAGTAGAGTAAAACGAAATAACGCTTTAATATAAACCGTTGTGTCTGTTTGTAGAAATATTTATATCTGTACATAAATTAAGAATTTCCTCCCTTTGAAGTTATATAAAGTAACTCAACGGTGAAGTGACCAAGTGCTTTGTTCTTAGCACAGTTGAAACGGATGCGTGTCATAACGAATTAACTGTAAAGACGTGACCATAAGATGGAATATTACAGCGTACATCCGTTCATAATACTCTCTAAACTAGTTATCATCTGACTTCTAACAAAGATTTTCTTAGGGTTTATATTTAAGAACCTAATAATTTAGACTTAAATAAAAATGTCTAGGTTTCATAGTAAATGCTCGTAACGTACCCAATATTATTTTAACTTAGTATCGACTCTTAATAAATGCATACGCATTTGCTTCGTAGATCGAACTAACATATAATAAGGACCAGCATTATTTAAATTAAATATAAAATATACTCAGACGGCATAACAAAAATACCAAAATTATTTTATCTTCATTCGTTAAAAATAAAACATTTAATTTCATAGCAAGCACATGTAAAACATAAAAAGGAAAGTGGCTTCTCCGTACATGCGTCATGTTGTTGGACGTGCTTAAAAGTCAAAGTTTAATTATGAAGCAAAGTATGTACGATGCTTTAGAAGAATTCGTTTAACGAGATAATATCACTAATTATTCAATTTAAACAGCCATATTAAATGGCCTGTGTTAATTAAATTTTCACTTTGTAACTATAACAAGCAAACGATTACATACGCTAGATATTTCTCCTGGCTACAAATAGCTAGTTGTTGAGTATCATTACCCAATATGCATTATTTTCATGGCTAACTGCCTCAGTTGTGTAGTGGTTAGCATGCATGGCTGCATATCCGGAGGACCTGGGTTCGAGTCGAGTTGAGCCAAGTTTAGTTATTAAGTCTTTTTATTAATTAAGTCTCAGTAACAGCCCGTAATTGGTAAGTTGGTCCCGTTGGTCCTGCGCCTGATCTCTCACGGGTCATGTCAAATTATACATCGTCCCATCGATATTTGAGAATGAAAGAAATAGTACTTTTGTGCACTATAATATCTAATGCGCAGTTGGCTAGTCTCAGTAAGACTGGCCGCCGTGGCCAAAATTGATCAGTTCTCATATTGATGGGGAACTAAATTATGTACTTGTTCGTGTGCTATCTCTAACTTACCTGTAAGGAATATAGGGAAAATTTTATTTCAAGTTATAAGATACATATATTGAAATTCTCACCAATGTTATATTGTTTGCAAAATTTACAAGTCTTAATGAAGCTGATTGTCAGAGAACTGATTACTTTTGCCTCATCACACAATTTTATCTTCCAAAACCTTAATTTGCAATAAAACTGATACAATTACAGGAAACGATAATAAAAAGTTCAGGTAATGAGAACGTATCATTTGGAAAGTTGTTAAAATTTAAAAGTTTTCGTTACAAATTAATATAACAGTAAAAAGTTATTTGTCGTGTCAATTCTTAGCCAAGTCGTTTGAACTGCAGATATAAAAATAATCATTATTTTTTACCGTACACGGACTACTAATTCACGTACGAATAAATCAGTTATATTTGTATTTTTGATAAAATATTTATCGAAGTCTTATATTATTTTGTTTCGAAACTCATTCAACCCCCGACATAATAAGAAGTGTTATAGGTTTAACGTGTGTATCTGTGTGTCAGTCTGTGGGATCGTAGCGCCTAAATGAATGAACCGATTTTAATTTAGTATGTTTTTGTTTGATAAGTGACTTAATCGAGAGTGTTGTTAGTCATAAATTAAGATAATCCATCCAGCCGTTTGCAGGCTATCAGCTTTTCTAGACGGAAAAAGGATATGAACTACTTCCACAGATTGAATCCATTCGAAATTTGGTATCCCGTTACTTCAATCACATTGCAACAGGATGGCATCCTTGGCCTGATGCTGCAGCGTCACTTGGAATCTACAAGATACTCAACTGCTTACTAAAATACTGCAGAGATTGTGTTAAGGCTCATTGAAATGGCCTCAATGAATAGATTGTTGTGGTGGTTTTTTTTTTTTAATTTTTAATTTCTTGCTAGCTATGCTAGTGTTATCTATTTTAAATAAAACCTATTTTTGTTGTAAATGTAAATTTTAGGAATAATAAAGAAATATTGTAAATAAAGTCCTTAAATTATAACAAGAGCATTATCGCCATGACGTCATTTCCGAGATACTTTTTTAATATTTTCGTCATTGTATATTTGACCCTATTTTGACCTAGATAGCCTAAAGTTTGTAAAGTATTTAGGCCAAGAGGAAGCCGTATTGTGATGAACTGACGACAGTAAGAATAGTTTGATATAACAAAACGTAAGATTTTTCCTTAAAAGCAATTTTTCAAATAGGGACTGAAAATTGAAACTACTTCATAAATAACGAAATGTTGTAAAGATTTCATTCAAGGCGGAAATAAATTATATACTAGCTTTTTATAAAAATATTACAATATTAACATGGACATGTATAATATTCGATGATAGATGTAATTTCTTTTTTAATTCGCATTTTGCAAGTTTTATTCTATTCGGGGACAATAACTACCTCAAATCCATTCCCATATTTATGCACATCCTGCTTATAGGCCTGTTTTACAGGGTTGATATAGTTATATATTTCAAAAATATTAAAAAAGAAATGTTTGGATTAGCCCTTACTGTGTGTATCATAATAATCCCAAATTAAGTTTAGCCCTTTTTTAATGTCCCACTACTGGGCACGGGCTTCCCTTCAAAACCAGGGGGATCAGGCCATAGTGTACCTCGCTGGCCAAGTGCGGGTTGGCGGACTTCACATGTCTTTTGAAAACTTGCGATGTTGTCAGACATGTAGGTTTCTTCACGATGGTTTTCTTTACCGTAGGACAAGTGGTAATCACGTTGTAAATGATTGGAATGAATGGAATGATCGCACATGAAAGTATTAGAGGTGCGGGACTCTAGATTTTGGTTGACCCGCTTCACTCGGTATTTCCAAACGAGCACGTTACTCAATGGAATACCACTAAATGCGTTGTCACTGCAAAAGGAAATATTAATTTTTTTAATTGGTAAAATAAAAAAAAAACTAAATTGGCCAATGGAGCAATCCTAGAATTACTTATTTATATATTTTTTTAAAACGGTACCTTTTTCTCTTCTTTTGTCAACTGGTCTTTTTTTAAGGATTCCATACCCGAAGGGTGCCAACAGAAGCCTATTACTAAGCTTCCGCTGTCCGTCCGTCCGTCCGTCTGTCTGTCGGAGGGCTGTATCTCATGAACCGTTATAGGTAGAGAGTTGAATTTTTCACAGAGTATGTATTTCTATTACTGTTATAACAAATAAAAAAATTGAAAATACAAGAAACATTTTATTAACATTCTAATCGATCATCAAAGTTAATATATTACATACACATATATAGTAAGTCATATTAATACTTTCTTAGATTTACACGAATATTTGACATTTTAAATAAAAGTCTCTCCGGTGACCATGATTGCTGTAAAGCATTCGAAACGTCGAGGACCAAAAATCAAAATAAATCCGCGAAAAAATCCAAAAAGATAGTTTTATTTAAAAAGCCATATTAATAAAAAGTACATGTACGATACATATATTAATACATGCGAATTCGACTCGCACTTGACCGATGTTATTTTTGTTTAGCAGCTATTGACGAACTTTAGTGTTATCAATAACAAAAAGAAACAATTATTTTTTTACACATTTAGTAAGATTTAATAATAATTATAGTAAAATATTTGTCACAGGGCGACTAGTCTATATATTAATAGTTAATACGTGAAGCAAAAACTTTGTACTCGTACTCCTTTTTACCAAAATTGCGCGGACAGAGGAGTATGAAATTTCCCACACTTATAATTTATATAGAGGAGTGGAAAATGCCAACATTATATTAAAATTATGCATAAAAAATACAAAACATTACACACACTACCATGTATTTGACACACACACGCATATATACTCTTTTGTTTATTGTTAAAGTCTGTGGTCAAATTGAGAATAGATTAATATTGTAATATACACAAGACAATAAATATATAACTTAATGAATTATGGTTGATTTTCAACCACGCGGCGATCACTATTAATCTATACTAATATTATAAAGCTGAAGAGTTTGTTTGTTTGGTTGAACTCGCTAATCTCAGAAACTACTAATACGATTTGAAAAATTCTTTTTGCATTAGATAGCTCGTTAACTGAGGAAAGCTATAGGCTATATATCATCCCGGAAAAATGCACGGTTCCCGTGGGATAGATTTGTTTTTGTCTAGGGACGAACCCGAAGCGAAGCGAGGGTGAGACGCTAGTATTTAATATGCGTTACATATAGTAGATTGAGTTGTAAAAATAATAATATAGGTTCCAATATTACGTTAAGTTGATTACATTGTGACCTCATTTTAATTCCCTAAGGATCTTGGCAACATTTAATTTTAGGTGCAGATAGTATGACGTCACGTAATCCCTACTCTACTCTACACCAGGTTAATTGCAAATGAAAATGTACTTTATTATGTATTTAATAAGGTCTAATTATATATTAGCAGCGCACATTCAAGTAAATTGCTGTAATAATTTTGTGTTAGGATTAATTGTAGATTAAACCAGTAGATGATATTCTATTTTCACTTATATCATATAAACTATCTTGAAAGTTGGTTATATTTTTATCTTTTCTCATATTTCAATACAAAAGTTTGTCAGATTGTTAGTTATCGCAAAGTTTTTACTTTCTAGCTGACTAGTTTTTACCCGCGGCTTCGCTCGTATGGTAAGTGGGGTGGGGATCAAATCGTCCTTAGAATGCATTTTATGTCCTTGCCATATTTAGACATGAAAAGGTAACAGACAGAATTATTTTCACGTATCGATCAAAAAAATACTAGATACACAATCAGCAACAAAAAATGTCCTCGCCGAATGAACGCCCATTGGAATATTTTAAGCATTTTAAGCAAAACAACTTTAACCATTGCATTTAAGGTTCAATTTGCATTGTTTTATACAATTGGTGACAGTTTTTAAAGACATTTTGCATGGGATTATGTATTTAGTACTTTTTGATCGATACTTTTACATTTTATAATATTAGTATGGATAACTTTATTTAATTGTCCTCGACAATTGACAACCTTTATTCATCACCTTATACCTATATAAATCTAACTATATGGAGTTTAACTGCTAACGAATTCCTGTATTCTAATAACCTTTAATTTTGAACCCAAACTTTCGACGGGACTCTTACAAGTTTATACAAGAAACAAATGAAAAAAAAAACAGTCATGAGGACTGCCGATAGAAGTGAAAACTTAAAACTATAAACTTTTTGATCTTAAATTAAAATTTGTAAATTAGAACTATTTACATTTATCTGGTTTTGACATCTATCGGCACTCTGAGTGTTAGCGTTAACACGTCACGTGACCATGTCGATGACGATTTAAATGAATTTATTCCCCATTCTCCCCACCTGCCCATAGAAGTTATAACTTCAATAAAAACCTAATATAATTTATTTTTCCCGCTTAAATTGTTCATCCAAAATTCAAGGAAAGGCTAAATTACGTGAATTTCCAAAGTAATTAATCCATTCGCTAATTGACAGAATATCCGATTTAGGGATAGGCTTGATTTCACCCTTTTTAAGAAAATTTCATTTTACATTTAGTACATCTCTTAAACAAACATAAACTTTTAACCTTTGATTTTGTTTTGCTTCGTTAGCCATTTAACTCCTAATAAAATCTCAATAAAGCTTAATTTTATGAAGCGTGAACGCTAATTGGACAGATAACAATTAATAGCTAAGTTAATAACGTAGAAAAGTTGTAAAACGAGAGCAAACTTTGTGAAATTCAAACATTTATGGAAACTTATTAAATTATTAATATCTAATAAATAACAAAAAATGTCGATAAAGTAAAAAAAATGATAACGTAACAAATAAGTAATCTATATATATAATAAAATTCAGTGTGAAATTTGTATATTAAATATTTTTTGGAAAATCTTATTGAAATAGTCATTACTATCAATACATTTTTACAATACATATTGGTATGATGATAGCTGGTTATTCGGATCAACATTTAGAAAACTTTTTACTGCAGGAAAATATCTCATCTCTGAGAACTCTATGCTAATCTTAAAACGTAGAGATCAATAACCCTGAGTGGAGCGAGGGTAAGTAGCTAGTAAAAAAATATAGTCACAAAAATCAAAAAAGCTCGCTTTTGCTAGTCTGTATTGTTTAAGCTCATGAAAATGTATCAAATGACTTCAAACTCGAAGAATTTACTAGAAGCTATTACAGAGCAGTCTCATCATTAGACCAGTTCGATCGGTTTCAAATTAATGTAATGTAATACGGATTTGCCAAACTTACAAACTTTCTATCCAACAGGGCTATTTAGTAAGTAGTTTAATTAAAAGTCCAAGACTTCATTACGTTTTACAAGTGAAATTAATAAAAACATGTAAATTTGCAATATCTACAAAATGTGTATAATTGATGTCTCACTGTAATAAAAATATTGTACAATAGGAATCTTACCTATATAACAGGCAAATTATAAAGTTTTGATACTCCAATATATTGTAGTAATAGAGAATAATATAAAAAAAACATCCAGATATATAAAGAAAAAATATAAAGAAAAATCCACAAACTTTAGTAAAACCTTATAGTGAAACCTGACATTAACGGTTTTTCCACATTCTGGATGTTTTTAATAAGAACACTAAATTCATAATTAAAGCGCTCTGTTAATTACTATAAAATACTAGTGTTTGTTTAGTGGTCGAAATTTGACTATAATAATAATTATATTAAAAAAAAATAATGTTTCCAATTTCTTTATATTGATATCTACTGAAGTTTGTCAATACCTACTAAACAAAAAAAAAACGGTTAACGTCTAACTTACTATTATAAAAAGGCAGATTTTGTTTATTTGTTTGTGCTAATCTCCGGAATTATTAATCCGATTTCAAAAATTCTTTCTGCGTTAGAAAACTCGTTTATTGAGGAAACTATAGGCTATATTATATAGTCTATCTATTTCATCCTAACCGCTAAAACGTACCTAGGGATGAACCCGAGTTAAGTGAGGGTGAGACGCTAGTCATTATATTTAAAAATGAATGTTTCCAATTTCTTTTTATTCATAATACTAAAGTTTGTCAAAACTAAACAAACTAAACAAAAACAAAAAAATAAAATAAAAAAAAGGTTGAAAAACAAAGTAGAAAAAGGTATAATTTTGTCTATGCCTATTTGTATGTATATTGTACATATTACAAGAAGACGTAATGAAAAACCTTATATCATAATAACTGTTTTCTTGTCTCGTCTCATTTTACCCATTAAGGTTATAATTTCGAGTGTAAAAAGAATAAAACTTGATTTTACCACAATACTTAAGTGGTTCGATGACCTTTAACTAAGTAAAAAATGATTACCATTTGCCGCGCATATGTCTCAACTCTACGACTTACGACAATTTACATGTATTTTAGTTCGAGATGGGTCTCGGAAACTATGAAAATATAACTTTTTTCTTTTAATAATGAATAAATATTTCTAATGTAAGATTTATCAAAGATTTATTAATACTTCATGACATTATATTTATTTTGTTTCGTTTAGACGTATTTAGTAGATATGTTATGTTACATACATATGTACTTAATCTACTTTTTTACAAATTATAAGGCAGTGGTATCCCAGTGGTAACGCGCTCACTTGGGAAACCGAGTGAAGCGGGTTCAAATCCCGGGTCTTGTACCTCTGATATTTTCTCTAACCTCTCTGATATGTCCTCTTAGTATAAGGGTAAATTTACCCCAATACTTTCTTATAGTGGTGAAGGTTCAAAAAATCCTCAATTTCATAGAAAATAAAATGAAAATAGGTCATGATATTAAATACGTGTTTATTTTTTTGAAGTGTTTTATAAACACTTTTTTCGTGATTATTTCCGTCGGTATGATTTCCGGTGCTTACATTAACAATATTTAACCGACATCAAATAGAGAGGTTCACTTATTTATCTATACAAATATATAAAATTGAAGGGTCTCTTTGTAATGTCAAAATAACAGCTTTATACTAAATGCATATGGAATTATATAAGGTACTTATGATAAAATCACAATTTTTAAAATTTTTGTCTGTCTGCCTGTCTGTTTGTTTGTTCCGGCTAATCTCCGAAACTGCTGATCTAATTTTAACGGGACTTTCACTGGCAGATAGCTGATAATGTAAGGAGTAAGTTAGGCTACTTTTATTTTAGAAAAAGAATTATGGTTTCGCTCAAAAAAATTAAAACCTACCTAGGGACGCACCCGAGCGAAGCGAAAGTAAGTCGCTAGTAAAAAATATAATTCAAGAAAGTGAAGGACTTTGTAGAGGCTATAAATTTAAATACAAGTTAGGTTAATTTATTAGCGCTATAACTGTACGAATTAAAATTGTAAATAAATAAATTTCTAAAAAAATAATATTATTTCCTTTGTGTAGTGAATGTATGTTTCGTATCATTAATTTCTCATATTACATAATTAACCTTTCATGTTAAAAATGCAGTTATTTATAATTTCATCCGCGTTTCTTTATTACAAAAGCTCTATATTACCATAACCAATTCAAATGCTAAAAAGCTATTAAAGCTTACTAGAATACGGACGGTATTAATCACGCTCGTTAGTACACAATGTGGGCAAAACGTTAGGAAAGGCGTTACAAATTTTTTAGAATTAAATGTAATATTAATGTTTATTACATTACAAATTTGAATAAATCACATCGAGTACAATGTGTACGCTTGTAAACGCATTAAATTGCTTACATAATTTTTCTTAACTTGTTTATTATCTAGCATTACGACACTGGCGTGAGTAGAAATTTGTATGACACGTTGTTGGTGTAGTAACTTTTATTTTATTTAAGTTATCGCCTTGAATTATACACTGGTTGTATTATACCATACTAGCGGCTCACCCTCGCTTCGCTCGGGTTCTCCTCTAGAAAAACAGAAAAAAAACTATCCCACGGGAACCGTACATTTTTCCGAGATTAAAAGTAGCCTATGTGTTATTCTGATGTATGAGCTATATTATTGTAAAGTTTCATTAAAATCCATTCAGTAGTTTTTGCGTGAAAGAGTAACAAACATCCAGACATCCATACATCCTCACAAACTTTCGCATTTAGAATATTAGTAGGATTAAACCGTATTTTATGTTAAATTTGATTGAAAATAGTAAAAAATAATATTGTATATTTTGACTGTTAGGAAATTAATATAGCCACAAAAACAAGGGGAAAAAAATGGGAAGCTGAAAAGTAAGAACGTTGTGTACATAAGTTTTACAATTTACTGTTATACTTACAACGTGATGGTAAACAATATATATTTTGACCCTATTAGTGAGCTTTAAGCTCACACTTGATTTACTGAGGCTTATTATAATGAAATGTACACATTGTAGATGTAAATACTGAAATTCATCATATTAAATAGTTCTCACAAAATTTAAATTACATCCATTTAACGACTTTTAAATAAAACTAGAAGAAGCGAAAGACTCACACGGTGTATTACTAAAACATAAATACAACTCTATTTACATATGAACATAATAAAATATATTTATACTAGTTTAAGCGTTCTGCCCCTTGGGTTTTATTTTGAAATATTACTCGTCCGTAGCCTAAGGCTCAACGGCAGCATAGCAGCTGTGAACGCTCTGGTTTATGATTTAATTCTTTATTTCCGTTCTTATCAAGCTTTTAAAATTACTGTAATTAAACTCATTCGTTACTGAGTTACGGTAGAAAGGTTTATTTTAATAATATACAACATCATGGAATTTTGTGAATACCTACATCGTTAATTAATGTACATATATTTTTTTAAATTTTTACATAAAAAATATATAACCCCAAAGGAGGTTTGAAGTTAAATCTGATTAACCATTACAAAAACATCGACTTATATAGAAGCCCTAGAAAATGTAAGTCTAGAATGTACTATTTAGTATTAAAGTTGTTAAAAAATAGAGTTATCAAACGTTAAACTATACAAAACAAGAAACTATTGGGATATAAAAAATCCACATACCGTTAATTAAAAACAGTTTTGAATCCACTTTCGAAAACCACAATTCGACGAGCATTTATTTTGAATCTGGAGATTCTGAAAATCAGAATAAGCCTTAAACCCCAATAACCCCTTCAAAGCGTGTGGTGGAAACGAATGTACAGTGTAAATCTTTTAAAGGTTTTAATTACGATAAGTGAGGGCCCTCGCCTCGGGCTTTCCGACATCAATCTGTTTAATGTGGAGAGATACCTGTTGGAAACAAAACGAAGCAAAACATTTTTCCACGTCATTCATCACGTTCACGGCCGAAATCTGTGGAAGCGTTTGCTTTCTATCTAGCATATCCAGAACTTGTGTTTAAATTGAACGGCACAATCGAGAGATTTCTTTCTTTTACGAATTTCTCAGATCTACAGCATGTATAGAATTTTCAAACAGAGCCCGCATGTAGTTGGCTAAAATGGTTGGTTGGTTTTTTAAAAAATGTATTGTATTAATATGTATTGGTTGGTTTGTAAAATAATATTTATAATAATAACAGCTAGAATTAAATAAATAATATTGCTATATTTAATTGTTATTTCTACTTATTAAAAAAATCCAAATGTTTGCAATTAAATCAACAAATATTGTAAAGTACTTTGGTGCCATTTTTGAATTTTTGATTTTTTTTGTGAAATTGTGTATATGCACTATCTATAACAAGTGTATGACGCCTTTGAGACGTCTAAAACCTTAGTCTCTCCCGTGACCATGATTGCTGTTAAGCATACGAAACGTCGAGAACCAAAAATCAAAATAAATCTGCGAAACTATCCGAAAAAATAGTTTTATTTAAAACTAGCAGTTCACCCTCGCTTCGTTCGTTTTCGCCTCTAGAAAGACATATAATCGTACATTTTTCCGGGATAAAAAGCCTATTTGTTATTTCAGACTATAATCTATCTCTGTGCCAAATTTCATCCAGATCCGTTCAGCCGTTCTGGCGTGAAAGAGTAACAAACATCCATACATACTCACAAACTTTCACATTTATAATATTAAGTATGGATGATTAAAATTGCTTTAAACGTGTATTATATATTGCACAAAAATTGGATAAAAGAATATAGGCGACGCGAATATAACCTCGTAAAGGGTAATGAAGATGAGGAAGCGGCTTCGTACATTTAGGATCGCTAATTGCGTTTTCCGACGGCACTTTATGCAAGCTTATGATTAAAGAGGCGGCATGTCGCAACGAAGGTGCATCTAAAAATAAATTTAAAAAGTGAATATTTAAATAGGGCGGTCAATGCGCCCTCACGCTCTCAAGACAGCACGGCGAATTTAAGTAGTGTCTCAAACCACTCCACCGCTTTCAAATTAGCCGGACTTTTTGAAATGGCTGGTTAAATTTTAAATTAGATTAAGCCCCAGGCTGGTCGTGACGCCGCAAAGAATATGAGTGATGACTTGGGTACTCGGCCAGTGTAACATGACCTGTAGTGCCTTATTGTTTGGTCGGCGAGCGGTTTATTGTATGGACCACAATTATGGAATTAAAGCAATCTCTAGGTTCCTGTTGATATAATTGAGTCTTTATGTGAATGTACTGAGGTGCCGTTACGCATAGTGATGCAATTGTAACGGCATTCCGCGACGCATTTCCTGGTTACGATTCCCAGGTACCATAGGAATGCTTTACATCCGCTGTTTTACCAGATGCTATGTTATATATGTTACATAATTCAATTTCTTTCTGGGAAGATACTTGTAATTAGATTTTGTTAAGATCATCAGAAAACCTTAAGTATGTTTTGAAATCTTCATAAGTGTTGTAAAAGCTAAGGTTTATATTATGACATTGAACCGCTGAAGTTCGTAGGTTCAATATTTGCATGAAGCATATTATGTGTCCTTTGACTTCATCTATTTCATACTAACGACATTTCTTTTTTTTTGTACTAGCGACCCGCCTTCGATTCATAAAAATTGTTTTAAAGGTGTTTAAAATTAATAATAAACATATTATAAGGTCAATCCGAGGTAGCTATTAAAAATTCCATACTGGACACCATTCGTATCGCTGAACAGATTTCGATAAAATTTAGCAAGAACATAAATTGTGTCCTCAGTACTCAGACTACCTTTACTACGCGTGTGAAGTCACGTGCAGAAACTAGTATCTAACAAGATTTCAAATTATAATATATACTTCAACGTTCAACTCCTATCATACTATGACCGCAATCATGGGAACACCGATTACACATTGATACATTGTTATAAAACCTTATTAGTTGTGGGACAGCTCCCTATCTCCTTTCCTCAGCAGTCGTTTAATTCGACCATTAACTGGCCCGTATACCAGATTACATACATCCGTCGGTGGCCTTATGAAGAGTAACTAATACCAATTACGCGATAGAGACGTTTAAAAGGGGACAGCCTTTTACTTAAAGTGAAACAGCGTTATAAAAAATTTATGACGGGTTTTATTTGCTTTGATAGTAATTTCTTTCACATGCAAATCATTTTGTGTTAAATTAAACTAAGGATTGAGTTATTAAGGTTATTTTTATGTTTAAGACGACTAAAATATTGATTTTCATTTTAATTTCACTTTTCATGGTGCGATTAAATACCATGCGTTTTATATAAAAGGAAACGAGATCGTGATTGACTAAAATTCACAGTGCGAGAAAGACATACATACGTCCGTCTGATAGTGCCTTAGATGTACTGCAATAATGATAGATTAAGTAACAAGATTTTTATTATTTTTTTCTATACATACTTAGAATAAAATTTTAACTGAATCGGATCTGTACATTAAATACTTTTTGGAAAATCTTATTAAAATAGTCGTTATTATCGATACAGAGGTCGAATCTAAAGTATTTAGAATTTTTGTCTGTCTGTCTGTCTGTGACCGCATCACGAAAAAACCACTGGATAGATTTTGATGAAATTTGGTGTGAGTATAACTGGTTCTCCAGGTCGACATATAGTTACGATACTTTTTATTGTGGGAAAATATCTTATATCTGAGAAATATTATATATAAATTTATAAAATCTAAGGGGCCGTTCAAGTATTACGTAAGCACTATGGGGGGTGGGGGGGGGGGGGGTCTTTGTTTTGCTTATTTTGAATGACATGGGGGGTAGGGGAGTCTAGATCATGATTACGTCATCGGTAGTTATTTACTTTTTTACACGAATGGCAACCCTCACATTGTCTATGCTTGAAAACGAAACGCATTTTCGGGGATTCCCGCACGCATACGTTTAGGCACTCGCTTTAAAACCGATTCGGGGAATTACCGCGCGCTGTTCACTTGTCTAAATTTCTTCTCGTCAGTGTATTGTTTTGTTTGGATACTATAGCGAGTAGACGCAACTTAACATTTGTGTTACCGTTGATTCCATTAGCCAAAGTTTAACGTTTAATTAAATAAGATGTCGTTTCAAATAGACAAATCCAAGTTATACCAAAAATTGTTTGAAAGTTTTAAAAAATCTCATAAAAGTACGAAAGTACAAAATGTACAAAAGTTAGTTAACGAAGTGTGGCGAAATTATAAATTACAAGCAAAGTCCGTCTTTATCATGCTTCCGTCAAGTCACTAAATCGTCCCATCGAGAAGATCCATATAAAAGTAAACACCCACACTGATAGGAAAGTTAGACCTGTAAGAGTCGCTGCTCGTCGTGCTAATGAACTGATGTGCATTATTCAAAATTTAGAGCACCATGATGTTGAATGGCTCGATGAGAACGACGTAGACATTCCAAAATCGGATGAAAGTGAGCAGATTCACAACACTGAACAGCAATCCAAGCAATCCAATGTCATCGAAAACTTAGAATCATGAATTCGGGTTTCATGGACTGAAGACTGTTAATTTGAATTTAATATGTGTACCAAAAATTTAAAATAAGTTTGTTATGTTCGTAAGATTATAATATTTTTGTCCCTTACTCTATGTTGAATACTGCATCAGTAAAATCTAATCTCTATCCTAAATCTATTTTCTTATTTTTAAAATTATACCATTATAATTATAATATATAAAAAATACATTTTTATCTGAAAAATGTTTACGTAAGCATGGGGGGAGGGGGTAAAAGCTTTGCTTACTTTTGCTGACAAGGGGGATGGGGGGGTAAATAATTGTAATAAATCTGCTTACGTAATATTTGAACGGCCCCTAATACAGTTATATTTTATTACAAAAGTTAAAGATAACTTTAAAACTACAATACATTTAATTAAAACAACTTAAAACTATGATAAAAATTAGACTCAAATAACACACACACACAAATTACATTCAGAACAGCTAATTCAAACTAAAGTACCAGGGGTGCATAACAAAACAAGAGTAAACATCACTTAGCTTAGTTAATCAAGGCGTTGCTAATCCAAAGGTCTATTTGTCCGGGTCGCCGCGACATTATTCTCGTGTCCGGCTTTGATCCCGGGATGGCTGGGATTGACCGGGATTTATCCGGGATTGAGAACTTTAGTGTCTGATGGTTGCAAAAATGGCTATTACTTTTATCATGACATACCCCTTGTCATATATTATTTCTAATAAAAGGAAACATTAGTTTTTAATTACCCGACATACATATGTAATTATATTAGATATTAAGTCAATTATACAGTTAAAAAACAAATTATTAAATATAATAACAACATGTACAGTATAAAAAATATTGAAAAATGCCGTGTTCCGTCAACCTCAAAAGGGGAAGCACGCTTGATAAATTTTTAAACTGAATTTAGATTGAAAAAATTCAAAAGCCACGATACAAGTTAATTTTAAATGCAGAAATCTATTTAAGTCAGTCCAATAATCCAACGAAATTCCCTACATCTAAATAACAAAGATAGTTCCGAATACACCACAAGGGATATGAATGTTCAGATATATGGATAGTTAAAATAGTATTATAACATGACCCTTGTTAAATTTGTTAACTCTGGAATTATTTGATTAACTTTCCTTTATCAACTGACCGTATCCCGAAACGTCTCTCCCGGGATTTTTCTAATCTCCAACAGGTGACTCAGTGTTGCCTCATTTGTTTGCGGTGATTGCGTGCAATCAACATGCAGATGGCAACACCAATTTCACAGATAATTAACTGCGAATGACTTGTGAATTTAATGGTCGTTTCCAGGAATTTTTAGTAAACAAGGGCTTTTAGGTTGCGTGTTCGCTTAAATAATACCAACTAAAATAACATTAACGGGTTGAAAATGATTCATGCTAATCTATGCATGATAAAGTTGAACAGCTAACCGAAAAAACGTTTTTCTATACTAATATTATAGCTGAAGAGTTTGTTTGTTTGTTTGTTTGGTTGAACGCGCTAATCTCAGAAACTACTAATCCGATTTGAAAAATCCTTTTTGCATTAGATAGTCCGTTAACTGAGGAAGGCTATAGGCTATATATCATCCTGGAAAGATGTACGGTTCCCGTGGGATAGATTTGTTTTTGTCTAGCGACGAACCCGAAGCAAAGCGAGGGTGAGTCGGTAGTTAAAGTATAAAATATTCGGATGGCTTGAAAACGGGATAGCAGAATGTGAAAGTACTTGTGAATTGAGTTTTTTTTCAGACTTGATTTATGTTAATGGCTAATTTTTGTGAGATTAAAATTTAATGTACCCATCAAACCACTATTATAAATATGATTTTTTTTATGTATGTGTATATTTGTTAGACCTTCACGCTGTAACAGCTGGACGGACTTGCATGGCATTTATTAAACAGATAGACCTGGAGTAAAACAAAGGCTACTGTTAGGCACCGGTGTAGCGAGCGTAAGTCGCTTGTCGTTAAATAAAACAGAATGATATATCCACAATTGATTATATATAGTGGTTTAAAAAATAGGTGTAATGGCCGTATATAAGTAGATATAATTATATAAATATTTAATAACAGAATAATCTGATGGTTTGCTTAGTTATTAAAAGACATATTTTGTATTATTTATTTGAAACTCAAAATACACTTATTTGAAATTAACACTTTTAATCATCAATTTTTATGTACAAAATTTAAGCGTTGAAATCAATAACGTCCTAAATAAACAATATTTAACACTAACAAAATTGTTTAACACTAGTAGCTCATTCGCCTCTAGAAAAACAAAAAAAAATGTATCCCACAGGAACCGTACATTTTAATATAAAAAATAGCCTATATGTTAGTCTGATGTATGAACTATATTATTGTAAAATTCCATTATAATCCATTCAGTAGTTTTTGAGTGAAAGAGTAACAAACAATGTATGGAACATTTACATCCAGACATCCATACATACTCACAAACTTAATAATGTAATGTAACGGTACCAACCAAATCTATTTTTAAGAAATTGAGCAATAAGTATACCAACATTATATTTAATAGTCTACATACATTAAGCTACGGCTATAAATTGCACACGACTACGTTGATCAATTAGGTAGATGATATCATTTTTATGTGTCAGCTCTTCAAAGTGTATGAAAATACGTATAAGGTACGCAATAAAAATACGACTAGGTCACCATTTCGTACCTGTAGAATAATATTGTATGTTAATGTGATGTGATATAAATATTATATAAAGTTTATTCTTACTAATATTTATAAATGCGGCATGTTTGTCGGTTTGTGTCATTTTAGCTGCAAAATGTTTAGGGTGCTTTTTATCCTTAATAGCATACATGAAATAAAAACGCTTAGTAGGTTGTCTATGAAAAACTTTATATATTATTTTTAAGTTAAATGTAACTTAACTTGAAATGAAATTACCTATCTTCTATCTATACATATAATAAAGTTCTGAGTCGAATCTGTACAGTAAATATTTTTTTGGAAAATCTAATTGAGATAGTCATTATTATCGATACAGAGACAGAATCTATAGTTTTTAGAATTTTGTCTGTCTGGAGCGCATCACGAATTAACTACTGAAAAGATTTTGATGAAATTTGGTATAATGATAGCTGGTTATCCGGGTCAACATATAGGATACTTTTTACTGCGGAAAAATATTACATCAAACGTTAAAACGTAACTAAGGATGAACCCGAGCAAAGCGAGGGTGAATTGCTACCATAATAATAAATTACAATAAGAAAATTGGTATAATTTATACAGTATATATAGTTAAAACCTGAACTAGACTAAACAATCCTTAGAAAGCCGTTGAAAAAACCTTTCAAAGTCTTTAGCTGTTGTATGGCTCATAATAGGGCTATTCCGCTTTGTCACCTTTTAAATAGTTGCGACGCATTGCGAAACTCATTATGCATCCTTTGTAACGCGGTAGGCAACGTAATCTAGATAATTCGCTCGCATTCCCACGCTCCATGGGTATTGTACAGGAAAAATGAAAGGTTATTCAACCTAAGGCTGTTTTAAGAAAATTTATAAACAAAATCTTATTTTCATGAAGCCATACGAGAACAAATTTGTGGATTACATCGTTTTAGAAAGCAAAAATATAGAGAAATTATATATGATATGTTTTTTGTTAAGCTTCTGAAAGTCTCCAGTTTCACGAGATTTCGGCTCTCGATTTCAGGGACGTTATCAATTAATTAAAACTTGTTTCTACTGTTACTTTCTAAGGAGGATGTTTCACCTATATTATATGTTTAACTTTTACCTTAAATTAAACATATAATGTCTTTCAATACAAGTTCTTTGGATATTTGAAATATTTCATTACCTTATATACAATAGCAACAAGTGTAATATAAGTTGTTTTATAAAAGACTGATGTCATCACACATTTAGCTTAGAGGCGGACAATGAGCGGAATTCCTAACAGCTTTGATTAAATCAACGCCTACCTAGTACCTACAATAGGCAAGAATATTTCACTTAGCGAACATCGAAGAATACAAGAACAAAGGCACCGAATTTTAATATGAAATGTGATGTAATCAAGTGTTTGTATTGTTACAGATATTGCGGGGATGACAATCGTCTTTTCGATTAGTCAACTTAGCCGGTATGTTTTTTTAGTAATATTTTTATTTATTTATATTAAAGTTAATATAGAAAAAGTAATCTGTATGGAGAGGATTTTGTATTCCTTCGAAAATCTATACGTATGATAAAATTCTAATTGAGTCGAATCTGTACATTAAATATTTTTTGGAATATCTTATTGAAATGTTCATTATTATCGATACAGAGACCAAATCTATAGTTTTTAGAATTTTTGTCTGTCTGTCTATCTGTCTGTCTGGGAACGCATCATGAGAAAACCGCTAGACAGATTTTGATGAAATTTAGTACGATGATAGCTGGTTATCCTTGCCAACATATAGGATACTTTTTACTGCGGTAAAATATCTCATCTCTGAGAAATCGATACTAACTGTTAAAATATTATAAAATATCACAATTATGTTGAACCGAAACAAAAATGAATATAAACATATTTCTCCAAGAAGCCATAACAACCCATTTTATAGTACTAATATACATACATATGTATGTATTTTAGGCATAAATGTTTAGATCACGAAACCACAACATCAATTAATGGCATGAAAGATAAAATTTTGTTGCCACAGCACTACAGGAATTTATTTCGATAGAACGATCTATTTCGTTTTTTGCGTTTGATTGAAAACACTTTATCCCGCTTGTGAGCGACAATATTTGGATATTCATTCTAACTTCACATTCGCGTTTACAACTAAATTGGTTGCCCGTATAAAGTATCGCGTCGGTAAACTAGCATTATCATAGTTTCTGGCAATCTTTGGACAAATCGGGGCGTGTGTTGGGATGGTGGGCTTACTAGGTGCCTGAACGTGGCAATC